>OY997268.1:629659247-631050478 GCA_963921465.1 Triticum timopheevii | reverse complement strand
ACTTTAGATTTCCGTTACATATCATGAACAGTTTTCTATATGTGTTTAAATGTTTTCAAAATATATGATGATAAGTTTTTACATTAACAGAATTTTATAATATTTTTGATTTAAAAATATTTTAATGCACATTTATTAATTTTTGATATACATCAAGAACAATTTTTGTACACATTTAACATTTTTAAATAGATGTTACCAGTTTTAAAATATTTGTGCTTTATGACTACTTTATTTGATATATGATTAAATGGTTAATACTATCTTTATATATCGGGAAAATTATTTATAAATGGTTAGTATTTTTTTTAATATATGATTAGCAGTTTTTTGATAGACGATCAACATTTAAAAAAAAAGTATGTTTTTATGCTTAGTTTATTTGAGACATCTGTTTATATTTTTGGTATACACCAGGGACATTTTTTAATACATGTTTAACATTTTTTGGAATAGATGATTAACATTTTTTTCAAATGCTTGATGAACATTTTTATGTACATGATCAACTTTTTCATATACATAGTGTTCTTTTTATGTACACATGAGAAACATTTTTTCTACACGCATTTAACATCTTACGAAGGATAGATTGACATTTTTTAAATATTTTTTGTAGAGATTTGTTTGGTAATATGTATGTTTATAATATTTGGAAGCATAAACAAAAGTAAAAAAAGAAAGCAAAAACATGAAAAAGGAGGAAAAAAAATGCTCGCATCAAGTGGGACATAGGCACACCCGAAATTTAGCGCTAACACCTTGTAGCGGCGCTATTATCGTGATAACTTTATCGGCTGCAAAACTAGCTTATCGTAGCATTGCTTGTCGCTTGGCTGCTATAGCGCGGCTATAGGGACGCGGTTAAACTGAGCTCGAGCGCATGTGATCTCGAGTGAACAATAAAAACATGTTTTTCAAATAGTTGTACCAAACATTGACAAATGTTTTGATTGCGTCAAAGTTTCATAATGAAATAACATTCATGCAAGTTTAACATTTTTCAGATACATGTTAAAAATTTATTGCAATAGACAATGAATATTTTATCTGAATACATGTTCGAAATTTCTGAAATGCACACCGAACATTTATTTAATACACAATGAACATTTTCAAACGCAAGTTGAACCTTTTTTTTAAAACATCTGAACATACCATAAAAAACTTTTTATATGGCATAAACAATTATTAAATTATGTAAAAAATATTTATATTTCATGACTAAGCGAAAAGCATGAATGTGTTTTAAAAGCCTGAAAGTTTTTAAAATTTCATTAACACTTTTCTGTATATACGAATATATTTAACAAAGTACGCTGACAAAAATTAAGATTTTGATGAACAAAATTTCAAAATACATGAACATTCTTTTGAGTTGTATGCACAATTTTTTAACTGTACAAACATTTTTTTAACCTTTCACAGTATAAAATGGTAAGAAAAGAGAAAGTAACGAAATCAAACGTATGAAAAACTAGCGAACGTAATAGTTAGTGGGCCAGAAGAGGTGAACGCGGACGTCTATCTCGCCAGTGCAAAAGCTATATACTCCCTCCGTTTCTTAATATTAGCCTTTTTAGACATTTTAATATGAACTACATATGATGGACATATTTTAGAGTGTCGATTCACTCATACTGCTCTTAATATAGTCCATTACTGGAATCTCAAAATTGTCTTATATTTAGGAACATAGGGAGTACATTGAATGATAGCCTTGCCTACAGGGGAGCATCCTGAACCCCTGAAGTGGGATGTTCCAAGAAGTGACTTTGGGAAGCTTATGAGGACTGGTTCGCAGAACCTTCCCCCGGGTTTTGGGAAGGTTCGAGATGTTTACGTTCTGTCATTTCTGTGTTTTCTCTATCCATTTTCATTGGGTTTAACTTTTCATTTTTATATTTTTTTATTATTATTTTCGTTTTTTCAAAATATATGTCGACTTTTTTAATACACAAGAACAATTTTCATACACAAATAAAAGATAATTTATATTTTTTCAGGCCAGATTTTTTATATACACATTGAACAGTCTTTAAGTATCTGAACACATGTTGTATATTTGTGAAAGCCACATTTAATGCACAAGTTAAATTTTTTAAAACATGCTGAATATTTTGAAGAACATGTTGAACTAAAATTGTCATCAACATTATTTTAAAAACTTCAAACATTTTTGAAGTTTTTGAATATTTTTGAGATGTCCCGAACATTTTTAAGCTACATGAACATTTTTTGAAAACTGCAATAATATTGTTTTACATTTCATGAACATTTAGAAAAATGTTGTGTACCATTTTTTTAAAAACTCATGAATGTTTATAATGTCATAATTTTTTTATTGTACGATCATTTTTTGAAAAATACTTGAACAATGTTTTATATTTAAATTTTTTGTTTACGAAATATTGCATGAACAAATTTTCAAATGTGAGAATGGTTTTTGAATATCATGAACATTTTATGAATGACACATACTGTTTTTGAAAATTGCGTGAACATCTTTTTGAAATTGGATTGACATTTTTAAATGCATGGTGAACATTTTTACTAATTTATATAATTTATTTTTTCAAATATAAAATTTGGAATGTTTTGAACTATAACATATAATAAGAATGGAACAATTTTTTTAAAAATAAACAAAAAATTAACAAACCGTTCGCGTGTCAGGCCTCGGCCTTGACAGTCAGCCCTACACACGGTGACACATGCCTGTCCCCTTGTACATATTGGACGTGCGATTATGGTATTGTATATGATTTCCTTCTTCCAATTGCCTAAAGGAGTTTTACAACGATTGGATTATTTCCGATCAAGATTTTTTTGGCAAGGAGATAGCGAAAAGAAAAAAACATTGACTGGCTAAATGGAGTGTGGTTTGCCATCACAAAGATCAAAGAGGGTTGGGTATTCATTACCTCGAGGTTAAAAATACGGCCCTACTAGGCAAATTGTTGTCTTAAGCTACTTACGGAAGATGGTGTATGGCAAACCCTCCTAAGAAGAAAATATGTGGGCTCAAAGGCAGTGTCCCAACTATATTGAAAGGCTGGGGACTCATACTTTTGGGCTGGTCTAATGGCTACGATGTTTCTTCCGCTATGGATCCTTCGCCATTAATGACTGACCAGACATTAGATTCTGGGAGGATAAGAGGCTAGGCAATGCAACTCCCTAGGAACAATATCCTACCCTATACAATATTGTGTGTCACAAGGGTGATACTATCGCCATGGTTATGAAATTCTTTCCACCGAATGTGACGTTCATGAGAGATTTAATTGGTCCTAGACTTGAATCGTGGAACACTTTGGTACAACGCCTGTCCATTGTGCAATTGTCGCAAGGGACCGATGTATTTCATTGGAACCTACACGCGAGTGGTAATTTCTCGGTGGGGTCCATGTATAGAGCGTTGATCTAGTCAGATGTGCCAATTGATAATAATAAAATGATTTAGAAGATGAAGATACCACTCAAGAATAAAATGTTTGTGTGGTATCTTCGCCGAGGAGTCATTCTTACCAAAGACAATCTTATCAAGAGGAATTGACATGAAAGTGCACAAAAGTATTTTTGTCACCATGTTGAGACCATAAAACACTTATTCTTCCAGTGCAAATTGGCTCGTTCTATATGACCAGTCATCCAGTTAGGTTCTCGCTTGTATCCTCCATGTAGTGTTGCTAATATTTTTGGCAATTAGGTACACGGGACCAATAACAAGTATAGAATTCTTCTCAGGGTGGGAGTGCTTGTTGTGATAGAAGTTCTTCCCTTCTGCAGGTTATCTACAGATGTACCGATGTGCTCCGTTTATGGTCATTTCTGTAACGTGTGGAGAATAGAGACCTGTTTATGAAGGCGTGTACATGCTTGGAGGCCACTATGAGGGATACTTTTATCCGAGATGGATGGCGGCATGATCTTCAGATTGGCCCTCCTACATCTTTGGCGTTATATACAGTCTCCACATGATTTCTTGTATTCCGCCTTTTTCGTTTTTTTGGAACTTGAACTTGGTTATGGCTGTGTGCATTTCAGTTATGAAGATGTTGGGTGTAATGCTTAAACCTTTTAAGTAATAAAGCGTCCTTCATCAAAAAATTTTTTGGATGTGCGGACTCGACGAGAAACCCGAGAGAGTGCTGCAAGGGGCACATATGCACGAGTGAAGGGCGTTTGATGTACTGTATATTTCTTTTCATCGTTGTATTTGTTCCATCGTTGGCCCAGTTGGCTTTTGATGTATTTGTTCCATCGTTGTCGTCCTTCACTCATCTCAAACAGCTGCCATCTGCAGGAAACCATGACAGGGGAGAGATCTAATGGTACGATTGTATTTGTTCTTCACTCATCATCGTTGTCCCAGTTGGCTTTTGATATATTTGTTCCATCGTTGTCGTCCTTCACTCATCGTTGTCGTCCTTCACTGATCATATCGTCAGCCCAGCTGCCATATGCAGGAAACCAAAAGCAGTGGGAGAGATCTAAGGGCAAGGCCAACGCTCCAGGATGGACCGGTGCCCCAGCTGCCAAGTCGGCTTGGATAGTTGAACCTGAGAAAAAGATGCTGCTTGCAGCGCTAGACGGGATCCTGCAGAGGAGGCTGGTTCTCCCGTGAAAAAAGTGCAAGGCAGCCAATGGGAAAGCGTTGGAAAACACCATTGCTGAGCTCAACAGTACCTTGCTACCTTTTTGTACAGAGAAAAAGCTACCAAACCTGAGAACACTACTACTGCTTCCGTTGGATGAAGGTAGAACTAAACAGTAGCTTCAGTTACCTTTTATTTAGGTGGAGCATGGGGCACCAGTATAGTGATGCCACCATTGTACATGCCCTAATGGTACGATTTGCATGCTGTAGGCCGTAGCAGCATGACAGGGGAAAGCAACGCACAAACAGAAGTAATATATGCTGATCTTTTCTGATATGAGATGGCAAATCATGACATGACAGTAGTGGGGAGAGATTAGTTGGTACGATTTGCAGCGTCAAGTTAAAGTGCATGCATAAATAAGTGTTTAAAAATAACTATAAGTGATGGAAAGATAAATGTAAGAGTATTCTCAGTTAACATTTCATAAAATCTATAAAATATGTGACAAATTGATGTACAAAAAGAGGAAGATTTTTAAATTAAACTTCATGCCATGCTACTTTTGGCATGGACAACAGCTTTTTGCTCAAACGTCCAACATATATACCTACATAATCACATACAATTAAAGTATTCTTTTACTTGTGCCTAAAAAAAAACTTGTGCCCGACGTACATTACTTGATTCCCCCAGCAAGAAGAGACATGCATGACTTACTAAGTTGGCATTGTTTGCATTGATAGATTAATGTAGAAGTGCATGCTCTAGCCAATGCAACCAGAAGACCGATCTGATGGAAGAGACTAGGCAGCACATTATACGTCAACACTTCTCCTCACGTGTGGCTCCCTCAGGCCTAAACGTGGATCGAAAGTGGGCTACAATTTAATTGCACCAGCCGGGTCTTGAACTCAAGACCTCTTGGCTCTGATACCATGTAGAAGTGCATATGCCCTAGCCAATGCAACCAAAAGACCGATCTGATGAAAGAGACTAGGCAGCACATTATACGTCAACAATTAATACAAACAATATAATATGCATGACTTGATGAGGTGCAATTGTTTGTATGGATATATAGATTAATGTAAAAGATATGACATCTGAGTACAAAAATGACCTGTCCTAGTGCACTTGTGCTCATCATCACACTCAAAAATGGCTCGGTTCATGGCTGCACTAACCCTTGCTTATATGTTTGATGGAAGGTACGCTGTATTTGTGTCATTGTTTCTCCCTCATGTTGCTTAAGCTGTACAAATCATGACAAAACATACCATAATTCAGTTGTTTTCACCATATGTTAATTTACTTGTTGAAGTATATGCAAATTTTCTTCATAAAGCTTCCTTGTATTGTATGGATTGCACCCCTTGTTTAATATCTGAAAAGCAGATAACCTTAGATGCTACATGCCAGTATAAAGGTCAGTGCCATTCGCAAAGATCTCTAAGTCAGAGAACACCACCCAATGTGTCATTGACATGTCACTCTTCCTCACACACTCGATGATATCTTCCAAATTATGCCTCTTTGCAGTTTGGTCTCCATATCTGCTTGTAGATATTTTGCTAGAATTTCTGTAGTATGGCTGCTGAAATAGTATATTCTTTATCTCAACAAAGATTTTTGAGATATTGCAGTAAGAAGGAAAATAGAAGCATGTACTTTATATATGGTGTTATATGTGGTCTAATCTTGAATTGTTGACTGGCAGAATGGATGAGATAGCATTGGTTGGGACATCCTCACAGGGTAGTTCCAAAATTGTAAAATTTGAGGGAGCAAGAAGGTTGGCATTTAAGCATATAGAAGCCTTTGTGTTGACCTTTTCAGATCCACAAATGTTTTCTACGGCTGCTTCATCCTCGGGCGCAGCAGCCTTATCTCAGGTTGCTGACGCACTTTTTATACAAGAAGCTGGACATCTTAGATGCAGGTTTGATTTTGCATTCCATTGAATAGTATCAGCTAGCCTTTGATTTTTCAACTCAAATATTAAATGAGGGCAGTTTTGTCAAGACATCTTCCTTTGATATAAACTCTCTGATTCGTTAGTTCAATCTGAGTTCTGGTTTACTATCCATGTTTAGCACTGCAAAAGGATCAGTGGGATGATTTTTTTTAATTTAAAGATCATGTCAAAGTTAGTTCTCACATTCTTAGAGCTCATCCATAATAGGCGGATGAATCCATTGAGATTTGTAAAGTTCAAAACAGTAACTTTAAATGTGTTTGGCTCAAATAAGCGCGTTTATTTATGTAGTTGAGAGCGAAACAAGTTTGTTAAAATTTTGGTCAGGATTCTCATTCCTCAGTATATTCAGAAACTTGCTTGCTGCCTATGGTTGTCGGTGATTGCAGTCAGGAGTTGAGGTCTGGTATGACCGGCACTGCTAGTATTGGTTTTTTTACACATGGTCTGGAGAAACGAAAGCAGGAAAGAGGATGGGTACCGATGGGCTGGCTAGGTTTAGGAATGCGCCGAGTAGTGAAAGATCCTAGTTATGTTTCCGAATGCTGTGTTGGTGCAGCACATAGCTGCTTAATGTGGACTATTTGTTCAAAGTGTTATCATGTGATAATGTGTTGGACCATGCTTAATGTGGACTACTGTTGGACGAGTTATTATGTGATAATGTGTTGCGCTGTTGTGACTTCTTTATTTTCTTATCTTGCATACTATTTTTGAGCTTGTGGCATGATGTAGGTATTAATTTTTTGAGTAAAAGACAGGATACTAATTTAATTTTAACTTGCTTCAGCCGAGCTGAGATTGCTAGATTTGTTGACACGCTACGGAATCCTTCACCAGTTCTTCGTGCTTGTGCAGCTTTTGCTCTGCTCCAGGTTGGTTTCGTTTTATCCCGCTCAACTGCTAGTATGACTTGAGTCCCGTAATTGTCTTGCTGTAGTAACTGGGCTTCCTCTTGCATAAGGAGCATGCCTAACAAGTAATTACTGATTCAATATCTTGCATAAGGAGCACGCCTCTGTTTCCAGCTCTTGGCATAGCGCCATTGTTGTGCTCCTTGATGTTTGACATGATTTGAAGCAAATGATCAATGTACCCTTAGTTGCTTCATTTTGTGATATCCTTCTTCCAACCCTGCTGTGATACTTTCTGCATCCCCCTGACTAACGTCTCTATTGACACGTGCAGTTCACTATGCCGGCGGGTCGACATGCTGTGCACCACGCGGCCCTACTTCAGAAAGCGGGGGCATCCCGGGTCTTACGGTGGGCAGCAGCCGCGGCAACAGCTCCCATCGAAGCGAAGATCTTCGCACGGATCGTCCTTCGCAACTTGGAGCTCCACCAAGCAGGGCCTTCCACATAGAAGCAAAGGATGAGCGAACAGCACTCCTACTTTTCACTGGTGGGGAAGAGCAGCTGACCTATTTATTCCCCCCATATCCATGGCTTCGGCATGAACCAGACGACATGACGGCTATCGTCGTCGAATTCTGGCATTTCCCCCTAGAGAACTTGGTTGGCATCTTGTTGCTTCGGCTGAGTGTGCTTGTGATTTTGTGTGTAAAAGCAAGTGAAGTAAAATTGCCTGGTGTGTAAGATAATCTTATGGATCAGTGCACTAGCTAATTTATGAGGCATTTGCGGTATATTTGGGCTTCAGCTGCAGCCAACTCTAAATTATTTGAAGGCTTAGCTTTGCCCTAAGTCAAACTAATCTACATTTGACCAAGTCTACAGAGAAAAATATACTAATACCAACACCAGATATATATATAGTATGAAAATATATTTTATGACTAATTGAATGAAACACATTTGTTGGTGTAGATGTTGATATATTTTTCTATTGACTTGGTCAGACCTAGAAAAGATTTTTTTTTAGAATAAAGCTATCAACAGGAGTAGGGTGTTTTGGAGGCTGAAAATTTTAAAAAAATAAATAAATTCAAACCTCCCAGTTTCAAAAAAAATCTGAAAAATGTATAGATGTATATAAAGATGTTATGTCTCTCTAGGATAGGTGTAGTTTTTTCATTTTTTTTTGAAAAGTAAGAATACGAATTTGAATTTTTGAGTTTCGGCCTCCATTTGGCATTTTTCTATCAAGAGAAGCATGCTGCATTTTGCAAATCATAAAACCACCGCGCTGTCGAATACTAGGCATGTGCGTAGAAGATTGCAAATCATGAGCTCCAAAATACAAGCAACAAAGTGTATATAAAACCAACATGGGCAAACCATGTGAATGAAGCTAATTAAGGACCTGACATGGAACCTGTGATTCTTGTTTTTACAGCTGCTGTGGTCTTCTACAAAGCGGCGCTTCAAGCAAAAAAGCTTGAACAAAGAATGACATGTACACCACTCCAACATTATATCCCTGGCAACAAGATGGTGGATCATCATGTCGAGGACTGAAGGAGGACGCCGACATCGTCCCCCATCAGCCCGAGCGCTTCCCCGACGGCGTGCCAGGTGGCGGCGAGCGAAGCGGAAACAGATGGTTTGTCCTTCAAGTAAGGCACAATGTGCTTCCTCATGTCACCGTTGGAGATGCCCAGGTGGCCTCCTGGCACCGACACGAACTTGACTCGCCCGGCCTCGTCCAGGGCCTTCAGACCAATCCAATCTTCTTGATATAGCTTTGTCTGCAGATCAAATCTTGCCAGGGTCAGTGAGCAGAAATCGCCTCGAAACTTCATCGAGTCGCTAATCCACGTCACTAGTTGAGCATGAAGAACAAAAGTTCTATTATACCTGCTGAGGAGGTAGGACTGGCTCAAAGGCTCCATCAGGATAATAACCAAACCACGAAGTTTCCCGGGGTATGACGACGATATCATTCTCAAACTGCACATCATATTAGGGGAAAATAAGTAGTTAAGGGCATCATAGGCGAAATACATTTTGATATTTCTTGCCAACTTTATACAGTGCACTATCCTACCATGTACTCCCTCCGTTCCTAAATATTTGTCTTTCTAGAGATTTCAACAAGTGACTACATACGAAGCAAAATGAGTGAATCTACACTCTAAAATATGTCTACATACATCCCTATGTTGTAGTCCATTTGAAATGTCTAGAAAGACAAATATTTAGGAACAGAGAGAGTAATCTTCAAACGTGGATCAAAATGCGATTTTAGGCTTTTGTCAACCTTACCATGATCAGTACTAAATTCTCTAAGCTGCTGAATCTTTCCTTGTAGGTAGCGTTTCTTTCACCTGGTATCTCATTGTTAAGTTTGGGAAGAAACCTGCATCCCTTCAGATAATCATCCATATCCTGAAAAGACGGAATACATTTTCAGTGGCTCAGAATATATCATTGAATACCGCTCTGGTTTACTTCCAGGATTTATGATTAAAGATCAATCAATGTTTTCGATAGTATTCCATTCCGTAAAGAAGTAAAAGTAAAAGTCGAAAGCTAAACACACATTAACATTACAAATAGTACATACTTCAATTTCTTCAGATTGCGAGTTAGCAACACACACAATAGAACATGAAACTAGCATGTTTATAACATGGTTACCAAACGTCTTGTTAATCACTTCTGAAAGAAAAATATAAGATTCATTATTACTCAGATATACATGAGCCTTATCAGTGCCCAATAACAGTTAAATGATCAGCACAGCAAGCAATTTGGAAGTTCAAAAAAGTGCAGGTTCGGTTATAAAATGATACTAACTACAATAACATAAAGGTGAATTCCTGTTTATCGGGACGATGACCTCACGAAGTGCAATATAATACTCACCGTTGGGATTTTGATGTAACCACTTGGTGCAAGATGTGCCTGTAATTCACCATGGGTCAAGTTATTCCATTGAAAATCTCTAGTTTATTAATACTGCGGACTAGAGTTTGGGACACGACCAAGCCAAGACGCTAATACCTGTACGTACTCCGAGTAGATCTCCAATTTAATCAGGGCATCAGCAATAACACAGAAAATACCAGACTGCAGAAAAGAGAGGTACAATGTTAGGAGGTAGCTACAGTTATCAGACTGTAGAAGGGGTATACGGGAAATTGAACATCAGGGCTTCATGAACACATTAATACATTAGAATAACTACAGTGCTGACAGTTGCATTCAGGGATTTTTCCAAACATATTGCAAGTGCCCAGGGGATGTTTAAATATTGAATGGCATTAGCATATACCTCTACAATATGTTTCTTTAATATATACGTAGTTGTCATCAGAAATCCATGAAAGAGCAGAAAGCTATCTATCCTTAGATAATTTTTTTAATTTTTATCCTTAGCTAATTTGCCAGTCTGTTGTTGAGTTATCGGTTGAAAACTTGACATAACAAACTGGATATTAGTTGGGGATAATTGGATTAACTTACACCACAAAGCGGCACGGAAGCAGTGCCAGCATGAGGCCCCGCGAGTGAGATGAAATTCTTGACCTGTTAGAAGAAGTATCAGAGTACATAACTTACTGCACAAAAACAGAATAGCAATCTCTGCGAAGTGTAAGGCCTACTAATCATTGAAAGTTTTAAAAGTACGACCTTGTATGAAATTTTTTTGGGGGAAAAACCAGTACTGGTGGGCATGCTAGACACGAGGACTGAGGCCCAACACATTCACAATCATCCAGGTTTCTCATTCAGTTGCATACAATAGGTGGTGGGAGGAGAAACGAACAAGACTGAAAGCCATCTATTATATCACTTGTAAAACAATTTTAACAGCAACTCACCGGCGGTCCATCATCACAATACTGGAGTACTGCACGGCCAATCAAGTTCCCCTGTGCAAAGACATAAGGAGGAGGCAAGATTTTAGCAAAGAGTGACACAAACTAGAGCAGAATCAGCATAATAATCATCATTTAGCGGAAAAACTACTGATTCTTAAACAAAATGACAGCAGGACATGGACATGTATACCTGAGACAGGCCAACGATGTTATAGCCGCCGCTCAGCTCTTTCATCTCCTTGACCTGCAAAAACAAATTACCAGGTAGGCAGGTAGGCAGGGATGATGAATATCTCTATCTACCCAGCATACAGCAGAGGAAAGAACATCATCGCCGAATCGATCACCTGACCTTGTTGCAAATGACATCAGCCTGTTGACAATGCAAGGGAAAACAACACAGTGAGTGGATTTTACAGCAGTTACAAAAAAACAAAGATTCTGAATATTTTTGTGCATACAAATTTGAGAAACACTGCACTGGTTGAAGTAGAAGCAGACCTGTTGGTGGAGAGGCATGAGCCAGGAGTCCCATGTCCCGCTCCCGATTTCTCTGAACACAAATGAGCACAAACTACAGAGTCATACTGTAGCTATGGAGACGAGATGAGAGGAGGGGGGAGAGGGCGTGGGAGAAGACGGGGTCAGCCATACAGGCAGTGGCCGTCGGCGGCGGACCAGTCGGCGAGGAGGCGGGTGAACTCGGCGACGCCGCGGTTGGCGCACTGGTCCCCAATCCCTGCTCGATCGAATCAACCAACCCCACCGAAGCGCGAACCAATCAGTCAATCAATCAATGGATGGAAGCAGAGTGGGTGGGGGTGGACCGACCGTGCAGGACGACGAAGGGCACGGCCTCCGCCGTGAGGAGGAGGAGGAGGAGGACGGCGGCGCCGGCGAGGGGAAGCGGAGGTCTCGGCGGCATGGGCACCGACGATGGCTTGGCGTCGGAGGGACCCAGACCGACGAGAAGACGTCGCCCACTGCTGAGATTGGCCGTGCGTGTCGACGCGACGGTGTTCCAAACGAACAAGTTTGCTAGTCCTATGAAATTTTGACCTCTTTTTTTTTTCTTTTAGAATCATCACAAGGTAGCATCGCACACGCGTCTAAACTCTTAATTTTTTTCTTTTCTTTCTCAAACACTCTTTTAACTACCGCTCGTGCGCAAAACGTCTGCTGTAGATAGAGGCGCCTATCAAAAAGATTCCTCGAGGCCGACCAACCTGTGATTGGATGGTTAGGTGGACGGTGGTATCATCAGTCCATCAGGGTTCAAGTCCTGGTGCTCGCATTTATTGATATGCCGGCTCAGTTTCTCGGAGGTGCTCGTTGGGGTAGGATGTGCATGTATGTTCATAGGGATGAGTGTATGGGTTTATTTTATGGTGGACTGGCGTTACAACCACCCTCCTAACCATGTTTCTCGTCAAAGCCCTAAAATTTAGCCCGTCCAACGCCCATCAAACCTTAACACCTCGATTTAGACGAGTTAAATAAAATTGGTTCGTAGCTGAACTTCTAAAACTTAACTCTTTATTTCTTTTGTCATTTTTTCTAAGTTTGATTTACATACTCCATTTCGACTACATATTTGCACACGTATTATATCCAAACTTGATAATTAAGGTTCACACAGTTCACGAGCATTACAATTAAAAGTTTACAAATTTAATTATTGAAATTCAAACACACGAAAGGGTCCAAGTAATAATCCAAACAAAGGGCATGATTGAAGGCACATCAATCAAGTGCTATGAAGTGCCCACAAGTGCTCAACGAGATTACCTAGAAGATGTGTATGAACTTCTCAGCTCTCGATACTTCAATGCACCACGAGAGATCTATACATCCTATTTGCATTGTCTTTCGGCTTGACACGACCCCCATTGGAGATGTATCGAAAGTTCTCTGGCATGTCTCTCTCATCCTCAATAATCATGTTGTGCAAGATGAAGCAACATGCCATTATTTGCCATAGAACCTATGGCTTCCAATACTCGGCAGGCCATGAATGACGACAAAGCACTTTTGAAGCACACCAAAACTCTCTCAACATCCTTTCTTGTGGATTCTTGATGCATTGCAAAGTGGGATCTCTTGTTGCCTTGAGGACGATGGATTGTTCACAATGTGGACCATGGAGGATAGCTATGATCTACAAGGTAGTAGCCCATTCTGTACTGATGGCCATTGACAACATAATTGCAAGGAGGTGCATCTCCACCAACAAGCCTTGCGAACAATGGTGATCTAAAAAAGCACATTCAGGTCATTCTGAGAGCCAGACGATCTTGATGCAACTGCCCTTTGTACTGATGGTTCCACCTTGCAGGACAGTTCTTCCGTGTCAACTGTATGCAATCAATTGATCCAAGCATCCCTGGCCATCTCACTCAAACCCAAAAGTCTCTCAATGTCTTTGTCACTGGGTGCCCCTCAAGTACTCCTGTTCATACATCTCGATGTTGGCTTATATCTATCCCAATACATATATAACCATCAAACTCGTCGACCGAACACCCATAAGCAATCACTCGAACAGCCGTGACACACTTCATCAATGGGCTTGCACTTATCTCTCCTGATGCATTTCTCCTGAGTGTAAACAATGATCATGCTCCTCGGCAGCTTTTGCAACAAACGCTCTAACCATCCAATCATTTGGTTGGTCCTATCAAATCCATGTGATTAATTGTTGCGCGAGTCCTTTATGAACACACAAAACCAACACATTTCAACAGACGCTTACATAAATTCAAACGTTCACCGAATATTGTGAACATTCATTAAATACCAAATATATTTTAGATTTTGAGTCAAGTTTTGAAAACAGAAACATTTTCAAAATTTCAAAACAAAAGTTGAAAACACAAACACTTTTTGAAATCCACCATTTTTTTTAACATGCGTACATTTTTAGAATGTATGAACAATATTTTTAAATGTGAACATTTTTTTGAAACAATAAATAATCTTCATAAAACTGGAACACATTTTAAAATTATGAACATATTTAAAAACTGAGAACACAAATAAATGATCTGAAACTTTTTTGAAATATTATTCACTCGAGCAAATGTTGAAACCCTGAACTTTCCTGAGAACATGAACAAATTTTGAAATTCCAAATATATTTTTTAAGATTCCGGAAAAGTTTGAAAAGCGTGAAGAAAACATTGAAACTCCCAACATTTTATGGAAAGCGTGAACAAATTTAAAAATTCTGAAAATTTTGTACAACATGAACAATTCTTGAAAATATGACCAAACTTTAGAATTTTCCAACATTTTTTTGGAAAAGCAAACACTTCTGAATATGTTGAATAGTTTTTGGAATTTATGAATATTTCCAAATGAAACAGAAAATAAAAAAGAACCAACAAAACGCAAAAACTAGAAACCAAACCAAAACCCATTTTTTTATAGAAAAATGGGTATAGGATCACAATACCGGTGGCTCGAACGCTTAGATGGGACGGCAGGAACCTTCTGAAAGATTAACAATACCCGTGGCTCGAACGCTCAGATGGGTTTGCTCATACTACGATCGTGTGCGCGATTGCCTGAATATTTGCTGCATAATGCGGCAAATAGGAAATTCCTTATGTTCAGGGAATAGCATCAAAAAGACGGCACGACACACAAGAGGCCACTTGACAAGGCTGCCCGATTGTTGCGCACGGAAACAGGGGAAGATTCACCGAAAAAGAATGACAGTGCGACTGATCGAACCTTGTAATTCCCGTTTGGGCATGCTGACCTGCTTGCAAAAGTTTGAGTCATTTCAAGAATGTCCACAAATGTTCAACGGAGGGTGTCTGGGTAGGACAGAAGACTCTGTCTGGGAGCATGTTGTTTCTTGACATCCTTGGAATGACGCCATTTTTTCATGTCCTTTTTGACCAATTTAAGGCACCATGCCAAGTTGTTTGGATTTTTGACAAGCTTTGCATTTTCTGGAGTTTTCTAGGTAAAAAAGACCGATAAATGGTGGGGCGTGTCACAATGTGCATACACTGTCGGAAGTCGTTCAAACATGGCATGGTTGCCTACCATGAGCATGCCCAACTGTTGCCCAACTGTTGAAAACATTGGGGTCATTTTAAGGATGTCCACAAAAGCACCACGTTCAACGTAGGGTGTCCGGATATGCCAAAAAGCTCCGTTTGAGAGCACTTTTTTATCGTCAAATGACCTTTTTTTCATGGCATTGTATGATCAATTCAAGGTACCATGCCTAGTTTCTTGGGTTTTTGACACGTTTTGTATTTTCTGGAGTTTTCTCGGTCAAAAAAGGCCCATGAATGGATGGACGTGCCGCAACTTGCATACGGTGTCAGAAATTGTTTAAACCTGACATGGATGCCTATCAGGGATATTTCCACTTGCTTTCAAAAGTTGGGATCATTTGAAGGATGTCAAAAAATATAACATGTTCAATGGAGGGTGTTCGGGTAGGTTAGAAGGCTTCGTCTGAAAGCACGTTGTATTTCAACATCCTTGGAATAGCCCCAATTTTTTCATGACCTTGTATGACCAATGCAAGGCACCATGCCAAATTGTTTTGGTTTTTGATAAATTTTGCATTTTCTAGAGTTTTCTCGGTTAAAAAAGGCCAATAAATGGTCATACCTGTCACAACTTGCATACGATGTCAAACGTTGATCAAACCAGGCATCGATGCCTATCATGGGCACGCCTACCTTCCTGCAAAAGGTGGGGTCATTTTATCCAAAAATATACCATGTTCAATGGAGGTGTCCGGGATGCTTGAAGGATTTGTTTGAAATCACGTTGTTTCAACATCCGTTGAATGGGCCCAACATTTTTCCACCAACTTCTATGACCAACTCAAGGCATCATGCCTAGTTGTTTGGATTTTTGAAAAGTTTTGCATTTTCTACAGTTTTCTCTTTAAAAAGGGCCGATAAATGTTGCAATGTGCAAATGGTGTCGGAACTCGTTCAAATCTGGTATGAATGACTCATATGTCCGCATCAGGTTGGTGCAAGAACTTGCGGTTATTTATTCATATTCCAAAAAAAACACCAGTTCAAAGGAGTGTGTCAGACATGCGAGATGGGTGCATCCGTGAGCATTTAGTTTTTTTCTATTTGAATTGTTCTGTTATGCAACTTTCATTATTATCAATCAACATGAACATCCTTTTTATGTCCTAACTGTTTCTTGAAATTTATCAAAAATATTGAAATTTCAAATTGCATATGAAAATTTTACAAACTTGAACACTTTTGTCAAAATTGTTAACAAATTCCCAACAATTGATGAAAATATTGATCGCATATGGCAAACCACGTACTTTCGTTAAATTTTATCGAACTTTATTGAAAGACAAACATTTTTCGAAAATTAAAAAGAAAGAGAAAAAAAGCTGAAGGCGTCAAATAGTGCGTATTTTCTATTTGGCGCACGGAGGAAAAAATTGTCCCTGCAACGCACAGGCAGATCGATCGATAGTTCGGGGTTGGTTTCAGCGATTCTACTTTTGGGTACATTCTAGAAGGTTCCTAAACCTGTAATTTTTCCTTTTTTTTCTTTTTATTTGTTTAATTTTTGTTTCTCCCATTTTTTCCTTTTTTGCTTCCTATTTATTTTTTACTTTATTTTGTTTATTTTTTCTTTTTCTATTTTATTTTTACTTTTCACAAATTTACAGCAATTTTGAAAATTGTTCGCATTTTTATTTTATTTTTCAATTTTTGAAGGAACAAAATCATGTTTGAAAAATTTGCTTAGAAATCATAAAAATGAATTTTAAAAAATGTTAGCTTGTATCTAAAGAAATGTTCGAAAATTCAAGTAAATTAGAATTTCAAAAGGTGTTTCGTTCATTTCAAAAAATGTTTGAAAATACAATAAAGGTTAGGATTCCAAATTTTTTAAATCAATTATTTTTTTTATTTTTGACAAACTCAAAAAATGCTGAGGGATTTTTTTTTCTTATTATCATTTTTTTCCAAATTCAAAAGGTTCATGTTTTGTAAAATTTGTTCGCAAATTCAAAAAATGTGTGAGGAATCTGACAAAATGTTCGTTTTTTTAAAAAGTTGTTTAGAATTGCAGAATTTAAAAAGTGTTCAGAATTTTGAAAACAATTCGTAAATTAATTAAAAAAAGTGGATCAGCCAGTAGTTCTTATAATTTAGTGCAGCTGGTTTGTCACTTGGACTCGCTAGGTCCATTGGCTTCAAACTCCGTTTACTGTGCGAGAGTTCTGGGGTTCAATTATCCTTCGTTGATGTGTTTAAAGGGGTTGTACCCAAGCAGAAGTTTTCATACTTTGTCGATAAATGCTGGTTAGGAAATAGTTTGTTTTATACTTTAAACTTATAGAGTCGGTTGGAATCCAACACAAATTTCCAATCCTTGAAATTGACTATTTGTGTGGCGTGTTCTTGGGGAGGACAATCATAGGTACATCTTTTCTCCCAGTTACAGAAGAGACACCAAGTTTTTTTAAAGAATGTCAATCTTATCATCTCATCAATTCAACACAACCTCAATTTTTTTATCAGACCGTTGCAAGTACGTGCATACCAAAATACACAAAAACATTATGCCATCACTGATATTATACATATACATATACAGTCAACGAAAAGAATTCACCCAGCTGTCAAAGAGGTCATATCTTCTTCTTTTATTCGCTCTTTGGATGGTCCATTTGAGCTCATCTTTAAATTTGGCCCTTCATCTATATAAGCCTGCCTGAATATTTTTGAAGATGAAGTCATTCCTTACTAGCCAAATTGACTAGCAGACTCTGATGATGATTTCCATAAAAATGGCACCTGAAGTTGCAACTTGAGATGATTAATATACCCCTGCATGTTCTCCAATTGGGACAGATGTATTTCAAACAGAGTTGAGCAAACTAGCGTGTAAAATATTAAGTGATCTCCGGTTTTAGTAACAATCAGACCACACATGACACATGAATAATCAGGAATGAAGAAAAATTTCCTCTGAAGTAACTCGCTGGTGTTCAGTCTGTGTCATGAAACAATAAGCCAAAAAATACGTGTGCTTCATTTGACAAATAGAGGCCCATATGCAGTTGATATAAAAAGTTAAATTGCGCGGTTCCGGCAACCCGCTGACCTATCAATTGGTGACACCTCATACCATATATTAACTCTTGTGTTGTATAAAATGTTTTCACTGTTTATGAAATATGGTATTTCAATAGCTGGTCCACCACCAGAGTACTATTTTTGTCAGTCTAGCAGGCCTTTAGTACTACTTTTTGTCGGACAAGGAGGCGCATGCATCAGTCTCTTATCTCTCCCTTGCAAACAAATCCATAGACTTTATTTCATCTTAGCAAATTAAAAACACTCATTTCACTTCTTTTGAACCATAAGTTCGTATTTGAAATAATTTATATATTTAAATTATTGACTCCAAGACCTTTAAAACTAGACCGATCTTTGATATATTTCAAACACATTTAAATTTCAACATTTCACATTTGGTATGTGGACTAACACATTTCACTTCAGAAAATGTGAAACAAGCCAATAACATATTTCAGAATTGTGAAACAATAACTACATAAATTGAAATTGTAAGATACCATTGTAAAACACATTATTTGAAAATGTGAACAATGCATTTCATTTTATGTGCTTATTATTTCACAATTCAGAACCAACATTTCACTTTCCACTGGCTTCTTTCGAAAAAATAACACATATTTCAATTGCACATTTCTCAAATAACCTATTTTAGTCCTTTGGAAAAATTGTTTCAGATTTTCAAATAATCTGTTTCACAATGATATATTATAATTTCACCTTTTGTGGTTACTAGCTCACAATTCAGAACCTATATTTCACTTTACACTGGCTTGTTTCACAAAAAACATATATTTCAACTGCACATTTATGACATAAACTATTTCACTATTTTGAAATAAATTGCTTCACATTTTAGAATAATCAGTTTCACAAATGATACATTACAATTCACTTTTTGTGGTTGCTATTTCACAATTCAGAAGCTGTATTTTTCTTTTCACTGGCTTGTTTCATAAAAAGCACATCTATTTCAGTTGCTCATTTTTGAAATAACGCATTTCACTCTTTTCAAATTAAACTATTGCACATTTTCAAATAATCAGTTTCACAAGTTGACATTTCAGTTTCAATTTTGGTTTCACTTTCAAAACCAATATTTCAGTTGTCCTGTCTTGTTTCACAAAAAACATACTCCCTCCATTCCATAATATAAGAGCGTTTTTGACACTACACTGGTGTTAAAAACGCTCTTATTTTATGAGACGGAGGGAGTATTTTTCAAGTGAAGGTTTGTTTCACATACGAATTGTGAAACGTTAAATTTAAACGTGTTTCAAATATATCCGAAATTGGTTTACTTCTAAAGGTCTTGATGCCATGAGTTCAAATTTATAAATTATTTCACAAACAAACTTATGTTTTAAAAGGTATAAATGTTGTAAATTGGCCAGGATGAAAAAAAGTCCATGGATTTGTTCACAAGGGAGAGAGAAAAGACAGATGCATACATGCGTGAAGAAAGAGAGAGATAGTGAACTGTCACGTCCATGCATGCGAGGTAAGGACAAAAGGTGTGGGCCAATAGCTGTATTTGATATATTATTTATTTTGTATAGCAAAATGGGATGAATAATTGCTCTTCGTGGACCGCATCTTAAAGCAGCCGCTGAGTGGTGAGATGGTCACCGGCACATGACGGAACAACGCAAAAAGACTTTGCGGCAACTGATAGAATGTGAAGGGGTTGGTGTCCAGAGAGTGGATGTTCTGGACGCAGTGGCAACTGGACGCTGCAATCCAACCATACACTTTTATCACGATGATCTGCGCATATGCATTGTTGTTGGTTCAGAATTTAGTCAAGATACAAGAGAAAATACAGGGCCAGGGCGTACGGGGTGCCTGTGTTGGCAGAGGAGGATGGTCCACAAAAGGTATAAAGGTCAGTGATGGTGCACAAAAAGTCGTCTCTCTCTGCCACACTACAAGGGTGGCGTGTACCTCATGCATGCGGCATGCCTGCACATATCCACCCCCCACACCAGTTCTGACTTGAGACACGGATACAAGGTCCTGAATGGAGCTTGTTCTGGCGAATGGAGAGGAGGCGGCAGCCCCATGGCTGACGGGTGAGTGAATCCCTGCTTCGTCTCCTCCCAGTCTGCTCTCGTTCTTTTTCCATGTTTTTGGGATGTCAGATTGGTCCCCTGCCGTTCGCTGCTAAGGGAGTTGGATTGCTTACCGGCAGATCTGGGAATCTACCCCTCGTCCCCGAGCACGAAGTGATTCAAGTTGTTTGAGGTAATAGCACCCCAGATCTACAAACTTGCACAGAATGTGATGTTTTAGTCCAAAACTTGCAAAATGTTATTGAGGACTCCCACAACTTGACACCCTATGTGATAATTTGGTCCAGAGCGAATCACAACGCGACAAGTTGCAGTCCAGAGCTTGGACCGGACAGCATTGACATTTTTGCAATAAACCTCCTGCCGTTCCGTCGACTCAACCCACACTGGTTAGTGCTCATCTTCTCCGCCGCAGGTGCCCCGCCCCCGCCCGCCGCCGCTCGTCCACACAATACAGTACTACAGCTACAGTCTCTGTCGAGTTCTCGCGGTGTTGATGCTTTTGCGGTGCAGATTTGCTCGTCGGGGTGTTCATCGACGCCATTCTCGAGCTGCGGGGGGTCCCGGCGAGGACGCGGATCTGGTGCGTGGTGGCCTGGCTGTTCAACCCCTTCACCTTCACCATCGGCACCAGAGGGAACTGCGAGCCCATCGTCTGCGCCGCCATGCTCTGGATCCTCATCTGCTTGATGAAGGGTGTAAGCTCTGAATCCTTTTTTTATAACTGTTCAGTGATAGCTACCTTTATGAACTACTAGCTCTGAATATTTTGCAGTTGTGTGATCTGCTGATTCTTACTTGTCAAAACTAGGAATATTTCTCTTCAAATTTTAGTAGGTATATAATTGGTCTGAAAGTTGCGATGATGCTCTGCATATTTAGTTCATTATGTTTAGTCTGTAAAGTATCTTCCGTTTAGTCCTTTCTTAAGTTTTTGTTCACCAATCAATTGCCTGTCTGTTGGATGATTAATCCGACTATTTAGCTTATTTTTGTGAAGTAGTGGAATTTAACCTTTTATGCAAGGTGGATTTAACTTATTGGACCAATAGATTTACAAACAAAAATTTGGTAGACTACATTTTACAAAGTTGGGTGTTGCTTATGCACTGAAATACATGATGATAACATCAGAAAAATCCCACACACAAAAAAAACTCTCAGAAGAAGGAAGGTGTACCCATAATCCAAGAAAACCATACTAGATTTCTATCACTTTTGCAAAACCACATATACCAAATAATTTGCTTCTTAATTCTTATACATAGTTCTAGTCTCCTCTGTACCTGTCTGATGTTTTTCCTTGAAAGACATCAGTACGTGGTGCTCAACAGTTAAAGTACCTTTGCTTTAGAATTCAGGTTTTCTTTTGATTAATGTCTTAATGGTGTCATTACAGTGTCTTTTCTCCTGTTTCTTCACTTGCTTGACTCGATGCGTTTTGACAGACATTCAGCTTCATAATCTAGTTTGTGAAGTGAAAGTTGTCAGGCGAATGGTTTGCTTGCTTGCAACTTCCCAAATAACTTGCAGATCATTTACTCTGTTGCTTACTTGCATCACAAGTATGGACAATTTACTAGTATTTGCAGTCACATGTAGTAGGAAGATTAAAAACATAGAATTATTGTTTATAAATATTTTGCATGGCTATCTTACAGTTTGATTATCTACTGCAGGTAGAGTACTGCAAGCAGCATTCTGGTATGGGCTGATTGTGCACGTCAGAATAATCATTTGAGATAGCAGTCACTTGAGTGTGTAAACTCAAGCTCCTTTTTGCTGCTGGCTAGAGTAGTTACTACTATCCTGGAATTGAGCAATACTTGAGCACTCAGATGCGATGAAAAATTAGATATGCGAAATGGGCAGTAAATAACTCTTTACTGTAAGTTGTTTTCTTCCAAATAATTCCAGCACCAAGCTTTGCATCGGTGCAAATGACACCGAAGTAAGTTAGCTCGGTATACTATCTCAAATACAAACATCCAGCAGGAAGATGAAATGTGGATCATGGGGCCACATGCCAGCGGCCGCATTGTACTGCATTTTCGGACCGGTGACCTACGGCCATTGTATCTAAAATCTTCCCCTTGTTCGCATCAGGAGTAATAATCAGAGTATAAGCTGTCATTCCGCACAGGCTAGAGGAGGGCATTCTACCTGAACTGAAGAATGTTTAGTTCCTCGGGAGAAACAGTCTTTTATTTTCAAAATATCGTGTGGACATTGCGATCATCCTGTACGTGCATGCAGCGCAAGGTTTGTTAGTCCTGCACCCAACCACTCCTGACAGGCTCACGCTGCACAATTTTTTGCCATGTCTTCATCGTCAGTTCAGACTTCAAAGCATGCACCTACCTCTCCCTCTCTCTATCTCCCTCTAGTTCACCCAGAAGAAGAAAAAAAAGTCAAACAATGAAGGTTAGAATCAGACACCCAATGCCGTCTGAACAACCAAACTAATCTGCCATTTCATGTGCGGGTTCAAATTTGAATAACACAACTGAAATATCAACAAACTTGGAGAAGTAACAGACGCAGGAAACCAAATTCTATAACTTAAATTCCAAGCCGAAACGGGGGATCTCTCTGTCAACCGAACCGAACCGTCACCATCGTCCTACGCAACAACAGCAGGCGGCAAAAAATTCTCGGATTTAGCTCTAATGGGGGGCGCGTGGCTGACCGATCATAGACTAGAGCCATTTGAGATGTAATTCGACGGAACGACAGGGGGTTTATTCTAAAAATGACAGTGCTGACCGGTCCAAGCTCTGGACTGCCACTTGTCGTGCTGTGATTCGCTCTGGACCAAATCATCATATAGGGCGTCAAGTTCTGGGAGCCCTCAGTGACATCTTGCAAGTTTTGGACTAAAACACCACATTCTGTGCAAGTTTGTGGATCTGGGGTGCTATTACCTTTTGTTTGAGTTGTTTGAACGGCGGCGGTCCTTCTCCGGGCGACGCCGTGTTCAAGAAATGGCCGGATCCAGTCCCTGGCGTGCATGCACCCACCTGCATGATCTCCGAGATTGCGTACTGGTCTCCTACACCCAAAAGTTGCATGGTCCGTGATCCTGCATGTTCGAGCCAAAAGTCGCATGATACAGTACCTTGTATCAGAATGTACTGTCAGCTTTCAGCTTAATATACGTTGCAAACAGAACTTCAATACCTCACCATACTCTAACTAGCACTATCCTGATGCGAATCGCGAATGGCCGTGTGCCGTGGATGCCGCGCGTTCAGATGTCGCTGCATGCAGCGCTGCACTTCTCTTGGTGTCCAAGCAATAACTTGTGAGCTTTAGAGACAGAAAAAACCCAGAAGATCGGCCAGTGGGCTTCCAATTGCCTTCCTCCGAACAATGTGGGAAAGATGACAGAGCTGGCCCATATCTCCAAATAGAAGGAACGCTTCTTCAGATAATTAATGGCAGGTAGAATCGATTAGAAAGACCTTCATGATCAAGAACCTTTCTGACATACATACATCTTCATTTTTGCATATGAGGAAAGGTGTGGCCAGAGGCTTCTCAACATGTCATTTTGCCACTCCCAAAAATAGTTTTGATGCGATGTGCAACAGCATTAGATCAACGTGTCAACATCAAAGTGATAAACACGCCGCTCATCTGGTTGCGCCCATCGATGGTGTGATGTAGACTCTTCACTAACTTTTAGTCACATACCCATTATTGGAGGAGTTTTACGCTCGCGGTATTTAGGCAATCTCAAGTAGTGTCCAAGCGATCAATGAACATTTTTAGGGCGCAATGACCGCTGGCGCTTTAGCAAGCGAAATGACTAGTAAAGTACTCCCTTCATAAACTAATATAAGAACGTTTAGATCATTACTTTAGTAATCTAAACACTTTTATATTACTAGTTTACAGATGGAATAGACTTTATTTCCGGATGTACTCGATATCTATATATGGATACTTTAGGTTTAGATAAAGAATGCAATGCAGGTTCCCACACAGACACGCGATACAAACGAAAGGACTCACAGAAACATATGCTCCATCCGTCTTATAATATAAAAACGTTTTTGATACTACTCTGTAGTTGGCACATGGATATGGCCGAGAGGCCATTTTTGGGGAAGGATAATTCTCGGCATTTGCATTGATTGATGCACCCAGCCGGCTAATTAACCAAGCTAGCTCCTCTTGGCTTTTGCTTCCATGAGATCATCGACAAGACGACGCAGATCACGGTGGGAGGAGCCCCCTTCCGCCACGGCGGCACGGCACTTGGCGGCGAGCTCGGTCACCCTGCTCCTCGCCACGTCCCCTGCCCCTCCGGGGCGCATGAACGCCGTCACCGCACGTGCCACGTCTCCGGCGGGGACCACCTCGTGCTCCTCGTGCCTGGTGCTTCGTAGGCCTGCGCCGCACGGCCACAGCCGCTCCCCGATGCCCAGCACCTCCGTCACCAACCTCTCGGTGATGAACTGCTCGAACACCATGGGCCACGTCAGCACCGGCACCCCCGCCATCACCGTCTCCAGGACGGAGTTCCACCCGCAGTGCGTCACGAACGCGCCCACCGCCGGGTGCCCCAGTATGGCCGTCTGCGGGGCCCACGCTGTGAAGAGGAGCCCTCGGTCTCCCACACGCTCGGACCACCCCTCCGGCGGGGTCCAGTTCCCGGCGTCCCTCACCACCCACAGGAACGGCTTCCCGGCGGCCTCCAGCCCGAGAGCGAGCTGCTGCAGCTGAGCGTCGGAGACGTGGGTGAGGCTGCCGAAGCACAGGTACACCACCGAGCGGCTTGGCTTCGAGTCCAGCCAGCCGATGCACTGTGACTGTTGGTCGTCCACGCCGCCGCCGGCCGGGGAATGGTATGGTGATGACGGCGAGAAGAGAGGGCCCACGAAGTAGGCGCGCTTCGCGTAGCCATGGCGCATGTACATCTCGCAGTACTGCCGCTCCAGCTCTAACGAGGTGTTCATGGCCTGGCAGAAGCAGTCCTGCACCGGAACAAGCTTGCTGAGCATGGAGTACCGCTCATGGCCCCTCAGGAACTCCGGCAGCTCAGCCCTGGGCACCCGGATACTGGGGCCCGGAAACTGGGGGACCGTGACGACGTCCGCATCGCCATCGTCGACGTCCACCCGCTCGAGGTGGTGCAGGGCGAGCGTCGGGAAGGCGCCGATGGCGCTGAACGCGACGCACGGCACGCCGAGCTCGCCGGCGACGCGGACGTTCCAGGCGAAGTGCACGTCGGTGACGACCGCGTCCGGAGACTGCGCCCTGGCGAGCGCCTCCTGCGCCGGGCGCGTCAGATTTTCGCTCAGGGCGGCGGCGTCGATGCGCCACGCGTCGGCCTCCGTGGCCCTGCCGAGGTTCTCCACGCCCTCCGGGAGCCCGTCCACGGCCGGGAACGGGTACGTGGCTATCTTGACATGCTCCGGCTGCCCACGTCGCCGGAGCAAGGACTGGACGACCGGGACGTTGGCCGGCGTGACGGCGACGGTGGCCTCCACTGCAGGTCCGGCGGCGACGAGGCGGACGGCGAGGTCGGTGAAGGGCTCGATGTGGCTGGTGGCGAAGAAGGGGAAGATGAGGACGCGCAGCATCGTCTTGTTGCTGCTGGTAGCACTAGCAGCAGCAGCTGCTGCAGAGGCCATTTCTTCTTCTCCTCTGTCGTGGTCGTGCTTGGTTTAACGTGATTTTCATCACGCGGGGGTGGGGGTAGGCTGGGTTCGTTCATTCGGCTGAGCACCACACAATCACCGCCCACGGCCCGACGCTATCTATCCCAACCGAGGGAGCCAAGTCATCACATTCATCTTTTCTTCCGATCTAAGATGTACTTAGAACCAGTGGCGGACCTAGGAATTGAAGCTAGCCGGGGCGAACATTTAAGGTCAATTTTTTTATGCAAATACATGTGTACTGAATCAAAAGTCATGGCATTCAACTACCAAAATCATGAAAGGGCATAAAAAGTTATTAGAAACTACTGATAACATGGAGTCTTGTCGCTCCATTCATTTTGTGTTCGATATCTTGGCACGTCGTGTTCTTTCAAAAGCCAATAAGATATGACTTCATCGTGTGATTCCACTTGATCTACCACAATTCTTGGTGGTATGACATCGAAAGTGCAACTTTAGCATCAGAAGCTATTTTAATTGCACACAGCAATATAGTATTGATAATACCTGGATGTAATGTGTCTGCTCATTTTACTAGAATTAACCAGACAAAGCACTTTGTTGCCAGCACTTGATCAATTGCGAGATAGCTTAGCCTAGAGCGGTGTTGGCACTTGGCACTATAATTCATAAACTGATTAAGTAAGTATTCAGTAAGGGTATGAGCCAAAGAGTAGAACAATTCAAAATACACAAGAGATATGTTGGACAGTAGTGGGGCGGCGCAGCAGTGAGTGACTTTTTTTTTTTGAGACAAAGCAGTGAGTGGCTAGTGCTCGGGGATCTATTGGGGCTGGATTGGTTGTATTGGTGGCCGGCAGCGTGCTTGTGGTCTTTGGGCCTTAAGTGCAATTGTGCAAACGCTGCAGCCCAGCCCAATCTTCTTTCTCTCCCTCACCCGGTCACCCTCACGGCCTCGCGTACGGCTTCGCGGGAACAAGACAACAGGAAACATCCGCGCCGCCATGAAAATTGCCCGCCACCGAAGGAAATTGGGAGGAGCAGAGGAAGGGTAGGTAGGCGGGGGTTGCTGCTCCGCCGCCGGCGACCCGGGGCAGCCGCCCCAGCTCGCCCCAATGGTAGATCCGCCACTGCTTAGAACCGCATGCTAGTCCAACTTGTGGAGGCTAATTATTGGTGATGACACGCCAACAACAAGCATCCATAACGAAGACCATCATCATTGTGGATCTTTTTGTGTTCAATGCCGAGCGACCATTGGAGGCGCCAGTTGTGTCCAAGAGATTGAGGAAGAAGTCCTGGTGCCCGATGATCCACGGTCCTTCTTTGCAAAGCTTTTTCTTGTTCGAGAAACTTCCGATCTATTCATCTTCAATCATGACAGTACAAGGAACAACAGAGGTAATAAAAATTACAACCATGTCCGTGGACCACCTAGCGACGAATGAAGGCGCGCCGCCATCATCGCTCCTCCAATCTCATTGTAGTAGACAATCGGGAAGTCGTTGTGCTAAAGCCTCATAGAACCAGCGCACTAGAGCAGTAGCCATCGTCGATGAAGAAAGTCGTAAATCAGAAGGATCGAACCTGTAAATACTCAAACGAAGACCGGATCCAAACATATCCATCGAAGACCAGCATCAATCGAATCTCGCGAGATCCGACTTCACTATATATAGTAGAAAATTGTTTCACTATTCTCTCCTTTTCTCAACTTTAGTATATTTATTTTGTTTTAGCTTAACATTCATTTATTACTTGAGATGCCAAATTGATTGATTAGGCTTTTTAGTTTTACAAAATTTGTCTCTTATATATATATTTTTTTTTAAATTGACTGTGTCAACACAATAATGAAGTTGAGATTGAAAAAAGGGGCCGTAATTGTGGTCAGGAGGAGTTGTCGGCCACTTGCATGTCCACCACTAGACATGCAACTGCAAAGGTTATAACCTGATTGTAACTAGCGAGCGTCGGGAAGGCGCCGATGGCGCTGAACGCGACGCACGGCACGCCGAGCTCGCCGGCGACGCGGACGTTCCAGGCGAAGTGCACGTCGGTGACGACCGCGTCCGGAGACTGCGACCTGGCGAGCGCCTCCTGCATCGGGCGCGTCAGATTTTCGCTCAGGGCGGCGGCGTCGATGCGCCACGCGTCGGCCTCCGTGGCCCTGCCGAGGTTCTCCACGCCCTCCGGGAGCCCGTCCACGGCCGGGAACGGGTACGTGGCTATCTTGACATGCTCCGGCTGCCCACGTCGCCGGAGCAAGGACTGGACGACCGGGACGTCGGCCGGCGTTGTTGGAGTATGATGTCCGACCCTCTCTCAAAGATCGGTCTTTTGGTTGTATTGACTAGAGCATGCACTTCTACATGGTATCGGAGCCAAGAGGTCTTGAGTTCAAGACCCTGCTGGCGCAATTAAAATTGCAGCCCACTTTCGGTCCACGTTTAGGCCTGAGGGAGCCACACGTGAGGGGGAGTGTTGACGTATAATGTGCTGCCTAGTCTCTTTCATCAGATCGGTCTGATGGTTGAACTGGTTAGGTGCATAAACTTACAACCAAAAGGTTCAGGCTTCAAAACCCAATAAACACAATAATTAATTGCGGCCTGCCCCCGCTTCCGCTGCCCACGTCATGAAACTCCAAAGAAGCATAGACGTGAGGGGGAGTGTTGGAGTATGATGTCCGACCCTCTCTCATAAATCGGTCTTTTGGTTGCATTGGCTAGAGCATGCATTTCTACAGACGTGACTGCGACGGTGGCCTCCACGGCGTCGCTAGGGCCAGCCGCGACGAGGCGGACGGCGAGGTCGGTGAAGGGCTCGATGTGGCTGGTGGCGAAGAAGGGGAAGATGAGGACGCGCAGCATCGTCTTCTTGCTGCTGGTAGCAGCAGCAGACGCCATTTCTTCTCCTCTGGGCACGCAGTGGTTGGCTGGATTTGTTCATTCAGCTGAGCACCAGATGCTAGACTCACGGTCACGGGGGTTTATTACAGCGAAAATGATACACTTACGGTCAACTTTTACGGAAAGCTGGCTAGATGTAGATTACATTGTACAGTAACTAGTTAGGATTGATTGACTGAGATTTAATTGAGACAGGGCCCATCAAGGAAAATCAGAGGGAACCAATTAGAGAAAGGCACGCAGTGTGGTCCATGTGTGTTGTATTGTCGACCACACCATCGCCACCCACGGCGGTACGCTATCTATCCCAACAGAGGGAGCCAAACAATTAAGAGCATCTACGATTGGACGTCTCAAACCCGTCTCATGTCCGTGCAGGCCACCCGGTCACTAACCGGTTATAAAATTTTGACCCAACCGGGCTTCTCAAACCGGCCTCAAACTCAGCTGACCGGCACCCCTATATCCAACCTAAATATATGAGGCGGATATGGGGGAGCCCGGGAACGCTGGGGCACGCCCGCCACATCGGCCTGATGGCGTGGCCCCACACGAACTCGTCGAGAAACCCGACGGTCCAGCGGGCGCCTCGACCGTCGCCGCGTGGCGCTGCTCCGGCTCCCCGCCCGAGGCCGTAGCCCGCTATTTAAGCCGGCCGGCGCCTCCAGCCCTAGCACATCCGTCTCTTCCCTTCCTCCGCCGCCACTCGAGCCCGTCAGTCATACCCCCACGCCGCCGCTACTACACGATCCATCATCGTTTGTTCCTCCTTGAGCAGGTCCGGATCCGTAGGGAAGAGGGGCTACCTCTGGAACCGGAGGAGGATTTCGAGGAGGAGGAGGAGGAGGTGTCGACGGAGGAGGAAGAGGAGGAGGAGCAGGAGCCGACGAACGAGGAAGAGGAGGAGGAGCAGGAGCCAGTGAAGGAGGAAGAGGAGGAGGAGCAGGAGCCGGCGAAGAAGGCGCCGCCGCTGGATGTGAGGGGGGAGGAGGTGCCGGCAATGGAAGAGGACGTGGATGTGTGGCCGGACAGCACGCCATCCTTAACTTCATCCGCTCAGAGTCGGCTGCAGAGGCCAGGCATCGCCGTCGGCAACAGATGGAGGCGGTGCAGGCGGCCCAGGCTCCGGCTCCAGCGTAGGCGACTCAGGCCATCTTCGACAACGACGAAATTTGAGTAGCATAGAACATAGTACGCAGCTATATATTCTGCATGATTTTGTATGGATTTAAGAAATGAATATAAGAGAGTTATATGTGAAGAAATATGAGGTGTGCCCGGTTAGTGTCCGCAGACGCGCCAGGTCGTGTCTACGGGTGTTTGAGGGGCCGGATTTGCCAAGTCCGACTGCAGATGCTCTAAGTCATCACATTCATGTGTTGTTTTCGATCAATAGTATTGATTGGTTAAGATGTTAGCACCGCATGCTAGACTACTACTAGTCCAACTTGTCGATGCTAATTACGATTGATCATGACACGCCAACATCACGAAGGCAACAAGCATCCATAACTTTTTTATTTTTTGAGTGGTAGTACAAGCATCCATAACTTTTTTGTTTGAGAACCACCAAGCTTTATTATTGTTATAATTCACAAAACTAGGGATACAAACGGGATCATCAGGTTGTCCCAACCAGACATGTCGTCTACCACAATCTAAACAATGAGAAAACTTGACTAGTAAATGGGGTTCTCTATTCGACGCCGACCCTCGAAACAAAAACTACAATTAAACTCGGCGGCCCTCAACTTAATCTCTGCTACAATCAAACCATGAATACCAATGCAACCCTTGTTGATATCATTAGCCACCTGCTTAGAATCAGTAGCCACCTCAAAATTGTGAAGTAGAAGATCATCCGTCAAAGATAGAGCTTCCCTGCAAGCGTTTACCTCTAGAGTTGCAACATCTCTCATGCCATGGATTACTAGCGCCGATGATCCCAAGTAATTTCCAGAAGAGTCCCTGCATACAGCCGCCCCAGCGGCTCCTATACCAGATCTAGCAAGAGCCGTGTCAACATGAATTTTGCATAGCCCGGCGGTGGAGCGATCATGCGAGCTGAAGTCCCTCTTCGGCCGGGAGTATGATCACGCACATCACTGACTTTTGTGGGTAATTCTCCAAGTTCCGGGTTGCAGTTTTTGACGAATAAATTTGTCAACAGCGGACTCTGGAACACCCCTTCATGTATTGCCTTCCGTCTTGCCCACCATGTAGCCCAAAGGGTCACTGCCATCCTAACAAAAGAGCCATGAGACACCGATTCCAACATGGTGAAAAGCCATTGTTTTGCGCTCACTTCAGTCGTTGAGATCATATGTTTTGCTAGCTCGTCATGAGGAATCTAGTAATGAGTGCCTCCATGAGTCATCCATTCCACATGCAAGCAATCGTTGTGGACATGTTCCTGTGACAACGGACATCATTCGTAGGTACGGAATGCTTTGCTAGACGCCACATAAACATTTTTATTTTTCTCGAAACTTGCGTCTTCCCATTGATTTCCAAGAAGATTCATCCTGCCGTAAACTAGAGGATCCTACAGTTTCATCCATCCAGGCTTCTCTCCTAAATTTGGTTGCTACCATCATTTTATATGCTGACCGCACTGAGTAGACACCACTTCTTTCAAAACTCCAAGCCCAACAATCGTCTATATTTTTTGTGCACAGCGGGATTCCCATGATCACTAGCACATCAAGTGGGATGAACACCTCTTTGACCTTCTCCCTTATCTATGTCGTAGATGTAGGATCAATCAAATCTGAGACCAACTGCTGGAATTTGATTTATTTTGGGCCGGCCCAATAACCATTTCAGAATTCCTAATAAATCCTACAAGCCCACTTAGCCCATTCATGCAAGGCAAGAGGTGAGACCTTAGGGCTGTTTGGTTTGTGACTAATTTTGCCAAAGATTGCCACACCTAAGGTTAGGTAAATTTTACCAACTTAGGTGAGTGTTTGATTCAAGTCACACCTTAGGCAAGCCACACTTGGACCCCACGTGACATACACACAAAAAGTGTGGCAAGATTCTCTTAGGCTTGCCAACTTGTGGCTCTCATTTTGATGAACTAACCTTAGGCAAGCTTGGCAAAAATGTGTGGCAAAATGTAGCAATGCTAGTCCTAGAACCAAACGGCCCCTAAAGTTTAGTCCCATATTGCTCACTTAGTAGGAGTTGGACCTCCTTATAAGGGAGGTTGTTTTCCCACATGTATGCACATGAGAAGAAGAGAGACATACATGCGCGCTCCTCGTACGCCGCCCACCTCGCCATGCCACGACGCGCGTCAACATCCTTATTAAGCCGATCAATCGTCTAAATTTTTGGGTATGAACATGGGAAGAGGAAGAACGACGAGGCATGACCTCCCTCTTCGCATGTGCTGCTCAACATCCAGTCATCTGGAGTTCCTTTACTATAGGACTTGTTTGCTATTTATTTTATGGTTTGGATGTATTTGCATTGTGTTTTCCATTTCTTTTATGCATGGCTACCTTGTTTCATTTCAAGTCTATGTCATGCCCACTTTCACTTTGACTCTACTCAACCTCCTTATTCTCTCTTGGCAAGTCTTACCAAATCCAAAGCCAACTTCCATCAATCCTTCACCAAGCTTCCAAAACCCCAAAGCTACTTCAAACTATCTTTATAATTGAAATTGGATATTTGAGTTCCAGGTTTAATTGCACAATTAATGTCCAACTTTTGCCCATAAATCACATTAATGTGCAGGGTTACTACCTTAATTTTCAACCCATTTGGACTTCATCTAAAGGGTTTTCTAAATCGAAACAGTTTGACTTTTATTCAAACTTGTTTGAATTTTCTCAAATATTCTCAAATCATTTTACTAAATTCCTCATATTTTCCTGAGTCCAAAAATATATCTCTCATTGTAAAATCCCCTTCCTAACTCCCCGCTTTCACTACTAGAAAAATGGCTAGTCACAACTTAAGTTGGTGGCACCCCATTTTCAATCAACGCCAACACTATATTTTTCAAATAGTGGTGGCCTTGGCATATTTGGTACGACAACTTTGTAACACTAGTATGGTACACATGCATTTCACACATGAGATTTGGTAACCAAATTATGAATAAATATCACACTATAGCATGTAAGCTTTGAGTCATATATGCATGATGTAGATGTTCGTTTAATTCTTATAGTTCATCTCATTCAAAATCAATTAGTTTTATAAAAAATCTGTTTTAAGATTCATGGAATTATGCATTGTAAAGCATAAAGTAAAAACAAATAGTGACAATTCATTTAGAAAAAAAAGTTTGGGCAATTAAGATATGGAAGATTCTAGAACAAAGGAGAAGTTTCTGGATTATGCTTAAGTCAACCATCAAGTTTTCTACATTGTACATATGGCAGAATCTGGTGGAATGTAGATGATATCCAACGGCCAGTAGTGCTCGGATCTGCCATCTTTGTACCGTCGGATTGGGTTCATCCAACGACCAACTTTCAAAGTTATTCGCACACTATATAGGGGTATAGACAATATTGCTCGCATGAGTTTTTCCGCGCTTTGCTGCGGGAAATGTGAGCAAAAAAAATTGCAAGGAAAAGAATAACAATTATATCAGATACACGTGATAACAAATATAAATGTACCAAAGCAGAACCACCATCTATGAATTATCAGTGCATCTGATGGTGTTTCAAACATTGTGAATAATTCCGAAGTCATCTAACAGAACTATGGCTAATAACAATGAACCTTTCATGTCCATACTCCCGGTTAGGCCGAAAGGTTTAAATTTCATAACATCGTCTCATAAATTTAAATGTACGCAAAAGTATGTACAATCTAGAACATGTTCAGATGGAAGATATTTACATCTTTCTTGCATCGCATAATAGTAGAATGAGTGTGTTAAGACTGTTGATAAACACACATCAGTAGATTTTGGCCGTCACTAAATGTTATTCCTGAAGTACTATCAGCAGCTTGCAAAGTGGAATGACAGACCTGAAGCCCTAAAAAATGGCAAAATCTACTTTGTGTATCAAGTATATTCTCACTCTCCAGTCCATTCTAAACTCTTTCTGAAATATATATACTTTTGAACAGATGGATGTCATATCAGACGAAAAAAGTAAAATGCTATCACTGAGTGTTTGGAGGAAAGAGGATCGACGCTTAAAACCAAACTCTCCCTTTCCTGCTACGTACCTGTGCTTTATTATTTGGCCTGTGTACTGTTGATGTGATCTTTTCCTTATAATTAGCACTCACAGGAAAAAAACTGAAGAATAGAGTACATGACCCGTTTGTTATTGTAGTCTGAAGTTGGACATCTCGCGTGACCAACAGGAACGACCATGCATAATGGCTTCGTCCCCAGCCGCAGAAGGATACCTTGCCAAAAAAGGCTATCATTGCCGCAGAATGCTCGCCGCAACAGCTGGATCAAGCACTTCTCTGAGCAGTGGCTGTTAATATTCCATGGCTGAGGCCCTCATCACGTTGCCACACTCGGGTCACTCCTTTCAGACCAAAAAGAAAGCGGCAACGCAGCTAGCTTCTTCGCATGGAGACGAAGACGGCAGGAATGCGGATTGGCTGTTGTGCGGGACTCGGAGAGCCATCGGAGGCGAGGAGTGTTAGAAGTAAACCACGACCCCACGGCGGTGATCAGTGCGTGCGTGTGTTGCATGCATCAGTGGAATAAGTCTCCAGGTAGTTACTTGCATGCTTAGGTAGTGGAGCAGCTGATGGACGGCCGCTTCATGGGCGTACGAGTGGAGGCCGGATCGTGTGTACGTGCGCATGAGGCCCGGCCGGAGTTTGTTGCTCTTGGCAGTGCGTTGCCTGGGTCTTTATAAGCACCATGTATTCAGTTTGCTCGGTTTGAGCCGAGAGTAGCCATGTAGCCACTGTAAAGAAGAAAAGGATTGGAGCGTTCGTGCGCCCGTGGCGGCGTTCGTGCGCCGGCCGGAAAACCTTGTTCCATTGTTCTTCTTCTTCCACCTCCGTTCGAGCCGAGGAGAGGTAGCTAGAGGGCTTCGGTTCCAACAAGGAGGCCGGCAGTCGTGAGCCGCTCGTTCGCGAGAGCAGCAAGCGTTGGCAGGTGATCTAGCTGGAGATGAGGTTCCGGTCACCACAATGTAGTGCCCAAGCAGGGGCTATATATATGCTGCATGAGGGAGTTGAAGGGAAATGGTGTAATGGCGTGGTTACCATCAGTTTCGTCTCCCGTGGGTGGCATGCATGGAACTTTAATAAAGGAAATGAAGGATTGGGATGAGAAACGTATACTGTAGGTGCGCTGATTAAAACAATAATTAATGACATGGGAGCATGCACATGTTGTGGGAAGTAATTTACCGCAAGGCAAGAGGGGGAAAAAAAATTCTATGAGACTAGGTCTCACGGATTAGCAGGTGAGACCCATCCTGATGGATGACACGTGGCATCCACAAATCACAAAGCATCCACTCCACCCCCACCTGAAATCAGGGGGGGAGAGATTAGATGCTTTGTGATTTGTGAATGTCACATGTCATTCATCAGGGCGGGTCTCACCTGATTTATATGAGACCTGGTCTCATATAATTTTTTTCCCAAGAGGGGGCCTCGATCAGTTGATCCGTTGGCATCCCACGTCTGCACTTGTTCAGAGTTGTTGTCTTGTTGATTTGGCAAGTGACGTGGATAGCTTGCATGTCAAGAAAAAAAAGATAGTGGGGGGCTCCTATTTAGATATAGTAGATGCCACAAATTTGTGAGCTCAACTGTGTTGTCGAGTTGGTACACAGTAGTAGCGTCGGATTTGTTAGGACGCCATATGTAATCTGTCTAGTGATGTCGTAAATATAGTTGAAACACCAGCACTAAGTTATTATTGTGAGTTTGAATTTATTAGTATTTTGAGAATTTATTTGTATTTTTGAAACACTGAGTTATCAAAGCAAATATATTTATTTTAAATTTATTAGTATTTTGAGATTTTATTATTTTATCATGTATTAGATAATTATTTGCTTTGATACATAAACTGCAAACTGCCATGTATTAGATAATTAGGAGTTTGAATAGATGGAAACTGCCATGTGTTTGCTCTAGTGTACGTTTGTAAAAATGCCATGTGTAGCATATTTTGAACTACTTTGTCATGGTATATATGCATTTGTAAAAATGCCATGTATTCTTGATCATAGCTAGTATGGCTAGTGTGCATTTGTAAAAAATGCCATATGTATATGCATTAGATGGTACTTCATCCTCTCTAGTTCATATCACTAGTATCCCGACTTGTTATTATCTTGTAGTTGCAGCCATGAGTATCTAGAACAACCACTACCAGTCCTCGAGCAACTTCGCGGCGTATGCTGAAGTCGATAAAGGCAAAGCAAGCACAAACAAGGTAAGATTACAAAACATCCATGAGTATTGCAAACACATGCATACATATATCTAACCACTCATTATTGATGATTTCAAACCTTTGACTTGCCAGGGATATGTACGGCTCCCGTCTCCAGCACCCGTCGAGTAGCAGCCATGTGACGTGGACATGCTCAACCGCGAGCTGCCGCGTTACATGAGAGTACAGTGAAGGCCCTCAGGGAGTTGAATGACTCCCTGCTGAAGGATAGGGATCAGATTATCGATGATAATGCTAAATTCTATGACAAGATACTGAAGTTGAACGACCAAAAGATGAACTGGTCGTCGAAGTGGATGAGCTAACAAAGGACACACGGGTCCTGAAGGCCGAGAGAACTCAACTAAAGATGGAGAAAGCCCATTACCAAATGGAGGGGGAGAGCAATAGGAATAAGTTTCGTGAGATGAAGTTAATTCTTGGGAGAGAGATGTAATGTGTAGGTAGTTTGGAGATACTGTGAAGTTGATCACTTCCTACTAGTATAGTACCGTTTGTGGAGCAGATCACTACGTAGTTTAGAAGTACTAATCTTTTGTGAAGTTGAATCTAAGTAAGTTTAAGTGGCTGCATATATACTAGGTTTAAATTGCTGCGTATAACTTTTTTATTAGCAAAAAATCTAGTTGCTGGCGTTGGCTACACTTAACGCCATAGCTAACACGAACACATTGCTGGTGTTGGACACGTCACGCCATATCGGTAGTTCGGTACTCACAATACTACTGACTTACGCGCCAACGCCACAAGTAAAAAATTTCACTGGTGCCATATTGGTGGTATCGTGTGTCCACGCCAGCAAAGCCTTTTTTGGCACACCATAGCTAGGGTTTTTTACACTAGTGTTTCTTTCTCTCCAAGTTCTGTTTTACAAGAAATGGAAAAAAGGAAGAAGAAAAGAATTTGGGAGAGAGAAGCCCAGCGTAGCTCACAGCCAGCCCACCTAACCCTCCAAATCCCTTTCTCACAGCGCTACCCTTCTACCCTATCACCCGTTCACTCCACATGGCATGGTGGGGCCCACCCTGTCGTTGCCTGGGTGAACAGGCTCACCCACTCCTTCTCCCTCCTCCAGCACGCTCCTTTCTAGCAAGGCCATGTGCCTCCTGTGGGCATGTCGTGCCTCACGAGCTCCTTTATTTTTTGGATAGCACATCCGCCACAGCGCCATCAAATGCATTTTCCTTTCCTTCTCCGTGTCACCCCACTAGAAGCCTGCCATTGAATCAATTATTTCCTTGCAAACTTTTTTTGGGATTTTAAACTCTGCCAATGCAAACACTGGTATAGACTGAGTGATAGCCTTAAGTAAAATCTCCTTGCCTCCCATGAACAAGATTTTTTTCCTTCCACCCCTTCAATCTTTTTACAATCCTCTCCACAAGGTGGCCAGAACTGTCACTCCCGTCCAAACCCGCCATAGCTAGGAGGCCAAGGTATTTATCTGAAATTGCTTTAGTTACGATATTTAGTTATGCACATATCTCAACTTTTACATGAACATCAACATTAGGGCTGAAGAAAAATACTACTTTTACCCACACTCAGGGGCGGAGGAGCCGTTAGGCAAGCTAGGGCGGCAGCCCCACCTTGATTTTCTGCTAAAGCATTTATGTATAGGTACGTTGTGTATACCTCATGGCCAGCTGGCTTCACGATCTTGCTGGGAAAAAAGAGATAGACGAACAAGCAACCTTATTTGGGGTGTGAGCCCACTGCATAATTCTTACTGTTGTGCTGTTGGTGATATGTCTCCAATCGTATCTATAATTTATGAAGCATTCATGCTGTATTTACATGAGTTCTACATGGTTTTGGTGCACCTATTAATCTAGTGTCCAACGTAAGTTCCTTTTTTTTTGCATGTTTTAGGTTTCATAGAAAGACCATGCCTATATAAGTCCAAACGCGATGAAAATTCACTATGATTTTTTATGGAAAAGAAGAGACCTAGGAAGCTTCAGGGGTAGCCGGAAGGTGCCTAAGGGCCCACAAGCTTAGGGGGCGCCTCCTAGGGCGCGCCATGCAACATTGTGGGGCCCTCGAGGTTCAGTCTGACGTGAATCCAACGCTAAAAATAATCCTATTGATGAGTTATATTTTTACACTCATTTACCCTCTGTGTAAACCGAGATATTTCATTAAAATAAAGATATTCGCTCTGATATTGCTACTAGTGACTAATGAATGTAAATGATTACACACATTTTCTTTTTGATGCGTTTTCATAGAAAATAGGCTAAATATGGACGAAATCAAGTGAGAACATGGAAAGAAGTAAAGGAGGAAGCATGAGAAATCAAGAGGATGCGCACCAAAAGCCACAAAGCAAGAGACAACGTTTCATGCTACCCGACCACTCGCATGAGAGGTCATATGGCGTGGATTCGGAGGCTCCTCGCCCACCTGAACAACTTTTATAAAAGGAACCAGGCCGAAATGTCAACAGAACATCCGTGAGCGAAGCTAGAATAGAGTCATCTTAAAGCTAATTAACTATACACCACATATATTTTTGCAGCTGGGCATGGAAATAAATAAATGGTGAACCAATTCATTCCGATCAGATAATCGACACAAATCCGTTTCATTCTGATCATAAAATAAATAAATGGTGAACCGATTCATTCTGATGACAAAATCTACACGGTAAATCTCTTGGCTAGCCCATTTTGCTCATATTATCCTTTTTTAGAACATGCTCAAATTATCTTCGGTGGCTATAGAATCATGACATATCAGCCACATTGATATATGGATCCTGGCTGGCAACTTAGCTGTCCATGTACTCTTGAAAGATCAAAGAACAAACTTGCCAGATTTAATGAGCATAACTTAGAAGACGAGTTAGCAATAAAACCCCTGAATTTACCCAACACCATATGCCTAAGCAGCTCACATCGCCCGATCATTGCAGATCAAGTAAAGATCAGGGGAAATCATAGAGTAAGGGAACATGTGATCCCGTGAATGATTAATTTCTGGCTGGCAACTCTATACTTTATGTATTAGAACAGCTCAATACATGAGTGGTCAATAGTGAATTGCATTGTCCACTCGAGGTGATGAAGTCAACTCGCAAATGTGCATGATTAGGGATGCGGAGTCAGGGGCGTCCGGTACAGATTAAACTAAGAACATCTCCAACAGCTGCGCTATATAAACGCCGTGCTGGAAAATTTGTGTTTTTTTTGCGCGCGCAGCCGCTCCGGACGCTCCAGCGAAGGTGCAAAAACCACGCGCGCGGAATAAGTAGTTCAGCGCGCGGGGCGAAACGGCATTGTGCGCCGTTTATTTGCTGTGCTCGCTCTCGCGCGCTGCACACTCGAGCGCCCGTGCCACGACTTCCACCTACCCCAATCCAGGCGCTGGCGCCGCCGCCCGCACCACCTCATTTGTTCCAACGACCATTCCGGCGCTTTCCCGGCCTATCGCCGCGCCGCCGCCGCTTCCTCCATCTCCCTCTAGTCGCCGCCGCCCCTCGCGCGTGCCATTACTCCGACGAACAGCGCCCGGCCGCCCACTGCCGCTCGGCACCCACAAGGTGTTCGACAAAACGCTTGCAAGGTATGTATTGCTTCAACTTCACATTTTTACATGAATTTGGTGCATGTTGTTTGTAGTTTTTTTATTGACTAGTTTAAATTCGACATTGTAGATGAGTTCGTCATATGATTCTTCCGAAGAGAATTTGATATTGAAGAGGAGGAGGACCTTGCAATGATCCTAGCTATGCACATCAATAAAAAACCGAAGCACGGTGATTCAGTTATGGGTCGACAGAAAATTTGGAGGGATAAGATCGATGCCGACAACAGATTGATGAGGCACTATTTTGTGGATAATCCCGTGTACCCCGAGTCGTACTTCCGGCACCGGTTTAGGATGAGCACCGAGTTGTTCAGGCGCATTGTAGAGAAACTGGCGAGCCATGATCGGTTTTTTCAGCAAAGGAGGAATGCCGCCGGAGAGCTCGGGCATAGCACCTTTCAGAAGGTGACAGCCGCTTTGCGTATGTTGGCACACGGTATTCCGGCTGATCTAATTGATGACCACTTGGCCATGGGTGAGAGTCAAGCCATCATGTGTGTCAAGCGCTTCACAGTCGTAATTGTGCAAGTGTTTGACCCGGAGTATTTGAGATCTTCCAATGCTAAAGACGCCGCAAGGCTTTTGGAGATGAACAAAGCTCGCGGGTCCCAGATATGCTTGGCTCAATAGATTGTATGCATTGGAGTTGGAAGAACTGTCCTAAGGCATGGCATGGGCAATTCCACGGCCAAAAAAAGGTTCCACTATAATCCTTGAAACGGTGGCCGATCAAGAGACTTGGATTTGGCATGCTTCTTTTTGGAATGCCTAGATGTTTGAATGTCATCAACGTTGTTAATCAGTCATCACTCATGAATAGGATTGCAAATGGTGATCTGCCACCGGCGTAGCTTGTAGCAAATGGCCATACATACAACTATGGCTACTATCTTGCGGATGTCATTTACCCAAAATGGCAAACATTTGTGAAGCCGTTGAAAAAACTGGAAGGTAAGAAAAATCTTGATTTCCACAATGCTCAGGCGGCGGCTAGGAAAGATAGGGAGAGAGCTTTTGGGATTTTGCAAGCCCAATTTGCCATTGTGAGAGGACCGGCTAGATTTTGGGATCAAAATATGGTTTGGTACATCATGCACGCTTGTGTGATCATGCACAACATGATCATCGAGAATGAGCATGGCCAAGATTTAGACTACTCTGAGTATGAGCTCTTGGGATGTCCCGTGCGAGTGCGGCGAAGGGTTGCGAGGGTGGCCCGATTTGTTGCCTCCTATCATGCCATTTGACGTGCCGAAATGCATGATGATCTTCAGAAGGATCTCATCGAGGAGTGGTGGGCATGAAATGGCCGACAAAGAGCATCATGATTTGTATGTTTGATGTTGTATTGTTGAACTATTTGTTGTATTGCAAGATAGACTATTTGTTTGAGTTGTAATAATAAAATTGAACTATTTATTGTTGATTTATTTTGTTTGTGTTTGATCTTCTTGGTTGTGTTTGGAGTGCATATGTTGTTTGTGTTGAGCGTGCGTGCAGTTTTTTTGTAGCGCCTGCTGGAGCGAGTCGCGTGCGCTATATTTTGCAGCGGACGCTCACCAGCGCTCCGAGGCGCGCAAAAACTTGCGATTCCAGCGCTGTAAACGTTTTTTTAGCGCGCAACGCGCATTGCGCTGCTGTTGAAGATGCTCTAACGCCACTAGTACGCACAATCCAGCTACAACCGATTTGTCTAATTTTGAATATGTAGCGGGCTGGATGAATCATGATACTGCATACACATACTCCGTGATTCCAGTTCCATGTGTGGGCGTTTGTTGCCTATAAAAAGAGCACCGCCCTGCTCTCATATGGGCACCACACATTCTCAGTTCCCGATCCATCTTCTTGCACCATCTTTTCTTTCCTACATACAGTAGTAGGTACCCAACCAGCCCAGCCATAGGATCATGGCCGTATCCGGGCTTAAGATGGCGGCCATCTGCGCGGTACTGGTGGTCATCCTCATGTCTGCTGCGGGCCAGCCGGCGATGGCCTACGTCGACGGGCAACCCCTAGCTTGCCCTAGTGCAGAGACGGCATGCCGCGCAGCATGCGTACCTGGGTGCAACGCCTTTGTCGGGAAGATGTGCAGCGTGCTCTGCGCCCTCACTCCAGAGGTGGGCCCGACCTGCGTGAACCAGTTGTTCACCTCGTGCATGCTCAAGTGCAAGAACATGTGCGAGCCCCTCCCAGGTCAGACTCCCTGACCACCAGACCCACAGCAGCACTGGCGGCGCTGGGGTTTGACATTGCCGGCCAAGCATGTTACTTCGGAGCTTATTTACCATTGTGAAGTGAACGCGATGTACCTATGTTCGCATGTATGGTCAGCTCTTTAATGTTTTCCTTCCTTGCACAGCAATTTCTGTCACGCATCACTGGTCGACTATCCATGCATGGATCGATGATGATGGCAGGTGTATTGTCATGTTACAGTGTATGTTTTACTACTACTCCCAGTAGGGAGTGGCGTATCCCTGCGCTGCTACGGTTTAACAAGAACATGTAATGGCACTGAAAATAAGAAAAAAGACGATCATTTCGCCAAACGAGGGTGCACATCAAATGTTTTACATCTTCTGGCCCCATTGAACAAACCGGACATTGATCATTGATAGGAATATGTCTGTTAGCAAGCACTAAAAAACTCGGAACGATCACATGAAGAGCCTTCCAGGCGAAAATCTTAACTTTACTAGGTACCTGAATCTTCAACAATGTATCCCAGACAGGGTTGCAAGTTGATGTCCCTTGGCCATCAGGTCTACTCAGTCGATGCCTATGAGCATGGTCCCATTCAATATAATACGCGTACCTGACCGAGAACACATACTATTTTGTATTCGGCCAAGCCACAAAGTCCTCATCAAGATGTCAAGGAAACCGAAGAATTCTTTCCACATCAACCGGATTAAATATGACATTGATTAGCATCTCATCCCATCTTCCTGTAACTGGGTCAATCAGTTCATTAACTCTCTGTAGTAGGATCTAGCCTCTTGGTGTTTGGACCATTCGGTTCGGGTTTCCTGGATCCAATGGTTCTCCCAAATATTAATCATTTCACCATTACCCACTCTCCAAATGTGCCCTCTACAGAAGGTGTTCAGTCCAGTCACAATGCTTTGCCACGTGAAAGAGGATCCTTTCTTTGGACCCGCCTTTAGTAAGTTACCGTTTGGTTAGTATTTGACTTTTAAAACATGAGCACATATAGTCACTATTGACGATAAGTCTCCAAGACTGCTTTGCCAGCATAGCTAAATTAAAAGAGTGAAGGTCTCGGAAACCCATACCTCCATCCTTCTTTAGAATACACACCCTCCACCAAGCCATCCAATGCATCCGTTTAATTTCATCAGTGAATTCAGCCATTGCATCAGTCATTTCCTTGCATAGCTTCTTTAATGTTCTATTTACCATTCTAAAGTGAATGCAATGTACCTATGTTCGCATGTTGGGTCAGGTCTTTAATGTTATCCTTCCCTTGCACAACAATTTCTGTCACGCATCACTGGTCGACTATCAATGCATGGATCGATGATGATGGCACGTGTATTGTCATGTTACAGTATGTTTTACAACTACTCCCAGTATGGAGTGGCATATCCCTGGGTTGCTACGGTTTGACAAGTGCATGTAATGGCATTGAAGATAAGAAAAAAGACAATCATTTCTCCAAATGAGGGTGTCAATACGTCGTTTACATATACTGGCAAATTGGGTTGATCAAGACATAGCCAATTCTAGTTGGCCTCATTTCCTGGCCTGGCCCGAAGGGGCGGCCGCCCCGGGTCCCCAAATCCAAGGGGCCCCGCCCAGGTATGTGCGAGGAACTCTACACCAATCGCTGGAGGCGCCATTAGAGAACTCATAAGTTCTATATCTCCATGAGGAAGAAGAAAGCGAAAAGTTTTCTCGTAACCGCACTAGGCCTTGGGCCTTTTCCTATTTAGCATCGAATGTGTCTGGTTAAGGTGTGGTTGGGACACGCCATGTAGGACTGGAAATACCAATTTTCATTTTCGGAGATGGATTCACATATATTCACGTGCTCGTGCTCGTCACTTGGAGTAATGGGAAAACACCACTACAATGGAATCCCTTATTTTTTTACAATCGTGCTGCAATGGAATACTAAAAAACTAATACTACCTCGATCAATCAAAAAGAGAAAAAGAAAAAACCCTGGCAAATTAGGTGTAGTGACAGTTCGAGGTGGAACCTGGGCAGGAACACTTTTGCTCTCCGGCGGAATGATTCCGCCGGGGAAACTTCCCTCTGGGAGGGGGAAATTGAAGCCATCTCCATCATCAATGCTCCTCTCATCGTGGGAGGACTAATCTCCACCAATCTTCACCAGCACCATCTCATCTGAAACCCTAGTTCATCTCTTGTATTCAATCTTTGTCCCAAAACCTCAGATTGGTACCTGTGAGTTGCTAGTAGTGTTGATTACATCTTATAGTTGATGCTTGTTGGTTTATTTAGTGGAAGATCATATGTCTAGATTGTTAATCATATATTATTCTTCTATGATCATGACCATGAATATGATTTGTGACTTACGTTTGTTCTTGAGGACGTGGGAGAAATCTTGTTATAAATAATCATGTGAAGTTGAGTTTTGTTCCCTATTTCGATGATGTGTTATGTTCTTCTAGTGGTGTCGTGTGAATGTCGACTACATGGCACATTATCATGATTGGGCCTAGGGGAAGGCATTGTGGGATTAATAAGCAGATGATGGGTTGCGAGAGTGATAGAAGCTTAAACCCTACTGTTGGTGCAATATTTGCGCTCTTGTATTTCAGAGATTGTTGACAGAAACAAGCATGGACTGTTTTGTTTGCTAGTGCACACAGAGAGAAATAGTCAATGCAGAACCAAAGAGAATGCTATCTTTGTTGTCAAGTTCGAGGAACTTCATCGAAGAACATATGATGTAGAGATGATTGAGTCATATCAAGCGGTGTAGGCGAGGGGGTTGATGAGAAGAAGTTAACTCCTTCAAAATTATTGCTGGCGTAAAGTAATTGGTTCGGTGTTCGTCCGAAAAAAATTGATTGTGGCTGAGAAGGTCGAAGGCGAAGTGAAGACACAACATTCATTTCGTTGTTCTTCTTTTCTTTTTGAGTCATAGGACCTCCGTACTATTAAGAAGCGTATAGGTTCTCGAAGCTTAGATCCACTGTGATGCCTAGCCCAAACCTATGCAAGACTGAGAGAAATATCTTTATACTCTGAATGATTACCTGTCAGTAGAAGACGTAGTTCTTCGGTGCTGTAGGAGATATCTTTTAGACTGAGGAGTTAGCATTTCTTGCTCCGTAAGGAATTTTACCGTTGTGCTCAAATTCCGACAGTTGGACTTATGTCGTTCAGCCACTGTTTGTCTTGCATGTCCAATTTGATCATTTCCCTTCAACGAAGGTTGCGGCTATAAATAGCCACCCCGCTCCAACGTTGCCAGTTGGCTGCTACGCTTAAGATTTATTAGAAGATTGATTGAGCATCCCCTCTCCGCTTAAGAACAACCGAGACTAAATCTATTTTTCCTATTTTTGGTTTTAGACCTTTTTAGGATATTTTAGTTTTAATTTTCTTTTAAACAGATTCAAAAACATCAGCATACATGCCTAGTTTTCATTTAGTTCTTTTTGCTATTAAATTTTTTAACAAAAAATACTTTATGAAAATTTTAGTTGAATAAATTTTGTATAGTTTTAAGTTTAATATTATTTTGATCATAACTAGAGTTTTATAAAAGCTTTTTAGTTGATTCTTTTTTCTATTGAAGAATATTATAGTTTTGTTTTTAGTTGATTTTAGCAGGTGTACCAAGTTTGAGCTCATTTGGACATGTTTAGCAATGTAAAGTTGCTCAAACTAGAAAATGGACATATATGGTTTTGAGGGAATTAGATGATGTTATCTTGTTCTCCTTGATGCATAATTATTTAGACCATTTTAGCAGGTGTAACAAGTTTGAGCTCATTTGGAAATTTTTAGCAATGTAAAGTTGCTCAAACTATAGAAAATGGACATATATGGTTTTGAGGGAATTAGATGATGTTATCTTGTTCTCCTTGATGTACCACTTAGCCTAGATCAATATTTAGACCATTTTAGCAGGTGTACAAAGTTTGAGCTCATTTGGGCATGTTTAGCAATATAAAGTTGCTCAAACTAGAAAATGGACATATATGGTTTTGAGGGAATTTGATGATGTTATCTTGTTTGCCTTGATGCACCACTTGGCATAGATATATTTAGACCATTTTAGCAGGTGTGCCAAGTTTGAGCTCATTTGAACATTTTTAGCAATGCAAAGTTGCTCAAACCAAGACTTTTTGTTTTGTGACTGGTCTTTCTGTTTTGAAATTGTGCCCTGGCTGAATTTTCTCAACTGTAATTCTGTTGGTGGGGACGCTCAAGATACCGTAATTTTGTACCCACACCTAGCGACAATGTACATGTGTACACTACTCCATTACCAAAACATTTTGATATCCTGATTGACTGATTTCCTGAGTGAACGTTTCCAAAACTTGCAGATCATGATCTTGATATCGATATATTGCTAGTATTCCATTACCAAAATATTTTGATATCCTGATTGACCGATTTCCTGAGTGAATGTTTCCAAAACTAGCAGATCATGATCTTGATATATCATGATTGAACATTTCCAAAAGTAACATGATCAATTAACATGCTTCCTGATTTCTTGATTGAATATTTCCAAAAGTAACATGAACAATTTTGCAGGAGTGTGTACCACAAAGATGAGCAAAAGCAGGGGAGTTCGCTGGGATGGAGGCGCTGGTGGCCTGGCCGTGGCCGTGGAGGAGGTGGGGGGCAGAGGAGGAGTTGAGCGTTGGCCAGGGTCAGGCGGGGCAGGAGGTGAGCGCTGGCCTGGAGGAGCCCGACAGAGAAGGAGGGGCGATGAGGGGCCTGACGAAGGGGCAAAGAGGAGCATTGGTCTGAAGGAGCCCGGCGGAGGGGCAAAGAGGAGCGCTGGTCTGGAGGAGCCCGACGGAGGGGCCTGGAGGAGTGCTGCCTCGCGGATGGAGGTTGGAGGAGGAAGACGATCTGTTTTCAAACTAGGGGTATTTCTGTACTTTTGTGCGTTTTCACCTGGTCAGAGAGAACTCCCAACGAAAATTATTTCAGAACGGAGGGAGTATATAGTAGGAGAACGTATAGGCAAGTTATAGTTAAATGTAAGTGTATTAGTGCAGCTAATCAAACTTTGTAATGTCACTTGACATCACTAGTAAATACTATGTACATGCAATGCACGTTAATATTAGGCAATACTATATTAATCACACAGGGATATTATTATGCATGATAATTGATATTAGGAAGTATATTAAATGCACATATAGATATTGGGTAGGATATTATCTGCGTGTTAATTATGGGATTGACGTTGCCACCAATATTTGACATGATATGAATTACACGCTTAACATGTTGAGCACTCGTCATTGGAGCAGTCTGGGTCGCAGTCTGGGTCATTGGAGTGACATGGTTTGACGGTCGACATTAGTTGGATCTGCCCCTTTGGGACTTTTATACTGGTAGTAGGTAGTAGATAAACAACATGAAGCACCGTCGCTGGGCATAAGGTTTGATTTCTCCTCCAATATATAGAGTTTGTTTTAATTCAAATGTGATTTATATTATATCAATAGAACATTGAATATAACCAAGTACAGAGTTTATTTTTTTAAACCTGGCTTATATTAGATCAACAAAACATTGAATATAACCAGGTATAAAAAGGGCCCTAACCAATTAACCAATGGGATATTACAACTACGATTATATGCTTTAAAATTCATGCTTCCTACTTTTTCGTCGTTTTTTCTGTTTCCTGAGGTTTCTATCTATTTTCTTTTCTTTCTTTTTGGTAATTTTTTGTTTTCTTCTTCCAGCTTTTACTGTTTTAAGTTTTTCCATTTTCCAATTATATATTTTTGTTCTATTCAACAGTTTCTTTTTAAATATTTTAATATGAAAAATTAATAAATAAATGATTAACAAATAATAGTTTCTAAAAAATAAGGGGTAAATATAGTCTAAACAGATGGGGCATTTCTGTAAATAGGCGGTGATTTTGTTTAACAAAATGGGATGAATATTTTTGAAAAATTAATTGACATTCTCCAAATATGCGATGATTTTTTTAAATATGTTATGAGCATTTTTAAATATGCAGGGAACATTTCTTTTGATATGGGGTGGTGTTTTTTTTTCAAATACGCGGTGAGTGATTTTTGAAGTCGAAATAAGCTTTCTTCAAATATGTACTGAATATTTTTTTATATGCAGTAAACATTTTTTTCAATACAAGGTAAAGAGTTTTCAAATTCACAAGGTAAAGAGTTTTTATGTGCGGTGAAGTTTTTTTGTTAAATATGCAATGGGCATTTTGTCAAATACACGATAAAGGTTTTCTAAAATATGAATGAATGTTCTTCAAATAAGTTGTTCAAAATTTTATACATATTTTTTAATATGCAATTATATTTTCAAAATATAAGATGAGCATTTAACATACACATGTTCACAATTTTTAAGTATGCAATGAATAAATTTAAAAATGCATCATGAATATTTTAGAATACGCCACGAGCAACTCCTAATATGGGATGAACAACTTTCAAATACACTATGAGAAAAATGTAAACTGTGAGGTAAAAAATTTGAATGCGCACTAAGCCTTTTTTTAATATAGATGAACTTTTTGTTCTAAAATATGCTATGAACTTTTTAAAAATTTAGCAAACATATTTAAAAAAATAAACATTCTTTAAACATATTTAAAAATCTTGCCTGAATATAATTTTAAATTAGAAAAATTTAAAACAAATCACGTGAACATTTTTTAAGGTTAGAAATCTTGTGCTCTATTTTATTATTTCTTTCAATAATTAAATATACTTTAATATGTTCAAAATGGTGAACGTTCTTCAAATACATTGTTCATAGTTTTTACACATGTTTTTGTTAAATATACATGACATTAAAAAAAATTAGAACATGCAGTATCCATTTCCTTAAATACATGATGAACCTTTTTCTAAATTATGCCATGTACATTTTTCACCAACGCGATGACCTTTTAAAAATAATGACCGTGATGAACATTTTATATATACGGTGCGTCAATTTGAAATATTTGATAAAGATTTTTCCACACATGTGTATATATAATTTTGTTTTGTGGACATGATGTTTTTTACATTTATTAAATTAATTAAAAATTAGTGTTTAATAGATTTGAATTTTTTTTGAACACTTTTTGATGTTAATGAACATTTATCTAAAAATATGCGAACACTATTAAATTTGGTGATTATTTTTCCATAAATATTGCGTGAAATCTTTTTTATATTCGGCAAACTTTTTAAAAATTCATGCTTTTTTTTTAAATTTAGTGAATATTTTATTTTATTTGGGCTAAAACTCTTCTAATTCAATGAACAGTGTCTAAAATGTCTAACACTTTAAAACTTTTACATGAACACTTGTAAAGTTTAGCAAACATTTTCTAAAAATGCGGGAATACTTTTAAAATCCCACAAATATGGTTGGGACAAAAATCTCACACATTTTTTCTGCAACATCAAGCACATATTGGTGAACTAGATTGATTTGTCGACACGCTATAATGATATATTCATAGCCTCTACCTCCACCATGCTATCCTGGTTGGTATATTGTTGGTATTTCACATTACCTATATTTATGTAGTCACATATTATTTAGCACGCTGAAAAGCACACAAATCTTTGTCGGCAAGGGAGGCCTCTTTTGGCCACGATCAAAGCCCACTCGACGTCTCAGGCCTCCCTACCAGCCCGTGAACCTTTTTGAATTCATGATTTCAAATTCATATTTTTTTTCATGTTCATGAGAAAAATCCAACGGTCATTAGTTCAAATGAGGGAGGGAAAGGGGGTGACCGAGCAGCGAGGGAGCAGCTCACGTGAGCAGCCCACATAAGTAGATGCGTGAGCGCTGGCTCTCTAGCTGGCGCCACAGGCGCTAAGGAGGAGCACTCGCGACCAGCTAGGCCTAACCAAAGTAAATGAGACCAGAGCAAAGTATGATCAATCCAATTTGTTGTAGTGCACATATGTAGGAATGCTTGGATTCAGAGAGGTTTCTCCAGAGGTGGCTTAGCAGAATTCTGAAATTGACCAAGGGAGTTTCCTCTGGAGATTTTTCCAACTCCACGAAGTCCGCACTTGGAGTCGGCCAGAATGTCTGAGCTCTACGAAGCAAAGCTGCCCACTGTGTAAAAACAAGGAGCCCCGAAATCCCGACTCGACCAAAACAAAAAATTGGAGTTAGCTATATTTACAACCAGTGTCGTCGTCGCCAGAGAAAAAGTTTCATCTAGTCACGCCAAAGATAACGTTTCATCCCCTCAACAGCCGTATCGCGATGAATCGGTACCCACGTCTCCCCTCGACAACAGTCTTGGGTTGGTTTCAACTGGCCTAATGTGGTGCTAGACAGGCCGGTGAACGCCCAAAGGTGCCGATGGAGAAGCTGATTTCGTTGTCGATCAAAAGGAAATCGCTACATGGAGCGGGAAGCTATGATGAGAAGCTGAATCTGGAGAGTCGAAGAGGTTTCGAACATGCCCTAAAAGCATTCCAACTCCATAATAACTGCACATAGGCCCATTTTTTTGTTCTCTTCTGCGGCTATGCTATGACGACCAAGCTAGCGACGAGAAATTCAAGGATTTTTTTAGGGCTTAGATGTGTTTGTAAGTTACCACACGCTCGTTTTCTTAATTAATATAATCTAAATAGTAGTTTTAGAGATAAAACATCTAGCTCATGCCATTAACTAAACTTGCTCTCTAAAATATTTTCCATATCGAACTCATCGTCAAATTTTTCGGAGGGAGTTCCATATTTGCGTATGGCTGTGAGAGTGGTTTTAGAAGGAACTCCATCCGTGAAATTTCTAGGTTGGGAGGGGTGGCGGGGAGCTTGAGCTTTCACCCATCCTTGCCTCCAGCCTTGCCTCTAACCGGAGCGCCACCTCCACCGTCAGCGGACCAAGGAACATGTGTTGTCGATGATTTCGACGGTCTTGGTAGCGTGGTCTGCATCATAACCGTGGGAGAGGCTGGCATGGTACACATGGCGCCCGCATAGCATGGTGCGTGCGGTAGGCACGACGAAGGCTGCAGCTCTGACGAAGCAGCCCACAGCGGTGCATCCTCCATGAACGTGGATAAGGAGGTGCCAAGATGCATGTGGCACACTCGTGGAGGTGTGCGAAGCGAACACATGTCATGAAGATTATTTGGGATGGCTTTTATCCTTTTTTTCTTTCTGTCCCTCTCGCCGCCGCCATGCTGTTTGCTGGAGAAGGCTTGGAGGTCTTCGAGGGCTGCTGCAATAGAAGGAGATGATATATCGAGTGGAAGTCTTCATCAGGCGGTGCTCGATGACGGCGTTGGTGCAGTCGGCGACGACTGAATGAATCCAGGCGGTGTGCTTCTACGGCAGCCCGGTCTGACTAGGCCACCGGAAGAAGGCGTCAGCATATGGCCCTAGATGGTGATGAGTTTGATCTTAGATCCAAATATGTCATACAACGGCGTGGGAAATTTGTTTGGCTTTCATTAGGAAGTCTTCGTGTTTGATTTGGGAAGACGTGGCGGCGGTGCTTTCCTAGTTTAGAAATAATGTCTTCCCTGCCCTATCCCCGTTTCGTTGATGTGCATATCACCAACAGAGGGCGTAGTCTTGTGTCTCCAACACGTGTTTTGGAACCCGGTCGATTTAGGTTTTTGGTGTATCCATCTAGATTCAGCTGGCTGTTGTGGTCTTCAAAGCTTCTAGAGGCCCTTATCGGCACTCTCTTCTCCGGGGCGACGATTTGCTTTGCAGATCGCAGTTGCTAGCGTCTCCTAGTCAACGACTTTCCGGCCGCTGCTTCTACAAGCTCATAGGTTTCAAAAAGTTTGCTTATACAAGGCGTAGGCCTAGAGGCGGCATCGAGCTAGATGCAAGATAAGGAAGACTACGACACCCCTGGCTTTGTGTGTAATTTTATTTTTATGTCTATGTGTTTATAAGGTCCTGTGAAGCTTAGTATATGCCCTTAAGGCCTTTTCGCAAAAAAATCAAAATAAAATGCAAGTTAAGGCATACGTGGATTGACATATATCTCACTCACCAACTGACACAAATTCATGGAAGAGTTCTGTATTTCTAATTTTCGATGTCCATCATCAAAGCCTCAACGCACATGGCGCCTTTGGCATAGGCAGTTTGCGGCTAGCCTGCGAGCACCGAGCTACCGGGCCTGGGTGTAAATACATGCTCTGATGTTGATAGGATCGTCATCATATGGTAGAACAATAAGATGGGGCACGAGGAACTGGAAGCGGTCGTCGGCATTCGGCAGCCCGTCGGAGAGATCAGTGCATTCGACGTCGAAACAAGATTTCTGGCGGTCACCATGCCATCGACTGGGGCGGTCGAACTCCAGCTCGAGCCCGTAGAAGATCTGTTCATCGCCGTCGGCTCCAGGAGGACGCACACATACAGCGGAGATGGCCCGTCCGAGGCGCTCAGGCGACACCATTACCAGGAACAGCAGCTTCGTGGCGCCGTCGAGGTCGGCGACATCGACGACGTTGAAGCCCTCGCAGAGTTCCATGTGGAACGACTCCTCGGCACGGACATCAGTGGTGCACGGCCACCCATGCCCTGCGGTGAAGTGGACCAGCAGCGTCTCCGTGCTCCCGACGAAGCCGCAGGCTTCCTCGGGGCAGTGGCACGGCGCGTGCAGGCAGGCCTTGATGTGAGGCTGGAGGTCGTGGTATGCCGGTTTGGCGGCGCACCCGTAGGGGGCGTTGGGGCACGGCGCCCGGATGGACTCCACCAGCTTCTCCATGGCGTGGCTTCGGCGGTAACCCCCGTCCATCGGAGCGCGGCAGACGTGGCAGATCCGCGCCGAGGCCAGCTTGTCACGGCACTGCGAGCACAGCACGTGCCCCACCATGCACTGCACGTTTGGAAGCATGGCTTAGGGTGTAGTTATAACAAATGCTTGGCAAAGCAGGAGAGATCCATTGTGCGTGCGAGGACGTATCTACGTACCTGGAAGATGGGCGGCTTGAGCGGGAGGAAGCAGACACCGCAGTCGAGGGCATCGGCGTCCACCAGCGTCAAGTTCTCGAGCGCCGCGCGTGGGGAAGCCGGCTCCATTGGCGTTGCCGACTTTGCTGGAGCAGTAGAGCAGTATAAGCAAAGTTTTAAATAGCACACTAGCCTCTTAGCGGCGTGCGCAATAGCATCCTAACCCCTGTTTAGCGTTTCAACATAAATAAACATATAATCAAGCATCAATTTAACATATACCCCCTCTGTTCATATATAAGACGTTTTAGAGACTTGACACAAGTCCTCATATATAAGACGTTTTAGAGACTTGACACAATTCTCTAAAATGTCTTTTTATGAACAGAGGAAGTACTTGATACCCTCTCCGTCCCAAAATAAGTGTCGTGAGCTTAGTACAAATTTGTACTAGAGCTAGTACAAAGTTGAGACACTTATTTTGGGACGGAGGGAGTAATAGACAGCACACTATAGCAGCAAGTCATCAAACCCAGGTTTCTCCACTTATTCTCGTCGCCATTTTAAGTGGTGCTTGCGGCACCGCTTAACCGCAGAAAGCCGCTACAAAGTAGATTGTAGATCCTGGGCACCAAAATGCGACAGCGGTGTAACACACACCAGTACTTTCTGTAGATTGCAGGAGGCTGTAAGCACGCATATCTATCTTGATTTGCGCTTAACAAAGCAGAAACTAGCACAGGCAGGGGATCATGCAAACGTTCATGATAGCTCCTTCCCATAGTCAAAATTTACCCCAAATGCAAGCAATCTTATCAACGTAATGAATAGGTTACCATCGACCGAACACCATACGATTCTGTAACTTTGCCTCTGCTAATGGTTTCAATGTGTCAAAGATAACCATTTCCTGATCAAATTAAGCTTAACATAAAACAAAATGACTGTCTCAAAACATGAACGAGAGACTGCAGCGTTCACAAAACAAAACAATTCGTCATGCAGTACAGCAGTAGTGCAGTATAATCTATAGTTCCATACCTTGTGATGGTTTTTGATTGCTCATGGTCGGAGTGGAGGCCGAGCTCGTTGCGCCGGATCCTATGGAGCAGGGGCGAGGAGGCCGGCGACCTGGGAAGGGGATGCCGCGAGCTGATGGGGGGACGGCGCTGGCATGGGGAAGGGGAGCTGATGGCCGCCAGTCGCTTGATATTGAGAGGAGGGGGGCGACATGGGGGAGGGGGTGCCGGCAGCTTCTCAGCCCGCTGCCGCCGTCCGCCGCCGCCCGTCGCCAGTGGCCGCCGCCAGGCGCCAGCCGCTTGGTATTGAGAGGAGGGGACTGGAGTTTTTTTTTTCTATTTTTTTAGACAGGAGGGGACTGGAGTTAGGTTTCGATGGACAGGAAGGTGGGCGTTTTGGTAGGCTTTTGGGCAACGGCCCGCACAGGGATTACGAGTTTTCGACCGAAAGAATTTGGCCCGGAGAGAGCGCCGGCGATCATATTAAGTGACTATTTAGAAAGTCTCGCGTTGAAGTTTTTCGGAAGCAACTAGTTGACGAGCGCTTCTTCGGGAGCCTCACAACGAGCAGCGCCACTTGGCGCGCTCTCAGCCGTCGCCATGTGTCGCGCTTTGGGCGCTCCCTTCGGATTTTGTTTTCTTTATTTTTCGGCACGCGTTTTCGGCTTTCTAAATTGTTTTTTTGGTTTTCCACCGGACTTCCTTAGCTTTTGGACAAAAGAAATTTTAAAAGAAAAAAATTGCATGAAAAATCTTTTTTGCTTCCGCGAGAGGCACGGTTTTGGTTTTGCGAGAAGCACAACCATGCCTCTTGGAAACGAAAAAACACATTTTTTTCTTCCGCCAAAGGTACGGTTTTGCTTTCGCGAGAGGCACGACCGTGCCTCTCAGAAACGAAAAAAATACGCTTTCTATTTTTTCCCTCCACGAGAGGCACGGTTTTGCTTTCCGCCTTCCGCGAGAGGCCCGATTTTGCTTTCGCGAGAGGCTAACAATTTTTTTGTTTTTCCCTTCCGCGAGAGGCACGGTTTTGCTTCCGTCAGAGGCACTGTTGTGCTTTCGCGAGAGGCACGGCTGTGCCTCTCGGAAATGAATGAAAAACAGGAAAAATGTATTTTCTTTTTTTTTTCGCGAGAGGCATGGTTTTGCTTCTGCGAGAGGCACGGTCGTGAGTCTTTAGGAAAGGGGAAAAACCATGCTCCCGGTTTGCTTGTTCGTTTGGTTTTTTAATGAAAAAAGTTCATCAAAATCTATCAACATGGGATCTAATTTTGAAGATCTTCATGCGAGGAATCCAACGGTGAAAGCGATTCGAGATTTGGATGCACGGTTTAAGAGATAAAATGTTTTGAATAAAAAGATCCAAAAAAAAAGGAAAACTCCCAGGTTGCCGACAAGTGGCGCACATGCAGTGCGCCACTTGTCACAACCTGGGGAGGTGGGAGTGATCTTTCAAGGAGTACTCCTCAATTAGAGATTTTGAAGTTTTTCTGGTCGTGGTCGTTACTGGGATAACCCATTTTCGCGAACAGTTTAAGAAAAGTAGAAGAGGAAAAATGGGAGAACCAGGGATCGATCCCTGGTCGCCGCGAACATAGTAGGCGGGACTAGCCACCGCGCCGGCCCACACTAAGGGTGCGACCTACTTGAAGCAAGTTGAGCCGGTTTTCTCCATTTTTTACTTTTTTTCTTTTCTTTTCTTTTATCTTCTTTTTTTTTCATTTTTTGCATACTTTTTGTTTTCTAAATTTTTTGTTTCCTTTGGTACATTATTTTATCCTATTAGTTTTCATAAGACATTTTTTGTATATGTCAAAAACATTTTTCTAATACATGTTTAACATTTTCTAATACAAGATTAACATTTTTTTGTATATAGGATCAACATTTTTCCTATACATAGTTTTAAACCATTTCAAATACTTGATTAACATTTTTCAACTATAAGACTAATATTTTTGTATACATGTTTAACATTTTTTCTACGCATGTTTTTTTTCAAATGCTAGATACAGGATTAACATTATCTAATAAGTGGTCAACATTTTTCCTATACACAGTTTTGTAATTTTTCAAATACTTGACTAATATTTTTCTACTGTAAGATTAATATTTTTTGTATACATGTTTAACATTTTCTCTATACACGTTTTTTTTCCAAATGCTATATTAATATTTTTCAAATACAGGATTAACATTATCTAATAAATGGTCAACATCTTTCCAATGCACATTAAACATTTTTTCCAAATGCTTGATTAACATTTTTCAATGCAATATTAACATTTTTAACGCATGTTCAACGTTTTTCTAAGCACATTGGTCACTTCTTTAAATGCTTGATTAACATTTTTTGAAACTTGTTAAACATTTTTTCAAATGCTTGATTAGTATTTTTCTATACATGATCAGAATTTTACGTCATTTTTTAATACATGCTAAAAAACAATATACAACTTGAATTTTTTTTCAAATACTTGTTTGACATTTTTATCAAATATTTATTAATATTTTTATATACATGATAAAAAAATTAGTTTTTGTAATACTTGATCAACAATTTTTGTATACATGTTCAATATTTTTTTGAATGTTTGATTAACATTTTCAAATGCTTTTGTAGGGTTTTCTATGTATGTATGTATGTGTGTGTGTTTGGGTGTGTATTAATAAAAAAAAAAGCAAAAACGAAAACTAAAAACTGAAAAAGGGACAAAAACCTGCCGCCTCCTGCGCGAGTGGGAAGTTGCATTTGCTGCAGGGAGAGAGGGACGCTAACACTCTTTGGAGCCAGAAATTTAGCGCAAAACCTAAATCTCGCTTAGCTCGAGTGTTCTTTCTGTCTCGCCTGAAGCTTTTGTTCCTGCGCTGTAGTTACTGGACCAGCCCATTTTCGTCAGTTTTTTTTATGGTTTTCTTCTGTTTTTTTTGTGTGGGTCTCTTCTGCGGTTTCCACTTTTGGGATTCACTTTTCTTTGTTTTTTTTATATTGTTCGGTTTTTCATTTCTTTACAGATTTTCTTGTTTTATATTTTTTCTGGTTTTCTTTGTTTAAAAATCATGCTTAATGACAAATTTGTTTTTGTACACACTTTAGATTTCCGTTACATATCATGAACAGTTTTCTATATGTGTTTAAATGTTTTCAAAATATATGATGATAAGTTTTTACATTAACAGAATTTTATAATATTTTTGATTTAAAAATATTTTAATGCACATTTATTAATTTTTGATATACATCAAGAACAATTTTTGTACACATTTAACATTTTTAAATAGATGTTACCAGTTTTAAAATATTTGTGCTTTATGACTACTTTATTTGATATATGATTAAATGGTTAATACTATCTTTATATATCGGGAAAATTATTTATAAATGGTTAGTATTTTTTTTAATATATGATTAGCAGTTTTTTGATAGACGATCAACATTTAAAAAAAAAAGTATGTTTTTATGCTTAGTTTATTTGAGACATCTGTTTATATTTTTGGTATACACCAGGGACATTTTTTAATACATGTTTAACATTTTTTGGAATAGATGATTAACATTTTTTTCAAATGCTTGATGAACATTTTTATGTACATGATCAACTTTTTCATATACATAGTGTTCTTTTTATGTACACATGAGAAACATTTTTTCTACACGCATTTAACATCTTACGAAGGATAGATTGACATTTTTTAAATATTTTTTGTAGAGATTTGTTTGGTAATATGTATGTTTATAATATTTGGAAGCATAAACAAAAGTAAAAAAAGAAAGCAAAAACATGAAAAAGGAGGAAAAAAATGCTCGCATCAAGTGGGACATAGGCACACCCGAAATTTAGCGCTAACACCTTGTAGCGGCGCTATTATCGTGATAACTTTATCGGCTGCAAAACTAGCTTATCGTAGCATTGCTTGTCGCTTGGCTGCTATAGCGCGGCTATAGGGACGCGGTTAAACTGAGCTCGAGCGCATGTGATCTCGAGTGAACAATAAAAACATGTTTTTCAAATAGTTGTACCAAACATTGACAAATGTTTTGATTGCGTCAAAGTTTCATAATGAAATAACATTCATGCAAGTTTAACATTTTTCAGATACATGTTAAAAATTTATTGCAATAGACAATGAATATTTTATCTGAATACATGTTCGAAATTTCTGAAATGCACACCGAACATTTATTTAATACACAATGAACATTTTCAAACGCAAGTTGAACCTTTTTTGTAAAACATCTGAACATACCATAAAAAACTTTTTATATGGCATAAACAATTATTAAATTATGTAAAAAATATTTATATTTCATGACTAAGCGAAAAGCATGAATGTGTTTTAAAAGCCTGAAAGTTTTTAAAATTTCATTAACACTTTTCTGTATATACGAATATATTTAACAAAGTACGCTGACAAAAATTAAGATTTTGATGAACAAAATTTCAAAATACATGAACATTCTTTTGAGTTGTATGCACAATTTTTTAACTGTACAAACATTTTTTTAACCTTTCACAGTATAAAATGGTAAGAAAAGAGAAAGTAACGAAATCAAACGTATGAAAAACTAGCGAACGTAATAGTTAGTGGGCCAGAAGAGGTGAACGCGGACGTCTATCTCGCCAGTGCAAAAGCTATATACTCCCTCCGTTTCTTAATATTAGCCTTTTTAGACATTTTAATATGAACTACATATGATGGACATATTTTAGAGTGTCGATTCACTCATACTGCTCTTAATATAGTCCATTACTGGAATCTCAAAATTGTCTTATATTTAGGAACATAGGGAGTACATTGAATGATAGCCTTGCCTACAGGGGAGCATCCTGAACCCCTGAAGTGGGATGTTCCAAGAAGTGACTTTGGGAAGCTTATGAGGACTGGTTCGCAGAACCTTCCCCCGGGTTTTGGGAAGGTTCGAGATGTTTACGTTCTGTCATTTCTGTGTTTTCTCTATCCATTTTCATTGGGTTTAACTTTTCATTTTTATATTTTTTTATTATTATTTTCGTTTTTTCAAAATATATGTCGACTTTTTTAATACACAAGAACAATTTTCATACACAAATAAAAGATAATTTATATTTTTTCAGGCCAGATTTTTTATATACACATTGAACAGTCTTTAAGTATCTGAACACATGTTGTATATTTGTGAAAGCCACATTTAATGCACAAGTTAAATTTTTTAAAACATGCTGAATATTTTGAAGAACATGTTGAACTAAAATTGTCATCAACATTATTTTAAAAACTTCAAACATTTTTGAAGTTTTTGAATATTTTTGAGATGTCCCGAACATTTTTAAGCTACATGAACATTTTTTGAAAACTGCAATAATATTGTTTTACATTTCATGAACATTTAGAAAAATGTTGTGTACCATTTTTTTAAAAACTCATGAATGTTTATAATGTCATAATTTTTTTATTGTACGATCATTTTTTGAAAAATACTTGAACAATGTTTTATATTTAAATTTTTTGTTTACGAAATATTGCATGAACAAATTTTCAAATGTGAGAATGGTTTTTGAATATCATGAACATTTTATGAATGACACATACTGTTTTTGAAAATTGCGTGAACATCTTTTTGAAATTGGATTGACATTTTTAAATGCATGGTGAACATTTTTACTAATTTATATAATTTATTTTTTCAAATATAAAATTTGGAATGTTTTGAACTATAACATATAATAAGAATGGAACAATTTTTTTAAAAATAAACAAAAAATTAACAAACCGTTCGCGTGTCAGGCCTCGGCCTTGACAGTCAGCCCTACACACGGTGACACATGCCTGTCCCCTTGTACATATTGGACGTGCGATTATGGTATTGTATATGATTTCCTTCTTCCAATTGCCTAAAGGAGTTTTACAACGATTGGATTATTTCCGATCAAGATTTTTTTGGCAAGGAGATAGCGAAAAGAAAAAAACATTGACTGGCTAAATGGAGTGTGGTTTGCCATCACAAAGATCAAAGAGGGTTGGGTATTCATTACCTTGAGGTTAAAAATACGGCCCTACTAGGCAAATTGTTGTCTTAAGCTACTTACGGAAGATGGTGTATGGCAAACCCTCCTAAGAAGAAAATATGTGGGCTCAAAGGCAGTGTCCCAACTATATTGAAAGGCTGGGGACTCATACTTTTGGGCTGGTCTAATGGCTACGATGTTTCTTCCGCTATGGATCCTTCGCCATTAATGACTGACCAGACATTAGATTCTGGGAGGATAAGAGGCTAGGCAATGCAACTCCCTAGGAACAATATCCTACCCTATACAATATTGTGTGTCACAAGGGTGATACTATCGCCATGGTTATGAAATTCTTTCCACCGAATGTGACGTTCATGAGAGATTTAATTGGTCCTAGACTTGAATCGTGGAACACTTTGGTACAACGCCTGTCCATTGTGCAATTGTCGCAAGGGACCGATGTATTTCATTGGAACCTACACGCGAGTGGTAATTTCTCGGTGGGGTCCATGTATAGAGCGTTGATCTAGTCAGATGTGCCAATTGATAATAATAAAATGATTTAGAAGATGAAGATACCACTCAAGAATAAAATGTTTGTGTGGTATCTTCGCCGAGGAGTCATTCTTACCAAAGACAATCTTATCAAGAGGAATTGACATGAAAGTGCACAAAAGTATTTTTGTCACCATGTTGAGACCATAAAACACTTATTCTTCCAGTGCAAATTGGCTCGTTCTATATGACCAGTCATCCAGTTAGGTTCTCGCTTGTATCCTCCATGTAGTGTTGCTAATATTTTTGGCAATTAGGTACACGGGACCAATAACAAGTATAGAATTCTTCTCAGGGTGGGAGTGCTTGTTGTGATAGAAGTTCTTCCCTTCTGCAGGTTATCTACAGATGTACCGATGTGCTCCGTTTATGGTCATTTCTGTAACGTGTGGAGAATAGAGACCTGTTTATGAAGGCGTGTACATGCTTGGAGGCCACTATGAGGGATACTTTTATCCGAGATGGATGGCGGCATGATCTTCAGATTGGCCCTCCTACATCTTTGGCGTTATATACAGTCTCCACATGATTTCTTGTATTCCGCCTTTTTCGTTTTTTTGGAACTTGAACTTGGTTATGGCTGTGTGCATTTCAGTTATGAAGATGTTGGGTGTAATGCTTAAACCTTTTAAGTAATAAAGCGTCCTTCATCAAAAAATTTTTTGGATGTGCGGACTCGACGAGAAACCCGAGAGAGTGCTGCAAGGGGCACATATGCACGAGTGAAGGGCGTTTGATGTACTGTATATTTCTTTTCATCGTTGTATTTGTTCCATCGTTGGCCCAGTTGGCTTTTGATGTATTTGTTCCATCGTTGTCGTCCTTCACTCATCTCAAACAGCTGCCATCTGCAGGAAACCATGACAGGGGAGAGATCTAATGGTACGATTGTATTTGTTCTTCACTCATCATCGTTGTCCCAGTTGGCTTTTGATATATTTGTTCCATCGTTGTCGTCCTTCACTCATCGTTGTCGTCCTTCACTGATCATATCGTCAGCCCAGCTGCCATATGCAGGAAACCAAAAGCAGTGGGAGAGATCTAAGGGCAAGGCCAACGCTCCAGGATGGACCGGTGCCCCAGCTGCCAAGTCGGCTTGGATAGTTGAACCTGAGAAAAAGATGCTGCTTGCAGCGCTAGACGGGATCCTGCAGAGGAGGCTGGTTCTCCCGTGAAAAAAGTGCAAGGCAGCCAATGGGAAAGCGTTGGAAAACACCATTGCTGAGCTCAACAGTACCTTGCTACCTTTTTGTACAGAGAAAAAGCTACCAAACCTGAGAACACTACTACTGCTTCCGTTGGATGAAGGTAGAACTAAACAGTAGCTTCAGTTACCTTTTATTTAGGTGGAGCATGGGGCACCAGTATAGTGATGCCACCATTGTACATGCCCTAATGGTACGATTTGCATGCTGTAGGCCGTAGCAGCATGACAGGGGAAAGCAACGCACAAACAGAAGTAATATATGCTGATCTTTTCTGATATGAGATGGCAAATCATGACATGACAGTAGTGGGGAGAGATTAGTTGGTACGATTTGCAGCGTCAAGTTAAAGTGCATGCATAAATAAGTGTTTAAAAATAACTATAAGTGATGGAAAGATAAATGTAAGAGTATTCTCAGTTAACATTTCATAAAATCTATAAAATATGTGACAAATTGATGTACAAAAAGAGGAAGATTTTTAAATTAAACTTCATGCCATGCTACTTTTGGCATGGACAACAGCTTTTTGCTCAAACGTCCAACATATATACCTACATAATCACATACAATTAAAGTATTCTTTTACTTGTGCCTAAAAAAAAACTTGTGCCCGACGTACATTACTTGATTCCCCCAGCAAGAAGAGACATGCATGACTTACTAAGTTGGCATTGTTTGCATTGATAGATTAATGTAGAAGTGCATGCTCTAGCCAATGCAACCAGAAGACCGATCTGATGGAAGAGACTAGGCAGCACATTATACGTCAACACTTCTCCTCACGTGTGGCTCCCTCAGGCCTAAACGTGGATCGAAAGTGGGCTACAATTTAATTGCACCAGCCGGGTCTTGAACTCAAGACCTCTTGGCTCTGATACCATGTAGAAGTGCATATGCCCTAGCCAATGCAACCAAAAGACCGATCTGATGAAAGAGACTAGGCAGCACATTATACGTCAACAATTAATACAAACAATATAATATGCATGACTTGATGAGGTGCAATTGTTTGTATGGATATATAGATTAATGTAAAAGATATGACATCTGAGTACAAAAATGACCTGTCCTAGTGCACTTGTGCTCATCATCACACTCAAAAATGGCTCGGTTCATGGCTGCACTAACCCTTGCTTATATGTTTGATGGAAGGTACGCTGTATTTGTGTCATTGTTTCTCCCTCATGTTGCTTAAGCTGTACAAATCATGACAAAACATACCATAATTCAGTTGTTTTCACCATATGTTAATTTACTTGTTGAAGTATATGCAAATTTTCTTCATAAAGCTTCCTTGTATTGTATGGATTGCACCCCTTGTTTAATATCTGAAAAGCAGATAACCTTAGATGCTACATGCCAGTATAAAGGTCAGTGCCATTCGCAAAGATCTCTAAGTCAGAGAACACCACCCAATGTGTCATTGACATGTCACTCTTCCTCACACACTCGATGATATCTTCCAAATTATGCCTCTTTGCAGTTTGGTCTCCATATCTGCTTGTAGATATTTTGCTAGAATTTCTGTAGTATGGCTGCTGAAATAGTATATTCTTTATCTCAACAAAGATTTTTGAGATATTGCAGTAAGAAGGAAAATAGAAGCATGTACTTTATATATGGTGTTATATGTGGTCTAATCTTGAATTGTTGACTGGCAGAATGGATGAGATAGCATTGGTTGGGACATCCTCACAGGGTAGTTCCAAAATTGTAAAATTTGAGGGAGCAAGAAGGTTGGCATTTAAGCATATAGAAGCCTTTGTGTTGACCTTTTCAGATCCACAAATGTTTTCTACGGCTGCTTCATCCTCGGGCGCAGCAGCCTTATCTCAGGTTGCTGACGCACTTTTTATACAAGAAGCTGGACATCTTAGATGCAGGTTTGATTTTGCATTCCATTGAATAGTATCAGCTAGCCTTTGATTTTTCAACTCAAATATTAAATGAGGGCAGTTTTGTCAAGACATCTTCCTTTGATATAAACTCTCTGATTCGTTAGTTCAATCTGAGTTCTGGTTTACTATCCATGTTTAGCACTGCAAAAGGATCAGTGGGATGATTTTTTTTAATTTAAAGATCATGTCAAAGTTAGTTCTCACATTCTTAGAGCTCATCCATAATAGGCGGATGAATCCATTGAGATTTGTAAAGTTCAAAACAGTAACTTTAAATGTGTTTGGCTCAAATAAGCGCGTTTATTTATGTAGTTGAGAGCGAAACAAGTTTGTTAAAATTTTGGTCAGGATTCTCATTCCTCAGTATATTCAGAAACTTGCTTGCTGCCTATGGTTGTCGGTGATTGCAGTCAGGAGTTGAGGTCTGGTATGACCGGCACTGCTAGTATTGGTTTTTTTACACATGGTCTGGAGAAACGAAAGCAGGAAAGAGGATGGGTACCGATGGGCTGGCTAGGTTTAGGAATGCGCCGAGTAGTGAAAGATCCTAGTTATGTTTCCGAATGCTGTGTTGGTGCAGCACATAGCTGCTTAATGTGGACTATTTGTTCAAAGTGTTATCATGTGATAATGTGTTGGACCATGCTTAATGTGGACTACTGTTGGACGAGTTATTATGTGATAATGTGTTGCGCTGTTGTGACTTCTTTATTTTCTTATCTTGCATACTATTTTTGAGCTTGTGGCATGATGTAGGTATTAATTTTTTGAGTAAAAGACAGGATACTAATTTAATTTTAACTTGCTTCAGCCGAGCTGAGATTGCTAGATTTGTTGACACGCTACGGAATCCTTCACCAGTTCTTCGTGCTTGTGCAGCTTTTGCTCTGCTCCAGGTTGGTTTCGTTTTATCCCGCTCAACTGCTAGTATGACTTGAGTCCCGTAATTGTCTTGCTGTAGTAACTGGGCTTCCTCTTGCATAAGGAGCATGCCTAACAAGTAATTACTGATTCAATATCTTGCATAAGGAGCACGCCTCTGTTTCCAGCTCTTGGCATAGCGCCATTGTTGTGCTCCTTGATGTTTGACATGATTTGAAGCAAATGATCAATGTACCCTTAGTTGCTTCATTTTGTGATATCCTTCTTCCAACCCTGCTGTGATACTTTCTGCATCCCCCTGACTAACGTCTCTATTGACACGTGCAGTTCACTATGCCGGCGGGTCGACATGCTGTGCACCACGCGGCCCTACTTCAGAAAGCGGGGGCATCCCGGGTCTTACGGTGGGCAGCAGCCGCGGCAACAGCTCCCATCGAAGCGAAGATCTTCGCACGGATCGTCCTTCGCAACTTGGAGCTCCACCAAGCAGGGCCTTCCACATAGAAGCAAAGGATGAGCGAACAGCACTCCTACTTTTCACTGGTGGGGAAGAGCAGCTGACCTATTTATTCCCCCCATATCCATGGCTTCGGCATGAACCAGACGACATGACGGCTATCGTCGTCGAATTCTGGCATTTCCCCCTAGAGAACTTGGTTGGCATCTTGTTGCTTCGGCTGAGTGTGCTTGTGATTTTGTGTGTAAAAGCAAGTGAAGTAAAATTGCCTGGTGTGTAAGATAATCTTATGGATCAGTGCACTAGCTAATTTATGAGGCATTTGCGGTATATTTGGGCTTCAGCTGCAGCCAACTCTAAATTATTTGAAGGCTTAGCTTTGCCCTAAGTCAAACTAATCTACATTTGACCAAGTCTACAGAGAAAAATATACTAATACCAACACCAGATATATATATAGTATGAAAATATATTTTATGACTAATTGAATGAAACACATTTGTTGGTGTAGATGTTGATATATTTTTCTATTGACTTGGTCAGACCTAGAAAAGATTTTTTTTAGAATAAAGCTATCAACAGGAGTAGGGTGTTTTGGAGGCTGAAAATTTTAAAAAAATAAATAAATTCAAACCTCCCAGTTTCAAAAAAAATCTGAAAAATGTATAGATGTATATAAAGATGTTATGTCTCTCTAGGATAGGTGTAGTTTTTTCATTTTTTTTTGAAAAGTAAGAATACGAATTTGAATTTTTGAGTTTCGGCCTCCATTTGGCATTTTTCTATCAAGAGAAGCATGCTGCATTTTGCAAATCATAAAACCACCGCGCTGTCGAATACTAGGCATGTGCGTAGAAGATTGCAAATCATGAGCTCCAAAATACAAGCAACAAAGTGTATATAAAACCAACATGGGCAAACCATGTGAATGAAGCTAATTAAGGACCTGACATGGAACCTGTGATTCTTGTTTTTACAGCTGCTGTGGTCTTCTACAAAGCGGCGCTTCAAGCAAAAAAGCTTGAACAAAGAATGACATGTACACCACTCCAACATTATATCCCTGGCAACAAGATGGTGGATCATCATGTCGAGGACTGAAGGAGGACGCCGACATCGTCCCCCATCAGCCCGAGCGCTTCCCCGACGGCGTGCCAGGTGGCGGCGAGCGAAGCGGAAACAGATGGTTTGTCCTTCAAGTAAGGCACAATGTGCTTCCTCATGTCACCGTTGGAGATGCCCAGGTGGCCTCCTGGCACCGACACGAACTTGACTCGCCCGGCCTCGTCCAGGGCCTTCAGACCAATCCAATCTTCTTGATATAGCTTTGTCTGCAGATCAAATCTTGCCAGGGTCAGTGAGCAGAAATCGCCTCGAAACTTCATCGAGTCGCTAATCCACGTCACTAGTTGAGCATGAAGAACAAAAGTTCTATTATACCTGCTGAGGAGGTAGGACTGGCTCAAAGGCTCCATCAGGATAATAACCAAACCACGAAGTTTCCCGGGGTATGACGACGATATCATTCTCAAACTGCACATCATATTAGGGGAAAATAAGTAGTTAAGGGCATCATAGGCGAAATACATTTTGATATTTCTTGCCAACTTTATACAGTGCACTATCCTACCATGTACTCCCTCCGTTCCTAAATATTTGTCTTTCTAGAGATTTCAACAAGTGACTACATACGAAGCAAAATGAGTGAATCTACACTCTAAAATATGTCTACATACATCCCTATGTTGTAGTCCATTTGAAATGTCTAGAAAGACAAATATTTAGGAACAGAGAGAGTAATCTTCAAACGTGGATCAAAATGCGATTTTAGGCTTTTGTCAACCTTACCATGATCAGTACTAAATTCTCTAAGCTGCTGAATCTTTCCTTGTAGGTAGCGTTTCTTTCACCTGGTATCTCATTGTTAAGTTTGGGAAGAAACCTGCATCCCTTCAGATAATCATCCATATCCTGAAAAGACGGAATACATTTTCAGTGGCTCAGAATATATCATTGAATACCGCTCTGGTTTACTTCCAGGATTTATGATTAAAGATCAATCAATGTTTTCGATAGTATTCCATTCCGTAAAGAAGTAAAAGTAAAAGTCGAAAGCTAAACACACATTAACATTACAAATAGTACATACTTCAATTTCTTCAGATTGCGAGTTAGCAACACACACAATAGAACATGAAACTAGCATGTTTATAACATGGTTACCAAACGTCTTGTTAATCACTTCTGAAAGAAAAATATAAGATTCATTATTACTCAGATATACATGAGCCTTATCAGTGCCCAATAACAGTTAAATGATCAGCACAGCAAGCAATTTGGAAGTTCAAAAAAGTGCAGGTTCGGTTATAAAATGATACTAACTACAATAACATAAAGGTGAATTCCTGTTTATCGGGACGATGACCTCACGAAGTGCAATATAATACTCACCGTTGGGATTTTGATGTAACCACTTGGTGCAAGATGTGCCTGTAATTCACCATGGGTCAAGTTATTCCATTGAAAATCTCTAGTTTATTAATACTGCGGACTAGAGTTTGGGACACGACCAAGCCAAGACGCTAATACCTGTACGTACTCCGAGTAGATCTCCAATTTAATCAGGGCATCAGCAATAACACAGAAAATACCAGACTGCAGAAAAGAGAGGTACAATGTTAGGAGGTAGCTACAGTTATCAGACTGTAGAAGGGGTATACGGGAAATTGAACATCAGGGCTTCATGAACACATTAATACATTAGAATAACTACAGTGCTGACAGTTGCATTCAGGGATTTTTCCAAACATATTGCAAGTGCCCAGGGGATGTTTAAATATTGAATGGCATTAGCATATACCTCTACAATATGTTTCTTTAATATATACGTAGTTGTCATCAGAAATCCATGAAAGAGCAGAAAGCTATCTATCCTTAGATAATTTTTTTAATTTTTATCCTTAGCTAATTTGCCAGTCTGTTGTTGAGTTATCGGTTGAAAACTTGACATAACAAACTGGATATTAGTTGGGGATAATTGGATTAACTTACACCACAAAGCGGCACGGAAGCAGTGCCAGCATGAGGCCCCGCGAGTGAGATGAAATTCTTGACCTGTTAGAAGAAGTATCAGAGTACATAACTTACTGCACAAAAACAGAATAGCAATCTCTGCGAAGTGTAAGGCCTACTAATCATTGAAAGTTTTAAAAGTACGACCTTGTATGAAATTTTTTTGGGGGAAAAACCAGTACTGGTGGGCATGCTAGACACGAGGACTGAGGCCCAACACATTCACAATCATCCAGGTTTCTCATTCAGTTGCATACAATAGGTGGTGGGAGGAGAAACGAACAAGACTGAAAGCCATCTATTATATCACTTGTAAAACAATTTTAACAGCAACTCACCGGCGGTCCATCATCACAATACTGGAGTACTGCACGGCCAATCAAGTTCCCCTGTGCAAAGACATAAGGAGGAGGCAAGATTTTAGCAAAGAGTGACACAAACTAGAGCAGAATCAGCATAATAATCATCATTTAGCGGAAAAACTACTGATTCTTAAACAAAATGACAGCAGGACATGGACATGTATACCTGAGACAGGCCAACGATGTTATAGCCGCCGCTCAGCTCTTTCATCTCCTTGACCTGCAAAAACAAATTACCAGGTAGGCAGGTAGGCAGGGATGATGAATATCTCTATCTACCCAGCATACAGCAGAGGAAAGAACATCATCGCCGAATCGATCACCTGACCTTGTTGCAAATGACATCAGCCTGTTGACAATGCAAGGGAAAACAACACAGTGAGTGGATTTTACAGCAGTTACAAAAAAACAAAGATTCTGAATATTTTTGTGCATACAAATTTGAGAAACACTGCACTGGTTGAAGTAGAAGCAGACCTGTTGGTGGAGAGGCATGAGCCAGGAGTCCCATGTCCCGCTCCCGATTTCTCTGAACACAAATGAGCACAAACTACAGAGTCATACTGTAGCTATGGAGACGAGATGAGAGGAGGGGGGAGAGGGCGTGGGAGAAGACGGGGTCAGCCATACAGGCAGTGGCCGTCGGCGGCGGACCAGTCGGCGAGGAGGCGGGTGAACTCGGCGACGCCGCGGTTGGCGCACTGGTCCCCAATCCCTGCTCGATCGAATCAACCAACCCCACCGAAGCGCGAACCAATCAGTCAATCAATCAATGGATGGAAGCAGAGTGGGTGGGGGTGGACCGACCGTGCAGGACGACGAAGGGCACGGCCTCCGCCGTGAGGAGGAGGAGGAGGAGGACGGCGGCGCCGGCGAGGGGAAGCGGAGGTCTCGGCGGCATGGGCACCGACGATGGCTTGGCGTCGGAGGGACCCAGACCGACGAGAAGACGTCGCCCACTGCTGAGATTGGCCGTGCGTGTCGACGCGACGGTGTTCCAAACGAACAAGTTTGCTAGTCCTATGAAATTTTGACCTCTTTTTTTTTCTTTTAGAATCATCACAAGGTAGCATCGCACACGCGTCTAAACTCTTAATTTTTTTCTTTTCTTTCTCAAACACTCTTTTAACTACCGCTCGTGCGCAAAACGTCTGCTGTAGATAGAGGCGCCTATCAAAAAGATTCCTCGAGGCCGACCAACCTGTGATTGGATGGTTAGGTGGACGGTGGTATCATCAGTCCATCAGGGTTCAAGTCCTGGTGCTCGCATTTATTGATATGCCGGCTCAGTTTCTCGGAGGTGCTCGTTGGGGTAGGATGTGCATGTATGTTCATAGGGATGAGTGTATGGGTTTATTTTATGGTGGACTGGCGTTACAACCACCCTCCTAACCATGTTTCTCGTCAAAGCCCTAAAATTTAGCCCGTCCAACGCCCATCAAACCTTAACACCTCGATTTAGACGAGTTAAATAAAATTGGTTCGTAGCTGAACTTCTAAAACTTAACTCTTTATTTCTTTTGTCATTTTTTCTAAGTTTGATTTACATACTCCATTTCGACTACATATTTGCACACGTATTATATCCAAACTTGATAATTAAGGTTCACACAGTTCACGAGCATTACAATTAAAAGTTTACAAATTTAATTATTGAAATTCAAACACACGAAAGGGTCCAAGTAATAATCCAAACAAAGGGCATGATTGAAGGCACATCAATCAAGTGCTATGAAGTGCCCACAAGTGCTCAACGAGATTACCTAGAAGATGTGTATGAACTTCTCAGCTCTCGATACTTCAATGCACCACGAGAGATCTATACATCCTATTTGCATTGTCTTTCGGCTTGACACGACCCCCATTGGAGATGTATCGAAAGTTCTCTGGCATGTCTCTCTCATCCTCAATAATCATGTTGTGCAAGATGAAGCAACATGCCATTATTTGCCATAGAACCTATGGCTTCCAATACTCGGCAGGCCATGAATGACGACAAAGCACTTTTGAAGCACACCAAAACTCTCTCAACATCCTTTCTTGTGGATTCTTGATGCATTGCAAAGTGGGATCTCTTGTTGCCTTGAGGACGATGGATTGTTCACAATGTGGACCATGGAGGATAGCTATGATCTACAAGGTAGTAGCCCATTCTGTACTGATGGCCATTGACAACATAATTGCAAGGAGGTGCATCTCCACCAACAAGCCTTGCGAACAATGGTGATCTAAAAAAGCACATTCAGGTCATTCTGAGAGCCAGACGATCTTGATGCAACTGCCCTTTGTACTGATGGTTCCACCTTGCAGGACAGTTCTTCCGTGTCAACTGTATGCAATCAATTGATCCAAGCATCCCTGGCCATCTCACTCAAACCCAAAAGTCTCTCAATGTCTTTGTCACTGGGTGCCCCTCAAGTACTCCTGTTCATACATCTCGATGTTGGCTTATATCTATCCCAATACATATATAACCATCAAACTCGTCGACCGAACACCCATAAGCAATCACTCGAACAGCCGTGACACACTTCATCAATGGGCTTGCACTTATCTCTCCTGATGCATTTCTCCTGAGTGTAAACAATGATCATGCTCCTCGGCAGCTTTTGCAACAAACGCTCTAACCATCCAATCATTTGGTTGGTCCTATCAAATCCATGTGATTAATTGTTGCGCGAGTCCTTTATGAACACACAAAACCAACACATTTCAACAGACGCTTACATAAATTCAAACGTTCACCGAATATTGTGAACATTCATTAAATACCAAATATATTTTAGATTTTGAGTCAAGTTTTGAAAACAGAAACATTTTCAAAATTTCAAAACAAAAGTTGAAAACACAAACACTTTTTGAAATCCACCATTTTTTTTAACATGCGTACATTTTTAGAATGTATGAACAATATTTTTAAATGTGAACATTTTTTTGAAACAATAAATAATCTTCATAAAACTGGAACACATTTTAAAATTATGAACATATTTAAAAACTGAGAACACAAATAAATGATCTGAAACTTTTTTGAAATATTATTCACTCGAGCAAATGTTGAAACCCTGAACTTTCCTGAGAACATGAACAAATTTTGAAATTCCAAATATATTTTTTAAGATTCCGGAAAAGTTTGAAAAGCGTGAAGAAAACATTGAAACTCCCAACATTTTATGGAAAGCGTGAACAAATTTAAAAATTCTGAAAATTTTGTACAACATGAACAATTCTTGAAAATATGACCAAACTTTAGAATTTTCCAACATTTTTTTGGAAAAGCAAACACTTCTGAATATGTTGAATAGTTTTTGGAATTTATGAATATTTCCAAATGAAGCAGAAAATAAAAAAGAACCAACAAAACGCAAAAACTAGAAACCAAACCAAAACCCATTTTTTTATAGAAAAATGGGTATAGGATCACAATACCGGTGGCTCGAACGCTTAGATGGGACGGCAGGAACCTTCTGAAAGATTAACAATACCCGTGGCTCGAACGCTCAGATGGGTTTGCTCATACTACGATCGTGTGCGCGATTGCCTGAATATTTGCTGCATAATGCGGCAAATAGGAAATTCCTTATGTTCAGGGAATAGCATCAAAAAGACGGCACGACACACAAGAGGCCACTTGACAAGGCTGCCCGATTGTTGCGCACGGAAACAGGGGAAGATTCACCGAAAAAGAATGACAGTGCGACTGATCGAACCTTGTAATTCCCGTTTGGGCATGCTGACCTGCTTGCAAAAGTTTGAGTCATTTCAAGAATGTCCACAAATGTTCAACGGAGGGTGTCTGGGTAGGACAGAAGACTCTGTCTGGGAGCATGTTGTTTCTTGACATCCTTGGAATGACGCCATTTTTTCATGTCCTTTTTGACCAATTTAAGGCACCATGCCAAGTTGTTTGGATTTTTGACAAGCTTTGCATTTTCTGGAGTTTTCTAGGTAAAAAAGACCGATAAATGGTGGGGCGTGTCACAATGTGCATACACTGTCGGAAGTCGTTCAAACATGGCATGGTTGCCTACCATGAGCATGCCCAACTGTTGCCCAACTGTTGAAAACATTGGGGTCATTTTAAGGATGTCCACAAAAGCACCACGTTCAACGTAGGGTGTCCGGATATGCCAAAAAGCTCCGTTTGAGAGCACTTTTTTATCGTCAAATGACCTTTTTTTCATGGCATTGTATGATCAATTCAAGGTACCATGCCTAGTTTCTTGGGTTTTTGACACGTTTTGTATTTTCTGGAGTTTTCTCGGTCAAAAAAGGCCCATGAATGGATGGACGTGCCGCAACTTGCATACGGTGTCAGAAATTGTTTAAACCTGACATGGATGCCTATCAGGGATATTTCCACTTGCTTTCAAAAGTTGGGATCATTTGAAGGATGTCAAAAAATATAACATGTTCAATGGAGGGTGTTCGGGTAGGTTAGAAGGCTTCGTCTGAAAGCACGTTGTATTTCAACATCCTTGGAATAGCCCCAATTTTTTCATGACCTTGTATGACCAATGCAAGGCACCATGCCAAATTGTTTTGGTTTTTGATAAATTTTGCATTTTCTAGAGTTTTCTCGGTTAAAAAAGGCCAATAAATGGTCATACCTGTCACAACTTGCATACGATGTCAAACGTTGATCAAACCAGGCATCGATGCCTATCATGGGCACGCCTACCTTCCTGCAAAAGGTGGGGTCATTTTATCCAAAAATATACCATGTTCAATGGAGGTGTCCGGGATGCTTGAAGGATTTGTTTGAAATCACGTTGTTTCAACATCCGTTGAATGGGCCCAACATTTTTCCACCAACTTCTATGACCAACTCAAGGCATCATGCCTAGTTGTTTGGATTTTTGAAAAGTTTTGCATTTTCTACAGTTTTCTCTTTAAAAAGGGCCGATAAATGTTGCAATGTGCAAATGGTGTCGGAACTCGTTCAAATCTGGTATGAATGACTCATATGTCCGCATCAGGTTGGTGCAAGAACTTGCGGTTATTTATTCATATTCCAAAAAAAACACCAGTTCAAAGGAGTGTGTCAGACATGCGAGATGGGTGCATCCGTGAGCATTTAGTTTTTTTCTATTTGAATTGTTCTGTTATGCAACTTTCATTATTATCAATCAACATGAACATCCTTTTTATGTCCTAACTGTTTCTTGAAATTTATCAAAAATATTGAAATTTCAAATTGCATATGAAAATTTTACAAACTTGAACACTTTTGTCAAAATTGTTAACAAATTCCCAACAATTGATGAAAATATTGATCGCATATGGCAAACCACGTACTTTCGTTAAATTTTATCGAACTTTATTGAAAGACAAACATTTTTCGAAAATTAAAAAGAAAGAGAAAAAAAGCTGAAGGCGTCAAATAGTGCGTATTTTCTATTTGGCGCACGGAGGAAAAAATTGTCCCTGCAACGCACAGGCAGATCGATCGATAGTTCGGGGTTGGTTTCAGCGATTCTACTTTTGGGTACATTCTAGAAGGTTCCTAAACCTGTAATTTTTCCTTTTTTTTCTTTTTATTTGTTTAATTTTTGTTTCTCCCATTTTTTCCTTTTTTGCTTCCTATTTATTTTTTACTTTATTTTGTTTATTTTTTCTTTTTCTATTTTATTTTTACTTTTCACAAATTTACAGCAATTTTGAAAATTGTTCGCATTTTTATTTTATTTTTCAATTTTTGAAGGAACAAAATCATGTTTGAAAAATTTGCTTAGAAATCATAAAAATGAATTTTAAAAAATGTTAGCTTGTATCTAAAGAAATGTTCGAAAATTCAAGTAAATTAGAATTTCAAAAGGTGTTTCGTTCATTTCAAAAAATGTTTGAAAATACAATAAAGGTTAGGATTCCAATTTTTTTAAATCAATTATTTTTTTTATTTTTGACAAACTCAAAAAATGCTGAGGGATTTTTTTTTCTTATTATCATTTTTTTCCAAATTCAAAAGGTTCATGTTTTGTAAAATTTGTTCGCAAATTCAAAAAATGTGTGAGGAATCTGACAAAATGTTCGTTTTTTTAAAAAGTTGTTTAGAATTGCAGAATTTAAAAAGTGTTCAGAATTTTGAAAACAATTCGTAAATTAATTAAAAAAAGTGGATCAGCCAGTAGTTCTTATAATTTAGTGCAGCTGGTTTGTCACTTGGACTCGCTAGGTCCATTGGCTTCAAACTCCGTTTACTGTGCGAGAGTTCTGGGGTTCAATTATCCTTCGTTGATGTGTTTAAAGGGGTTGTACCCAAGCAGAAGTTTTCATACTTTGTCGATAAATGCTGGTTAGGAAATAGTTTGTTTTATACTTTAAACTTATAGAGTCGGTTGGAATCCAACACAAATTTCCAATCCTTGAAATTGACTATTTGTGTGGCGTGTTCTTGGGGAGGACAATCATAGGTACATCTTTTCTCCCAGTTACAGAAGAGACACCAAGTTTTTTTAAAGAATGTCAATCTTATCATCTCATCAATTCAACACAACCTCAATTTTTTTATCAGACCGTTGCAAGTACGTGCATACCAAAATACACAAAAACATTATGCCATCACTGATATTATACATATACATATACAGTCAACGAAAAGAATTCACCCAGCTGTCAAAGAGGTCATATCTTCTTCTTTTATTCGCTCTTTGGATGGTCCATTTGAGCTCATCTTTAAATTTGGCCCTTCATCTATATAAGCCTGCCTGAATATTTTTGAAGATGAAGTCATTCCTTACTAGCCAAATTGACTAGCAGACTCTGATGATGATTTCCATAAAAATGGCACCTGAAGTTGCAACTTGAGATGATTAATATACCCCTGCATGTTCTCCAATTGGGACAGATGTATTTCAAACAGAGTTGAGCAAACTAGCGTGTAAAATATTAAGTGATCTCCGGTTTTAGTAACAATCAGACCACACATGACACATGAATAATCAGGAATGAAGAAAAATTTCCTCTGAAGTAACTCGCTGGTGTTCAGTCTGTGTCATGAAACAATAAGCCAAAAAATACGTGTGCTTCATTTGACAAATAGAGGCCCATATGCAGTTGATATAAAAAGTTAAATTGCGCGGTTCCGGCAACCCGCTGACCTATCAATTGGTGACACCTCATACCATATATTAACTCTTGTGTTGTATAAAATGTTTTCACTGTTTATGAAATATGGTATTTCAATAGCTGGTCCACCACCAGAGTACTATTTTTGTCAGTCTAGCAGGCCTTTAGTACTACTTTTTGTCGGACAAGGAGGCGCATGCATCAGTCTCTTATCTCTCCCTTGCAAACAAATCCATAGACTTTATTTCATCTTAGCAAATTAAAAACACTCATTTCACTTCTTTTGAACCATAAGTTCGTATTTGAAATAATTTATTTATTTAAATTATTGACTCCAAGACCTTTAAAACTAGACCGATCTTTGATATATTTCAAACACATTTAAATTTCAACATTTCACATTTGGTATGTGGACTAACACATTTCACTTCAGAAAATGTGAAACAAGCCAATAACATATTTCAGAATTGTGAAACAATAACTACATAAATTGAAATTGTAAGATACCATTGTAAAACACATTATTTGAAAATGTGAACAATGCATTTCATTTTATGTGCTTATTATTTCACAATTCAGAACCAACATTTCACTTTCCACTGGCTTCTTTCGAAAAAATAACACATATTTCAATTGCACATTTCTCAAATAACCTATTTTAGTCCTTTGGAAAAATTGTTTCAGATTTTCAAATAATCTGTTTCACAATGATATATTATAATTTCACCTTTTGTGGTTACTAGCTCACAATTCAGAACCTATATTTCACTTTACACTGGCTTGTTTCACAAAAAACATATATTTCAACTGCACATTTATGACATAAACTATTTCACTATTTTGAAATAAATTGCTTCACATTTTAGAATAATCAGTTTCACAAATGATACATTACAATTCACTTTTTGTGGTTGCTATTTCACAATTCAGAAGCTGTATTTTTCTTTTCACTGGCTTGTTTCATAAAAAGCACATCTATTTCAGTTGCTCATTTTTGAAATAACGCATTTCACTCTTTTCAAATTAAACTATTGCACATCTTCAAATAATCAGTTTCACAAGTTGACATTTCAGTTTCAATTTTGGTTTCACTTTCAAAACCAATATTTCAGTTGTCCTGTCTTGTTTCACAAAAAACATACTCCCTCCATTCCATAATATAAGAGCGTTTTTGACACTACACTGGTGTTAAAAACGCTCTTATTTTATGAGACGGAGGGAGTATTTTTCAAGTGAAGGTTTGTTTCACATACGAATTGTGAAACGTTAAATTTAAACGTGTTTCAAATATATCCGAAATTGGTTTACTTCTAAAGGTCTTGATGCCATGAGTTCAAATTTATAAATTATTTCACAAACAAACTTATGTTTTAAAAGGTATAAATGTTGTAAATTGGCCAGGATGAAAAAAAGTCCATGGATTTGTTCACAAGGGAGAGAGAAAAGACAGATGCATACATGCGTGAAGAAAGAGAGAGATAGTGAACTGTCACGTCCATGCATGCGAGGTAAGGACAAAAGGTGTGGGCCAATAGCTGTATTTGATATATTATTTATTTTGTATAGCAAAATGGGATGAATAATTGCTCTTCGTGGACCGCATCTTAAAGCAGCCGCTGAGTGGTGAGATGGTCACCGGCACATGACGGAACAACGCAAAAAGACTTTGCGGCAACTGATAGAATGTGAAGGGGTTGGTGTCCAGAGAGTGGATGTTCTGGACGCAGTGGCAACTGGACGCTGCAATCCAACCATACACTTTTATCACGATGATCTGCGCATATGCATTGTTGTTGGTTCAGAATTTAGTCAAGATACAAGAGAAAATACAGGGCCAGGGCGTACGGGGTGCCTGTGTTGGCAGAGGAGGATGGTCCACAAAAGGTATAAAGGTCAGTGATGGTGCACAAAAAGTCGTCTCTCTCTGCCACACTACAAGGGTGGCGTGTACCTCATGCATGCGGCATGCCTGCACATATCCACCCCCCACACCAGTTCTGACTTGAGACACGGATACAAGGTCCTGAATGGAGCTTGTTCTGGCGAATGGAGAGGAGGCGGCAGCCCCATGGCTGACGGGTGAGTGAATCCCTGCTTCGTCTCCTCCCAGTCTGCTCTCGTTCTTTTTCCATGTTTTTGGGATGTCAGATTGGTCCCCTGCCGTTCGCTGCTAAGGGAGTTGGATTGCTTACCGGCAGATCTGGGAATCTACCCCTCGTCCCCGAGCACGAAGTGATTCAAGTTGTTTGAGGTAATAGCACCCCAGATCTACAAACTTGCACAGAATGTGATGTTTTAGTCCAAAACTTGCAAAATGTTATTGAGGACTCCCACAACTTGACACCCTATGTGATAATTTGGTCCAGAGCGAATCACAACGCGACAAGTTGCAGTCCAGAGCTTGGACCGGACAGCATTGACATTTTTGCAATAAACCTCCTGCCGTTCCGTCGACTCAACCCACACTGGTTAGTGCTCATCTTCTCCGCCGCAGGTGCCCCGCCCCCGCCCGCCGCCGCTCGTCCACACAATACAGTACTACAGCTACAGTCTCTGTCGAGTTCTCGCGGTGTTGATGCTTTTGCGGTGCAGATTTGCTCGTCGGGGTGTTCATCGACGCCATTCTCGAGCTGCGGGGGGTCCCGGCGAGGACGCGGATCTGGTGCGTGGTGGCCTGGCTGTTCAACCCCTTCACCTTCACCATCGGCACCAGAGGGAACTGCGAGCCCATCGTCTGCGCCGCCATGCTCTGGATCCTCATCTGCTTGATGAAGGGTGTAAGCTCTAAATCCTTTTTTTATAACTGTTCAGTGATAGCTACCTTTATGAACTACTAGCTCTGAATATTTTGCAGTTGTGTGATCTGCTGATTCTTACTTGTCAAAACTAGGAATATTTCTCTTCAAATTTTAGTAGGTATATAATTGGTCTGAAAGTTGCGATGATGCTCTGCATATTTAGTTCATTATGTTTAGTCTGTAAAGTATCTTCCGTTTAGTCCTTTCTTAAGTTTTTGTTCACCAATCAATTGCCTGTCTGTTGGATGATTAATCCGACTATTTAGCTTATTTTTGTGAAGTAGTGGAATTTAACCTTTTATGCAAGGTGGATTTAACTTATTGGACCAATAGATTTACAAACAAAAATTTGGTAGACTACATTTTACAAAGTTGGGTGTTGCTTATGCACTGAAATACATGATGATAACATCAGAAAAATCCCACACACAAAAAAAACTCTCAGAAGAAGGAAGGTGTACCCATAATCCAAGAAAACCATACTAGATTTCTATCACTTTTGCAAAACCACATATACCAAATAATTTGCTTCTTAATTCTTATACATAGTTCTAGTCTCCTCTGTACCTGTCTGATGTTTTTCCTTGAAAGACATCAGTACGTGGTGCTCAACAGTTAAAGTACCTTTGCTTTAGAATTCAGGTTTTCTTTTGATTAATGTCTTAATGGTGTCATTACAGTGTCTTTTCTCCTGTTTCTTCACTTGCTTGACTCGATGCGTTTTGACAGACATTCAGCTTCATAATCTAGTTTGTGAAGTGAAAGTTGTCAGGCGAATGGTTTGCTTGCTTGCAACTTCCCAAATAACTTGCAGATCATTTACTCTGTTGCTTACTTGCATCACAAGTATGGACAATTTACTAGTATTTGCAGTCACATGTAGTAGGAAGATTAAAAACATAGAATTATTGTTTATAAATATTTTGCATGGCTATCTTACAGTTTGATTATCTACTGCAGGTAGAGTACTGCAAGCAGCATTCTGGTATGGGCTGATTGTGCACGTCAGAATAATCATTTGAGATAGCAGTCACTTGAGTGTGTAAACTCAAGCTCCTTTTTGCTGCTGGCTAGAGTAGTTACTACTATCCTGGAATTGAGCAATACTTGAGCACTCAGATGCGATGAAAAATTAGATATGCGAAATGGGCAGTAAATAACTCTTTACTGTAAGTTGTTTTCTTCCAAATAATTCCAGCACCAAGCTTTGCATCGGTGCAAATGACACCGAAGTAAGTTAGCTCGGTATACTATCTCAAATACAAACATCCAGCAGGAAGATGAAATGTGGATCATGGGGCCACATGCCAGCGGCCGCATTGTACTGCATTTTCGGACCGGTGACCTACGGCCATTGTATCTAAAATCTTCCCCTTGTTCGCATCAGGAGTAATAATCAGAGTATAAGCTGTCATTCCGCACAGGCTAGAGGAGGGCATTCTACCTGAACTGAAGAATGTTTAGTTCCTCGGGAGAAACAGTCTTTTATTTTCAAAATATCGTGTGGACATTGCGATCATCCTGTACGTGCGTGCAGCGCAAGGTTTGTTAGTCCTGCACCCAACCACTCCTGACAGGCTCACGCTGCACAATTTTTTGCCATGTCTTCATCGTCAGTTCAGACTTCAAAGCATGCACCTACCTCTCCCTCTCTCTATCTCCCTCTAGTTCACCCAGAAGAAGAAAAAAAAGTCAAACAATGAAGGTTAGAATCAGACACCCAATGCCGTCTGAACAACCAAACTAATCTGCCATTTCATGTGCGGGTTCAAATTTGAATAACACAACTGAAATATCAACAAACTTGGAGAAGTAACAGACGCAGGAAACCAAATTCTATAACTTAAATTCCAAGCCGAAACGGGGGATCTCTCTGTCAACCGAACCGAACCGTCACCATCGTCCTACGCAACAACAGCAGGCGGCAAAAAATTCTCGGATTTAGCTCTAATGGGGGGCGCGCGGCTGACCGATCATAGACTAGAGCCATTTGAGATGTAATTCGACGGAACGACAGGGGGTTTATTCTAAAAATGACAGTGCTGACCGGTCCAAGCTCTGGACTGCCACTTGTCGTGCTGTGATTCGCTCTGGACCAAATCATCATATAGGGCGTCAAGTTCTGGGAGCCCTCAGTGACATCTTGCAAGTTTTGGACTAAAACACCACATTCTGTGCAAGTTTGTGGATCTGGGGTGCTATTACCTTTTGTTTGAGTTGTTTGAACGGCGGCGGTCCTTCTCCGGGCGACGCCGTGTTCAAGAAATGGCCGGATCCAGTCCCTGGCGTGCATGCACCCACCTGCATGATCTCCGAGATTGCGTACTGGTCTCCTACACCCAAAAGTTGCATGGTCCGTGATCCTGCATGTTCGAGCCAAAAGTCGCATGATACAGTACCTTGTATCAGAATGTACTGTCAGCTTTCAGCTTAATATACGTTGCAAACAGAACTTCAATACCTCACCATACTCTAACTAGCACTATCCTGATGCGAATCGCGAATGGCCGTGTGCCGTGGATGCCGCGCGTTCAGATGTCGCTGCATGCAGCGCTGCACTTCTCTTGGTGTCCAAGCAATAACTTGTGAGCTTTAGAGACAGAAAAAACCCAGAAGATCGGCCAGTGGGCTTCCAATTGCCTTCCTCCGAACAATGTGGGAAAGATGACAGAGCTGGCCCATATCTCCAAATAGAAGGAACGCTTCTTCAGATAATTAATGGCAGGTAGAATCGATTAGAAAGACCTTCATGATCAAGAACCTTTCTGACATACATACATCTTCATTTTTGCATATGAGGAAAGGTGTGGCCAGAGGCTTCTCAACATGTCATTTTGCCACTCCCAAAAATAGTTTTGATGCGATGTGCAACAGCATTAGATCAACGTGTCAACATCAAAGTGATAAACACGCCGCTCATCTGGTTGCGCCCATCGATGGTGTGATGTAGACTCTTCACTAACTTTTAGTCACATACCCATTATTGGAGGAGTTTTACGCTCGCGGTATTTAGGCAATCTCAAGTAGTGTCCAAGCGATCAATGAACATTTTTAGGGCGCAATGACCGCTGGCGCTTTAGCAAGCGAAATGACTAGTAAAGTACTCCCTTCATAAACTAATATAAGAACGTTTAGATCATTACTTTAGTAATCTAAACACTTTTATATTACTAGTTTACAGATGGAATAGACTTTATTTCCGGATGTACTCGATATCTATATATGGATACTTTAGGTTTAGATAAAGAATGCAATGCAGGTTCCCACACAGACACGCGATACAAACGAAAGGACTCACAGAAACATATGCTCCATCCGTCTTATAATATAAAAACGTTTTTGATACTACTCTGTAGTTGGCACATGGATATGGCCGAGAGGCCATTTTTGGGGAAGGATAATTCTCGGCATTTGCATTGATTGATGCACCCAGCCGGCTAATTAACCAAGCTAGCTCCTCTTGGCTTTTGCTTCCATGAGATCATCGACAAGACGACGCAGATCACGGTGGGAGGAGCCCCCTTCCGCCACGGCGGCACGGCACTTGGCGGCGAGCTCGGTCACCCTGCTCCTCGCCACGTCCCCTGCCCCTCCGGGGCGCATGAACGCCGTCACCGCACGTGCCACGTCTCCGGCGGGGACCACCTCGTGCTCCTCGTGCCTGGTGCTTCGTAGGCCTGCGCCGCACGGCCACAGCCGCTCCCCGATGCCCAGCACCTCCGTCACCAACCTCTCGGTGATGAACTGCTCGAACACCATGGGCCACGTCAGCACCGGCACCCCCGCCATCACCGTCTCCAGGACGGAGTTCCACCCGCAGTGCGTCACGAACGCGCCCACCGCCGGGTGCCCCAGTATGGCCGTCTGCGGGGCCCACGCTGTGAAGAGGAGCCCTCGGTCTCCCACACGCTCGGACCACCCCTCCGGCGGGGTCCAGTTCCCGGCGTCCCTCACCACCCACAGGAACGGCTTCCCGGCGGCCTCCAGCCCGAGAGCGAGCTGCTGCAGCTGAGCGTCGGAGACGTGGGTGAGGCTGCCGAAGCACAGGTACACCACCGAGCGGCTTGGCTTCGAGTCCAGCCAGCCGATGCACTGTGACTGTTGGTCGTCCACGCCGCCGCCGGCCGGGGAATGGTATGGTGATGACGGCGAGAAGAGAGGGCCCACGAAGTAGGCGCGCTTCGCGTAGCCATGGCGCATGTACATCTCGCAGTACTGCCGCTCCAGCTCTAACGAGGTGTTCATGGCCTGGCAGAAGCAGTCCTGCACCGGAACAAGCTTGCTGAGCATGGAGTACCGCTCATGGCCCCTCAGGAACTCCGGCAGCTCAGCCCTGGGCACCCGGATACTGGGGCCCGGAAACTGGGGGACCGTGACGACGTCCGCATCGCCATCGTCGACGTCCACCCGCTCGAGGTGGTGCAGGGCGAGCGTCGGGAAGGCGCCGATGGCGCTGAACGCGACGCACGGCATGCCGAGCTCGCCGGCGACGCGGACGTTCCAGGCGAAGTGCACGTCGGTGACGACCGCGTCCGGAGACTGCGCCCTGGCGAGCGCCTCCTGCGCCGGGCGCGTCAGATTTTCGCTCAGGGCGGCGGCGTCGATGCGCCACGCGTCGGCCTCCGTGGCCCTGCCGAGGTTCTCCACGCCCTCCGGGAGCCCGTCCACGGCCGGGAACGGGTACGTGGCTATCTTGACATGCTCCGGCTGCCCACGTCGCCGGAGCAAGGACTGGACGACCGGGACGTTGGCCGGCGTGACGGCGACGGTGGCCTCCACTGCAGGTCCGGCGGCGACGAGGCGGACGGCGAGGTCGGTGAAGGGCTCGATGTGGCTGGTGGCGAAGAAGGGGAAGATGAGGACGCGCAGCATCGTCTTGTTGCTGCTGGTAGCACTAGCAGCAGCAGCTGCTGCAGAGGCCATTTCTTCTTCTCCTCTGTCGTGGTCGTGCTTGGTTTAACGTGATTTTCATCACGCGGGGGTGGGGGTAGGCTGGGTTCGTTCATTCGGCTGAGCACCACACAATCACCGCCCACGGCCCGACGCTATCTATCCCAACGGAGGGAGCCAAGTCATCACATTCATCTTTTCTTCCGATCTAAGATGTACTTAGAACCAGTGGCGGACCTAGGAATTGAAGCTAGCCGGGGCGAACATTTAAGGTCAATTTTTTTATGCAAATACATGTGTACTGAATCAAAAGTCATGGCATTCAACTACCAAAATCATGAAAGGGCATAAAAAGTTATTAGAAACTACTGATAACATGGAGTCTTGTCGCTCCATTCATTTTGTGTTCGATATCTTGGCACGTCGTGTTCTTTCAAAAGCCAATAAGATATGACTTCATCGTGTGATTCCACTTGATCTACCACAATTCTTGGTGGTATGACATCGAAAGTGCAACTTTAGCATCAGAAGCTATTTTAATTGCACACAGCAATATAGTATTGATAATACCTGGATGTAATGTGTCTGCTCATTTTACTAGAATTAACCAGACAAAGCACTTTGTTGCCAGCACTTGATCAATTGCGAGATAGCTTAGCCTAGAGCGGTGTTGGCACTTGGCACTATAATTCATAAACTGATTAAGTAAGTATTCAGTAAGGGTATGAGCCAAAGAGTAGAACAATTCAAAATACACAAGAGATATGTTGGACAGTAGTGGGGCGGCGCAGCAGTGAGTGACTTTTTTTTTTTGAGACAAAGCAGTGAGTGGCTAGTGCTCGGGGATCTATTGGGGCTGGATTGGTTGTATTGGTGGCCGGCAGCGTGCTTGTGGTCTTTGGGCCTTAAGTGCAATTGTGCAAACGCTGCAGCCCAGCCCAATCTTCTTTCTCTCCCTCACCCGGTCACCCTCACGGCCTCGCGTACGGCTTCGCGGGAACAAGACAACAGGAAACATCCGCGCCGCCATGAAAATTGCCCGCCACCGAAGGAAATTGGGAGGAGCAGAGGAAGGGTAGGTAGGCGGGGGTTGCTGCTCCGCCGCCGGCGACCCGGGGCAGCCGCCCCAGCTCGCCCCAATGGTAGATCCGCCACTGCTTAGAACCGCATGCTAGTCCAACTTGTGGAGGCTAATTATTGGTGATGACACGCCAACAACAAGCATCCATAACGAAGACCATCATCATTGTGGATCTTTTTGTGTTCAATGCCGAGCGACCATTGGAGGCGCCAGTTGTGTCCAAGAGATTGAGGAAGGAGTCCTGGTGCCCGATGATCCACGGTCCTTCTTTGCAAAGCTTTTTCTTGTTCGAGAAACTTCCGATCTATTCATCTTCAATCATGACAGTACAAGGAACAACAGAGGTAATAAAAATTACAACCATGTCCGTGGACCACCTAGCGACGAATGAAGGCGCGCCGCCATCATCGCTCCTCCAATCTCATTGTAGTAGACAATCGGGAAGTCGTTGTGCTAAAGCCTCATAGAACCAGCGCACTAGAGCAGTAGCCATCGTCGATGAAGAAAGTCGTAAATCAGAAGGATCGAACCTGTAAATACTCAAACGAAGACCGGATCCAAACATATCCATCGAAGACCAGCATCAATCGAATCTCGCGAGATCCGACTTCACTATATATAGTAGAAAATTGTTTCACTATTCTCTCCTTTTCTCAACTTTAGTATATTTATTTTGTTTTAGCTTAACATTCATTTATTACTTGAGATTCCAAATTGATTGATTAGGCTTTTTAGTTTTACAAAATTTGTCTCTTATATATATATATATTTTTAAAATTGACTGTGTCAACACAATAATGAAGTTGAGATTGAAAAAAGGGGCCGTAATTGTGGTCAGGAGGAGTTGTCGGCCACTTGCATGTCCACCACTAGACATGCAACTGCAAAGGTTATAACCTGATTGTAACTAGCGAGCGTCGGGAAGGCGCCGATGGCGCTGAACGCGACGCACGGCACGCCGAGCTCGCCGGCGACGCGGACGTTCCAGGCGAAGTGCACGTCGGTGACGACCGCGTCCGGAGACTGCGACCTGGCGAGCGCCTCCTGCATCGGGCGCGTCAGATTTTCGCTCAGGGCGGCGGCGTCGATGCGCCACGCGTCGGCCTCCGTGGCCCTGCCGAGGTTCTCCACGCCCTCCGGGAGCCCGTCCACGGCCGGGAACGGGTACGTGGCTATCTTGACATGCTCCGGCTGCCCACGTCGCCGGAGCAAGGACTGGACGACCGGGACGTCGGCCGGCGTTGTTGGAGTATGATGTCCGACCCTCTCTCAAAGATCGGTCTTTTGGTTGTATTGACTAGAGCATGCACTTCTACATGGTATCGGAGCCAAGAGGTCTTGAGTTCAAGACCCTGCTGGCGCAATTAAAATTGCAGCCCACTTTCGGTCCACGTTTAGGCCTGAGGGAGCCACACGTGAGGGGGAGTGTTGACGTATAATGTGCTGCCTAGTCTCTTTCATCAGATCGGTCTGATGGTTGAACTGGTTAGGTGCATAAACTTACAACCAAAAGGTTCAGGCTTCAAAACCCAATAAACACAATAATTAATTGCGGCCTGCCCCCGCTTCCGCTGCCCACGTCATGAAACTCCAAAGAAGCATAGACGTGAGGGGGAGTGTTGGAGTATGATGTCCGACCCTCTCTCATAAATCGGTCTTTTGGTTGCATTGGCTAGAGCATGCATTTCTACAGACGTGACTGCGACGGTGGCCTCCACGGCGTCGCTAGGGCCAGCCGCGACGAGGCGGACGGCGAGGTCGGTGAAGGGCTCGATGTGGCTGGTGGCGAAGAAGGGGAAGATGAGGACGCGCAGCATCGTCTTCTTGCTGCTGGTAGCAGCAGCAGACGCCATTTCTTCTCCTCTGGGCACGCAGTGGTTGGCTGGATTTGTTCATTCAGCTGAGCACCAGATGCTAGACTCACGGTCACGGGGGTTTATTACAGCGAAAATGATACACTTACGGTCAACTTTTACGGAAAGCTGGCTAGATGTAGATTACATTGTACAGTAACTAGTTAGGATTGATTGACTGAGATTTAATTGAGACAGGGCCCATCAAGGAAAATCAGAGGGAACCAATTAGAGAAAGGCACGCAGTGTGGTCCATGTGTGTTGTATTGTCGACCACACCATCGCCACCCACGGCGGTACGCTATCTATCCCAACAGAGGGAGCCAAACAATTAAGAGCATCTACGATTGGACGTCTCAAACCCGTCTCATGTCCGTGCAGGCCACCCGGTCACTAACCGGTTATAAAATTTTGACCCAACCGGGCTTCTCAAACCGGCCTCAAACTCAGCTGACCGGCACCCCTATATCCAACCTAAATATATGAGGCGGATATGGGGGAGCCCGGGAACGCTGGGGCACGCCCGCCACATCGGCCTGATGGCGTGGCCCCACACGAACTCGTCGAGAAACCCGACGGTCCAGCGGGCGCCTCGACCGTCGCCGCGTGGCGCTGCTCCGGCTCCCCGCCCGAGGCCGTAGCCCGCTATTTAAGCCGGCCGGCGCCTCCAGCCCTAGCACATCCGTCTCTTCCCTTCCTCCGCCGCCACTCGAGCCCGTCAGTCATACCCCCACGCCGCCGCTACTACACGATCCATCATCGTTTGTTCCTCCTTGAGCAGGTCCGGATCCGTAGGGAAGAGGGGCTACCTCTGGAACCGGAGGAGGATTTCGAGGAGGAGGAGGAGGAGGTGTCGACGGAGGAGGAAGAGGAGGAGGAGCAGGAGCCGACGAACGAGGAAGAGGAGGAGGAGCAGGAGCCAGTGAAGGAGGAAGAGGAGGAGGAGCAGGAGCCGGCGAAGAAGGCGCCGCCGCTGGATGTGAGGGGGGAGGAGGTGCCGGCAATGGAAGAGGACGTGGATGTGTGGCCGGACAGCACGCCATCCTTAACTTCATCCGCTCAGAGTCGGCTGCAGAGGCCAGGCATCGCCGTCGGCAACAGATGGAGGCGGTGCAGGCGGCCCAGGCTCCGGCTCCAGCGTAGGCGACTCAGGCCATCTTCGACAACGACGAAATTTGAGTAGCATAGAACATAGTACGCAGCTATATATTCTGCATGATTTTGTATGGATTTAAAAAATGAATATAAGAGAGTTATATGTGAAGAAATATGAGGTGTGCCCGGTTAGTGTCCGCAGACGCGCCAGGTCGTGTCTACGGGTGTTTGAGGGGCCGGATTTGCCAAGTCCGACTGCAGATGCTCTAAGTCATCACATTCATGTGTTGTTTTCGATCAATAGTATTGATTGGTTAAGATGTTAGCACCGCATGCTAGACTACTACTAGTCCAACTTGTCGATGCTAATTACGATTGATCATGACACGCCAACATCACGAAGGCAACAAGCATCCATAACTTTTTTATTTTTTGAGTGGTAGTACAAGCATCCATAACTTTTTTGTTTGAGAACCACCAAGCTTTATTATTGTTATAATTCACAAAACTAGGGATACAAACGGGATCATCAGGTTGTCCCAACCAGACATGTCGTCTACCACAATCTAAACAATGAGAAAACTTGACTAGTAAATGGGGTTCTCTATTCGACGCCGACCCTCGAAACAAAAACTACAATTAAACTCGGCGGCCCTCAACTTAATCTCTGCTACAATCAAACCATGAATACCAATGCAACCCTTGTTGATATCATTAGCCACCTGCTTAGAATCAGTAGCCACCTCAAAATTGTGAAGTAGAAGATCATCCGTCAAAGATAGAGCTTCCCTGCAAGCGTTTACCTCTAGAGTTGCAACATCTCTCATGCCATGGATTACTAGCGCCGATGATCCCAAGTAATTTCCAGAAGAGTCCCTGCATACAGCCGCCCCAGCGGCTCCTATACCAGATCTAGCAAGAGCCGTGTCAACATGAATTTTGCATAGCCCGGCGGTGGAGCGATCATGCGAGCTGAAGTCCCTCTTCGGCCGGGAGTATGATCACGCACATCACTGACTTTTGTGGGTAATTCTCCAAGTTCCGGGTTGCAGTTTTTGACGAATAAATTTGTCAACAGCGGACTCTGGAACACCCCTTCATGTATTGCCTTCCGTCTTGCCCACCATGTAGCCCAAAGGGTCACTGCCATCCTAACAAAAGATCCATGAGACACCGATTCCAACATGGTGAAAAGCCATTGTTTTGCGCTCACTTCAGTCGTTGAGATCATATGTTTTGCTAGCTCGTCATGAGGAATCTAGTAATGAGTGCCTCCATGAGTCATCCATTCCACATGCAAGCAATCGTTGTGGACATGTTCCTGTGACAACGGACATCATTCGTAGGTACGGAATGCTTTGCTAGACGCCACATAAACATTTTTATTTTTCTCGAAACTTGCGTCTTCCCATTGATTTCCAAGAAGATTCATCCTGCCGTAAACTAGAGGATCCTACAGTTTCATCCATCCAGGCTTCTCTCCTAAATTTGGTTGCTACCATCATTTTATATGCTGACCGCACTGAGTAGACACCACTTCTTTCAAAACTCCAAGCCCAACAATCGTCTATATTTTTTGTGCACAGCGGGATTCCCATGATCACTAGCACATCAAGTGGGATGAACACCTCTTTGACCTTCTCCCTTATCTATGTCGTAGATGTAGGATCAATCAAATCTGAGACCAACTGCTGGAATTTGATTTATTTTGGGCCGGCCCAATAACCATTTCAGAATTCCTAATAAATCCTACAAGCCCACTTAGCCCATTCATGCAAGGCAAGAGGTGAGACCTTAGGGCTGTTTGGTTTGTGACTAATTTTGCCAAAGATTGCCACACCTAAGGTTAGGTAAATTTTACCAACTTAGGTGAGTGTTTGATTCAAGTCACACCTTAGGCAAGCCACACTTGGACCCCACGTGACATACACACAAAAAGTGTGGCAAGATTCTCTTAGGCTTGCCAACTTGTGGCTCTCATTTTGATGAACTAACCTTAGGCAAGCTTGGCAAAAATGTGTGGCAAAATGTAGCAATGCTAGTCCTAGAACCAAACGGCCCCTAAAGTTTAGTCCCATATTGCTCACTTAGTAGGAGTTGGACCTCCTTATAAGGGAGGTTGTTTTCCCACATGTATGCACATGAGAAGAAGAGAGACATACATGCGCGCTCCTCGTACGCCGCCCACCTCGCCATGCCACGACGCGCGTCAACATCCTTATTAAGCCGATCAATCGTCTAAATTTTTGGGTATGAACATGGGAAGAGGAAGAACGACGAGGCATGACCTCCCTCTTCGCATGTGCTGCTCAACATCCAGTCATCTGGAGTTCCTTTACTATAGGACTTGTTTGCTATTTATTTTATGGTTTGGATGTATTTGCATTGTGTTTTCCATTTCTTTTATGCATGGCTACCTTGTTTCATTTCAAGTCTATGTCATGCCCACTTTCACTTTGACTCTACTCAACCTCCTTATTCTCTCTTGGCAAGTCTTACCAAATCCAAAGCCAACTTCCATCAATCCTTCACCAAGCTTCCAAAACCCCAAAGCTACTTCAAACTATCTTTATAATTGAAATTGGATATTTGAGTTCCAGGTTTAATTGCACAATTAATGTCCAACTTTTGCCCATAAATCACATTAATGTGCAGGGTTACTACCTTAATTTTCAACCCATTTGGACTTCATCTAAAGGGTTTTCTAAATCGAAACAGTTTGACTTTTATTCAAACTTGTTTGAATTTTCTCAAATATTCTCAAATCATTTTACTAAATTCCTCATATTTTCCTGAGTCCAAAAATATATCTCTCATTGTAAAATCCCCTTCCTAACTCCCCGCTTTCACTACTAGAAAAATGGCTAGTCACAACTTAAGTTGGTGGCACCCCATTTTCAATCAACGCCAACACTATATTTTTCAAATAGTGGTGGCCTTGGCATATTTGGTACGACAACTTTGTAACACTAGTATGGTACACATGCATTTCACACATGAGATTTGGTAACCAAATTATGAATAAATATCACACTATAGCATGTAAGCTTTGAGTCATATATGCATGATGTAGATGTTCGTTTAATTCTTATAGTTCATCTCATTCAAAATCAATTAGTTTTATAAAAAATCTGTTTTAAGATTCATGGAATTATGCATTGTAAAGCATAAAGTAAAAACAAATAGTGACAATTCATTTAGAAAAAAAAGTTTGGGCAATTAAGATATGGAAGATTCTAGAACAAAGGAGAAGTTTCTGGATTATGCTTAAGTCAACCATCAAGTTTTCTACATTGTACATATGGCAGAATCTGGTGGAATGTAGATGATATCCAACGGCCAGTAGTGCTCGGATCTGCCATCTTTGTACCGTCGGATTGGGTTCATCCAACGACCAACTTTCAAAGTTATTCGCACACTATATAGGGGTATAGACAATATTGCTCGCATGAGTTTTTCCGCGCTTTGCTGCGGGAAATGTGAGCAAAAAAAATTGCAAGGAAAAGAATAACAATTATATCAGATACACGTGATAACAAATATAAATGTACCAAAGCAGAACCACCATCTATGAATTATCAGTGCATCTGATGGTGTTTCAAACATTGTGAATAATTCCGAAGTCATCTAACAGAACTATGGCTAATAACAATGAACCTTTCATGTCCATACTCCCGGTTAGGCCGAAAGGTTTAAATTTCATAACATCGTCTCATAAATTTAAATGTACGCAAAAGTATGTACAATCTAGAACATGTTCAGATGGAAGATATTTACATCTTTCTTGCATCGCATAATAGTAGAATGAGTGTGTTAAGACTGTTGATAAACACACATCAGTAGATTTTGGCCGTCACTAAATGTTATTCCTGAAGTACTATCAGCAGCTTGCAAAGTGGAATGACAGACCTGAAGCCCTAAAAAATGGCAAAATCTACTTTGTGTATCAAGTATATTCTCACTCTCCAGTCCATTCTAAACTCTTTCTGAAATATATATACTTTTGAACAGATGGATGTCATATCAGACGAAAAAAGTAAAATGCTATCACTGAGTGTTTGGAGGAAAGAGGATCGACGCTTAAAACCAAACTCTCCCTTTCCTGCTACGTACCTGTGCTTTATTATTTGGCCTGTGTACTGTTGATGTGATCTTTTCCTTATAATTAGCACTCACAGGAAAAAAACTGAAGAATAGAGTACATGACCCGTTTGTTATTGTAGTCTGAAGTTGGACATCTCGCGTGACCAACAGGAACGACCATGCATAATGGCTTCGTCCCCAGCCGCAGAAGGATACCTTGCCAAAAAAGGCTATCATTGCCGCAGAATGCTCGCCGCAACAGCTGGATCAAGCACTTCTCTGAGCAGTGGCTGTTAATATTCCATGGCTGAGGCCCTCATCACGTTGCCACACTCGGGTCACTCCTTTCAGACCAAAAAGAAAGCGGCAACGCAGCTAGCTTCTTCGCATGGAGACGAAGACGGCAGGAATGCGGATTGGCTGTTGTGCGGGACTCGGAGAGCCATCGGAGGCGAGGAGTGTTAGAAGTAAACCACGACCCCACGGCGGTGATCAGTGCGTGCGTGTGTTGCATGCATCAGTGGAATAAGTCTCCAGGTAGTTACTTGCATGCTTAGGTAGTGGAGCAGCTGATGGACGGCCGCTTCATGGGCGTACGAGTGGAGGCCGGATCGTGTGTACGTGCGCATGAGGCCCGGCCGGAGTTTGTTGCTCTTGGCAGTGCGTTGCCTGGGTCTTTATAAGCACCATGTATTCAGTTTGCTCGGTTTGAGCCGAGAGTAGCCATGTAGCCACTGTAAAGAAGAAAAGGATTGGAGCGTTCGTGCGCCCGTGGCGGCGTTCGTGCGCCGGCCGGAAAACCTTGTTCCATTGTTCTTCTTCTTCCACCTCCGTTCGAGCCGAGGAGAGGTAGCTAGAGGGCTTCGGTTCCAACAAGGAGGCCGGCAGTCGTGAGCCGCTCGTTCGCGAGAGCAGCAAGCGTTGGCAGGTGATCTAGCTGGAGATGAGGTTCCGGTCACCACAATGCAGTGCCCAAGCAGGGGCTATATATATGCTGCATGAGGGAGTTGAAGGGAAATGGTGTAATGGCGTGGTTACCATCAGTTTCGTCTCCCGTGGGTGGCATGCATGGAACTTTAATAAAGGAAATGAAGGATTGGGATGAGAAACGTATACTGTAGGTGCGCTGATTAAAACAATAATTAATGACTTGGGAGCATGCACATGTTGTGGGAAGTAATTTACCGCAAGGCAAGAGGGGGAAAAAAAATTCTATGAGACCAGGTCTCACGGATTAGCAGGTGAGACCCATCCTGATGGATGACACGTGGCATCCACAAATCACAAAGCATCCACTCCACCCCCACCTGAAATCAGGGGGGGAGAGATTAGATGCTTTGTGATTTGTGAATGTCACATGTCATTCATCAGGGCGGGTCTCACCTGATTTATATGAGACCTGGTCTCATATAATTTTTTTCCCAAGAGGGGGCCTCGATCAGTTGATCCGTTGGCATCCCACGTCTGCACTTGTTCAGAGTTGTTGTCTTGTTGATTTGGCAAGTGACGTGGATAGCTTGCATGTCAAGAAAAAAAAGATAGTGGGGGGCTCCTATTTAGATATAGTAGATGCCACAAATTTGTGAGCTCAACTGTGTTGTCGAGTTGGTACACAGTAGTAGCGTCGGATTTGTTAGGACGCCATATGTAATCTGTCTAGTGATGTCGTAAATATAGTTGAAACACCAGCACTAAGTTATTATTGTGAGTTTGAATTTATTAGTATTTTGAGAATTTATTTGTATTTTTGAAACACTGAGTTATCAAAGCAAATATATTTATTTTAAATTTATTAGTATTTTGAGATTTTATTATTTTATCATGTATTAGATAATTATTTGCTTTGATACATAAACTGCAAACTGCCATGTATTAGATAATTAGGAGTTTGAATAGATGGAAACTGCCATGTGTTTGCTCTAGTGTACGTTTGTAAAAATGCCATGTGTAGCATATTTTGAACTACTTTGTCATGGTATATATGCATTTGTAAAAATGCCATGTATTCTTGATCATAGCTAGTATGGCTAGTGTGCATTTGTAAAAAATGCCATATGTATATGCATTAGATGGTACTTCATCCTCTCTAGTTCATATCACTAGTATCCCGACTTGTTATTATCTTGTAGTTGCAGCCATGAGTATCTAGAACAACCACTACCAGTCCTCGAGCAACTTCGCGGCGTATGCTGAAGTCGATAAAGGCAAAGCAAGCACAAACAAGGTAAGATTACAAAACATCCATGAGTATTGCAAACACATGCATACATATATCTAACCACTCATTATTGATGATTTCAAACCTTTGACTTGCCAGGGATATGTACGGCTCCCGTCTCCAGCACCCGTCGAGTAGCAGCCATGTGACGTGGACATGCTCAACCGCGAGCTGCCGCGTTACATGAGAGTACAGTGAAGGCCCTCAGGGAGTTGAATGACTCCCTGCTGAAGGATAGGGATCAGATTATCGATGATAATGCTAAATTCTATGACAAGATACTGAAGTTGAACGACCAAAAGATGAACTGGTCGTCGAAGTGGATGAGCTAACAAAGGACACACGGGTCCTGAAGGCCGAGAGAACTCAACTAAAGATGGAGAAAGCCCATTACCAAATGGAGGGGGAGAGCAATAGGAATAAGTTTCGTGAGATGAAGTTAATTCTTGGGAGAGAGATGTAATGTGTAGGTAGTTTGGAGATACTGTGAAGTTGATCACTTCCTACTAGTATAGTACCGTTTGTGGAGCAGATCACTACGTAGTTTAGAAGTACTAATCTTTTGTGAAGTTGAATCTAAGTAAGTTTAAGTGGCTGCATATATACTAGGTTTAAATTGCTGCGTATAACTTTTTTATTAGCAAAAAATCTAGTTGCTGGCGTTGGCTACACTTAACGCCATAGCTAACACGAACACATTGCTGGTGTTGGACACGTCACGCCATATCGGTAGTTCGGTACTCACAATACTACTGACTTACGCGCCAACGCCACAAGTAAAAAATTTCACTGGTGCCATATTGGTGGTATCGTGTGTCCACGCCAGCAAAGCCTTTTTTGGCACACCATAGCTAGGGTTTTTTACACTAGTGTTTCTTTCTCTCCAAGTTCTGTTTTACAAGAAATGGAAAAAAGGAAGAAGAAAAGAATTTGGGAGAGAGAAGCCCAGCGTAGCTCACAGCCAGCCCACCTAACCCTCCAAATCCCTTTCTCACAGCGCTACCCTTCTACCCTATCACCCGTTCACTCCACATGGCATGGTGGGGCCCACCCTGTCGTTGCCTGGGTGAACAGGCTCACCCACTCCTTCTCCCTCCTCCAGCACGCTCCTTTCTAGCAAGGCCATGTGCCTCCTGTGGGCATGTCGTGCCTCACGAGCTCCTTTATTTTTTGGATAGCACATCCGCCACAGCGCCATCAAATGCATTTTCCTTTCCTTCTCCGTGTCACCCCACTAGAAGCCTGCCATTGAATCAATTATTTCCTTGCAAACTTTTTTTGGGATTTTAAACTCTGCCAATGCAAACACTGGTATAGACTGAGTGATAGCCTTAAGTAAAATCTCCTTGCCTCCCATGAACAAGATTTTTTTCCTTCCACCCCTTCAATCTTTTTACAATCCTCTCCACAAGGTGGCCAGAACTGTCACTCCCGTCCAAACCCGCCATAGCTAGGAGGCCAAGGTATTTATCTGAAATTGCTTTAGTTACGATATTTAGTTATGCACATATCTCAACTTTTACATGAACATCAACATTAGGGCTGAAGAAAAATACTACTTTTACCCACACTCAGGGGCGGAGGAGCCGTTAGGCAAGCTAGGGCGGCAGCCCCACCTTGATTTTCTGCTAAAGCATTTATGTATAGGTACGTTGTGTATACCTCATGGCCAGCTGGCTTCACGATCTTGCTGGGAAAAAAGAGATAGACGAACAAGCAACCTTATTTGGGGTGTGAGCCCACTGCATAATTCTTACTGTTGTGCTGTTGGTGATATGTCTCCAATCGTATCTATAATTTATGAAGCATTCATGCTGTATTTACATGAGTTCTACATGGTTTTGGTGCACCTATTAATCTAGTGTCCAACGTAAGTTCCTTTTTTTTTTGCATGTTTTAGGTTTCATAGAAAGACCATGCCTATATAAGTCCAAACGCGATGAAAATTCACTATGATTTTTTATGGAAAAGAAGAGACCTAGGAAGCTTCAGGGGTAGCCGGAAGGTGCCTAAGGGCCCACAAGCTTAGGGGGCGCCTCCTAGGGCGCGCCATGCAACATTGTGGGGCCCTCGAGGTTCAGTCTGACGTGAATCCAACGCTAAAAATAATCCTATTGATGAGTTATATTTTTACACTCATTTACCCTCTGTGTAAACCGAGATATTTCATTAAAATAAAGATATTCGCTCTGATATTGCTACTAGTGACTAATGAATGTAAATGATTACACACATTTTCTTTTTGATGCGTTTTCATAGAAAATAGGCTAAATATGGACGAAATCAAGTGAGAACATGGAAAGAAGTAAAGGAGGAAGCATGAGAAATCAAGAGGATGCGCACCAAAAGCCACAAAGCAAGAGACAACGTTTCATGCTACCCGACCACTCGCATGAGAGGTCATATGGCGTGGATTCGGAGGCTCCTCGCCCACCTGAACAACTTTTATAAAAGGAACCAGGCCGAAATGTCAACAGAACATCCGTGAGCGAAGCTAGAATAGAGTCATCTTAAAGCTAATTAACTATACACCACATATATTTTTGCAGCTGGGCATGGAAATAAATAAATGGTGAACCAATTCATTCCGATCAGATAATCGACACAAATCCGTTTCATTCTGATCATAAAATAAATAAATGGTGAACCGATTCATTCTGATGACAAAATCTACACGGTAAATCTCTTGGCTAGCCCATTTTGCTCATATTATCCTTTTTTAGAACATGCTCAAATTATCTTCGGTGGCTATAGAATCATGACATATCAGCCACATTGATATATGGATCCTGGCTGGCAACTTAGCTGTCCATGTACTCTTGAAAGATCAAAGAACAAACTTGCCAGATTTAATGAGCATAACTTAGAAGACGAGTTAGCAATAAAACCCCTGAATTTACCCAACACCATATGCCTAAGCAGCTCACATCGCCCGATCATTGCAGATCAAGTAAAGATCAGGGGAAATCATAGAGTAAGGGAACATGTGATCCCGTGAATGATTAATTTCTGGCTGGCAACTCTATACTTTATGTATTAGAACAGCTCAATACATGAGTGGTCAATAGTGAATTGCATTGTCCACTCGAGGTGATGAAGTCAACTCGCAAATGTGCATGATTAGGGATGCGGAGTCAGGGGCGTCCGGTACAGATTAAACTAAGAACATCTCCAACAGCTGCGCTATATAAACGCCGTGCTGGAAAATTTGTGTTTTTTTTGCGCGCGCAGCCGCTCCGGACGCTCCAGCGAAGGTGCAAAAACCACGCGCGCGGAATAAGTAGTTCAGCGCGCGGGGCGAAACGGCATTGTGCGCCGTTTATTTGCTGTGCTCGCTCTCGCGCGCTGCACACTCGAGCGCCCGTGCCACGACTTCCACCTACCCCAATCCAGGCGCTGGCGCCGCCGCCCGCACCACCTCATTTGTTCCAACGACCATTCCGGCGCTTTCCCGGCCTATCGCCGCGCCGCCGCCGCTTCCTCCATCTCCCTCTAGTCGCCGCCGCCCCTCGCGCGTGCCATTACTCCGACGAACAGCGCCCGGCCGCCCACTGCCGCTCGGCACCCACAAGGTGTTCGACAAAACGCTTGCAAGGTATGTATTGCTTCAACTTCACATTTTTACATGAATTTGGTGCATGTTGTTTGTAGTTTTTTTATTGACTAGTTTAAATTCGACATTGTAGATGAGTTCGTCATATGATTCTTCCGAAGAGAATTTGATATTGAAGAGGAGGAGGACCTTGCAATGATCCTAGCTATGCACATCAATAAAAAACCGAAGCACGGTGATTCAGTTATGGGTCGACAGAAAATTTGGAGGGATAAGATCGATGCCGACAACAGATTGATGAGGCACTATTTTGTGGATAATCCCGTGTACCCCGAGTCGTACTTCCGGCACCGGTTTAGGATGAGCACCGAGTTGTTCAGGCGCATTGTAGAGAAACTGGCGAGCCATGATCGGTTTTTTCAGCAAAGGAGGAATGCCGCCGGAGAGCTCGGGCATAGCACCTTTCAGAAGGTGACAGCCGCTTTGCGTATGTTGGCACACGGTATTCCGGCTGATCTAATTGATGACCACTTGGCCATGGGTGAGAGTCAAGCCATCATGTGTGTCAAGCGCTTCACAGTCGTAATTGTGCAAGTGTTTGACCCGGAGTATTTGAGATCTTCCAATGCTAAAGACGCCGCAAGGCTTTTGGAGATGAACAAAGCTCGCGGGTCCCAGATATGCTTGGCTCAATAGATTGTATGCATTGGAGTTGGAAGAACTGTCCTAAGGCATGGCATGGGCAATTCCACGGCCAAAAAAAGGTTCCACTATAATCCTTGAAACGGTGGCCGATCAAGAGACTTGGATTTGGCATGCTTCTTTTTGGAATGCCTAGATGTTTGAATGTCATCAACGTTGTTAATCAGTCATCACTCATGAATAGGATTGCAAATGGTGATCTGCCACCGGCGTAGCTTGTAGCAAATGGCCATACATACAACTATGGCTACTATCTTGCGGATGTCATTTACCCAAAATGGCAAACATTTGTGAAGCCGTTGAAAAAACTGGAAGGTAAGAAAAATCTTGATTTCCACAATGCTCAGGCGGCGGCTAGGAAAGATAGGGAGAGAGCTTTTGGGATTTTGCAAGCCCAATTTGCCATTGTGAGAGGACCGGCTAGATTTTGGGATCAAAATATGGTTTGGTACATCATGCACGCTTGTGTGATCATGCACAACATGATCATCGAGAATGAGCATGGCCAAGATTTAGACTACTCTGAGTATGAGCTCTTGGGATGTCCCGTGCGAGTGCGGCGAAGGGTTGCGAGGGTGGCCCGATTTGTTGCCTCCTATCATGCCATTTGACGTGCCGAAATGCATGATGATCTTCAGAAGGATCTCATCGAGGAGTGGTGGGCATGAAATGGCCGACAAAGAGCATCATGATTTGTATGTTTGATGTTGTATTGTTGAACTATTTGTTGTATTGCAAGATAGACTATTTGTTTGAGTTGTAATAATAAAATTGAACTATTTATTGTTGATTTATTTTGTTTGTGTTTGATCTTCTTGGTTGTGTTTGGAGTGCATATGTTGTTTGTGTTGAGCGTGCGTGCAGTTTTTTTGTAGCGCCTGCTGGAGCGAGTCGCGTGCGCTATATTTTGCAGCGGACGCTCACCAGCGCTCCGAGGCGCGCAAAAACTTGCGATTCCAGCGCTGTAAACGTTTTTTTAGCGCGCAACGCGCATTGCGCTGCTGTTGAAGATGCTCTAACGCCACTAGTACGCACAATCCAGCTACAACCGATTTGTCTAATTTTGAATATGTAGCGGGCTGGATGAATCATGATACTGCATACACATACTCCGTGATTCCAGTTCCATGTGTGGGCGTTTGTTGCCTATAAAAAGAGCACCGCCCTGCTCTCATATGGGCACCACACATTCTCAGTTCCCGATCCATCTTCTTGCACCATCTTTTCTTTCCTACATACAGTAGTAGGTACCCAACCAGCCCAGCCATAGGATCATGGCCGTATCCGGGCTTAAGATGGCGGCCATCTGCGCGGTACTGGTGGTCATCCTCATGTCTGCTGCGGGCCAGCCGGCGATGGCCTACGTCGACGGGCAACCCCTAGCTTGCCCTAGTGCAGAGACGGCATGCCGCGCAGCATGCGTACCTGGGTGCAACGCCTTTGTCGGGAAGATGTGCAGCGTGCTCTGCGCCCTCACTCCAGAGGTGGGCCCGACCTGCGTGAACCAGTTGTTCACCTCGTGCATGCTCAAGTGCAAGAACATGTGCGAGCCCCTCCCAGGTCAGACTCCCTGACCACCAGACCCACAGCAGCACTGGCGGCGCTGGGGTTTGACATTGCCGGCCAAGCATGTTACTTCGGAGCTTATTTACCATTGTGAAGTGAACGCGATGTACCTATGTTCGCATGTATGGTCAGCTCTTTAATGTTTTCCTTCCTTGCACAGCAATTTCTGTCACGCATCACTGGTCGACTATCCATGCATGGATCGATGATGATGGCAGGTGTATTGTCATGTTACAGTGTATGTTTTACTACTACTCCCAGTAGGGAGTGGCGTATCCCTGCGCTGCTACGGTTTAACAAGAACATGTAATGGCACTGAAAATAAGAAAAAAGACGATCATTTCGCCAAACGAGGGTGCACATCAAATGTTTTACATCTTCTGGCCCCATTGAACAAACCGGACATTGATCATTGATAGGAATATGTCTGTTAGCAAGCACTAAAAAACTCGGAACGATCACATGAAGAGCCTTCCAGGCGAAAATCTTAACTTTACTAGGTACCTGAATCTTCAACAATGTATCCCAGACAGGGTTGCAAGTTGATGTCCCTTGGCCATCAGGTCTACTCAGTCGATGCCTATGAGCATGGTCCCATTCAATATAATACGCGTACCTGACCGAGAACACATACTATTTTGTATTCGGCCAAGCCACAAAGTCCTCATCAAGATGTCAAGGAAACCGAAGAATTCTTTCCACATCAACCGGATTAAATATGACATTGATTAGCATCTCATCCCATCTTCCTGTAACTGGGTCAATCAGTTCATTAACTCTCTGTAGTAGGATCTAGCCTCTTGGTGTTTGGACCATTCGGTTCGGGTTTCCTGGATCCAATGGTTCTCCCAAATATTAATCATTTCACCATTACCCACTCTCCAAATGTGCCCTCTACAGAAGGTGTTCAGTCCAGTCACAATGCTTTGCCACGTGAAAGAGGATCCTTTCTTTGGACCCGCCTTTAGTAAGTTACCGTTTGGTTAGTATTTGACTTTTAAAACATGAGCACATATAGTCACTATTGACGATAAGTCTCCAAGACTGCTTTGCCAGCATAGCTAAATTAAAAGAGTGAAGGTCTCGGAAACCCATACCTCCATCCTTCTTTAGAATACACACCCTCCACCAAGCCATCCAATGCATCCGTTTAATTTCATCAGTGAATTCAGCCATTGCATCAGTCATTTCCTTGCATAGCTTCTTTAATGTTCTATTTACCATTCTAAAGTGAATGCAATGTACCTATGTTCGCATGTTGGGTCAGGTCTTTAATGTTATCCTTCCCTTGCACAACAATTTCTGTCACGCATCACTGGTCGACTATCAATGCATGGATCGATGATGATGGCACGTGTATTGTCATGTTACAGTATGTTTTACAACTACTCCCAGTATGGAGTGGCATATCCCTGGGTTGCTACGGTTTGACAAGTGCATGTAATGGCATTGAAGATAAGAAAAAAGACAATCATTTCTCCAAATGAGGGTGTCAATACGTCGTTTACATATACTGGCAAATTGGGTTGATCAAGACATAGCCAATTCTAGTTGGCCTCATTTCCTGGCCTGGCCCGAAGGGGCGGCCGCCCCGGGTCCCCAAATCCAAGGGGCCCCGCCCAGGTATGTGCGAGGAACTCTACACCAATCGCTGGAGGCGCCATTAGAGAACTCATAAGTTCTATATCTCCATGAGGAAGAAGAAAGCGAAAAGTTTTCTCGTAACCGCACTAGGCCTTGGGCCTTTTCCTATTTAGCATCGAATGTGTCTGGTTAAGGTGTGGTTGGGACACGCCATGTAGGACTGGAAATACCAATTTTCATTTTCGGAGATGGATTCACATATATTCACGTGCTCGTGCTCGTCACTTGGAGTAATGGGAAAACACCACTACAATGGAATCCCTTATTTTTTTACAATCGTGCTGCAATGGAATACTAAAAAACTAATACTACCTCGATCAATCAAAAAGAGAAAAAGAAAAAACCCTGGCAAATTAGGTGTAGTGACAGTTCGAGGTGGAACCTGGGCAGGAACACTTTTGCTCTCCGGCGGAATGATTCCGCCGGGGAAACTTCCCTCTGGGAGGGGGAAATTGAAGCCATCTCCATCATCAATGCTCCTCTCATCGTGGGAGGACTAATCTCCACCAATCTTCACCAGCACCATCTCATCTGAAACCCTAGTTCATCTCTTGTATTCAATCTTTGTCCCAAAACCTCAGATTGGTACCTGTGAGTTGCTAGTAGTGTTGATTACATCTTATAGTTGATGCTTGTTGGTTTATTTAGTGGAAGATCATATGTCTAGATTGTTAATCATATATTATTCTTCTATGATCATGACCATGAATATGATTTGTGACTTACGTTTGTTCTTGAGGACGTGGGAGAAATCTTGTTATAAATAATCATGTGAAGTTGAGTTTTGTTCCCTATTTCGATGATGTGTTATGTTCTTCTAGTGGTGTCGTGTGAATGTCGACTACATGGCACATTATCATGATTGGGCCTAGGGGAAGGCATTGTGGGATTAATAAGCAGATGATGGGTTGCGAGAGTGATAGAAGCTTAAACCCTACTGTTGGTGCAATATTTGCGCTCTTGTATTTCAGAGATTGTTGACAGAAACAAGCATGGACTGTTTTGTTTGCTAGTGCACACAGAGAGAAATAGTCAATGCAGAACCAAAGAGAATGCTATCTTTGTTGTCAAGTTCGAGGAACTTCATCGAAGAACATATGATGTAGAGATGATTGAGTCATATCAAGCGGTGTAGGCGAGGGGGTTGATGAGAAGAAGTTAACTCCTTCAAAATTATTGCTGGCGTAAAGTAATTGGTTCGGTGTTCGTCCGAAAAAAATTGATTGTGGCTGAGAAGGTCGAAGGCGAAGTGAAGACACAACATTCATTTCGTTGTTCTTCTTTTCTTTTTGAGTCATAGGACCTCCGTACTATTAAGAAGCGTATAGGTTCTCGAAGCTTAGATCCACTGTGATGCCTAGCCCAAACCTATGCAAGACTGAGAGAAATATCTTTATACTCTGAATGATTACCTGTCAGTAGAAGACGTAGTTCTTCGGTGCTGTAGGAGATATCTTTTAGACTGAGGAGTTAGCATTTCTTGCTCCGTAAGGAATTTTACCGTTGTGCTCAAATTCCGACAGTTGGACTTATGTCGTTCAGCCACTGTTTGTCTTGCATGTCCAATTTGATCATTTCCCTTCAACGAAGGTTGCGGCTATAAATAGCCACCCCGCTCCAACGTTGCCAGTTGGCTGCTACGCTTAAGATTTATTAGAAGATTGATTGAGCATCCCCTCTCCGCTTAAGAACAACCGAGACTAAATCTATTTTTCCTATTTTTGGTTTTAGACCTTTTTAGGATATTTTAGTTTTAATTTTCTTTTAAACAGATTCAAAAACATCAGCATACATGCCTAGTTTTCATTTAGTTCTTTTTGCTATTAAATTTTTTAACAAAAAATACTTTATGAAAATTTTAGTTGAATAAATTTTGTATAGTTTTAAGTTTAATATTATTTTGATCATAACTAGAGTTTTATAAAAGCTTTTTAGTTGATTCTTTTTTCTATTGAAGAATATTATAGTTTTGTTTTTAGTTGATTTTAGCAGGTGTACCAAGTTTGAGCTCATTTGGACATGTTTAGCAATGTAAAGTTGCTCAAACTAGAAAATGGACATATATGGTTTTGAGGGAATTAGATGATGTTATCTTGTTCTCCTTGATGCATAATTATTTAGACCATTTTAGCAGGTGTAACAAGTTTGAGCTCATTTGGAAATTTTTAGCAATGTAAAGTTGCTCAAACTATAGAAAATGGACATATATGGTTTTGAGGGAATTAGATGATGTTATCTTGTTCTCCTTGATGTACCACTTAGCCTAGATCAATATTTAGACCATTTTAGCAGGTGTACAAAGTTTGAGCTCATTTGGGCATGTTTAGCAATATAAAGTTGCTCAAACTAGAAAATGGACATATATGGTTTTGAGGGAATTTGATGATGTTATCTTGTTTGCCTTGATGCACCACTTGGCATAGATATATTTAGACCATTTTAGCAGGTGTGCCAAGTTTGAGCTCATTTGAACATTTTTAGCAATGCAAAGTTGCTCAAACCAAGACTTTTTGTTTTGTGACTGGTCTTTCTGTTTTGAAATTGTGCCCTGGCTGAATTTTCTCAACTGTAATTCTGTTGGTGGGGACGCTCAAGATACCGTAATTTTGTACCCACACCTAGCGACAATGTACATGTGTACACTACTCCATTACCAAAACATTTTGATATCCTGATTGACTGATTTCCTGAGTGAACGTTTCCAAAACTTGCAGATCATGATCTTGATATCGATATATTGCTAGTATTCCATTACCAAAATATTTTGATATCCTGATTGACCGATTTCCTGAGTGAATGTTTCCAAAACTAGCAGATCATGATCTTGATATATCATGATTGAACGTTTCCAAAAGTAACATGATCAATTAACATGCTTCCTGATTTCTTGATTGAATATTTCCAAAAGTAACATGAACAATTTTGCAGGAGTGTGTACCACAAAGATGAGCAAAAGCAGGGGAGTTCGCTGGGATGGAGGCGCTGGTGGCCTGGCCGTGGCCGTGGAGGAGGTGGGGGGCAGAGGAGGAGTTGAGCGTTGGCCAGGGTCAGGCGGGGCAGGAGGTGAGCGCTGGCCTGGAGGAGCCCGACAGAGAAGGAGGGGCGATGAGGGGCCTGACGAAGGGGCAAAGAGGAGCATTGGTCTGAAGGAGCCCGGCGGAGGGGCAAAGAGGAGCGCTGGTCTGGAGGAGCCCGACGGAGGGGCCTGGAGGAGTGCTGCCTCGCGGATGGAGGTTGGAGGAGGAAGACGATCTGTTTTCAAACTAGGGGTATTTCTGTACTTTTGTGCGTTTTCACCTGGTCAGAGAGAACTCCCAACGAAAATTATTTCAGAACGGAGGGAGTATATAGTAGGAGAACGTATAGGCAAGTTATAGTTAAATGTAAGTGTATTAGTGCAGCTAATCAAACTTTGTAATGTCACTTGACATCACTAGTAAATACTATGTACATGCAATGCACGTTAATATTAGGCAATACTATATTAATCACACAGGGATATTATTATGCATGATAATTGATATTAGGAAGTATATTAAATGCACATATAGATATTGGGTAGGATATTATCTGCGTGTTAATTATGGGATTGACGTTGCCACCAATATTTGACATGATATGAATTACACGCTTAACATGTTGAGCACTCGTCATTGGAGCAGTCTGGGTCGCAGTCTGGGTCATTGGAGTGACATGGTTTGACGGTCGACATTAGTTGGATCTGCCCCTTTGGGACTTTTATACTGGTAGTAGGTAGTAGATAAACAACATGAAGCACCGTCGCTGGGCATAAGGTTTGATTTCTCCTCCAATATATAGAGTTTGTTTTAATTCAAATGTGATTTATATTATATCAATAGAACATTGAATATAACCAAGTACAGAGTTTATTTTTTTAAACCTGGCTTATATTAGATCAACAAAACATTGAATATAACCAGGTATAAAAAGGGCCCTAACCAATTAACCAATGGGATATTACAACTACGATTATATGCTTTAAAATTCATGCTTCCTACTTTTTCGTCGTTTTTTCTGTTTCCTGAGGTTTCTATCTATTTTCTTTTCTTTCTTTTTGGTAATTTTTTGTTTTCTTCTTCCAGCTTTTACTGTTTTAAGTTTTTCCATTTTCCAATTATATATTTTTGTTCTATTCAACAGTTTCTTTTTAAATATTTTAATATGAAAAATTAATAAATAAATGATTAACAAATAATAGTTTCTAAAAAATAAGGGGTAAATATAGTCTAAACAGATGGGGCATTTCTGTAAATAGGCGGTGATTTTGTTTAACAAAATGGGATGAATATTTTTGAAAAATTAATTGACATTCTCCAAATATGCGATGATTTTTTTAAATATGTTATGAGCATTTTTAAATATGCAGGGAACATTTCTTTTGATATGGGGTGGTGTTTTTTTTTCAAATACGCGGTGAGTGATTTTTGAAGTCGAAATAAGCTTTCTTCAAATATGTACTGAATATTTTTTTATATGCAGTAAACATTTTTTTCAATACAAGGTAAAGAGTTTTCAAATTCACAAGGTAAAGAGTTTTTATGTGCGGTGAAGTTTTTTTGTTAAATATGCAATGGGCATTTTGTCAAATACACGATAAAGGTTTTCTAAAATATGAATGAATGTTCTTCAAATAAGTTGTTCAAAATTTTATACATATTTTTTAATATGCAATTATATTTTCAAAATATAAGATGAGCATTTAACATACACATGTTCACAATTTTTAAGTATGCAATGAATAAATTTAAAAATGCATCATGAATATTTTAGAATACGCCACGAGCAACTCCTAATATGGGATGAACAACTTTCAAATACACTATGAGAAAAATGTAAACTGTGAGGTAAAAAATTTGAATGCGCACTAAGCCTTTTTTTAATATAGATGAACTTTTTGTTCTAAAATATGCTATGAACTTTTTAAAAATTTAGCAAACATATTTAAAAAAATAAACATTCTTTAAACATATTTAAAAATCTTGCCTGAATATAATTTTAAATTAGAAAAATTTAAAACAAATCACGTGAACATTTTTTAAGGTTAGAAATCTTGTGCTCTATTTTATTATTTCTTTCAATAATTAAATATACTTTAATATGTTCAAAATGGTGAACGTTCTTCAAATACATTGTTCATAGTTTTTACACATGTTTTTGTTAAATATACATGACATTAAAAAAAATTAGAACATGCAGTATCCATTTCCTTAAATACATGATGAACCTTTTTCTAAATTATGCCATGTACATTTTTCACCAACGCGATGACCTTTTAAAAATAATGACCGTGATGAACATTTTATATATACGGTGCGTCAATTTGAAATATTTGATAAAGATTTTTCCACACATGTGTATATATAATTTTGTTTTGTGGACATGATGTTTTTTACATTTATTAAATTAATTAAAAATTAGTGTTTAATAGATTTGAATTTTTTTTGAACACTTTTTGATGTTAATGAACATTTATCTAAAAATATGCGAACACTATTAAATTTGGTGATTATTTTTCCATAAATATTGCGTGAAATCTTTTTTATATTCGGCAAACTTTTTAAAAATTCATGCTTTTTTTTTTAATTTAGTGAATATTTTATTTTATTTGGGCTAAAACTCTTCTAATTCAATGAACAGTGTCTAAAATGTCTAACACTTTAAAACTTTTACATGAACACTTGTAAAGTTTAGCAAACATTTTCTAAAAATGCGGGAATACTTTTAAAATCCCACAAATATGGTTGGGACAAAAATCTCACACATTTTTTCTGCAACATCAAGCACATATTGGTGAACTAGATTGATTTGTCGACACGCTATAATGATATATTCATAGCCTCTACCTCCACCATGCTATCCTGGTTGGTATATTGTTGGTATTTCACATTACCTATATTTATGTAGTCACATATTATTTAGCACGCTGAAAAGCACACAAATCTTTGTCGGCAAGGGAGGCCTCTTTTGGCCACGATCAAAGCCCACTCGACGTCTCAGGCCTCCCTACCAGCCCGTGAACCTTTTTGAATTCATGATTTCAAATTCATATTTTTTTTCATGTTCATGAGAAAAATCCAACGGTCATTAGTTCAAATGAGGGAGGGAAAGGGGGTGACCGAGCAGCGAGGGAGCAGCTCACGTGAGCAGCCCACATAAGTAGATGCGTGAGCGCTGGCTCTCTAGCTGGCGCCACAGGCGCTAAGGAGGAGCACTCGCGACCAGCTAGGCCTAACCAAAGTAAATGAGACCAGAGCAAAGTATGATCAATCCAATTTGTTGTAGTGCACATATGTAGGAATGCTTGGATTCAGAGAGGTTTCTCCAGAGGTGGCTTAGCAGAATTCTGAAATTGACCAAGGGAGTTTCCTCTGGAGATTTTTCCAACTCCACGAAGTCCGCACTTGGAGTCGGCCAGAATGTCTGAGCTCTACGAAGCAAAGCTGCCCACTGTGTAAAAACAAGGAGCCCCGAAATCCCGACTCGACCAAAACAAAAAATTGGAGTTAGCTATATTTACAACCAGTGTCGTCGTCGCCAGAGAAAAAGTTTCATCTAGTCACGCCAAAGATAACGTTTCATCCCCTCAACAGCCGTATCGCGATGAATCGGTACCCACGTCTCCCCTCGACAACAGTCTTGGGTTGGTTTCAACTGGCCTAATGTGGTGCTAGACAGGCCGGTGAACGCCCAAAGGTGCCGATGGAGAAGCTGATTTCGTTGTCGATCAAAAGGAAATCGCTACATGGAGCGGGAAGCTATGATGAGAAGCTGAATCTGGAGAGTCGAAGAGGTTTCGAACATGCCCTAAAAGCATTCCAACTCCATAATAACTGCACATAGGCCCATTTTTTTGTTCTCTTCTGCGGCTATGCTATGACGACCAAGCTAGCGACGAGAAATTCAAGGATTTTTTTAGGGCTTAGATGTGTTTGTAAGTTACCACACGCTCGTTTTCTTAATTAATATAATCTAAATAGTAGTTTTAGAGATAAAACATCTAGCTCATGCCATTAACTAAACTTGCTCTCTAAAATATTTTCCATATCGAACTCATCGTCAAATTTTTCGGAGGGAGTTCCATATTTGCGTATGGCTGTGAGAGTGGTTTTAGAAGGAACTCCATCCGTGAAATTTCTAGGTTGGGAGGGGTGGCGGGGAGCTTGAGCTTTCACCCATCCTTGCCTCCAGCCTTGCCTCTAACCGGAGCGCCACCTCCACCGTCAGCGGACCAAGGAACATGTGTTGTCGATGATTTCGACGGTCTTGGTAGCGTGGTCTGCATCATAACCGTGGGAGAGGCTGGCATGGTACACATGGCGCCCGCATAGCATGGTGCGTGCGGTAGGCACGACGAAGGCTGCAGCTCTGACGAAGCAGCCCACAGCGGTGCATCCTCCATGAACGTGGATAAGGAGGTGCCAAGATGCATGTGGCACACTCGTGGAGGTGTGCGAAGCGAACACATGTCATGAAGATTATTTGGGATGGCTTTTATCCTTTTTTTCTTTCTGTCCCTCTCGCCGCCACCATGCTGTTTGCTGGAGAAGGCTTGGAGGTCTTCGAGGGCTGCTGCAATAGAAGGAGATGATATATCGAGTGGAAGTCTTCATCAGGCGGTGCTCGATGACGGCGTTGGTGCAGTCGGCGACGACTGAATGAATCCAGGCGGTGTGCTTCTACGGCAGCCCGGTCTGACTAGGCCACCGGAAGAAGGCGTCAGCATATGGCCCTAGATGGTGATGAGTTTGATCTTAGATCCAAATATGTCATACAACGGCGTGGGAAATTTGTTTGGCTTTCATTAGGAAGTCTTCGTGTTTGATTTGGGAAGACGTGGCGGCGGTGCTTTCCTAGTTTAGAAATAATGTCTTCCCTGCCCTATCCCCGTTTCGTTGATGTGCATATCACCAACAGAGGGCGTAGTCTTGTGTCTCCAACACGTGTTTTGGGACCCGGTCGATTTAGGTTTTTGGTGTATCCATCTAGATTCAGCTGGCTGTTGTGGTCTTCAAAGCTTCTAGAGGCCCTTATCGGCACTCTCTTCTCCGGGGCGACGATTTGCTTTGCAGATCGCAGTTGCTAGCGTCTCCTAGTCAACGACTTTCCGGCCGCTGCTTCTACAAGCTCATAGGTTTCAAAAAGTTTGCTTATACAAGGCGTAGGCCTAGAGGCGGCATCGAGCTAGATGCAAGATAAGGAAGACTACGACACCCCTGGCTTTGTGTGTAATTTTATTTTTATGTCTATGTGTTTATAAGGTCCTGTGAAGCTTAGTATATGCCCTTAAGGCCTTTTCGCAAAAAAATCAAAATAAAATGCAAGTTAAGGCATACGTGGATTGACATATATCTCACTCACCAACTGACACAAATTCATGGAAGAGTTCTGTATTTCTAATTTTCGATGTCCATCATCAAAGCCTCAACGCACATGGCGCCTTTGGCATAGGCAGTTTGCGGCTAGCCTGCGAGCACCGAGCTACCGGGCCTGGGTGTAAATACATGCTCTGATGTTGATAGGATCGTCATCATATGGTAGAACAATAAGATGGGGCACGAGGAACTGGAAGCGGTCGTCGGCATTCGGCAGCCCGTCGGAGAGATCAGTGCATTCGACGTCGAAACAAGATTTCTGGCGGTCACCATGCCATCGACTGGGGCGGTCGAACTCCAGCTCGAGCCCGTAGAAGATCTGTTCATCGCCGTCGGCTCCAGGAGGACGCACACATACAGCGGAGATGGCCCGTCCGAGGCGCTCAGGCGACACCATTACCAGGAACAGCAGCTTCGTGGCGCCGTCGAGGTCGGCGACATCGACGACGTTGAAGCCCTCGCAGAGTTCCATGTGGAACGACTCCTCGGCACGGACATCAGTGGTGCACGGCCACCCATGCCCTGCGGTGAAGTGGACCAGCAGCGTCTCCGTGCTCCCGACGAAGCCGCAGGCTTCCTCGGGGCAGTGGCACGGCGCGTGCAGGCAGGCCTTGATGTGAGGCTGGAGGTCGTGGTATGCCGGTTTGGCGGCGCACCCGTAGGGGGCGTTGGGGCACGGCGCCCGGATGGACTCCACCAGCTTCTCCATGGCGTGGCTTCGGCGGTAACCCCCGTCCATCGGAGCGCGGCAGACGTGGCAGATCCGCGCCGAGGCCAGCTTGTCACGGCACTGCGAGCACAGCACGTGCCCCACCATGCACTGCACGTTTGGAAGCATGGCTTAGGGTGTAGTTATAACAAATGCTTGGCAAAGCAGGAGAGATCCATTGTGCGTGCGAGGACGTATCTACGTACCTGGAAGATGGGCGGCTTGAGCGGGAGGAAGCAGACACCGCAGTCGAGGGCATCGGCGTCCACCAGCGTCAAGTTCTCGAGCGCCGCGCGTGGGGAAGCCGGCTCCATTGGCGTTGCCGACTTTGCTGGAGCAGTAGAGCAGTATAAGCAAAGTTTTAAATAGCACACTAGCCTCTTAGCGGCGTGCGCAATAGCATCCTAACCCCTGTTTAGCGTTTCAACATAAATAAACATATAATCAAGCATCAATTTAACATATACCCCCTCTGTTCATATATAAGACGTTTTAGAGACTTGACACAAGTCCTCATATATAAGACGTTTTAGAGACTTGACACAATTCTCTAAAATGTCTTTTTATGAACAGAGGAAGTACTTGATACCCTCTCCGTCCCAAAATAAGTGTCGTGAGCTTAGTACAAATTTGTACTAGAGCTAGTACAAAGTTGAGACACTTATTTTGGGACGGAGGGAGTAATAGACAGCACACTATAGCAGCAAGTCATCAAACCCAGGTTTCTCCACTTATTCTCGTCGCCATTTTAAGTGGTGCTTGCGGCACCGCTTAACCGCAGAAAGCCGCTACAAAGTAGATTGTAGATCCTGGGCACCAAAATGCGACAGCGGTGTAACACACACCAGTACTTTCTGTAGATTGCAGGAGGCTGTAAGCACGCATATCTATCTTGATTTGCGCTTAACAAAGCAGAAACTAGCACAGGCAGGGGATCATGCAAACGTTCATGATAGCTCCTTCCCATAGTCAAAATTTACCCCAAATGCAAGCAATCTTATCAACGTAATGAATAGGTTACCATCGACCGAACACCATACGATTCTGTAACTTTGCCTCTGCTAATGGTTTCAATGTGTCAAAGATAACCATTTCCTGATCAAATTAAGCTTAACATAAAACAAAATGACTGTCTCAAAACATGAACGAGAGACTGCAGCGTTCACAAAACAAAACAATTCGTCATGCAGTACAGCAGTAGTGCAGTATAATCTATAGTTCCATACCTTGTGATGGTTTTTGATTGCTCATGGTCGGAGTGGAGGCCGAGCTCGTTGCGCCGGATCCTATGGAGCAGGGGCGAGGAGGCCGGCGACCTGGGAAGGGGATGCCGCGAGCTGATGGGGGGACGGCGCTGGCATGGGGAAGGGGAGCTGATGGCCGCCAGTCGCTTGATATTGAGAGGAGGGGGGCGACATGGGGGAGGGGGTGCCGGCAGCTTCTCAGCCCGCTGCCGCCGTCCGCCGCCGCCCGTCGCCAGTGGCCGCCGCCAGGCGCCAGCCGCTTGGTATTGAGAGGAGGGGACTGGAGTTTTTTTTTTCTATTTTTTTAGACAGGAGGGGACTGGAGTTAGGTTTCGATGGACAGGAAGGTGGGCGTTTTGGTAGGCTTTTGGGCAACGGCCCGCACAGGGATTACGAGTTTTCGACCGAAAGAATTTGGCCCGGAGAGAGCGCCGGCGATCATATTAAGTGACTATTTAGAAAGTCTCGCGTTGAAGTTTTTCGGAAGCAACTAGTTGACGAGCGCTTCTTCGGGAGCCTCACAACGAGCAGCGCCACTTGGCGCGCTCTCAGCCGTCGCCATGTGTCGCGCTTTGGGCGCTCCCTTCGGATTTTGTTTTCTTTATTTTTCGGCACGCGTTTTCGGCTTTCTAAATTGTTTTTTTGGTTTTCCACCGGACTTCCTTAGCTTTTGGACAAAAGAAATTTTAAAAGAAAAAAATTGCATGAAAAATCTTTTTTGCTTCCGCGAGAGGCACGGTTTTGGTTTTGCGAGAAGCACAACCATGCCTCTTGGAAACGAAAAAACACATTTTTTTCTTCCGCCAAAGGTACGGTTTTGCTTTCGCGAGAGGCACGACCGTGCCTCTCAGAAACGAAAAAAATACGCTTTCTATTTTTTCCCTCCACGAGAGGCACGGTTTTGCTTTCCGCCTTCCGCGAGAGGCCCGATTTTGCTTTCGCGAGAGGCTAACAATTTTTTTGTTTTTCCCTTCCGCGAGAGGCACGGTTTTGCTTCCGTCAGAGGCACTGTTGTGCTTTCGCGAGAGGCACGGCTGTGCCTCTCGGAAATGAATGAAAAACAGGAAAAATGTATTTTCTTTTTTTTTTCGCGAGAGGCATGGTTTTGCTTCTGCGAGAGGCACGGTCGTGAGTCTTTAGGAAAGGGGAAAAACCATGCTCCCGGTTTGCTTGTTCGTTTGGTTTTTTAATGAAAAAAGTTCATCAAAATCTATCAACATGGGATCTAATTTTGAAGATCTTCATGCGAGGAATCCAACGGTGAAAGCGATTCGAGATTTGGATGCACGGTTTAAGAGATAAAATGTTTTGAATAAAAAGATCCAAAAAAAAAGGAAAACTCCCAGGTTGCCGACAAGTGGCGCACATGCAGTGCGCCACTTGTCACAACCTGGGGAGGTGGGAGTGATCTTTCAAGGAGTACTCCTCAATTAGAGATTTTGAAGTTTTTCTGGTCGTGGTCGTTACTGGGATAACCCATTTTCGCGAACAGTTTAAGAAAAGTAGAAGAGGAAAAATGGGAGAACCAGGGATCGATCCCTGGTCGCCGCGAACATAGTAGGCGGGACTAGCCACCGCGCCGGCCCACACTAAGGGTGCGACCTACTTGAAGCAAGTTGAGCCGGTTTTCTCCATTTTTTACTTTTTTTCTTTTCTTTTCTTTTATCTTCTTTTTTTTTCATTTTTTGCATACTTTTTGTTTTCTAAATTTTTTGTTTCCTTTGGTACATTATTTTATCCTATTAGTTTTCATAAGACATTTTTTGTATATGTCAAAAACATTTTTCTAATACATGTTTAACATTTTCTAATACAAGATTAACATTTTTTTGTATATAGGATCAACATTTTTCCTATACATAGTTTTAAACCATTTCAAATACTTGATTAACATTTTTCAACTATAAGACTAATATTTTTGTATACATGTTTAACATTTTTTCTACGCATGTTTTTTTTTCAAATGCTAGATACAGGATTAACATTATCTAATAAGTGGTCAACATTTTTCCTATACACAGTTTTGTAATTTTTCAAATACTTGACTAATATTTTTCTACTGTAAGATTAATATTTTTTGTATACATGTTTAACATTTTCTCTATACACGTTTTTTTTCCAAATGCTATATTAATATTTTTCAAATACAGGATTAACATTATCTAATAAATGGTCAACATCTTTCCAATGCACATTAAACATTTTTTCCAAATGCTTGATTAACATTTTTCAATGCAATATTAACATTTTTAACGCATGTTCAACGTTTTTCTAAGCACATTGGTCACTTCTTTAAATGCTTGATTAACATTTTTTGAAACTTGTTAAACATTTTTTCAAATGCTTGATTAGTATTTTTCTATACATGATCAGAATTTTACGTCATTTTTTAATACATGCTAAAAAACAATATACAACTTGAATTTTTTTTCAAATACTTGTTTGACATTTTTATCAAATATTTATTAATATTTTTATATACATGATAAAAAAATTAGTTTTTGTAATACTTGATCAACAATTTTTGTATACATGTTCAATATTTTTTTGAATGTTTGATTAACATTTTCAAATGCTTTTGTAGGGTTTTCTATGTATGTATGTATGTGTGTGTGTTTGGGTGTGTATTAATAAAAAAAAAAGCAAAAACGAAAACTAAAAACTGAAAAAGGGACAAAAACCTGCCGCCTCCTGCGCGAGTGGGAAGTTGCATTTGCTGCAGGGAGAGAGGGACGCTAACACTCTTTGGAGCCAGAAATTTAGCGCAAAACCTAAATCTCGCTTAGCTCGAGTGTTCTTTCTGTCTCGCCTGAAGCTTTTGTTCCTGCGCTGTAGTTACTGGACCAGCCCATTTTCGTCAGTTTTTTTTATGGTTTTCTTCTGTTTTTTTTGTGTGGGTCTCTTCTGCGGTTTCCACTTTTGGGATTCACTTTTCTTTGTTTTTTTTATATTGTTCGGTTTTTCATTTCTTTACAGATTTTCTTGTTTTATATTTTTTCTGGTTTTCTTTGTTTAAAAATCATGCTTAATGACAAATTTGTTTTTGTACACACTTTAGATTTCCGTTACATATCATGAACAGTTTTCTATATGTGTTTAAATGTTTTCAAAATATATGATGATAAGTTTTTACATTAACAGAATTTTATAATATTTTTGATTTAAAAATATTTTAATGCACATTTATTAATTTTTGATATACATCAAGAACAATTTTTGTACACATTTAACATTTTTAAATAGATGTTACCAGTTTTAAAATATTTGTGCTTTATGACTACTATATTTGATATATGATTAAATGGTTAATACTATCTTTATATATCGGGAAAATTATTTATAAATGGTTAGTATTTTTTTTAATATATGATTAGCAGTTTTTTGATAGACGATCAACATTTAAAAAAAAAGTATGTTTTTATGCTTAGTTTATTTGAGACATCTGTTTATATTTTTGGTATACACCAGGGACATTTTTTAATACATGTTTAACATTTTTTGGAATAGATGATTAACATTTTTTTCAAATGCTTGATGAACATTTTTATGTACATGATCAACTTTTTCATATACATAGTGTTCTTTTTATGTACACATGAGAAACATTTTTTCTACACGCATTTAACATCTTACGAAGGATAGATTGACATTTTTTAAATATTTTTTGTAGAGATTTGTTTGGTAATATGTATGTTTATAATATTTGGAAGCATAAACAAAAGTAAAAAAAGAAAGCAAAAACATGAAAAAGGAGGAAAAAAATGCTCGCATCAAGTGGGACATAGGCACACCCGAAATTTAGCGCTAACACCTTGTAGCGGCGCTATTATCGTGATAACTTTATCGGCTGCAAAACTAGCTTATCGTAGCATTGCTTGTCGCTTGGCTGCTATAGCGCGGCTATAGGGACGCGGTTAAACTGAGCTCGAGCGCATGTGATCTCGAGTGAACAATAAAAACATGTTTTTCAAATAGTTGTACCAAACATTGACAAATGTTTTGATTGCGTCAAAGTTTCATAATGAAATAACATTCATGCAAGTTTAACATTTTTCAGATACATGTTAAAAATTTATTGCAATAGACAATGAATATTTTATCTGAATACATGTTCGAAATTTCTGAAATGCACACCGAACATTTATTTAATACACAATGAACATTTTCAAACGCAAGTTGAACCTTTTTTGTAAAACATCTGAACATACCATAAAAAACTTTTTATATGGCATAAACAATTATTAAATTATGTAAAAAATATTTATATTTCATGACTAAGCGAAAAGCATGAATGTGTTTTAAAAGCCTGAAAGTTTTTAAAATTTCATTAACACTTTTCTGTATATACGAATATATTTAACAAAGTACGCTGACAAAAATTAAGATTTTGATGAACAAAATTTCAAAATACATGAACATTCTTTTGAGTTGTATGCACAATTTTTTAACTGTACAAACATTTTTTTAACCTTTCACAGTATAAAATGGTAAGAAAAGAGAAAGTAACGAAATCAAACGTATGAAAAACTAGCGAACGTAATAGTTAGTGGGCCAGAAGAGGTGAACGCGGACGTCTATCTCGCCAGTGCAAAAGCTATATACTCCCTCCGTTTCTTAATATTAGCCTTTTTAGACATTTTAATATGAACTACATATGATGGACATATTTTAGAGTGTCGATTCACTCATACTGCTCTTAATATAGTCCATTACTGGAATCTCAAAATTGTCTTATATTTAGGAACATAGGGAGTACATTGAATGATAGCCTTGCCTACAGGGGAGCATCCTGAACCCCTGAAGTGGGATGTTCCAAGAAGTGACTTTGGGAAGCTTATGAGGACTGGTTCGCAGAACCTTCCCCCGGGTTTTGGGAAGGTTCGAGATGTTTACGTTCTGTCATTTCTGTGTTTTCTCTATCCATTTTCATTGGGTTTAACTTTTCATTTTTATATTTTTTTATTATTATTTTCGTTTTTTCAAAATATATGTCGACTTTTTTAATACACAAGAACAATTTTCATACACAAATAAAAGATAATTTATATTTTTTCAGGCCAGATTTTTTATATACACATTGAACAGTCTTTAAGTATCTGAACACATGTTGTATATTTGTGAAAGCCACATTTAATGCACAAGTTAAATTTTTTAAAACATGCTGAATATTTTGAAGAACATGTTGAACTAAAATTGTCATCAACATTATTTTAAAAACTTCAAACATTTTTGAAGTTTTTGAATATTTTTGAGATGTCCCGAACATTTTTAAGCTACATGAACATTTTTTGAAAACTGCAATAATATTGTTTTACATTTCATGAACATTTAGAAAAATGTTGTGTACCATTTTTTTAAAAACTCATGAATGTTTATAATGTCATAATTTTTTTATTGTACGATCATTTTTTGAAAAATACTTGAACAATGTTTTATATTTAAATTTTTTGTTTACGAAATATTGCATGAACAAATTTTCAAATGTGAGAATGGTTTTTGAATATCATGAACATTTTATGAATGACACATACTGTTTTTGAAAATTGCGTGAACATCTTTTTGAAATTGGATTGACATTTTTAAATGCATGGTGAACATTTTTACTAATTTATATAATTTATTTTTTCAAATATAAAATTTGGAATGTTTTGAACTATAACATATAATAAGAATGGAACAATTTTTTTAAAAATAAACAAAAAATTAACAAACCGTTCGCGTGTCAGGCCTCGGCCTTGACAGTCAGCCCTACACACGGTGACACATGCCTGTCCCCTTGTACATATTGGACGTGCGATTATGGTATTGTATATGATTTCCTTCTTCCAATTGCCTAAAGGAGTTTTACAACGATTGGATTATTTCCGATCAAGATTTTTTTGGCAAGGAGATAGCGAAAAGAAAAAAACATTGACTGGCTAAATGGAGTGTGGTTTGCCATCACAAAGATCAAAGAGGGTTGGGTATTCATTACCTTGAGGTTAAAAATACGGCCCTACTAGGCAAATTGTTGTCTTAAGCTACTTACGGAAGATGGTGTATGGCAAACCCTCCTAAGAAGAAAATATGTGGGCTCAAAGGCAGTGTCCCAACTATATTGAAAGGCTGGGGACTCATACTTTTGGGCTGGTCTAATGGCTACGATGTTTCTTCCGCTATGGATCCTTCGCCATTAATGACTGACCAGACATTAGATTCTGGGAGGATAAGAGGCTAGGCAATGCAACTCCCTAGGAACAATATCCTACCCTATACAATATTGTGTGTCACAAGGGTGATACTATCGCCATGGTTATGAAATTCTTTCCACCGAATGTGACGTTCATGAGAGATTTAATTGGTCCTAGACTTGAATCGTGGAACACTTTGGTACAACGCCTGTCCATTGTGCAATTGTCGCAAGGGACCGATGTATTTCATTGGAACCTACACGCGAGTGGTAATTTCTCGGTGGGGTCCATGTATAGAGCGTTGATCTAGTCAGATGTGCCAATTGATAATAATAAAATGATTTAGAAGATGAAGATACCACTCAAGAATAAAATGTTTGTGTGGTATCTTCGCCGAGGAGTCATTCTTACCAAAGACAATCTTATCAAGAGGAATTGACATGAAAGTGCACAAAAGTATTTTTGTCACCATGTTGAGACCATAAAACACTTATTCTTCCAGTGCAAATTGGCTCGTTCTATATGACCAGTCATCCAGTTAGGTTCTCGCTTGTATCCTCCATGTAGTGTTGCTAATATTTTTGGCAATTAGGTACACGGGACCAATAACAAGTATAGAATTCTTCTCAGGGTGGGAGTGCTTGTTGTGATAGAAGTTCTTCCCTTCTGCAGGTTATCTACAGATGTACCGATGTGCTCCGTTTATGGTCATTTCTGTAACGTGTGGAGAATAGAGACCTGTTTATGAAGGCGTGTACATGCTTGGAGGCCACTATGAGGGATACTTTTATCCGAGATGGATGGCGGCATGATCTTCAGATTGGCCCTCCTACATCTTTGGCGTTATATACAGTCTCCACATGATTTCTTGTATTCCGCCTTTTTCGTTTTTTTGGAACTTGAACTTGGTTATGGCTGTGTGCATTTCAGTTATGAAGATGTTGGGTGTAATGCTTAAACCTTTTAAGTAATAAAGCGTCCTTCATCAAAAAAATTTTTGGATGTGCGGACTCGACGAGAAACCCGAGAGAGTGCTGCAAGGGGCACATATGCACGAGTGAAGGGCGTTTGATGTACTGTATATTTCTTTTCATCGTTGTATTTGTTCCATCGTTGGCCCAGTTGGCTTTTGATGTATTTGTTCCATCGTTGTCGTCCTTCACTCATCTCAAACAGCTGCCATCTGCAGGAAACCATGACAGGGGAGAGATCTAATGGTACGATTGTATTTGTTCTTCACTCATCATCGTTGTCCCAGTTGGCTTTTGATATATTTGTTCCATCGTTGTCGTCCTTCACTCATCGTTGTCGTCCTTCACTGATCATATCGTCAGCCCAGCTGCCATATGCAGGAAACCAAAAGCAGTGGGAGAGATCTAAGGGCAAGGCCAACGCTCCAGGATGGACCGGTGCCCCAGCTGCCAAGTCGGCTTGGATAGTTGAACCTGAGAAAAAGATGCTGCTTGCAGCGCTAGACGGGATCCTGCAGAGGAGGCTGGTTCTCCCGTGAAAAAAGTGCAAGGCAGCCAATGGGAAAGCGTTGGAAAACACCATTGCTGAGCTCAACAGTACCTTGCTACCTTTTTGTACAGAGAAAAAGCTACCAAACCTGAGAACACTACTACTGCTTCCGTTGGATGAAGGTAGAACTAAACAGTAGCTTCAGTTACCTTTTATTTAGGTGGAGCATGGGGCACCAGTATAGTGATGCCACCATTGTACATGCCCTAATGGTACGATTTGCATGCTGTAGGCCGTAGCAGCATGACAGGGGAAAGCAACGCACAAACAGAAGTAATATATGCTGATCTTTTCTGATATGAGATGGCAAATCATGACATGACAGTAGTGGGGAGAGATTAGTTGGTACGATTTGCAGCGTCAAGTTAAAGTGCATGCATAAATAAGTGTTTAAAAATAACTATAAGTGATGGAAAGATAAATGTAAGAGTATTCTCAGTTAACATTTCATAAAATCTATAAAATATGTGACAAATTGATGTACAAAAAGAGGAAGATTTTTAAATTAAACTTCATGCCATGCTACTTTTGGCATGGACAACAGCTTTTTGCTCAAACGTCCAACATATATACCTACATAATCACATACAATTAAAGTATTCTTTTACTTGTGCCTAAAAAAAAACTTGTGCCCGACGTACATTACTTGATTCCCCCAGCAAGAAGAGACATGCATGACTTACTAAGTTGGCATTGTTTGCATTGATAGATTAATGTAGAAGTGCATGCTCTAGCCAATGCAACCAGAAGACCGATCTGATGGAAGAGACTAGGCAGCACATTATACGTCAACACTTCTCCTCACGTGTGGCTCCCTCAGGCCTAAACGTGGATCGAAAGTGGGCTACAATTTAATTGCACCAGCCGGGTCTTGAACTCAAGACCTCTTGGCTCTGATACCATGTAGAAGTGCATATGCCCTAGCCAATGCAACCAAAAGACCGATCTGATGAAAGAGACTAGGCAGCACATTATACGTCAACAATTAATACAAACAATATAATATGCATGACTTGATGAGGTGCAATTGTTTGTATGGATATATAGATTAATGTAAAAGATATGACATCTGAGTACAAAAATGACCTGTCCTAGTGCACTTGTGCTCATCATCACACTCAAAAATGGCTCGGTTCATGGCTGCACTAACCCTTGCTTATATGTTTGATGGAAGGTACGCTGTATTTGTGTCATTGTTTCTCCCTCATGTTGCTTAAGCTGTACAAATCATGACAAAACATACCATAATTCAGTTGTTTTCACCATATGTTAATTTACTTGTTGAAGTATATGCAAATTTTCTTCATAAAGCTTCCTTGTATTGTATGGATTGCACCCCTTGTTTAATATCTGAAAAGCAGATAACCTTAGATGCTACATGCCAGTATAAAGGTCAGTGCCATTCGCAAAGATCTCTAAGTCAGAGAACACCACCCAATGTGTCATTGACATGTCACTCTTCCTCACACACTCGATGATATCTTCCAAATTATGCCTCTTTGCAGTTTGGTCTCCATATCTGCTTGTAGATATTTTGCTAGAATTTCTGTAGTATGGCTGCTGAAATAGTATATTCTTTATCTCAACAAAGATTTTTGAGATATTGCAGTAAGAAGGAAAATAGAAGCATGTACTTTATATATGGTGTTATATGTGGTCTAATCTTGAATTGTTGACTGGCAGAATGGATGAGATAGCATTGGTTGGGACATCCTCACAGGGTAGTTCCAAAATTGTAAAATTTGAGGGAGCAAGAAGGTTGGCATTTAAGCATATAGAAGCCTTTGTGTTGACCTTTTCAGATCCACAAATGTTTTCTACGGCTGCTTCATCCTCGGGCGCAGCAGCCTTATCTCAGGTTGCTGACGCACTTTTTATACAAGAAGCTGGACATCTTAGATGCAGGTTTGATTTTGCATTCCATTGAATAGTATCAGCTAGCCTTTGATTTTTCAACTCAAATATTAAATGAGGGCAGTTTTGTCAAGACATCTTCCTTTGATATAAACTCTCTGATTCGTTAGTTCAATCTGAGTTCTGGTTTACTATCCATGTTTAGCACTGCAAAAGGATCAGTGGGATGATTTTTTTTAATTTAAAGATCATGTCAAAGTTAGTTCTCACATTCTTAGAGCTCATCCATAATAGGCGGATGAATCCATTGAGATTTGTAAAGTTCAAAACAGTAACTTTAAATGTGTTTGGCTCAAATAAGCGCGTTTATTTATGTAGTTGAGAGCGAAACAAGTTTGTTAAAATTTTGGTCAGGATTCTCATTCCTCAGTATATTCAGAAACTTGCTTGCTGCCTATGGTTGTCGGTGATTGCAGTCAGGAGTTGAGGTCTGGTATGACCGGCACTGCTAGTATTGGTTTTTTTACACATGGTCTGGAGAAACGAAAGCAGGAAAGAGGATGGGTACCGATGGGCTGGCTAGGTTTAGGAATGCGCCGAGTAGTGAAAGATCCTAGTTATGTTTCCGAATGCTGTGTTGGTGCAGCACATAGCTGCTTAATGTGGACTATTTGTTCAAAGTGTTATCATGTGATAATGTGTTGGACCATGCTTAATGTGGACTACTGTTGGACGAGTTATTATGTGATAATGTGTTGCGCTGTTGTGACTTCTTTATTTTCTTATCTTGCATACTATTTTTGAGCTTGTGGCATGATGTAGGTATTAATTTTTTGAGTAAAAGACAGGATACTAATTTAATTTTAACTTGCTTCAGCCGAGCTGAGATTGCTAGATTTGTTGACACGCTACGGAATCCTTCACCAGTTCTTCGTGCTTGTGCAGCTTTTGCTCTGCTCCAGGTTGGTTTCGTTTTATCCCGCTCAACTGCTAGTATGACTTGAGTCCCGTAATTGTCTTGCTGTAGTAACTGGGCTTCCTCTTGCATAAGGAGCATGCCTAACAAGTAATTACTGATTCAATATCTTGCATAAGGAGCACGCCTCTGTTTCCAGCTCTTGGCATAGCGCCATTGTTGTGCTCCTTGATGTTTGACATGATTTGAAGCAAATGATCAATGTACCCTTAGTTGCTTCATTTTGTGATATCCTTCTTCCAACCCTGCTGTGATACTTTCTGCATCCCCCTGACTAACGTCTCTATTGACACGTGCAGTTCACTATGCCGGCGGGTCGACATGCTGTGCACCACGCGGCCCTACTTCAGAAAGCGGGGGCATCCCGGGTCTTACGGTGGGCAGCAGCCGCGGCAACAGCTCCCATCGAAGCGAAGATCTTCGCACAGATCGTCCTTCGCAACTTGGAGCTCCACCAAGCAGGGCCTTCCACATAGAAGCAAAGGATGAGCGAACAGCACTCCTACTTTTCACTGGTGGGGAAGAGCAGCTGACCTATTTATTCCCCCCATATCCATGGCTTCGGCATGAACCAGACGACATGACGGCTATCGTCGTCGAATTCTGGCATTTCCCCCTAGAGAACTTGGTTGGCATCTTGTTGCTTCGGCTGAGTGTGCTTGTGATTTTGTGTGTAAAAGCAAGTGAAGTAAAATTGCCTGGTGTGTAAGATAATCTTATGGATCAGTGCACTAGCTAATTTATGAGGCATTTGCGGTATATTTGGGCTTCAGCTGCAGCCAACTCTAAATTATTTGAAGGCTTAGCTTTGCCCTAAGTCAAACTAATCTACATTTGACCAAGTCTACAGAGAAAAATATACTAATACCAACACCAGATATATATATAGTATGAAAATATATTTTATGACTAATTGAATGAAACACATTTGTTGGTGTAGATGTTGATATATTTTTCTATTGACTTGGTCAGACCTAGAAAAGATTTTTTTTAGAATAAAGCTATCAACAGGAGTAGGGTGTTTTGGAGGCTGAAAATTTTAAAAAAATAAATAAATTCAAACCTCCCAGTTTCAAAAAAAATCTGAAAAATGTATAGATGTATATAAAGATGTTATGTCTCTCTAGGATAGGTGTAGTTTTTTCATTTTTTTTTGAAAAGTAAGAATACGAATTTGAATTTTTGAGTTTCGGCCTCCATTTGGCATTTTTCTATCAAGAGAAGCATGCTGCATTTTGCAAATCATAAAACCACCGCGCTGTCGAATACTAGGCATGTGCGTAGAAGATTGCAAATCATGAGCTCCAAAATACAAGCAACAAAGTGTATATAAAACCAACATGGGCAAACCATGTGAATGAAGCTAATTAAGGACCTGACATGGAACCTGTGATTCTTGTTTTTACAGCTGCTGTGGTCTTCTACAAAGCGGCGCTTCAAGCAAAAAAGCTTGAACAAAGAATGACATGTACACCACTCCAACATTATATCCCTGGCAACAAGATGGTGGATCATCATGTCGAGGACTGAAGGAGGACGCCGACATCGTCCCCCATCAGCCCGAGCGCTTCCCCGACGGCGTGCCAGGTGGCGGCGAGCGAAGCGGAAACAGATGGTTTGTCCTTCAAGTAAGGCACAATGTGCTTCCTCATGTCACCGTTGGAGATGCCCAGGTGGCCTCCTGGCACCGACACGAACTTGACTCGCCCGGCCTCGTCCAGGGCCTTCAGACCAATCCAATCTTCTTGATATAGCTTTGTCTGCAGATCAAATCTTGCCAGGGTCAGTGAGCAGAAATCGCCTCGAAACTTCATCGAGTCGCTAATCCACGTCACTAGTTGAGCATGAAGAACAAAAGTTCTATTATACCTGCTGAGGAGGTAGGACTGGCTCAAAGGCTCCATCAGGATAATAACCAAACCACGAAGTTTCCCGGGGTATGACGACGATATCATTCTCAAACTGCACATCATATTAGGGGAAAATAAGTAGTTAAGGGCATCATAGGCGAAATACATTTTGATATTTCTTGCCAACTTTATACAGTGCACTATCCTACCATGTACTCCCTCCGTTCCTAAATATTTGTCTTTCTAGAGATTTCAACAAGTGACTACATACGAAGCAAAATGAGTGAATCTACACTCTAAAATATGTCTACATACATCCCTATGTTGTAGTCCATTTGAAATGTCTAGAAAGACAAATATTTAGGAACAGAGAGAGTAATCTTCAAACGTGGATCAAAATGCGATTTTAGGCTTTTGTCAACCTTACCATGATCAGTACTAAATTCTCTAAGCTGCTGAATCTTTCCTTGTAGGTAGCGTTTCTTTCACCTGGTATCTCATTGTTAAGTTTGGGAAGAAACCTGCATCCCTTCAGATAATCATCCATATCCTGAAAAGACGGAATACATTTTCAGTGGCTCAGAATATATCATTGAATACCGCTCTGGTTTACTTCCAGGATTTATGATTAAAGATCAATCAATGTTTTCGATAGTATTCCATTCCGTAAAGAAGTAAAAGTAAAAGTCGAAAGCTAAACACACATTAACATTACAAATAGTACATACTTCAATTTCTTCAGATTGCGAGTTAGCAACACACACAATAGAACATGAAACTAGCATGTTTATAACATGGTTACCAAACGTCTTGTTAATCACTTCTGAAAGAAAAATATAAGATTCATTATTACTCAGATATACATGAGCCTTATCAGTGCCCAATAACAGTTAAATGATCAGCACAGCAAGCAATTTGGAAGTTCAAAAAAGTGCAGGTTCGGTTATAAAATGATACTAACTACAATAACATAAAGGTGAATTCCTGTTTATCGGGACGATGACCTCACGAAGTGCAATATAATACTCACCGTTGGGATTTTGATGTAACCACTTGGTGCAAGATGTGCCTGTAATTCACCATGGGTCAAGTTATTCCATTGAAAATCTCTAGTTTATTAATACTGCGGACTAGAGTTTGGGACACGACCAAGCCAAGACGCTAATACCTGTACGTACTCCGAGTAGATCTCCAATTTAATCAGGGCATCAGCAATAACACAGAAAATACCAGACTGCAGAAAAGAGAGGTACAATGTTAGGAGGTAGCTACAGTTATCAGACTGTAGAAGGGGTATACGGGAAATTGAACATCAGGGCTTCATGAACACATTAATACATTAGAATAACTACAGTGCTGACAGTTGCATTCAGGGATTTTTCCAAACATATTGCAAGTGCCCAGGGGATGTTTAAATATTGAATGGCATTAGCATATACCTCTACAATATGTTTCTTTAATATATACGTAGTTGTCATCAGAAATCCATGAAAGAGCAGAAAGCTATCTATCCTTAGATAATTTTTTTAATTTTTATCCTTAGCTAATTTGCCAGTCTGTTGTTGAGTTATCGGTTGAAAACTTGACATAACAAACTGGATATTAGTTGGGGATAATTGGATTAACTTACACCACAAAGCGGCACGGAAGCAGTGCCAGCATGAGGCCCCGCGAGTGAGATGAAATTCTTGACCTGTTAGAAGAAGTATCAGAGTACATAACTTACTGCACAAAAACAGAATAGCAATCTCTGCGAAGTGTAAGGCCTACTAATCATTGAAAGTTTTAAAAGTACGACCTTGTATGAAATTTTTTTGGGGGAAAAACCAGTACTGGTGGGCATGCTAGACACGAGGACTGAGGCCCAACACATTCACAATCATCCAGGTTTCTCATTCAGTTGCATACAATAGGTGGTGGGAGGAGAAACGAACAAGACTGAAAGCCATCTATTATATCACTTGTAAAACAATTTTAACAGCAACTCACCGGCGGTCCATCATCACAATACTGGAGTACTGCACGGCCAATCAAGTTCCCCTGTGCAAAGACATAAGGAGGAGGCAAGATTTTAGCAAAGAGTGAATGGTGTCATTACAGTGTCTTTTCTCCTGTTTCTTCACTTGCTTGACTCGATGCGTTTTGACAGACATTCAGCTTCATAATCTAGTTTGTGAAGTGAAAGTTGTCAGGCGAATGGTTTGCTTGCTTGCAACTTCCCAAATAACTTGCAGATCATTTACTCTGTTGCTTACTTGCATCACAAGTATGGACAATTTACTAGTATTTGCAGTCACATGTAGTAGGAAGATTAAAAACATAGAATTATTGTTTATAAATATTTTGCATGGCTATCTTACAGTTTGATTATCTACTGCAGGTAGAGTACTGCAAGCAGCATTCTGGTATGGGCTGATTGTGCACGTCAGAATAATCATTTGAGATAGCAGTCACTTGAGTGTGTAAACTCAAGCTCCTTTTTGCTGCTGGCTAGAGTAGTTACTACTATCCTGGAATTGAGCAATACTTGAGCACTCAGATGCGATGAAAAATTAGATATGCGAAATGGGCAGTAAATAACTCTTTACTGTAAGTTGTTTTCTTCCAAATAATTCCAGCACCAAGCTTTGCATCGGTGCAAATGACACCGAAGTAAGTTAGCTCGGTATACTATCTCAAATACAAACATCCAGCAGGAAGATGAAATGTGGATCATGGGGCCACATGCCAGCGGCCGCATTGTACTGCATTTTCGGACCGGTGACCTACGGCCATTGTATCTAAAATCTTCCCCTTGTTCGCATCAGGAGTAATAATCAGAGTATAAGCTGTCATTCCGCACAGGCTAGAGGAGGGCATTCTACCTGAACTGAAGAATGTTTAGTTCCTCGGGAGAAACAGTCTTTTATTTTCAAAATATCGTGTGGACATTGCGATCATCCTGTACGTGCGTGCAGCGCAAGGTTTGTTAGTCCTGCACCCAACCACTCCTGACAGGCTCACGCTGCACAATTTTTTGCCATGTCTTCATCGTCAGTTCAGACTTCAAAGCATGCACCTACCTCTCCCTCTCTCTATCTCCCTCTAGTTCACCCAGAAGAAGAAAAAAAAGTCAAACAATGAAGGTTAGAATCAGACACCCAATGCCGTCTGAACAACCAAACTAATCTGCCATTTCATGTGCGGGTTCAAATTTGAATAACACAACTGAAATATCAACAAACTTGGAGAAGTAACAGACGCAGGAAACCAAATTCTATAACTTAAATTCCAAGCCGAAACGGGGGATCTCTCTGTCAACCGAACCGAACCGTCACCATCGTCCTACGCAACAACAGCAGGCGGCAAAAAATTCTCGGATTTAGCTCTAATGGGGGGCGCGCGGCTGACCGATCATAGACTAGAGCCATTTGAGATGTAATTCGACGGAACGACAGGGGGTTTATTCTAAAAATGACAGTGCTGACCGGTCCAAGCTCTGGACTGCCACTTGTCGTGCTGTGATTCGCTCTGGACCAAATCATCATATAGGGCGTCAAGTTCTGGGAGCCCTCAGTGACATCTTGCAAGTTTTGGACTAAAACACCACATTCTGTGCAAGTTTGTGGATCTGGGGTGCTATTACCTTTTGTTTGAGTTGTTTGAACGGCGGCGGTCCTTCTCCGGGCGACGCCGTGTTCAAGAAATGGCCGGATCCAGTCCCTGGCGTGCATGCACCCACCTGCATGATCTCCGAGATTGCGTACTGGTCTCCTACACCCAAAAGTTGCATGGTCCGTGATCCTGCATGTTCGAGCCAAAAGTCGCATGATACAGTACCTTGTATCAGAATGTACTGTCAGCTTTCAGCTTAATATACGTTGCAAACAGAACTTCAATACCTCACCATACTCTAACTAGCACTATCCTGATGCGAATCGCGAATGGCCGTGTGCCGTGGATGCCGCGCGTTCAGATGTCGCTGCATGCAGCGCTGCACTTCTCTTGGTGTCCAAGCAATAACTTGTGAGCTTTAGAGACAGAAAAAACCCAGAAGATCGGCCAGTGGGCTTCCAATTGCCTTCCTCCGAACAATGTGGGAAAGATGACAGAGCTGGCCCATATCTCCAAATAGAAGGAACGCTTCTTCAGATAATTAATGGCAGGTAGAATCGATTAGAAAGACCTTCATGATCAAGAACCTTTCTGACATACATACATCTTCATTTTTGCATATGAGGAAAGGTGTGGCCAGAGGCTTCTCAACATGTCATTTTGCCACTCCCAAAAATAGTTTTGATGCGATGTGCAACAGCATTAGATCAACGTGTCAACATCAAAGTGATAAACACGCCGCTCATCTGGTTGCGCCCATCGATGGTGTGATGTAGACTCTTCACTAACTTTTAGTCACATACCCATTATTGGAGGAGTTTTACGCTCGCGGTATTTAGGCAATCTCAAGTAGTGTCCAAGCGATCAATGAACATTTTTAGGGCGCAATGACCGCTGGCGCTTTAGCAAGCGAAATGACTAGTAAAGTACTCCCTTCATAAACTAATATAAGAACGTTTAGATCATTACTTTAGTAATCTAAACACTTTTATATTACTAGTTTACAGATGGAATAGACTTTATTTCCGGATGTACTCGATATCTATATATGGATACTTTAGGTTTAGATAAAGAATGCAATGCAGGTTCCCACACAGACACGCGATACAAACGAAAGGACTCACAGAAACATATGCTCCATCCGTCTTATAATATAAAAACGTTTTTGATACTACTCTGTAGTTGGCACATGGATATGGCCGAGAGGCCATTTTTGGGGAAGGATAATTCTCGGCATTTGCATTGATTGATGCACCCAGCCGGCTAATTAACCAAGCTAGCTCCTCTTGGCTTTTGCTTCCATGAGATCATCGACAAGACGACGCAGATCACGGTGGGAGGAGCCCCCTTCCGCCACGGCGGCACGGCACTTGGCGGCGAGCTCGGTCACCCTGCTCCTCGCCACGTCCCCTGCCCCTCCGGGGCGCATGAACGCCGTCACCGCACGTGCCACGTCTCCGGCGGGGACCACCTCGTGCTCCTCGTGCCTGGTGCTTCGTAGGCCTGCGCCGCACGGCCACAGCCGCTCCCCGATGCCCAGCACCTCCGTCACCAACCTCTCGGTGATGAACTGCTCGAACACCATGGGCCACGTCAGCACCGGCACCCCCGCCATCACCGTCTCCAGGACGGAGTTCCACCCGCAGTGCGTCACGAACGCGCCCACCGCCGGGTGCCCCAGTATGGCCGTCTGCGGGGCCCACGCTGTGAAGAGGAGCCCTCGGTCTCCCACACGCTCGGACCACCCCTCCGGCGGGGTCCAGTTCCCGGCGTCCCTCACCACCCACAGGAACGGCTTCCCGGCGGCCTCCAGCCCGAGAGCGAGCTGCTGCAGCTGAGCGTCGGAGACGTGGGTGAGGCTGCCGAAGCACAGGTACACCACCGAGCGGCTTGGCTTCGAGTCCAGCCAGCCGATGCACTGTGACTGTTGGTCGTCCACGCCGCCGCCGGCCGGGGAATGGTATGGTGATGACGGCGAGAAGAGAGGGCCCACGAAGTAGGCGCGCTTCGCGTAGCCATGGCGCATGTACATCTCGCAGTACTGCCGCTCCAGCTCTAACGAGGTGTTCATGGCCTGGCAGAAGCAGTCCTGCACCGGAACAAGCTTGCTGAGCATGGAGTACCGCTCATGGCCCCTCAGGAACTCCGGCAGCTCAGCCCTGGGCACCCGGATACTGGGGCCCGGAAACTGGGGGACCGTGACGACGTCCGCATCGCCATCGTCGACGTCCACCCGCTCGAGGTGGTGCAGGGCGAGCGTCGGGAAGGCGCCGATGGCGCTGAACGCGACGCACGGCACGCCGAGCTCGCCGGCGACGCGGACGTTCCAGGCGAAGTGCACGTCGGTGACGACCGCGTCCGGAGACTGCGCCCTGGCGAGCGCCTCCTGCGCCGGGCGCGTCAGATTTTCGCTCAGGGCGGCGGCGTCGATGCGCCACGCGTCGGCCTCCGTGGCCCTGCCGAGGTTCTCCACGCCCTCCGGGAGCCCGTCCACGGCCGGGAACGGGTACGTGGCTATCTTGACATGCTCCGGCTGCCCACGTCGCCGGAGCAAGGACTGGACGACCGGGACGTTGGCCGGCGTGACGGCGACGGTGGCCTCCACTGCAGGTCCGGCGGCGACGAGGCGGACGGCGAGGTCGGTGAAGGGCTCGATGTGGCTGGTGGCGAAGAAGGGGAAGATGAGGACGCGCAGCATCGTCTTGTTGCTGCTGGTAGCACTAGCAGCAGCAGCTGCTGCAGAGGCCATTTCTTCTTCTCCTCTGTCGTGGTCGTGCTTGGTTTAACGTGATTTTCATCACGCGGGGGTGGGGGTAGGCTGGGTTCGTTCATTCGGCTGAGCACCACACAATCACCGCCCACGGCCCGACGCTATCTATCCCAACGGAGGGAGCCAAGTCATCACATTCATCTTTTCTTCCGATCTAAGATGTACTTAGAACCAGTGGCGGACCTAGGAATTGAAGCTAGCCGGGGCGAACATTTAAGGTCAATTTTTTTATGCAAATACATGTGTACTGAATCAAAAGTCATGGCATTCAACTACCAAAATCATGAAAGGGCATAAAAAGTTATTAGAAACTACTGATAACATGGAGTCTTGTCGCTCCATTCATTTTGTGTTCGATATCTTGGCACGTCGTGTTCTTTCAAAAGCCAATAAGATATGACTTCATCGTGTGATTCCACTTGATCTACCACAATTCTTGGTGGTATGACATCGAAAGTGCAACTTTAGCATCAGAAGCTATTTTAATTGCACACAGCAATATAGTATTGATAATACCTGGATGTAATGTGTCTGCTCATTTTACTAGAATTAACCAGACAAAGCACTTTGTTGCCAGCACTTGATCAATTGCGAGATAGCTTAGCCTAGAGCGGTGTTGGCACTTGGCACTATAATTCATAAACTGATTAAGTAAGTATTCAGTAAGGGTATGAGCCAAAGAGTAGAACAATTCAAAATACACAAGAGATATGTTGGACAGTAGTGGGGCGGCGCAGCAGTGAGTGACTTTTTTTTTTTTGAGACAAAGCAGTGAGTGGCTAGTGCTCGGGGATCTATTGGGGCTGGATTGGTTGTATTGGTGGCCGGCAGCGTGCTTGTGGTCTTTGGGCCTTAAGTGCAATTGTGCAAACGCTGCAGCCCAGCCCAATCTTCTTTCTCTCCCTCACCCGGTCACCCTCACGGCCTCGCGTACGGCTTCGCGGGAACAAGACAACAGGAAACATCCGCGCCGCCATGAAAATTGCCCGCCACCGAAGGAAATTGGGAGGAGCAGAGGAAGGGTAGGTAGGCGGGGGTTGCTGCTCCGCCGCCGGCGACCCGGGGCAGCCGCCCCAGCTCGCCCCAATGGTAGATCCGCCACTGCTTAGAACCGCATGCTAGTCCAACTTGTGGAGGCTAATTATTGGTGATGACACGCCAACAACAAGCATCCATAACGAAGACCATCATCATTGTGGATCTTTTTGTGTTCAATGCCGAGCGACCATTGGAGGCGCCAGTTGTGTCCAAGAGATTGAGGAAGAAGTCCTGGTGCCCGATGATCCACGGTCCTTCTTTGCAAAGCTTTTTCTTGTTCGAGAAACTTCCGATCTATTCATCTTCAATCATGACAGTACAAGGAACAACAGAGGTAATAAAAATTACAACCATGTCCGTGGACCACCTAGCGACGAATGAAGGCGCGCCGCCATCATCGCTCCTCCAATCTCATTGTAGTAGACAATCGGGAAGTCGTTGTGCTAAAGCCTCATAGAACCAGCGCACTAGAGCAGTAGCCATCGTCGATGAAGAAAGTCGTAAATCAGAAGGATCGAACCTGTAAATACTCAAACGAAGACCGGATCCAAACATATCCATCGAAGACCAGCATCAATCGAATCTCGCGAGATCCGACTTCACTATATATAGTAGAAAATTGTTTCACTATTCTCTCCTTTTCTCAACTTTAGTATATTTATTTTGTTTTAGCTTAACATTCATTTATTACTTGAGATTCCAAATTGATTGATTAGGCTTTTTAGTTTTACAAAATTTGTCTCTTATATATATATTTTTTTTAAAATTGACTGTGTCAACACAATAATGAAGTTGAGATTGAAAAAAGGGGCCGTAATTGTGGTCAGGAGGAGTTGTCGGCCACTTGCATGTCCACCACTAGACATGCAACTGCAAAGGTTATAACCTGATTGTAACTAGCGAGCGTCGGGAAGGCGCCGATGGCGCTGAACGCGACGCACGGCACGCCGAGCTCGCCGGCGACGCGGACGTTCCAGGCGAAGTGCACGTCGGTGACGACCGCGTCCGGAGACTGCGACCTGGCGAGCGCCTCCTGCATCGGGCGCGTCAGATTTTCGCTCAGGGCGGCGGCGTCGATGCGCCACGCGTCGGCCTCCGTGGCCCTGCCGAGGTTCTCCACGCCCTCCGGGAGCCCGTCCACGGCCGGGAACGGGTACGTGGCTATCTTGACATGCTCCGGCTGCCCACGTCGCCGGAGCAAGGACTGGACGACCGGGACGTCGGCCGGCGTTGTTGGAGTATGATGTCCGACCCTCTCTCAAAGATCGGTCTTTTGGTTGTATTGACTAGAGCATGCACTTCTACATGGTATCGGAGCCAAGAGGTCTTGAGTTCAAGACCCTGCTGGCGCAATTAAAATTGCAGCCCACTTTCGGTCCACGTTTAGGCCTGAGGGAGCCACACGTGAGGGGGAGTGTTGACGTATAATGTGCTGCCTAGTCTCTTTCATCAGATCGGTCTGATGGTTGAACTGGTTAGGTGCATAAACTTACAACCAAAAGGTTCAGGCTTCAAAACCCAATAAACACAATAATTAATTGCGGCCTGCCCCCGCTTCCGCTGCCCACGTCATGAAACTCCAAAGAAGCATAGACGTGAGGGGGAGTGTTGGAGTATGATGTCCGACCCTCTCTCATAAATCGGTCTTTTGGTTGCATTGGCTAGAGCATGCATTTCTACAGACGTGACTGCGACGGTGGCCTCCACGGCGTCGCTAGGGCCAGCCGCGACGAGGCGGACGGCGAGGTCGGTGAAGGGCTCGATGTGGCTGGTGGCGAAGAAGGGGAAGATGAGGACGCGCAGCATCGTCTTCTTGCTGCTGGTAGCAGCAGCAGACGCCATTTCTTCTCCTCTGGGCACGCAGTGGTTGGCTGGATTTGTTCATTCAGCTGAGCACCAGATGCTAGACTCACGGTCACGGGGGTTTATTACAGCGAAAATGATACACTTACGGTCAACTTTTACGGAAAGCTGGCTAGATGTAGATTACATTGTACAGTAACTAGTTAGGATTGATTGACTGAGATTTAATTGAGACAGGGCCCATCAAGGAAAATCAGAGGGAACCAATTAGAGAAAGGCACGCAGTGTGGTCCATGTGTGTTGTATTGTCGACCACACCATCGCCACCCACGGCGGTACGCTATCTATCCCAACAGAGGGAGCCAAACAATTAAGAGCATCTACGATTGGACGTCTCAAACCCGTCTCATGTCCGTGCAGGCCACCCGGTCACTAACCGGTTATAAAATTTTGACCCAACCGGGCTTCTCAAACCGGCCTCAAACTCAGCTGACCGGCACCCCTATATCCAACCTAAATATATGAGGCGGATATGGGGGAGCCCGGGAACGCTGGGGCACGCCCGCCACATCGGCCTGATGGCGTGGCCCCACACGAACTCGTCGAGAAACCCGACGGTCCAGCGGGCGCCTCGACCGTCGCCGCGTGGCGCTGCTCCGGCTCCCCGCCCGAGGCCGTAGCCCGCTATTTAAGCCGGCCGGCGCCTCCAGCCCTAGCACATCCGTCTCTTCCCTTCCTCCGCCGCCACTCGAGCCCGTCAGTCATACCCCCACGCCGCCGCTACTACACGATCCATCATCGTTTGTTCCTCCTTGAGCAGGTCCGGATCCGTAGGGAAGAGGGGCTACCTCTGGAACCGGAGGAGGATTTCGAGGAGGAGGAGGAGGAGGTGTCGACGGAGGAGGAAGAGGAGGAGGAGCAGGAGCCGACGAACGAGGAAGAGGAGGAGGAGCAGGAGCCAGTGAAGGAGGAAGAGGAGGAGGAGCAGGAGCCGGCGAAGAAGGCGCCGCCGCTGGATGTGAGGGGGGAGGAGGTGCCGGCAATGGAAGAGGACGTGGATGTGTGGCCGGACAGCACGCCATCCTTAACTTCATCCGCTCAGAGTCGGCTGCAGAGGCCAGGCATCGCCGTCGGCAACAGATGGAGGCGGTGCAGGCGGCCCAGGCTCCGGCTCCAGCGTAGGCGACTCAGGCCATCTTCGACAACGACGAAATTTGAGTAGCATAGAACATAGTACGCAGCTATATATTCTGCATGATTTTGTATGGATTTAAGAAATGAATATAAGAGAGTTATATGTGAAGAAATATGAGGTGTGCCCGGTTAGTGTCCGCAGACGCGCCAGGTCGTGTCTACGGGTGTTTGAGGGGCCGGATTTGCCAAGTCCGACTGCAGATGCTCTAAGTCATCACATTCATGTGTTGTTTTCGATCAATAGTATTGATTGGTTAAGATGTTAGCACCGCATGCTAGACTACTACTAGTCCAACTTGTCGATGCTAATTACGATTGATCATGACACGCCAACATCACGAAGGCAACAAGCATCCATAACTTTTTTATTTTTTGAGTGGTAGTACAAGCATCCATAACTTTTTTGTTTGAGAACCACCAAGCTTTATTATTGTTATAATTCACAAAACTAGGGATACAAACGGGATCATCAGGTTGTCCCAACCAGACATGTCGTCTACCACAATCTAAACAATGAGAAAACTTGACTAGTAAATGGGGTTCTCTATTCGACGCCGACTCTCGAAACAAAAACTACAATTAAACTCGGCGGCCCTCAACTTAATCTCTGCTACAATCAAACCATGAATACCAATGCAACCCTTGTTGATATCATTAGCCACCTGCTTAGAATCAGTAGCCACCTCAAAATTGTGAAGTAGAAGATCATCCGTCAAAGATAGAGCTTCCCTGCAAGCGTTTACCTCTAGAGTTGCAACATCTCTCATGCCATGGATTACTAGCGCCGATGATCCCAAGTAATTTCCAGAAGAGTCCCTACATACAGCCGCCCCAGCGGCTCCTATACCAGATCTAGCAAGAGCCGTGTCAACATGAATTTTGCATAGCCCGGCGGTGGAGCGATCATGCGAGCTGAAGTCCCTCTTCGGCCGGGAGTATGATCACGCACATCACTGACTTTTGTGGGTAATTCTCCAAGTTCCGGGTTGCAGTTTTTGACGAATAAATTTGTCAACAGCGGACTCTGGAACACCCCTTCATGTATTGCCTTCCGTCTTGCCCACCATGTAGCCCAAAGGGTCACTGCCATCCTAACAAAAGATCCATGAGACACCGATTCCAACATGGTGAAAAGCCATTGTTTTGCGCTCACTTCAGTCGTTGAGATCATATGTTTTGCTAGCTCGTCATGAGGAATCTAGTAATGAGTGCCTCCATGAGTCATCCATTCCACATGCAAGCAATCGTTGTGGACATGTTCCTGTGACAACGGACATCATTCGTAGGTACGGAATGCTTTGCTAGACGCCACATAAACATTTTTATTTTTCTCGAAACTTGCGTCTTCCCATTGATTTCCAAGAAGATTCATCCTGCCGTAAACTAGAGGATCCTACAGTTTCATCCATCCAGGCTTCTCTCCTAAATTTGGTTGCTACCATCATTTTATATGCTGACCGCACTGAGTAGACACCACTTCTTTCAAAACTCCAAGCCCAACAATCGTCTATATTTTTTGTGCACAGCGGGATTCCCATGATCACTAGCACATCAAGTGGGATGAACACCTCTTTGACCTTCTCCCTTATCTATGTCGTAGATGTAGGATCAATCAAATCTGAGACCAACTGCTGGAATTTGATTTATTTTGGGCCGGCCCAATAACCATTTCAGAATTCCTAATAAATCCTACAAGCCCACTTAGCCCATTCATGCAAGGCAAGAGGTGAGACCTTAGGGCTGTTTGGTTTGTGACTAATTTTGCCAAAGATTGCCACACCTAAGGTTAGGTAAATTTTACCAACTTAGGTGAGTGTTTGATTCAAGTCACACCTTAGGCAAGCCACACTTGGACCCCACGTGACATACACACAAAAAGTGTGGCAAGATTCTCTTAGGCTTGCCAACTTGTGGCTCTCATTTTGATGAACTAACCTTAGGCAAGCTTGGCAAAAATGTGTGGCAAAATGTAGCAATGCTAGTCCTAGAACCAAACGGCCCCTAAAGTTTAGTCCCATATTGCTCACTTAGTAGGAGTTGGACCTCCTTATAAGGGAGGTTGTTTTCCCACATGTATGCACATGAGAAGAAGAGAGACATACATGCGCGCTCCTCGTACGCCGCCCACCTCGCCATGCCACGACGCGCGTCAACATCCTTATTAAGCCGATCAATCGTCTAAATTTTTGGGTATGAACATGGGAAGAGGAAGAACGACGAGGCATGACCTCCCTCTTCGCATGTGCTGCTCAACATCCAGTCATCTGGAGTTCCTTTACTATAGGACTTGTTTGCTATTTATTTTATGGTTTGGATGTATTTGCATTGTGTTTTCCATTTCTTTTATGCATGGCTACCTTGTTTCATTTCAAGTCTATGTCATGCCCACTTTCACTTTGACTCTACTCAACCTCCTTATTCTCTCTTGGCAAGTCTTACCAAATCCAAAGCCAACTTCCATCAATCCTTCACCAAGCTTCCAAAACCCCAAAGCTACTTCAAACTATCTTTATAATTGAAATTGGATATTTGAGTTCCAGGTTTAATTGCACAATTAATGTCCAACTTTTGCCCATAAATCACATTAATGTGCAGGGTTACTACCTTAATTTTCAACCCATTTGGACTTCATCTAAAGGGTTTTCTAAATCGAAACAGTTTGACTTTTATTCAAACTTGTTTGAATTTTCTCAAATATTCTCAAATCATTTTACTAAATTCCTCATATTTTCCTGAGTCCAAAAATATATCTCTCATTGTAAAATCCCCTTCCTAACTCCCCGCTTTCACTACTAGAAAAATGGCTAGTCACAACTTAAGTTGGTGGCACCCCATTTTCAATCAACGCCAACACTATATTTTTCAAATAGTGGTGGCCTTGGCATATTTGGTACGACAACTTTGTAACACTAGTATGGTACACATGCATTTCACACATGAGATTTGGTAACCAAATTATGAATAAATATCACACTATAGCATGTAAGCTTTGAGTCATATATGCATGATGTAGATGTTCGTTTAATTCTTATAGTTCATCTCATTCAAAATCAATTAGTTTTATAAAAAATCTGTTTTAAGATTCATGGAATTATGCATTGTAAAGCATAAAGTAAAAACAAATAGTGACAATTCATTTAGAAAAAAAAGTTTGGGCAATTAAGATATGGAAGATTCTAGAACAAAGGAGAAGTTTCTGGATTATGCTTAAGTCAACCATCAAGTTTTCTACATTGTACATATGGCAGAATCTGGTGGAATGTAGATGATATCCAACGGCCAGTAGTGCTCGGATCTGCCATCTTTGTACCGTCGGATTGGGTTCATCCAACGACCAACTTTCAAAGTTATTCGCACACTATATAGGGGTATAGACAATATTGCTCGCATGAGTTTTTCCGCGCTTTGCTGCGGGAAATGTGAGCAAAAAAAATTGCAAGGAAAAGAATAACAATTATATCAGATACACGTGATAACAAATATAAATGTACCAAAGCAGAACCACCATCTATGAATTATCAGTGCATCTGATGGTGTTTCAAACATTGTGAATAATTCCGAAGTCATCTAACAGAACTATGGCTAATAACAATGAACCTTTCATGTCCATACTCCCGGTTAGGCCGAAAGGTTTAAATTTCATAACATCGTCTCATAAATTTAAATGTACGCAAAAGTATGTACAATCTAGAACATGTTCAGATGGAAGATATTTACATCTTTCTTGCATCGCATAATAGTAGAATGAGTGTGTTAAGACTGTTGATAAACACACATCAGTAGATTTTGGCCGTCACTAAATGTTATTCCTGAAGTACTATCAGCAGCTTGCAAAGTGGAATGACAGACCTGAAGCCCTAAAAAATGGCAAAATCTACTTTGTGTATCAAGTATATTCTCACTCTCCAGTCCATTCTAAACTCTTTCTGAAATATATATACTTTTGAACAGATGGATGTCATATCAGACGAAAAAAGTAAAATGCTATCACTGAGTGTTTGGAGGAAAGAGGATCGACGCTTAAAACCAAACTCTCCCTTTCCTGCTACGTACCTGTGCTTTATTATTTGGCCTGTGTACTGTTGATGTGATCTTTTCCTTATAATTAGCACTCACAGGAAAAAAACTGAAGAATAGAGTACATGACCCGTTTGTTATTGTAGTCTGAAGTTGGACATCTCGCGTGACCAACAGGAACGACCATGCATAATGGCTTCGTCCCCAGCCGCAGAAGGATACCTTGCAAAAAAAGGCTATCATTGCCGCAGAATGCTCGCCGCAACAGCTGGATCAAGCACTTCTCTGAGCAGTGGCTGTTAATATTCCATGGCTGAGGCCCTCATCACGTTGCCACACTCGGGTCACTCCTTTCAGACCAAAAAGAAAGCGGCAACGCAGCTAGCTTCTTCGCATGGAGACGAAGACGGCAGGAATGCGGATTGGCTGTTGTGCGGGACTCGGAGAGCCATCGGAGGCGAGGAGTGTTAGAAGTAAACCACGACCCCACGGCGGTGATCAGTGCGTGCGTGTGTTGCATGCATCAGTGGAATAAGTCTCCAGGTAGTTACTTGCATGCTTAGGTAGTGGAGCAGCTGATGGACGGCCGCTTCATGGGCGTACGAGTGGAGGCCGGATCGTGTGTACGTGCGCATGAGGCCCGGCCGGAGTTTGTTGCTCTTGGCAGTGCGTTGCCTGGGTCTTTATAAGCACCATGTATTCAGTTTGCTCGGTTTGAGCCGAGAGTAGCCATGTAGCCACTGTAAAGAAGAAAAGGATTGGAGCGTTCGTGCGCCCGTGGCGGCGTTCGTGCGCCGGCCGGAAAACCTTGTTCCATTGTTCTTCTTCTTCCACCTCCGTTCGAGCCGAGGAGAGGTAGCTAGAGGGCTTCGGTTCCAACAAGGAGGCCGGCAGTCGTGAGCCGCTCGTTCGCGAGAGCAGCAAGCGTTGGCAGGTGATCTAGCTGGAGATGAGGTTCCGGTCACCACAATGCAGTGCCCAAGCAGGGGCTATATATATGCTGCATGAGGGAGTTGAAGGGAAATGGTGTAATGGCGTGGTTACCATCAGTTTCGTCTCCCGTGGGTGGCATGCATGGAACTTTAATAAAGGAAATGAAGGATTGGGATGAGAAACGTATACTGTAGGTGCGCTGATTAAAACAATAATTAATGACATGGGAGCATGCACATGTTGTGGGAAGTAATTTACCGCAAGGCAAGAGGGGGAAAAAAATTCTATGAGACCAGGTCTCACGGATTAGCAGGTGAGACCCATCCTGATGGATGACACGTGGCATCCACAAATCACAAAGCATCCACTCCACCCCCACCTGAAATCAGGGGGGGAGAGATTAGATGCTTTGTGATTTGTGAATGTCACATGTCATTCATCAGGGCGGGTCTCACCTGATTTATATGAGACCTGGTCTCATATAATTTTTTTCCCAAGAGGGGGCCTCGATCAGTTGATCCGTTGGCATCCCACGTCTGCACTTGTTCAGAGTTGTTGTCTTGTTGATTTGGCAAGTGACGTGGATAGCTTGCATGTCAAGAAAAAAAAGATAGTGGGGGGCTCCTATTTAGATATAGTAGATGCCACAAATTTGTGAGCTCAACTGTGTTGTCGAGTTGGTACACAGTAGTAGCGTCGGATTTGTTAGGACGCCATATGTAATCTGTCTAGTGATGTCGTAAATATAGTTGAAACACCAGCACTAAGTTATTATTGTGAGTTTGAATTTATTAGTATTTTGAGAATTTATTTGTATTTTTGAAACACTGAGTTATCAAAGCAAATATATTTATTTTAAATTTATTAGTATTTTGAGATTTTATTATTTTATCATGTATTAGATAATTATTTGCTTTGATACATAAACTGCAAACTGCCATGTATTAGATAATTAGGAGTTTGAATAGATGGAAACTGCCATGTGTTTGCTCTAGTGTACGTTTGTAAAAATGCCATGTGTAGCATATTTTGAACTACTTTGTCATGGTATATATGCATTTGTAAAAATACCATGTATTCTTGATCATAGCTAGTATGGCTAGTGTGCATTTGTAAAAAATGCCATATGTATATGCATTAGATGGTACTTCATCCTCTCTAGTTCATATCACTAGTATCCCGACTTGTTATTATCTTGTAGTTGCAGCCATGAGTATCTAGAACAACCACTACCAGTCCTCGAGCAACTTCGCGGCGTATGCTGAAGTCGATAAAGGCAAAGCAAGCACAAACAAGGTAAGATTACAAAACATCCATGAGTATTGCAAACACATGCATACATATATCTAACCACTCATTATTGATGATTTCAAACCTTTGACTTGCCAGGGATATGTACGGCTCCCGTCTCCAGCACCCGTCGAGTAGCAGCCATGTGACGTGGACATGCTCAACCGCGAGCTGCCGCGTTACATGAGAGTACAGTGAAGGCCCTCAGGGAGTTGAATGACTCCCTGCTGAAGGATAGGGATCAGATTATCGATGATAATGCTAAATTCTATGACAAGATACTGAAGTTGAACGACCAAAAGATGAACTGGTCGTCGAAGTGGATGAGCTAACAAAGGACACACGGGTCCTGAAGGCCGAGAGAACTCAACTAAAGATGGAGAAAGCCCATTACCAAATGGAGGGGGAGAGCAATAGGAATAAGTTTCGTGAGATGAAGTTAATTCTTGGGAGAGAGATGTAATGTGTAGGTAGTTTGGAGATACTGTGAAGTTGATCACTTCCTACTAGTATAGTACCGTTTGTGGAGCAGATCACTACGTAGTTTAGAAGTACTAATCTTTTGTGAAGTTGAATCTAAGTAAGTTTAAGTGGCTGCATATATACTAGGTTTAAATTGCTGCGTATAACTTTTTTATTAGCAAAAAATCTAGTTGCTGGCGTTGGCTACACTTAACGCCATAGCTAACACGAACACATTGCTGGTGTTGGACACGTCACGCCATATCGGTAGTTCGGTACTCACAATACTACTGACTTACGCGCCAACGCCACAAGTAAAAAATTTCACTGGTGCCATATTGGTGGTATCGTGTGTCCACGCCAGCAAAGCCTTTTTTGGCACACCATAGCTAGGGTTTTTTACACTAGTGTTTCTTTCTCTCCAAGTTCTGTTTTACAAGAAATGGAAAAAAGGAAGAAGAAAAGAATTTGGGAGAGAGAAGCCCAGCGTAGCTCACAGCCAGCCCACCTAACCCTCCAAATCCCTTTCTCACAGCGCTACCCTTCTACCCTATCACCCGTTCACTCCACATGGCATGGTGGGGCCCACCCTGTCGTTGCCTGGGTGAACAGGCTCACCCACTCCTTCTCCCTCCTCCAGCACGCTCCTTTCTAGCAAGGCCATGTGCCTCCTGTGGGCATGTCGTGCCTCACGAGCTCCTTTATTTTTTGGATAGCACATCCGCCACAGCGCCATCAAATGCATTTTCCTTTCCTTCTCCGTGTCACCCCACTAGAAGCCTGCCATTGAATCAATTATTTCCTTGCAAACTTTTTTTGGGATTTTAAACTCTGCCAATGCAAACACTGGTATAGACTGAGTGATAGCCTTAAGTAAAATCTCCTTGCCTCCCATGAACAAGATTTTTTTCCTTCCACCCCTTCAATCTTTTTACAATCCTCTCCACAAGGTGGCCAGAACTGTCACTCCCGTCCAAACCCGCCATAGCTAGGAGGCCAAGGTATTTATCTGAAATTGCTTTAGTTACGATATTTAGTTATGCACATATCTCAACTTTTACATGAACATCAACATTAGGGCTGAAGAAAAATACTACTTTTACCCACACTCAGGGGCGGAGGAGCCGTTAGGCAAGCTAGGGCGGCAGCCCCACCTTGATTTTCTGCTAAAGCATTTATGTATAGGTACGTTGTGTATACCTCATGGCCAGCTGGCTTCACGATCTTGCTGGGAAAAAAGAGATAGACGAACAAGCAACCTTATTTGGGGTGTGAGCCCACTGCATAATTCTTACTGTTGTGCTGTTGGTGATATGTCTCCAATCGTATCTATAATTTATGAAGCATTCATGCTGTATTTACATGAGTTCTACATGGTTTTGGTGCACCTATTAATCTAGTGTCCAACGTAAGTTCCTTTTTTTTTGCATGTTTTAGGTTTCATAGAAAGACCATGCCTATATAAGTCCAAACGCGATGAAAATTCACTATGATTTTTTATGGAAAAGAAGAGACCTAGGAAGCTTCAGGGGTAGCCGGAAGGTGCCTAAGGGCCCACAAGCTTAGGGGGCGCCTCCTAGGGCGCGCCAAGCAACATTGTGGGGCCCTCGAGGTTCAGTCTGACGTGAATCCAACGCTAAAAATAATCCTATTGATGAGTTATATTTTTACACTCATTTACCCTCTGTGTAAACCGAGATATTTCATTAAAATAAAGATATTCGCTCTGATATTGCTACTAGTGACTAATGAATGTAAATGATTACACACATTTTCTTTTTGATGCGTTTTCATAGAAAATAGGCTAAATATGGACGAAATCAAGTGAGAACATGGAAAGAAGTAAAGGAGGAAGCATGAGAAATCAAGAGGATGCGCACCAAAAGCCACAAAGCAAGAGACAACGTTTCATGCTACCCGACCACTCGCATGAGAGGTCATATGGCGTGGATTCGGAGGCTCCTCGCCCACCTGAACAACTTTTATAAAAGGAACCAGGCCGAAATGTCAACAGAACATCCGTGAGCGAAGCTAGAATAGAGTCATCTTAAAGCTAATTAACTATACACCACATATATTTTTGCAGCTGGGCATGGAAATAAATAAATGGTGAACCAATTCATTCCGATCAGATAATCGACACAAATCCGTTTCATTCTGATCATAAAATAAATAAATGGTGAACCGATTCATTCTGATGACAAAATCTACACGGTAAATCTCTTGGCTAGCCCATTTTGCTCATATTATCCTTTTTTAGAACATGCTCAAATTATCTTCGGTGGCTATAGAATCATGACATATCAGCCACATTGATATATGGATCCTGGCTGGCAACTTAGCTGTCCATGTACTCTTGAAAGATCAAAGAACAAACTTGCCAGATTTAATGAGCATAACTTAGAAGACGAGTTAGCAATAAAACCCCTGAATTTACCCAACACCATATGCCTAAGCAGCTCACATCGCCCGATCATTGCAGATCAAGTAAAGATCAGGGGAAATCATAGAGTAAGGGAACATGTGATCCCGTGAATGATTAATTTCTGGCTGGCAACTCTATACTTTATGTATTAGAACAGCTCAATACATGAGTGGTCAATAGTGAATTGCATTGTCCACTCGAGGTGATGAAGTCAACTCGCAAATGTGCATGATTAGGGATGCGGAGTCAGGGGCGTCCGGTACAGATTAAACTAAGAACATCTCCAACAGCTGCGCTATATAAACGCCGTGCTGGAAAATTTGTGTTTTTTTTGCGCGCGCAGCCGCTCCGGACGCTCCAGCGAAGGTGCAAAAACCACGCGCGCGGAATAAGTAGTTCAGCGCGCGGGGCGAAACGGCATTGTGCGCCGTTTATTTGCTGTGCTCGCTCTCGCGCGCTGCACACTCGAGCGCCCGTGCCACGACTTCCACCTACCCCAATCCAGGCGCTGGCGCCGCCGCCCGCACCACCTCATTTGTTCCAACGACCATTCCGGCGCTTTCCCGGCCTATCGCCGCGCCGCCGCCGCTTCCTCCATCTCCCTCTAGTCGCCGCCGCCCCTCGCGCGTGCCATTACTCCGACGAACAGCGCCCGGCCGCCCACTGCCGCTCGGCACCCACAAGGTGTTCGACAAAACGCTTGCAAGGTATGTATTGCTTCAACTTCACATTTTTACATGAATTTGGTGCATGTTGTTTGTAGTTTTTTTATTGACTAGTTTAAATTCGACATTGTAGATGAGTTCGTCATATGATTCTTCCGAAGAGAATTTGATATTGAAGAGGAGGAGGACCTTGCAATGATCCTAGCTATGCACATCAATAAAAAACCGAAGCACGGTGATTCAGTTATGGGTCGACAGAAAATTTGGAGGGATAAGATCGATGCCGACAACAGATTGATGAGGCACTATTTTGTGGATAATCCCGTGTACCCCGAGTCGTACTTCCGGCACCGGTTTAGGATGAGCACCGAGTTGTTCAGGCGCATTGTAGAGAAACTGGCGAGCCATGATCGGTTTTTTCAGCAAAGGAGGAATGCCGCCGGAGAGCTCGGGCATAGCACCTTTCAGAAGGTGACAGCCGCTTTGCGTATGTTGGCACACGGTATTCCGGCTGATCTAATTGATGACCACTTGGCCATGGGTGAGAGTCAAGCCATCATGTGTGTCAAGCGCTTCACAGTCGTAATTGTGCAAGTGTTTGACCCGGAGTATTTGAGATCTTCCAATGCTAAAGACGCCGCAAGGCTTTTGGAGATGAACAAAGCTCGCGGGTCCCAGATATGCTTGGCTCAATAGATTGTATGCATTGGAGTTGGAAGAACTGTCCTAAGGCATGGCATGGGCAATTCCACGGCCAAAAAAAGGTTCCACTATAATCCTTGAAACGGTGGCCGATCAAGAGACTTGGATTTGGCATGCTTCTTTTTGGAATGCCTAGATGTTTGAATGTCATCAACGTTGTTAATCAGTCATCACTCATGAATAGGATTGCAAATGGTGATCTGCCACCGGCGTAGCTTGTAGCAAATGGCCATACATACAACTATGGCTACTATCTTGCGGATGTCATTTACCCAAAATGGCAAACATTTGTGAAGCCGTTGAAAAAACTGGAAGGTAAGAAAAATCTTGATTTCCACAATGCTCAGGCGGCGGCTAGGAAAGATAGGGAGAGAGCTTTTGGGATTTTGCAAGCCCAATTTGCCATTGTGAGAGGACCGGCTAGATTTTGGGATCAAAATATGGTTTGGTACATCATGCACGCTTGTGTGATCATGCACAACATGATCATCGAGAATGAGCATGGCCAAGATTTAGACTACTCTGAGTATGAGCTCTTGGGATGTCCCGTGCGAGTGCGGCGAAGGGTTGCGAGGGTGGCCCGATTTGTTGCCTCCTATCATGCCATTTGACGTGCCGAAATGCATGATGATCTTCAGAAGGATCTCATCGAGGAGTGGTGGGCATGAAATGGCCGACAAAGAGCATCATGATTTGTATGTTTGATGTTGTATTGTTGAACTATTTGTTGTATTGCAAGATAGACTATTTGTTTGAGTTGTAATAATAAAATTGAACTATTTATTGTTGATTTATTTTGTTTGTGTTTGATCTTCTTGGTTGTGTTTGGAGTGCATATGTTGTTTGTGTTGAGCGTGCGTGCAGTTTTTTTGTAGCGCCTGCTGGAGCGAGTCGCGTGCGCTATATTTTGCAGCGGACGCTCACCAGCGCTCCGAGGCGCGCAAAAACTTGCGATTCCAGCGCTGTAAACGTTTTTTTAGCGCGCAACGCGCATTGCGCTGCTGTTGAAGATGCTCTAACGCCACTAGTACGCACAATCCAGCTACAACCGATTTGTCTAATTTTGAATATGTAGCGGGCTGGATGAATCATGATACTGCATACACATACTCCGTGATTCCAGTTCCATGTGTGGGCGTTTGTTGCCTATAAAAAGAGCACCGCCCTGCTCTCATATGGGCACCACACATTCTCAGTTCCCGATCCATCTTCTTGCACCATCTTTTCTTTCCTACATACAGTAGTAGGTACCCAACCAGCCCAGCCATAGGATCATGGCCGTATCCGGGCTTAAGATGGCGGCCATCTGCGCGGTACTGGTGGTCATCCTCATGTCTGCTGCGGGCCAGCCGGCGATGGCCTACGTCGACGGGCAACCCCTAGCTTGCCCTAGTGCAGAGACGGCATGCCGCGCAGCATGCGTACCTGGGTGCAACGCCTTTGTCGGGAAGATGTGCAGCGTGCTCTGCGCCCTCACTCCAGAGGTGGGCCCGACCTGCGTGAACCAGTTGTTCACCTCGTGCATGCTCAAGTGCAAGAACATGTGCGAGCCCCTCCCAGGTCAGACTCCCTGACCACCAGACCCACAGCAGCACTGGCGGCGCTGGGGTTTGACATTGCCGGCCAAGCATGTTACTTCGGAGCTTATTTACCATTGTGAAGTGAACGCGATGTACCTATGTTCGCATGTATGGTCAGCTCTTTAATGTTTTCCTTCCTTGCACAGCAATTTCTGTCACGCATCACTGGTCGACTATCCATGCATGGATCGATGATGATGGCAGGTGTATTGTCATGTTACAGTGTATGTTTTACTACTACTCCCAGTAGGGAGTGGCGTATCCCTGCGCTGCTACGGTTTAACAAGAACATGTAATGGCACTGAAAATAAGAAAAAAGACGATCATTTCGCCAAACGAGGGTGCACATCAAATGTTTTACATCTTCTGGCCCCATTGAACAAACCGGACATTGATCATTGATAGGAATATGTCTGTTAGCAAGCACTAAAAAACTCGGAACGATCACATGAAGAGCCTTCCAGGCGAAAATCTTAACTTTACTAGGTACCTGAATCTTCAACAATGTATCCCAGACAGGGTTGCAAGTTGATGTCCCTTGGCCATCAGGTCTACTCAGTCGATGCCTATGAGCATGGTCCCATTCAATATAATACGCGTACCTGACCGAGAACACATACTATTTTGTATTCGGCCAAGCCACAAAGTCCTCATCAAGATGTCAAGGAAACCGAAGAATTCTTTCCACATCAACCGGATTAAATATGACATTGATTAGCATCTCATCCCATCTTCCTGTAACTGGGTCAATCAGTTCATTAACTCTCTGTAGTAGGATCTAGCCTCTTGGTGTTTGGACCATTCAGTTCGGGTTTCCTGGATCCAATGGTTCTCCCAAATATTAATCATTTCACCATTACCCACTCTCCAAATGTGCCCTCTACAGAAGGTGTTCAGTCCAGTCACAATGCTTTGCCACGTGAAAGAGGATCCTTTCTTTGGACCCGCCTTTAGTAAGTTACCGTTTGGTTAGTATTTGACTTTTAAAACATGAGCACATATAGTCACTATTGACGATAAGTCTCCAAGACTGCTTTGCCAGCATAGCTAAATTAAAAGAGTGAAGGTCTCGGAAACCCATACCTCCATCCTTCTTTAGAATACACACCCTCCACCAAGCCATCCAATGCATCCGTTTAATTTCATCAGTGAATTCAGCCATTGCATCAGTCATTTCCTTGCATAGCTTCTTTAATGTTCTATTTACCATTCTAAAGTGAATGCAATGTACCTATGTTCGCATGTTGGGTCAGGTCTTTAATGTTATCCTTCCCTTGCACAACAATTTCTGTCACGCATCACTGGTCGACTATCAATGCATGGATCGATGATGATGGCACGTGTATTGTCATGTTACAGTATGTTTTACAACTACTCCCAGTATGGAGTGGCATATCCCTGGGTTGCTACGGTTTGACAAGTGCATGTAATGGCATTGAAGATAAGAAAAAAGACAATCATTTCTCCAAATGAGGGTGTCAATACGTCGTTTACATATACTGGCAAATTGGGTTGATCAAGACATAGCCAATTCTAGTTGGCCTCATTTCCTGGCCTGGCCCGAAGGGGCGGCCGCCCCGGGTCCCCAAATCCAAGGGGCCCCGCCCAGGTATGTGCGAGGAACTCTACACCAATCGCTGGAGGCGCCATTAGAGAACTCATAAGTTCTATATCTCCATGAGGAAGAAGAAAGCGAAAAGTTTTCTCGTAACCGCACTAGGCCTTGGGCCTTTTCCTATTTAGCATCGAATGTGTCTGGTTAAGGTGTGGTTGGGACACGCCATGTAGGACTGGAAATACCAATTTTCATTTTCGGAGATGGATTCACATATATTCACGTGCTCGTGCTCGTCACTTGGAGTAATGGGAAAACACCACTACAATGGAATCCCTTATTTTTTTACAATCGTGCTGCAATGGAATACTAAAAAACTAATACTACCTCGATCAATCAAAAAGAGAAAAAGAAAAAACCCTGGCAAATTAGGTGTAGTGACAGTTCGAGGTGGAACCTGGGCAGGAACACTTTTGCTCTCCGGCGGAATGATTCCGCCGGGGAAACTTCCCTCTGGGAGGGGGAAATTGAAGCCATCTCCATCATCAATGCTCCTCTCATCGTGGGAGGACTAATCTCCACCAATCTTCACCAGCAACATCTCATCTGAAACCCTAGTTCATCTCTTGTATTCAATCTTTGTCCCAAAACCTCAGATTGGTACCTGTGAGTTGCTAGTAGTGTTGATTACATCTTATAGTTGATGCTTGTTGGTTTATTTAGTGGAAGATCATATGTCTAGATTGTTAATCATATATTATTCTTCTATGATCATGACCATGAATATGATTTGTGACTTACGTTTGTTCTTGAGGACGTGGGAGAAATCTTGTTATAAATAATCATGTGAAGTTGAGTTTTGTTCCCTATTTCGATGATGTGTTATGTTCTTCTAGTGGTGTCGTGTGAATGTCGACTACATGGCACATTATCATGATTGGGCCTAGGGGAAGGCATTGTGGGATTAATAAGCAGATGATGGGTTGCGAGAGTGATAGAAGCTTAAACCCTACTGTTGGTGCAATATTTGCGCTCTTGTATTTCAGAGATTGTTGACAGAAACAAGCATGGACTGTTTTGTTTGCTAGTGCACACAGAGAGAAATAGTCAATGCAGAACCAAAGAGAATGCTATCTTTGTTGTCAAGTTCGAGGAACTTCATCGAAGAACATATGATGTAGAGATGATTGAGTCATATCAAGCGGTGTAGGCGAGGGGGTTGATGAGAAGAAGTTAACTCCTTCAAAATTATTGCTGGCGTAAAGTAATTGGTTCGGTGTTCGTCCGAAAAAAATTGATTGTGGCTGAGAAGGTCGAAGGCGAAGTGAAGACACAACATTCATTTCGTTGTTCTTCTTTTCTTTTTGAGTCATAGGACCTCCGTACTATTAAGAAGCGTATAGGTTCTCGAAGCTTAGATCCACTGTGATGCCTAGCCCAAACCTATGCAAGACTGAGAGAAATATCTTTATACTCTGAATGATTACCTGTCAGTAGAAGACGTAGTTCTTCGGTGCTGTAGGAGATATCTTTTAGACTGAGGAGTTAGCATTTCTTGCTCCGTAAGGAATTTTACCGTTGTGCTCAAATTCCGACAGTTGGACTTATGTCGTTCAGCCACTGTTTGTCTTGCATGTCCAATTTGATCATTTCCCTTCAACGAAGGTTGCGGCTATAAATAGCCACCCCGCTCCAACGTTGCCAGTTGGCTGCTACTCTTAAGATTTATTAGAAGATTGATTGAGCATCCCCTCTCCGCTTAAGAACAACCGAGACTAAATCTATTTTTCCTATTTTTGGTTTTAGACCTTTTTAGGATATTTTAGTTTTAATTTTCTTTTAAACAGATTCAAAAACATCAGCATACATGCCTAGTTTTCATTTAGTTCTTTTTGCTATTAAATTTTTTAACAAAAAATACTTTATGAAAATTTTAGTTGAATAAATTTTGTATAGTTTTAAGTTTAATATTATTTTGATCATAACTAGAGTTTTATAAAAGCTTTTTAGTTGATTCTTTTTTCTATTGAAGAATATTATAGTTTTGTTTTTAGTTGATTTTAGCAGGTGTACCAAGTTTGAGCTCATTTGGACATGTTTAGCAATGTAAAGTTGCTCAAACTAGAAAATGGACATATATGGTTTTGAGGGAATTAGATGATGTTATCTTGTTCTCCTTGATGCATAATTATTTAGACCATTTTAGCAGGTGTAACAAGTTTGAGCTCATTTGGAAATTTTTAGCAATGTAAAGTTGCTCAAACTATAGAAAATGGACATATATGGTTTTGAGGGAATTAGATGATGTTATCTTGTTCTCCTTGATGTACCACTTAGCCTAGATCAATATTTAGACCATTTTAGCAGGTGTACAAAGTTTGAGCTCATTTGGGCATGTTTAGCAATATAAAGTTGCTCAAACTAGAAAATGGACATATATGGTTTTGAGGGAATTTGATGATGTTATCTTGTTTGCCTTGATGCACCACTTGGCATAGATATATTTAGACCATTTTAGCAGGTGTGCCAAGTTTGAGCTCATTTGAACATTTTTAGCAATGCAAAGTTGCTCAAACCAAGACTTTTTGTTTTGTGACTGGTCTTTCTGTTTTGAAATTGTGCCCTGGCTGAATTTTCTCAACTGTAATTCTGTTGGTGGGGACGCTCAAGATACCGTAATTTTGTACCCACACCTAGCGACAATGTACATGTGTACACTACTCCATTACCAAAACATTTTGATATCCTGATTGACTGATTTCCTGAGTGAACGTTTCCAAAACTTGCAGATCATGATCTTGATATCGATATATTGCTAGTATTCCATTACCAAAATATTTTGATATCCTGATTGACCGATTTCCTGAGTGAATGTTTCCAAAACTAGCAGATCATGATCTTGATATATCATGATTGAACGTTTCCAAAAGTAACATGATCAATTAACATGCTTCCTGATTTCTTGATTGAATATTTCCAAAAGTAACATGAACAATTTTGCAGGAGTGTGTACCACAAAGATGAGCAAAAGCAGGGGAGTTCGCTGGGATGGAGGCGCTGGTGGCCTGGCCGTGGCCGTGGAGGAGGTGGGGGGCAGAGGAGGAGTTGAGCGTTGGCCAGGGTCAGGCGGGGCAGGAGGTGAGCGCTGGCCTGGAGGAGCCCGACAGAGAAGGAGGGGCGATGAGGGGCCTGACGAAGGGGCAAAGAGGAGCATTGGTCTGAAGGAGCCCGGCGGAGGGGCAAAGAGGAGCGCTGGTCTGGAGGAGCCCGACGGAGGGGCCTGGAGGAGTGCTGCCTCGCGGATGGAGGTTGGAGGAGGAAGACGATCTGTTTTCAAACTAGGGGTATTTCTGTACTTTTGTGCGTTTTCACCTGGTCAGAGAGAACTCCCAACGAAAATTATTTCAGAACGGAGGGAGTATATAGTAGGAGAACGTATAGGCAAGTTATAGTTAAATGTAAGTGTATTAGTGCAGCTAATCAAACTTTGTAATGTCACTTGACATCACTAGTAAATACTATGTACATGCAATGCACGTTAATATTAGGCAATACTATATTAATCACACAGGGATATTATTATGCATGATAATTGATATTAGGAAGTATATTAAATGCACATATAGATATTGGGTAGGATATTATCTGCGTGTTAATTATGGGATTGACGTTGCCACCAATATTTGACATGATATGAATTACACGCTTAACATGTTGAGCACTCGTCATTGGAGCAGTCTGGGTCGCAGTCTGGGTCATTGGAGTGACATGGTTTGACGGTCGACATTAGTTGGATCTGCCCCTTTGGGACTTTTATACTGGTAGTAGGTAGTAGATAAACAACATGAAGCACCGTCGCTGGGCATAAGGTTTGATTTCTCCTCCAATATATAGAGTTTGTTTTAATTCAAATGTGATTTATATTATATCAATAGAACATTGAATATAACCAAGTACAGAGTTTATTTTTTTAAACCTGGCTTATATTAGATCAACAAAACATTGAATATAACCAGGTATAAAAAGGGCCCTAACCAATTAACCAATGGGATATTACAACTACGATTATATGCTTTAAAATTCATAGTTCCTACTTTTTCGTCGTTTTTTCTGTTTCCTGAGGTTTCTATCTATTTTCTTTTCTTTCTTTTTGGTAATTTTTTGTTTTCTTCTTCCAGCTTTTACTGTTTTAAGTTTTTCCATTTTCCAATTATATATTTTTGTTCTATTCAACAGTTTCTTTTTAAATATTTTAATATGAAAAATTAATAAATAAATGATTAACAAATAATAGTTTCTAAAAAATAAGGGGTAAATATAGTCTAAACAGATGGGGCATTTCTGTAAATAGGCGGTGATTTTGTTTAACAAAATGGGATGAATATTTTTGAAAAATTAATTGACATTCTCCAAATATGCGATGATTTTTTTAAATATGTTATGAGCATTTTTAAATATGCAGGGAACATTTCTTTTGATATGGGGTGGTGTTTTTTTTTCAAATACGCGGTGAGTGATTTTTGAAGTCGAAATAAGCTTTCTTCAAATATGTACTGAATATTTTTTTATATGCAGTAAACATTTTTTTCAATACAAGGTAAAGAATTTTCAAATTCACAAGGTAAAGAGTTTTTATGTGCGGTGAAGTTTTTTTGTTAAATATGCAATGGGCATTTTGTCAAATACACGATAAAGGTTTTCTAAAATATGAATGAATGTTCTTCAAATAAGTTGTTCAAAATTTTATACATATTTTTTAATATGCAATTATATTTTCAAAATATAAGATGAGCATTTAACATACACATGTTCACAATTTTTAAGTATGCAATGAATAAATTTAAAAATGCATCATGAATATTTTAGAATACGCCACGAGCAACTCCTAATATGGGATGAACAACTTTCAAATACACTATGAGAAAAATGTAAACTGTGAGGTAAAAAATTTGAATGCGCACTAAGCCTTTTTTTAATATAGATGAACTTTTTGTTCTAAAATATGCTATGAACTTTTTAAAAATTTAGCAAACATATTTAAAAAAATAAACATTCTTTAAACATATTTAAAAATCTTGCCTGAATATAATTTTAAATTAGAAAAATTTAAAACAAATCACGTGAACATTTTTTAAGGTTAGAAATCTTGTGCTCTATTTTATTATTTCTTTCAATAATTAAATATACTTTAATATGTTCAAAATGGTGAACGTTCTTCAAATACATTGTTCATAGTTTTTACACATGTTTTTGTTAAATATACATGACATTAAAAAAAATTAGAACATGCAGTATCCATTTCCTTAAATACATGATGAACCTTTTTCTAAATTATGCCATGTACATTTTTCACCAACGCGATGACCTTTTAAAAATAATGACCGTGATGAACATTTTATATATACGGTGCGTCAATTTGAAATATTTGATAAAGATTTTTCCACACATGTGTATATATAATTTTGTTTTGTGGACATGATGTTTTTTACATTTATTAAATTAATTAAAAATTAGTGTTTAATAGATTTGAATTTTTTTGAACACTTTTTGATGTTAATGAACATTTATCTAAAAATATGCGAACACTATTAAATTTGGTGATTATTTTTCCATAAATATTGCGTGAAATCTTTTTTATATTCGGCAAACTTTTTAAAAATTCATGCTTTTTTTTTAAATTTAGTGAATATTTTATTTTATTTGGGCTAAAACTCTTCTAATTCAATGAACAGTGTCTAAAATGTCTAACACTTTAAAACTTTTACATGAACACTTGTAAAGTTTAGCAAACATTTTCTAAAAATGCGGGAATACTTTTAAAATCCCACAAATATGGTTGGGACAAAAATCTCACACATTTTTTCTGCAACATCAAGCACATATTGGTGAACTAGATTGATTTGTCGACACGCTATAATGATATATTCATAGCCTCTACCTCCACCATGCTATCCTGGTTGGTATATTGTTGGTATTTCACATTACCTATATTTATGTAGTCACATATTATTTAGCACGCTGAAAAGCACACAAATCTTTGTCGGCAAGGGAGGCCTCTTTTGGCCACGATCAAAGCCCACTCGACGTCTCAGGCCTCCCTACCAGCCCGTGAACCTTTTTGAATTCATGATTTCAAATTCATATTTTTTTTCATGTTCATGAGAAAAATCCAACGGTCATTAGTTCAAATGAGGGAGGGAAAGGGGGTGACCGAGCAGCGAGGGAGCAGCTCACGTGAGCAGCCCACATAAGTAGATGCGTGAGCGCTGGCTCTCTAGCTGGCGCCACAGGCGCTAAGGAGGAGCACTCGCGACCAGCTAGGCCTAACCAAAGTAAATGAGACCAGAGCAAAGTATGATCAATCCAATTTGTTGTAGTGCACATATGTAGGAATGCTTGGATTCAGAGAGGTTTCTCCAGAGGTGGCTTAGCAGAATTCTGAAATTGACCAAGGGAGTTTCCTCTGGAGATTTTTCCAACTCCACGAAGTCCGCACTTGGAGTCGGCCAGAATGTCTGAGCTCTACGAAGCAAAGCTGCCCACTGTGTAAAAACAAGGAGCCCCGAAATCCCGACTCGACCAAAACAAAAAATTGGAGTTAGCTATATTTACAACCAGTGTCGTCGTCGCCAGAGAAAAAGTTTCATCTAGTCACGCCAAAGATAACGTTTCATCCCCTCAACAGCCGTATCGCGATGAATCGGTACCCACGTCTCCCCTCGACAACAGTCTTGGGTTGGTTTCAACTGGCCTAATGTGGTGCTAGACAGGCCGGTGAACGCCCAAAGGTGCCGATGGAGAAGCTGATTTCGTTGTCGATCAAAAGGAAATCGCTACATGGAGCGGGAAGCTATGATGAGAAGCTGAATCTGGAGAGTCGAAGAGGTTTCGAACATGCCCTAAAAGCATTCCAACTCCATAATAACTGCACATAGGCCCATTTTTTTGTTCTCTTCTGCGGCTATGCTATGACGACCAAGCTAGCGACGAGAAATTCAAGGATTTTTTTAGGGCTTAGATGTGTTTGTAAGTTACCACACGCTCGTTTTCTTAATTAATATAATCTAAATAGTAGTTTTAGAGATAAAACATCTAGCTCATGCCATTAACTAAACTTGCTCTCTAAAATATTTTCCATATCGAACTCATCGTCAAATTTTTCGGAGGGAGTTCCATATTTGCGTATGGCTGTGAGAGTGGTTTTAGAAGGAACTCCATCCGTGAAATTTCTAGGTTGGGAGGGGTGGCGGGGAGCTTGAGCTTTCACCCATCCTTGCCTCCAGCCTTGCCTCTAACCGGAGCGCCACCTCCACCGTCAGCGGACCAAGGAACATGTGTTGTCGATGATTTCGACGGTCTTGGTAGCGTGGTCTGCATCATAACCGTGGGAGAGGCTGGCATGGTACACATGGCGCCCGCATAGCATGGTGCGTGCGGTAGGCACGACGAAGGCTGCAGCTCTGACGAAGCAGCCCACAGCGGTGCATCCTCCATGAACGTGGATAAGGAGGTGCCAAGATGCATGTGGCACACTCGTGGAGGTGTGCGAAGCGAACACATGTCATGAAGATTATTTGGGATGGCTTTTATCCTTTTTTTCTTTCTGTCCCTCTCGCCGCCGCCATGCTGTTTGCTGGAGAAGGCTTGGAGGTCTTCGAGGGCTGCTGCAATAGAAGGAGATGATATATCGAGTGGAAGTCTTCATCAGGCGGTGCTCGATGACGGCGTTGGTGCAGTCGGCGACGACTGAATGAATCCAGGCGGTGTGCTTCTACGGCAGCCCGGTCTGACTAGGCCACCGGAAGAAGGCGTCAGCATATGGCCCTAGATGGTGATGAGTTTGATCTTAGATCCAAATATGTCATACAACGGCGTGGGAAATTTGTTTGGCTTTCATTAGGAAGTCTTCGTGTTTGATTTGGGAAGACGTGGCGGCGGTGCTTTCCTAGTTTAGAAATAATGTCTTCCCTGCCCTATCCCCGTTTCGTTGATGTGCATATCACCAACAGAGGGCGTAGTCTTGTGTCTCCAACACGTGTTTTGGGACCCGGTCGATTTAGGTTTTTGGTGTATCCATCTAGATTCAGCTGGCTGTTGTGGTCTTCAAAGCTTCTAGAGGCCCTTATCGGCACTCTCTTCTCCGGGGCGACGATTTGCTTTGCAGATCGCAGTTGCTAGCGTCTCCTAGTCAACGACTTTCCGGCCGCTGCTTCTACAAGCTCATAGGTTTCAAAAAGTTTGCTTATACAAGGCGTAGGCCTAGAGGCGGCATCGAGCTAGATGCAAGATAAGGAAGACTACGACACCCCTGGCTTTGTGTGTAATTTTATTTTTATGTCTATGTGTTTATAAGGTCCTGTGAAGCTTAGTATATGCCCTTAAGGCCTTTTCGCAAAAAAATCAAAATAAAATGCAAGTTAAGGCATACGTGGATTGACATATATCTCACTCACCAACTGACACAAATTCATGGAAGAGTTCTGTATTTCTAATTTTCGATGTCCATCATCAAAGCCTCAACGCACATGGCGCCTTTGGCATAGGCAGTTTGCGGCTAGCCTGCGAGCACCGAGCTACCGGGCCTGGGTGTAAATACATGCTCTGATGTTGATAGGATCGTCATCATATGGTAGAACAATAAGATGGGGCACGAGGAACTGGAAGCGGTCGTCGGCATTCGGCAGCCCGTCGGAGAGATCAGTGCATTCGACGTCGAAACAAGATTTCTGGCGGTCACCATGCCATCGACTGGGGCGGTCGAACTCCAGCTCGAGCCCGTAGAAGATCTGTTCATCGCCGTCGGCTCCAGGAGGACGCACACATACAGCGGAGATGGCCCGTCCGAGGCGCTCAGGCGACACCATTACCAGGAACAGCAGCTTCGTGGCGCCGTCGAGGTCGGCGACATCGACGACGTTGAAGCCCTCGCAGAGTTCCATGTGGAACGACTCCTCGGCACGGACATCAGTGGTGCACGGCCACCCATGCCCTGCGGTGAAGTGGACCAGCAGCGTCTCCGTGCTCCCGACGAAGCCGCAGGCTTCCTCGGGGCAGTGGCACGGCGCGTGCAGGCAGGCCTTGATGTGAGGCTGGAGGTCGTGGTATGCCGGTTTGGCGGCGCACCCGTAGGGGGCGTTGGGGCACGGCGCCCGGATGGACTCCACCAGCTTCTCCATGGCGTGGCTTCGGCGGTAACCCCCGTCCATCGGAGCGCGGCAGATGTGGCAGATCCGCGCCGAGGCCAGCTTGTCACGGCACTGCGAGCACAGCACGTGCCCCACCATGCACTGCACGTTTGGAAGCATGGCTTAGGGTGTAGTTATAACAAATGCTTGGCAAAGCAGGAGAGATCCATTGTGCGTGCGAGGACGTATCTACGTACCTGGAAGATGGGCGGCTTGAGCGGGAGGAAGCAGACACCGCAGTCGAGGGCATCGGCGTCCACCAGCGTCAAGTTCTCGAGCGCCGCGCGTGGGGAAGCCGGCTCCATTGGCGTTGCCGACTTTGCTGGAGCAGTAGAGCAGTATAAGCAAAGTTTTAAATAGCACACTAGCCTCTTAGCGGCGTGCGCAATAGCATCCTAACCCCTGTTTAGCGTTTCAACATAAATAAACATATAATCAAGCATCAATTTAACATATACCCCCTCTGTTCATATATAAGACGTTTTAGAGACTTGACACAAGTCCTCATATATAAGACGTTTTAGAGACTTGACACAATTCTCTAAAATGTCTTTTTATGAACAGAGGAAGTACTTGATACCCTCTCCGTCCCAAAATAAGTGTCGTGAGCTTAGTACAAATTTGTACTAGAGCTAGTACAAAGTTGAGACACTTATTTTGGGACGGAGGGAGTAATAGACAGCACACTATAGCAGCAAGTCATCAAACCCAGGTTTCTCCACTTATTCTCGTCGCCATTTTAAGTGGTGCTTGCGGCACCGCTTAACCGCAGAAAGCCGCTACAAAGTAGATTGTAGATCCTGGGCACCAAAATGCGACAGCGGTGTAACACACACCAGTACTTTCTGTAGATTGCAGGAGGCTGTAAGCACGCATATCTATCTTGATTTGCGCTTAACAAAGCAGAAACTAGCACAGGCAGGGGATCATGCAAACGTTCATGATAGCTCCTTCCCATAGTCAAAATTTACCCCAAATGCAAGCAATCTTATCAACGTAATGAATAGGTTACCATCGACCGAACACCATACGATTCTGTAACTTTGCCTCTGCTAATGGTTTCAATGTGTCAAAGATAACCATTTCCTGATCAAATTAAGCTTAACATAAAACAAAATGACTGTCTCAAAACATGAACGAGAGACTGCAGCGTTCACAAAACAAAACAATTCGTCATGCAGTACAGCAGTAGTGCAGTATAATCTATAGTTCCATACCTTGTGATGGTTTTTGATTGCTCATGGTCGGAGTGGAGGCCGAGCTCGTTGCGCCGGATCCTATGGAGCAGGGGCGAGGAGGCCGGCGACCTGGGAAGGGGATGCCGCGAGCTGATGGGGGGACGGCGCTGGCATGGGGAAGGGGAGCTGATGGCCGCCAGTCGCTTGATATTGAGAGGAGGGGGGCGACATGGGGGAGGGGGTGCCGGCAGCTTCTCAGCCCGCTGCCGCCGTCCGCCGCCGCCCGTCGCCAGTGGCCGCCGCCAGGCGCCAGCCGCTTGGTATTGAGAGGAGGGGACTGGAGTTTTTTTTTTCTATTTTTTTAGACAGGAGGGGACTGGAGTTAGGTTTCGATGGACAGGAAGGTGGGCGTTTTGGTAGGCTTTTGGGCAACGGCCCGCACAGGGATTACGAGTTTTCGACCGAAAGAATTTGGCCCGGAGAGAGCGCCGGCGATCATATTAAGTGACTATTTAGAAAGTCTCGCGTTGAAGTTTTTCGGAAGCAACTAGTTGACGAGCGCTTCTTCGGGAGCCTCACAACGAGCAGCGCCACTTGGCGCGCTCTCAGCCGTCGCCATGTGTCGCGCTTTGGGCGCTCCCTTCGGATTTTGTTTTCTTTATTTTTCGGCACGCGTTTTCGGCTTTCTAAATTGTTTTTTTGGTTTTCCACCGGACTTCCTTAGCTTTTGGACAAAAGAAATTTTAAAAGAAAAAAATTGCATGAAAAATCTTTTTTGCTTCCGCGAGAGGCACGGTTTTGGTTTTGCGAGAAGCACAACCATGCCTCTTGGAAACGAAAAAACACATTTTTTTCTTCCGCCAAAGGTACGGTTTTGCTTTCGCGAGAGGCACGACCGTGCCTCTCAGAAACGAAAAAAATACGCTTTCTATTTTTTCCCTCCACGAGAGGCACGGTTTTGCTTTCCGCCTTCCGCGAGAGGCCCGATTTTGCTTTCGCGAGAGGCTAACAATTTTTTTGTTTTTCCCTTCCGCGAGAGGCACGGTTTTGCTTCCGTCAGAGGCACTGTTGTGCTTTCGCGAGAGGCACATTTTTTTGTATATAGGATCAACATTTTTCCTATACATAGTTTTAAACCATTTCAAATACTTGATTAACATTTTTCAACTATAAGACTAATATTTTTGTATACATGTTTAACATTTTTTCTACGCATGTTTTTTTTTTCAAATGCTAGATACAGGATTAACATTATCTAATAAGTGGTCAACATTTTTCCTATACACAGTTTTGTAATTTTTCAAATACTTGACTAATATTTTTCTACTGTAAGATTAATATTTTTTGTATACATGTTTAACATTTTCTCTATACACGTTTTTTTTCCAAATGCTATATTAATATTTTTCAAATACAGGATTAACATTATCTAATAAATGGTCAACATCTTTCCAATGCACATTAAACATTTTTTCCAAATGCTTGATTAACATTTTTCAATGCAATATTAACATTTTTAACGCATGTTCAACGTTTTTCTAAGCACATTGGTCACTTCTTTAAATGCTTGATTAACATTTTTTGAAACTTGTTAAACATTTTTTCAAATGCTTGATTAGTATTTTTCTATACATGATCAGAATTTTACGTCATTTTTTAATACATGCTAAAAAACAATATACAACTTGAATTTTTTTTCAAATACTTGTTTGACATTTTTATCAAATATTTATTAATATTTTTATATACATGATAAAAAAATTAGTTTTTGTAATACTTGATCAACAATTTTTGTATACATGTTCAATATTTTTTTGAATGTTTGATTAACATTTTCAAATGCTTTTGTAGGGTTTTCTATGTATGTATGTATGTGTGTGTGTTTGGGTGTGTATTAATAAAAAAAAAAGCAAAAACGAAAACTAAAAACTGAAAAAGGGACAAAAACCTGCCGCCTCCTGCGCGAGTGGGAAGTTGCATTTGCTGCAGGGAGAGAGGGACGCTAACACTCTTTGGAGCCAGAAATTTAGCGCAAAACCTAAATCTCGCTTAGCTCGAGTGTTCTTTCTGTCTCGCCTGAAGCTTTTGTTCCTGCGCTGTAGTTACTGGACCAGCCCATTTTCGTCAGTTTTTTTTATGGTTTTCTTCTGTTTTTTTTGTGTGGGTCTCTTCTGCGGTTTCCACTTTTGGGATTCACTTTTCTTTGTTTTTTTTATATTGTTCGGTTTTTCATTTCTTTACAGATTTTCTTGTTTTATATTTTTTCTGGTTTTCTTTGTTTAAAAATCATGCTTAATGACAAATTTGTTTTTGTACACACTTTAGATTTCCGTTACATATCATGAACAGTTTTCTATATGTGTTTAAATGTTTTCAAAATATATGATGATAAGTTTTTACATTAACAGAATTTTATAATATTTTTGATTTAAAAATATTTTAATGCACATTTATTAATTTTTGATATACATCAAGAACAATTTTTGTACACATTTAACATTTTTAAATAGATGTTACCAGTTTTAAAATATTTGTGCTTTATGACTACTTTATTTGATATATGATTAAATGGTTAATACTATCTTTATATATTGGGAAAATTATTTATAAATGGTTAGTATTTTTTTTAATATATGATTAGCAGTTTTTTGATAGACGATCAACATTTAAAAAAAAGTATGTTTTTATGCTTAGTTTATTTGAGACATCTGTTTATATTTTTGGTATACACCAGGGACATTTTTTAATACATGTTTAACATTTTTTGGAATAGATGATTAACATTTTTTTCAAATGCTTGATGAACATTTTTATGTACATGATCAACTTTTTCATATACATAGTGTTCTTTTTATGTACACATGAGAAACATTTTTTCTACACGCATTTAACATCTTACGAAGGATAGATTGACATTTTTTAAATATTTTTTGTAGAGATTTGTTTGGTAATATGTATGTTTATAATATTTGGAAGCATAAACAAAAGTAAAAAAAGAAAGCAAAAACATGAAAAAGGAGGAAAAAAAATGCTCGCATCAAGTGGGACATAGGCACACCCGAAATTTAGCGCTAACACCTTGTAGCGGCGCTATTATCGTGATAACTTTATCGGCTGCAAAACTAGCTTATCGTAGCATTGCTTGTCGCTTGGCTGCTATAGCGCGGCTATAGGGACGCGGTTAAACTGAGCTCGAGCGCATGTGATCTCGAGTGAACAATAAAAACATGTTTTTCAAATAGTTGTACCAAACATTGACAAATGTTTTGATTGCGTCAAAGTTTCATAATGAAATAACATTCATGCAAGTTTAACATTTTTCAGATACATGTTAAAAATTTATTGCAATAGACAATGAATATTTTATCTGAATACATGTTCGAAATTTCTGAAATGCACACCGAACATTTATTTAATACACAATGAACATTTTCAAACGCAAGTTGAACCTTTTTTTTAAAACATCTGAACATACCATAAAAAACTTTTTATATGGCATAAACAATTATTAAATTATGTAAAAAATATTTATATTTCATGACTAAGCGAAAAGCATGAATGTGTTTTAAAAGCCTGAAAGTTTTTAAAATTTCATTAACACTTTTCTGTATATACGAATATATTTAACAAAGTACGCTGACAAAAATTAAGATTTTGATGAACAAAATTTCAAAATACATGAACATTCTTTTGAGTTGTATGCACAATTTTTTAACTGTACAAACATTTTTTTAACCTTTCACAGTATAAAATGGTAAGAAAAGAGAAAGTAACGAAATCAAACGTATGAAAAACTAGCGAACGTAATAGTTAGTGGGCCAGAAGAGGTGAACGCGGACGTCTATCTCGCCAGTGCAAAAGCTATATACTCCCTCCGTTTCTTAATATTAGCCTTTTTAGACATTTTAATATGAACTACATATGATGGACATATTTTAGAGTGTCGATTCACTCATACTGCTCTTAATATAGTCCATTACTGGAATCTCAAAATTGTCTTATATTTAGGAACATAGGGAGTACATTGAATGATAGCCTTGCCTACAGGGGAGCATCCTGAACCCCTGAAGTGGGATGTTCCAAGAAGTGACTTTGGGAAGCTTATGAGGACTGGTTCGCAGAACCTTCCCCCGGGTTTTGGGAAGGTTCGAGATGTTTACGTTCTGTCATTTCTGTGTTTTCTCTATCCATTTTCATTGGGTTTAACTTTTCATTTTTATATTTTTTTATTATTATTTTCGTTTTTTCAAAATATATGTCGACTTTTTTAATACACAAGAACAATTTTCATACACAAACAAAAGATAATTTATATTTTTTCAGGCCAGATTTTTTATATACACATTGAACAGTCTTTAAGTATCTGAACACATGTTGTATATTTGTGAAAGCCACATTTAATGCACAAGTTAAATTTTTTAAAACATGCTGAATATTTTGAAGAACATGTTGAACTAAAATTGTCATCAACATTATTTTAAAAACTTCAAACATTTTTGAAGTTTTTGAATATTTTTGAGATGTCCCGAACATTTTTAAGCTACATGAACATTTTTTGAAAACTGCAATAATATTGTTTTACATTTCATGAACATTTAGAAAAATGTTGTGTACCATTTTTTTAAAAACTCATGAATGTTTATAATGTCATAATTTTTTTATTGTACGATCATTTTTTGAAAAATACTTGAACAATGTTTTATATTTAAATTTTTTGTTTACGAAATATTGCATGAACAAATTTTCAAATGTGAGAATGGTTTTTGAATATCATGAACATTTTATGAATGACACATACTGTTTTTGAAAATTGCGTGAACATCTTTTTGAAATTGGATTGACATTTTTAAATGCATGGTGAACATTTTTACTAATTTATATAATTTATTTTTTCAAATATAAAATTTGGAATGTTTTGAACTATAACATATAATAAGAATGGAACAATTTTTTTAAAAATAAACAAAAAATTAACAAACCGTTCGCGTGTCAGGCCTCGGCCTTGACAGTCAGCCCTACACACGGTGACACATGCCTGTCCCCTTGTACATATTGGACGTGCGATTATGGTATTGTATATGATTTCCTTCTTCCAATTGCCTAAAGGAGTTTTACAACGATTGGATTATTTCCGATCAAGATTTTTTTGGCAAGGAGATAGCGAAAAGAAAAAAACATTGACTGGCTAAATGGAGTGTGGTTTGCCATCACAAAGATCAAAGAGGGTTGGGTATTCATTACCTTGAGGTTAAAAATACGGCCCTACTAGGCAAATTGTTGTCTTAAGCTACTTACGGAAGATGGTGTATGGCAAACCCTCCTAAGAAGAAAATATGTGGGCTCAAAGGCAGTGTCCCAACTATATTGAAAGGCTGGGGACTCATACTTTTGGGCTGGTCTAATGGCTACGATGTTTCTTCCGCTATGGATCCTTCGCCATTAATGACTGACCAGACATTAGATTCTGGGAGGATAAGAGGCTAGGCAATGCAACTCCCTAGGAACAATATCCTACCCTATACAATATTGTGTGTCACAAGGGTGATACTATCGCCATGGTTATGAAATTCTTTCCACCGAATGTGACGTTCATGAGAGATTTAATTGGTCCTAGACTTGAATCGTGGAACACTTTGGTACAACGCCTGTCCATTGTGCAATTGTCGCAAGGGACCGATGTATTTCATTGGAACCTACACGCGAGTGGTAATTTCTCGGTGGGGTCCATGTATAGAGCGTTGATCTAGTCAGATGTGCCAATTGATAATAATAAAATGATTTAGAAGATGAAGATACCACTCAAGAATAAAATGTTTGTGTGGTATCTTCGCCGAGGAGTCATTCTTACCAAAGACAATCTTATCAAGAGGAATTGACATGAAAGTGCACAAAAGTATTTTTGTCACCATGTTGAGACCATAAAACACTTATTCTTCCAGTGCAAATTGGCTCGTTCTATATGACCAGTCATCCAGTTAGGTTCTCGCTTGTATCCTCCATGTAGTGTTGCTAATATTTTTGGCAATTAGGTACACGGGACCAATAACAAGTATAGAATTCTTCTCAGGGTGGGAGTGCTTGTTGTGATAGAAGTTCTTCCCTTCTGCAGGTTATCTACAGATGTACCGATGTGCTCCGTTTATGGTCATTTCTGTAACGTGTGGAGAATAGAGACCTGTTTATGAAGGCGTGTACATGCTTGGAGGCCACTATGAGGGATACTTTTATCCGAGATGGATGGCGGCATGATCTTCAGATTGGCCCTCCTACATCTTTGGCGTTATATACAGTCTCCACATGATTTCTTGTATTCCGCCTTTTTCGTTTTTTTGGAACTTGAACTTGGTTATGGCTGTGTGCATTTCAGTTATGAAGATGTTGGGTGTAATGCTTAAACCTTTTAAGTAATAAAGCGTCCTTCATCAAAAAAATTTTTGGATGTGCGGACTCGACGAGAAACCCGAGAGAGTGCTGCAAGGGGCACATATGCACGAGTGAAGGGCGTTTGATGTACTGTATATTTCTTTTCATCGTTGTATTTGTTCCATCGTTGGCCCAGTTGGCTTTTGATGTATTTGTTCCATCGTTGTCGTCCTTCACTCATCTCAAACAGCTGCCATCTGCAGGAAACCATGACAGGGGAGAGATCTAATGGTACGATTGTATTTGTTCTTCACTCATCATCGTTGTCCCAGTTGGCTTTTGATATATTTGTTCCATCGTTGTCGTCCTTCACTCATCGTTGTCGTCCTTCACTGATCATATCGTCAGCCCAGCTGCCATATGCAGGAAACCAAAAGCAGTGGGAGAGATCTAAGGGCAAGGCCAACGCTCCAGGATGGACCGGTGCCCCAGCTGCCAAGTCGGCTTGGATAGTTGAACCTGAGAAAAAGATGCTGCTTGCAGCGCTAGACGGGATCCTGCAGAGGAGGCTGGTTCTCCCGTGAAAAAAGTGCAAGGCAGCCAATGGGAAAGCGTTGGAAAACACCATTGCTGAGCTCAACAGTACCTTGCTACCTTTTTGTACAGAGAAAAAGCTACCAAACCTGAGAACACTACTACTGCTTCCGTTGGATGAAGGTAGAACTAAACAGTAGCTTCAGTTACCTTTTATTTAGGTGGAGCATGGGGCACCAGTATAGTGATGCCACCATTGTACATGCCCTAATGGTACGATTTGCATGCTGTAGGCCGTAGCAGCATGACAGGGGAAAGCAACGCACAAACAGAAGTAATATATGCTGATCTTTTCTGATATGAGATGGCAAATCATGACATGACAGTAGTGGGGAGAGATTAGTTGGTACGATTTGCAGCGTCAAGTTAAAGTGCATGCATAAATAAGTGTTTAAAAATAACTATAAGTGATGGAAAGATAAATGTAAGAGTATTCTCAGTTAACATTTCATAAAATCTATAAAATATGTGACAAATTGATGTACAAAAAGAGGAAGATTTTTAAATTAAACTTCATGCCATGCTACTTTTGGCATGGACAACAGCTTTTTGCTCAAACGTCCAACATATATACCTACATAATCACATACAATTAAAGTATTCTTTTACTTGTGCCTAAAAAAAAACTTGTGCCCGACGTACATTACTTGATTCCCCCAGCAAGAAGAGACATGCATGACTTACTAAGTTGGCATTGTTTGCATTGATAGATTAATGTAGAAGTGCATGCTCTAGCCAATGCAACCAGAAGACCGATCTGATGGAAGAGACTAGGCAGCACATTATACGTCAACACTTCTCCTCACGTGTGGCTCCCTCAGGCCTAAACGTGGATCGAAAGTGGGCTACAATTTAATTGCACCAGCCGGGTCTTGAACTCAAGACCTCTTGGCTCTGATACCATGTAGAAGTGCATATGCCCTAGCCAATGCAACCAAAAGACCGATCTGATGAAAGAGACTAGGCAGCACATTATACGTCAACAATTAATACAAACAATATAATATGCATGACTTGATGAGGTGCAATTGTTTGTATGGATATATAGATTAATGTAAAAGATATGACATCTGAGTACAAAAATGACTTGTTGATGTCACACAGTTTTGATCAGATGGTTATCAATAATTGAGGTGATGTTGGAACACGCATGTGGGGAGAAATCTATTAGTTGTGGGCTATCTATTTAGATATTGAAGGTTTAGTGTGGCTTGTTCTCATTTAGATGAGAGTTTTAAAAAAGTCACATCTAACTGCTAGTGGGGATTCGTGAGGATTTTTTTGTTTGATTAATCTAATGATGTAGGACTTAGATGCGACTTTCCTAACTCTCATCATCAATAGAAGATTATACTCCCTCCGTTCCTTAATCTAATGCACATAACTTTTTCACGACTTCCATTTTGTAGTGCGTATAAGGGACAACGGGCAATTTTGGACGAAAATAAACCCTCAGGATGCGGCCGGTCTCCTCCCTTTTCTGTCTTGTTATGCATTCCTTTATATCCTTCCTCCCACACCGGACACATCACCTCCTCTTCCTCTAAAGATCCCGATCGAAGTCTATCTACTCAAATAGTGCAATGTCGCAGTTTTCCTTCAAAGAGATTGTGGCCACAATAGGGTAGGGGTGAGGTGGTGGAGGTGGAGCCTCCGTGCTAACAATGGGGTAATGGACGGAGGAGGTGAGAGTGGACAAGAGGAAGGTTGTGCCACTTTTGGGAGTTGATCGACAACCGCGAGATTTAAGCAGCGGTAAAGAAGGAAGGTGGCATCACGAGCGACCAAGAAGGCAATGGACGGGTCATCGTCGGATTTGTCGGCGGATGTGTGCATTGGGATCTAGGTGCATGCATGCCTGTTACACGCCGCAATGTTGGTGATTGGGTTACTACAGGGAGATGGAGGACGTTGTTGTCACTAGAAGACTTTCCTGGCACCATCCTCGCATGGCGAGCCCTGATGAGGGTACAAGGAAAAATGGAAGCAAGGGCGAGTTCTTTGTGGTGTACTGTTGGAAATATGCCCTAGAGGCAATAATATTTGTATTATTATATTTCCTTATTCATAATTATAGATTTTATATTCTATGCTATAACTGCTATGATCCTAGATTATGCGATTCAGTGGAACTCATATGCACGTGTGGAATGGTAAACGGTAAAATAAAAGGTTCCTAGTCCCGCCTCTGGGAATAGCGCAAGTGTTGTTGGTGATCACGTTTTCAAGATCTTACGATATCGTGTAACGATGATCCTAAAACAACACTGAGATTATGACATTAGAAGAACGGTCATATTGAATCGACCCAATCTTGTTTGTGATGAATTGAGTGAATATCGTCTGTATTCAATTGTAATAAAATAGTGTTAGCATGTGAAATTGCTCCTTAGACCATGAGAGTATCGTGGTCACTTCTTATCGTACAATGGGCTTTGGAGTTGCTCAAACATCACCTATAACACGGTGATCATAACGAAAACTTACAGGTTCATCGAAAAGTTTGACAAGTGGCCGGATAGCTCAAGAGTGGTATTTGCTCCTCCGACGATGGAGAGATATTCTTAGGGTCCTCTCAGTGTGACGACATCAACCATAGTATAGCCAGACACAAGCGACTTAGTTACGGGGATGCCGGAACACACTAACGAGAAAGAAGAACAAAATCGGTAACGAGGATTTCAATATAATGAGCATAGTGATGCATCCTGGGTTTTGTGAAGTATCGCGAAGCAAAGGGAACATCACATGATAACCAAAGGTTCACTCGAATATCATTCGTGTACTCACAGGGACCGATATGGACGTCCACGGTCCCGCTGTCGGTCATTAAACGAACGGTTTCGTCCATGTCTGCGAGTTACCCCGAACCTACGGGGTCACAATCTTAAGGATATCATGATCTGCTGAGTGTTAGTATGACATGAGTAACGAGAATATAATTTTTGAATTATTTCATGAATATTTGGAATAGTTGTGAGAGGATCCGGAGGCGTTTCGGGGTCACCGGGAGGGTTTCGAAGAGTATCAGTTATTACCGATAAATTATATATAGGTTATAAAGGATTCCGGAGACGTTAAAAAATAATAATGTTCTAAAAGTATTTAGAACATTTTATATTTAATTTGAATATCAATGGGCCTTAAAAGGCCAAGAGGTGGAAGGAATTATGGGCCACAAGGGCCCATAAAGAAGTGACGCCCCCTTGCCATATAGGGGGGGGGGGGATTGGACTAGGGGATGAGTCCTTCTCCTACTACTTGGCTGGTGCCCCAAGGAGGGACTTTCCCTCCTTTGTTGTTGCCCCCTCCTCCTCCTCCAACCTGGATACACAAGTTTTGGAGCCTCCTCTAGTTCTTCTAGTTCTGATTCTAGTTGGTCCTAGTTGACTAATTAGAGCTAGGATAATCCTCTTGTCCTCATAATTAGAAGCCCAGTGTGGTTCTAATCTCCTCCCTCTAATTCTCCGGCGACGATTAGCTCTGGATAGCGTGAAGGCTGCACACTTGCAACCAAGTAGAGAGGCCGTGCTTTCGGTCTTCAGTTCAAGGGACTATTTGTGGGTGTTATGAGGGATCGTTCATTGACGGTTCGAGGGAATCCAAGTACGATATACGCCAACACATTCTTCTTCCGCTCCAACTCAGTGATGTTAATGATCATGATCCCAACCTGTTATGCATCTTCATATTGATCTTGGGTGATCGGTGCGATTTTTTTGTTTTCTACTATGTTTCCCAACATGTACGTCATGGGGTTGATAACCCACTAAGTGTAGTGGATCGATTCTAGATCTTTTCGATAAGTAGAGTGTCGAACCCAATGTGGAGCTGAAGAAACCCGTCAAGGGAAAATAACAAGGAATTATTTTAAAAGTTACATAGACTGTTTGTATGTTTGTTTGATCAAGGGAATAATTGCAAGAGTGCAAATTGCAAATTAACAACATGATGTGATCACAACACCTTATATGAGGTAATAGTTCATGGATTGAAAGCTAAGTTGGATATTGATGATGGTGGAGACAGTGATGGTGATGATATTGATGGTGATCCCCATGATGAACGAGGTGTTGGTCATGTCGATGGCTTCTATTTTCACAACCCAGAGGGGAAGAAACCTGGAGAAATAGGGCCCCCTTCCCCCGAGGGAAAAAGGTTCCCTGCTTAGTTTTTGCGTCGTAGATGGCAATGGAAATCCCATAGAATAGAACTGGTTTTTAGGGTAAAATAGGATTAGGGGCGCCGAAAAGCATCAGAGTACACCCCATGGGCACCACATGCCACGATCACACACAATGCCTAGACACGCGGGCCTTATAGGAGCCCCCCCTCAAGCGGGCTCTTTCCCCTTGTTCAATTCGCACATGAAAATGACTTCTTGAATTTTTGATATCTTTTGAGCTCTAGAAAACTATTTTCTTCGTTGAAACATGTTTTGGTGCTCTTACGTAGCTTTTGTCAATCCCCCTCCTCCAGTACACGTAAATTAAGAGGAAAGAGGCACCGGTTTGATGTGATAATGTGAAAAACGAGGATAATTATGCGCAATCTATATTAAGAAATAATGATGCAAAATGGATGTATCAGCTCCCTCAAGTTTAGATTCTGCCTCCCTCCAAGTGAATACCAACCTTAGTAAATATGACCACAAGTTTATGAAGTGATGTGTCGATAATAAAGAATACAAAAATGACAACATCACTATTACTTTCATGATGAAACATTGTAAGCATCAACTCTTTTCCTACAAAACTTCTTATGAGGAGGTGATGATACCCTTTACATGCAAAAGTTTGGCAATTAAATGTTAACTGTTCATTCCAAATCATGTTTTCAACCACAACAATTGCATTATTCTCATTCTTCCAAAAGGGTCTATGTTAGAGATTTTGTTTAGCGAACTTTGCAAGCTCAACTATCTCTTAGTCCTTGATGATTCAATATCGCTCATAGGAATTTGTTTAGAACAACTCACTTCAACCGCACACAAGGAAGATTTACGTTTAGCAAATGCTTAACTTCTTACTTTCACATCTCAAGGACAATGTTAATTTATGATCGTGTAGGTTAGCATGGACTTTCATGTGGTTCTTGGGGATGATCGAAAGTTTAATTGATTGGAACCTAATTTGCCATTTTCCCTTATGATAGTTCCCATTTTATTTATTGATTTTTCATATATTAAGGCACCATCACAAGTTAGTGGAAAAAATCAACTTTTATTCAACAAAATTTCTATCATAATTAGATGGCAACTTTGATTTATGCACTGATGATAATTTACCTGGATGAACTTACTCAATGAGACACACATGTATAGTGGACACTTATTTGAATGATTGGGTTTAAGTATAAATCTTTGCTAAACATGTCTTTATTGCTTTAGACTCATCACAAGTGTTACATCACTTAATTAAGATAATGATTGGTCGCTTTCATCTCCAAAAATCATCTCTTTTACCATCTTCATGCTTGAGAACGAGCGTGGATTAAAGCTTGTGGATGCTGATATGCATCCAATGTATCTATATTTTTTGTATGATTCATGTTACATTCCTTTGTATTTCATGCACTTTTGGCATACTTTTCATTCATTTCTATTTGACTAACATAATAGTCCAGTGCCCAGTGATGATTCCTATTTTTTGGTTTCTTTAGTACTTCAGGAAAATGCCACGGAGAACGTCACAGAAAAACAAATCAGAAAAATGGGTTCTAAGACTTCTATGCCAGGAGAGGGCCGGACCCTACCTCCTAGTGGGGCCCATAGGGTGTAGGAGCCCCCTGTAGGCGCCCACCATACAAGGGTGACTGTGGAGTGCGTGCAGCCCTCGGGTGCCTCTAGTGCCCAATGGCCTATATATTTCCCGAAACCCCGATACCTAACTATCTAGCATTTTTTCCGCCACCGCTACAACCCGTTTCCAAGGCGATCTTCATTTGCAAGCCTAACTAGGATCTCTGTCGGAGGCGATATCCATCTTCATCATGACCAAGCTCCATCCTTGTTCCCCAAGATGAGTTTTGAGTAGTCTACTACTACTTGTGTTTCGCGTCAACAAATTCCCCGAAGAGGAGGGGATGATGCAGCACAGCGGCAGTAAGTATTTCCCTCAGTTATGAAACTAAGGTTATCAATCCAATAGGAGAACCAAGCAACACTATGTAGACAACACCTGCACAACAAATCCTCGCAACCCAATGCGTAGAGGGGTTGTCAATCGCTCCAAGGTATTGAAATATGATAAATAGATAGATTGATAGATGCAAATAAAATAAAGGCAAATAAAACACAACAAAGTATTTTTGGGTTTTTGATAGAATAGATTTGAAGATATATGATAAGAAATAGACCCAGGGGCCGTAGATTTCACTAGTGGCTTCTCTCAAGGAAATAGCATACGGTGGATAAACAAATTACTGTTGGGCAATTGATAGAAAATCAAATAATTATGATGATATCCAAGACGATGATCATGTACATAGGCATCATGTCCAAGATTAGTAGACCGACTCCTGCCTTCATCTACTACTATTACTCCACACATTGACCGCTATCCAGCATGCATCTAGTGTATTAAGGTCATGGAAAAATGGAGTAATGCAATAAGAACGATGGCATGATGTAGACAAGATCTACCCATGTAGGAATAGACCCCATCTTGTTATCTTTAATAACAACGAAACGTGCGTGTCATGTCTCCTTCTGTTACTGAGATTGAGCACCGCAAGATCGAACCCATTACAAAGCACCTCTTCCCATGGCAAGATAAATCAATCAAGTTCGCCAAACAAAACCAAAATATCGGAGAAGAAATACGAGGCTATAATAATCATGTATTGGTAGATCTAATCATAAACTCACAATTCATCGGATCCCAACAAACACACCACAAAAAAGAGTTATCAAATAGATCTCCAAAGAGAACATTGTATTGAAGATCAAAAAGAGAGAAGAAGCCATCTAGCTACTAACTACAGACTCGTAGGTCTATGGTAAACTACTCACACATCATCGGAGGAGCACCAACGAGGATGATGAACCCCTCTGTGATCGTGTTCCTCTCCGGCGGAGTGCCGGAAAGGCCTCTAGATTACATCTCACGGTTCTGGAACTTGCGGCGTCTGAAACAATTTTTCGTCGACTCCTCTAGGGTTTCTAGAATATTGTGGTACTTATAGAGTCGGAGGCCGGTGGAAAAGGTTCATGTGGGTCCCAAAAGCCAGGAGGGTGCACCTGGGGCCTCTAGCGTGCCCTGGTGTCTTGTGGGCCCCACGGGCCTCCTCTGATACACCTCTTGGGCTCCCCGTGTCTCTTCTGGGCAGAAAAAATCTCAAAAAAGTTACGCGACATTTGGACTCTGTTTGGTATTGATATTCTGCAAAGTAAAAAACAAGCAAAAAACAACAACTGACACTAGGCACTATGTCAATAGGTTAGTCCCAAAAAATGATATAAAGTTGCTAGAAAATGTATATAAATCATTCAAGATTTATAATATAACAACATGGAATAATAAAAAATTATAGATACGTTGGAGACGTATCATCCCCTCATTGGACTACGAGTTCATGTCAGTAGCTAAAATTTTAATCTCTTCATCTTGAGGTATTCAGATGTTCAATTCAATAGTTATATGAGCAGCCCTACATGATTATGGTTAGTATGGTGTATTTGTAGCGATGTTGTTGATCATGTGATGAATTATTCCTTTATGTTCTGATTTCTGTATGCCATGTTGTCTGATCTATAAACGAGCATTAAACATAACTAACATCGAATAATGCACCACAAGTAGGATGTAACTTCATTGCATAACTATTGACTTTCGTGCTTGCATAGGGAATCACAAACCTTAACACCAATATTCTTACTAAAGCATAATTACTCACCAACATGACTCATATATTACTATCTCCATATTGCAAAACTATTGCAAAGAATCAAGTTTTAATATCCAATGATCTTCATGATGGTTTTTATTATCCCTCTTGAATATCTATCACTTTGGGACTAATTTCATATATTACCATTGATTTTAACAAGCTCTCAAACAAACTTAACTGAAGAACTAGAGCATACATATTTCTTCAAAATTTTCATGTCTCAAAATAATATAAGTGAAGCATGAGAGGATTTCTTCAAAAAAGTTACTAACTCTCAAATAATCTAAGTGAAGCATGAGATCATATTTCTTCAAAATGAAAGCACCATCGTGCTAAAAAAAGATATGAGTGAAGCACTAGAGAAATTCCGTAGCTAAATTTTTTTAAGTGAAGCACATAGAGCAATTCTAACAAATCATAGCATCATTATGGCTCTCTCAAATAGGTGTGTCCAGCAAGATATTTGTGACAAATTAAAAAGCAAAACAAGCAAAGACTCATATAATACAAGACGCTCCAAGCAAAACTCATGATATGCGACGAATAAAAATATAGCTCCAAGTAAAATTACCAATGGTCGTTAGAAGAAAGAGGGGATGCCTTCCGGGCCATCCCCAAGTTTAGTTGCTTGGTTCTCCTTCAATATTACATTTGGGTGCCATGGGCATTAGCAAGCTTAGGCTATTTTCACTCCTTATTCTTCATCCATCGTGATCTCACCCAAAACTTGAAAACTTCAATCACACAAAACTTAACAAAACCTTGGTGAGATCGGTTAGTATAATAAAGCAAATCACTGCTTCAAGTACTGTTGCAAACCCATTCATATTTTATTATTGCATTGTACATACTATATTCTAACTATTCCATGGCTTATACCCCCTAATACAATCCATAGATTCATCAAATTAAGCACACAATGCAACGAAAATGGAATCTGTCAAAAACAGAACAATTTGTAGAGATCCGAATTATAGTCATACTTCTGTAACTCCAAAAATTCAGAAAACTTAGGAAAAACGTGTACAATTTGTATATCAACCATGTGTTAAACATTCAGAATTTTATCATGCTCTAGTGAATTTTGACAATTCTTCTACTAGACGCAAAAGTTTCTGTTTTCGAACAGGATCAAATCAAACATCACCCAAATCATCCTAAAGGCTTTACTTGGCACAAACACTAATTAAAACATGAAACACACTCTAATTAGAGGCATAAATTTATATATATTGAATAACAGAAAGAAAACCAAAAATAATAAAAATAAAGATAACTATTGGGTTGCCTCCCAACAAGCTATCGTTTCACGCTCCTAGCTAGGCATAGATGATTTTAATGATGCTCACATGAAAGACAAGAATTGAAGCACAAAGAGAGCATCATAAAACATGTGACAAACACATTTAAGTCTAACATACTTCATATGCATATGCATTTTGTAGGTAACCAAATTACCAAGACAAGAAATATCTAGCATATGCAAGGAAGAAGAAAAGAAACAATAGCAAAATCAACAGGACGAGAGGTAATTTAGTAACATGAAAATTTCTACAACCATATTTTCCTCTCTCATAATAATTACATGTGGGATCATATTTAAATTCAACAATATAGCTATCATATAAAATTTTATCTTTGTGATCCACATGCATAAAAGTTTTATAATCTTTCAAGATAGTGGGATTAACATCAACTAAAGTCATGACCTCTCCAAACCCATTGTTATAAAAGATTTCATAAGATTAAACACTCTCCAAATGTGTGGGATTATTTTTACTTAAAGTTGCGCTCTTCCAAACCCACTTTCAATATTATTGCAAACACTATTATCAAGATCATATTCATCATGAGTCTTAAATAAAATTTCAAGATCATAAGAAGAATCACCCCAACCATGATCATTGCAATAAGTAGCGGACAGAGCAAAATTACCATCCCCAAGCTTGTGGTTTTGCATATTATTAGCACAACTGACATTAATAGAATTTATAGTGAAATCATTACAATCACGCTTTTCATTCAAGGAGGTATCATGAATCACTTTATAAATTTCTTCTTTCAACACTTCATAACAATTTTCAGATTCATGATTTTCAAACAAAACTTCATAAAGATAATCAAGTGCACTCAACTCACTAGCAATTGGTTCATCATAACTTGATCTTTTGAAAAGATTAGCAAGTGGATGAGGATCCATATCAATAGACTTTTAGCAAGCGAATATGCAAGCAAATAGAAGGCACATGGTAACCCAAGCAACCAAAAGATCCAACACAAAAAAGGCGAATGGAAAGATGGCAAATAAAAAGGAAAATATTTTTGTGTTTTTTGTAAAAACATTTTAGAAGTGGGGAGATGAAAACAAGAGGCAAATGACAAATAATGTAAATTGCAAGTAGATGAGACTTTATGCATAGGAACCTGATAGATCTTGACTCGATCCTCCCCGGCAACGGCGCCAGAAATTCTTCCTACTACATGTGATTCGTGTCAGTAAATTCCCCGAAGAGGAGGGGATGATGCAGCACAGCGTCAGTAAGTATTTCCCTCAGTTATGAAATCAAGGTTATCAATCCAGTAGGAGAACCAAGCAACACTATGTAGACAACACCTGCACACAAACAACAAATCCTTGCAACCCAACGCGTAGAGGGGTTGTCAATCCCTCCAAGGTATTGAAATATGATAAATAGATAGATTGATAGATGCAAATAAAATAAAACCAAATAAAACACAATAAAGTATTTTTGGGTTTTCGATAGAATAATCTAAAAATATGTGATAAGAAATAGACCCGGGGGTTGTAGATTTCACTAGTGGCTTCTCTCGAAAAAATGGCATACGGTGGGTAAACAAATTACTGTTGGGAAATTGATAGAAAAGCAAATAATTATGGCGATATCCAAGATGATGATCATGTATATAGGCATCACGTCCAAGATTAGTAGACCGACTCCTGCCTGCATCTACTACTATTACTCCACACACTGACCGCTATCCAGCATGCATCTAGTGTATTAATTTCATGGAGAAACGGAGTAATGCAATAAGAACGGTGACATGACTAGCTAGAACAGCCACTACCAATCCTCGGGCAACTTCGCGACCTATGAAGTTGACAAAGGTGAAACGAGCACCAACCAGGTAAGATTACAAAAACATCCATGAGCATTGCAAACACATGCATATATACATATATCATCTAACCATTCATTATTGATGATTTCAAATATTTGACCTGCCAGGCGTATGTACGAGACCCATCTCCAAAACCGGTCCAGCAGCAGCTACCGGTACGCGATGTGGACATGCTCAGTTGTGAGCTTGTCGCGTTAAAGGAGAGTACAATGAAGGCACTTAAGGAGTTGAATGACTCCCTGAAGAATGAGAAGGAAGAGATGATCGAGAGAACTCTGATCTCTGTGATAAGATATTGAAGCTCATTGACCAGAAGGACAAACTGGTCACCAAGATCGAGCCTATGAAGGAGATACGGCTCCTGAAGGTCAAGAGGGAAGAATTGAAGACCCGCAAAGTCCATTATAGAAAGGAGGGATAGAGCAACATGAACAAGTTTCATGAGATGAGGATCATTCTTCATCCTCGAGACATGTAATAATGCATGCATATATGTAGGTTGTAGTTTAGCTAGCAGATAACTTTTGGTTGTAGCTAGCTAGCGGATAACTTTTGCTTGTAGGTAGCAAGCTAGCCGATCACTACTATTTATGGATTTGAAGTTGCCACTAGAACTTTAAATGGCCGCACATATACTAATAGCTGGATATTTTTATTACTGAAAAATACAAATTCTAGCATTATCTCACAATAAACGCCATAGCTAACACAATATATTGTTGGCGTTAGCCAGGTGGCATGCCATCAGTACTAACATACTGTTGAAGTGTCTGCCAATGCCACCACTAAATTGTTTTCACTGGCGCCATATTGGTGGCGTCGGGTGTGTACGCCAGCAAGGCACTTTTTGCCATGCCATAGCTAGGCTTTTTTCCACTAGTGCCAAGATTAGTACACAGACCCCTGCCTACATCTACTACTATTACTCCACACATCGACCGCTATCTAGCATGCATCTAGTTTATTAAGTTCATGGAAAAACGGAGTAATGCAATAATAACGATGACATGATGTAGACATGATCTATGCATGTAGGAATAGACCCCATCTTGTTATCCATAATAGCAACGATATGTGCGAGTCATGTCTCCTTCTGTCACTGAGATTGAGCACCGCAAGATCAAACCCATTACAAAGCACCTCTTCCCATGGCAAGATAAATCAATCAAGTTGGCCAAACAAAACCAAAATATCGGAGAAGAATTATGAGGCTATAATAATCATGTATGGATAGATCTGATCATAAACTCACAATTCATGGGATCCCAACAAACACACTGCAAAAAAGAGTTACATCAAATAGATCTCGGAAGGGAACACTGTATTGAAGAACAAAAAGAGAGAAGAACCCATCTAGCTACTAACTACTGACACATAGGCCTATGGTAAACTACTCAGGCATCATCGGAGGAGCACCAATGAGGACGATGAACCCCTCCGTGATCGTGTTGCTCTCCGGCGGAGTGCCGGAAAGGCCTCTAGATTGGATCTCATGGTTCTGGAACTTGTGACGACTGAAACAATTTTTCGTCGACTTCTCTACGGTTTCTAGAATATTGTGGTATTTATAGAGTCAGAGGTCGGTGGAAAAGGTTCCTATGGGCCACACAAGCCACCAGGACGCGCCTGGGGCCTCTAGCGCGCCCTGGTGTCTTGTGGGCCCCGTGGGCCTCCTGTGGTACACCTCTTGGGCTCCTTGAGTCTCTTCTGGGCAGAAAAAAATCTCCAAAAAGTTTTGCGACATTTGGACTACGTTTGGTATTGATATTCTGCAAAGTTTAAAACATCCAAGATTGATAATATAACAACATGGAACAATAAAAAATTATAGATACGTTGGAAACATATCATTCACTCATTAGACTACGAGTTCATGTCAGTAGCTAAAGTTTTAATCTCTTCATCTTGAGGTATTGAGATGTTCAATACAATAGTCATATGAGCAGCCCTACATGATTATGGGTAGTATGGTGTATTTGTATGGTGATGTTGATCATGTGATGAACTATTCCTTTATGTTCTGATTTATGCATGTCATCTTGTTTGATCTATAGATGTATATTTTTCTTTGTTTGGTTGTCTACTATTAGCAAGTTTAGATCAGTAATCTATTATTAGACAAGTGGGAATTAGTTGGGTTCAATCTTACAAGTAATCTACCACATTGCCATCAAGTGGAAAAGGCTTGTACGAAAATATTGCCACTAAGGGTTAGGGTTTATTAGAGGGTTCACTGGAATCCCATAAACATAACAGTATGTAATCTTTCTAAAGGAATTACTCTGTTTATACTTAATGTTCAGATGGTGCAGAAATATCGATCAATGGACGAGCTATTTAGCTATAAGGTGCAGAGGATATCTCGGCTTGATAGTATTTACCTTTGTATAATCAAAATATTCATATGTCTGGCCTAAGCACGAAATATTTCATTATGCAATTTTCACATGATTAAATCATTTACCGCACTTTTAAGCTTTGAAGAGTTACACTTGGTGAACCAATGAACTTCGTTGTTTTTAGCATATAAACCAACTTCTAGCAACATTTACACATTGTTTTATGTTCAGTTTTGTTTCATTCCGAAAAGACAAAAATATTACCCACACATTATCTTTTAATCGCCTTCTGTAAGTAGCAAGACTAGCAAGGATTGACAACATTTGTTAGAATTGTAGGGGACCCCAGTGAATTTTATTTGTGTTGCAGGGTACATAACTGTTGCAGGAACACTGGTGTCTCCATGGATGGATACCTTAGTTTTTCACTGAGGGAATACTAGCTGCTACATACTACTTCACTTGAGAGCCCAGTACCTTGCCCTCTCGCAAGCAAGCAGGAAGCAACATAGTTCATTCACGGTACTATTTTGTGATAGAACCCTACCCTAGCTAGAGTAGGGATCTAGCTAGCAACAATACTACACAAGAGCACAAATGTGAATGCACAGAGAGCTCTGCTGATGGATAGCGAAGCAACTCATATATATGACTTGGTGATACCAAGTTAGGCCTCCAGCCGGTGCCTGCGCATCCCCCCTCCTCGACGACACCTGCAGGCACAAAGGTTAATCCCATACACAATTGCTAGAGTAGCTACAAAATCTGATTATCACAAGTCTTATAAACCAAAATGGAGGAAATACTAATTTACTAGATTTGTTATTAATGTATTTTTATTGTTGTCATTTTGTATGTCATAAATCTTGTCGTAACATAACAAAGCACGCATTGTAATAAAGTGAGTGCAAAAATGCAATGATGTCAAATGCACTAAACTCCCTAACCATAATAAATTTTGCACAATTATATATAAAGACAAGGGTGTAAAAAATATGGGGTTAGTTGACCCACAACTAATACAAAGAATCATCACTATTGTCGAGTCTTCCCCCGCTGACAATTTTAAATAAATAACAAGTTGTCTTGGCCAAACAAATGTTCTTGGTCAACCTCGGGAAGCTCTCATGATAAGACTGGGGTTGAAATGTAACCAAGACCTATACTTCTGGGAGGAAGGGGATGAGTGGATCGCATGGAGGAGAGAGATTGGCGCACCGACTTGGAGAGAAAGAGAGGGACCGAGATGTTTAATGGGCATAAATGAAATATGAACTATCTGTACATAAAACTCAAATTTAAAAAATCGTATTTATGTTGGTGAGTATATATTTAGGTCATATGCAAAAAATGTTTTGAAAATTCAAACATCTTTGTATCAAAAATATATTAAAAAGTAGCTTGAATGTAAATGGTTTTTGAATTTTAGAGAAGGGTAAATAAAGTATAAAAATATTAACTTGGCATGGTGTAATGGTATGACCTCTAAATGGTGTGGTTACAACTTCATCTAGTTACGATAACACATATTATTGATTTTTTTTATTTTTATAGTTATTTATTAGATATTATTGTTTCTTATGCTTTATAGAAAGTGAATCTGGTCAACAAAAATAAAAGTTATTCCGTCTAACATAAATATTTATTCTACAAATTTATAAATAAGATTAAACTAATTTGACTTCTAGATTAATTTTTTTGAGACAAACTTCTAGATTAAATTTGACTTATAGATTAAATGTTATTGATTTTTAATGATGTAAACTTTACTAGTGGCATGCTCTAAATTGGCCCACCACTAGTATTTTGGTCCAGAATAGCCAAAACTAAAATTACTAGTGGCGGGCGCGATATTGTGAACGCCACTGGTACTTTGTTCAAATTGCTAATCTTGTCCAGTGGTAAGTGGCCAGATTATTGGTGGCGGGTGCAAATACATGCCCACCACTGGTAAGCTTCCAGTTATAAGCAATTTTGCAACATCATGCATATAACTGTCTCGCAACCCATCTTACTGATGCCAAACTTGATCCTATCTGGGAACCAAAGGTGCCCTAGCACACCAAAATCTCCGGCTGGCTATTCCAACTGGACATGCTCAACAGTAGGATCAATTGGCACAAGAAAACTTTTCTAGACACTAAAATTAGCCTAAGGTGCAACAGCGGAATTGAAGATCATGACCATTTGATCCTTCAATGCCCCCAGTAGCCTTTTGGAATGCTCTCAACTTCACACCTGTTGAAAGTTTATGGGAATCCACCATGTCGGCCGTTCTTCTCCCATTACCATCTGCCCCTTCATCATGTTGTTGCTTCTTCGGAAAATATTGGAGGGTGGTGGTGGGCGGTTGACAAACTCATAGATAGCATAGCTATATCGAGGAATGCAATCTGAAATCTCACCCTTTGGTCCAATCTTAGGCCTAATGAACTCAAGGAACATGCCGGTCTGTGGCATGCTTTCTTGTCTTCACGGATCTCGTGAACCCCAACTCTTAATTTTTGAAATATATTGGGGTTCGGGCCGGGAGCAGTGGCAATGACAGCACAAAAATACAGTCGGCTCAAATGCACTATACTCTCTGAACTATCCTAAATTTTTGCACGATTATTTGAAATGGTAAGGGTGTAATAAAAAAACTGTAGGGTCAGCTGACCACACATGACACAACTAACACATAGGATTGTCAACCATGGGGAGTATCCCCGGTGATAATTTCAAAGAGAAAAAATAACAACAACTAAGCTTGGCCGAAAAGATGTTCGTTGCCAACCTCGCAAAACTCGTGGCAAGACTGAGGGTGTAAATATAACCAACACATGTACTTAGTTTTGTAAATTGTTTTTTGCACATGAATTTTGATTGAGGAAAAAATTGGTTCTGGCTTGCCGTAGCTTTCTAAAAGAAGAAAGAGCTTCTGGTTCATCAGTGCATGGGGATAGGCCTCAAATGAGAAATAATCACCTGTGAAATAAGAACGGCAGCAACAAGCAGACCACGCTAGAGGCGTAGTTCGAGGTCCAGCGGCTTGCCAGCGCCGCTTGGGACGGAGGCCCTTGACAAGCTGAGAGTGCCCACCTCGCCCACGCGGCTGGGGAACTGGTGGAGGCGCAGCGCGTTCTCGGAGAAGCGCAGAACGTCGGGCCTGAGGGGCGCCGCCGCGGCACCGCCATGCGAAGCGATGGACGTGCAATACATAGACCGGCCGGTGGCAGAGTCCCACGGTGGCCCGGTAGGCGTGGCGGCGATGGCGGCGCCTCCAAATGGGCCGCCGTTGTAGGGGTTTTTGAAGCAGCCGGCGCGTTCGCTGCGGTGCGCGTTCTGGTGACCGCCGAGCGCTTGTGGCTTGAGGAACGTCATGTTGCAGAAGAGGCACTCGAACAGCCGCACTGTCTTGCCGTTCACGTCTGCCGTCGGTAACGGCTCGTCCCGGTCTTGGTTGCCCAGCTCCAGCACCAACGATAGCGGCAGGTCGGCTGCTGCCGCCTGCGCATGGAACCAAGACGGCGTGGCCTTCTCCATGGAGCACGCCAGAACAGAAGATAGCTACTAAGAAGTTGAGGGGAGGCGCTTCTCTGTGACTAGAGCCTAGAAATGGAGGAGGACGAGTGGGAAATAACGGGGATTCAGTGGAACTTAGAATGAGAGGGATATGGGTTATAAATCCTGGTCCAGGTGACTGCAGTACAAGTATATGGAGTTTATTCCTCAAAACAACAAAATAATAATCATTCTGAGTTTATTAAACTTGTACAGACTGATGAGTGTGTGTGTGTGTATTTGTTCGTGTAAACCGGTCCCGAGGCAACTGTTGTAAGCACTGGACTCGGTATGTGTATGCATCATCTACACTGTAGGCATAGCCTCTTTTTTTTCTTTGAGGAAACATTGTAGGCATAGCCATCAGCAGTGTCGCAACTGAAAGGCTGAAGTATGTCTGTGGGCCGTTCATGTGCAATTATATGCACTCTGAAGAAAATAGAAAAAGGGAAGGCACCCAAAGTTGAAGGCTCTCTCTCTGTTTTCCCCTGATTTTTCTGCTGATGAGATTCTTCCATTCACCCGACGAGTGATTGCAAGCTGTGTGCGTGGGAGTTCCGACAGCTGAGATTTCTTCCATTCAAAACAGCTGACAGTGCCCTGCCGCCCGACCGTGTCGGGCCCGCCACTCTGCCCCCTCCCCCCTCTTCTCCGGTGGCGGCGGATCTTGCGTTCTCCGGCGGCGGCGGAGCCCTCATTCTCAACGGCGGCGGAGCCTTCGTCCTCAAAAAATGGTGAGTGAGAACCCTAGTCCCCCTCCCGTTCCTCTCTCGGCCCCGTAGATCTCAGCTCGTTTCCTCTGTTTTCGCTTGTTGAATCGATAGGTTGTGAGGGGAGCCCGTGGGCATACTGAGATGGAGCCGCCAAATTCAACTTCGAATAGGTAATGCGTCTCTCTCCGACCCAATTTTGCATGCAATTAGGGCCTAGTCTGCTCTTTCTCACGGGCTCACACTGTCCGCCACTGACAGAGGGGATGCTGCCGTTCGGACCTTCGAATTGACGGTCAATTTCTTTCCATCCAAGGCAAAATTAGTTGATGGTAGCATTCAGAACGTTAAGAGAGACACAATTGTTAAATGGGAGGTTGAGTTTACAGAGATTGATCCACAAGTTCTACAGAACATGGGAGAGAAGGCAGTGAAGAAATGGGTGGAAAAAATTGGGGAGAATGTTGTTTGGGATCCAGAGCAAGAAGTATCACTGTTGCGGTTTGATGATTGGAAAGGAGAGTATGTCAGAATGGAAGATGGTGAACAGATTGTTGATGAAATCGATCGGCAAAACGGCTGGACAAGCAAAAGAGCTAATTTTTTTGCTGAGCTGGTTGATCTGAATATTTTTTCGAAGGTTGGATATGTGCCATCACAATTGGCTGCGCAGATGGTAGATGATGATTGGGCTACACAGATGCCATTGATTCCCATGTGTACTGAACTTACAGTAATAGCCGAAGAGGGACAGGTTACTGGAACTGAAACTGAAACTGCAGCAACTGTTGATTGGAATGTAGTTGAATTAGATGAGCCTACTGATTTGGTCATTGCACCAATGCCTGACATTGAGATGGCCAAACTTTTTGGCATTCCAGTCGATGACAGAGCAGGAGAGGGGCGAATCTAGTTTGCCTGCTAATGTTGATGGAGATGTAGATGGACAATTGATGGAACAAGCTGCAGATGAAGTAGATGATGCACATGATGATGAGCTGGTGCATGTGTATGACAAAGAAAACCCTGTCATTGAAGTAGGCAAGTTGTTCCCAAGCATGAAGGAGTTTAGGATGTGTTTCAAGACTTATGCAGTGAAACATGAGTTTGATGCCAAGACTGTTTGGACTGATAGAAAGAAGTTTTATGCGAGGTGCAGAGGATTTGATGGTAGTGTCAAGCCTTGCAAGTGGTACATATCTGCTAGACTGCAACCTGATGGAAGTACTGTCAGGGTTAACCAAATCCCCAATCAACATACTTGTATTACAAGTTCACAGAGAGTATCAACCATGACATCACAACTTTGGGTTGCAGAAAAGATCACCCCAATTTTAGCCAAAACACCAAACACTACTGCCAAGAAACTCAAAGTAGACTTGGAAAAGATGTACCCCATTAAACTGAAATATACCACAGTGTGGAAGGCAAAACAAAGGACAATGAAAAATTTATATGGTGATTGGGCAAATACATTTAGGATGCTTTACAACTTCAAAGCAGAGGTGGAAAAGAGGTCACCTGGTAGTGTTGTGGAGATAGATACAGAGGTATCAACCAAAGGTGAAGTCAAGTTCTCCAAGTTTTTTATGGCTTTGAAGCCTTGCATAGATGGCTTCAAAGCAGGGTGCCGTCCATATTTGAGCATAGACTCATCATTTTTGACAGGCAAGTGGAATGGTCAGTTGGCAGCATGCAATGCTCTAGACGGACACAATTGGATGTTTCCTATTGCTGTTGGCTTGTTTCAGTCAGAAACAGAGGCTTCATGGACATGGTTCATGATCCAGTTGAAAAGATGCCTAGGGCCAGTGTCACCTTTGGCTATACACACAGATGCATGTAAGGGGCTTGAAAATTCAGTGAAAAATGTTTTCCCACATGCTGAGTAGAGGGAGTGCTTCGGTCATTTGTGGATGAATTTGATCAAAAAATTTAGAGGAGAAAAATTTGGGCGCATGTGGCCAGCAGCAAGATCTTACACTAGACAGACACACAAATATCATCTTGATAAGATAATGGCAGCATGTGATGAGTTTGGTCCATGGCTGAACACCTACCATTCTTTGTTATGGTACAAGTCAGCATTCAACACTGCCATCAAGTGTGACCACATCAACAACAATTTAGCAGAGAGTTTCAACAACAAGGTGAAGGAGTTAAAAGATTTGCCTGTGCATGACATGGTTGACCAAATCAGGATCATGCTCATGCGGTTGTGGGAATTGAGAAGAAGGATAGGTGATTGTCTGCAAGGTGATAAGCTTCCAGCAGTGGTACAACAGGTGGTCAATAGGAGCAGAAGTCTTTCACATTTGTTTGTTGAAAAATCTTCACCTTGGGGTGCTGAAGTTAGAGATAGCAAAACTGGAAGGAGACATGTTGTTAACACTGAATTGCATGATTGCACTTGCCTCGAGTGGCAACACACTGGTAAACCATGTGAGCATGCCATTCTTTTCTTAGCATCCCAACCGAAGATAAACATGCACCCATATCTGCATGAATATTATTCGGTAGCACGATTTAAAGCTGCATATGCTACTCCAATTCCAGCACTTACAGATCAGTCTCAGTGGCCGGAAGTGGACATTGAATTTTCCATGTGTCCTCCCTTGACGAAAAGAAAGGCTGGCAGGCCTAAACAGAGTAGATTCAAGGCATGGTTTGAGAAAGGTGGGAGTAGTAAGAAGGGAAAGAAAGATGAAAAGCCAAAAAGGGCCCAAAAAGGTAACAAAAACAGATGCAAATTGTGCCAGGAACTTGGGCACAGAGTGGGATCTGTCAAATGCCGTTACACTCCTGATAAGCCAAAGTATGTTCTTGTTTATTTGTCTGCCTTTGATTTGGTGCTTTTTTCCAATTACTATATCTATAACATTTTTTGCACGGGAGGAAGCGAGCAAGTCAGCCCCTTGTTGTTGAACAGTGTTGGCCAACAAAAAAAGCAAGAGTCAATGGCGGTAGAAAGAAGAGAAGTGTGCCTGAGCCTGAGCAGACTGAAGAAAATCCTGCTGCAGTCAACATTCAGACTGAAGAAACTGATGTGGAGGTGCACACCGAAGAAACTGAACCTGAGCGTGTCGAGGTTCAGATTGAAGAAACTGAACCTGAGCGTGTCGAGGTTCAGACTGAAGAAACTCAACCTGAGCGTGTCGAGGTTCACACTGAAGAAACCCATGTTGAGGTACACATCAAAGAAGCTGAAACTGGTGTCAACATTGAGACTGAAGACACTCATCACGAGGGTATTGGTGAGGTGTTGAAAAGACCAGTGAAGAAAACCAAGATGATCAGTGAACTTGTGTGTGTTGAAGAACCAAAAACAAGAAGGGCTAAGGCGAAGAAGGGCACACGACGTGGTAGGAAGAAGTAGAACAAAGAACAGTTTGAAAATTTGGTGCATGTAATAATATTTGTAACTTGGTGCATACTGGTAGTCACTATGTATCCCCATATTTCTATTCGAACTTGTTTGTCTAAACCAGCCAAATAAAATTTAAATTTAAATTTAAATTTAAATTTAAATTTGGGCTATTGATATTTTAGTGCTATCTAAAGTACCTCAACTGAAATATGTTTGCTTGCTGATCATTCCGAGCCCTTTTGGTAAGTTGAACTCATAGTCATGAAAAGTGTGTTTCAAATGACCTCCAAAGATAGGGTAAACGGCCTCATATTTAAGCAAGTTTTGTTGGCACTTTGTCTAAACCAGCCAAATAATTTTCTACACATCTATTCTACCTATATAGTGTAAATCTAAAGTATCACTATTTATTGAATTAATTTTCTATTATTTTCTTTTATTTTTGAAAAAACAAGGTTTAATAGAAAATTATATATAAAACAAGTTTAAAACATGAAAATGAGAAAAGTAAGTTCAGATCTTTCTTAGTCAATCCAAAATGAAAATGAGAAAACAAGGTTTTCACACTTTTCATTTTCAAAACCCCACCTACTCTCGGGTGCCCACTACTCTCTCCCTTGAACTACATACTACATTGTTTGAGGAATGACAAATTTGTGAAGGATTTTTCGTAAAAATGTATGTAAACCATATTTATGTTTTTTTCTCGTTACTATACGACATAATAAGACTATGTGCGCAAGTTTTATATTTTTTTGATTTTTTTTGAATTAGTTATGCTCAACCCTAATCAGTCAAAACCTCTCAAAACCCCTCAAAACCCCTCAAAACCCCGCACACTACCTGGTCGTCGATCGTTTTACATGGACGGTTGAGATCAGGCGCTAGGGTTAGCTACAGTGTGCAGCGATCCGCATGAGACGCGCTGATTGGTTGACGCGGTGGGGTTTGGATCAGCCTCTCTCGTTGGAGCATCAGGACCGTTCATTTGAATCCAACGGCAAGAGTTGACGCGGTGCATGGACCAAGCCTACGCAGTGCCCTTTCCATCGTTGCATGCGTGCCCGTGCCCACCCGCAGCATGCATGCCCACCCGCAGGACTGCACCCGTCGTTGGTCGTTGCATGCATGCCTCGACGTAGCCCTGCCCCGCCACCCCTATCAACGCAGTAACCTGTCGCATGCCTACCATTAGAACCGATGCAGCGTCGCATCAAAGCATGCACCAAGCCACAATGCAGCAGCCCAATGAAGACAACCAAAAAGCAAACGCTGCAGGGCGTGCCGTGCATGGCGTGCTCCTCTTTGAGGACACAATACTGGCATGGGGTATCGATGTGGGTATAGATGCAGTTCAAACGACGTGCTGCCCGTTACAAGATGGGTAAATGAAGGCATCCATTATTGTCACGTCTCACATCGACCGAACGTTGCCCTCAAAAAAAAATCGACCGAACGTTGCCCTCTAGCCAGCTAGCCCTAGCAAGATGGGCTATGACATGAATGCACGGGCGGCACATGCAGAGAACCCGGGGCAGGCGTGTCCCCTTGACCCACGACGGCACAGACGCGTGCGTGATCCCGCCCCCCTTGACCCGCGACCGTCACAGCCCGTTTCCCACGCTCGTGTACACACTTCCATGGGGCGCCACCAAACGCCGCCCGCCCATTAATTCTACCCAGTGTAACCACAGCGGTTCCATCAAAAACCACATCGCTCTTGGGCTATTTAAGCCGGGCACTATCGTCTTCCTCTTCCTCCTCATCCACACCCCATCCTCTTCCTCCTCTGCCCTCCTTCTTCCTTCTTCTCCATCAAACCCGATCGAGCCCTCGAGCCACCGGGCGCCACCATGCAGTACAACGCCCCCACCTACCAACTCCCCCCAACCGTGCCGGAAAGGCTCTACCCGAACGGAGTGTACGTGGAGAGTACCCTTAGGGTTTGGGCCATCTCAAGGTGGAGGGGCGCAAGGGAGTTGACGGAGTTCTTCCTTGCGGCTGGCTTCCGCCACCTCCCCCGCGGCTCTCCAAGGATGTACCATGTTGAGGAGGTCACCCACAACGGCGTTGTGGTTGGGCTCCTCGCTACGTTCACTAACCCATTCGATGCTTTCTACCTCCTCGGGCGAGTGTATTGGGTTGGTTGTGAGTTCATAGCTTTCACCACCCATAACATTTTCACCGACTTCAACTCCATCTTCCCCAACAACGGCGTTATGCACACGCTCCCGTACCCAATCAACAACGACGAGTGAAGGGCGCCCGGAGGAGCCCGGAGAGAAGAACCCGAAGAAGAACCCGGAGGAGGAGGAGAGAAGAACCCGAAGAAGAACCCGCGTTTGGTGCCCCCCGATCTATCATATCGTATCATATTAGTTTTTAAGTTGTAATCGTTATGCTACTGTTATTAAGTTGTATTAGTGTTTTAAGTTGTAAGGCTATCGTGGAACTATGTGTTGCAATCGTTATGCTTCTATATAATCGTTATGCTACTATATATATTGTGTATTTTGTGCTATTATTTGTAGATTGCTATGGGTTGTTCCATTATTTGTGTATTGCTATGGGTTGCTACGGGCCCGGGTTGCTACACCCCAATCACCACACACACCATCTTCAAAATATTGGCCAAATAATGGGTCATGACCCAAACCATAGACATGCAACTAGGAGCCCCATGCAAACCCACTATGGACATGCAACTAGGAAATGCAAACTAATTTACTTCATGCAAGCATGCAACTCATTTAGTTCATGAAACCGTAGACATGCATAAAAACAAGTAATATTTAGTTTTAGTGCATCAAAAAATGATCCATCACAAAATTTAGTGCAAGAAAAAGGCCAAAGTAAAAACAAGTAACATTTTATTTGCCGAAGTTAGAGGTGGGCTGGTGCCCCTACGCGGGTGGGCTGGTCTCCTTGAGCCCGATCTCCTTACGGCCCAACATCTATTCGGCAGCCCAGTTTTATTTTTTACTAGAAACTGAATTTGGGTGCCCGTGTACTCTGTTAACTAAAGAACCAAAACAGGGGAAACAGAGCATGAACACTGAATAATTTGTGTTCCAAATTGCTGCTTCAATTCAGATACATTACTTGCGCACAGATCACATCCTCTACACTGACAGGCCTAAATGCCCATTCTAATGACGGATGAACAACAAATAAAACAAAAATAGAGCAATGATACAACAATAGAACCCCCCTGCCATGATATTTGCTTGCTTCTGCAAATCGATCATCTGCATTAGATGTTTCTTGATCTTCTTCAGTTCCTCGGTCAGTTCGGACTCCGCATGCAGTTCAGCATTGCGCGCATACATCGCCATCGGCACGACTCTGCCCGCCCCTCCGCCCGAGCTCCCCGTATTCTCCACAGCAATCGGCGGCACCCCGCCCAAATTGAGCTCCCAGGTTGCGGCCACGCTCGAATCAACGTAGCCCTCAAACTGAGTCCTATCAACATATTCATCAATCCACTCAAAATGGTAACATTTCTTCAAGATCTGAAAAGAACAACACGAACCCTAAATCCCAAATTCGAGGAGAAAAAACAAAATATGGAGAAATCAGGGCGAAAGACAACGAAAGAATGGGCTAAGAACTGAGATCTAACCTTGCCATCCCTTCCTGTCATTGGTTTGCTCAAGCATTTCACAAATTCCCGCCCAAGATTGCCATTGTCATCCCTTTTAGTGACCAACCGTTTAAGAGGGTCTGGGCGTGGGCATTTAGGGCACCTTGTTAGCAGCACTGGTCCATACTGTCGCCATTTTGATTGCGTGGCGGAGGAGGTAGACATTTGCGCTAGGTCGCCGGAGAAGAGAAAGATTGGGGAAAGGGGATGAATGGGCGGTGGCGGGCGAACGGGCACGGGCGCTCGTCTCTTCTAGCTGCGAGGAGGTGGGTCCCGCGAGTAGACAAGTGGTGGGTCCCGCGCTTAGGTGGATAAGTGGTGTGTCCAGCGCTTACGTGGATAAGTGGTGGGTCCAGCCCTCAACAGCTTACGAGGGCATCAGTTCAGTTTAACAGCCATGTCGTGCGTGGGCTATTTACCTGCTCAAATGTGTCGCACCACAACCATTCGTTTGAACAACGTCGCACTCAAGCCAATTCACCTCAAATGTGTCGCACAGGAGCTATTGGCCCATGGACACTATCTACTAGTGACTACTCCACCATGCTGATATGCATGTCTCCCGCCATCTAGCTAGGGCTAATGGCCTACCTATGCTTTATTAGTTAATACTACGTAGCTATGTTCGCCTCCACTCATCATAAAAGTGCCGGCCTCTAGCTAGATTCTACAGTAGCTCCCAAGTAGCTATATTAGGGCATCTCCAGCCGCGCCCCCAAGAAGGCCTCCCCAGGCGATTTTTTCGCGCCGGCGCCGAAAAAACGGCCCAGTCGCGCCCCCAGGACACCGAAAATCGCCGGTTCGGGCCTTTTTTCCGCCCGGCGGTCACAGGCCAAACCCGGCGCGGTGGGGAGCCGTTGGGGGCTCCGGCGCTAGTGAAAAGCGCGCCTGGCCCACACCGACAGGGAAAAAGTCAAGTTTTTCTTCCCCGACTCGCCTCGCACCCCCCGCGCCCTCGGCCACCACTAACTGTATCCCGGCGACGGTCGCCGGCCTACTCCGCCTAGATAGCCATTCCCCGCCTGAAAATAGCAGCGCTTCGCCGCTGCAGCCCCTCCCCGCAGGACTAGGCGGTGCCGGCCGCCCTTTCTGGCCGCGGAGGCGCGGTTTAACGGTGGGTACACGCCCACGAGCGCAAGGTGTTCGGCGTTTTGACTGACTCGGCGATGGACTCCGATGAGGAGGAAGAGCTCGCCGCGCTACTGGAGGAGGAAGCCGCGGCCGACGTCCAGGAAGAAGAGCATCTGATGGTGCTCACCGCCCTCGCCCAGCTGCTGGCGAGCAGTGAAAAGCCGCGTCGAGGTGGCTCGGCGCCAGGGCGGGTGAAAGCAAAGAACCGGCATCGTCTGCAAGGCTACTGCATGCTCTACTCCGACTACTTCGCCGATGCTCCACTTCATGGCGAGAGAACATTTCGGCGCCGTTATTGGATGAGCCGAAAGCTCTTCCTCAGGATTGTGAATTCCATCCGGGAGTTCGACAACTACTTCAAGTGCAAGATGGATTGCACTGGCGCTCTTGGATTCACCTCCATCCAGAAGTGCACGACAGTGATGAGGATGCTTGCATATGGAGCTCCCAGTGATTCACTCGACGACTATGGGCGCATGGCCGAGTCCACCAGCATAGAGTGTTTCTACAAGTTCTGTCGGGCAGTGGTGGCAGTGTTTGGGCCACAATACTTGAGAGCACCCAATGCGGAAGACACTGCTCGGATCCTAGCCCAGAATGCAGCAAGAGGATTTCCTGGGATGCTTGGAAGCATCGACTGCATGCATTGGAAATGGAAGAACTACCCATTTGGTTGGCAGGGGATGTACAAAGGCGCCAAAGGCGGTTGCAGTGTGGTGCTTGAGGCGGTAGCCACACAGGACCTCTGGATTTGGCACTCCTTCTTTGGTATGCCAGGAACTCACAATGACATCAACGTGTTGCAGTGCTCTCCTGTTTTTGCCAAGCTCGTTGAGGGCCATTCTCCTCCGGTGAACTTCGAGATCAATGGGCACCAATACAACAAGGGGTACTATCTAGCTGACGGCATCTATCCGAGATGGTCGACATTTTTGAAGACGATCTCAAACCCTGTGCCAGGAGGCAAGAACGCCTGGTTTGAGAAGGTTCAGGAGGCTTGCAGGAAGGATGTTGAGCGGGCATTTGGTGTGCTCCAATCTCGATTCGCTGTTGTTCGGTACCCCGCTCAGACATGGTCGAAAGATCAAATGTGGGAGATCATGACTTGCTGTGTCATCTTGCACAACATGATCATCGAGAGCGAGCAAGAAGACCCAGTGTTTGACACTGAACCATACTACAGGCAGGGTCCTCTAGCCGAAGTTGATCACCAGCTACCGGCAACTTGGACTGCCTATCTCAATATGCGTCAAGAGATCCGAGACTCACAGGTGCATCATCAACTGCAGAAAGATCTGATTGAGCACCTATGGAGGCTCAAGGGGGACGCCGCGTGATGAAATACGAGTTTTTATTTGTTGAACTATATAATTTGTATTGAACTATTTGTTGTTGTACTATTTTGTTGAAGTATTTGATTTTTCTGTGATGAAATATGTGATAAGGAATAATTATGTTGATAAATGAACGCCGAGACAGGGCGAAACCACGCCGAATATGGGCCTATTCTCGCCCATATGGGCCGTTTATTCGCCAAAATTGGGCTGCAAAGTGGGCCAATTTCGGCGCCTGGGGGCGAGCTGGGGGCGGCGACTGGGCGAAAAACCGCCCCCAGCGCCGAGTGTCTCGCCGGCTCGCCCCCAGGGGGCGATTTTTGTGCGTCCTGGGGGGGGGGCAACGGCTGGAGATGCCCTTAAACCTTTACTTGAGTCACTTCTCCAAACTGCAACAAAGCATAGCAACATATTTCCTTCCTTGGTGTAGAAGGGATTGTATGTGCATCAATGTTCTCATTGATTGTGCACTAGGCACATATATAGGTACAAGGGGTGCGACCGGTGTCGAAGCGTCGTCGGTGACGCAAAGACTGGACCGAAAGCCCTAGAAAGTCGAGGTAGGTAGTCCCTTCGTCATAACATCGGCGAACTGCTGATCGGTGGGCACATGCAAAACTCGAACATGACCAAGTGCGACATGCTCCCGAACAAACTGGATGTCGAGCTCAATATGCTTCATCCGGCGCTGATGAACAAGGTTGGCAGCGAGGTAGACCGCAGACACGTTATCACAGTAGACAAGCGTGGCCTTGGGAACCTCAGATAGCAACTCCTGAAGTATCTGTCATAGCCAGGAGCACTCCGCGACGGCATTGGCCACAGCCCTGTAGTCGGCCTCGGTGCTCGATCGTGAGATCGTGGGTTGTCATTTAGACGACCACGAAATCAAAGAGGGCCCGAGGTAGACACAGTAACCAGAAGTGGAGCACCAAGTGTCGGGACACCCAAACCAGTCGGCATCGGAGTAGGTGACGAGGCTGGTGTCGGGGGATGCCGTCAGGGTGAGACCCATGGCCGTGGTGCCACGTATGTACCGGAGGATACATTTTACCAGAGCCCAGTGGGTGTCACGAGGGGCATGCATGTGAAGGCACACCTGCTGAACAACATACTGGATATCTGGCCGCATCAGCGTCAGGTACTAAAGAGCACCGATGATGAAGCGGTAGAAGGGAGCATCAGACGCCGGAGAGCCCTTGACGGCAGATACCTTAGCCTTCATGTTGACAGGCATGGAAGCAGGCTTGCAGTTAAGCATGCCGACTCACTCCAGAAGCTCGTAGGCATACTTCTGCTGATACATAAAGAAGCCAGTGGCACGGCGAATGACCTCGATGACGAGGAAGTAATGGAGAGCCCCCAAGTCCTTGATCGGTCGAAAACCGCGCACCACCCAACGCGCCTTATAGCGCTCGAGGGAACCATCGGGGCAAGTCTTGTGGCGGAAGACCCACTTGCCAGTGATAACATTGGCACGGGGAGGCCGCGGGACAAGCTGCCACGTACGGTTGCGTTGCAGAGGTCGAACTCCTCACTCATCACAGCTAGCCACTTCAGATCCCGAAGAGCTGCGCCAGCAGAGGTAGGAAGCGTGGACGGGGCCGAGGTAGACGCGGCACACGCATACTCGTCGAAGGTGTAGTGCGTGCTAGGATGAAACATCCCAGTCCAAGCCCGAGTGACCACACCGGTGAGGGGTGCAGCCACCGCCGGCGGAGCCGAAGGAGAGACCGGCGAGGAGGACGTTGAGCTGATCTCTGAAGACTCCGAGGGGTCCGCGCCAGGGACACTAGAGGGGGCACCCAGGGGGCGCCAGGGGGCACCCGAGGGCGCCCAAGGCCGAGTCGGCGGGGGCACCTAAGGGGGCGGCCTCACCCGAGGTGCTGCTGGAGGGGGCGGCCAGACCTGAGGGCGCGGGGCGCGGCTCGGCGAAGGTGGCGACTCACTATAGGTGGTGGCAGGGGCGAGCCGCGCCGCGAGAGGCGCCAAGGACTGCGTTGAGAGGGATGGTACCTGCTGAAACGGGAACACCAGCTCATCAAAGTACACGTGCCACGATGTATAAACGCGGTGGGACACTGGATCATAGCACCGGTAACCTTTGGTGTTGGGAGCGTAACCGAGAAAGATGCAAGGAACCGAGCGGGGAGCGAGTTTGTGAGGAGTGGTGGACGCGGTGCTAGGATAATAGAGACACCCGAAGATGCGAAGACCATCATAAGATGGGGCCGCACCGAAGAGGAGTTGGTGAGGAGCATAGTTCCAGCGAGGGCGACATGGGCGGATGTTAATGAGGAGGCTGGTGGTGGCAAAGACGTCCGGCCAGAATCGAGGAGGCATGTTGGAGTGGAAGAGCAACGTGCGGACGCAGTCATTATGAGTGCAAATGACGTGTTGGGGAATGTAGCATGCAATTTCAAAAAAATCCTACGCTCATGCAAGATCTATCTAGGAGATGCATAGCAACAAGAGGGGAAGAGTGTGTCTACGTACCCTCATAGACCGAAAGCGGAAGCGGTTGACAACGTGGTTGATGTAGTCGAACTTCTTCTCGTTCCGACCGATCAAGTACCGAACGTACGACACCTTCGAGTTCTGCACACGTTCAGCTCGATGACGTCCCTTGAACTCTTGATCCAGTAGAGTGTCGAGGAAGTAGATGAGTTCCATCAGCACGACGGCGTGGTAACGGTGACGGTGAAGTGATCCATGCAGGGCTTCGCCTAAGCACTATGAAGATATGACCGTGGGTGTAATCTGTGGAGGGTGGCGCTGCACACGGCTAAAAATTGTTGGCGTGTGTTCTAGGCGCCCCCTCCCCATGTATATATAGGTGGGAGGGGAAGGGGAACAACCTTGGGGCGCCCCAAGTAGGAGGAATCCTACTTGTGGGCCTAGTACAATTCGGCCCCCCTTACCATATTTTTCGGACGGGGAAGGAAGGAGGAGAGAGGAGGGAAGGAAGGGGGAGGCCGAATTCCTCCCCTTCCTTCTCTCTTCCCCTGTTTCTTTCCTCCTCTGGTGCAGCCTATATGGGGGGGGGGGGCGCAGTAGCCCTTGCTGGCTGCTACGTTTCCCCTCTTGGCCCATTAGGCCCATATCTTTGTCGGGGGGGGGGGTGCCCGGAACCCATTCCGGTGACCCGATATGTACCCGGTACCCTCCGGAACACTTCTGATGTTCGGATACTATTGTCCTATATATCAATCTTTACCTCTCGACAATTTCAAGACTTCTCATCATGTCCGTGTTCTCATCCGGGACACCGAACAACATTCGGTCACCAAATCACATAACTCATATAATACAATATCGTCATCGAACATTAAGCGTGCGAACCCTATGGGTTTGAGAACTATGTAAGACATGACCGAGACACCTCTCCGGTCAATAACCAATAGCGGAACCTAGATGCTCATATTGGCTCCTACATATTCTACGAAGATCTTTATCGGTCGAACCGTTATGACAACATGCATTATTCCCTTTGTCCATTGGTATGTTACTTGCCCGAGATTCGACCGTCGGTATCTTCATACCTAGTTCAATCTCGTTACCGGCAAGTCTCTTTACACTACTAGGGAAAACCTTATACACAGAAATTTAGCAACATCGCGGGTCAAAAAAGGGCGCTAGTGCTAGATAGCAGTAGCGATTGAAGAAAAGCCGCGCTACAGATACAACATTAGCAGTAGCGCGTGTAGTGGCAAAAGCGCTACTACTAATATTTCCATTGCTAGAATGATAGGCTACGCATAGCAGTAGCGGGCTTGGAAGATACGCGCTACCGCTAGGGCATAAGTAGCAGCGCGTTTCCTAAGAAGAGCGCTACTACTAACGGAAATAAAATAAGATGAAAAACAAATAGAAAAGTAAATGAAAATGAAAGAAATAGAAAAAGGAGAAAGGAAAAAATAAAATGTAAAGCAAAATAAATGAAAAAGCGAAAAAACGGAGGAAGGCATAGCAGCAGCGTGTGTTTGTAAGAGGCGCTGTAGCTAACGTAGCTGCAACGTGTGTCCTAGACCCCGCTATAGAAACAGAAAAGGAAATTAAAAAAATGGAAGAAAATTACATAGCTATAGCAACAGCGCGTTTTGTAAAAACCGCTATAGCTATCTTAGCTATAACGCATTTTACCAAACGCGCTACCGCTAAGTTTGACTTAACCAAAAAACCGTTTCCTCCCGGCCACCACTTCTCCCCCAAATCCCTCAACCCACCCCGCGCGCCGCCGTCTCCTTGATTCGCCGTCGCCCCACTTCGCCGCCGTCTCCTGCCGACGTCGACGCCACCAGAGCCGTGCGTCGTCGACGCCACTGGAGCCGCCCCAACGCCATGGAGCCGCGCGGCCTCGTCAACGCCACCGGAGCTGCCGTCGACGCCACTGGATCCTTCCTCGCCACAACTTCCTCCCTCGCCGTCACCGGAGACACCCCTGCCTCCCTCGCCGTCACCGGAGACGCCCCTGCCTCCCTCGCCGTCACCGGAGACGCCCCTGCCTCCCTCGCCACCACTGCCTCCGTCGCCACCACCGGAGCCATCCTCTGTAAGCCCCCACCCCTCCTCTCTCTCTCATGCATAGGTTAGCTAGTTTAATTAGGTTAATTATCTAGGTTAGGGCAAAAATTTAGTTAGGGCTTTGACAGAGAAGTAGTTAGGTTAACTAGTTTAATTAGGTTAATTATCTAGGTTAGTGCAAAATTTTAGTTAGGGCTTTGACAGAGAACTAGTCAGGTTAACTAGTTTAATTAGGTTAATTATCTAGGTTAATTAGTGCAAAAATTTATTTTGGGCTTTGACAAAGAACTAGCTGCGTTAACTAGTTTAATTAGGGTTAATTATCTAGGTAAACTAGATTAAGTAACTAGGTTAAATAGGTAGGTTAATTAGGTTCGTTGGATTAACAAGCTAGGTTAAGTAGGTTGGCTAGGTTAGAGGAAAATTTATTTTAGAGCATTAGGTCAGAAGGGTTAGAGAAATGGAGTTCCTTTGCAATTTAATTGGGTTCTGTCCTAGGCAGAGAAGGGTTAGAGATAATAATGTGTGTTTGTGTGAGAGAGAGGAATAGCTAGATCAACATAATTTGGGTTCTGTCCTAGGCAGAGAAGAGTTTAGTGAGGTCATTTTGCAAAGGTTTTTGATTTTTGAAAAGACCACTATTTTTCAAGGAAAAGAATTTAGGCAAATTTTATTTTTCATTGAAGTGGTCAAGTTATATCTTTTCATTGAAGTTGTTCGATTGTGCCCAGTGGCTTTGTTGTTTCCAGGGAATGATGCTGTGTGGCCTATGTTTTGCCGGAATGTTGATTCATTTCTGTTCCGGCAAATTCCAGGTTCTCGATTTGTCCACTTTTTTGCAAAGGTCATGCCGAAATTTTCCGTGAATTTCAGCATGACTTGTGCTACAAACTAGGACATATCGAGTGCCCGAGATTTGCCGCACCAGGAAGGAGTCAACATTCCTGCAAAACAATTGGCCTTTTTTATGTCATTATTCATTTTATTAGGTCTAGAATTAATTGACTAGATTTAATCATAGGAAACATGGCTAGCAACGATGAAGGACAGGGTTCTGGTGATTGCGACGACGTCTACCGGGCGGCAGACGAATTTTTTAGCCTTACCGACAATAAACCGATGTTGTTGCTGGGCCCACCGGTGGCATCGGGGACTGAGACCGACACGCAGACCGGTGCTGAGACTGAGATCGGCGCTGAGATTCAGACCGGCATCGAGGCCGGCGCTGAGACTGGTGCTGCCTCGGGGAGCGGAGCCAGTGTAGAACCGAAAGCAAAGAGGCAACGGGTTCCTAACAAACTCAGGACTACTAGACTAGTGGTCACGGAGGTGGACGACGGCAATCAAATAGGCTGCATCGTACGGACAACCGCCATCATCAACGATGAGAAACTACAGAAGATAGAAAATATGAGGAGCTCCCTCCTAAAGAAGTTTCACCAGATATTCTTGTTCTCGGGCCGGAATGAGAAGGATTATGAAGATCCAGACGAGGACCCGGCAATGAAGAAGATAAAAAAACACGCCATGACCAAGTTTAGCGACGCGTTGGCCGCCTGGAAAAATCGAGTGAAAGCAAAGATCATCGACAAGGAACCCTACTCCAAGATTATAAAGGATAATCCGACAATCACGGAAGAGCAGTTTCAAATATTCAAGGAGACTTGTGAGGCCGAAGCTGCCAAAAAAAAGTCTAAGTACATGAAGGGGCTTCAAGAGAGGAACATTGGGCGCCACCACCTCGGAAGCCGTGGTTACGGCGGAAAGAGGTCCAAATGGGCCAAGGAGGACACGGAAGCCGCGAGTCTAGGCATTCCAGACCCCTTGGCGGATTTCACCATCCCGCAGGAGCTTGACGTCCTGAGGGCCCAGCACCGTTGGGACCCAGTGAAGAAGGTTTACGAGACAACACCGGTCATTACGGAGTTCATGAGACTGCTGGTAATTTTAGTTTCTGATCATCGACTGCACACGTTAGTCATATTTGTAAACGATCCTTCTGCCTTTTGCAGAGAGAGCAGCACCGGATTGCGGCCGAAAGCGACTTGCCGTCTGAGGCATTGGCGAGGCCCAAGTGGGACACTCCATTCAACCGGGCGTTGAACATATTGAAACGACAACCGGTGGATACTCGACCGTCGTATGGACGCGTGCACGGTGTCGGAGACGGCGCCACGTGGAAGAAGTACTACCGTGAGGCCACGGAGGAGAGAAAGGAAAGAAGGAGGTTAACTGAAGAAAACATCGACAAGAAGGTTGAGATTGCGGTTGAGAAGAAATCATCTCAGACAGTCGCAACAGCGGTAGCTGCCGCAAAACAGGTGGTTGAAGATTTGTCTACTTCCTTGGTGACGGGCATTTTCACTTGGACAAGGCAAAATCCAGAAAAAAATGCAGAGGACTTTGCCCTTGCTGACTTCTTGGGAGCACCTGCTCCCGCACCGGCTCCCGCACCTGCTCCCGCGCCGGCTCCCGCACCTGCTCCCGTACCGACTCCCGCACCGGACGTGCTCGGTGGTGCCTCGTCTTTGGCTGAGCTCGACACCCTCACGGTATCTGTCACACTGGCCCCCTTCAATATAAATGTATAATCTCCTGTTTCCGTTGCCTTTCAGATTTCTCACGTCGTAGACTTTTCTTTGCAGGCCGACGAAACCCCGTGCACCATATTGTACACCATCGGCGAACAGAAGGTGGACGTGGGGAAGGCGACGATAATGGAGCCGAAGGAACCATTGTTCCACAGCCGGCCGATCCCCCCGAATGTCTTCAAGGTTTCTGTGGCCAGTGTCAAACAGGGCCACGAGAATTTGCCTCCTCTAATACTAGTGGGGGATGACGACGAGACCCCACGGCGGCTTGGTGATTGTTGCAATGGGTGGGTCCTGTTGTGGCCAAAGAGTCTGCTTCGTCTGGAGGCGGCCGGGAGCACACCCACGAGCACGCAGCCTCAGCAAGGTATGAACATCAACACCCCACCTACCCAATTAGCATCAGGTGTCGGGTTGGGTGATAGCGGACGGGGTAAGGAGGAGGCTCCATTAGTCACTGATGACGTCGCCATGGACGAGGATGAGAATGACGATGGTGCTGAACAGTATGTCTAGACTGGCGCCTCCTCGGGGTTTGAGCGTCATGAGTCGGTGCCTGAATTGCCGTCTCAACATAATCTGGACGACCTTCCGGTAGTAAAGAAGTCCAGGAAGAGAGCGAGGAAAGGCAAAAAAAGCTGATTCTATGATCTAGCCGCCTCAGTAGCCTCGGCTTCAGGACCGTATAGATATCCCCGATGCGGATAAATGGCATATCCCCGGTCAACCAATCCTACCTGCAACAGTGCTACGGGCCAGATTCGGCGATCTAAGGAGACTTCATGACGATGTGCCGCGGGTAGAGAAATGCCTCATCGCCTCGAAAGATCCAGGATACCCACTCTACGTGGTTAACGTTCCGTGGAAAATGTCGTACGTCGACAGCTTCCCCGCGGATAAGTTCTTCCTCCGATTCGATTACATATTCGACATGTTTCATGTGAAGAAGCTGGATTTTACGTTTGTCCGCCTTTATGCCTTGCACATGAACTACATCATTGGGGTTGAGCAGATACGTCATATCTGTGTCGCTGACCCGTACTACATGCACGAGGGCTTCTTGGGAGTCTGCGCAGAGCACCGTGAATACGCGAGGGATTACATCGTCAGTTTCATGCTCGCCAATAAGGACAAGGAGGCGATTCTCGTGCCTTATCATCCTGTGTAAGTCATCCGTGCTGCTATCCTTCCTTCGATTTCAATAATTCATTTGCACGGTGGAGGCTAATGAATTTGAGGTGTACTTATTTTGCGCAGCGGCAGGCGCGCCGTCCTCATCATCCTCTACCCCCGATTCTCCCACGCTCTTTACTTGGACTCGTCGAAGAACATTCACAAAAAGGATTACACCCACATCAAAGATGTTCTCGACAGTGCTATGTTTTACTACCAAGCAAGGGGTGGAGAGGTTAGGGACAAGAAGAGAAGGGGCGGCAGGGTCGCCTTCAGCCATAAGACCGACTTCTGCTGCATCCAGCAACCGAACGATTCTCATAATGATGGATTCTATGTCCTACACCACATGCTGGAGTACAGACGGGATCACCAGAACCTTCACATGTCACCTAGATCTGGCGATGCCCATATTCTGCAATGGGCAAAGGACATAGGAGATATCGAGGATCATCGACTTCGAGCTGAGTTCTATAACATCCAGCACGAACTTGCCCAAATCATCATGAAGGAGGTCGTCGGAAAAACAGGGATGTTCTACGGAGAAGTACAAATGTCGCGGGAAGACGTCTGAACATGGATAGCCTCTCAACGTCTCGACATGAAGCCTTTCACTAAGCTCAAGGACTATCTCCCTGACATGGATGGATGGCACGACATGGTGGAGTGATTGTCGATATATGACAATGTGTCCGTTTAGTCCATACTTTCTGTATGACAAAACTTTAAGTTATGCACGGTGAAACTTTATTCGTGATGTAATTAAACTGTCCTCCTCCTCGACTAGCGAAAATCACTCTAGTTAGGGCATTTTGGGTATGATGAACTTTGTTATTTATGCTTATGATATGTTGTTTCTATTTTTGCCAAGTCTGTCTCTTTTTGTTGCTCAACTATATATGTTGCATATCATCGACTCATGTGACGATGCAGGTGCATAGATCATAGATGGCAAAGAAGTGCTACACCAGGAGTATATATACGACAAGTGGCCGGAGTGTCAGGCCCAGGTGTGCTGGTTTCCGGTTTCCGAGCGACAGGTAGTAGTTAGTTTAGGTTCACACTAATGCGAGAGAGGGATACGAACTCATGTACTTAAAGTGATAGCTCTTCTCGCGTATATCATTGTTTAGATGGATGACGATGTATTTGCAAGTAATCGAGACTTGTATCGCTATTTTCGAGATTGATGACGAGAGACCACTTTGTGTTGGATGATGATTATGATGATGACATGATTTGATGAGACTAATTGTATGTATATGCTATGATTACATTTGTATGTGTATGATATGCTAAAGATTATTGTATAAAGCCTATTCAAATACAAAACAAATACAAAACATATATGCATGAAAAAAACTAATAAAACTAGTAGTAGCGAGGGGGGAAATTTAGCAGTAGCGCCGCCTTACCAGTAGCGCTTCCCTGTAAACAGCGCTGCAGATAATATCAGTAGCGCCCTTTCTCAAAGAGCGCTACAGCTATTCATGTATAGCAGTAGCGTGGGACAACAGGCGCTACTGCTATATGTTAGCTGTAGCGCCTTATTAGTAGCGCCGGTCCCCGCGCTACTGAGAGGCCCAAAACCCGCGCTGTTGCTAGGCTTTTCCCTAGTAGTGTTACTCATTCCGTAATGCATCATGCTGCAACTAACTCATTAGTCACTTTGCTTGCAAGGCATCTTATGATGTGCATTACCGAGAGGGCCCAAAGATACCTTTCCGATACTCGGAGTGACAAATCCTAATCTTGATCTATGCCAACCCAACAAAAACCTTCAGAGATACCTGTAGAGCATCTTTATAATCACCTAGTTACATTTTGACGTTTGATAGAACACAAGGCATTCCTACGGTATTCGGGAGTTGCATAATCTCATAGTCGAAGGAATATGTATTTGACATGAAGAAAGCAATAGCAATAAAACTGAATGATCAAAATGTTAAGCTAACAAATGGGTCTTGTCCATCACATCATTCTCATGGGTCTTGTCCATCACATCATTCTCCTAATGATGGGATCTCGTTTATCAAATGACAACACATGTCTATGGTTAAAAAACTTAACCATCTTTGATCAACGAGCTAGTCTAGTAGAGGCTTACCAGGGACACGGTGTTTTGTCTATGTATCCTTACATGTATAAGTTTCTGGTTAACACAATTCTAGCATAAATAATAAACATTTATAATGATATAAGGAAATATAAAATAACAACTTCATTATTGCCTCTAGGGCATATTTCCTTCCGTCTCCCACTTGCACTAGAGTCAATAATCTAGTTCACGTCGCCATGTGATTTAACACCAATAGTTCACATCTTTATGTGATTAATACCCATAGTTCACATCATCATGTGACCAACACCCAAAGGGTTTACTGGAGTCAATAATCTAGTTCACATCGCTATGTGATGAAGACCCAAACAGTATTAGGGTGTGATCATGTTTTGCTTGTGAGAGAGGTTTAGTAAATGGGTCTGTCACATTCAGATCCGTATGTATTTTGCAAATTTCTATGTCTACAATGCTCTGCATGGAGCTACTCTAGCTAATTTCTCCCACGTTCAATACATATCTAGATTGAGACTTAGAGTCATCTAGATCGCACAGGCTATCTCTGCTATGGTGCCCAAGCGGTGCCCACCAACGTCGCCTCGTGGCCGACAGACTCCAAGACCAGGCTTGGGTTCAGGACATCGTTGGCGCCTTGGGCCCCCTGGCGACTGTTCAGTACATCAAGCTATGGAGGCGTCTACTCCCGATATCAACCTCCGGGTAGCCCGACATTCTTCGGTGGCGATGGACAGCTAATGGCACATACTCTGCAAAAAACCTGCTATGACACTCTCTTCCTCGGCTCTACCTCATCTCCACATGCCGAGCTCACCTGGAAGACTTGGGCCCCCCTTAGAGTCAAGTTCTTCATATGGCTGGCCCTGCAGGACCGGTGCTAGACGAACGAGCGGCTCGCGCGCCACGGACTGCCACACAGCAGCGCCTGCGCATTCTGCGATCAGGCCACTGAATCCATGCAGCAGCTCTTGATCGATTGCTCCTTCTCTCGCATGGTGTGGCACGACGTATTCTCCAGGCTACGGCTCACCAGCAGCATTCCCCTCGGCCACGAGCCCTTCTTTGACTGGTGGAAGGCATCCACGTCATCTGCCCCACCTTCTCTTTGTAAGGGCACGGCCTCCCTTGTGATCATCGTCGCCTGGACCCTCTGGAAGCATAGAAATGTTGCACCTTCGACGGCATCCGCCCGTCAGTGACCGAGGCCTCTCGAGCTGCTCTGGCCGAGGCAGTAATGTGGGCTACGGCTGGCGCAAAAGGACTGCGCTCCTTTGTATTTGAACCGCCTTGATCGAACCTTCTAACTGTAACTTTGCGTAGCCCCGGCCACGAGTATGTTGCTTGGCCATGCGCATGTAAACTCCTCTCCCTATTAATGAAATGATACGCTCTATGCGTATTCGAGGAAAAAAAGTCATCTAGATCAGTGCCAAAGCTTGCATCGACGTAACTCTTTATGACGAACTCTTTACCACCTCCATAACCGAGAACCATTTCCTTAGTCCTTTTTAAGGTAACTAAGGATAATTTTGACCATTGTCCAGTGATCTACTCCTGGATCACTATTGTACCCCCTTGCCAAACTCATGGCAAGGTGCACAACACGTTTGGTACACAACATGGCATACTTTATAGAACCTATGGCTGAGGCATGGGGAATGACTTTCATTCTATTTTGATCTTCTGCTGTGGTCGGGTTTTGAGTCTTTTACTCAACTTCACACCTTACAATACAGGCAAGAAATCCTTCTTTGACTGATCCATTTTGAACTCCTTCAAAAATCTTGTCCAAGGTATGTACTTATTGAATGTCTTATCAAGCGTCTTGATCTATCTTTATAGATCTCGATGCCCAATATGTAAGCAGCTTCACCGAGGTCTTTCACTGAAAAACTTTCATTCAAGTATTCTTTTATGCTATCTAGAAATTCTACATCATTTCCAATCAACAATATGTCCTCCACATATAATATTAGAAATGCTATAGAGCTCCCACTCAATTTCTTGTAAATACAGGCTTCTCCGAAAGTCTGTATAAAACCATATGCTTTGGTCACCTCATCAAAGCGTATATTCCAACTCCGAGATGCTTGCACCAGTCCATAGATGGATCGATGGAGCTTGCACACTTTGTTAGCATCTTTAGGATCGACAAAACCTTCTGGTTGCATCATATACAAGTCTTCTTAGGGATATCCATTTAAGGAATGCAGTTTTGACATCCATTTGCCAGATTTCATAAAATGTGGCAATTGCCTACATGATTTGGACGGACTTTAAGCATCGCTATGGGTGAGAAAGTATCATCGTAGTCAACTCCTTGAACTTGTCGAAAACCTTTTTGCGACAAGTCGAGCTTTATAGACAGTAATGTTACCATCAGCATCAGTCTTCTTCTTAAAGATCCATTTATTCTCTATGGGTCGCCAATCATCGGGAAAATCCACCAAAGTGCACACTTTGTTCTCATACATGGATCCTGATACGTCTCCAATGTATCTATAATTTTTTATTGTTCCATGTTGTTATATTATCATTCTTGGATGTTTTACAATCATTTTATAGTCATTTTATATCAATTTTTGGTACTAACCTATTGACATAGTGCCAGTGCCAGTTGTTGTTTTCCCATGTTTTTTACATCGCGGGAAATCAATATCAAATGGAGTCCAAACGCAACGGAACTCCTAGAGGATTGTTTTTGGGCCAGAAGACATCCAGTGGGCCAAGGAAGCACCTGAGGGTGGCTCGAGGGAAGCAGCACCCACCAGGGCGCGCCAGGAGGCCCAGGCGCGCCCTGATGGATTGTGCCCACCTCGGGTGCCCCTGAATCGTCTCTTTGCTCTATAAATACCCCAATATTCCAGAAACCCTAGGGGAGTCGACGAAAATCAACTCCAGCCGTCGCAGAGTCCAGAACCACCAGATCCAATCTAGACACCGTCATGGAGGGGTTCACCACTTACACTAGTGCCAATCCTATGATGCGTGAGTAGTTCTTTGTAGACCTACGGGTCCGTAGTTAGTAGCTAGATGGCTTCCTCTCTCTCTCTCTCTCTCTCTCTCTCTCTCTCTTGATTATCAATACAATGGTCTCTTGGAGCTCCATATGATGTAAGTCTTTTTGCGGTGTGCTTGTTGGGATCCGATGAACTTTGAGTTTATGATCAGATCTATATTTTATCCATGAAAGTTATATGAGTCTTCTTTGATCTCTTATATGCATGATTGCTTATAGCCTCGTATTTATTCTCTGATATTTGGGTTTTGTTTGGCCAACTTGATCTATTTATCTTATAATGGGATGAGGTGCTTTGTAGTGACGAATACACACATGAAGTATTTGATTTGTGCAATTTATTCATTCATAGGGCCAAACTCTATGGTTGGAAAGACACTTATGTGTTCACAAAGGCCATGAGCGAGATGGTCATCAACTGCATGCGAGGAGAGATACCGGTGGTAACAATCAGGCCAAGTGTCATAGAGAGCACATGGAGGAATCCCTTCCCAGGTTGGATGGAAGGAAACAGGTAAATGCTAAACCCAAATCTGAGGTTGCGGATGTCACATATATATGTGATGCATCCTCGTGTGCTTACCAGATAATGAGCTATGTCCCTACCAGCTGTTGCCAGTGAAGCTGAAACCATGGCTACCCCTCAACAAGCCTCTAGCTCTTATCCTAGGTCTAGGGGTTCGATCTTACGGTGCTTGATCCCAGTGACAGAAGGGGAACCGACACATATGTATCATTGCTACTAAGGATAACAAGATGAGATATATATCTCCGCAATAGATTAACAGATCTCGTCTACATCATGTCATCGTTCTTACTGCATTACTCCGTTTCTCCATGAACTTAATACACTAGATGCATGCTGGATAGCGGTTGATATGTGGAGTAATAGTAGTACATGCAAGAAGGAGTCGGTCTACTAATCTTGGACGTGATGCCTATATAATGATCATTGCCTAGATATCGTCATGATTATTTGAAGTTCTATCAATTGCCCAACAATAATTGTTTTCCCACCGTTTGCTATTTTTCTCGAGAGAAACCACTAATGAAACCTAGGACCCCCGGGTCTCTTCTCATCATATTTACCTTTGCGATCTACTTTCCCTTGCATTTATTTTCAGATCTATTAAATCCAAAATACAAAAATACCTTGCTGCAATTTATTTGTTCCATGATCTATATGAATGACACACATATTTTTTTTGAAAATTTTGAGAACCATTTTTTGGAACTGCATTGACATTTTTAAATTCATGGTGAACATTTTTTTTACAAATTTATATAATTTATTTTGTCAAATAAAAAATTTGGAATGTTTTGAATTATAATAAACTAGCGGGGTAACCCACACATTTGCGCGGCTAGACTCAATCATATTGTTTTGTGTTCAGAATGTTACAAAAGTCAATGCACACTATTTTACTTTTAGTTATATTCTCGTGAAGCTATGTTGCTTGTGCAATTAATTATCAATAAAAAATGTTGATAATATATGTCTTGTGGAAACGTGGTTGCATTTTCATATAATTCTTCCAATGATTGTATTGGGCTTTTGGCGACGTCAATGATAAAAGTTGATGTTATTTCAGTTTGTGACCAATCCCGGGAAAGCATTTGCTTTCGTACCAATCTCTGGCTTCCCTCCGCCACTCCTCCTCGCATGCAATTTAATTACAAATGATATATGGACTCATATTGAATTTTCCTTACTGCTCTAGACTTTCTATCAATTCCCCTCTATTTCCATCCAAATTTGTATTTTAGATGCCTAAAATTGATTTTGATGTTAGGCGTATAATCTAGACCTGCCGTATACTTAATGGGGCAAATTATTTACTATATCTATATCTATATCTATATCTATACCTATCTTTACCTAATAATAAAGCAAATTGGGTTTCTTTCGTCCGTCATGGCATTTTTCTGAAAAGTCCCTCTATTTCAGAGAATTCAACCCATGATCCTGTTTTAAGTTAAAACGAATCTTTTTTCATATTTTACACAAAAGTCCATGTGTTTACTTGAAATCAACCCGCGGTCCGGATTTAAGTCACACACGAACCGTTATTTTACATTTTTCTTAAAGCCCCCTGATGTTTTAGGTAATTCGTCCGCAGATCATATTTAAGTCAAACAATGTTTTTTTTAAATCATCCATATCTTTTAAACCGTAACTCCGATTTAAATATGTTATATATGAAATTTGATTAGAAAAATATGTAGAATATGAATATGAGACTATTTTTACCTGTTAAGTATTTTTAAATATTATTTTGGAATATATTTAAGTCAAACGAATGATTTTCTAAATTATCCGTATCTTTTAAATCGTAACTTCGATTTTAACATATTATATATAAAATTTTATTAGAAAAATATGTGGAATCTAAATATGATATTAATTTTACCTGTTAAATATTTTTAAAATATTATTTTGGGAGCAAACTTATAATTTATAGCGTAAGATCCGTTTTCCTTTCGTACCGGCGGTGATCCGGATTGCAAATAAACACCCCACTATAACAATATAGGGAAAAGAAAACCTCGATAACTACACATGCATACCTGTGAAAAATATCGCAGGGGAAAACAACAGATTTCTCATCGCAAGAGTGAGAGAAAGCGAGAGAGAGAGGGAGAGGGAGGCAGACGGAGGAGAGAGGGAGAGAGAGACACCTTAGGATTAACCATATTCAAACACGTTATTTTTGTATGAACACCGAGGCCATCACCGGTGAGGGTGAGAAAGAGGATAAGCGACAACACAAATATGATGCCTCGCAAAAATAAAGGAGATGGACCTATTGTGGTCTTGAGTGATGGTTGTTGGGTTAAAAGCGTGTGTTATGTTTTCTCTCCCGTTGCAACGCACGAGCTCTTTTGCTAGTACCTACTAATAAAGCAAGGTGTGTTTCTCCAATTTTTTCATCCGTTCACCGTTGAATTTATTTTCTTTTTATCCGAGGTGGTACTAAATTTTGTGCGTCTATCCGCTAGAAAAAGGTTTGTCCAGAATTCCGTAACTGGGCCGCGTGCGCTTTGGCCCAACGCAGCCAACCCACTTTTTATTGCCCATGCTGTTGGGAAGGCTTTATTTGTCGCATGGAACGATAAATAGTTGAAGCTAACCTCCGGGCCCCAAAGACTGGGTCGGCCCGTTCCCCCCTTTCGTTGTTCTATTTATATTTTCCTTTTTCTGTTCCTTTTTTCCCTTTTAAATTTATTTTTCCTTTTTCATTTTATTTTTCTGTGAAGTAAAATTTGCAAAAATATTTAGAATTTCAATTTTTGTTCAAATCTTCAGCCCAAAACTTTGTTCCTGTTTTGAAAAATGTTCAAAAATTTAAAGAAAAATACATGTTTCGAAATTTTCTCAACATTCAAAAAATGTTTGTGTTTTCAGAAATTCTTTTGAGACTTTCTATAAAAATTGTGTTTTATTAAATGTTCAATATTTTATTATATTTGGGATTTAGTGAAATGTTCACAAATCCAAAATAACTTTCGCGTCTAAGAAAACATTTTCTAAAATTGTTTTGAATATTCCCCTTTTAAAGAAATAGAAATTCATTATTTTTTTGCTTTTAGAAAATGTTCATGTTTTCAAAATATTGTTTGCGAATTTCAAAAACTGTTAATGTTTCTATTTTTTGTGTTTTCCAAAAAATATTGGAATTTAAAAAAATGTTGCATTCAAAAAAAATCAGGATTCAAAAAATAGTTCATGTTTGCAAGAATGTTTGCCAACTCATAGTTTTTTTGAATGTTCAAAAAAATAAAAAATATTTCTAATATGATGATATAGTATTTTCTTAAATATTCATGATGGCCATTGATTAGCGGTGCACGATCGCTCTATGCTGGTTGATATAAATGAAAAAAAAATTATGGGCACGTACCAACAAAAGAGAATATGTTGTTTGGCTTTAATTAGAGCAAAATTATGGGCGCTTGAGCACTAAAAAATCAAAGAGAATAAAGCCTAAAAAAGAAGGAAGATTCATGCCTGATGATGCTAATAAAAGGGGATTTATGCCCTGCAATTAATAATCCGCCCGGTTACCCCGTCACGGGATAGAGTGGTCGAAGCCAAGATGGAGGCGGACCCGGAGGAAAAAAAGGCATGAATTGAATGCTCACCACCAAACCAACCAACCACACCACTATCAAGATTTCGCGTGTCAAGCATGTCCAGTGAGAAGACCATAACACCTTGCTTTATCGCCTACCATTGTGGATACCATTTTTTTGGATGACATGTCAATTATTTTCCCGTTGCTTGTCGAAAAAAATATATCTTCTGTTGCAACGCACGGGCATATGTACTAGTGTGGATCTAACATATGCACCCTCAGATGTTAGAGACCAAATCCTAAGCATTTGATTTCCTTCTGTTGGTTGGCGCATAAAATTTGAGACATGGCTATCGGATATGACCTCACCTCATACTTTTCATCTTTTGCAATAAACCATTGTGCTAATTAAATCGTCAAGTGAATCTGAATTACGGATTTTACTCTCCCGAACAGCTAAAATTTTCTGGCATAGTCGACTAGATAGATGCAAATACAAAAAAATTGCTGAAATTCAAATAGTACGTGCATTGTGTCGGTGCATTTTTGCAATGTTAGCTTATAGATAGATAAAAAAATTATGAAACTCTACCTACATTTTTAGACAACATAAAATTCTACCTACATGTATATGTGCGTATAGAATAAATTTTTGGTTTTTTTTTTACTACAAACAGTGGTTTTGGTGTTTTAAGTTGGCTCCATAAAGCCGGCTGGACCCATCTATACATAAGTTAATTAATATATATGCATGTGCTAGCTTCTTTGTGTCAAGAAAAAAAAAATCTGTGAGCTTTAGTAGTAACATGCACGGATTCTTTCTTATGGCCTTTGGGTCTCCTTTAGTAATTGAATCGGCAAAGAAAGCAAGTAGCGTGTGTGGCCAAGACTCTTAGCGTTAGGTGCCTCTTTTTTTTTTATCTCGTCATCCGACATAGGAGATTTATAAGCATATATATATTAGGAATATCTAAGTAAAGCCATGACAGTCCAATATGTTCGTACATATATGTTTATATATTACATAAAAAAAATCTAAGTTTCAACCGTTATTTTGTGACCTGAGGATGCAAATAATATTAGGATATGTGGATAAACGTGATGGCTTTAATATCACATTTATATCAGTATAGTTTTATCACATTTTAGTCGAAGGTTGATTTTTTCTATAAAAGTTGCCCATTAATGTAAAAGTATTACAAAAGTTAGCTCACTTCATGGATTTAGAACCTATATGAAATACAAATTGCAAATATCAATATTTAATTTTTTATACCAGTTCCATAAAGGCATTTTAGCTTCAGGTTGATTTTCCTTATATGAAAATAGCTCGTTCTTATAAAGAGTGGAATAACATTTAACTCACGTGATGTTTTTATATGTGGAACATGCAGGAATTCCAAATAGCTATTTTTTTTGTTTTTTATACCAATTCCATAAAGACGTACTCCCTCCGTCCCAAAATTCTTGTCTTACATTTGTCTACATACAGATGTATCTAAAGACAAGAATTTTGGGACGGAGGGAGTACTTTTTTTTAGGAACATAAAGACGTACGTTTCTTTAGAGGTAACAAACAGACGTCCGTCTTAGCCTTTTGTTTCTCATGGGATTACGTGCTAGTATTTTTTCTCATCGGATTTGTTCGGGGCTTCTTCATGATTTTTCTTATTCATGAGCCCGGCCATGTATGTCTTCTACGTGGCCGGTGATTCTAGCCTTGTCAGTATTTTTTTTATTGGCATGGAGGGGTCTGCTCCCTATTAAAAAAGGAATCCGTTTATGCAACCATAATCAGTTTCAGCTTTATATTGGAAGAGTCCGCTTCCTATTAAAAAATGAATCTGTGTATGCCATCATAATCAGTTTCAGCTTTATTTGCGAACCAACTTATGCCCCAGCCCACCGGGGTTCAAATCCTGGTGCTCGCATTTATTTCTGGATTTTTTTCAGAATTTCCGGCGATGCGCATTCAGTGGGAGGAGACGTTCCCGTCGACCACAAAGTGCCTATGGTGACTTCGTAAATTTCAAGATGATATGCCGGCTCAATCTTTCAGAGGTGCTCATAGGTAGACCTGGTCATGGGAAGCCCGGCCCGGCCGGCCCGAAAAAGCCCGACCCGGCCCGGCCCGACGCTGCCCTCGGGCCGGGCTCGGGCCTAGATTTTGAGCCAGAAGGCCGGGCCGGGCCAGGCCCGGGCCCGTCGTTTTCACGTTTTTCTAAAGGTCGGGCCAGGCTGGCCCGAAGCCCGACGGGCTTTTACGTGTTCGGGCCGGGCTCAGGCCCAGAAAACAGGTCCGATGGCCGGGCCGGGCTGGGCCCGGGCCTGGGTTTTTTGCGTCGGGCTTGGCTAGGCCCGGCCCGAGGTATGGCCAGGTATACTCATAGGGGTATGGTGTGCGTGTGTGCGTCATAGGGGTGAGTGTATGCGCGTGTATATGAGCGCTTGTGTCTGTACTGATGTTCAAAAAAAAAGTTCCAACTTTATTTTTTGACGTATAGCACTTGACTAATCCGGGAGGAAACCAATCGTGTGGTCCTCAGTTTGTACCTTGCCTAATATTCACCGTTGCTGCCGAAATCAACCTGTTTGAACTCTCTCCTTTTATGTGTAGTACTTGCTTCATATCCATCGTTGATACATCTTAGTTTATAAAGTGTCAAATCACCACCGTTAGTTTTCTACCGTTTTAATAAGTATATAACAGAAGATAGATAGATAATAAGGACGAAACAAAAAATAAAAAGTAAACAAAAATAATTTCTTTTAGAGAGAATTTAACAAAATTAATTAACAAAGGGAGGAAGGAAGGAGGACTGTGTTGGACCGGCCCACCGACACATTGCTTGTGGGGAGCCTACCCTGGATCTAGCGTGAAATGATGGCATAGAGATACAGAAAACTTCCTTTATCTTTTATCTTCGAAGGAAGAATCTCTAATATATCAAGGCACATAGCCTTGCTAAGAATACGCTACATTTATCGGTAGGGTGCCATCTTTGGCTCCTACATCGTCCTGATATCAATTGTATCATTCAAATTTTAATTAATGAATAAAGCAGGTCGGTAGCCTAAAAAAAAAGCTCTTATGTGCTGCTCAATCAGCTTGGTGAAGTTGCATGTGCATGTGTTGCTGTGGTGTCCGGACTTCTGCTGCATGTATGCATTCATCATCATGCCTGTACCATTCGCGCGTCTCTTAGGCCTCGGCCTTGACACTCGGCCCTGCACACGGTGAGACATGTTTTTTTAGAAAAGGAGAACACACGGGACAATGCATGCGGCCACTTTATTAATCATTCACACAAGACTTTATAAAGTCATATAACAGTAAGACTAAAGCCACCGTCGAGGCAACATGTGTGCCAACTCCTATCCACTTGATGAAGGAATGTTGATAGTCTGGGTCTAATAACAAACAGACATCGCAGCCAAACCTAACATTTAAGACCTGAGGTCCCAACCAGGATGCCTGCCGGGTATGGGCACCCACTAGTCCGGCGCACTCCTCAACCCGGACGCCTGCCGAGTAAGAGGCCGCTGCAGCCACCTGCCACCAATCCATCTTCAGTGCTATACTGCTTCATCTACCTTGCCCGGTCTAGCTGCCGTGGATGCCACCACGACGCCAGACAACGCCACCATCCTGCGCTCGTCCATCATCACACGCCCACCGGCGAGACCCCGATGCTCCATGCCGCTGACCCGCCGATGTCGACGTGCCAGATGCCACGCCGCTCCTCCGTCGTGAACACCACCTGCTGCCACTGGTCCCATTCCCTCCGCCTGCAGTTCCTCTAACCGAGCACCCAAACGCCCCAGGCGGTGCCTCCAAGAAGGGTACGACACACGCAGTGCCGCCACCGCCCAATCTAAAGAGATTTCGGGTTTTCACCCGGGCATGGGATCGGGGTAGAGGGCAAGGACCTCGACGGCGCCTGCAAGTAGGAGAACGGTGACCCTGGTTGTCGCCACCATCGGGATGAACGAGTCATCCAGAGTTTCCTCCGGTCCGATGTCACCAGCCCCCGCGAACGCACCGAGGCAGACGACCGCCATCGTAAGACACCAAGTGCAGTGGGAGAAGGCCTGCAGCACGGAGAAGATCCACCGGCAACTCGCCGCCCATGCGGTCAAGATGCCGACGATCCACCCCCCGCGAACGTCACCAGCCGAGGGCGTCGTCGCCATGCCTAACGAGGCCGCCGCCCCAGGTCCAGGTTCCTCCACGAAGGCCGGAGTGGAGAAATCTGCCACGAGCGACGAGATCTGACACCGCGCGGCCGACGCTATCGCCCAAGCCCGCCGTCGACCGGTCCCGCCACCGCCAGGATCCCGCACGCTACCGGGAGTCCCACACCCATGGATCTGGGCGCCCATGCACCGCCGCGAGCCCGCCGCCTCCGGGATCCGCCACACCGCTGGGAGGGCCGCACCCCGCGGATCAGGATGCCCGCGCCGCTGCAGATCCGGGATAGGGAGGAGAGACCCTCCGCCGCCGCTGTCGCACGCACGGGCTTTGCCCGACGCCGACCATCAGCAGCGGCGGAGGGGAGAAAGGCGCTGGATGAAAACTAGGCGGCGACGGTGACGGCTGTGCCCTCCCGTGCCGCACGCTGGCAGGAGTCCCACACCCATGGGTCTGGGCGCCCGTGCACCGCCGCGAGCCCGCAGCCTCCGGGATCCACCACACCGCCGGGAGGGCCGCACCCCGTGGATCAGGACGCCCGCGCCGTCGCAGACCTGGGAGAGGGAGGAGAGACCCTCTGCCGCAGCCGTTGCATGCACAGGCTTTGCCCGGCGCCGACCATCGGCAACGACGGAGGGGGAGAAGGGCGCTGGATGGAAACTAGGCGGCGGCGGTTGTGCCCTCCCGAGCCGCCCGCGTGGGAGGCGACGCGAGAGGAACACGGTGAGACATGCATGTCCCGTTGTAAATATTGGACATGTGATTATGGTACTGTATATGATTTCCTACTTCAAATTGTATAAAGGAGTTTTACATCGATTGGATTTTTTCCGATCATGATTCTTTTGGCAAGGAGATAGGGAAAGAAGAAATATCGACTGGCTAAATGGAGCGTGGTTTGCCATCCCAAAGTCCAAGGAGGGTTGAGTATTCATGACCTTGAGGTTAAAAATGCGGCCCTACTAGGAAAATTGTTGTTTAAAGCTACTTACGAAAGATGATGTATGACAAACCCTCCCAAGAAGGAAATATGTGGGCTCAAAGGTAGTGTGCCAAGTATATTGAAAGCCTGGGCACTCACACTTTTGGGCTGGTCTAATGGCTACGAAGGAACATTTCTTTCGTCATGTATCCTTCGCCATTAATGACTGATCGGACGTTAGATTCTAGGAGGATAAGTGGCTAGGCAATGCGACTCATCGGGAACAATATCCTGCCCTATGCAATATGGTGCGTCACAAGGGTGATACTATCGCCGCGTTTATGAAATTATTTTCGCCGAATGTGACGTTCATGAGAGATTTAATTGGTCCTAGACTTGAATCATGGAACACTATGGTAAAATGCATGTCCACTATGCAATTGTCGCAAGGGACCGATGTATTTCATTGGAACCTACACGCGAGTGGTAAATTCTTGGTGGAGTCCATGTATAGAGCGTTGATCTAGTCATATGTGCCAGTTGATAATAATAAAATGATTTAGAAGATGAAGATACCTCTCAAGAATAAAATCTTTGCGTGGTATCTTCGTCGAGGAGTCATTCTTACCAAAGGTAATCTTGTTAAGAGGAATTGGCATGAAAGTGCGCAAAGTGTTTTTTGTCACCATGTTGAGACCATAAAACACTTATTCTTCTACTGCAAATTGGCTATGGCCAGTCATCCAAGTAGGTTCTCGCTTGTATCCTCCTTGTAGTGTTGCTAATATTTTTGGCGGGTACACGGGACCAATAAAATATTTAGAATTCTTCTCAGGGTGGGAGCGCTTGTCGTGATTTGGTCGTTTTGGCTATGTAGAAATGATAAGATTTTTAATGATAGAAGTTCTTCCTTCTGCAGGTTATCTCTGTGCTTCGTTTATGGTCATTTCTATAACATGTGGAGAATCGAGACCTGTTTATGAAGGTGTATACACGCTTGGAGGCCACTGCGAGGGATGCTTTTATCCGAGATGGATGGCGGAATGATCTTCGGATTGGCCTTCCTACATCTTTGGCGTTATACAGTCTCCACATGATTTCTTGTATTCCGTCTTTTTGAAAAAAAAAATGGAACTCGGACTTGGTTATGGCTGCGTGCATTTCACTTATGTAGAGGTTGAGTGTAATGCTTAAACCTTTTAAATAATAAAGCGCACTTCATCGGAATAAAATTGGACGTGCGACTCGATGAGAAACCCGAGAGAGCGCTGCAAGTGGCACATATGCACGAGTGAAGGGCGTTTGATGTACCGTATATTTCTTTTCATCGGTGTATTTGTTCCATCGTTGGCCCACTTTTTTTTTCGAAAAGGGGATTTGCCCCGGCCTCTACATAAGATGCATACGGCCATATTATTGATAATCAAAAAGTCCAACATAAGTCTGGAGGTCTCAAACAAAAAGAAAAAATACTCACAGAGATCATGAATGCAAAAACAGGATAGCCACAACCGGCAGGCCCACTTGGCCCACTTGGCTTATTTGTTCCATCGTTGTCGTCCTTCACTCATCGCAAACAGCCAATCATATCGTCGGCCCAGCTGCCATCTTCAGGAAACCAAAAGCAGTGGAGAGATCTAATGGTACATCTTTTCTGATATGAGATGGCAAATCATGACATGACAGTAGTTTGTACGTACCGGTACAAAGGGTGTCGGGAAACCAAAAGTAGCGGGGAGAGATTAATTGGTACGATTTGCAGCGTCAGGTTAAAACCCATGCATAAATAAGTGTTTAAAAATAACTATAAGTGATGGAAAAATAAATGTAAGAGTATTCTCAGTTAACATTTCAAAAAATCTATAAAAATATTTGAAAAATTGATGTACAAAAAGAGGAAGACTTTTAAATTGAAGTTCATGCAATGCTACTTTTGGCATGGACAACAGCTTTTTGCTCAAATGTCCAACATATATACCTACATAAGCACATAAGGTTAAAGTAATTTTTTTTAACTTGTGCCTGACTTACATTACTTGATTCCCCCAGACGAGAAGAGACATGCACGACTTACTGAGTTGGCATTGTTTGCATTGATAGATTAATACAAACAGTATAATATGCATGACTTGATGAAGTGCATATGTTTGTATGGATATATAGATTAATGTAAAAGATATGACATATGAGTATCAAAATGACTTGTTGATGTCACACAGTTTTGATCGGATGGTTATCAATAATTGAGGTGATGTTGGAACACGCATGTGGGGAGAAATCTATTAGTTGTTGGCTAGCTATTTAGATATTGAAGGTTTAGTGTGGCTGGTTCTCATTTAGATGAGAGTTTAAAAAAGTCACATCTAACTGCTAGTGGGGATTCATGAGGATTTTTTTGTTTGATTAATCAAATGATGTAGGATTAGCACATATGCCCGTGCGTTGCAACAAAAAAGATTTTTTTTTTTGCGAGAAGTATCGGGAAAGATTTTTTATGTGTCCATCAAAACGGTCTCCACAACGGTGGGGCGATAGAGCAAGGAGCTGCGGTGTTCTCGCGGGTCATGTTTGTCCCGCGAGATCTGTATAGTGGTGGGGTTGGTCGGCCTGTCGGCCATCACACAATTCGTGCCTTTTTTTTCTCCACGTCCGCCTCCATGTCGAGGTTGTGGTGGCATCCTCACTTTGTGCCTGCAGGGCGACCTTCGGGGCATAGTTGCTTCGACCAGTCTCTCCTACGATGGTGTAACCGGATGGATTACTAATTGCAGAAAATCCCGTTTCATTGGCATAATCATTGCATAACCAGGTAGTCCTTGCTTTACCATGGTGTATTCTCTTTAATTATCTTAGCGCTCACTTGCACACATTTTTTTAATCAGAGCCAAACCAGCATATTGTCTGTTATTGGCATGTGCCCATAATTACTTCTAATTATAACCAACGAATATATTCTCTTTTATCATCAAATAGCATGAGGAATGCACAACAATTCACGTCTGGGCTAGGCCACTGGTAGACACCAAAATGACTAATATTTGTAAGCCGTGAATAAAAATCCAAAAAAAAACAATGAGTGTAAGGATCAAACTCATGACCTCAAAAACATGACCACGTGTTGCTAGTCACTCGACCAAACAGCCCCTGCTAACCAATGACCAGCGCGAATGTTTAAGAACATACTACAACATCACATATGAAACATTTCCTGATTTTTCTGATCCTTTTTGAACTTTCAAAAATAAAGTGATAATTATGAATTGCCGAATATTCCTTGATACATGAGCACATTTTAAATCCCTTTTTTTTTCAAAAATTGCAAGCATTTTTTGATAGTTCATTATATTTTGAAAAAGATGAACAAAACTTGGAACGGGAAGACTCTTTGAAATTCAGATTTTTTTTTGAAAGCCTGAACCTTTTATAAAATAGGAACATTTTTTGAATTTGTGAACAATTTTTTAAAATAGAAACATGTTTTGAACATTCATTTTTTTTGAAAATATGTTTTTTTCCTTAACATGAACATTATTTTGAATTTGCAAATATTTCAATAAAACAGGAATATTTTTCTAATTAGCACCATTTTTTAAAATGTTTTTTTAAATATTGAACAATTTTGGAAAACTCAAACATTTTCAGAATTTTGGAAAAAAATCAGAACGAGAAGAAAAATTCAAAGTTCCCCACATTTTTTAACATGGGAACTACATTTTGAGATTCTATAGATTTTATGAAAATTTGAATAAAAATGGAAATTCCAAAAAAAATGGAATGTTAAAAAAAACTTGGAAGCAGAAAAAGAAAAAGGAAAGAGAAATAAAGAGAAAAATAGAAATAGAACAAAGAGAAGAACGAGAACGGGCCGGCCCAATCTTGAGCGCCCTATAGGAGACTCTGATTATTTACCGCACTATGCGGCAAATAAGACTTTGCAGCTGCGTGGGCAGGAAATAGATGCGCTGGCTTCGCTGTGCCGTAGCACACATGGCCTACGTAATTTTGGACAATATTGTTTTTTTTTCAGCAGATGGACGCAAAAAAAATTTGTACCACCTTGCATAGAAAAAAATTGGTGGTGAACGGATGAAAAAATTGGACAAACACACCTTTCTTTATTAGTAGGTATAGACTTAGGTGTGACTTTCCTAACTCCCATCATCAATAGAAGATTATACTCCCTCCGTTCCTTAATCTAGTGCACATAACTTTTTCACGACTTCCACTTTGTAGTGCGTATTAGGGACAACAGGCAATTTTGGACGAAAATAAACCCTCAGGATGCGGCCGTCTGCTCCCTTTTCTGTCTTGTTATGCATTCCTTTATCTCCTTCCTCCCACACTGGACACATCACCTCTTGTTCCTCTAAAGGTCCCGATCGAAGTCTGTCCACTTGATCAGCGCAATGTCATTGTTTTGCTTCAAAGAGATTGTGGTCACAATAGGGTAGGGGTGAGGTGGTGGAGGTGGAGCCTCCATGCTGACAAGGGGGTAATAGACGGAGGAGGTGAGGGTGGACAAGAGGAAGGTTGTGCTGATTTGGGGATTGATCGATAACTACTAGATTCAAGCGGCGACAAAGAAGGAAGGTGGCATCAGGCGCGACCAAGAAGGCGATGGACTGGTCATTGTCCGATTTGTCGGTGGATACGTGCACTAGGATCTAGGTGCATGCATGCCTGTCACACGGTGCAATGTGGGTGTTTGATGCACTACAGGGAGATGGCGGACATTGTTGTCACTAGAAGACTTTCCTGGCACCATTCTCGCATGGCGAGCCCTGAAGAGGGTACAAGGAAAAATGGAAGCAAGGCGAGTTCTTCGTGGTGTAATATTGGAAATATGCCCTAGAGGCAATAATATTTGTATTATTATATTTCCTTATTCATAATTATAGAGTTTATATTCTATGATATAACTGATATGATCCTAGAATATGCGATTTAGTGGAACTCATATGCACGTCTGGAATGACAACCGATAAAAATAAAAGGTTTCTAGTTCTGCCTCTGGGACTAGCTCAAGTGTTGTTGGTGATCATGTTTTCCAGATCTTAGGATATCGTCAAGTGTAACGATGATCCTAAAATAACATTGAGATTATGACGTTAGAAGAACGATCATATTGAATTGACCCAATCTTGTTTGACAAGTGGACGGATAGCTCAAGAGTGGGATTTTCTCCTCCGATGATGGAGATATATTCTTAGGGACCTCTTAGTGTGACGACATCAATCATATCTAGCCAGACAGAAGTGACTTCATTACAGGGATGCCGGAACATAATAACAAGAAAGAAGTACAAAACCAGTAACGAGGATTTCAGTATAATGAGCATAGTGATGACTCAGGAGGATATCGATGCATCCCGGGTTCTGTGAAGTATCACGAAGCAAAGGGAACATTACACGATAACCAAAGGTTCACTCAAATATCATTCATGTACTCACAGGTCATTGAACGGATGGTTTCGTCCATGTCTGTGAGTTATCCCGAACCTACGGGATCACTATCTTAAGGACATCATGATCCGCTGAGTGTTAGTAGAACATGAGTCATGAGAATATATTTGTGGAATTATTTCATTAATATTTGGAATAGTTCTGGGAGGATCCAGAAGCGTTTCGAGGTCACCGAAAGGGTTTCGAAGAGTATCGGGTAATACCGGGTATTACCGATAAACTATATATAGGTGAAAAATATTTTTGGAGATGTTAAAAAATATATAAAATGTTCTAAAAGTATTTAGAACATTTTATATTGAATTTAAATATCAATGGGCCTTAAAAGGCCAAGAGGTGGAAGGAATTATGGGCCACAAGGGCCCATAAGGAAGTGGCCCCCCCCACTTGCCATATAGGGGGGCCGAATTGGACTAGGGGATTAGTCCTACTCCTCCGACTTGGCCGGTGCCCCAAGGAGGGACTTTCCCTCCTTGGTGGTTGCTCCTTCCCCCACCTCCAACCTATATACAGTAGGGTTTTTTGCTCTGTTGGATACACAAGTTTTGGAGCCTCCTCTAGTTCTTCTAGTTCTAATTCTAGTTGGTCCTAGTTAAATAACTAGAGCTAGGATAATTCTCTGGTACTCATAATTTGTAACATCCCAAATTTTCAATTTGGAATGTTATACATAGATCATCATTGCATGTCATATTTTGTTGCATTGTTGGCTCGATCCTAGAAATTCTACGCAACTCAAGGACCCACGCAGAGAGTTGGGAATTTCGTCATTTTCATATTTGAGTTTTCTCAAATTTTGAAAATAGGATCATTTGATTTTATTTATTTTATCTTCAATTATTTCTACTAACAAAAATTTCAGAGAGGGAATAAAATGACTTTCCCAAAATAAAGAAATAATGAAGATTTAATAAAAAAATCAAATAGGATTTTATTTTGGTATTTTCGCCTTTTATTTGGATTTAGGAAAAATGCACGTTTTTAAAAATAGCATTTAGGCCCCAAATAAATGTTCATCTTGTCCGGCTTAATTTTAGAAGCCGGGGAAAATTTATTTCGGGATTTTTGGAGTCCGTTTAGTATTTCTTTTTATTATTCTTCTGCGCGGAATTATTTAAAAAAAACGCGAACCGCCTTTGGGTCGTGCCCGAGCGGGACTCCGCTTGGGGGGCACTTATAAATAGCGCCGCCCCGGCGCCCCCCCCCCCCAGGCCCGTCAGCCGCCCCAGCCCACCCGGCGCCGTCGCCGGCCCACGCCCCGCCCCAAACCCTAACCCTAGATCCGCGCCGCCGCCGCCAGATCCGCCGCCGCCGCCGCCGCCGCCTGCCGTCGCCGGAGCCGCCGCCGGACCCCCCCGCCGCCGCCGCCGCCGGAGCCGCCGCCGGACCCCCCCGCCGCCGCCGCCGACCCCGCCGCCGAGGTTCACCGCTGCCTCGTTTTCCGTGCCGCCGGTTTTTCTCAAAACCCGAACGGTTTTCTTCGGTTTTTTCTCGGTTTATTTTTTTAGATCGGTTTTCTTTCGGTTTGGTTAAATAGTGAGTGTTCGCTCGTTCGTTCGTTTTAACGAACGTGTTCGTCAGATTAGGTCTAGTTAACGAACATTCGTTCGTTAACCTGTTCGTCGTTTTTCTTTTTCTCGGATTTAATCCGTGATTTTTCTGATCGCGATTCTTGATCCGATTTTCGTTTTAGTATAACTTTTCGCTCGTTTATCGGAATCAGGTGATTCAAGCGCCTGGAGTTTCGTCTCGAAACTCTCTTTCCGAATAATCAACTTAAACAAGCTTTTGCTTCTGTAAAATTTGACTTAGATCCAGATTAGTAAAACGAAGCTGTTTTCTTTCGCGGGTTGATTTCCGTTGCTTTGTTTGATTTTATTCTTTTTGCAAACCGGAGTTCTTAAGTTGAAATTTCTGGTTAGATCTTTTATTCGAGTTTTACCTATGCATTAGATGAGTACTTATTGTATGCTTGTTACTTTGAGTCTCTAGGTTTCGCGAATCATCAGCAAGGCAAGTAAAACTTTGATCATACCTTTCTCTACTACCCAGTTTTATGCATTAGATCAATCCTCAAACATTGCATGACTAGGATCTAATTAAATTGTGGGTTCTGGGAAGTAGTTGAGGTAGTACCTATTACCTGTTTTATTTTCAAACCCCTGGGAGTTACTTCTACGTTTGCTTATTATGCCATGCTATGCTACTAGACGTGGATTGGGTGAGTGTATCCATGACAGATGTGAGTTTGTTAATTAATGGTTTATTTAAGGTGGCAACTTAAACACACATCTGGGTGGATTGAGGCACCTGGTTTCCAGATCTTGCCTGTTTTTCTTCGGACCGCCACCCAGGCTCAAAGGGATCATGAGATTATTCAAACTAGAAACTTCTATGTGCAGCCACATGCTATTATGGGCTCTAGCAGAGTTGACTAAGTCGTGTGAACTCTTACAGAGTAGACTAGCAGATGTAAGGGATGTAGGTTGGTACGGTCTACCCTTTACGTAAGGTGCAAGCGCTTCTGAAAGACTATGTCTCGGTCATTCGTTTCTCAAACACCATGTAGTGCGAGAAACCAAACGGAGGAGATCGAGTCATGTGGGGAAAAGTGCGCAAACCTCTGCAGAGTGTATAAACTAATCATGGTTAGCCGTGTCCCCGGTTATGGACATCTTGAGTATCTAGCACTTGGATATCATGTGAATCTCATCATGTTACTTTAATTAATATTGTTGGGTTGTTAATGAGTACTTTTAATTCGGATTGAGAATGCTGTCAACCATTCTCAATGTTTAACAACCACCATGATAGTTAAATAAATTTATTCCTTTGTAGTAGGGAAAAATTGGCTTTACGCAAAACTGTAACCATAGAGCTTTTCCACGAGCCAAATATGCATGTAGTATAGCTTATTCCATCATATTTTCTCTATGTGTTACATTGCCAGCATATTCCATGTGCTGACCCGTTTTCGGGCTGCAACGTTTCATGTTGCAGACTTTTCAGACGACGAGTAAGGTGCTTAGGTCGTGGTTCTATACTCAGTGATGCCGTTGGAGTTGATGGACTCGCTTATTCTTCCAAGCCTTCCGCTGTTATCGTGTTTAGATGGCCTTAAGCCATATTTATTTTAATAAGTTCTCTCTTGAGACATTCGATGTAATAAGTGTGTGATTGCTACTCTGTTATAAATCCTCCAAGTACTGTGTGGTGTCAGCATTACTGATCCAGGGATGACACTGAGCACAGAGATCAGACCGTTTGAGGTCTGGTCGCTACAAAGATGGTATCAGAGCACACACTAACTGTAGGACACGGCCACTAAGCTAAAGCCCTAGATCACTACTCTTTCTTCTCATTTCTGACTCCTCATCTTTTCTATTCTTTAGGATGGCGGATGCAAGGATCAAGTTCACACAACCAGATGAAAACTCACCTTTTGGATATCACTTGAAGGAAGTCACTAGATACCTGAACATAGGAGTACCAAGCTTCACCGGGACCTTCAACGCCACTTTACCCGAAGAGGAGCGATGGATGATTCAAGTCTACATTCCAGGAAGGACATTTGAACCAGTCACGGAGCCCATAGAGTTTTCCTTTGATGCACCAACATGGAGCCTAGGAAGGAGCATGGCAGCTCACATCGCCATGGGACGAATTGGAGAAGTTTACCATAAGGATCTCAAAAATACTATCTACCAGATTTGTGGGCGCCGAGGTGAGCATTGGGAGATGATCAACACCAGGAAGGACAGATCAATCGCAGCTTATATTCAGGAGTTAAACCAACACATCCGACGCCAGGAGAATCCGATGTGCGCAGATATGGATGATATGCAGAAGGCTATGACCAAGATCAAGGAGCTAGAAGAAGAACTCAATGCTACACGTGAAGACTATATGGAAGAAATCGTCGCTCTAGTAAGACAGAATGGCGACCTTAAGGAGATGATTGGAGTATTCATGGGAGGTTCATCACCCAGAGGAGAAGATGACGAACCCACTGGTCCAGATAATTATATCATCATCGACGACACCGACTCGGATCCCGACGACAGCGATGATGACTATGTTGACGAAGCTGGAGCAGATATCATGGAATCTTCATCGGAGCAGTTTTTCTAGTTGACCACCATAACAGTAGTAGAATTTTTCCCCCATTTAGATTAGTTTTAGTCCAAGCACTTTTGTAACGATAGCTAGACCGTTGTATGCCCTTGTTTGAATTGATTGGAGTGATATTGTGTGCTTTTGTCTCATGTGCATATGGGTAGTGTTATCTCACTAGACCTCATTCTATTCTTAACTCTCCTCTCCTCTTTAAACCATCAGATGCCTCCGAGACGCGACCCGTGTTTTCCCGCCAGAGATCACTCAGTTGATTCAGCAGCAGAATGCCTTGATTCAAACATTGGTACAGAACCAAGGCAACAACAACAACAACAACCCACCACCACCACCACCTGTTAACCATCTGGCACATTTCTTAAGGCTGAATCCGCTGGTGTTTTCCAGTAGCACCGAGCCGATAGTAGCAGATGATTGGCTCCGTAAGATAGGGAGGGAGTTGACCACTGCAGGATGTACATATGGAGAAAAAGTAAAGTTTGCCGCACATCAGCTTGACGGACCCGCAGCAGCATGGTGGGAGAATTTTACAGCCACTTACCCTGTAGACACTGTCACATGGAATCAGTTTCAGCAAGCTTTCTGTACTGCCCATGTTTCGGCAGGAGCTATGGCCATGAAGAAGCGTGAGTTTCGCAACTTACGCCAAGGAGGACGGACATTTGGCCAGTATGTGGATGATTTCAGTAAGCTAGCATGTTATGCCCCAGATGACATTGCTACGGATGCAGCTAAGCAGGAGAAGTTTCTAGAAGGACTGAATGATGAGCTGAGCATGCAGTTGATGGTAGCCACACTCAATAACTACCAGGAGTTAGTAGATCATGCTCTTATGATTGAGGGAAAGCAGCAGCAGATTGACAATCGTAAGAGGAAGTATGGAAAGGGGAAGTACAATTCTAGAGCTCAGCAGAAACTACGCTTTACCCCTAAGTCAGGAGGGCAATTTCAGCATACTCCCGGAGGAGGCAGCTCGCACAATCATAATGGCACAAAGAATGGAAACGGGAATGGAGGAAGCAATGGACAAAGCCGCACCAACCCGCCAACACCATCCAAGGTAGACCTGAGCCATATCACTTGTTATAAGTGCCGTAAGACTGGGCATTATGCAAATGATTGCCCAGAAGCCCAAAATGGTAATGTCAATGGAAGCTCAGGAAAGAAGCCGAACCCTTTCAACAGAGGACAAGTGAACCACGTTACCTTGGAGGAGGTTGAAGCCCAGCCAGACGCAGTAATAGGTAAGTTTTTGGTTAAGACATTTACTGCAGTTGTTCTTTTTGATACTGGTGCATCGCATTCATACATATCAAGGGGATTTGTGGATAAATATAAATTGCCAACCCAAGCCCTTAGGTCACCCATGCTAGTAACCTCACCCGGAGCAGAGTATATGGCTAGTATATGGTGTGATCGACTGCCATTAAGGATTGGACACCATGTATTTCCCTCGGACCTAATAGTTCTGGAATAGCAAGGTTTGGATGTGATATTAGGCATGGATTGGTTATCGAAGCATGGAGGGAATATAGATTGCGCCCGTAAGTCGATTTTGCTTACCACCCCTGAAGGAAGGAGAATCAAGTATGTATCACGGCATGAGCCGAGAAGAGCACATGTAAATTCCTTATCAGGAGTTGTGCAGGAGGAAGTACCAGTGGTAAGGGATTTCCTGGACGTGTTTCTGGAAGAGTTGCCAGGCATGCCGCCGGACAGAGACATTGAGTTTCTGATTGAACTACTGCCAGGCACTGGGCCGATATCTAAAAGACCGTATAGGATGCCAGCCCAAGATTTGGAGGAAATTAAGAAGCAGATTAAGGAATTGCTGGACAAAGGTTTTATTCGCCCAAGTTCTTCGCCTTGGGGATCGCCAGTACTTCTAGTGGAGAAGAAGGATGGATCATTAAGAGTGGTTGTGGATTATCGCAGATTGAATGAAGTAACAATCAAGAACAAGTACCCACTACCGATGATCAACGATCTGTTTGATCGGTTGCAAGGAGCTAAGGTGTTTTCCAAGATCGATTTGCGATCAGGGTACCATCAGTTGAAGATTCGGGAGCAAGATATACCGAAGACGGCTTTTACCACCAGGTACGGGCTGTATGAGTATACCGTTATGTCATTTGGTCTGACTAACGCCCCGCCCTATTTTATTAACATGATGAACAAGGTGTTTATGGAGTTTTTGGATAAGTTCGTCGTGGTGTTCATTGATGATATTCTAGTTTACTCGAAGAATGAAGAGGAACATAAGGAGCACTTGCGTTTGGTACTCGAGAAGCTCAGAGAACATCAGCTATACGCCAAGTTCAGCAAGTGTGAGTTTTGGCTGAAGGAAGTTGGATTTCTCGGACATGTTATATCCGGAGAAGGTATAGCAGTAGACCCCACTAAAGTTGCCACTGTGACAAACTGGGAAGCACCAACAACAGTTGGAGAGATCCGGAGTTTCCTTGGACTCGCAAGATACTACCGGAGATTTATTGAAAATTTCTCAAGGATCGCGAAGCCTATGACAGAATTGTTGAAGAAGGATACCAAGTTCATTTGGACTGAGGAGTGTGAGGCTAGTTTCCAAGAATTGAAGAAACGTTTGGTTACCTCACCAGTATTAATTCTGCCAGATCAGACCAAGGATTATGAAGTGTATTGCGACGCTTCACGTCGAGGACTTGGAGCAGTGCTTATGCAGGAGGGAAGAGTTGTTTCGTATGCTTCACGACAGCTTAATCCTCATGAGATGAATTATGCTACTCATGATTTGGAGTTAGCAGCCGTAGTGCACGCACTGAAAACTTGGAGACATTTCCTCATTGGAAACCACTGTGAGGTGTACACGGATCACAAGAGTTTGAAGTACATCTTCATGCAGAAGGAGTTAAATCTCAGGCAGAGGAGATGGTTGGAGCTTATTAAAGATTATGATATGAGATTGCATTATCATCCCGGAATGGCTAACGTTGTAGCAGACGCGTTGAGCCGCAAGAGCCATGTCAACACCCTAATGACTGAAGGTTTACCAAAAGAATTAGTAGAGGAATTCCGGGAGCTATGTTTGGAAATAGTTCCGAGAGGCTTTGTAGCAGCATTGGAGATTCAGTCTACTTTGACGGATAAAATCAGAGAAGCTCAAAAGACAGATAAGGAAGTTGCTTCCATTAAGGAAAGGATGAACAAGGGAAAAGCTAAAGGATTTCGTGAGGATGAGCACGATACCTTATGGTTTGAGGACCGCGTTTACGTGCCAAGTGATTCGAAGATTCGGAAGTTGATTTTGCAAGAGGCACATGATTCACCATATTCGATTCACCCAGGAAATACCAAGATGTATTTGGATTTGAAGGAAACTTTCTGGTGGACCGGAATGAAGAAGGATATTGCAGAGTATGTAGCAGTTTGTGATGTATGTCAGAGGGTGAAGGCAGAACATCAGAAGCCAGCAGGGTTGTTACAGCCATTGCCTATACCCGAATGGAAGTGGGACAAAGTAGGTATGGATTTCATCACGGGATTTCCCAGGACTCGTTCAGGCTATGACTCGATTTGGGTTGTAGTCGATCGTTTGACGAAGGTAGCCCATTTCATCCCAGTAAAGACCGCCTACAGCAGTGCCAAATTGGCTAAGATATACATGACAAGGATTGTATGTTTGCATGGAGTTCTAAGGAGTATCGTATCAGACAGAGGAACCCAATTCACCTCAAAGTTCTGGAAACAGTTGCACGAAACATTGGGAACCAGGCTGGAGTTTAGCACAGCTTTCCACCCACAGACAGATGGACAGACCGAGAGAGTCAATCAGATTTTGGAGGATATGCTTAGAGCTTGTGCCTTGGATTATGGATCAAGTTGGGATGACAACTTGCCATATGCGGAGTTTTCTTACAAAAACAGTTATCAATCCAGTTTGAAAATGGCCCCTTTCGAAGCCTTGTATGGAAGGAGGTGCAGAACCCCGTTGTTGTGGGATGAAGTTGGAGACCGCCAGTTGTTTGGACCGGATTTGATTAAGGAGTCTGAACAGAAAGTAAAGTTCATTCGCGATAGGCTCAAGGTAGCTCAGGCAAGGCAGAAGAGCTATGCAGAATTCAAAACGCAAGGAGACAGAATATGAAGTCGGAGACAGAGTTTATCTTCGAGTATCTCTGCTTCGAGGAGTTAAGCGTTTTGGAGTTAAAGGAAAGTTAGCGCCACGTTTTGTGGGACCATACAAAGTTTTGGAACGCATGGGAGAAGTAGCATACAAGTTGGAATTACCCGAGGGTTTGTCAGGTGTTCACGATGTGTTCCATGTTTCACAGTTGAAGAAGTGTCACGCAGAGATGGCTGATATACTACTGAGAGATATTGTGCCACTGGAAGCGATTCAGTTGAAAGATGATTTGACCTATGAAGAGAAACCAGTTAAGATTCTGGAATATGCCAGCCGAGTTACCCGCAGTAACGTTATCAAGTTTTGCAAAGTTCAGTGGAGCCACCTGGGAGCGAGAGGAAGATCTGCTCAAGGCCCACCCTCACCTATTTGCTAGCCAACCCGAATCTCGAGGGCGAGATTCATCTTAAGGGGGGTAGGTTTGTAACATCCCAAATTTTCAATTTGGAATGTTATACATAGATCATCACTGCATATCATATTTTGTTGCATTGTTGGCTCGATCTTAGAAATTCTACGCAACTCAAGGACCCACGGAGAGAGTTGGGGATTTCGTTATTTTCATATTTGAGTTTTCTCAAATTTTGAAAATAGGATCATTTGATTTTACTTATTTTATCTTCAATTATTTCTACTACCAAAAATTTCAAAGAGGGAATAAAATGATTTTCCCAAAATAAAGAAATAATGAAGATTTAATAAAAAAATCAAATAGGATTTTATTTTGGTGTTTTTCGCCTTTTATTTGGATTTAGGAAAAATGCACGTTTTTCAAAATTGCTTTTAGGCCCCAAATAAATGTTCATCTTGTCCGGCTTAATTTTAGAAGCCGGGGAAAATTTATTTCGGGATTTTTGGAGTCCGTTTAGTATTTATTTTTATTTTTCTTCCGCGCGGAATTATTTAAAAAAACGCGAATCGCCTTTGGGCCGTGCCCGAGCGGGACTCCGCTCGGGGGGCACTTATAAATAGTGCCGCCCCGGCGCCCCCCCAGGCCTGTCAGCCGCCCCAGCCCACCCGCCGCCGCCGGCGGCCCACGCCCCACCCCAAACCCTAACCCTAGATCCGCGCCGCCGCCGCCAGATCCGCCGCCGCCGCCGCCCGCCGCCGCCGCCTGCCGGAGCCGCTGCCGGACCCCGCCGCCACTGCCACCGACCCTGCTGACCCCGCCGCCAAGGTTTGCTGCCGCCTCGTTTTCTGTGCCGCCGGTTTTTCTCAAAAACCGAACGGTTTTCTTCGGTTTTTTCTTTGTTTATTTTTTTAGATCGGTTTTCTTTCGGTTTGGTTAAATAGCGAGCGTTCGCTCGTTCGTTCGTTTTAACGAACGTGTTCGTCAGGTTAGGTCTAGTTAACGAATGTTCGTTCGTTAACCTGTTCGTCGTTTTTCTTTTTCTCGGATTTAATCCGCGATTTTTCTGATCGCGATTCCTGATCCGATTTTCGTTTTAGTATAACTTTTCACTCGTTTATCGGAATCAGGCGATTCAAGCGCCTGGAGTTTCATCTCGAAACCCTCTTTCCGAATAATCAACTTAAACAAGCTTTTGCTTCTGTAAAATTTTACTTAGATCCAGATTAGTAAAACAAAGCTGTTTTCTTTCGCCGGTTGATTTCCGTTGCTTTGTTTGATTTGATTCTTTTTGCAAACCGGAGTTCTTAAGTTGAACTTTCTGGTTAGATCTTTTATTCGAGTTTTACCTGTGCATTAGATGCGTAATTATTGTATGCTTGTTTGTTTGTCTGCGATAGAATACCCGGAGTGCGCCACCTGTTACTTCGAGTCTCTAGGTTTCGCGGATCATCAGCAAGGCAAGTAACACTTTGATCATTCCTTTCTCTACCACCTAGTTTTATGCATTAGATCAGTCCTCAAACATTGCATGACTAGGATCTAATTAAATTGTGGGTTCTGGAAAGTAGTTGAGGTAGTACCTATTACCTGTTTTATTTTCAAACCCCTGGGAGTTACTTCTACGTTTGCTTATTATGCCATGCTATGCTAGTAGACGTGGACTGGGTGAGTGTATCCATGACAGATGTGAGTTTGTTAATTAATGGTTTATTTAAGGTGGCAACTTAAACACACATCTGGGTGGATTGAGGCACCTGGTTTCCAGGACTTGCCTGTTTTTCTTCGGACCGCCACCCAGGCTCAAAGGGATCATGAGATTATTCAAACTAGAAACTTCCGTGTGCAGCCACATGCTATTATGGGCTCTAGCATAGTTGACTAAGTCGTGCGAACTCTTACAGGGTAGACTAGCAGATGTAGGGGATGTAGGTTGGTACGGTCTACCCTTTACGTAAGGTGCAAGCGCTTCTGAAAGACTATGTCTCGGTCATCCGTTTCTCAAACACCATGTAGTGCGAGAAACCAAACGGAGGAGATCGAGTCATGTGGGGAAAAGTGCGCAAACCTCTGCAGAGTGTATAAACTAATCATGGTTAGCCGTGTCCCCGGTTATGGACATCTTGAGTATCTAGCACTTGGATATCATGTGAATCTCATCATGTTACTTTAATTAATATTGTTGGGTTGTTAATGAGTACTTTTAATTCGGATTGAGAATGCTGTCAACCATTCTTAATGTTTAACAACCACCATGATAGTGAAATAAATTTATTCCTTTGCAGTAGGGAAAAATTGGCTTTACGCAAAACTGTAACCATAGAGCTTTTCCACCAGCCAAATATGCATGTAGTATAGCTTATTCCATCATATTTTCTCTATGTGTTACATTGTCAGCATATTCCATGTGCTGACCCGTTTTCGGGCTGCAACGTTTCATGTTGCAGACTTTTCAGACAACGAGTAAGGTGCTTAGGTCGTGGTTCTATACTCAGTGATGCCGTTGGAGTTGATGGACTCGCTTATTCTTCCAAGCCTTCCGCTGTTATCGTGTTTAGATGGCCTTAAGCCATATTTATTTTAATAAGTTCTCTCTTGAGACATTCGATGTAATAAGTGTGTGATTGCTACTCTATTATAAATCCTCCAAGTACTGTGTGGTGTCAGCATTACTGATCCAGGGATGACACTGAGCACAGAGATCAGACCGTTTGAGGCCTGGTCGCTACATAATTAGAAGACCAATGTGGTTCTAATCTCGCCCCTCTAATTCTCCGGCGATGATTAGCCCTGGATGGTGAAGCGCTATCGGATCATGAAGGTTGCATGTTTGCAACCAAGTAGAGAGACTGTGCTTTTGGTCTTCAGTTGGAGGGACTATTCGTGGGTGATACGAGGGATCATTCATTGGCGGTCCGAGGGACTCCAATTACGATATACACCAACACATTCTTCTTCGGCCCCAATTCGGTGATGGTAACGATCGTGATTCCAACCCGTTATGCATCTTCATATTGATCTTAGGTGATTGTAGGTGCGATTTTTTTGTTTTCTACTATGTTTCCCAACATGTACGTCATGGGGTTGATAACCCACTAGGTGTAGTGGATCGATTGTAGATCTTTTCAGTAAGTGTGGTGTCGAACCCAACGAGGATCTGAAGGAACCCGACAAGGGAAAATAACAAGAAATTATTTTAATAGTTACATAGACTGTTTGTATGCTTGTTTGATCAAGAGAATAACTGCAAGAGTGCAATTGCAAATTAACAATAGGCCGGGAGTGATGACAAACACCATATATGAGGTAATAGTCCATGGACTGAAAAGCTAAGTTGGATATTGATGATGGTGGAGAGAGTGATGGTGATGATGATCCCCACGATGAATGAGGTGTTGGTCATGTCGATGGCTTCTATTTTCCCCACCCAGAGGGGAAGAAACCCAGAGAAATAAGGGCCCCCTCCTTCCCCCCTCGAGGAAAAAAGGTTCCCTGCATATTTTTTGCCTCGTAGATGGCAATGGAAAGTTCCATAAAATAGAATTGGTTTTTAGGGAAAATAGGATTAGGGGCACCGAAAAGCGCCAGAGTACACCCCATGGGCCCCACATGCCATGATCACGCACAAGGCCTAGACACGTGGGCGTTATAGGATCCGCCCCCTCAAGCGGGCTCTATCCCCTTGTTCACTTCGCACATGAGAATGACTTCTTGAAATTTTGATATCTTTTTCGCTCTAGTAAAATATTTTCTTCATTGGTACATGTTTTGGTGCTTTTACGTAGATTTTGTCAAGCCCCTCCTCTGGTACACGTAAATTACAAGGAAAGAGGCACCAGTTTGGTGTGATAATGTGAAAAACAAGGATACTTGTGCGCAATTTGTATAAGAAATAATGATGCAAGATGGATGTGTCAGCTCCCTCAACTTTAGAGTCCGTCTCCCCCAAGCGAATACCAACCTTAGTAAATATGGCCACAAGTTTATGAAGTGATGTGTTGATAATAAGGAATACAGAAATGACAACATCGCTATTACTTTCATGATCAAACATTGTAAGCATCAACCCTTTTCCTCTTAAACTTCTTATGAGGAGGTGATGATACCCTTTACATGCAAAAGTTCGGCAATTAAATGTTAAATGTTCATTCCAAACCATGTTTTCAGCCATAACAATTTCATTATTCTCATTCTTCTAGAAGGGTCTATGTCAGAGATTTTGTTTAGCAAACTTTGCATGCTCAACTATCTCTTAGTCTTTGATGATTCGATAGCGCTCATAAGAATTTGTTTAGAACAACTCACTTCAACCACACACAAGGAAGATTGATGTTTAGAAAATGCTTAGCTTCTTACTTTCATAACTCAAGGACAATGTTGATTTACCATCATGTAGGTTAGAAAGTACTTTCATGTGGTTTTTGGTTGTATTCTCGAAAGTTTAATTGATTGGAACCTAATTTGCCATTTTCGTTATGATAGTTCCCATTTTCTTTATTGTTTTACCATATATTAAGGCACCATCACAAGTTCATGGAAAACATCAAAATTGATTTAACAAAATCTCTATCATAATTAGATGGTAGCTTTGATTTGTGAACTAATTATAATTTACGTGGATGAGCTTACTCAACGAGACACACAGGTATAGTCGACACTTATTTGAATGATTGGGTTTAAGTGTAAATCTTTGCTAAACATGTCTTTATTGCTTTAGACTCATCATAAGTGTTACATCTCTTAATTAAGATAATGATTGGTCGCTTTCATCTCCAAAAATCATCTCTTTTACCATCTTCATGCTTGAGGACGAGCGTGGATTAAAGCTTGTGGATGTTGATAGGCAACCAATGTATCTATAATTTTTGTATGATTCGTGCTACATTCCTTTCTATTCCATGGACTTTTGGCATACTTTTTGTTCATTTCTATTTGACTAACATAATAGTCCAGTGCCCAGTGTCGGTTCCTATTTTTGGTTTCTTTAGTATGTCAGGAACGTCAGAGAAAAACAAACAGAAAAATGGGTTCTGAGACTTTCATGCCGCGAGAAGGCCGAACCCTACCTCATAGCGGGGCCCATAGGGTGTAGGATCCCCCTGTAGGCATCCACCATACAAGGGCGCCGGTGGAGTGCGTGCACCCCTAGGGTGCCTCTAGTGCACAATGGCCTATATATTTCCCGAAATCCCCATACCTAACTATCGAGCACTTTTTCCGCCGCCGCTACAGTGCCTTTCCGAGGCGATATTCGTTAGCAAGCCCAATTCGGATCTCTGTCGGAGGGGATATCCATCTTGATCATCAGCAACCTCCATCATTGCTCCCGAAGATGATTTTTGAGTAGTCCACTCATTGGACTACAAGTTCATGTCAGTAGCTAAATCTTTTATCTCTTCATCTTGAGGTATTTAGGTGTTCAATACAATAGTCATATGAGCAGTCCTACGTGAATATGGTTAGTATGGTGTATTTGTAGCGGTGATGTTGATCATGTGATGCATTATTCCTTTATGTTCCGATTTATGCATGTCATCTTGTTTGATCTATAGATGTATATTTTTTTTGTTTGGTTGTCTACTATTAGCAAGTTTACATCCATAACCAATAATGAGACAAGTGAGCATTAGTTGGGTTCAATCTTACATGTAATCTACCACATTGACATGAAGTGGAAAAGGCTTGTACTGAAATGTTGCCACTAAGGGTTAGGGTTTATTAGAGGTTTCATTGGAATCCCATAAACGCAACAGTATGTAATCTTTCTAAAGGAAATTACTCTGTTTATACTTACTGTTCAAATGGTGCGGAAAAATATCGATCAATGGACGGGCTATTTAGCTATAAGATGCAGAGGATATCTCGGTTTAATAGTATTTAACTTTGTATAATCAAAATATTTATATGTCTGGCCTAAGCATGAAATATTTCATTATGCAATTTTCACATGATTAAATCATTTACCGCACTTCTAGGCTTTGAAGAGTTACACTTGGTGAACCTATGAACTCCGTTGTTTTAGCATATAAACCAACTTCCAACAACATTTACACATTGTTTTATGGTCAGTTTTGTTCCACTCCGAAAAGACAAAAATATTACCCACACATTATCGTTTAATTGCCTTCTGTAAGTTGCAAGACTAGCAAGGATTTACAACATTTGTTAGAATTCTAGGGGACCCAAGTGAATTTTATTTGTGTTGCAGGGTACATAACTGTTGCAGGGATACTGGTGTCTCCATGGATGGATACCTTGGTTTCTCACTGAGGGAATACTACCTGCCAGAAACTACTTCACTTGAGAGCCCAGCACCTTGCGCTCTGGCAATCAAGCAGGAAGAAACATATTTCATTCACGGTACTATATTGCGATAGACCCCTACCCTAGCTAGAGTAGGGATCTAGCTAGCAACAATACTACACAAGAGCACAAATGTGTATGTATACAGAGCTCTACCGATGGATAGGCAAGCAGCTCATATATACGACTTGGTAATACCAAGTTAGGCCACCAGCCGGTGCCTGCATTTCCGCCCTCGACGACACCTGTAGGCACGAAGGTTAATCCCATATACAGTTGCTAAAGTAGGTACATAATCTGATTATCGCAAGTCTTATTAACCAAAATGGAGGAAATACTAATTTACTAGATTTGTTATTAATGTATTTTTTACGATTGTCCATTTTGTATGTCATAAATCTTGTCGTAACATAACAAAGCACACATTGACATAAAGTGAGTATAGAAATGCAATGAGGTCAAATGCACTAAACTCCCTAACCATCCTAAATTTTGCACAATTAGTTAACCCACAACTAACACAAAGAATCATCATCATTGTCGAGTCTTCCCCCATTTGTCAATTTTAAAATAAATAACAAGTTGTCTTGGCCAAAGAAATGTTCTTGGTCAACCTCGGGAAGCTCTCATGAGAAGACTGTGTAACCAAGACCTATACTTCCGGGAGGAACAGGTTGAGTGGATCGCATGGAGGAGAGAGATTGGAGCACCGACTTGGAGAGAAAGAGAGGGACCGAGATCTTTAATGGGCATAAATGAAATGTAAACTATATGTACATAAAACTCAAATAAACTTGGTAAAAATTGTATTTAAGTTGGTGAGTATATATTTTGGTCATATGCAAAAAAATGTTCTGAAAATTCAAACATCTTTGTATAAATCAAAATTAAAAGTAGCTTGAATGTAAAAGGTTTTTGAATTTTAGAGAAGTGTAAATAAAGTATAAAAGTATGACCTCTAAATCGCGTGGTTACAACTTCATCTAGTTATGATAACACATATTATTAATTTTTTATTTTATAGTTATTTACTAGATATTATTGTTTCTTATATGTTTTATAGAAAGTGAATCTGGTCAACAAAAAGAAAATTTATTCCATCTAACATAAATATTTATTCTACAAATTTATAAATAAGATTAAACTAATTTTACTTCTAGATTAAATGTTATTGATTTTTAATGACGTAAACTTTACTAGTGGCATGCTCTAAATTGGCCCACCACTAGTATTTTGGGCCAGAATAGCAAAAATCAAAATTACTAGTGGCGGGTGCGATATTGTGCCCGCCACTAGTAGGGTGTTCAAATTGCTAATCTTGTCCGGTGGTAAGTGGCCAGATTGCTGGTGGCGGGTGCAAATACATGCCCAGCATTGGTAAGCTTCCAGTTATCAACAGTTTTGCAACATCATGCATATCACTGTCTCGCAACCTATCTTACTGATGCCAAACTTGATCCTATCTAGGAACCAAAGGTGCCCTAGCACATCGAAATCTCCGGCTGGCTATTCCAACTGGACAGGCTCAACACTAGGATCAATCTGCACAAGAAAACTATTCTAGACACTAAAATTAGCCTAAGGTGCAACACCGGAATTGAAGATCATGACCACTTGATCCTTCAGTGCCCCCAGCAGCCTTTTGGAAAGGTCTCAACTTCACACCGAGCTTCAGACCTGTCGAAAGTTTATGGGAATCGACCATATGTCGGCCGGTCTTCCCATTACCATCTGCCCCTTCATCATGTTGTTGCTTCTCCGGAAAATATTTGAGGGTGGCGATGTCCGCTGTTGGGGTGGGGTGGGGGGGGGGGGGGTGATGGGATGACAAAGTCATAGATAGCATAGCTATATCAAGGAATGCAATATGAAATCTCACCCTCTGGTCCAATCCGCTTCGGCCTAATGAACTCAAGGAACATGCCGGTCTGTGGCATGCTTTCTTGTCTTCACGGATGTCGTGAACCCCAACTCATAATTTTTGAAATATATTGAGGTTGGGGAGCAGTGGCGGGTGACAGCACAAAAATACCGTCGGCTCAAATGCACTACACTCTCTGAACTAGCCTATATTTTTGCACAATTATTTATATTGATAATGGTGTGATACAAAAACTGTAGGGTCAGCTGCCACACATGACACACCTAATTAACACATAGGATCGCCACACGTGGGGAGTATCCCTGGTGACAATTTCAAAGTGAAAAACTAAAAACAACTAAGCTTGGCTGAAAAGTTGTTCGTGGCCAACCTCGCAAAAGTTGTGGCAAGACTGGGGGTGTAAATGTAACCACCGCAGCATGTACTTAGTTTTGTAGATTGTTTTTGCACATAAATTTTGATTATAGGAAAAATTGGTTCTGGCTAGCCGTAGCTTACTAAAAGAAGGAAGAGCTTTTAGTTCGTATCAGTGCATGGGAATTTGCCTCAAATGAGAAATAATCACCTGTGAGATAAGAATGGCACCAACAAGCAGACCACGCTAGAGGCGTAGTTCGAGGTCGAGGTCCAGCGGCTTGCCAGCGCCGCTTGGGACGGAGGCCCTTGACAAGCTGAGAGTGCCCACCTCGCCGTCGCGGCTGGGGAACCAGTGGAGGGGAAGCGCGTAGTCGGGCAAGCGCGTTGTCGGGCAAGCGTAGAACGTCAGGCCTGTGGGGCGCCGCCGTGGCACCGCCATGCGAAGCTATGGACGTGCAATGCATGGACCGGCCGGTGCCAGAGTCCCACCGCGGCCCCGTGGACGCGGCGCCTCCGATTGGGCCGTCGTTGTAGGGGTTTCTGAAGCTGGCGGCGCGTTCCCTGCGGTGCGCGTTCTGGTGGCCGCCGAACGCCTGCGACTTGAGGAACGTCTTGTTGCAGAAGAGGCACTCGAACAGCCGCACTGTCTTGCCGTTCACGTCTGCCGTGGGTAACGCCTCGTCCCGGTTTTGGTTGCCCAGCTCCAGCACCAACGATAGCGGCAGGTCGGCTGCCGCCGCCTGCACATGGAACCACGACGGCGTGGCCTTCTCCATGGAGCACGCCAGAACAGAAGATAGCTATTAAGAAGTTGAGGAGGACGAGTGGGAAATAAAGGGGATTCAGTTGAACTTAGAATGAGAGGGCTATGGGTGGGGTATAAATCCAGGTCCAGGTGACAGAAATCAGGGAGGTGCTGCAGTCCAAATATATTGAGTTTATTCCTAAAAACAAAAACAAAAATCATCCAGAGTTTATTAAACTTGTACAGACTGATGAGTCCAAATCGGTCCCCGAGGCAACTTGCATCATGTACAGTGTAGGCATAGCTGTCAGCAGTGTTGCAACTTGCAACTGAAAGGCTGAAGTATATATGTCTGGACCAGTCAAAAGGAAGGCACCCTGATTTTTCTGGTGAGATCTGCGTGTGGAGCGTAGCGTTATGGGACCGTGGTCACGTGGTTTGGTGCGATTTCACAGGATTCTAATTGGTTCTCATGTTGGCATCCTTCGCAGGTCTGATTCTTTTGGGGCTCCATCACATATAATTGGTTCCCATGTTGGCTGTCTTTGCCGTCAGGGAGAGAGACGACAAAACTATGTAATATTTCGTCGTGGTGCTGGTGGGGACGCTTGCTTTAGCCGTACGAGTATGCCCCCTCTGTTTTTTTTTTTTTTTTTTTTTTTGCGAATAAGTATGCCCCCTCTGTGACACCCAGCCGCTGTTTATCCACTATCAGTTATCCTTTTGGAAATGGCGATTCTTTTGTCACAATCACCACTCAGCAGTGAGCATAAATATGGACACTGCAGTGATCTAGTGACTACTCCACCGTGCTGATATGCATGTCTCCCCCGCCATTAGCTAGGACTAATGGCCGACCATTTTTTATTCAAGAGATCTCGGTTGCCTTTCTCTCTCACAGTTCACAAAAATCAATAAGACCCAGACAGCTTAGCTAATATCATTGCCAACAACACTAATTAAGGAGATTCCTGGCATACGTATAATCTCGGTCGCAACGCCACGATTGTGACAAAAGAATCTCGATGTCAAAAGGCTCGAATAATCGTTTTATTAGTTAATAACTATGTTCGCCTTCTCTCATCATAAAAGTGCCGGCCTCTAGCTAGATTCTAGCTCCCAAGTAGCTATATCAAAAATTGACTTGAGTCACTTCTATAAACTGCAACAAAGCATGGCAACACATTTCGTTCCTTGACATGGAATAGGGATTTGTTCATGTACCAATTCTATGCTAAGTAAAAATACTACTCAACTTGTAAACTCTTGACACTCGTATTAGCATATGCTTGCCCATGATTCCAACAATGCAGCTTATTTCGCTTCTAGTTTTGTGCCGTAGCTGTAGGATTTGTCAGAATTTTACCGCATTCGAGCATCTATTAATTGATTTTACCAGGATCCTTAGCACGGAGGAGTTTTGAGGCAAGGGAAAGAAATCCTAAGAACATGGTTTAGAAATCATGGTGATTATGTGATAAAAACATAACATAAAAAGTATAATGTAAGAGGGGTGACAACCATCCAAAACAGGGCATTTGGAGGAGAAGACGGCGTCTGGTACGAGCACACACACACACACTCATACAAGCACTCATAATAGCTACCGCCGCCACTGCATAGTCAACTACTTTAACCCAGTGCCTTCGGATCGGATAGGCGAGCCATAGAGAAACTAGAAACTTCGCCAGACTCAAGAACCCTAGTCTCCGGAAGGGATATATATGCTTTTGGCTAAAGCATGAAGAAGAAAACTAGCAGGGGAGGAACTCCTTTATTTTCTTCCATTGGGGCACGAGAATTTATTACTACTTCGAAATGATCAAACAAGTCGTGCAGGTCAGGTGATGCCTTAGAGCCTCTACAACCAAACACCCCCCATATTCGCTCCAAACACCCGGGCGGCCTTCCCGATCAGTGTCCGGTCGTAAAAGTGCCACCCATTCGGACGCCCTAAATGCGACCCAAATGCCCGGACAGACCGACAACACTCATATCCAACACATATGTGGGGCGGATATGGGTACATTCTGCTCGCCATGTCGCATCTGGTTCATCCAACCACACATATATTCAATCATATCCGCACTAGAGACAAAACCGTAGCCGAACTCAACTTCACTAGACTCCCGTCCCCACAGTATCCAAGCTCCTCTCCATCAAATTATGGAATACTCCTTCAAGGCAGGCACTGGATCAAATTCTGAGAGGTCCGAATTTGATGGTTCAGATGTTATCCTTGTGGTCCTGAGTAGCAGATGGCCGCCGCTCTCCTTGCTCTTGGGAGGAGTGCGTCCTCCCACGGTCGGAATCGATCCGGCGGGAAATCCATTCCATCCGCTCAAATGACGCAAGGATCGGTTGGTGCCGGTGGATCAAGGCACGTGACCACCGCATTACGGCGCAACCCCACTCTACCGGCGAAACCATTTAGATGAAGCCTTGTCGCCGTGGCATCAGTTGACGAAGCGTAGGCCATATCCACCTCCATGGTTCACGGACAAAACAAAAGGAGGTGTGGCATGCACGCCGCATGAGGGAAAGGCGGGCGTTTTGTGTCTTCGACCTCTACTCCCGCAAAAGACGACAACGGCAAAGGCAAGGGAACCCTAGATGACCTTCTTCCAGTGTCGTTTGATTCATAGTCATTAGAAAATGTCAATTTTTTGTAGTTCTATGACATATGTTCAACTACATATGTAATTTAATGTTCCATGAGATTATTATAGATTTGAGAATTTGGTTTAATGGATTTATTTGTGGAGGCATATTTTTAGTGCCTCTCAAGTAATTGCGGCACACGCATCCATGTGCGTCCGCAGACATGCAGGGGCCCGGATTTGGAAAGTACGATTGTAGATGTTCTTACGGTATCTCCAAGGGAGTCGCGCAAAGCTCCGGTATATGTCTGACTGGACACATTTGTTCACTTTTGCAATTCAACGGGGATCTATATCGCTACGCGAAGCAGTCCGAACGTCCGTTTTCCAGGAAAGTGGAGATAAAAGTAGGGGAGATATACCGAAGTTTGGACACCCACTTGACCTACCAACAACCTCCACGTGGTCCTCCTCTCTTTTCTCTCTCTTCCAATGCATGGTCCCCCTCTTCTCTCTCTCCTCTCAATCGGACATCACAACACAAATAGCCAACACATGCATGTTCCTCACCTATTTTTTTCTCCTCCCAGCCGGATATTTTGTAATTAGCGTTGGATGTCTCTCTCCCATATCATATCCGCAGAGAACGTGCGGACACAAAAACAAACATATATCGAAGGAATTTGCAAGTCGGTGTTGGAGATGCCCATATTCAGTAGTCGCCCGATGCCAATCTAGAAGCACGGTTGAACTTGGGCTCAATAGCGACGTGCGATTTAGCGGCATCCTCCTGCCCTTTGTGGTTGGGAGGGGACGACTCATCCTTGTATAGTGCAGCGGTACGCGAAGAGCGGGGAGATTTCATGAATCCTTGGCTTGCAAATACAACATTAAGATATGCAACTTTTGCAAATACTAATTGCTATACATTGGATCAAATGTCAAAATTCTAGTTACATTGGATGTCAAAATTCAAACTTTGACATGTATATGATGAAACTTTGACATATGATCAAATGTTGCATATGCCAAAATTCAAACTTTGACATATATATGATCAAACTTTGACATATGTCAAATTTTTTGCATCTAATTACATTGGATCAGATAAGTTTCGGAGTACCGAGAGGTTACCGGAACCCCCCAGGGGACTATTGGGCCTTCATGGGCCCTAGTGGAGAGAGGAGGCCGGCGGCCAGCTGGAGGCGCGCCCCCCAAGCCCAAACCGAATTGGACTAGGGGTGGGGGGCACAGCCCCCCTTTCCTTCTTCTCCTCCACCTCTTTCCCCTTCTCCCCTTCTCCGGAAAGGAAGGGGAAATCCTACTAGGACTGGGAGTCCTAGTAGGACTCCCCCCTTGGCGCGCCCACTCTAGGTTGGCCACCTCCTCCCCCCTCCTTTATATATGGGGGCAGGGGGGCACCCCAAGGCACAACAATTATTCTTAGCCATGTGCGGTGCCCCCTCCACCATTTACTCCTCTGATAGTATCATCGTAGTGCTTAGGCGAAGCCCTGCGCGGATCACATCATCAACACCGTCATCACGTCGTCGTGCTGAAGAAACTCTCCCTCATCCCTCTGCTAGACCAAGAGTTCGAGGGACGTCATCAATCTGAACATGTGCTGAACTCGGAGGTGTCGTACGTTCGGTGCTAGATCGGTTGGATCGTGAAGACATTCGACTACATCAACCGCGTTAACATAACGCTTCCGCTTTCGGTCTACGAGGGTACGTGGACACACTCTTCCCCTCTCATTGCTATGCATCTCCTAGATAGATCTTGCATGATCGTAAGAAGTTTTTTGAAATTGCAGGCTACATTCCCCATCACGCACGCCATTAACGAACTAGGGAGAACATCGATCTTCGTACATCCATTGCCGGCTCATCTTCATTCCACAGCACCGAAAAGACCAAATTATACAAGTTCATACACACTTATTCTCATAAAACAACATACAAACTCTCTAACTAAAGCATTTAAATGCAATAACAAATGCGATCAAGATCGCAACTAAGGTAACAATTGATCCAACATCATAATGATATCAAGCCTCACTATCAATGGCATATTTTCTAATCTTTCTAATCTTCAAGCGCATTATCTCCATCTTGATCTTGTGATCATCGATGACATCGACAACATACAACTCTAGTTTCTTATTCTCTTCGTCAATTATTTTCAATTTTTCTTTCAAATACTCGTTTTCTTTTTCAACTAAATTTAACCTCTCGACAAGAGGGCCGGTTGGAATTTCTGGTTCACATACCTCCTAGATAAAAATATCTATGTCAACTTGATGGGCATAATTTTTCATAAATACGAAATGCAACAAATAGTTATAAAAGAGAATATACCATATCCGAATCATAAACCTGACGAGGGCCGACGGGGACGGATATCAAAATCATAGCACTATGTATAACAAACAACGTACGGGTAAGAAAATTATACAAGTAACTATATATCTAAATCACACAAACATGATTTTTGTATATATATAAATTATAAGAACAAGAGGCCACCAAGGTGGTGCCAGCGACAGGACGGTGCTGGGCGATCGACGGTGGTTAGGATGGGGACGTAAAGGCACTAAGTTAACCACACCTACATATGCAAACTAGCTAAGAGTTAATTTGTGCTCAAATTGCATACAAATCAAATAAACTACTACATATAATTACTCCCAAACTAAAACCCACAAATCACTGTACTTATAGAGCATTGGAAGAGATAATATAGCAATAAGAGATGAAAGGATAAAGTTGCTAACCTTTGTGATCACTTGGATGGATGGAGGGGCTTCAAATCTTGACAAATTTTGGCAAAAATGAAGGATGAGCTCGAGCAATGGGGAAGAACAGAGGAGAGGAAGGAATGAAAGGGGAAAACAGAGAGAAATGGGCTCGGGCTTGATGAAGGGGTTATATAGAGGCATCTTTAGTCCTAGTTGGTTATACGAACCGGGACTAAAGGTGCATCTCTAGTACCGGTTTGTGCCACGAATCGGGACTAAAGGTGTTGGTGGGCTGCCACCACCTCTTTAGTCCCGGTTCGTGGCACGAACCAGTACTAGAGGTTCAACACGAACCCGGACTAATAAGTTCCGCCCGCCTAGCCGTTGGAACCGGCACTAATGATCACATTAGTGCCGGTCCGTAATTGAATCGGGACTAATGAGGTGGACATAAGGTCGTTTTTCTACTAGTGCCTTCCCTCCAGTTGTAGCATCAGGCGGCGGTTCCACTATGATGAGTGATGGGAAGCGAGTCCTCCTTTGTGTTGAAGCATATACCCTCGAGGCTCACCGCTGCCTGTCATGGGAACGACGTTGGGGACCTCCGTGCTGGCTGTAGACTAGTCCGCTTTCGTGTTTAGTTAAAAAAATGTCTAAAATGTAACTTTTTTGTCCGGTTTACCTGAAATCCGTAATGTTTATATGAAATCCGGCCTTGTTTGCATGAATTTATTGGGCTTGTTGAAAAAAAGTTTGCAATATATGCGGCTAGCGTTGGATGACGACCTCTGCATCCATGTTTGCGGATTGGTCCCTTATCCGTGGAGGGATGCGGAAGAAAATTTGCAGATTGCCGTTGGGGTTGCCCTAAGGCAACACGTACGCATAACCAGGATTGATGTTCGCTGTGTGGATACTGATAGCGGATCAGCATCTCCAGGCCAGAGGGGTGCATCCTCGTACGGTGTCGCACTGACGTGTCGAGCGCGAGGCTAAAGCAAGCCCGGACCCCTACCACTACCTGGACCGGAAATATCTCTCATTTTGTTGTTAATAATGGAGCACGGTATGTGGTGGAGCCTAAAAAAGAGTCAGATCTCTTTCACAGGTAACCATCAGCAGTATGCTCCTGTGACCATCTGCAGGACTAGGAGATGTTCTTAGTATCACCAAACCCTGTTGCCTGGATCTCACCTACAACTGGACTAATTTAAACCCCATATGCATGCCTCCTCCGTTTCCTTTCTTTTCATGGAAGTTACCCTGAACTTCGTAGACCGGGTCAACCTTCCATCCCTTGACTAGGGTCTCGTTCAGTAGACCGGGTTTGACCCTCTTCACCATCAAATCAATGTGCACAGTCAGTAACTGTGTCAGCTGATTGATTAATAGTGCATAAAATAAATTTTGAAGCTATTCTAAAATTTTTAGTCCAAAATGTCTGAATTTTTTCCCAGAATTCTCCGTATATTTTTGTTGATTCTACAAAATAATATATAAACTTCATGAGTTTTTAATTAGAATGCTTTGACAAAAATTGGCCAAAAAAGGCTGAAAAATTAATTCAATCTTTTTTTTGCTGGGCAAGATATTCTGAAACTTTCCCAGAATTATAAGTATATTATCATTAATTTTATCAAAATTTTCTGGAGACTTTGATTTTCTTGACAAAATTTGGCAAAAAAAAAGGCAAGAAATATAATTTCACTATATTTATAATTCTATTTGGTAAAAAATTGTGAAAAATTCCCAGAATGATCAGCATATTATTTTTGATTTTACAGAATGTTTTCAAACAAATTATGGAGACTTTCATTTTTCTGCTCTATTTTAATGAGTTGACTAGATGGTTACCATGGTCAAATCCGGCCTACTCGGAAGAAAACAGAGTTGGGGGAGGGGAGAATTGAATCCTGGTTGGTGTTGCGAGAAAAGGTTGCCGGTTTTTGAGTTGGGGGTTGAATCTTAGTCAAAATTAAGAGTTTGGGTTGTAAAATGGACTTCTCTTTTTTCTGACACTGTGATAGGGAAAGACCATATTTTTCTGATGATACCCTTATATTTATACGTAATAGTGCAAAACGTTAGTATAGTTTTGAGAGTTTAGGGCATTTGACCCCACTACATTTTTGTGTTGGCACCGCCACTGCTCCCCACCTGACTATATTAAGAAAAATAGAGTTGGGTTTACATGATCCATGATGAGAAGAAAACACACCAGATAACAGCGTGTTCCTGGATTTCATTAGGCGTAAGCCTGTTGGACCAAAGGGTGAGTGTCGGTGTCAAAACCGGCGGATCTCGGGTAGGGGGTCCCGAACTGTGCGTCTAGGCGGATGGTAACAGGATACAAGGGACACGATATTTTTACCCAGGTTCGGGCCCTCTCGATGGAGGTAAAACCCTACTCCTGCTTGATTGATATTGATGATATGGGTAGTACAAGAGTGGATCTACCACGAGATCAAGGAGGCTAAACCCTAGAAGCTAGCCTATGGTATGATTGTTGTAATGGTTGTTCGTCCTACGGACTAAAACCCTCCGGTTTATATAGACACCGGAGAGGGCTAGGGTTACACAGAGTCGGTTACAATGGTAGGAGATCTACATATCCGTATTGCCAAGATTGCCTTCCACGCCAAGGAAAGTCCCATCCGGACACGGGACGAAGTCTTCAATCTTGTATCTTCATAGTCTTGGAGTCCGGCAGACGATGATAGTCCGGCTGTCCGGACACCCCCTAGTTCAGGACTCCCTCAGTAGCCCCTGAACCAGGCTTCAATGACGATGAGTCCGGCGCGCATAATGTTCGGCATTGCAAGGCGGGTTCCTCCTCCGAATAATCCATATAAGATTGTGAACACCAGGATAGTGTCCGGCTCTGCAAAATAATTCCACATTCCACCGTAGAGAGAATAATATGTACACAAGATCAATCTGCTGACGTATTTCGTGGCATGACGTCAAGCCACTTCCAAGCCTTTACTTGAATCGTTTTTTATTATACCACCTCAGCGCGTTTAGCGAAGCGGTTTCCTTGGCACGTCTTGTCGAAGCAGAGATCGTGTTCCCCTTATTCCGGGATTCTCATCAATACGGACGTGGGTAACCCAACCGCGCCATTGATGGTGGCGCTTGGGAGATAAGCGAGTTTTACCAGGCCGGTGGGGACGCATAGTTTCCGTCCGCCCATATATAAGGGGATAAGGATCCACCCTTTTTACCTACGCCTTCTTCCTCCTTTGCTTATCCATCTCCGCGCACTCTCGAGCTCCAACGCCCAAGTTCGCGCATCTCGTCTCGACCTTCTCCGACCATGTCCGGAGCGGGAGGCAAATGGTTGGCCTCCTCCGTTACGGAGGGGCACGTCAAAAGACTGCGCAGCGCCGGATATCTGTCCAGCGACATCGCGCACCGGCTGCCCGACAAGGGGCAGCTCATCCCCACCCCCAGGCCCCATGAGAGGGTCGTATTCCTTCCCCACTTCCTCCGCGGACTGGGCTTCCCGTTGCATCCCTTTGTCCGGGGGCTCATGTACTATTACGGCCTGGATTCCCACGATCTAGCGCCAAACTTCATCCTCAACATCTCGGTGTTTATCTTCGTGTGCGAGGCCTTCCTCTGCATCCAGCCCCACTTCGGCTTGTGGCTCAAGACCTTCAATGTCAAGCCGAAGGTAGTGAAGGGCACTCAAGCGGAGTGCGGAGGCGCCATGTTGGGCAAGATGCCCAACGTCATCTGGCTCGAAGGGGCCTTCGTGGAGTCCGTCAAGGGGTGGCAATCGGGGTGGTTCTACATCACTGAGCCGCGCGACCCAAAATGGGCGGCAGCCCCCGAGTTTAGATCTGGTATCCCGATGCAGCTCACCTCCTGGAAAGAGAAGGGCTTGCTATGGGGCAGTTCGGAGGAGCTGACAGGACTCCAGTCCTGTCTTCAGACCCTGGTGAACAAGAAGCTTAGGCTTGTCAATGTGATCCAGGTCATGCTCATCCGCCGGATTCTCCCCTGACAACAACGGGCCTTCAACCTGTGGGAGTTCGATCCGGCACAGCACCGGACTCTGAGCGGGCTCTTCGACACGACGTATGAAGCCGTCTGGAGGGTGATGTTCAAGGGCGGAGAAGCCCCCGCGTCCGTGACTGAAGATCGCGGATTCAGCACCAAGCGCCCGGCCGGTGAGGTAAGCTTCGTTATCCTCTATGGGACAGTTGTTTTCTTTCATAGTTTGACTCTATGTGGGATCTAAAACTCCCAATGCCTTTGACAGGACTGGCAGAGGACGTCCGGACAGGTAGACTGTCCGGCTCCCCTTCCCGAAGACCCAGCGGACGCCCGCCTAACGGGGCTACTGGTCCCGGCACTCTATGTGGTGCCGGAGAAGAAGGCCAAGAAGAAGGCCACGGGAACTCGAAGAAGTTCCCGGCGCCAGGTGATATCGGACTCATCGAACAATGGTTCCGAGGCGGAATCCTCCCCCGAAGATGAGGAGGAGAAAGAGGAATCTCTCCCAGAGGAGGGAGAGAGGAAGAGGAAGGCTTCCCCAACAGGGGAGGCCGAAGGGTTCAAGAGGGGAAGAAATATTCCCCCAGAGAGCTCCGCCAACGCCAACGTTGGCGATGAAGAGTGGCCCTCAAGGGCTAGGCCTCCGGCAAGATCGTAAGTATCCGGATTCCTAAATGATTTGTAATTTCTTTTGTGTCACATAGTGTCCTTCTAATGCCGCACACTGCCTGCAGTCCGGCCGATGATGATCTCCCCGCTTCGTTGGCTCCGTCGGATGTAGATTCCATCCCGACTGCCTCCACCCCCCGCGACGCTGAAGACGCCGAGGTGGGATCCCGGGAAGGGACCCATCAGGAGGAGGCTCCGGAGGCGCCACAAGGCAGCCTCTCGGACTTTGCGCCGGACTCCACGCTGGAACCCGCAGTGGTTCCGGAGTCCGGTAGGCGGCCCCTTCGCAAGAAGGGCAAGACCGTGACGCCGGCGGCCCCCGTCCAACCAGAGGGGCCGGACAACTTGTTGGAGGCGCTCAAAAGCGCTTCCATCGAGGAAGAACACCGCACTATCATGAGTGCGGTGATTCAGAAGGTTCAGCTCGCCAAAAGCGGGCTGACCGAAGCCTGGAGTAGCCTTCTAACAGGCTTTGAGGTAAGAAGTTAAAAATATGTAATGTAATACCGCATAGACAGTAGCCCCTGATGCTCGGTTCGGTGTTCAGAAAGAAAAGCCGAACTGAGGATCTAAAAAGATATATGCAGGGTTGCTAAAAATTATGTCAATATGGGTTTGCAGGCTGCGCTGCTGACCTCTGCCGCACTGACTACGGAGGTCGGTGCTTTGAAGCAGGACCTCGAGCGGTCCGAGCAAGAGCTCGGCCGTGCCAAGAAGCAGCTCGAGGACAAAGAAGGTGAGTAACACCACTTTGAATAGTTACCTTACAGAAAAGGATTTAGGTTGCAAATAAAAATAACAAGGATAACGTGGGTACTGCAGGGGCCACGAACGAGGTGGCAACCCTGAAGGAGGCTGTGTTCGCGGCCGAACACAATGCGGCCGCGGAACGGGCAGAGCGAGAGAAGCAGGAGGCGCGGGTGGCGGAGGTGCGGCAAGAGCTCCAGGCTCTCATGGAAAAGCATGAGAGTTTGGAGCGCAACTCAAAGACTCGAGAGTCCGAGCTTGCCTCGGCTCTCGAAAGTGCCAAAGCCGCCAAGGCCGATGCCCATAAGGCCCTTCGGGAGGTTGAGGATATGAAGAAAATAGCGGCGGGTAAGGCATTTTTCATGCAAAGCAAGCATGTTAATGTAAACTTCCTGATACTTACCCGAATTCGGAGTTCTCCAGGGGCGTTTGCAGATCTGCCTCGCAGCGTGTTCGATGCCGCCGCATTCTACCGAGCCGAGGAGGGGAGCTCAACGGAGAAGGTCTTCTGGTCTCAGTACGCTGAGGCCGGCCATCCGGTGCCCCCTAGCGACCAGCTGAAGCAGCTGGTCGAGCTCCACAAGGTAGCCGAGCAGCCTATGAAGGGCCTCATAGTCCGGCTGTGGCCTGGAGAGGCCATGCCTGGGAGCTACTTCGGCCTCGTGCGGCGGCTGGTGGATGCGTGCCCCTGGGTGGAGGTCATCAAGCGCTCCGCCTGTATTGAAGGTGCTCGTCGGGCCCTTGCCCGCGCAAAAGTGCACTGGGGCAGGCTGGATGCGGAGAGGCTTATCACTGACGCGCCGCCAGCGGGCAAGGAGTATTGTACGCCCGAGATGTACTATAAGCCTGTCCTAAAGGGTGCCTGCAAGATTGCGGATGAGTGCCCCAGAGATGTAATAATTGAGTAAACTCGCCATGTGTTATCCTGTGCGCTGAAAACTTTTGTTCATATGCGCTAAGCAACGCTTATTGATTTAAAATATTACCTTCTGTGCGGCCGTTTATAAAATCTGAGAGATGGCAAGTCGTCGGCTTCAGCCCCCATGCCACGAGTGCTGGGGTGTTCGGGATAAACTTGAGCACTCTTGTTCCCATTTTTGGGTCCATCTAGGGAGGTGCTCAACACAACGAACAAGGCAACCAGACTTATAATGCTTGAACACTCTCACTTAGCCATAGAATTCTATAATTTTAAATTTCGGCGAAGCCCCTAGTATTCGAAAGACCGAGTTCGGGGCGCTATCCACGCCTTGGCCGGACATTATCCGGTTCTTCGCTCGAAGCGGCATAAGTCTTTAGGGACTCGAAAAGACCTCTCGAACAGCGACCAGTCTCTCGCCTTATCATGCTAGTCAGTTTTAGCTTTCTCCACTGAGGCCCTCGCCCAGCTCAACCGGGGTGCAATCGCAGTGGTTCTCCCAGTGCTACCTTAGCCGACAGAACGGAACGTAAGGTACCAAAACATGGGAGCCGGGCAAACCCAACTATTGAACCAAGACACGATTCGGAGCCGATTCATATAATGCTATAAGTTCGGGGTGCCGCACTTGTGAAAGTGTTCGGACTTATCACACCATAATGCGGGGAACATAAGCCCCTGGTGTGTTCGGCGGTACCAAAATATACGGGTGTAGGATGTCATTAATGAACATATATGTAAAGTAATGCAATTATAGGCAAAAAGTGCTGGATTATTTATTTAAGGAATTCTGCTATGAGTGCGGAATGATACAAATAGTGCGGTAAGCAAGGGATTGGACTAATTAAACATGTCACCCTGCAGGGGTGGGCTGCGGACTGGTGTGTATAATCAAATTTAATGCTCGTAATGGAGACCACCTGAGTGTTCGTCGCAGCCTTTTTCCCTCCCTGGCTGTTGCATTGTGAGTTCGGCGGGTTCGCCGCCGGACAGGGCCTCTGGTGAATGGAGTCCTGTGTATAAAAAGAAGGAAAATAAAAATAAAAAGAGCGACACACTTGGGAGCCCCTGGTGTAGTCGAGCCGCATTCTGGGTCTGTTGTGGTCGTGCCCCTCCCCCTATGCCCATGGTATCTCCAGAGCGTAATGATGTACGCGGAGGGCTGGTCTTGCAATCATGCGAGGGCTGGGGTTGGGGCCGCATTGCTACGCGTGCTCGGAACGTGCCAGGTGGTCTTGATTGATATTGCTCCGGGCGCGTTTGGCCGTGTCCGGTCGTTTAACGGCCGGACTCGAAAATTGCCTTAGAAGGCTGCTCTGTACTGCTGCCGCGAGAGCCGCTGTATGTTCCTCCATTCGGAGGGAGCGTTCCGTATTTCCGTTGACCGTGATAACTCCACGAGGGCCTGGCATCTTGAGCTTGAGGTATGCGTAATGGGGCACCGCATTGAACTTTGCGAACGCGGTTTGTCCAAGCAGAGCGTGATAGCCGCTGCGGAACGGGACTATGTCGAAGATTAACTCCTCGCTCCGGAAATTGTCCGGGGATCCAAAGACCACTTCCAGTGTGACTGAGCCTGTACAATTGGCCTCGACACCTGGTATGACGCCTTTGAAGGTCGTCTTTGTAGGTTTAATCCTTGAGGGGTCTATGCCCATCTTGCGCACTGTATCCTGATAAAGCAGGTTCAGGCTACTGCCGCCGTCCATCAGGACTCTCGTGAGGTGAAATCCATCGACGATTGGGTCTAAAACCAATGCGGCGAATCCGCCATGGCGGATACTGGTCGGATGGTCTCTTCGATCGAAAGTGATCAGGCAAGAGGACCACGGATTGAACTTCGGGGTGACTGGCTCCATCGCATATACGTCCCTTAGTGCACGCTTCCGCTCCCTCTTGGGTATATGGGTTGCGTATATCATGTTTACCGTCCGCACTTGTGGGGGGAAACCCTTCTGTCCTCTACTGTTCGGCGGTCGGGTCTCTGCCTCCTCGTCGCTGTGCAACCCCTTGTCGTTGTTTTCGGCAATTAACTTGCCTGCCTGCTTAAATACCCAACAATCTCTGTTGGTGTGGTTAGCTGGCTTTTCGGGGGTGCCATGTATCTGGCATGAGCGGTCGAGTATTCGGTCCAAATTGGACGGACCCGGAGTGGTTCTTTTGAATGGCTTCTTCCGCTGACCGGGTTTGGAGCCTCGGAATCCAGCGTTGACTGCCGTATCCTCATTGTTGTCGCCGTTAACGCGGCGTTTGTTTTTGCTTCGACGCGACCTGCCGTTGTGGTCCTTAGTATCCGGACTGCCAGCATTTTTACTGAGGTTGTTGCTGCGAGCTAGCCAGCTATCCTTTCCCGCACAGAAGTGGGTCATTAATGATGTGAGGGCTGCCATGGATTTCGGCTTTTCCTGTCCTAGGTGCCCGGCTAGCCACTCGTCGCGGATGTTATGTTTGAAGGCTGCGAGGGCCTCTGCATCCGGACAGTCGACGATTTGATTTTTCTTTGTAAAGAATCGTGTCCAGAATTGCCTGGCCGATTCGTCTGGCTGCTGGATTATGTGGCTTAGGTCCTCGACATCTGGTGGTCGCACATATATGCCCTGGAAGTTGTCGAGGAATGCGGCTTCCAGGTCCTCCCAACACCCAATTGACTCTGCGGGCAAGCTGTTAAGCCAATGCCGAGCTGGTCCTTTAAGCTTGAGTGGGAGATATTTGATGGCGTGGAGATCGTCTCCGCGGGCCATATGGATATGAAGAAGATAATCTTCGATCCAAACCACGGGGTCTGTTGTGCCATCGTATGATTCAATGTTGACGGGTTTAAACCCTTCAGGGATTTGATGATCCATTACTTCATAAGTGAAGCATAGCGGGTGTGCGGCGCCTCTGTATTGAGCAATACGACGTAGCTCAAGGGAGCGTTGTCTGCTGTGTTCGGCCCGGCCGGAGTTGTTGTATCCGGCGCGACGGTATTCGTCGTGGGTCGTGGGGCGCCCTCGTGATCCATAGATAGATCTGGATTGTCTTGCCTTGTCCTCCAATATATCCCGCAAGTCCGGCGCGTTCCCCCGTGTCTTCGTACTTTTCGAGCGATGCCGGGGTACGGTCTTGATGGAGGGCCTAGGTGCCTCTCTGTCCCGCCCACGGGGTGGTCGGTCTGCCGTATTGTGCACTGGTGATGAAGGTATATATGCTTCCTCCTCTAGTCGGGGGAGCAACTTGCGTTTTGGGTAGCTCTTGGAGGGGCGTTCGAGTTCATACTCTTCGGCCGCGAGGACCTCGGTCCATCTGTTGGCCGGCGGGTCTTGATCAGCTTGAAGCTGCTGCTGCTTTTTCTTGAGGCTATTTGCTGTGGCCATTAGCCTGCGTTTGAAACGCTCTTGTTCGACGGGATCCTCAGGCACGACGAATTCGTCGTCGTCGAGGCTTGCCTCGTCTCCGGAGGAAGGTATGTAATTATCATCCTCGACTTCTTCGTCTGCCGCTCTCTCATGAGGGCTTGCTTCTGCATCCTCTTGCGCTGAATCTTGCAGGAGGGGATTGTCTTCGGCACTTTCTGGGGTGTTATTATCTCCTATGCCGGAATCTCCATTCTTGCTTTGGCGGGATTTAGAGCGGCGCCGCTGACGTCGGCGCTTGGGCTGTTTCTTTAAGGAATCTGCCTCCGCTGCTTCTTCGCCGTCCCCATCTTTTGGGTGTCCACCATGTATATGTCATATGACGAGGTGGTCTTCCAGTGCCCTGTAGGCGCGGTTCTTGATCATCTCCGGCATCGTCGTCCATACCGTCGATGTCTTCGGAGTCGTAGTCTAGCATGTCGGTTAGATCATCGACAGTGGCTACAAAGTGGGTGGTGGGTGGGCTTTGAATTTCTTCGTCGTCCGCATCCCACCATCATGGCCATAGTCCGGCCAGGGCTCTCCGGATAACGAGAGATGCTTTAGCGAATTTAAGATGTCGCCAAAGGGTGAGTGCTGAAAGATGTCCACAGCGGTGAACTCCATGATCGGCGCCCAATCAGATTCGATTGGCAGGGGCGCAGGAGGTTCGGAGTCCGGTAGGGAGTCCGGCACCTCGGAGTCACGAGCTTTATAAGGGACAAGGTCAGTGTTCGGCTCCATCGCCGTGGAATTCGCAGCTCCCGAGGCGGTGTCCAGCCACCCATCCTCGATCTGCGCAATCGGCTCCGGACTATGGGTCAGAGCGGATTCGTGTGCGGCCTCCAAGGTACTGTCCGGCGGCAGAGCTAGATCATGCCCATCGTGAAAGTGCGGCACGCTCGGCTGCGGCTCGGATCCATCGAAGATCAAGTCTCCGCGGATATCCGCCGTGAAGTTTAGGCTTCCAAATCTGACCTGATGGCCAGGGGCGTAGCTTTCGATCTGCTCCAGATGGCCAAGTGAATTGGCCCATAGTGCGAAGCCGCCGAATACGAAGATCTGTCCGGGGAGAAAAGTCTCACCCTGGACGGTGTTGTTGTTGATTGAAGAAGCCATCAAGCCTATCGCTGACGACACAGAGGAACTCTCAATGAAAGCACCAATGTCGGTGTCAAAACCGGTGGATCTCGGGTAGGGGGTCCCGAACTGTGCGTCTAGGCGGATGGTAACAGGAGACAAGGGACACGATGTTTTTACCCAGGTTCGGGCCCTCTCGATGGAGGTAAAACCCTACTCCTTCTTGATTGATATTGATGATATGGGTAGTACAAGAGTGGATCTACCACGAGATCAAGGAGGCTAAACCCTAGAAGCTAGCCTATAGTATGATTGTTGTAATGGTTGTTCGTCCTACGGACTAAAACCCTCAAGTTTATATAGACACCGGAGAGGGCTAGGGTTACACAGAGTCGGTTACAATGGTAGGAGATCTACATATCCGTATCGCCAAGCTTGCCTTCGACGCCAAGGAATGTCCCATCCGGACACGGGACGAAGTCTTCAATCTTGTATCTTCATAGTCTTGGAGTCCAGCGGACGATGATAGTCCGGCTGTCCGGACACCCCCTAGTCCAGGACTCCCTCAGTGAGATCTGAGATTACATTCTTGTTTATAGCTATGTTATCTATGTCTTCATTGCCGAGGAAAATGGTTTTGGGGGCTCCCCATATTTTCCAGAGAAATGGCGGGGTGCTGAAGGGTGTGTGTGTGTGGCTAAGGGAGAACTGGATTATTATTTCTTTCCTTTTGGGTTTATAAAGCCATGGCGTATTGTTTGTGATATTAATTTTATTTTTGTTGGTCAAATTGAAGAGATACAATACCAAAGTTCTAATACAAACTGGAAAATAGAGAGGAGTTAATTAATAATGAAACTGTGGTCAAAGACTTGAGATAATTAGATTATGTAGCTACCTTAGCCAACTACACATGGGATCGATTAATCTCCGTCTGTGCATGCATAACCTTCGGATCGACCCACCACCTCCTTTGACATGGGTGGCACCATAACCTTCGGATCGACCCACCACCTCGTTCGACATAGGCATAGTGTCGGTCTATAGGACTCTACTGTTACCGTTTTGTCGGTTTTTATTTGATGATTTTTTATGTCGGACTTTCGGATTTGGCTGTGTGCATCCTAGTTATGCAGAGGCCGGGTGTTACTCATAATGCTTTGTATCCACTTGATGCTACATTTTGAATTAATAAAATCGCCCTTTATCAAAAAAATAGGTGAGAATGAACAATGTTGATTGCCTGTAATATAATATAGCGATTGAATAGGTCTCTTTTTTGTGGGGTCAGATCGAGTGAGATCGATCAAAGCATATATATACATTGTTCTGCTTGATTAATTTGGTAATAGGTTGCTACTCCATAGATGTGTTCAGTTAGGAACTTGACACACGAGTTGGTTAGTCGGTCACAGGCCACCCACGTGAGATTCAAGGAAGAATTGGTTAAATGCCTATGTGTTACCACGGAACCAAATGATAGACACAATGATCGAACAATTGCAGCATGTGCCCAGGCCTAGCATGTAAACACCATCACTACTACTCACGGATGTTCTAGAAATGCTCGCAGCAGGGAGGTAACTGTGTACATTAATTCTGATTCACAAGTAGTCATGCCATTTACAAGAAATTAACCACATAGACATATACTATTAATTACCTCAAAAGTGTGTATGAAAGAGTTACCACGTCCTGCTGTCGGCCTTTTCGTGCAACCATGCCTATGCCATCGGCCCACACATGTGAAAGATGAAACTATATTGTGATGTTTAGAGATAGACGTGTCGATAAAATAAAGATCATCAACAACAACATATATTGTCATATAATTTCTTATGCCGAAGTAACAATTCGTTCACAAGGTCAAGTATGAATAAAAACTTCATTGAAAACTAACAAACTATGATCTCGATCGTTGAAACAATTGCAATTTATCATAACATCGGAAATAGTCAATTTAAGAGCTTTTCAGCAAGTCCACATACTCAACTATCATCTAGTCTTTCACAATTGCTAACACTCACACGATACCTATGGGTTCAAAGCTTCAATCAGACACAGAGAAAGATAGGGGCTTATAGTTTCGCCGTATTGTTGCTAGATAGCTCACTATCCTAGTGTGGTTTCATCCATAAATATTGATCTCGGGGTTAATTAATTGTTAATACATGAACGGAGCATGATATAATGTAATAATGGGGCGATTGCAGTATATAGCTGAGAATGGCGACCATTTTAACTCCCAAAAGGGGTCTTACAAAGACTGGACTATTTTAGATCTAGATTCTTTTGGCAAGGAGACGGTGAAAAGAAAAAATACAGGCTGACCAAATGGAGCGTGGTTTGTAGGCCGAAAGACCAAGGTGGCCTTGGAATTCATGACCTGCAGGTCAAGAATGAGGCTCTACTCAGTAAATGGTTATTCAAACTTCTTACTAAGGATGGTGTTTGGCAAACCATGCTGCGCAACAAGTATCTAGGCCAAAAGGCGGTGTCCCAGGCATTTTGGAAACCCGGCGACTCGCACTTTTGGGCTGGCCTAATGGCGACAAAGAAACATCTCTTTCGCTTTGGGTCTTTCGCAATAAAGGACGGGTCGTAGATTCGTTTTTGGGAAGACATATGGCTAGGCAATGCCAGTCTCCGAGAACAATATCCAGCCTATACAACATTGCTCGCGATAAGAATAATACTATTGCGCAGGTGCTCAATTCGTCCCCACCGAATATTTCATTCAGATGGGATTTGATTGGCCCCCGACTTGTGTCATGGCATAATCTTTTATCCAGGTTGGATTCGATTAACCTGACAGAAGACCGTGATGTGTTTCGCTGGAACCTTACTACATCTGGGTCTTTCACTGTAGACTCTATGTACCGTGCGCTCACACATTCTGAGGTACCTGTTAGTAATAACAAGAAAATTTGGAAGTCCAAGATTCCACTAAAAGTGAAAATTTTCATGTGGTATCTTCATAGGGGAGTTGTGTTAACTAAGGACAACCTCGCACGACGCAACTGGCAAGGGAGTAAGAAGTGTTGATTTTGTACTCATGACGAGACAATCAAACACCTCTTTTTTCATTGCAAGTTCGCACGTTCTACGTGGTCAGTCATCCAAACAGCGCCAAATTTGCATCCACCCTCAAGTGTTGCCAATATTTTTGGTCATTGGTTGGACGGTATTCCAAATAGTTTCAAAACCCTAATAAGGGTGGGAGCGTATGCCTTAATTTGGTCACTTTGGCTATGTAGAAATGATTTGATTTTCAATGAAAAAATGCTTCTTCTTTGCAGGTTATTTTCCGGTGTACGCACTCGCTACGTACGTGGTCTATTCTACAACGACCGGAGTACCAACCGTTGTTCAAGGCGGTGTGTACGCGATTGGAGCAGGTGGCTATGGAGGTTTTTTCCCGACATGGGTGGCAGCATAACCTTCGGATCGACCCACCACCTCCTTCGACATAGGCATAGTGTTGGTCTATAGGACTTTACTGTTACCGTTTTGTCGGTTTTTATTTGATGATTTTTTTTGTCGGACTTTCGGATTTGGCTATGTGCATCCTAGTTATGCAGAGGCCGGGTGTTACTCATAATGCTTTGTATCCACTTGATGCTACATTTTGAATTAATAAAATCGCCCTTTATCAAAAAAATAGGTGAGAATGAACAATGTTGATTGCCTGTAATATAATATAGCGATTGAATAGGTCTCTTTTTTGTGGGGTCAGATCGAGTGAGATGGATCAAAGCATATATACATTGTTCTGCTTGATTCATTTGGTAATAGGTTGCTACTCCATAGATGTGTTCAATTAGGAACTTGACACACGAGTTGGTTAGTCGGTCACAGGCCACCCACGTGAGATTCAAGGAAGAACTGGTTAAATGCCTATGTGTTACCACGGAACCAAATGATAGACACAATGATCAAACAATTGCAGCATGTGCCCAGGCCTAGAATGTAAACACCATCACTGCTACTCACGGATGTGCTAGAAATGCTCACAGCAGGGAGGTAACTGTGTACATTAATTCTGATTCACAAGTAGTCATGCCATTTACAAGAAATTAACCACATAGGCATATACTATTAATTACCTCAAAAGTGTGTATGAAAGAGTTACCACGTCCTGCTGTCGGCCTTTTCGTGCAATCATGCCTATGCCATCGGCCCACACATGTGAAAGATGAAACTATATTGTCATGTTTAGAGATAGATGTGTCGATAAAATAAAGATCATCAACAACAACATGAAAACCTGTAGAATAAGCACACACCTAGCCTCTGCACGCCTAGATTGCACACAGCCAACATCAACGCAGACACATGAAAACCTGTAGACAACTAGCAAAGTCATGTAAGCTCAAAACTATGTGCATGCATAGTCTCATGGAATAAATTATGGGACAGAAAGTTGTGGTGCGGGTCGTTGCTGCCACCTTTACTTTACTTCTTCATATTGGAAAAACCCATTGTTGTCTTTGCTTGTTTTCCAAACATATTGGGTGTTCCAGATTTCTATACGTCGTGCGTACGAATAATGACAATAGAAACAAAAGCGTCATGTATGCCGCAGGTTCTTCCTTCCTTTTTCTCTTGGATAGGAAAAGTTGTGGCTGCATTACAGTCAACGAATGAAGTCACTGTACATATATGCCAGTGGAACTTTTTACGGGATGCACGCCACCATAGAAACATGTGGACAATGGATGCGTTGTCGCCTTGAGGATGCCGCTGGAATCAACCAACCTCGGACAGTGCCGCCGGAATCTTGAATCGTCAAACCCTCTCTTCGAAGTTGACGTCTCTGCCAGCCACATTATTACTTTACTTCCTCAATCTCGCGTTATGTGGCCTCTGGGGGTAGCCTATCGCGACATGCATGAGAGTGAATCAAGGTCACTCTCACTTTCAAACATATTTCTATACGTCGTGTGTAGGAATAAGGGAATAATGACCATTACATAAAAACAAAGGGCGTCTGTTGTCTGTTGGCAATACAAGGAGGGACACGTACGCCGCTGGTTCTTCGTTCCATTTTCTCTTGGATAGGAGAAGCTGTGCCTGCATTATTGTCAACAAATGAAGTCACGGATCGGAACATATATGCCAGTGGAACTTTTTACAGGATGCGCGCAACCATAAAAACCCGTAGACAACGGGCGCGTTGTCGCGTTCAGGATGCATGTGGCCTGCCCTCGAACAGTGCCGCCGGAATCTTGAATCGTCAAACCTTGCCGTCTAGGCGGTCCTTTTCGAAGTTGATTTCTCTACTAGCCACATTATTCAAAAACGCTCTTATATTGTGAAACAGATGCATACTTTACTTCCTCAATCTCGCGTTATGTGATCAAGGTCTATCTCAAAGGAACCGGTTAACCTAATCGTTTATTTAAGCAACTGGGTGACCCTAGATGAAATTGTTTTTTTATTGGGCTGGATTTTTATCTTTTTGTAATCATCACTGCGCTTTATATAGGCCTCTCGTCTCGCTTCGGAGATTCTTCATAGAAGCGCTGATTTCACATAGCCAGTGCTCACGAGCGGGCACTGCCACTAGTAGAAAAATGACCTATTGTCCCGGTTCGTAAGGACCATTTGTCCCGGTTTTTGAACCGGGACTAAAGTGTCGGTACTAATGCCTTAGACCTTTAGTCCCGGTTCTTGCATAAACCGGGACAGATGGGCCTCCACGTGGTAGGTGCAGCGAGTCCAGGCAGGAGGCCCTTTGGTCCCGGTTGGTGGCACCAACCGGGACCAATAGGCATCCACACGTCAGCATTTCAGGTGCTGGAGTTTTTGGTTTTTTTTGTTTTTGGAAGGAGGGGGTTTGGGGGTTTTGGGGGGTTAATTTAGGTGTTTCATATATTGTGTTAGCTAGCTAATTAACAGAGAGAAGTGTCCTCTTTTATCTCCGTGCATGGTCGACGCTATGTACTATACGTATAGAGAGGACTAGACACGCTAGCTAGTAAGCAAATGAAGGAAGCAGAAGATCGTCATGAACATATGCATATAGAGAGAAGTGATATCGATCACCTCTCCTTCTCTGAGAGATTGGTCGAACAACAAGTTCTCGTATATCTATCCGACGCTACGTACTGGCTACATATATACAATATGAGTATCTCTTACAATATAATCTCCTAATTAAAAACGAGCTGATTAGGGTCCACATGGTATTCTCCGTCTTTAGCGATCACGTGGTCAAGAAAGAATGCCGCCAATTCCTCTTGAATTTCTCGCATACGATCTGGTGGTAGGAGTTCATCCCGCATCCGAACTATCTAATTTGAAGAAGGGGGTCAATACATATATATGAATAAATGAAACTGAACACAAATGATGGTAATAAAATAAAATTGTGAATATTATTATTTACTCACTTCATATTGTTTGTCAGAGTAGCCCAACTCACAGGTCATGTGGTGGATGGACTCGTAAATGTAGTATCCATAGTAATCATTTCCTTGTTCCTGCCACAACCACTTTACAAGAAATAGAGGTCAATCAAACTGATAATTAGCAAGCATGCTAAATGGTATTGATGAAACTAGCGCTTGAATCACTAGGAGATGCGTGGAACATGCTACTATAGTACTTACTTTCGGGTGTCTAAATTGCAGCTTCTTCGGTAGTCTCGGAGTTTTTGAGGTGAATTTTTTCCAAACCCTGCCAGCAGACAAAGAAAATAATTACTTGATATCAAGAAATGAACAAAGTTGCTGATATGGTGCGATAATGATCGATTTAACTTACTTCTCTAGAATTTCAGTCATGTCCGCATACTCCTTGGGATCTTTTCGTCTCGAGTCTAAGACGGTTACTAGTCCCTGCTCAAGCTTAATCTCTAGGAGAATATAGTGGAACGTGTGCGCGCATGCATAACTCATCAATTACATTACTATAACCTTGACTAATAAGGGAAACCGAATATGCACAAGACAACACTCACTTGAATTTGTAAGGGAAGAGTATTATAGCTTTGTTTTGATTTAATACAAACGATTGTAGCAGCTTGGCCTCGGTATCTTTGGCCTGAGATTTAACCATATATGCATCTATGAGATTTGTGTTAATGAACCCAATATCATCGATTTCTCGTTTCTTCAATTCGGCGATCTTCAATCTGCATAATACAATGAGGATAATTAAAAATACATGCAATGAAAGAGCTGACCTATATATAGAGACTTAATGACAGAAGTAGTACTGTACTTACAGGCAGTACAAGTGATCATTAATTTATCGAGGGCCTTTAGATTAAAAAACGTGGAGAAATCCTCAAATGGAACATTCAACAGTTCAATTCCAACGAGGTCATGCTCCCCTCTGACTCTCAGCGTCAAAATATTCATCCCCTCAGACTCTCTGCAGGTTTTCATGTACAATCATGGAATCTGAACATCATCGTTGGTAGAGATCTTTCATCTTTGACGAGAGGCTTCCCGTACACGTATTTGTGTTCATCCACCTCTAAGAAATCATAATGTACATTGTCGGGTAGGTAATCTTCAAGATTGTTATAACCAGGCACCATCCCGCCTGGAACATTAGCGACGATATCGCTAGACACCTGGAGCGGGGGGAATGATTGGTTCGCTTGTTCGCCAAGTTGGGCAACTTTTTTTCCCAGCTCGTCGTTGACCACTGATAGTACTTCCCGACCGCGATGCTTCCACAAATGACTTTGTAAGAATGCGTTCATAGTTGCCTTTCCCCGAAGACTTTGGCGGTTTCTTCAGGGAAGCCAGAGTACGCTTCACTTTTACCGGATCTATCTTCTCCTCTGGAGGTGGATGTTTCTTTGCTTTCACCCCTTCAAAGAAGTTAGTCACTTCGGCTTGCATGATCTGCGTGTTTTCCTCCACGGTCCTCTCGTATGGTAACTTCTCTGGAGTCTTGAGAGAAGGACCGAATTTGTATTGCCTCCCGGCTCTGGCTGTGCTGCTAGACGCCGGAGGAGACAGAGCGACTGTGGCTGTCTTTCCTTTCTTATGAGGCAGAGGAGAAGGACTACGACGCGCCGGAGCAGCCGGAGCGGCGGCGGGTCTCTTGATCCGCCCTTGTTGACGAGGCGGAGAAGGAGGCTGGCTGCTCGGGCGCGCCGGTGCAGGCGGAGTGCCGCCATGCGCCGGAGAAGGAGGCTGAGTGCCCTGATCACTCGCCAGAGGAGGAGGCAGATTGCCCTGACTCGTCGTTGTCGGAGGAGGAGGCGGAGGCGTCCAGTTCGGAAGGTTGATGAGCTCCTTCCGCCATAGGCATGGAGTCTTCAGAGAAGAACCCAGCCGAATCTCCCCTTCACCTGTAGGGTGGTCAAGCTAAAGGTCCTCAAATCCGTCCGTTATTTGATCCACCATCACCCTAGCACATCCTTCTGGAATTGGCTGGCTGTGGTAGGTTGCGCTAGGTTCATTAGGTATAACAGAGCCAACAGCCGCCTTGACCTTCAATGTCATCCATCGCGTCATAAGGTGGCAATGTTGAGACTCCATGATAGCATCCACGGGGTAGCTAGCGGGAGCCGTGAAGACAGGCTCCAGCTGCTGAGTCTGCTCGGTGGAAGCCACGCTGCTTCTCCGTTGAGATGGTGGGGTTGCTTCAGGGGAAGATTTGGCAGGTCGTTTGCTGCGATCTGCTTCTCGTTCCTCTAGCCCTTGTACCCTTTTGTGCAGCGCCTGTAGTTGGCTATGCTCCAGTTTCTTCCTCCTCTCTGGGTTTTGTAACTCCCTGCGTCCGGAAAGCCAGCCTTCCATGGAACAGAGCCTGGCGTGCCTCGTGTCCATCCAGGGTGCTCAGGATTCCCGAGGGCCATTGGGAGCTCGGCCCTCTCTTTGTCTGGGACGAACGTCCCTTGCTGCGCTTTCTCGATATACTCCTGAAGCCTTGTGACAGGTATTCGCAATTGCTCTTCCGTCCAAACGCACTTCCCTATTATAGGATCCAAGGTTCCGCCAACCCCGAAGAACCAACTCCAGCAACGGTCTGGCTAGTTCAATGTCTCTGGTTCGACCCCTTTAGCAATCAGGTCATTCTCAGCCTTGTCCCACAAAGGTCGGGCTTTGAGGTAGCCACCTGACCCCGTGCGATGGTGATGCTTCTTCTTCGCAGCATTTTTCTTGTTTATCGATGACATCTTCTTACTCTTTTCCGATGTCTTGTGGGCCACAAATGCGGGCCAGTGATCTCTGATCTTCTCATACTTTCCGGTGAATTCTAGTGTCTTTTCTTCGTCGACAAACTCTGTTTTCAGCTCATTCTTCCACCTCCTGAATAGTTCTACCATCTTCTTAAGAGCATGAGACTTGATCAATTGCTCTTTAACTGGCTCCTCCGGATCCTCCTCTGGTGGTAGGGTGAAATTTGCCTTAAGCGATGTCCAAAGATCTTCTTTCTGCATATCGGAGACATAAGACACCTCAGGGTCTTCCTTCTTAGGCTTTAACCATTGCTAGATACTGATCGGGATCTTGTCCCTAACAAGAACCCCGCACTAAGCACGAAATGCATCCCTTGTCCGGATGGGTTCAATCGGCTTGCCATCGCGCGTGATTGCTGTGATCTCAAACCTTTCATCCGAGCGCAACTTTTTCTTCGGGCCTCGTTTCTTTACCGAAGTTGTGCTTGATCCGGAGGGCTAGAGAAAAGAAGAAAGACGAGAGTTAATTAATATGTGTACATACGAAAACAATGAATGCATCAATTAGCTAGTTAGCATAGGCTTAACTAATATATATACCTGGCCGGACTCGGTTCGGTCACCGGAGCCGTCATGACGGTCTACTTCTTCTTGTACCGGCATTGGGTCACCATAGCCATCATAATCATAACCTTCTTCTTCACTACCCTGTCCTTCCAGACCATCGGTGTCGTTGAGAAACGACGCAACGACATCACTTCCTTTTGCGATTATGTCCCCCAACATCTCTTCTGTTTCTTCGTCTCGGGGGTGCTCCATAGTTTCTGCAAATATTTACAACATGACAATTATTATCCAAACATGACAGATGGATATATTAGTGGCAAACGTAGAATTAGCTAGCTAATATAATCACAATAAAGAATCATATTAGTGGCCTCGACGCTGCTTCTTTAGGGTTTGGGTGGCCTCGACAACGCTTCAAGGGTTTGGGGTGGCCTCGACAACGCTTCAAGGGTTTGGGGTGGCCTCGACAACAACGCTCTTTTAACTTGATAAATTTGGGTGGCCTCGAGAGAGTTTGTCAGGTAGGGGCGCGGCGGGAGGGGGTAGGAGACCAACATCTTTTTTTCTAGGGTTTGGGTGTCCTCGAGAGTTTTGGTCGAGCGAGAGGGCCGAGGGAGTGCTCCGATGGTATAAGTTATCACGGTCGAGAGGGGGTATATATATCGACCGCCCCTCATGTTGAAGTTATCCGGGAGGGGGTTATATCGACAACGACGCGACAAACATACATGGGAAAATAATGTTATCGGGGAGGGGGTATATCGACCCCCCCTCATGTTGAAGTTATCGGGAGGGGGTATATCGACAATGACATACCCGATAAAAAATAAGAAGACAAAAGAAGAAATAAAAAGAGGAGAAGAAAAAAGGAATAGAAGAGAAGCAATCGAAGAAAAAAAGAAGAAAAAAAGGAGAAGAAGAAAGGAATAGAGGAGAAGAAGAAAAAAATAGAAATTTTTTCTATTTTTTTTCTTCTTCTCCTCTATTCCTTTCTTCTTCTCCTCTTCTTTTTCTTCTTTTTTCCTCTTCTTATTTATTTCTCCTCTTCTTCCTCTCCTCTTCTTCTTTCTTCCTCTTCTTATTTTCTTTTTTCCTATCCTTCTTTTTCTTCTTCTTCCTTCTTAATATCACTTAGCAACTTTTGCAACGATAGGGGGGCGGGGTGCTCCCGTGGTCTAAAATCGGTCTATGCACGATAGAAAATTCTGAAAAAATTACATCGATCTATGATCGCTCGACGTCCCCGCCTCTCTCATGAACAAAAAAACTATGAATAAAAAAACATCATGTTCTATGAACAAAAAAATATCATATTTCATCCACACATCCATGCATACATCATATATGTGATCATCTATGAAAAAAACATCATATTCTATTAAAAAAATCATCATATATATATATGAACAAAAACAATTATGATAACAAGCATATATATCTATATATGAAAAAACAAGCATATATATATATATGAAAAAATGCTAGATGGCGCCGGCTGGACCAAGGTGAGGAGGAGCGCGGGGTCGGTGGCGAGGAAGGTGACGGGGCAGTGGGCGCGCGCTTGGGGTAGGGGGCGACAGCGACGATGACGACGGGGGCGGGCCAGGGCGGCGCGTGTCGGTGCAGGGGAGCGGGCGACGGCAAGGGCGCGGGCGACGACGACGACGACGGCGGTGGCGGCGGGCAGCGGCGGGTCAGCCTGGCGGCGTCGGGGCAGCCTGGCAGCATCGATGTCGTCGGCATCGTCGGGGGCGGCAACTGCGAGATGAGAGTGAAAATTTCCTAAGTGTGAACTTATCTAGCAAAGCCTTTAGTCCCGGTTGGTGCACAAACCGGGACTAAAGGTAGCATTAGTCCCGGTTGGTGGCACCAACCGGGACCAAAGGCATCCTTTCAGCAGCCCAAAGGGGGGGAAGCGGAGGCCTTTAGTCCCGGTTGGTGGAACCAACCGGGACTAAAGGGGGTTCATTGGTACCGGTTGGTGCCACCAACCGGGACCAATGCAACGCTTTAGTCCCGGTTGGTGGCACCAACTGGGACCAAAGGCCTTGTCCTGGCGCAGTGCGGTGTGAAGTTTAGTCCCACCTCGCTAGCTGAGAGAGCTCAGCACCTGTTTATAAGCTGCGTTGCAGCTCAGGTGCTGAGCTCCTCTCTAATATGCAGGCATTAGTTGCCTACCCTTGTCACTGCCGTGTTGGGCCTATTGGGCCTGCGGGCTTGCATCCTGGCCCATGTACAGATGGGTTTCTAGTCGTATGCAGGCCGTGTGGCCCATCAGGCGACATTTTTATTTTTTCCAGTATTTTTTTTGTTTTTTGAATTATTTATTTTTTCTTTTTAATTTTGCTTTATTTTTTTATTCTTTTTGCTTTTAGCTCAGAACAATTATAATCTTTCTGTTACTTCACTATAAAAATATATTTTGAGTGATTCTTTTTCCTACTATTTAATATTACTACGTTTTATCATTATATTGAAAAACAGATTTTGTTATTTTAGTTTCTATCAATTTTTGTTTATGAAAATTCTTTTTGCTACTCAAGTTTCTAACAAAAAATTCTTTATGATAATTCTTTCTGCTTTTCATGTTTTGAACAGAAAATACTTTGATAATTTTAGTTGCATAAATTTTATATAATTTTGGTTTATAAAATTATAGAGGTTTATAAAAGCTTTTTAGTTGATTCCTTTTGCTATTAGAGTTTTATAAAAGCATTTACTGTTTTTTTGAGCTATAAGACCATGAAATTGAAAAGCATTTGAAATGAACTCTGAAAAGGTTCCAAGTTGTCATGGTGTCATCTTTTCACCCACATAGCATGTGCGAGAAAGTAGAGAGGGTTACAGAAAAAACTGGATGCACTTCGTGTACAAAACGGACAATCTCTTTCGAAGTATCAGGGTTTCATACGGAAACTCGTCTGTTACAAAGGGATTTCATTTTTTTGAACTTATTTGAACTCCTTAGTTTTTCTGTGTTCAAAATGCACCATTCAAATCCACATCATCAATTTACAACCCTTTCTGACTTCATTTGTTATTTTTCAAGCATTTACTGATTATTTTGAGCTACAAGACAATGAAATTGAAAAGCATTTGAAATGAACTCTGAAAAGGTTTCAAGTTGGCATGGTATCATCATTTCACCCACATAGCATGTGCGAGAAAGTAGAGAGGTTTACGGCAAAAACTGGATGCACTTCGTGTGCAAAACGGACAATCTCTTTCAAAGTATCAGGGTTTCATACGGAAACTCGTCTGTTACAAAGGGATTTCATTTTTTTGAACTTATTTGAACTCCATAGTTTTTCTGTGTTCAAAATGCACCATCCAATGCCAATTCATAAACTTACAACCCTTTCTGACTTCATTTGTTATTTTTCATGAATTTACTGATTATTTTGAGCTACAAGACCATAAAATTGAAAAGCATTTGAAATGAACTCTGAAAAGGTTCCAAGGTGGCATGCTATCATCATTTCACCCACATAGCATGTGCGAGAAAGTAGAGAGGGTTACGGCAAAAACTGGATGCACTTCGTGTACAAAACGGACAATCTCTTTCGAAGTATCAGGGTTTCATACAAAAACTAGTCTGTTACAAAGGGATTTCATTTTTTTGAACTTATTTGAACTCCATAGTTTTTCTGTGTTCAAAATGCACCATTCAGAGCCACATCATCAATTTACAACCCTTTCTGACTACATTTGTTATTTTTCATGCATTTATTGATTATTTTGAGCTATAAGACCATGAAATTGAAAAGCATTTGAAATGAACTCTGAAAAGGTTCCAAGTTGGCATGGTATCATCATTTCACCCACATAGCATGTGCGAGAAAGTAGAGAGGGTTACGACAAAAACTGTATGCACTTCATGTGCAAAACGGACAATCTCTTTCGAAGTATCAGGGTTTCATACGGAAACTCGTCTGTTAAAAAGGGATTTCATTTTTTTTGAAATTATTTGAACTCCATAGTTTTTCTGTGTTCAAAATGCACCATTCAAAGCCACATCATCAATTTACAACCCTTTCTGACTACATTTGTTATTTTTCATGCATTTACTGATTATTTTGAGCTATAAGACCATGAAATTGAAAAGCATTTGAAATGAACTCTGAAAAGGTTTCAAGTTGGCATGGTATCATCATTTCACCCACATAGCGTGTGCGAGAAAGTAGAGAGGTTTACGGCAAAGACTGGATGCACTTCGTGTACAAAACAGACAATTTCTTTCGAAGTATCAGGGTTTCATACGGAAACTCGTCTGTTATAAAGGGATTTCTTTTTTTGAACTTATTTGAAGTCCATAGTTTTTCTGTTCAAAATGCACCATTCAAAGCCACATCATCAATTTACAACCCTTTCTGACTACATTTGTTATTTTCCATGCATTTACTGATTATTTTGAGCTATAAGACCATGAAATTGAAAAGCATTTGAAATGAACTCTGAAAAGGTTCCAAGTTGGCATGGTATCATCATTTCACCCACATACCATCATCAATAGAAGTTCATCATCACATTAAAACCAAAGTACATACATAGTTCTCATTGAACAACATATAGCTCTCCAGAGCATCTAAATAAACCATACATTGAAATTATGTAAAACATTTCAATGCAACAACAAATGCGATCGTAATCGCAACCATGGTAACAACTGATCCAACTGCATAGTGATACCAAGCCTCGGTATGAATGGCATATTTTCTAATCTTTTTAGTCTTCAACCGCATTGCATCCATCTTGATCTTGTGATCATCGACGACATCCGCAACATGCAACTCCAATATCATCTTCTCCTCCTCAGTTTTTCTTATTTTTTCCTTCAAGTAATTGTTTTCTTCTTCAACTAAATTTAACCTCTCGACAATAGGGTCGGTTGGAATTTCCGGTTCAACAACCTCCTAGATAAATAAAATCTATGTCACATTGGTCGGCATAATTGTCATAAACAATAAATGAACCAAATAGTTATGAAAAGATAATATATACCACATCTTAATCATAGACAGGAGGAGGGCCGACGGGGGCGGATACCAAAACCATCGCACTATATAATAACAAGGAATAATAAAAGTAAGAAAGTTAGACAAGTATCTATCTGAAGTAAGAATTTTTTTTCTTTCAGAAAGAAGATAAGAACAGGAGGCTCACCACGGTGGTGCCGACGACGAGATCGGCGCGGGTGATCGACGGCGGTGAAGACGGGGACAGGACGTGATGGACCGCTAAACCTAGACAAATCTCGGGGAAAATGGAGCTCGGAGGTTGAGTTTCGAGAGGAGAAAGATTAACTAGTGTGGCTGGGGCATTTCATCGAACACCTCATGTGCATAGGAGGTGAACTAGAGCACCCAAATGCCCTCCCCTCGCCAGCTTGAAAAAACAGAGCATTGTGGAGTGCTCTTCCGCGGCGATGGGTATATATAGGCAAATTATTTGTCCCGGATCGTGGCATGAACCGGGACTAAAGCCCCCCCCTTCTACACCGCTTCAGGGCATGAACCGGTACCAATGGTTGTGGGCCAGGAGCATGGTCCATTGGTCCCGGTTCTTGCCTAGAACCGGGATAAATGGGTCGAGACGAACCGGGACCGATGCCCACGAGGCCTCGGCCGGCCCCCTGGGCTCATGAACCAGGACTAATCCCCCCATGGGTCCTGGTTCATGAGGAACCGGGACTAATGGGCTGGCCAGGCCCGAACGATAGCCCTATTTTCTACTAGTGTGCGTATGACACGAACACGATGTCAAGCAGACAATCTATACATACGTATCTATCTCTTTGTCGAACATGGTTGCCTTCGACGAGGAAGGCACCACTAGTAGAAAAAGGCCCAACTGTCCCGGTTTATAAGGCCCATTTGTTCCGGTTCGGGAACCGGGACTAAAGGGTCAGTACTAAAGCCCAACACCTTTAGTCCCGATTCTTATACCAACCGGGACATATGGGGCTTCATGTGTCTGCTGCGGCTTGCCCAGGCAGGGGGGCCTTTTGTCCCGGTTGGTGCCAACCGGGACTAAAAGGCTTCCACGCGTCAGCAGTTCATGGGCTGGGGTTTTTGTTTTTTTTCTGAAGGGGGGGGGGGAGGTTTGGGGATTTTGGGTGTTTTATAGGGTTAATTATTGTGTTAGCTAGCTAATAGAGAGAAAGTGTCCTCTCTTATCTCCGTGCTTGGTTGACGCTACATACTATACGTATAGAGAGGACTCGACACGCTAGCTAGCTAGTAAGCAAATGAAGGAAACCATTAAGTACAGAAGATCGTCATGAACATATACACAAAGAGAAGTGATTGACCTATCCTCCAATAGATTGGTCGAACAACAAGTTTCGTATATCTATCAGACGCTACTGGCTGCATATATATACAATATAAGATCTCTTACAAAATCCCCTAATATCTGAACTCAACTTCCACATGGTATTCTCCGTGTTTATCGATGACGTGGTCAAGAAAGAATCCCGCCAATTCCTCTTGAATTGCTCATATGCGATCTTGTGGTAGGAGTTCATCCTGCATCTGCCACATCTAATTTGAAGAAGGGGGCCGATACATATATTTGAATGAAACTCAACACAGAGAAGTAGTATTGACCCCCTTCATATTGTGAATGTTATTGCTTACACTTCATATTGTTGTTTAGAGTAGCCCCGCTCACATGTGGTGTGGTGGATGAACTCGCAAATATAGTATCCACAGAAATCATTCCCGGGTTCCTGCAACAACCACTTTAAAAGAAACAGAGGTTAATCAAACTGATAGGCAAGCATGCTAAATGGTATTGATGAAACTAGGTAGAATCAATGGGATATGCGCGGAACTAGCTAGTAGCTAGTACTTACTTTTGGGTTGTTAAATTGCAGCTGCGCGGCCAGTCCCGGAGCTTGTGCGGTGAACTTTTTCCAAACCCTGCCAGACAAAGAAAACAATTACTTGATATCAGGAAATGAACAAAGTTGCCAATATGGTGCGATAATGATTGATTGAACTTCTCGAGCATTTTAGTCATGGTCGCATACTCCTCCGGATTTTTTCGTTTGGAGTCTATGACGGTTACTAGTCCCTGCTCAAGCTTAATTTCTAGCAGAATAAAGTGGAAGCTGCGCACACATGCATAACTCATCAATTACATTACTATAACCTTGAGTAATAAGGGAAACCAAATATGCACAAGACAGTAACACTCAGTTGTATTCGTAAGGAAAGAGTGTTGTAGCTTTGTTTTGATTTAGAAGTAACGATCGTAGCAAGTTGGCGATCATGTTTAACATTCCATTCATCCATGAGATTTGTGTTAGTGAACCCAATATCACCTACTTGCCTTTTCTTCAATTCGGCGGTCTTCAGTCTGCATAATATAGTGAGGATAATTATATATACATGCAAGGAAAGAGCTGAGCTATATATAGAGACTTAATTAATTACAGAGAAGTAGTACTTACAAACAGTAGCAAGTGATGATTGTTTTATCGAGGGCCTTTTGATTGAAAATGGAAGAAATCCTCATATGGAACAGACAACAGATCAATTTCAATGAGGTCGTGCTCCTCTTTGACTCTCAGCGTCAAAGTATTTTTCCCAGACTTCCTGCACATGTCCACCAATCATGGAATATTCGCATCATCGTCGTTAGGGAAGTACTAGGTCTGACGAGGGGCTTCCCGTGCTGGAATCTTAATGTGTCCACCTCCATTGTTCCAAAAAGTGCATCGTCGTCGAGTATGTAATCTCCAGGATTGGTACCGGGCAGCATCCATGGAATATTAGCGACGATATCGCTAGACACATTGAGCGGGGGGGGGGGGGGGGGGGCACGATTGCTTCACTTGTTCGCTGAGCTGGGGAATTTTTTCCCCTTTTCTTCGTTCTGCTAGCCTTTGATCTGTGCAAGTACTTTCCGACCTCTCCGCTTCCTTATATGTCATTTCAATGTTGCAGTCATAGTTGGATTGCGGCGGAGGCGGTGGTAGTCGCTGCAGGGCATACAAAGTGCGCTTCGCTTTCACCAGATCTATCTTCTCCGCCGGAGGTGGATGTATCTTAGCTTTTACCGATTGAAAGAAGTCATTCACTTGGCCTTCAGAGATCTTCTGGTTTTCCTCATCGCTCCTCTCGTATGGTAACTTGTCTAGAGGCTTGAAAGACGATGGACCGTATCTGTATTGCCTCCCGCCTCTGCTTGTACTGCTAGACGCCGGAGCAGCCGGAGCGGCTGTGGCTGTCTTCTTTTGTTGCTTAAGAGGCGGAGCAGCTGGAGGCGGACTGCTACGACGCGCCAGAGCAGCCGGAGTGGTGGCGTCTTTGTTTCGCCGTCGCTTACAAGGCGGCGAAGGAGGAGACGGGCTGCTCGGACGCGCCGGTGCAGGCAGAGTACTGCCGCCCTCACGCACCGGAGCAGGAGGCGGAGTGCCCTGATCACTCGCCGGAGGAGGAGGAGGAGGCGGAGTGCCCACCTGACTCGCCGGAGCCCTGAAGTTCAGAAGGTTGATGTTCTCCTTCCGCCATTGACACGGAGTCTTCATAGCAAGACCGAGCTGCGTCTCTCCATCACCTGTAGGGTGCTCAAGCTGGAGCTCCTCAAATCACTCCTTTATTTTGTCCACCATCACAACAGCATAGCCTTGTGGAATCAGACGAAGTGAAAAGTTTCTTCCGGTGAAGGAGGGTACACAGAGCCGACAACCACCTTGACTTTGAGCTGAAGCTATTGCATCATAAGGTGGCACTGGTGTGAATCCCTGATAAAATCCATGGGGCATCTATGACCCGTCAAGTCAGGCTGCTGAACGAGCTCGGTGGAAGCCACACTGCTTCTCTGATGAGATGGCGGGGTAGCTTCTAGTGTAGCTTCTTGGGCAGGATCTCGCAGCTGCTGTTTCTCAGCATCTTGTCGTTCCTCTAGCTTTCTTACCCTTGCCTTAAGCTCCTGCAGTTCATGTTGCTCCACTTTCCTCCTCCTCTCTTGGGTTTTGTAACCTCCTGTGTCGGGAAACCCAACCTTCCACGCAACGGAGCCCGGCGTGCCTCGAGTTCGTCCAGGGTGCTCAGGATTCCCGAGGGCCCTTGTGAGCTTGTCGTTCTCTTTGTCGGGAACGAACTTCACTTCCTGCACTTTCTTGATTGCTTTCTGAAGCTTCGTGTCGGTGTCAAAACCGGCGGATCTCGGGTAGGGGGTCACGAACTGTGCGTCTAGGCGGATGGTAATAGGAGACAAGGGACACGATGTTTTTATCCAGGTTCGGGCCCACTCAATGGAGGTAAAACCCTACTCCTTCTTGATTGATATTGATGATATGGGTAGTACAAGAGTAGATCTACCACGAGATCAAGGAGGCTAAACCCTAGAAGCTAGCCTATGGTATGATTGTTGTTCGTCCTATGGACTAAAACCCTCCAATTTATATAGACACCGGAGAGGGCTAGGGTTACACAGATTCGCTTACAATGGTAGGAGATCTACATATCCGTATTGCCAAGCTTGCCTTCCACGCCAAGGAAAGTCCCATCCGGACACGGGACGAAGTCTTCAATCTTGTATCTTCATAGTCGTGGAGTCCGGCCAATGATGATAGTTCGGCTATCCGGACACCCCCTAGTCCAGGACTCCCTCACTTTGTGATGGCTGTTTTAAGTTGCTCGCCCGTCCAGCAACACTTCCCTGTTTCAGGGTCCAAAGTTCCACCAACCCCGAAGAACCAAGTCCTTGAACAGTCTGGCCAGTGCAATGTCTCTGGTTCGACCCCTTTAGCAATAAGGTCCTGCTCAGCCTTGTTCCACAACGGTCAGGCATTTAGGTAGCCACCTGACCCTTGCGATGTGGATGCTCCTTCTTTGCAGCATTTATCTTGTTAATCGCTGACATCTGTTGGGGAACGTTGCAGAAAATTAAAAAATTTCCTACGGTTTCTCCAGGATCCATCTATGAGTTCATCTAAGCAACGAGTCAAGGGAGTGAGTTTGCATCTACATACCACTTGTAGATCGCGTGCGGAAGCTTGCAAGGGGATGGTGATGATGGAGTCGTACTCGACGTGATTCAGATCACCGATGTCCAAGTGCTGAACGGACAGCACCTCCGCGTTCAACACACGTACGGGACGGGAGACGTCTCCTCCTTCTTGATCTAGCAAGGGGGAAGGAGAGGTTGATGATGATCCAGCAGCACGACGGCATGTTGGTGGATGCAGCAGAACTCCAGCAGGGCTTCGCCAAGCGACTACGGGAGGAGGACGAGGTGTAGCAGGGGGAGGGAGGCGCCAAGCACAAGGGTGCGGCTGCCCTCCCCCCTGCCCTCCTTTATATAGGCCCCCAGGGGGGGGGGGGGCGCCAGCCCTGGGAGATTGGATCTCCCAAGGGGGCGGCGGCCAAGGGGGGAGGAGTGCCCCCCAAGGCATGTGGTGCGCCCCCCACCCTTGGGTTTCAACCCTAGGCGCAAGGGGTGGGCCTAGGGGGGCGCACCAACTCACTATGGGCTGGCTCCCCTCCCACGTCAGCCCATGGGGCCCTCCGAGATGGGTGGCCCCACCCAGTGGACCCCGGGACCCTTCCGGTGGTCCCGGTACATTACCGGGTGACCCCGAAACTTTCCCGATGGCCGAAATACCACTTCCCATATATTATTCTTTACCTCCGGACCATTCCGAAACTCCTCGTGACGTCCGGGATCTCATCCGGGACTCCAAACAACATTCGGTATGCTGCATACTCATATTCATACAACCCTAGCGTCACCGAACCTTAAGTGTGTAGACCCTACGGGGTCGGGAGACATGCAGACATGACCGAGACGACTCTCGGGCAATAACCAACAGCGAGATCTGGATACCCATGTTGGCTCCCACATGCTCCTCGATGATTTCATCGGTTGAACCACGATGTCGAGGATTCGATCAAACCCCGTATACAATTCCCTTTGTCAATCGGTACGTTACTTGCCCGAGACTCGATCGTCGGTATCCCAATACCTTGTTTAGTCTCGTTACCGGCAAGTCACTTTACTCGTACCGTAATACATGATCCCATGACCAACCACTTGGCCACTTTGAGCTCATTATGATGATGCATTACCGAGTGGGCCCAGAGATACCTCTCCATCATACGGAGTGACAAATCCCAGTCTCGATCCATGTCAACCCAACAGACACTTTCGGAGATACCTGTAGTGCACCTTTATAGTCACCCAGTTACGTTGTGACGTTTGATACACCCAAAGCACTCCTACGGTATCTGAGAGTTACACGGTCTCATTGTCAAAGGAAGAGATACTTGACATTGGAAAAGCTCTAGCAAACGAACTACACGATCTTTATGCTATGCTTAGGATTGGGTCTTGTCCATCACGTCATTCTCCTAATGATGTGATCCCGTTATCAACGACATCCAATGTCCATAGCCAGGAAACCATGACTATCTGTTGATCTCAACGAGCTAGTCAACTAGAGGCTCACTAGGGACATATTGTGGTCTATGTATTCACACGTGTATTACGATTTCCGGATAATACAGTTATAGCATGAATAAAAGACAATTATCATGAACAATGAAATATAATAATACTTTTATTATTGCCTCTAGGGCATATTTCCAACAACATCTTCTTACTCCTCTCCGATGTCTTGTTGGCCACAAATGCGGGCCAGTGATCTCTTATCTTCTCAAATCGGCCAGTGAATTCTGGAGTCTTCCCTTTGTCGACATACGTTGCTTCCAAGTCATTCTTCCACCTCCTGAATAGATCTGCCATCTTCTTGATAGCATGATACTTGATCAATGGCTCTATAACTGGATTCTCCGGATCCTCCTCTTCCGGTAGGGTGAAATTTACCTTCAGCGCTTTCCAAAGATCATCTTTCTGTCTATCTTCGACAAAAGAAACTTGAAGCTCTTCCTTCTTAGGCTCATTCCATAGCTCGATGCTGATCGAGATGATGTCCCTAACAAGAACCCCGCACTAAGCAGAAAATGCTTCCTTGGTTCGGAGGGGTTTAATCGGTTGGCTATCACGTGTGGTTTCAGTGATCGTGAACCTTTCATCCGGGCGTAACTTTTTCTTCGGGCCTTGTTTAGTTACCGAAGTTTTGCTTGATCTGAAGGGCTATAAAAGAAGAAAGAAGAGTTAATATATGTACATACCAAGACAATGAATGCATCAATTAGCTAGTCAGCACAGGCTTAATATATATATACATATATATATATATATATATATATATATATATCTCGCCGGACTTTCCAACAGCCGACCCTGACTCCGTTCGGTCACCGGAGCCGTCATCATGGTCGCCGGAGCCACCATCACGATCATGACTTTCTTCCTCTGTTGTTGGATCATCTCCGCCTCCTTCCGCACATTCCAAACCTTCTTCGAGGTCATTGAGAAACAACAAGACATCACCTCCGCCATGGATTACGTCCCCCAATATCTGTTCTTGTTCGAAGTCTCTTTGATGATATATAGTTCTGCAAATATTACAACATGGAAATTAATATACAAACATGACATATGAATATATCGAAGTTATCAGGGAGGGGTATATCAACAACGATGACATATACATAGAAAAAAAATGTTATCGAGGAGGGGGTATATCGCCCCCCCCTCATGGAGAAGTTATCAGAGAGGGGGTATATCGATAACGAAGACATATACATAGAAAAAATGTTATCGGAGAGGGGGTATATCGACCCCTCGACGACCCTCGACTCTCGACCCTCGACCCTCGACCCCTCGGTGACCCTCGACTCTCTACCCTAGTTCACGACCCTCGACCACTTGGCGATCCACGACCCTCTACCCTAGTTCCCGACCCTCGCCCCCCTCATGTCACGTTTGTCTAGTGTCAAAGGATTCAACAAAACCATGTCTTCATCATTAGGCGAAAGTAACAGGAGCATGATGGTATGAGTCTCTCCAAAGTTATTTTCGAACGGAATCCCAGATAGGATAATTCGCTTTTTGGTACAAAGTATAGGAAGAGCCTTCCAAATATCGCTATTTGGAAGGCCTTTGCTGAAATTTGTACCAAAAGGCGGATTATCCTATCCGAGACTCCGCTCTAGAATAACTTTGGAGAACTTCATACCATCATGCCCCGGTTACTTCCGGCTAATGATGAAGCCATGAATTTCTTCAATACTTTGACACTACGCAACCTCTTGACCCCTCGGCCCCTCGACGACCCTCGAACCCTCGACCCTCGACCCTAGAACCCTTGAACCCTCGATCCTAGAACCCTAGAACCCTCCACCCCTCGACCCTCTCCCCCTCCTCATGTCGAAGTTGTCGGGGAGGGGGTATATCGACCCCCCCCCCTCATGTCAAAGTTATCAGGTAGGTGGTATATCGACAACGACATACCCGATAAAAAATAAAAAGAGGAAGTAGAATAAAAAAAGAGGAGAAGAAGAAAGGAATAGAGGAGAAGATCAAAGAAAAAAAGAGAGGAGAAGAATAAAGGAATAGAATCGAAAAAAATAGTATACTCTATTGTTTTTTCTTCTTCTATTCTATTCCTTTCTTCTTCTCCTCTATTTTTCTTTTTGTTTCTCTTCTCATTTATGTCCCCTCTTCTTCCTCTCCTCTTCCACTCCTTCTTTTTTGTCAGGACCGGTTTTCCGGGTATTGATTTCCCAGAAAATGGCCCTTGTGCTCACCAGCCCCAGGATTACTGTTAGCTGATGAGGCACCAACTTGATACAGAAATTCCAAGCAAAGTACAAAATATGTGGTACAAGACCATTCTGGCCTATGAGTACAACAAATGGTTTCTAGTGGTTGATGGCGGAAGCAGTTTGTGGATCAACAGCGTCTATGGGACTCCATTTCCCACAGGAATAGCTGACCAGGGTAACTCCTATCTTTGCGCGGCTGCTATCACCATTGCTTAGGTTCCGGGGCTGTCATCGCAACGCTCCTCTCCAAGCAAGAAATCTGGCCAAGACAATATCCAGGGACAAGCCAGTGAGTACTTTGAATGTACTCGCAAACATTATGAACACGGGTATAATATAACCAACGATAATCATGCTCTGAATTACTCTATGATCACAATGTTACTCATATAATAAAATTCATGATGCATGCAAACAGGTTATTTATATGCAACATGAATATGCAATAATGGAGTAGAAATAACATGCACCGATCGGGTGTCTGAATCGACGCCTCGAAAGGATGATGATATGAAGCATGCCTCAGTCGGGCGTCGAAGCGACACCACATACAAGGCTTATAAAGTAAATAAATAACAAGCATGCCGCAGTCGGGCATCTCAGCGACACCACATAAAGGGCTTATAAGGTAAATAAATAACAAGCATGCCACAGTCGGGCATCTTAGCGACACCACATAAAGGGCTTATAAGGTAAATAAATAACAAGCATGCCACAGTCGGGCGTCTGTGCGACACCACATGAAGGGCTTATAAAGAAAACAATCATAGTGAATATCCAGGAGGTAGAACCGTCCCAGGGATACTCAATAAATCAAGCAATGAAAATAGTTAGTCCACAATAATAATAATCATAATCATCATATGTCACCGGTCATAATCAATGTTCTGGTTTAGTAGTTTCTCCTCCGAAGACCGACACTTGACCCATCCCAGACTGTAGTCCTTAACCATGGACACGGCTATTCGAATAGATATTATCTCTGCAGAGGGTGTACTCTTTACCCACGAGTAACGGATTCCATTAGTCCATCGGGACTAATTCCGTTTACGGTCTTTTAATTGAAAACACACCTGACTTGCACACACCAGCTTAACTTACCGGTGTCTGGAATCACCCACGACACCTGTCAAGTAAAACTCTAAGGGGTGCCCCCCTCTCGGTCCCAACCGGAAACACCCATGCCCCCGAACCAGGTGGCATGCCTACCGGATGCATCTGGTATCTTCCACCATGGCCTCTCTGTACGGTGTGTGCCAAGAAAGGGGTCGACAATTTACTGAACCATACCCTACCTGCGGCAGGGACAAGTGGTAGTACGAAAACGAGTATGGGGGTTACTGGAACAAGACTCGATCTACGGTCGACTCAGGAGGTTTATAAATTCCCTGCAAATATATATTTCAACCAACAGAATCACCACTCATTATACCTTACTATGCCATACCGGACATAACCGTCCCGACGGAGACCGGAGACAAGCCCACGCCTACCCAAGGCATAGGTTTTCCCGGGTTCTTTTCTGGCATGCATGCAAGGCATACGAGGACGATTACCATCACAAGTATATCCATTTCCAATAGCAAGGAAATCTCCAATATGCATTCATGCAAATGATCGCGTCACCACAAAAAAATAACGAGTTCTCCGTATTAAGGTGGTGTTATAATCGTGTCAACCAACACATAAAAATATTATTCCAGGGTTCAGAATGCTTGACTTCAAGTTGTGGAGGGGTGAGGTGCACTCCAAATTTTTTGAAAGTTATAATCTCCCCTCCAAATGCTCTGCCCTTTACGCCTCCACTTAAAACACGTGGCGGCGGGGCTGGTCACTGACAGTGGGCCCCCTGAGCTCACTGGTCAGGTTTGACCAGTCGCCCGCATCTTCTCCCACCTCTGCCTGAGCGGGGCGGGGTTCCGACGATCGCTGCCGACGAACGGCGGCTCCCCACGGGGATCCAAGGGCAGGGATGGCTCCGCCAGGCCAGGGCATCCCTCCCGGTGGTTGTTGGGTCGGCGGGGTGAAGGGAGTCGCCAGCGGCAAGCTCCGCGGCGGAGGTAGCGTCGGGAGGAATTAGGGGCTCGGGCTATGGTGGTTTCCGACCGCGTTTGGGAGGCTGGGCGGCTCCGCAGGGTTGAGAAGAGTAGATTGGTGGCGCTGGATGGGCGGGGGAGGCCCTGGTTGCGACGAAATGGACTAGGACGTGGCGGCGGCCGAACAGGCCGGAGTCGGGGAAGACGGCTTCCCCCCGATGATTGCTGGCTGTGGGGGTGCTATGGGGGTGGCCTGAGGTCGCGTGGGTGGCTGGACGAGCCCGGGGGTCTCCTTTTATAGTGCATCGAGGTCGGTTCCGCGGCGGCCGGAGATAAGCTCAGCGAACCGCCTCGCTATAGCTTGCAAGGCACCGTGGCGGCGACGGGCGCTTGCGGACAAGCTGTGGATGAGCTCGGACTGCTCCACGGGCGAGCTGGCGCGTTGGTGTGGCTCAGGCGGCGCCGACCAGTGCGGAGGTTGTCGGGGTGCGGTGGCGGCTTGCAGTGGCGGCGCTGTAGGGTGCCAGGAGGGGGCTAGGCGGCTCAGCAGCGAGGGAGGAGTCGGGGTGCGACGGCTGGGAGAGGGGAGAGGCCAGGACGGGCGCGGAGGGGCGGTAGTGGGACGCGGCGACTAGTGCGCACGCACGTGCTAAACGCGCGCTCTGGCCGCGCCCAGAGCGTGCACGCCAGGCGCTCGACTAAATGTCAGCGTGTGCTAGAGGATTAGGATGAGGCTGGGGATTAGCAAGCCTTGGTTAGGGTCGTCTAGGAGCTTAGTGGACATGCTAGTTTGTTCATAGGTGCAACGTCACGGCGCAAAACAAAAATCATGTCAAAACTGTCCATGCACTCAAAGTGTTTGACAGAATGCTAATGGCATCTAGGCAACTCTTGGGGGGCCAAAATATCCAGATCATAGTCTCTTTGGATGAATAAGAGGGTGGTAAAGTTAGTTGGCCAAATCTAGAAACTTGTTAGTGTAAGTTTTGCAAAACTCCAGTTCTGGACAGAAGGAAAAGGGCATAATATCATGCACCAAAAATGCTCCAATGAGTCCAACCTCCTGGACTTAAGGGTTTGGTAAGGTGTACTACAAGCAAGGAAAATAATCATGGGTAAAGGAGCAAGTAAAAATATGGCTGCAGTACAAATCACCAAGTTGAAACAAAATGAAGATGAGGGTGATTTACTCAAAATTTTCAAAGAACATCAATGGGTTTTTGCATAAAGATGAATAATATACTCCTACTGACATCCCCTAATTTTGGTGGAAGTTTTAAAGAAGTATTTAAATAGGTTGTAGTGCAAAAGTGAGATTTGACCAGATTTGAAAACTTGGTGTAGAACTCAAAATATCCAATGAATGAAATATATTTTTGCATAAAAGTTATCTAGGGACATCATATGTCATCCCCAAATTTTGGTGGAATTTTTAAGTGAATTTATCAGAGGGTTGCAGTGCAAATGGGACCTTAAAACTCATGAAAAACTATTTTAGAGAAATAAAGCTCAGGGAAAAATAATTATATAAATAATCCCTACTGATAAAAGAATTGTTTTATTTGAGAGGGTAAATAAGTCCAACAATGGTTGAAAAGTTTTCACTTGGGGTAAAAACTCCATAATAATAAAGAAAAGAATGGTTCTGAAATCAAAAGGAAATCCAGAAAATAAAAGTTTAAGTTCCCTGGCAAAATTTTAATTAATAAAAACAAGGTTAAAATTTTGGGGTGTCACAACACTACCCCCCTTAAGAAAAATCTCGTCCTCGAGATTCGTTAAGAGTTGTTTTGAAAATATTACTATTATTAGCTGAAACCAAACAGTTTACTCATAGCACTAACTTTGAGTCGTCGGGGTTGGCAGCTACGCTCGGGTAAAAAAAATGCAATCACACACCGACATACTTATGCATGGCTACTATTTGAATTAGGTGCGCACAAGCAAACAACATTTAATTACGGCGATACAGGGTCACAAAGTTACAAGGCGAGGACATACTAAGACTCGGTACTGCTCGAGTGACTCAGTCTACCTCGTTAATATCTAAGTGAGCGTGCCTTGTGGACGCCGAGGCTTCTCCACGGTTTTCACCGTCGGGATTAGCTGGAGGGGGTTGAGGGACTGCAGGGTCAGGGTAGCGATGATGACCATCTCGGGGATTGTTGGCCACAATCCCATTGGAGCGTGTTACCAAAAGGCGACGAAGCACTTCTGGGGTCATCAAGGTATTTTGGTCGATGACTGGGGCAAACCTCAAGGACTCAATCGGTTGTCCGAACAGCATGACTGGGTTGTCGGTGTTGGGCTCATCTTCTCCTCTGGCCGGGGTTCAGCGTATCAGCTCTCCACGAGCTGCGATCAGATCAAGGGTGGTTTGATCGAACATATTCTCTAGTGCACTTACATAGCGCACTAGATGTAACGAAGCAGGATCCGTCTTGTGATCTCCATTGGCAACCTGGGGTGGCCTACTATACCCGTCACGGCTGGGGTAGTAGTAGAACGAGCGACAGTTAACTCTGGGCGACAAGTGCCGGAGTTAAACTACAACCTCTCGAGCAGCTAGTTGGATGGCTTGTGGCTCAAAGGAAGTTGTCCTTCCGGTGAACCTGTAGGGCGTTCTGGAGATAGACCCCTGCCATAGATATGCACAGTGGCCCAGAATTGACGGCTTTCACCGCTCATGGGTCCTTGCTACACAACATATTCCGGGGGCTCTTCTAATGCAAAGGCACGGCGGGTGAGGTTCGCGAGCACGGTCACAAAACCTCCAAGGTTGGTTGCTGTGGTTTCATTGTGCACGACGGGGCCAGGCATTATGGCTTGGTTAGGGAAAGAGTTTGTGCAGTGCTGTGTTGAAGCTAGCGTGCCCTTTTATAGAAAAAGGGGACGGGTTCTTCCTTCGCACGCTTGCGAATGAGACAATTTAGGGATCGGTCACTGGCGGGTGATTGACAGGCTAGGCTTATAGGTTGGGCACCGACTGCCAAAGGTGTCGGGGTCACTGTGTGACTATCTTACGCGAGAAGCTTGGTCGGGGTTAGGTTATGGTCTGGTGGGCTGGCTAACCTAGGTTTATTGACCTGGCTGAGATAGGATTAGCCAATGGTCAGCCTGGCTATGATACCAAGTTTGTCAGGACCGGTTTTCCGGGTATTGATTTCCCAGAAAATGGCCCTTGTGCTCACCAGCCCAGGATTACTGTTAGCTGATGAGGCACCAACTTGATACAGAAATTCCAAGAAAAGTACAAAATATGTAGTACAAGACCATTCTGGCCTATGAGTACAACAAATGGTTTCATGGCGGAAGCGGTTTGTGGATCATCAGCGTCTATGGGACTCCATTTCCCACAGAACAGCTGACCAGGTTAACTCCTGTCTTCGCACGGCTGCTATCACCATTGCTTAGGTTCCGGGGCTGTCATCGCAATGCTCCTCTCCAAGCAAGAAATCTGGCCAAGACAATAGCCAGGGACAAGCCAGTGAGTACTTTGAATGTACTCGCAAACATTATGAACACGGGTATAATATAACCAACGATAATCATGCACTGAATTACTCTATGATCACAATGTCAGTCATATAATAAAATCCATGATGCATGCAAATAGGTTATTTATATGCAACATGAATATGCAATAATGGAGTAGAAATAACATGCACTGATCGGGTGTCTGAAGCGACGCCTCGAAAGGATGATGATATGAAGCATGACTCAGTCGGGCGTCGAAGCGACACCACATACAGGGCTTGTAAAGTAAATAAATAACAAGCATGCCACAGTCGGGCGTCTCAGCGACACCACATAAAGGGCTTATAAGGTAAATAAATAACAAGCATGCCACAGTCGGGCGTCTCAGCGACACCACATAAAGGGCTTATAAGGTAAATAAATAACAATCATGCCACAGTCGGGCGTCTGTGCGACACCACATAAAGGGCTTATAAAGAAAACAATCATAGTGAATATCCAGGAGGTAGAACCGTCCTAGGGATACTCAATAAATCAAGTAATGAAAATAGTTAGTCCACAATAATAATAATCATAATCATCATATGTCACCGGTCATAATCAATGTTCTGGTTTAGTAGTTTCTCCTCCGAAGACCGACACTTGACCCAACCCAGACTGTAGTCCTTAACCATGGACACGGCTATTCGAATAGATATTATCTCTGCAAAGGGTGTACTCTTTACCCACGAGTAACGGATTCCATTAGTCCATTGGGACTAATTCCGTCTACGGTCTTTTAATTGAAAACACACCTGACTTGCACACACCAGCTTAAATTATCGGTGTCTGGAATCACCCACGACACCTTTCAAGTAAAACTCTAAGTGGGGAGGCTACAACCTCGCGTAGCATGGGATCAAATTTATGTCGCGTGCTCTAAGGGGTGACCCCCTCTCGGTCCCAAACGGAAACACCCATACCCCCGGACCAGGTGGCATGCCTACCGGATGCATCCGGTATCTTCCACCATGGCCTCTCTATATGGTGTGTGCCAAGAAAGGGATTGACAGCTTACTGAACCATACCCTACCTGCGGCAGGGACAAGTGGTAGTACGAAAGCAAGTATGGGAGTTACTGGAACAAGACTCGATCTACGGTCGACTCAGGAGGTTTATAAATTCCCTGCAAATATATATTTCAACCAACAGAATCACCACTCATTATACCTTACTATGCCATACCGGACATAACCGTCCCGATGGAGACCGGAGACCAGCCCACGCCTACCCAAGGCAGAGGTTTTCCCGGGTTCTTTTCCGGCATGCATGCAAGGCATACGAGGAAGATTACCATCACAAGTATATCCATTTCCAACAGCAAGGAATTCTCCAATATGCATTCATGCAAATGATCGCGTCAGCACAAAAAAATAACGAGTTCGCCGTATTAAGGTGGTGTTATAATCGTGTAAACCAACACACAAAAATATTATGCCAGGGTTCAGAATGCTTGCCTGCAAGTTGTGGAGGGGTGAGGTGCACTCCAAAAAATTTGAAAGTTATAATCTCCCCTCCAAATTCTCTGCCCTTTATGCCTCCACTTAAAACACGTGGCGGCGGGGCTGGTCACTGACAGTGGGCCCCCTGGGCCCACTGGTCAGGTATGACTAGTCGCCCGCATCTTCTCCCTCCTCTGCTCGAGCGGGGCGGGGTTCCGGCGATCGCCGCCGACGAACGGCGGCTCCCCACGGGGATCCAAGGGCAGGGATGGCTCCCCCAGGCCGGGGCGGCCCTCCCGATGGTTGTTGGGTCGGCGGGGGTGAAGGGAGTCGCCGGCGGCGAGCTCCGCGGCGGAGGTAGCGTCGGGAGGAATTAGGGGCTCGGGCTATGGTGGTTTCCGACCGCGTTTGGGAGGCTGGGCGGCTCCGCAGGGTTGAGAGGAGTAGATTTATGGCGCTGGATGGGCGAGGGAGGCCCTGGTTGCGACGAAATGGACTGGGACGTGGCGGTGGCCGAACCGGCCGGAGGCAGGGAAGACGGCTCCCCCCCGATAATTGCTGGCTGTGGCGGTGCTATGGGGGTGGCCTGAGGTCGCCTGGGTGGTTGGACGAGCCCGGGGGTCTCCTTTTATAGCGCATCGAGGTCGGTTCCGCGGCAGCTGGAGATAAGCTCGTTGAACCGCCTTGCTGTAGCTTGCAGGGCATCATCTCGGCGACGGGCGCTTGTGGACAAGCTGTGGATGAGCTCGGACTGCTCCACGGGCGAGCTGGCGCGTTGGTGTGGCTCGGGCGGCGCCAACCAGTGCAGAGGTTGTCGGGGCGGCGGTGGCGGCTTGCGGTGGCGGAGCTGTAGGGCACCAGGAGGGGGCCAGGTGGCTCTGCAGTGAGGGAGGAGACGGGGTGCGACGGCTGGGAGAGGGGAGAGGCTAGGACGGGCGCGGAGGGGCGACAGCGGGACGCGGTGACTCATGCGCACGCACGTTCAAACCGCGCGCTCTGGCCGCGCCCAGAGCATGCACGCCAGGCGCTCGACTAAATGTCAGCGTGTGCTAGAGGATTAGGATGAGGCTGGGGATTAGCAGGCCTTGGTTAGGGTCGTCTAGGAGCTTAGTGGACATGCTAGTTTGTCCATAGGTGCAAGGTCATAGAGCAAAACAAAAATCATGTCAAAACTGTCCATGCACTCAAAGTGTTTGACAGAATGCTAATGGCATCTAGGAAACTCTTGGGGGGGCCAAAATATCCAGATCATAGTCTCTTTGGATGAATAAGAGGGTGGTAAAGTTAGTTGGCCAAATCTAGAAACTTGTTAGTGTAAGTTTTGCAAAACTCCAGTTCTGGACAGAAGGAAAAGGGCATAATATCATGCACCAAAAATGCTCCAATGAGTCCAACCTCCTGGACTTAAGGGTTTGGTAAGGTGTACTACAAGCAGGGAAAAGAATCATGGGTAAAGGAGCAAGTAAAAATATGGTTGCAGTACAAATCACCAAGTTGAACCAGAATGAAGATGAGGATGATTTACTCAAAATTTTCAAAGAACATCAATGGGTTTTTGCATAAAGATGAATAATATACTCCTACTGACATCCCCTAATTTTGGTGGAAGTTTTAAAGAAGTATTTAAATAGGTTGTAGTGCAAAAGTGAGATTTGACCAGATTTGAAAACTTGGTGTAGAACTCAAAATATCCAATGACTGAAATATATTTTTGCATAAAAGTGATCTAAGGACATTATATGTCATCCCCAAATTTTGGTGGAATTTTTAAATTAATTTATCAAAGGGTTGCAGTGCAAATGGGACCTTAAAACTTATGAAAAACTATTTTAGAGAAATAAAGCTCAGGGAAAAATAATTATATAAATAATCCCTACTGATAAAAGAATTGTTTTATTTGAGAGGGTAAATAAGTCCAACAATGATTGAAAAGTTTTCACTTGGGTTAAAAACTCCATAAGAATAAAGAAAAGAATGGTTCTGAAATCAAAAGGAAATCCAGAAAATAAAAGTTTAAGTTCCCAGGCAAAAATTTAATTAATAAAAACAAGGTTAAAATTTTGGGGTGTCACATTTTTCTTCTTCTTCCTTCTTCATTCTTCCTTTTCCTTATTTTACTTTTTCCTCTACAATAACCTAAAATACACTAACCTAAAACCGATATCTACTAATTAACAACCTAAATTAAAAATTAATACATATATGAAAAAGAAACATCCTATGGAAAAAAACATCATATGCAGAAAAAACATCATATGAAAAAAAAACAACATATCAACATCATCACATATATGAAAAAAACATCGGAAGGCCGTCGGACCGTGGGCGGCACGGCGACGGCATCGGGGTAGCGGTGGCGCAGGGCGGCGCGGGGAAGTGATGGCATCGGGGCGACGCGGGGCGGCGACGGCGTCGGAGCGGCGTGGGGCGGTGATGGCGTCGGGGCAACGCGGGGCAGCGACGGTGTCGGGACGAAGCGGGGCGGCGACGGCGTCGGGGCGGCACGGGAAGGTGTCGGCGACGGCGTCGGGATGGTGACGGGGCGGGGTGGCGCGCGGCAATGGTGTCAGGGCGGCGACGGCGTCGGGACGGCGCGAGAAGGTGTCGGCGACGGCGTCGGGACGGTGACGGCGTGGGGTGGCGTGCGGCGACGGCGTCAGGGCGGCACAGGGTGGTGACGGCACGGGGTGCAGGCGACGGTGACGGCGACGGTATGGGCGGCGTCGGGGCAGCCTGGCGGTGTCGTGGAGGTCGGGGCCGTCGGGGGGGAATGCGATGAAAACTGAAATTTTTGATAAGTGTTGCTTATATACTCTAAGCATTGGTCCCGGTTTGTGACACCAACCGGGACCAATGCCCTTCTTTAGTCCCGATTGGTGTCACCGACCGGGACCAAAGGTCAATTTCCAGCAGCGCAAAGGGCGGGAAGCAGGGACCTTTTGTCCCGGTTGGTGGCACTGATGTCTACTACGCAACCTTCTCCTTGTAGATGTTGTTGGGCCTCCAAGTGCAGAGGTTTGTAAGGTAGTAGCAAATTTTCCTCAAGTGGATGACCTAAGGTTTATCAATCTGTGGGAGGTGTAGGATGAAGATGATCTCTCTCAACCAACCCTGCAACCAAATAACAAAGAGTCTCTTGTGTCCCCAACACACCCAATACAATGGTAAATTGTATAGGTGCACTAGTTTGGCAAAGAGATGGTGATACAAGTGCAATAGGGATGGTAGATATAGGTTTTTGTAATCTGAAATTATAAAAACAGCAAGATAACTAATGATAAAAGTGAGCGAAAACAGTATTGCAATGCGTTGAAATAAGGCTAAGGTTCATACTTTCACTAGTGCAAGTTCTCTCAACAATAATAGCATAATTGGATCATATAACTATCCCTCAACATGCAACAAAGAGTCACTCCAAAGTCACTAATAGCGGAGAACAAACGAAGAGATTATGGTAGGGTACGAAACCACCTCAAAGTTATTCTTTCTGATCGATCTATTCAAGAGTCCGTAGTAAAATAACACGAAGCTATTCTTTCCGTTCAATCTATCCTAGAGTTTGTACTCGAATAGCACCTTAAGATACAAATCAACCAAAACCCTAATGTCACCTAGATACTCCAATGTCACCTCAAGTATCCGTGGGCATGATTATACAATATGCATCACACAATCTCAGATTCATTTATTCAACCGACACAAAGTACTTCAAAGAGTGCCCCAAAGTTTCTAATGGAGAGTCAAGACGAAAACATGTGCCAACCCCTATGCATAAGTTCACAAGGTCACTCAACCCGCAAGCTGATCACCAAAACATACATCAAGTAGATCATGTGATATCCCATTGTCGCCACAGATAATCACATGCAAGACATACATCAAGTGTTCTCAAATACTTAAAGACTCAATCCAATAAGATAACTTCAAAGGGAAAACTCAATCCATTACGAGAGAGTAGAGTGGGAGAAACATCATAAGATCCAACTATAATAGCAAAGCTCACAATAAATCAGATCATGTCGAATCAAGAACACGAGAGAGAGAGAGAGAGAGAGAGATCAAACACATAGCTACTGGTACATACCCTCAGCCCCGAGGGTGAACTACTCCCTCCTCGTCATGGAGAGCGCCGGGATGATGAAGATGGCCACTGGTGAGGGTCCCCCCTCCGGCAGGGTGATTGGTTTTTGGTGGCTACAGAGGCTTGCGGCGGCGTACCTCCCGATCTATTGTGTCCTGGATGTTTTTGGGGTATATGGATATATATATAGGTGAAAGAAGTTGGTCAGGGGAGCCACGAGGGGCCCACGAGTGTGGGAGGCGCGCTGAGGGGGTTGGGTGCGCCCTTGACCCTCGTGGCTTCCTCCAAGCTTCCCTGACGTCTACTCCAAGTCTCCTGGATTGCTTCCGTTCCAAAAATAACTCTCCTGAAGGTTTCATTCCGTTTGGACTCCGTTTGATATTCCTTTTCTTTGAAACACTAAAATAGACAAGAAAACAACAATTTGGGCTGGGCCTCCAGTTAATAGGTTAGTCCCAAAAATAATATAAAAGTGTATAATAAAGCCCATAAACATCAAAAATGGGTAATATAATAGCATGTAACAATCAAAAATTACAGATACGTTGGAGACGCATCAGGCACCAACCGGGACTAAAGGGGGGCATTGGTCCCGGTTGGTGCCACGAACCGGGACCAATGCCGCCCTTTAGTCCCGGTTGGTGGCACGAACCGGGACCAATGCCGCCCTTTAGTCCCGGTTGGTGCCACCAACCGGGACCAAAGTCCTTGTGTTGCCCGCGTCAAAAGTTTAGTCCCACCTCGCTAGTTGAGAGAGCTCGAGAGTGGTTTATAAGCGCTGCTACGCTCACCCTCTCGAGCACCTCTCAACTGCAGGCTTTCAGGCCTAACCTATCACTGTGTACCTATGGGTCAACTGGGCCTGCTACGGGCACTAGTAGAAAACAGGGCTACCATTCGGCCCTGGCCAGCCCATTAGTATCTGTTCTTCAAGAACCAGTACCAATGGGGGGTATTAGACCCGGTTCGTGAGCCCAGGGGGCTGGCCGGGGCCTCATGGGCATTGGTCCCGGTTCGTGTAGAACCATTTGTCCCGGTTCGAGCCACGAACCAGGACCAATGGTCCTCACTGCTGGCCCACAACCATTGGTCCCGGTTCGTGGCATGAATCGGGACAGAAGGGGTGGCTTTAGTCCCGGTTCATGCCATGAACCGGGACAAATAACTTGCCTATATATACCGACCACCGCGGCAGAGCACTCCACAGTGCTCTGTTTTTTCAATCCGGCGAGGAGAGGGAATTTGGGTGATCTAGTTCACCTCCTATGCACATGAGGTGTTTGATGAAATGCCCGAGCCACACTAGTTAAGATTTTTCCTCTCGAAGCTCGACCTAGGAGCTCCATTTTTTTCGAGATTTGTCTAGATTTAGGGGTCCGTCACGCCACAGCCCCGTTTTCACCACCGTTGATCGCCCGCGCCGATCTTATCCCCGGCACCATCGTGGTGAGCCTCTTGTTCTTATCTTCTTTATGATACTTTTCTGATTTTCTTACTTTAGATAGATATTTGTCTGATTTTCTTAATTTTGACACACATAATTATATGTAATGCACGCAGATGAACCGGCAATGGATGTATGGTGACAGACACACCTCCGAGTACATTAAGGGCGTGCATATTTTTCTCGAAGTGGCTGAGGCAAACAAGCAGAATGGTTTTATGTGTTATCCATGCAGTAAATCTGGGAATACGAAGTCTTACTCTGACCGGAAAATCCTTCAAACCCACCTTCTTTACAAGGGTTTCATGCCACACTATAATGTTTGGACGAGGCACGGAGAAATAGGGGTTATGATGGAAGATGGCGAAGAAGAAGAGGACGATGACAACTATGTGCCCCCAGAATATGGTGATGCTGCAACGGGGGAGCTGCTGAAGATCAAGAGGAACCAGACGATGTGCCCGATGCTGCTGCAACGGGGGAAGCTGCTGAAGATCAAGAGAAACCAGATGATGTGCCCGATGATGATCTCCGCCGGGTTATTGTCGATGCAAGGATGCAATGCGAAAGTCAAAAGGAGAAGCTGAAGTTCAATCGCATGCTAGAGGATCACAAAAAATGTTGTACCCCAGTTGTGAAGATGGCAACACAAAGCTGGGTACCGTACTGGAATTGCTGCAGTGGAAGGCAGAGAATGTTGTGCCTGACAAAGGATTTGAGAAGCCACTAAAAATATTGAAGAAGAAGCTTCCAAAGGATAATGAATTGCCCGACAGTACGTACGCAGCAAAGAAGGTCGTATGCCCTCTAGGATTGTAGGTGCAGAAGATACATGCATGCCCTAATGACTGCATCCTCTACTGCGGTGCGTACGAGGATTTAACGCATGCCCGGTATGCGATGCATTGCGGTATAAGATCAGACGAGATGACCCTGGTGATGTTGACGGCGAGCCCCGCAGGAAGAGAGTTCCTGCGAAGGTGATGTGGTATGCTACTATAATACCACGGTTGAAATGACTGTTCAGAAAAAAAGAGCATGCCAAGTTGATGCGATGGCACAGTGAGGACCGTAAAAAAGACGAGAAGTTGAGAGCACCCGCTGACGGGTCGTAGAGTAGAAAAATCGAGAGAGAGAGTACTGGGCTGAGTTTGCACGTGACCCAAGGAATGTATGGTTTGGTTTAAGAGCCGATGGCATTAATCCTTTCAGGGAGCAGAGCAGCAATCACAGCACCTGGCCCGTGACTCTATGTATGTATAACCTTCCTCCTTGGATGTGCATGAAGCGGAAGTTCATTATGATTCCAGTTCTCATCCAAGGCCCTAAGCAACCCGGCAATGACATTGATGTGTACCTAAGGCCATTAGTTGAAGAACTTTTACAGCTGTGGAATGGAAACGGTATACGTGCGTGGGATGAGCACAAACAGGAAGAATTTAACCTGCACGCGTTGCTGTTTGTAACCATCAACGATTGGCCTGCTCTTAGTAACCTTTCAGGATAGACAAACAAGGGATACCACGCATGCACACACTGTTTAGCTGACACCAAAAGTATATACTTGGGAAGCTGCAGGAAGAATGTGTACCTGGGCCATCGTCGATTTCTTCCGACCAACCATCAATGTCGAAAGAAAGACAAGCATTTCAAAGGTGAGGCAGATCACCGGAAGAAGCCCGCCATGCGTACCGGTGATCACGTACTTGCTATGGTCAATGATTTACACGTAATCTTTGAAAAGGGTCCCGGCAGACTAGCTGTGCCGAGTGACGCTGGGGGACACGCACCCATGTGGAAGAAGAAATCTATATTTTGGAACCTACCCTACTGGAAAGACCTAGAGGTCCGCTCTTCGATCGACCTAATGTACATGACGAAGAACCTTTGCGTCAACCTGCTAGGCTTCTTGGGCGTGTATGGGAAGACAAAAGATAAAACTGAGGCACGGGAGGACCTACAACGTTTGCACGAAAAAGATGGCATGCCTCCAAAGCAGTCTGAAGGTCCTGCCAGCTACGCTCTTACCAAAGAAGAGAAGGAAATCTTCTTTGAATGCCTGCTTAGTATGAAGGTCCCAACTGGCTTCTCGTCGAATATAAAGGGAATAATAAATATGGCAGAGAAAAAGTTTCAGAACCTAAAGTCTCATGACTTCCACATGATTATGACGCAACTGCTTCCGGTTGCATTGAGAGGGCTTCTACCGGAAAACGTCCGATTAGCCATTGTTGAAGCTATGTGCATTCCTCAATGCAATCTCTCAGAAGGTGATCGATCCAGAAATCATATCAATGCCAAGGAGTGATGTGGTGCAATGTCTTGTCAGTTTCGAGCTGGTGTTCCCACCATCCTTCTTCAATATCATGACTCACGTCCTAGTTCATCTAGTTGACGAGATTGTCATTCTGGGCCCCGTATTTCTACACAATATGTACCCCTTTGAGAGGTTCATGGGAGTCCTAAAGAAATATGTCCGTAACCGTGCTAGGCCAGAAGGAAGCATCTCCATGGGCCATCAAATAGAGGATGTCATTGGGTTTTGTGTTGAGTTCATTCCTGACCTTAAGAACATAGGTCTCCCTAAATCGTGGTATGAGGGGAGACTGACTGGAAAAGGCACGCTTGGAGGGGAGACAATAATATGCAGGGACGGATATTCTTGGTCTCAAGCACACTGCACAGTTCTACAGAACTCTACCTTGGTGACCCCTTATGTCGATGAACACAAGAACAGTCTGCGCTCCAAACACCCGGAGCAGTGCGACGACTGGATTACACGTGAACACATCAGGACTTTCAGCAGTTGGTTGGAAAGACGTCTCAGAGATGAAAACACTGTTTGTGATGAGCTGTACTCGTTGTCCAGGGGACCATCTTCGACTGTTACAATTTGGAAAGGATACGAGATAAATGGCAATACATTTTACACGATCGCCCAAGATCAAAAGAGCACCAACCAAAAAAGCGGTATCTGCTTTGATGCAGCCACCGAGAGGGGAAAGGACACATATTATGGTTACATAGTGGACATATGGGAACTTGACTACGGAGCAGATTTTAAGGTCCCTTTGTTTAAGTGCAAATGGGTCAATCTGTCAGGAGGCGGGGTACAGGTAGACCCACAGTACGGAATGACAATAGTGGATCTGAACAATCTTGGGTACACTGACAAACCGTTCGTCCTAGCCAATGATGTGGCACAGGTTATCTATGTGAAGGACATGTCTACCAAACCGAGAAAAAGAAAAAATAAGGAAGCGAATACATCATACGATGAGCCAAAGCGCCACATAGTTCTTTCAGGAAAAAGGGACATCGTGGGAGTGGAGGGCAAGACAGACATGTCCGAAGATTATGAAAAGTTTCATGAAATTCCTCCCTTCAAAGTCAAGGCTGACCCAAGCATCCTGATAAATGATGAAGATTATCCATGGTTACGGCGCAATAAGGAAAGGACACAAGCGAAGAAAAAGTGAAGACTATCTCCACAACTATTATGATGATACCATGCCAACTTTCAACCTTTTCGTAGTTCATTTGAAATGCATGTTGTAACAGACAAGTTTCCGTATGAAATCCTGATTGTCCGTTTTGTACACGAAGTGCATCCAGTTTTTGTCGTAACCCTCTCAACTTTCTTGCATATGATATGTGGATGAAATGATGATACCATGCCAAAATAAACGAGAGGCGCAATGCTCACCTGCACGATGCTTAGCTTCAGGCCAACGTGCAGGTGAGCACTACGCTTCTCTCTTCATCGTCTCTACACTTAGGGCTTATAAACCGCTGCGAGTGCCTCTCGCTTGGCGAGGTGGGACTAAAAAACAGCTGCAGAAAGAATCAACTAAAAAACTTTTTTACCGGTTCATGCCACGAAACGGTACTAAAAGGTGCTCCTGGGGCCCCAGCCTTAAAACCTGTACCAAATAAAATGCCTTTGTAACAGCCTTAGAACTGGTATTAAAGAAATCAACTAAAAAGTTTTTATAAACCTCTAGTATTATTGAAACTAAAATTATATAGAATTTTGTTACAAACTTTATAGCAAAAAGAATTATCATAAAAGAAAATAAATAAGTAATTAGAATTTTGTTCAAAACATTAAAAGCAAAAAGAATTGTCATAAAAGAAAATAAATAAGTAATTAGAATTTTGTTACAAACTTTAATAGCAAAAAAAAATTATTGTAAAAGAAAATAAATAAGTAATTAGAAACAAAAAAGAAAGCAAAAAAACTGGGAAAAATTAAAAAAAGCCTTTGTAACAGCCTTAGAACTGGTACTAAAGGAATTAACTAAAAAGCTTTTATAAACCTCTAGTATTATTGAAACTAAAAGTGTATAGAATTTTGTTACAAACTTTAACAGCAAAAAGAATTATCATAAAAGAAAATAAATAAGTAATTAGAATTTTGTTCAAAACATTCAAAGCAAAAAGAATTATCATAAAAGAAAATAAATAAGTAATTAGAATTTTGTTACAAACTTTAATAGCAAAAAGAATTATCGTAAAAGAAAATAAATAAGTAATTAGAAACAAAAAATAAAGCAAAAAAACTGGGAAAAAATAAAAAAAAAAGTGCCACCTACAGGGCCACCACGGCCTGCATACGACTAGAAACCCATTACTAGGGCCTGGATGCAGGCCCGCAGTAGGCCCAATAGGCCCACAAGCACACAGAGTGATTTTAGGCCTGTAAGCCTGCAGTAGAGAGTGAAGGAAAATATGCCCTAGAGGCAATAATAAAGTTATTATTTATTTCCTCATATAATGTAAATGTTTATTATTCATGCTAGAATTGTATTAACCGGAAACATAATACATGTGTGAATACATAGACAAAACTATAGTCACTAGTATGCCTCTACTTGACTAGCTCATTAATCAAAGATGGTTATGTTTCCTGACCATAGACATGTGTTGTTATTTGATTAGTGGGATCACATCATTATAAGAATGATGTGATTGACATGACCCATTCTGTTAGCCTAGCACTTGATCGTTTAGTATACTGCTATTGCTTTCGTCATGACTTATACAAAGTTCCTGCAACTATGAGATTGTGAAACTCCCGTTTACCAGAAGAACACTTTGTGTTCTACCAAATGTCACAACGTAACTGGGTGATTATAAAGGTGCTCTATAGGTGTTTCCGAAGGTACATGTTGAGTTGGCATAATTCGAGATTAGGATTTGTCACTCCGATTGTCGGAGAGGTATCTCTGGGCCCTCTCGGTAATACTCATCACCTAAGCCTTGCAAGCATGTAACTAATGATTTAGTTATGAGATGACGTATTACAGAACGAGTAAAGAGACTTGCCGGTAACGAGATTGAACTAGGTATTGGATACCGACGATCAAATATCGGGCAAGTAACATACCGATGACAAAGGGAACAAAGTATGTTGTTATGCGGTTTGACCGATAAAGATCTTCGTAGAATATGTAGGAACCAATATGGGCATCCAGGTCCCGCTATTGGTTATTGACCAGAGACATGTCTCGGTGATGTCTACATTGTTCTCGAACCGTAGGGTCCGCACGCTTAAGGTTTCGGTGACAGTTATATTATGAGTTTATGTATTTTGATGTACCGAAGGTTGTTTGGAGTCCCGGATGTGATCACGGACATGACGAGGAGTCTCGAAATGGTCGAGACATAAAGATTGATATATTGGACGGATATATTTGGACACCGGAAAGGTTCCGGGAGAGTTTGGGAATATACCGGAGCTCCGGGAGGTTACCGGAACCCCCCGGTAAGTATATGGGCCTTATTGGGCCTTAGTGGAAAGGAGGGAGAAGGAGCAAGGGAGGGGGCGCGCCCCCCCAAGGCCAATCCGAATTGGGAGGGGGGCCGGCCCCCCCTTTCCTTCTCTCCTCCCCCCTCTTCCTTCCTTCTCCTACTCCGAATAGGAAAGGGGGGGGGGGGCAAACCTACTTGGAGTAGGATTGCCCCCCTAGGGCGCGCCACCCCTTGGGGCCGGCCTCCTCCTCCCTGCCTCCTTTATATACGGGGGTAGGGGGGCACCCTAGACACACAAGTTGATCATTGAGATCGTTCCTTAGCCGTGTGCGGTGCCCCCCTCCATGATATTACACCTCGGTCATATTGTAGCGGTGCTTAGGCGAAGCCCTGTGACAGGAGAACATCAAGATCGTCACCACACCGTCGTGCTGACGGAACTCCTCCCCACGCCTCTGCTGGATCGGAGATCGGGGTGCGTCATCGAGTTGTACGTGTGTCAAGAACTCGGAGGTGCCGGAGTAACGGTGCTTGGATCGGTTGTACCGGGAGGACGTACGACTACTTCCTCTACGTTGCGTCAACGCTTCCTCTTCGGTCTACGAGGGTACGTAGACAACACTCTCCCCTCTCGTTGCTATGCATCACCATGATCTTGCGTGTGCATAGGAAATTTTTTGAAATTACTACGTTCCGCAACAGTGGCATCAGAGCCTAGGTTTTATGCGTTGATGTTATATGCACGAGTAGAACACAAGTGAGTTGTGGACGATATAAGTCATACTGCCTACCAGCATGTCATACTTTGGTTCAGCGGTATTGTGAGATGAAGCGGCCCGAACCGACATTTCGCGTACGCTTACGCGAGACTGGTTTCACCGTTACGAGCACTCGTGCTTAAAGGTGGCTGGCAGGTGTTTGTCTCTCTCACTTTAGTTGAACCGAGTGTGGCTACGCCCGGTCCTTGTGAAGGTTAAAACGGAGTCTATTTGACAAACTATCGTTGTGGTTTTGATGCGTAGGTAAGAACGGTTCTTGCTAAGCCCGTAGCAGCCACGTAAAATTTGCAACAACAAAGTAGAGGACGTCTAACTTGTTTTTGCAGGGCATGTTGTGATGTGATATGGTTAAGACGTGATGCTATATTTTATTGTATGAGATGATCATGTTTTGTAACCGAAGTTTATCGGCAACTGGCAGGAGCCATATGGTTGTCGCTTTATTGTATGAAATGCAAACGCCCTGTAATTGCTTTACTTTATCACTAAGCGGTAGCGATAGTCGTAGAAGCAATAGATGGCGTAACGACAACGATGCTACGATGGAGATCATGGTGTCGCGCCGGTGACGATGGTGATCACTACGGTGCTTCGGAGATGGAGATCACAAGCACAAGATGATGATGGCCATATCATATCACTTATATTGATTGCATGTGATGTTTATCCTTTATGCATCTTATCTTGCTTTGATTGACGGTAGCATTTTAAGATGATCTCTCACTAAATTATCAAGAAGTGTTCTCCCTGAGTATGCACCCTTGCCAAAGTTCGTCGTGCCGAGACACCACGTGATGATCGGGTGTGATAAGCTCTACGTCCATCTACAACGGGTGCAAGCCAGTTTTGCACACGCAGAATACTCAGGTTAAACTTGACGAGCCTAGCATATGCAGATATGGCCTCGGAACACAGAGACCGAAAGGTCGAACGTGAATCATATAGTAGATATGATCAACATAATGATGTTCACCATTGAAAACTACTCCATCTCACGTGATGATCGGTTATGGTTTAGTTGATTTGGATCACGTGATCACTTAGATGACTAGAGAGATGTCTATCTAAGTGGGAGTTCTTAAGTAATATGATTAATTGAACTTAAATTTATCATGAACTTAGTACCTGATAGTATCTTGCTTGTCTATGTTTGTTTGTAGATAGATGGCTCGTGCTGTTGTTCCGTTGAATTTTAATGCGTTCCTTGAGAAAGCAAAGTTTAAAGATGATGGTAGCAATTACACGGACTGGGTCCGTAACCTGAGGATTATCCTCATTGCTGCACAGAAGAGTTACGTCCTGGAAGCACCGCTGGGTGCCAGGCCTGCTGCGTATGCAACTGACGACGTTAAGAACGTCTGGCAGAGCAAAGCTGATGACTACTCTATAGTTCAGTGTGCCATGCTTTACGGCTTAGAACCGGGTCTTCAACGACGTTTTGAACGTCATGGAGCATATGAGATGTTCTAGGAGTTGAAGTTAATATTTCAAGCAAATGCCCGGATTGAGAGATATGAAGTCTCCAATAAGTTCTATAGCTGCAAGATGGAGGAGAATAGTTCTGTCAGTGAACATATACTCAGAATGTCTGGGTATAACAATCACTTGATTCAACTGGGAGTTAATCTTCCTGATGATAGTGTCATTGATAGAATTCTTCAATCACTGCCACCAAGCTACAAGAGCTTTGTGATGAACTATAATATGCAAGGGATGAACAAGACTATTCCCGAGCTCTTCGCGATGCTGAAAGCCGCGGAGGTAGAAATCAAGAAGGAGCATCAAGTGTTGATGGTCAACAAGACCACTAGTTTCAAGAAAAAGGGCAAAGGGAAGAAGAAAGGGAACTTCAAAAAGAACGGCAAGCAAGTTGCTGCTCAAGAGAAGAAAACCAAGTCTGGACCTAAGCCTGAAACTGAGTGCTTCTACTGCAAGCAGACTGGACACTGGAAGCGGAACTACCCCAAGTATTTGGCGGATAAGAAGGATGGCAAAGTAAACAAAGGTATATGTGATATACATGTTATTGATGTGTACCTAACTAGAGCTCATAGTAGCACCTGAGTATTTGATACTGGTTCTGTTGCTAATATTTGCAACTCGAAACAGGGACTACGGAATAAGCGAGCACTGGCCAAGGACGAGGTGACCATGCGCGTGGGAAACGGTTCCAAAGTCGATGTGATCGCCGTCGGCACGCTACCTCTACATCTACCATCGGGATTAGTTTTAGACCTGAATAATTGTTATTTGGTGCCTGCGTTGAGCATGAACATTATATCTGGATCTTATTCATTTAAATCAGAGAATAATGGTTGTTCTATTTATATGAGTAATATCTTTTATGGTCATGCACCCTTGAAGAGTGGTCTATTTTTATTGAATCTCGATAGTAGTGATACACATATTCATAATGTTGAAACCAAAAGATGCAGAGTTGATAATGATAGTGTAACTTATTTGTGGCACTGCCGTTTAGGTCATATCGGTGTAAAACGCATGAAGAAACTCCATACTGATGGACTTCTGGAATCACTTGGTTATGAATCACTTGGTACTTGCGAACCGTGCCTCATGGGCAAGATGACTAAAACACCGTTCTCCGGTACTATGGAGAGAGCAACAGATTTGTTGGAAATCATACATACAGATGTATGTGGTCCGATGAATGTTGAGGCTCGTGGCGGATATCATTATTTTCTCACCTTCACAGATGATTTAAGCAGATATGGGTATATCTACTTAATGAAGCACAAGTCTGAAACATTTGAAAAGTTCAAAGAATTTCAGAGTGAAGTGGAGAATCATCGTAACAAGAAAATAAAATTTCTGCGATCTGATCGTGGAGGAGAATATTTGAGTTACGAGTTTGGTTTACATTTGAAACAATGTGGAATAGTTTCACAACTCACGCCACCTGGAACACCACAACGAAATGGTGTATCCGAACGTCGTAATCGTACTTTACTTGATATGGTGCGATCTATGATGTCTCTTACCGATTTACCGCTATCATTTTGGGGTTATGCTTTAGAGATGGCCGCATTCACGTTAAATAGGGCACCATCAAAATCCGTTGAGACGACGCCTTATGAACTGTGGTTTGGCAAGAAACCAAAGTTGTCGTTTCTTAAAGTTTGGGGCTGCGATGCTTATGTGAAGAAACTTCAACCAGATAAGCTCGAACCCAAATCGGAGAAATATGTCTTCATAGGATACCAAAAAGAGACTGTTGGGTACACCTTCTATCACAGATCCGAAGGCAAGACATTTGTTGCTAAGAATGGATCCTTTCTAGAGAAGGAGTTTCTCTCGAAAGAAGTGAGTGGGAGGAAAGTAGAACTTGATGAGATAACTGTATCTACTCCCTTATTGGAAGGTAGTTCAACACGAGAACCAGTTCCCGTGACAACTACACCAATTAGTGAGGAAGCTAATGATATTGATCATGAAACTTCAGATCAAGTTTCTACTGAACCTAGTAGGTCTACCAGAGTAAGATCCGCACCAGAGTGGTACGGTAATCCTATTCTGGAAGTCATGTTACTTGACCATGATGAACCTACGAACTATGAGGAAGCGATGATGAGCCCAGATTCCGCAAAATGGCTGGAGGCCATGAAATCTGAGATAGGATTCTTGTATGAAAACAAAGTATGGACTTTGGTTGACTTGCCCGATGATCGGCAAGCCATTGAGAATAAATGGATCTTTAAGAAGAAGACTGACGCTGATGGTAATGTTACTGTCTATAAAGCTCGACTTGTTGCGAAAGGTTTTCGACAAGTTCAAGGAGTTGACTACAATGAGACTTTCTCACCCGTAGCGATGCTTAAGTTTGTCCGAATCATGTTGGCCATTGCTGCATTTCATGATTATGAAATTTGGCAAATGGATGTCAAGACTGCATTCTTGAATGGATTTCTAGAAGAAGAGTTGTATATGATGCAACCAGAAGGTTTTGTTGATCCAAAAGGTGCTGACAAAGTGTGCAAGCTCCAGCGTTCCATTTATGGACTGGTGCAAGCATCTCGGAGTTGGAATAAACGTTTTGATAGTGTGATCAAGGCATATGGTTTTATACAGACTTTTGGGGAAGCCTGTATTTACAAGAAAGTGAGTGGGAGCTCTGTAGCATTTCTAGTTTTATATCTTGATGACATATTATTAATTGGAAATGATATAGAATTTCTGGATAGCATAAAGGGATACTTGAATAAAAGTTTTTCGATGAAAGACCTCGGTGAAGCTGCTTACATATTAGGCATCAAGATCTATAGAGATAGATCAAGACGCTTAATAGGACTTTCACAAAGCACATACCTTGACAAAATATTGAAAAAGTTCAATATGGATCAGGCAAAGAAAGGATTCTTGCCTGTGCTACAAGGTGTGAAGTTGAGTCGAACTCAATGCCCGACCACAGCAGAAGATAGAGAGAAAATGAAAAATGTTCCCTATGCTTCAGCCATAGGCTCTATCATGTATGCAATGCTGTGTACCAGACCTGACGTATGCTTAGCAATAAGCTTAGCAGGAAGGTACCAAAGTAATCCAGGAGTGGATCACTGGACAGCGGTCAAGAACATCCTGAAATACCTAAAAAGGACTAAGGATATGTTTCTCGTATATGGAGGTGACAAAGAGCTAGTCGTAAATGGTTACGTCGATGCAAGCTTTGACACTGATCCGGACGATTCTAAATCGCAAACCGGATACGTGTTTATATTAAACGGTGGAGCTGTAAGTTGGTGCAGTTCTAAACAAAGCGTCGTGGCGGGATCTACATGTGAAGCAGAGTACATAGCTGCTTCTGAAGCAGCAAATGAAGGAGTCTAGATGAAGGAGTTCATTTCCGATCTAGGTGTAGTACCTAGTGCATCGGGACCAATGAAGATCTTCTGTGACAATACTGGTGCAATTGCTTTAGCAAAAGAATCCAGATTTCACAAGAGGACCAAGCACATCAAGAGACGCTTCAATTCCATTCGGGACGAAGTCCAAGTGGGAGATATAGAAATTTGCAAGATACATACAGATCTGAATGTTGCAGATCCATTGACTAAGCCTCTCTCACGAGCAAAACATGATCAGCACCAAGACTCCATGGGTGTTAGAATCATTACTATGTAATCTAGATTATTGACTCTAGTGCAAGTGGGAGACTGAAGGAAATATGCCCTAGAGGCAATAATAAAGTTATTATTTATTTCCTCATATCATGATAAATGTTTATTATTCATGCTAGAATTGTATTAACCGGAAACATAATACATGTGTGAATACATAGACAAAACTATAGTCACTAGTATGCCTCTACTTGACTAGCTCATTAATCAAAGATGGTTATGTTTCCTGACCATAGACATGTGTTGTTATTTGATTAGTGGGATCACATCATTAGAAGAATGATGTGATTGACATGACCCATTCTGTTAGCCTAGCACTTGATCGTTTAGTATACTGCTATTGCTTTCGTCATGACTTATACAAAGTTCCTGCAACTATGGGATTGTGAAACTCCCGTTTACCAGAAGAACACTTTGTGTGCCACCAAACGTCACAACGTAACTGGGTGATTATAAAGGTGCTCTACAGGTGTTTCCGAAGGTACATGTTGAGTTGGCATAATTCGAGATTAGGATTTGTCACTCCGATTGTCGGAGAGGTATCTCTGGGCCCTCTCGGTAATACACATCACCTAAGCCTTGCAAGCATGTAACTAATGAGTTAGTTATGAGATGACGTATTACAAAACAAGTAAAGAGACTTGCCGGTAACGAGATTGACCTAGGTATTGGATACCGACGATCAAATCTCGGGCAAGTAACATACCGATGACAAAGGGAACAAAGTATGTTGTTATGCGGTTTGACCGATAAAGATCTTCATAGAATATGTAGGAACCAATATGGGCATCCAGGTCCCGCTATTGGTTATTGACCGGAGACATGTCTCGGTCATTTATACATTGTTCTCGAACCGTAGGGTCTGCACGCTTAAAGTTTCGATGACAATTATATTATGAGTTTATGTATTTTGATGTACCGAAGGTTGTTCGGAGTCCCGGATGTGATCACGGACATGACGAGGAGTCTCGAAATGGTCGAGACATAAAGATTGATATATTGGACGGATATATTTGGACACCGGAAAGGTTCCGGGAGAGTTTGGGAATATACCGGAGCTCCGGGAGGTTACCGGAACCCCCCGGTAAGTATATGGGCCTTATTGGGCCTTAGTGGAAAGGAGGGAGAAGGATCAAGGGAGGGGGCGCCCCCCCCAAGCCCAATCCGAATTGGGAGGGGGGCCGGCCCCCCTTTCCTTCTCTCCTCCCCCCTCTTCCTTCCTTCTCCTACTCCGAATAGGAAAGGGGGGGGGGGGCAAACCTACTTGGAGTAGGATTGCGCCCCCTAGGGCGCGCCACTCCTTGGGGCCGGCCTCCTCCTCCCTCCCTCCTTTATATACGGGGGTAGGGGGGCACCCTAGACACACAAGTTGATCATTGAGATCGTTCCTTAGCCGTGTGCGGTGCCCCCCTCCACGATATTACACCTCGGTCATATTGTAGCGGTGCTTAGGCGAAGCCCTGCGATAGGAGAACATCAAGATCGTCACCACGCCGTCGTGCTGACGGAACTCCTCCCTGTGCCTCTGCTGGATCGTAGATCGGGGTGCGTCATCGAGCTGTACGTGTGTCAAGAACTCGGAGGTGCCGGAGTAACGGTGCTTGGATCGGTTGGACCGGGAGGACGTACGACTACTTCCTCTACGTTGCATCAACGCTTCCGCTTCGGTCTACGAGGGTACGTAGACAACACTCTCCCCTCTCGTTGCTATGCATCACCATGATCTTGCGTGTGCGTAGGAAATTTTTCGAAATTGCTACGTTCCCCAACAGAGAGGAGCTCGAAGTGGTTGGTTCGGCAGGGCTTATAAACCACTCCGAGCCCCTCTCGGCTAGCGAGGTGCGACTAAACATAGCACCGCACCGCGCCAGTTCCAGCATACGACCTTTGGTCCCGGTTGGTGGCACCAATCGTGACTAAAGAGATGCATTGGTACCAGTTGGTGGCACCAACTGGGACCAATGCCTCTCTTTTTGTCCCGGTTTGTGGCACCAACCTGGATCAAAGGTCTCTGTTTCCTGCCCTTTGGGCTGCTGAAAAGAGGCCTTTTGTCCCGGTTGGTGCCACCAACCGGGACTAAAGGGGTGTGTTGGTCCCGGTTGGTTCCATGAACCGGGACCAATGCTCTGCCGACATAAGCATCACTCGCGAAAATTTGGTTCAGTTTGTTCTTCCCCGCCGCCCGACGCCGCCAGGCTGCCCGTTCGTCTCCGCCTCGCCGTCGCCGTCGTCGCCCCACGCCGTCCCGCGCCGCCCTGACGCCGTCCCGCGCCGCCCCGACGCCGTCACCGCCCCCCGCCCTGCGCCTCGTGCCCCGCGCCCCTGCCGGCCCCTGCCCGTCGTCGCCCCGCCCTGGCCTGCGCCACACCGCCTCACCGTCGACCGTCGTCGCGCCGCCCCACCCCGCGCCGCACCTCACCGTCGTCGTCGCCGTCCCCGACACCGTCGCCTTGAGCAAAAATTTTGCTAATTTAATTTGATGTTAGTAGTAGTTAATTTAGATGTGTAGTTAATTGAGTTAGATTTTGTTAGATTTTTTTAGATTTTTTTGTTAGATTTTTTTGTAGCTCATAGATTTTTTGTTAAATCTGTAGTAATTTAGATGTGTAGTTCATAGATTTTTTTGTTAGATATTTTTTCATATTATGTAATTAATTTGTTCATATTGTGTTTGATTTTTTTCTGTTAATAGATTTTTTTGGTGATATTATTGTTGAATATGCATGTTTGTATGTTCGTATATATGCAAAGATCGAATATGTCAAATTTTTATGATTTTTTTCTGTTCATAGATTTTTTTGATTTTTTTCTGTTGTAATTTTGTTCATAGAATTTTAATGATTTTTTTGTTCATAGTATTTTCTTTGTCAATTTATTGTGTATGTATAGGAAAATTGTGAATGATAGAAGTCATTTATGAATATGTTCATATTTAGAATAGAGGAAAAAGAAAAAAATAAGAAGAGAAAGTGTTTAATATAATTAGTTAGAAAAATAATAGAACTATAGTTAAACTAGTTTATTTTAGTAAGTACTACTATATTTTATTTATAGTAAGTGCTTCATATATAGTTGAACTAGCTAGATGATTTAATAAACTACATTATTTTACTATATATAGAAGTAGTTTGTTTTTAGTAAGTATTACTTTATTTATTTATAGTAAGTGCTTAGTAGTTGAACTAGTTGATTTAATTAATAAAACTACTTTATTTAACTATAAATAGAAGTAGTTCCCGCATCGACGTCGGCGACGCCTATCCCGCATCCTCGTCGTCGTCGACTCGGCGGTGGAGGCCTGCTTGATCAGGGCCATGTTCGGGACTGGGCTCCGCCGGGCTGGTATTGGGATGTGCTACCTTCCGGGGGACGTAGGTTGGTGAGGAGGCAGCCCGTTGTTGACCCGATCCTTGTTTGGTGGCGGTCACGTGGGCCAGTGATGGTGCCGAGGCTTCCGGACACCTCGGAGGTGGTACGTCACCATGTCGGCGAGGAGGACGAGCACGTCCGTCGCTATATGGTTGCATTGGAGGGCAGGTTTGACAATACCTGGCAGGTTCTTCAAGGATCTCACTGGAGCTATGATTCTGTGATGGTTCCTTATCTTTGGGTGTCCACCGCCCGCGACGATACCCGTCGGGCGCTAAGGTTCTAGCTGTATTAGTGATGCTATATGTATGATAGTATTCGAGGAGTATTAGTGATAATATTCGACAATGTATGGACACAAGAGATGATGTACTTTTGCTTATAATTGAATGCATGCTAATTTGAATACTACTTTATTTTATGATTTGGTTTTGCTTATTGAATGCTCATATTGGAAAGTACTCCTACTTTGAATGCTAAAATTGGAGAGCAGTATGCAGAAATCTAGGAGCCCCCTCCATCATCCACGCCGTCATGGGGGTAGCTTCTCCTTCATTCCCGTGTGCTAGACAATTTGGTGTAATAATGCACTTGGGAATGAAAGGAGGAGCTACGTACCATCACCGATTGTCAACCCATGATTAATAATAATGATCTAATTTAGGTTTTTAGTACATATATTTAATTGTACAAGTTTAATATTTGAATTATGACCATAGGCCGGAAATGTCATACTCGGACGACAAAAACCGTCCAGGGGAGTGCGACTGGTGCCACGACGACCGAGGTATGTGCGACATGTTCATTGAGCTAGACGAAGATTGGCGCTTCAGCATTAAGCTCGAGGAGACCTTCGATGTCCACACGGTACACAACGACGACAATAGTTTTTTTCGTAATTAAGCACGACTTCAACTATTTTAACGTGTATTTTTCATCTTTTCCAATTCGACTAGCTTATCCCATGCTATGCAAGACGCTATGTCTTGGAGAGGATGGGTTTTGAAGACCATGAAAGTATGGAAACCAAAACAATTCTCCTAAGGACCCATCATGGTGTGGATTTTAAAGTAAAGTTGTACAATGCTGAGAGTGTAATCCATTTTGGGCAAAAATATGGAAGCACTTTGCAAGATGTATGGTTTTGATGAGGGTATGCTTGTCACCATGGATCTTGGTGAACCTACAATCGAGCAAGACAATATGGACATTTGGGTCCTTGTGGATAGACCTCCAATTCTTCCCCCATGTGAGCTTAACATAGTTATTAAGTAATTTATATTGTTTATTTCAAAATAGTTGACAGCTTATTTCCATTGACAACTTATTTTCATTCTTCAAAGAATGTGCGAAAGATGGTAGACAAAACCCACTACACCGATGGCTCCGAATTAACTTATAAGGAGAAAAATCATCTGATCGCATTTTGTACTGATCTTGAGAATTACAATGTCTACAATCAAACTCCTCAACATTATGGTCAATATGTGCCACTAGTGCACGTGTTGAACTACGGTAACTACCATGGAGATACCCTGGTAAGATTTTTTACTATTACGACATCCGTGCATCTTTTTGCATACTACTAAAACTAGTACATCATTGCTAACTACGAAGTTATTACTATGTTTTTCAACAGATAATCCCGAATGATTGTGTGCATCATTTGATGTATACGCACGGTCGCCTTGATGTTTTGAACATACAACTAGGTCTTCCTACGAATCTCAACTATCCATACCGGATTTCTAAAAGAAGTGGAGACATGACAATCAAAGAATGGAAAAAATGTATGGACAGTCGTAAGGAGCTTCTTGGAAGCAAAAGGAAGCGAAACGCAAGAATTGGAGACATGACGATCTCCATTCTTCATAATGGAGAGTCAGGGTCTATATTGTTTTATGCTATTTTACCTTAAGGGTGTTTAGGTCCTACCTGATACTCATGATCATGTGCTAAGAACAATTATGTAGGGTTGGGTTCGATGACTATGAGGATGATGATCGTATGACTTATTATTAATAACGAGTAGAAGTTTTATAATGATGCATGATTAGTAGGACTTGTATGATGATGTATGATGCGAGCATGCATGAGTTATTATATATCAGCGGGTGAAATGAACATAGCAGTAGCGTTGGTATACCAAGGACGAAGATATAAGAGAGGACACTTCTCTCTATTAGCTAGCTAATAACAACCTAAAATTAACCCCCAAAACCCCTAAACCAGCCACTTTTTTTTTAAAAAAAAAAGAAAAACCTCAGCTCCAGCCAGCTACTGACGCGTGGAAGCCTTTTGGTCCCGGTTTATGTCACCAACCGGGACCAAAGGCCCCCCTGCCTGGGCTGCCCGCAGTGGCCACGTGGATGCCTATCTGTCCCGGTTCGTGTAAGAACCGGGACTAAAGGGGGGAGGCATTAGTAAAGACCTATTAGTCCCGGTTCAAGAACCGGGACTAAAGGCCCTTACGAACGGGGACAAATGCCCTGTTTTCTACTAGTGGGGCCTGAATCCTGGCCCATGATTGGGTTTCTAGTCATATTCAGGCCGTGGTGGCCCAGTAGGTGGCACTTTTTTATTTTGTTTCTACTTACTGTTGCTATTTTTATTTATTTTATTAAAATTTATTTATTTTACTTTATTAAAGTTTATTTCGTTTCTACTTATTTATTAAAGTTTATTTTGTTTCTACTTATTTAATTTATTTTGTTTCTACTTATTTATTTTCTTTTCTTTTTTCCTTTTTTATTTATTTTACGAAAATTCTATTTGCTTTTAATGTTTTGAACAAAAAATACTTTGATAATTTTAGTTCATTCCTTTAGCTATTAGAGTTTCATTAAAGTTTTCTAGTTCATTCTTTTTCTATTAGAGTTTCATTAAAGTTTTCTAGTTCATTCTTTTAGTTTACTATTTTTGCTATTAGAGTTTCATAAAAGTTTTCCAGTTGATTCTTTTTTTATATTAGTTCATTATTTGAGCTAAATGACCCTAAAATTTAAAAGCATTTCAAATGAACTCTGAAAAGGTTGAAAGTTGGCATGACATCATCATTTCACCCACATAGCATGTGCTAAAATGTTGAGAGGATTACAGCAAAAACTTGATGCACTTCATGTACAAAACGGACTACTTGTTTCGAGGTATCAGGGTTTCGGACGAAAACTCATCTGTTACAACAGGCATTTCATTTCTTCACATGTAACTGCAGTGATATTCTAGATAAAAGGCATCATCATAATAGTCTTGGAGAGAAAGTATTCACTTTTTCTTCGCTTCTGTCCTTTGCTTATTGCGCTGTAACCATGGATAATCTTCATCGTTTAACAGGGTGCTTGGGTCAGCCTTGACTTTGAAGTGAGGAATTTCATCAAAACTTTTCATAATCTTCGGATATGTCTGTCTTGCCCTCCACTCCCGCGATGTCTCTTTTTCCTGAAAGAACTATGTGGCGCTTTGGCTCATCGTATGATGTGTTCGCTTTCCTTATCTTTTTTTTCTCGGTTTGGTAGACATGTCCTTCACATAGAAAACCTACGCCACATCATTGGCTAGGACGAACGGTTCTTCTGTGTACCCAAGATTGTTCAGTTCCACTGTTGTCATTCTGTAGTGTGGGTCTACCTGTACCCCGCCTCCTGACAGATTGACCCATTTGCACTTAAACAAAGGGACCTTAAAATCATGTCCGTAGTCAAGTTCCCATATGTCCACTATGTAACCATAATATGTGTCCTTTCCCCTCTTGGTTACTGCATCAAAGCAGACACCGCTTTTTTGGTTGGTGATCTTTTAATCTAGGGCGATCGTGTAAAATGTATTCCCATTTATCTCCTATCCTTTGTAAGTCAATACAGTCAAAGATGGTCCCCTGGACAACGAGTACAACTCATCACAAACAGTGTTGTCACCTCTAAGACATGTTTCCAACCAACTGCCTAAAGTCCTGATGTATTCACATGTAATCCAGTCGTCACACTGCTCTGGGTGTTTGGAGCGCAGACTGTTCTTGTGTTTATCAACATATGGGGTCACCAAGGTAGAGTTCTATAGAACTGTGTACTATGCTTGAGACCAAGAATGCCCATCCCTGCATATTATTGAGTCCCCTCCAAGCGTGCCTTTTCCAGTCAGTCTTCCCTCATACCACGATTTAGAGAGACCAATCTTATTATGGCCAGGAATGAAGTCAACACAAAATCCAATGTCATCCGCTGTTTGATGGCCCATGGAGATGCTTCCTTCTAGCCTAGCGCGGTTACAGACATATTTCTTTAGGAATCCCATGAACCTCTCAAAGGGGAACATATTGTGTAGAAATGCAGGGCCCAGAATGACAATCTTGTTGACTAGATGAACTAGGACGTGCGTCATGATATTGAAGAAGGATGGTGGGAACACCAGCTGGAAACTGACAAGACATTGCACCACATCACTCCTTAGCCTTGGTATGATTTCTGGATTGATCACTTTTGAGAGATTGCATTGAGGAATGCACATAGCTTCACAATGGCTAATCGGACGTTTTCCGCTAGAAGCCCCCTCAATGCAACCAGAAGCAGTTGCGTCATAATCACGTGGCAGTCATGAGACTTTAGGTTCTGGAACTTTTGCTCTGGCATATTTATTATTCCCTTTATATTCGACGAGAAGCCAGACGTGACCTTCATACTAAGCAGGCATTCAAAGGAGATTTCCTTCTCTTCTTTGGTAAGAGCGTAGCTGGCAGGACCTTCATACTGCTTTGGAGGCATGCCGTCTTTTTCGTGCAAACGTTGCAGGTCCTCCCGTGCCTCCGGTGTATCTTTTGTCTTTCCATGCACACCCAAGAATCCTAGCAGGTTCATGCAAAGGTTCTTCGTCACATGCATCACATCGATTGAAGAGTGGAACTCTAGGTCTTTCCACTAGGGTAGGTCCCAAAATATAGATTTCTTCTTCCACATGGGTGATCACCGGTACGCATGGCGGGCTTCTTCCAATGATCTGCCTCGCCTTTGAAATGATTGCCTTTCTTTCGACATTGATGGTTGGTCGGAAGAAATCAACGATGGCCCAGGTACACATTCTTCGTGCATTTGTCCATGTATGTACTTTCGGTGTCAGCTAAACAGTCCATGCATTTGTGGTATTCCTTGTTTGTCTGTCCTGAAAGGTTACTGAGAGTGGGCCAATCGTTGATGATTACAAACAACAACGTGTGCAAGTTAAATTCCTCCTGTTTGTGCACATCCCACACACGTACACCATTTCGATTCCACAGCTGTAAAAGTTCTTCAACTAGTGGTCTTAGGTACACATCAATGTTGTTGCCGGGTTGCTTAGGGCCTTGCATGAGAACTGGCATCATAATGAACTTCCGCTTCATGCACATCCAAGGAGGAAGGTTATACATACATAGAGTCATGGGCCAGGTGCTGTGATTGCTGCTCTGCTCCCTGAAAGGATTAATGCCATCCGCGCTTAAACCAAACCATACGTTCCTTGGGTCACCTGCAAACTCAGCCCGGTACTTTCTCTCGATTTTTCTCCACTACGACCCGTCAACGGGTGATCTCAACTTCCCGTCTCTCTTAAGGCCCTCTTTGTGTGAAAGCATAAGTGCTCCCTAGGTGGTTTTGGTAATTAATGTCAACATATCTCTCGTTGGAATAACACTTTTATCTAGTATCACTACTAGAATCAGCTACTTTGCCATCTGTCAGCTCTTTGCCGTCAGCTAGCGGACGGCAAAGAAGCTCTTTGCCATCAGCTACCCGAAAGAAGACGGCAAAGAACTGGCTGATGGCAACGAAAGCCTTTGCCATCAGCCAGCTCTTTGCCATCCGCTAGCTGACGACAAAGAGGGAGGGGGGCCCACTAAGGAGCTGGTTAAAAAATACTTAATGTCCCCCTGCTTTGCCGTCCGCCGCAGACGGCAAATATGAAGAAAAGCGGACGGCAAAGGAGGGCGGATGGCAAAGGCTGCCCTAACTAACCTAACTAACGGCCGAGCCCCCTCCCCCGCCCGTTACTCATCTCTCTCCCTCGACCTCCTCCGCCACGACCCCGTCGCCCCCGCCCCCGCCCCCGCCGCCCGGCGCCGGCCCCGCCCTCGCCGCACCCACCACCGCCCCCCGCCGCCCGGCCCCGCCCTCGCCGCACCTGCCACCGCACACGCCGCTGCCGCTTCCACCCCCTCCCCCGCCGCCCGACCCGCCACCGCCCCCCGCCGCCCGGCGCCCCCGCCCCCGCCCCCGCCGCCCGGCCATCCCACTGCCCCGGAGCCCCGCCGCCCCCCCACCCACCCTCCACCCCGACGCCAGCGTCGCCCCCTGCTCCGGTGAGTTTTTTTTATGTTTTTATTTTTTTTGCTGTTTAATTCTTGTTTAATTGTTAGTGTTAGTGTTAGTGTTAGATTTAGTGTTAGAAAAGAAGAAAATTTAGTGTTAGTGTTAGAAAAAAGAATATGTAGAAGAAAGGAAGAAGAAGTGGAAAAAGATGAAAAAGAAGAAAAGAAAAGAAGTAGAAAAAAAGATGAAAAAGAAGAAGAAGAAAAGAAGTAGAAGAAGTAGAAGAAGTAGAAGAAGAAGAAAAGAAGAAAAGAAAAGAAGTAAAAGAAGTAGAAAAAAGATGAAAAAAGAAGAAGAAGAAGAAAGGAAAGAAGAAGAAAGGAAAGAAGAAGAAGAAGAAGAAAGGAAAGAAGAAGAAGGGTAGAAGAAGAAGAAGAAAGAAAAGAAGAAAAAAAAAGAAGAAGAGATGGAAAGAAGAAGAAGGATAGAAGGAAACACCCTGACCACTGACCATGACACCCCGACCCCCTAAACCTCCCGAAAAGGTGCTCTTTGGGTTTCCAGAGGCCGACGGGGTTATATATTTGTGAATTATTAGTTAGGTCATATATTTTTCGATTTTGTTATGAAATACATCATATATAATTGTGTTGATCGGGTAGATTTAAATGTGCAGTTGTTTCATCGCTGCGAGGTTTGGTGTTCGACGACCTCGCCGTGCATTTGACGAGCTCTGCCCCTTCATTCGTGGGTGAGCACAAATGACATGTCCTTCTCCCCCATTAATTATTTGCACAAATGACATGAAATTTGGTAGCTAGCTATATATGTGTCTTGAATCGTCAGTATGCGTAACCAATATGTGTCTCCCGTTCGAAAGTGTCATAGTTATAAATATGCATGCATTTGCATATTTATAACCTTGATTCTTTCGAATTGTCCAACGCTATCCATGGACAGCCCGAGTATGTGTAGATTGGGTTCGTTTTCCCATATGCTTTGCTCCGGATCCGACGCATAAATTTCGTCAGTGCCTCCCCTGTTGTTCTCCGGGTACACATCCTCTCTGTTTATTGCAGAGACGTGTATCAGGAGAACAGCGGGGAGGTGCTGCCGAAATTTTGCGTCGGATCCGGAGCATAGCATATCGGAAAATGAACCCAATCTACACATACTCGGGTGGGATTAGGACCTATCATTACCTATTAGAGTGTAGGTTGCATGGACGTAATAAAATTGACAAAGTAGATCAACTGATGAATATATACATGGTGAATTATATATATAATTGTTGTGTGTTCAGTAGCTCTGAAAGTCAAGATGAGTGATCGTGCGTGGATGTATACCGGTCACACTGGTCAGAACAAATGGAGCGCTGAATGGTTCACAAAAACCAATGGGTTTGTGCAAGCAGCATTTGCAAATGGCCAGAGGAAAACTTGGTGCCCCTGTTTCCGATGCGGCAATTGGGAAAAGAGGACCGAGGCTGAAATGGGTAAACACCTGCAGAAGAATGGTTTTACGCCCGATTATATAGGGTGTGGACATTTCATGGTGAGTCTGCCCAACATGACCGAGCTGACGTGGATCATCGTTGCACCGATGAGCATGGTACCGGGATGGAAAACATGGTGCAACACTATGATGATGCTCGGGATTCGGACGAGGAGATGGAGGAATCTGCAAAGGCCTTCAATGAAATGTTGGAGTCTTCAAAACGTCCGCTCCACGAGCACACTGAGCTTTGTCAGTTGGATGCCATCTCACAAGTAATGGCTTTGAAGGCTCAGTTCAACTTGGGCAGAGAATACTATGACGCAATTATGACAGTATTTGGATGCTTTCTACCCAAAGGCCATGTAATGCCTGCAAACCTGTACCAGTCGGACAAAATCCTCCATGCACTGAAGATGCCCTATGAGAAGATACATGCCTGTGAGAAAGGATGTGCCTTATTTAGGCTTGACTATGCGGACTTGAACTATTGTCCCATTTGCAAGTGTTCCAGGTATATTGTGGTAGACAACGGTATGGGTGAGAAGACACACACCACAATCCCTGTTAGTGTTCTTCGGTATATGCCAATCGTACCAAGACTTCAACGTCTTTTCATGGTCGAAGAGACGGCCAGACAGATGACATGGCACAAAACAGGCAAAAGAACCGAACTAGATGCAGATGGGAAACTGATGATGGTACACACATCGGATGGTGTTGCATGGAAAAGGTTTGATGAATTACATGCTGACAAAGCGGCAGATCCGAGGCATCCTCGAGTCGGCATTAGCACCGATGGGTTCAGTGTGTTTGGTACGACGGCAGCCCAATACAGTTGTTGGCCCGTATTTGTCTTTCCACTCAATCTCCCCCCCGGACAGATTATGCAAAGAAAGAACATTTTCCTGACGTTCATAATTCCAGGGCCCAACTATCCGGGGAAAAATATGAATGTGTACATGTAGCCGCTTAAGGACGAATTGCAAGAAGCCTGGGATAATGGGTTCAAGACACACGACGCCTATAGCAAACGAAACTTCATAATGCGTGTCCGGTACATGTACTCGATGCATGACTTGCTGGCGTATGCGCTATTCGTTGGCTGGTGTGTGCATGGAAGGTTCCCGTGCCCCACATGCAAGGGAGCTCTTGAGTTTCGTTGGCTTCAGGCCGGTCGCAAGTTTTCTTGCTTCGACATGCATAGACAGTTCCTGGATCCTCGCCATAAGTTCAGGAAAGACAAGAAGAACTTCATCAGAGGTAGAGTTGTAAAAAACTCTGCACCACATGCGTTGACAGGCCAACAAACCCTGGATCAGTTAAACGCTCTCGAGCCAGATCCAGAGCGTCCAGTGTACTTCAAGGGGTATAATTCTGAGCACACCTGGACTCACAAAACATGCTTATGGGATCTGCCTTACTTCAAAGACCTCCTTTGCCCACACAACATCGACGTGATTCACACTGAGAAGAATATCTCCAAGGCACTTTTTGGTACATTGTTCGGCATAGATGGGAAGTCAAAGGATAATACTAAGGCTAGAGTCGATCTGGAGGCGCTATGTGATAGGCCGTTACAAAACATGAAAGAACCGAAAGGAAAGCAGAACTGGGAGAAGCCAAAGGCATGGTTCAATTTTGGAAGGCCAGCTATGAGGGAAATTATCTTGTGGGTGAAAATGCAGTTGATGTTCCCCGATGGGTATGCAGCAAATCTAAAGAGGGGAGCGAGTCTTGATAAATTGAAGATATTTGGTCTCAAGAGTCATGATTGGCACATATGGATTGAGCGGGTAATGCCGGTGATGTTGCGTGGCTTCATCCCTAAGGATGAATGGCTAGTACTGGCAGAACTCAGCTATTTCTTCTGTGTTCTTTGTGCGAAAGAACTATCGCCTGGCGTGCTAGAAGAAATGGAAGAGTTGGCGCCAGAGTTGATCTGCAAGTTAGAGAATATCTTTCCACCGGGCTTATTTAATCCCATGCAGCATTTGATTTTGCATCTCCCGACAGAGGCAAGATTGGGGGGCCCGTGCAAAATCGTTGGTGCTACCCAACTGAGAGGATGCAGAAGACGCTTCGAGAAAAATGTAAAAATAAACGTATAATTGAAGCGTCTATGGCTGAGGCATTCATCACTGAGGAGGAGGCAAACTTCGTGACAGCACACTACGAAACCAAAAATCGTCATTTGCATAATCCGAAGCCTCGGTACAATGCTGACGAGCCTAAAAAGGGTGGATCCAACCTCTGCCTATTCAAAGGCAATCTCACACCAGCCAGTGTTTCAAATCCAGTATCTTTGGATAACGAAGAATGGCGGACCATTTCGTTGTATATCTTCACCAACCTGATAGAAGTGCGGCCGTACATCGAGTAAGTTCTCGGTACATTGTTTCGCAACTTCTATTTCCTTTGAACTGCTCTTATTCCTGGATATTTCATACAGTCGATATGTCGCCCTATTCTCGTATGGAGCGGTGATCCAAAAGGATTCCGTCGAAGAGTATGAGCTTCTCGCAAAGCAAGGAGGCGGCTATCCCGGTTTCATCTCTTGGTTCAAACAAATGCTAAATTATTAGACAATTTCATTTCATTCGCTAATTTGTGCGTAATGCAACAATCCTTTCATATTAAACTTGTAGGCTAATTCAGAGTCTATGGACGCCGAATTGAGACAAGTCGCTAATGGTTTTGACTATAAGGTCCGTTCATTTGACAAATACGACATCAACGGGTATCGTTTTCGTACATATGGCAAAGAGCTATCTATGGCCGACCGAAAGTCTACAAATTGTTGTGTATCTGCTATCGGCGAAGGAGGTACCGAGTATTATGGGAGAGTTGAAGCAATTTATGAACTTCTATTCTATGGTGAAAACCCACCGAATGTCGTAGTCTTCAAATGTTATTGGTTTCAGCCGAAGGAGACTAGGACTCATGAACATATAGGGCTAGTTGAAATCAACCAAAGCACCCATTTAGATGTTCCTGATGTCTATATTATGGCTCAACAGGCGACCCAAGTATTCTATCTACCCTGGGCCTGCCAAACTAATCCAAATCTGAAAGGTTGGGATGCCATTTATGAAGTGCCGCCACGTGCTAGACTATCTCCCCCAAAGGAAGAGGATTATGAACCTCACATTAACCCAGACACATATGAAGGAGAATTCTTCCAAGAGACACGTCTTTCCAAAAAGCGTTTCAAGAACCGGTATACTTCACCCCAAAACATTGAAGTAGACAGCGACAGTGAATCCCACATCACCCCAGAGGAGGAACAAGAAGAGCCGGAACAAGAAGAGGTTACTGCTGCGGAAGACCTCTCAATACTTGACCGATTACGTAAAGGTGGCCTTCCACATGTTGATCCCACTGAACCCTATGAGCCCGTCATTGATTATAGTGATGATGATGATTATGCATTTATTGATGATACTGATCGAGATTATTAGTAGTGTCAGGTATTCAATTTTTTTATGTTGTACTTGATGATGATACACTTAAGTGATATACATATTATTATTCATGTCGGTATTTTTTTTATGTTGTACTAATTTCGTTTACTCTTTGTCATGGCAGGTGTTGAAAGATGGAAGGGGAGCCGACTGAGGCCAAGGACAAATGTGCCCAAATTGAAGGTGTGCCACACCATCTAGGTAGCTCCAGCTTATATCAGTTCGGGCAGAATTGGGTAATGTGGTTTGCTTCATGATTAATGCAATTCATTCATCATGCTAGCTTGAGCCCTTTAATTACTAATTTACTTTGTTTCTCTCTTTCAGGCATGCTACAATAAGACGGATAAGGTGCCAAAGGGGTACGACCTGTATGCCATGGCCCACACTGCCTCTTACAAGCAAGTCAAGGGGAAGGCGAGGAAAGGGGAGGAGTTTAACCCGAGCCAGATCCCCTGCAATCCATAGCAGGTGATGAGGTCCCATGGCTCCATAGCCATTGATCCAGAGATTGCTCCTGAGACCACGGTGAGTTTAATTTGAATGGACGTTACTTGCTAGTCTTAACATTTGAGTGTCATCATGATAACGAAACATTGGGAATGATCTTTGGTGCAGCGTAACTCCACACAAGCATCACACGATCCTTCTCCAGCTACTGGCATGAGCCAGCCTGATCCCACACCTCCATGATCAAGGTAAGTTTCTCTAGTTTTTTGCTTAACAAATGCATAAAGACCTAGACTTAGCTTTATTTCATCCAATATGCTTACCTTAATGACCTAGAGTTAGCTTCTTTTCCTGCAAAATGACTTAATAAGCTTACCGACCTCCAAAACCAGCCATTTTACCTAAGTTAGCTCTAAAACGATCTATACTTAGCTTTGTTTCCTCCAAAATGACCTAAGTTAGTTATAATATGCTTAGTTAACTAGGTTTGCTCAATAATGACATGTACTTACCTTACTTATGTAAAAAACGGCATAATTAGCTTAGTTAGCTCATAAACGATCCATTTTACCTACATTAGCTCTAAAATGATGCATTTTACCTAAGTTAGCTCATAAACGATCCATTTCACCTAAGTTACCTCAGAAACGATGGCGTGCTTCTTCTTCTAGTCTTCTTCTTCTAGTCACCTTTTCCTAACTTTCTTATTTGCCATTTTGCAGATTTCATTCACTTCTCGGAAGCTAGCTTGCTATGGAGTGCTTGTTTTTTATTTCATTCTCTTCTAGTATTCTTCTAATGGTTGCAACTTATGTGTATGCTACGATGGAACTTGCTATCTTGATGAAACTTTGCATTGTAATATGTATGTGCAACCTCCTAATGGTTGCAACTTATGTGTATGTGCAACTTGCTATGTATGAGTGGATGGAACTATATATGTATGTATGATGAAACTTATGTGTTGCTAAATAGCCCTGTGAAATATATCTATATATGTCATATATATTTGCTGTGAAAATTGTTGTATTAAAAAAACAGAAAAAAAAGAGACAATATGCAGGCTCTTTGCCCTCTGCCACCGACGGCAATGGACCCTTTGCCATCAGCAGCGGACGGCAAAGAGGCCACGTGGCAGGCAACTGTGCTTCCTGGGAGGCTAACCTATTTGGTCAGTTTGCCAACAGTGGCTGACGGCAAAGAGGAAAAAACTTTGCCTACAGCGGCGGACGGCAAAGAGGAAAAAAACATTGCCTACAACGGCGGACGGCAAAGGCTTGTCGTTAACCACCTGACGGAGTAACAGCGCAAATATTGTCGTCAGCATTCTTTGCCGTCGGCAGCTGATGGCAAAGGACCCTTTGCCGTCAGCCGACCGAAGCGGACGACAATGTAGCTCTTTGCCGTCCCTTACATTGCCGTCCACTTTTGCCGTCCGTGGCCGACGGCAAAGACCTTTGTCGTCCGCCATCCATGCCTTTGTCGTCTGCCGTGGCAGATGGCAAAGTAGCAGATTCCTGTAGTGTATGTTTCCGATCAGTTCAACAATGGAGTGGCATGGACTAAAGGATGTGGGAAGTCCTTCAAGATGTTAAGGACAAAGGATTGGCTCAAGCTTCAAGCTCAAGACTCTTCATTTTACATTTCAGTGATTCAAGATCACATTGAGTCTATAGGAAAAGCCAATACTATCAAGAAGGGATGAGGTGTTGCTTAATGAGTTTCTTACTCCACAGTGCTTAGTGATATGCTCCAAAACCCTCAACTACTTTCCCACTCCCACACATATGACCTAAACCTAAAGTCCAACTCGGCCCCACTGATTCTTTCTATCCGGCGCCACCGAGTTCAGATGTCATAGCCACTGCAACAAACCCTAGGCAAATCGGTCTCACCGATAGGGATCTCGGTCTCACCGAGATGGGATTGTAATCTCTCTGTGTGTGTCCATTACCAAAATCGGTCTCACCGAGTTTGAGCAATCGGTACTATCGAGATTACAGTGCAAACTTCCTGGTTGACTCATTACCAAAATCGGTCCCACCAAGTTTGTGTAATCGGTCCAACCGAGTTTGCCTGACCAACTCTCTGGAAAGATTATTACCAAAACCGGTCTCACCGAGTTTGTGTAATCAGTCTTACCGAGATTACGTTATGCCCAAACACTAACCGAATCAGTCCTACCAAGTTGCATATCGGTCCCACCGAAAATCCTAACGGTCACTAGGTTTATTAAATCGGTCCGACCGAGTCTGTTGAATCAGTCCCACCGAGTTTGGTAAATTGTGTGTAACGGTTAGATTTTGTGTGGAGGCTATATATACCCCTCCACCTCCTCTTCATTTGTGGAGGCCAATATATTCCATTCCTACCATATGAATCTTGATCTCTAGCCTTCCCAAGTTGCTTTCCACTCAAATCTTCGTTCCACCAGATCCAAATCCTATGAGAGAGAGTTGAGTGTTGGGGAGACTATCATTTGAAGCACAAGAGCAAGGAGTTCATCATCAACACACCATTTGTTACTTCTTGGAGAGTGGTGTCTCCTATATTGGCTAGGTGTCACTTGGGAGCCTCCGACAAGATTGTGGAGTTGAACCAAGGAGTTTGTAAGGGCAAGGAGATCGCCTACTTCGTGAAGATCTACCGCTAGTGAGGCAAGTCCTTCGTGGGCGACGGCCATGGTGGGATAGACAAGGTTGCTTCTTCGTGGACCCTTCGTGGGTGGAGCTCTCCGTGGACTCGCGCAACTGTTACCCTTCGTGGGTTGAAGTCTCCATCAACGTGGATATACGATAGCACCACCTATCGGAACCACGCCAAAAACATCCGTGTCTCCAATTGCGTTTGAATCCTCCAAAACCCTTCGCTTTACACTTGCAAGTTGCATGCTTTACTTTCCGCTGCTCATATACTCTTTGCATGCTTGCTTTCTATGTATTGTGAATGATAAAATTGTGCCTAAAGTGCACTTAAACTTAAAGAACTTAAAAATTGCAACTTTGGTACTTAGTGTCCAATCACCCCCCCTCTAGACACCTCTTCTCAAGGTCCTACAAGTGGTATCAGAGCATTGGTCTCCATTGCCTTGGTTTAATCACCATTGGAGGAAGATGGATGAGTCTACTTTGGGGAGTCTTAGACATAGAATTCCTGTTCTTGATGGAGAGTACTTTCATGAGTGGAAAAATGAGATGCTTGTAATTTTCAATCAATATCATTTGAACAAGTACATTGCTAACCCTTGTGCACCTCATGTTGATCCTATGCATCCTACCCATGATGAGTCAATTGACATGATTAGGAATCTTAGAACTGCCGAACTTATCATTAGAGGATTGCCTAGAAACTTGATTGGATGTTTGCCTACTCTTAAGTGTGCCTACACTATATGGAAATTTCTTGAGGAACACTTTCCAAATTATTCCTTGAAAAATCTTGATGAAATTCTCCATAAGTCTATTGCTTTGAGTAAGATGAATACTAGTGATCCTATGTTTGGTGATCGTCTATTTGAGCTCACAAACCTTATGCGTGCCAAAGGAGATGTTGGAATTATTAGTGATATTATTTCCGAAGCTATAAAAATTCATACGCAAGATCATTGTCAAAATCACTCTAACGAATCACCCTCTCTAGGATTTGATCCACCACATGACGATGTTGAACATGGATACTATGATGAGGATGATGATAGTGACTTTGATCTCGATGATGCAATGAGAAATTTTGGTCTTATGGCAAATCTTCGGAGATATATGTCAGGAGGAAAGGAATGGGTTCTTGATAGTGGATGTACCGATCACATGACCGGAGATAAAGACATGTTTCATGAGCTTGCTGAAAATGATAGTCCTCGAAAGTATGTCACTTTTGGTGACAACTCAAAGGGTAAGGTGGTTGGCCTCGGTAAGGTGGCCATATCACATGATAGCTCCATACAAAATGTCATGCTCGTTGAATCTCTTGGATACAACTTACTTTCAGTATCTAGACTTGCTGATTTCGGTTTCAATGTCCTATTTACTGAAGTAAATTGCCATGTGTTTCGTCGAGACAATCATAAAATGGTCTTTACCGGTGTGCGTAGAGGTGATCTATACATTGTTGATTTCACTAAAAAGGCCCAACCTAAAACTTGCTTCATTGCTAAATCCTCAAAAGGTTGGTTATGGCATAGACGACTAGGTCATGTTGGTATGCGAAACCTTGACAAGCTTATTAAAAGAAATCATATCCTTGGAGTTAACGATGTCATATTTGATAAGGATAGACTTTGTAGTGCTTGTCAAGCAGGTAAACAGGTTGGAGGAAGGCATCCCGTGAAAAACATCATGACCACAAGGAGGCCACTCGTGCTACTTCACATGGATCTCTTTGGTCCCAACTCCTACAAGAGTCTCGGTGGAAATTCTTTTGGTCTAGTTATAGTTGATGATTTTTAAAGATTTACGTGGGTGTTCTTTCTCTATGATAAATCGCAGGTCCAAAAGATCTTCAAAAACTTCGCTAGGAAGGCCCAAAATCAATTTGAAGTGAAGATCAAGAAGATTCACAGCGACAATGGAACGGAGTTCAAGAACGCAAATGTGGACACGTTTCTTGACGAAGAAGGGATTTCACACGAGTTCTCGGCTACGTACACCTCAACAAAATGGAGTTGTTGAGGGGAAGAACTGGACGCTCATCGAAATGGCGAGAACGATGCTTGATGAGTACAAGACGCCAAAGCACTTTTGGGCAGAAGCGGTTGAGACAGCTTGTCATGCAACAAATTGCTTGTATCTTCACAAGCTACTTGGCAAGACGGCATACGAGCTCCTCACCGGTAAGAAACCCCAAGTTGGATACTTTCGAGTATTCGGCTCAAAGTGCTACATTCTTGATAAGCATCGTCGTTCTAAATTTGCTCCTAAGTCTCATGAAGGTTTCCTACTAGGTTATGGCACAAACTCTCACACTTACCGTGTCTACAACAATTTCACCCGAAAGGTTGAAGAGACGGTAGATGTGAAGTTTTATGAATCTAACGGCTCGCAAGTAGAGCAATTGCCAATTGATGTAGGAGAAAAAGATCCTTCGGAAGCAATCCAAGACTTGTCTATTGGCAAGGTCCGTCCAACGGAGGTGAAGGAGAGTACCTTGTCCTTCCAAGTGGAAGCTTCTACTTCACGACAAGGTGAACCAAGAATTGATACGGAAGCATCCACAAGTGGGACACACCAAGATGAAGAAAACGAGGAAGTGCATCAAGATGAACGTCAACAACCTCCTTCTCCACCACGACAAGAGAACGACAACGCCAACAATGAAGAAGGCCAAGAAGAAGAACAAGATGAAGAAGAAGTTCAACCAAGAACCAAGCAAAAGCTTTCATGAGTTCGAGCAAGAATTGCTAAAGATCATCCCGTCGAGCAAATCTACAATGATATTCAAACCGGGAGAATCACTCGCTCTAAAACTCGTTTAGCTAACTTTTGTGAAAACTATTCTTTCATCTCTAGCATTGAACCTATGAAGGTCGAAGAAGCATTGGAAGATCTGATTTGGATAAATGCTATGCATGAAGAGCTACACAACTTTGAGAGGAACCAAGTTTGGACATTGGTTGAGAAGCCCGACAACAACCACAACATCATCGGTACTAAATGGTGTTTCGCAACAAGCAAGATGAAGATGGACAAGTAGTTCACAACAAAGCACGTCTCGTCGCCCAAGGCTACACACAAGTCGAAGGTATGGACTATGGTGAGACTTACGCTCCCGTTGCTAGACTTGAGTCCATTCGCATCTTACTTGCCTATGCTAATCATCATGATATCAACTTGTACCAAATGGACATTAAAAGTTCTTTTCTAAATGGTGAAATAGAGGAGGAAGTTTATGTTAAACAACCTCCCGGCTTTGTCAATCCTAAGAAATCAAATCATGTTTACAAACTTCACAAAGCTCTTTATGGTCTTAAACAAGCTCCTAGAGCGTGGTATAAAATGCTTGACCAAGTTCCTTATTGAAAAAGGCTTTGAAATTGGGAAAATTGATTCTACTCTTTTTACTAAAAGGGTTAATGGAGAACTATTTGTGTGCCAAATCTATGTTGATGATATTATATTTGGTTCAAGTAACCCTCGTTTTAGTGAAAAGTTTGGGAAGCTAATGTCGGAGAAGTATGAGATGTCTATGATGAGTGAACTCAAATTCTTTCTTGGGTTGCAAATCAAGCAAACTAAGGAAGGTACCTTTGTTTCTCAAACAAAGTACACCAAGGACTTATTCAGGAAGTTCAATATGCAAGAAGGCAAAGGTATGTCTACACCCATGCCTACTAGTGGACATCTTGACTTGACCAAAGATAGTGAACCGGTTGATCAAAATGTTTATCGCTCTATGATTGGTTCATTGTTATATCTATGTGCTTCACGTCCCGATATCATGCTAAGTGTGTGCATGTGTGCACGATATGAAGCTGCTCCTAGAGAATGTCATCTTAAGGCCGTGAAAAGGATAGTGAGATACTTAATCCATACACCAAATTTTGGCATTTGGTATCCTAAGAGGGCCTCTTTCGATCTTGTTGGCTATTCCGGCTCGGACTATGCCGGAGACAAGGTTGATAGAAAGTCCACTTCGGGTACTTGTCAATTTTTGGTAGATCTCTTGTGTCTTGGTCCTCTAAGAAACAAAACTCGGTATCCTTATCCACCGCCGAAGCGGAATACATTGCCGCTGGTTCATGTTGTGCTCAATTACTTTGGATGACCCAAACTCTTAAAGATTATGGGATATATGTGAGACATGTTCCATTGCTTTGTGACAATGAAAGTGCTATCAAAATTTGTCATAATCCCGTACAACATTCTCGAACTAAGCATATTGAAGTTCATCATCATTTCATTCGATATCATGTTGCTAAGGGTGACATTGATCTTAAGCATGTTTGCACCAAAAAGCAATTAGCGGATATATTCACAAACCTCTTGATGAGAAAGTGTTTTGCAGGTTAAGAGGAGAATTGAACATCATCGATGTTTCAAACTTGGAGTAGAAACTCCATTGGATACATGCAAGACATGAGCTTATGACTAATCCTTGATATTTCTCTTATGATGAAAATCTTATGTCTTGGATATATTTGTATCTTGCATGTTATCTAACCCATGTAGGTACTTGGTGGAATCAAATTCCATGAGGTTGTAACCTACTCATATCTTGAGCAATCTCTACATCACCAAGTCTCTACACTATGGTGGTTGAAGAGAAGGAAGCACAGAACCACTCAAACATATCCTTTGAAAAATTCTATGTTGAGCTTCATGATTGTCATTCTTGGATACACAAGTGCTCTTCCTTGCAAGAACTAACCCATGTAGTAAGATGGACTCAAATTCCAAGTGGTGCTCCCAACTCTTGATGAACTACATCAACCTTGAGCAACCCACACAAGTTCAACTACATGGACAACACCACCAACCAAGGTATGTTATCAGTGGCGAAGCCACACATAGGCTGTGTAGTCACTTGACTACACAGCTCTTTGGAAAAAACGTCATATAGAAAGTGTAAATCATGAAAAAAATACATAAAAATTTGTACATTTGACTACACTATTTTGAAGTGACTACACATGCTTTTATCCCTGGCACCGCCACTGTATGTTATTCCATCTTAGAGAAGCTTTAATCCAAGTTATGAGCTAAAGCAACTCGACAAGATGTGAATACATCAAGATGCTTAAACGAAAAATGGCAACCCCATTTTGAGCTTAAACGATGAGTATGACCTATGATCAAGTGATCTCACTTGACTCCTAAGTCAATATACTCTAACATAGGTGACTTTGTCGCCGACCATCTCTAGATGAAGTTCTCTTGTGTTGTTTTCTGTGTTTTTGCATTTGTCTCATGCCTATTTGTTTCTCCTTTCAAAAAAAACTTCATCTATATTTCTTTCTGTTTGCTCTGCATTTTCTGCATCCAATTCATTGCATATCGTTCAGTAAATTCCTTGCAAATCTTTGTGAGAAGTTACTAGTCTAGTGAGCTGAGGTGACAAGTGTTTTCTCTGCGATGAACTCGGCTTCACCGATTTGATATTTTCGGTCCAACCGAATCCTTTCGGTACAACCGAAGCATACCACTCGATGCCACCGATTTCACAACAGGAAAAACAGTTTGCCACATATTCTGTGTTTCTTCTGATCCAGCTCCACTCAATGAATCTTGTCATCTACAAGCATCACATTTTTTATCATTGCTTTGTGCTGTGACTCAAGGACCAAACCCATTCGACAGATTCTAGAAAACCCTTCTTGGAAATTGATGTGAAAGGGGGAGAGAGACATCACATCAAAGCTTATCATTTTTAGAGAGATCACATCAGAGAAAGATATATCACCTCCTCAGGGGGAGAGAAATCCTCAGGGGGGAGAGAGATCTCCAGGGGGAGAGAATACTTAAGTAGAAAGTATTTCTCAAGGATCCTAGATGCTTGGTGTTCAATAGGAGAGATGCCACATGTCTTGTCGAGGGGAAAGACATGTCCATATGTGCTTATTTGCATTAGCTTGCATTAGCTCTGTTCATCATTTATATCTTCCAGCTCCGATTTTCTATTCCCTATCTTCTCCCAGTATCCCATGCTAGATTCAGGGGGAGCAAGATATCTAAGGGAAAGAAATCATTCAAATTCATTGCATATCTTTACTCTTGGGGACATGACTAATCCAATGTGGTACTTAGTACTCACTCTCTACATGTCATCCCAGTCTTGGTATTCTTGTGGTTTCTTTTGTTTGCTCTGGCTAGTAGGTGCATCTGTGTTATCTAACCTTGTTTGCACAGGTTCATTCTATCCTAAGCCAACTCAAGATTACAAGGTAAGTATATTCATCACAATCATGTATGAGGAATTCTTTCTGATGAACATACTATTTGCAAGAAGGACTCATGAGCATGAAGGTATTTTCTCTGATATTCTTTGCTCAGATGCATATGGCCAAGATACATGTAACACATTGCCTACTCTATCATGGTTATGCTCTCACATGCTTCTATATTCCATATTCACATGATTGCATACATGTAGGGGGAGCTTATGCTTGTTACATGTCTTTCCAAAGCTTTACTTGCTATTCTTTATATCTTTATCTAAAGCTTTGATGTATGTTGTCATCAATTACCAAAAAGGGGGAGATTGAAAGCACAAGTGCTCCCTAGGTGGTTTTGGTAATTGATGTCAACATATCTCTCGTTGGACTAACACTTTTATCTAGTATGTTTCAGATAAGTTCAAAATGGAGTGGCATGGACTAAAGGATGTGAGAACTCCTTCAAGATGTTAAGGACAAAGGATTGGCTCAAGCTTCAAGCTCAAGACTCTTCATTTTACATTTCAGTGATAAAAGATCACATTGACTCTATAGGAAAAGCCAATACTATCAAGAAGGGATGAGGTGTTGCTTAATGAGTTTCTTGCTCCACAGTGCTTAGTGATATGCTCCAAAACCCTCAACTACTTTCCCACTCCCACACATATGACCTAAACCTAAAGTCCAACTCGGCCCCACTGATTCTTTCTATCCGGCGCCAACGAGTTCAGATGTCATAGCCACTGTGACAAACCCTAGGCAAATCGGTCTCACCGATAGGGATCTTGGTCTCACCGAGATGGCATTGTAAACTCTCTGTGTGTGTCCATTACCAAAATCGGTCTCACCGAGTTTGAGCAATCGGTACTACCGAGATTACAATGCAAACTTCCTGGTTAACTCATTACCAAAATCGATCCCACCGAGTTTGTGTAATCGGTCCAACCGAGTTTGCCTGACCAACTCTCTGGAAAGCTTATTACCAAAATCGGTCTCACCGAGTTTGTGTAATCGGTCTTACCGAGATTACGTTATGCCCTAACCCTAACCGAATCGGTCCTACCAAGTTGCATATCAGTCCCACCGAAAATCCTAACGGCCACTAGGTTTACTAAATCGGTCCGACTGAGTCTGTTGAATCGGTCCCACCGAGTTTGGTAAATTGTGTGTAACGGTTAGATTTTGTGTGGAGGCTATATATACCCCTCCACCTCCTCTTCATTTGTGGAGAGAGCCATCAGACTGAACCTACACTTCCGGCATACATTTTCTGAGAGAGAACTACCTACTCATGTGTTGAGGCCAAGATATTCCATTCCTACCATATGAATCTTGATCTCTAGAATTCCCAAGTTGCTTTCCACCCAAATCTTCTTTCCACCAGATCCAAATCCTATGAGAGAGAGTTGAGTGTTGAGGAGACTATCATTTGAAGCACAAGAGCAAGGAGTTCATCATCAACGCACCATTTGTTACTTCTTGGAGAGTGGTGTCTCCTAGATTGGCTAGGTGTCACTTGGGAGCCTCCGAAAAGATTGTGGAGCTGAGCCAAGGAGTTTGTAAGGGCAAGGAGATTGCCTACTTTGTGAAGATCTACCGCTAGTGAGGCAAGTCCTTCATGGGCGATGGACATGGTGGGATAGACAAGGTTGCTTCTTCATGGACCCTTCGTGGGTGGAGCCCTCCGTGGACTCGCGCAACCGTTACCCTTCGTGGGTTGAAGTCTCCATCAACGTGGATGTACGATAGCACCACCTATCAGAACCATGCCAAAAACATCCATTTCTCCAATTGCGTTTGAATCCTCCAACACCCTTCCCTTTACATTCTTGCAAGTTGCATGCTTTACTTTCCGCTGCTCATATACTCTTTGCATGCATGCTTGCCATGTATTGTGAATGATAAACTTGTGCCTAAACTCCACTTAAACTTAAAGAACTTAAAAATTGAAACTTTGGTACTTAGTGTCTAATCACTCCCCCCCTCTAGACACATCTTCTCAAGGTTCTACACTGTGCCATCGCATCAACTTGGCATGCTCTTTGTTTCTGAACAGGCGTCTCAACTTTGGTATTATAGGAGCATACCACATCACCTTGGCAGGAACCCTCTTTCTGGGGCACTCACCATCAACATCACTAGGGTCATCTCATCTAATCTTATACAGCAATGCACCGCATACCGGGCATGCGTTCAAATCCTCGTACGCACCACGGTACAGGATGCAGTCACTAGGGAATGCATGTATCTTCTGCACCTCCAATCCTAGAGGGCATACAACCTTCTTTGCTGCATACGTACTGTCTGGCAATTCGTTATCCTTTGGAAGCTTCTTCTTCATGTTGGAGAACGTAGCAAAAATTCAAAATTTTCCTACGTGTCACCAAGATCTATCTATGGAGAAACCAGCAACGAAGGGAAGGAGAGTGCATCTACATACCCTTGTAGATTGCTAAGAGGAAGCGTTCAAGAGAATGGGGTTGAAGGAGTCGTACTCGTCGTGATCCAAATTACCGGAGATCGTAGTGCCGAACGGACGGCACCTCCGCGTTCAACACACGTACAGCCCGGTGTGACGTCTCCCATGCCTTGATCCAGCAAGGAGAGAGGGAGAGGTTGAGGAAGACTCCATCCAACAGCAGCACAACGGCGTGGTGGTGGTGGAGGAGCGAGGTGATCCAGCAGGGCTTCGCCAAGCACCACGGGAGAGGAGGAGGGAGAGAGGTAGGGCTGCGCCAGGGAGAGGTGAAACTCTTGTGTTGGCAGCCCCAAAACCCTCAAGTATATATAGGGGAGAGGGAGGGGGGTGCGCCCCCTTTAGGGTTTCCACCCCAAGGGGTGCGGCAGCCCCAATCCCATCTAAGGGTGGCGGCCAAGGGAGGGAAGAGGGGAAACTTGCCCCCCAAGTTAGGTGGAAGCACCCCCTTCCCAAACCCTAGGCGCCTTGGGCCCTTGTGGGGGGGCGCACCAGCTCACCTGGGGCTGGTCCCCTCCCACACTTGGCCCATGCAGCCCTCCGGGGATGGTGTCCCCACTTGGTGGACCCCCGGGACCCTCCCGGTGGTCCCGGTACATTACCGATAAAACCCGAAACTTTTCCGGTGACCAAAACAGGACTTCCCATATATAAATCTTTACCTCCGGACCATTCCGGAACTCCTCGTGACGTCCGGGATCTCATCCGGGACTCCGAACAACATTCGGTAACCACATACAAACTTCCTTTATAACCCTAGCGTCATCGAACCTTAAGTGTGTAGACCCTACGGGTTCGGGAACCATGCAGACATGACCGAGACGTTCTCCGGTCAATAACCAACAGCGGGATCTGGATGACCATGTTGGCTCCCACATGTTCCACGATGATCTCATCGGATGAACCACGATGTCAAGGACTCAATCAATCCCGTATACAATTCCCTTTGTCTAGCGGTATTGTACTTGCCCGAGATTCGATCGTCGGTATGCCGATACCTTGTTCAATCTCGTTATCGGCAAGTCTCTTTACTCGTTCCGTAACACATCATCCCGTGATCAACCCCTTGGTCACATTGTGCACATTATGATGATGTCCTACCGAGTGGGCCCAGAGATAGCTCTCCGTTTACCGGAGTGACAAATCCCAGTCTCGATTCGTGCCAACCCAACAGACACTTTCGGAGATACCTGTAGTGCACCTTTATAGCCACCCAGTTACGTTGTGACGTTTGGTACACCCAAAGCATTCCTACGGTATCCGGGAGTTGCACAATCTCATGGTCTAAGGAAATGATACTTGACATTAGAAAAGCTTTAGCATACGAACTACGATCTTTGTGCTAGGCTTAGGATTGGGTCTTGTCCATCACATCATTCTCCTAGTGATGTGATCCCGTTATCAATGAAATCCAATGTCCATGGTCAAGAAACCGTAACCATCTATTGATCAACGAGCTAGTCAACTAGAGGCTTACTAGGGACATGGTGTTGTCTATGTATCCACACATGTATCTGAGTTTCCTATCAATACAATTATAACATGGATAATAAACGATTATCATGGACAAGGAAATATAGTAATAATAACTAATTTATTATTGCCTCTAGGGCATATTTCCAACAGTCTCCCACTTGCACTAGAGTCAATAATCTAGTTCACATCGCCATGTGACTAACACTCACAGGTCACATCACCATGTGACCAACACCCAAAGAGTTTACTAGTGTCACTAAACTAGTTCACATCATCATGTGATTAAGACTCAATGAGTTCTGGGGTTTGATCATGTTTTGCTTGTGAGAGAGGTTTTAGTCAACGGGTCTGCAACATTCAGATCCGTATGTACTTCACAAATCTCTAGGTCATATTGTAAATGTTGCTTCCACGCTCCACTTGGAGCTATTCCAAATGATTGCTCCACTATACGTATCCGTTTTGCTACTCAGAGTCATTCGGATAGGTGTTAAAGCTTGCCTCGATGTAACACTTTACGCCGAACTCTTTATCACCTCCATAATCGAGAAACATGTCCTTATTACTCCAAGGACAATTTTGACCGCTGTCTGGTGATCCACTCCTTGATCACCTTTGTACCCTCTTGCCAGACATGTGGCAAGGCACACATCAGGTGCGGTACTTAGCATAGCATACTATAGAGCCTACATCTAAAGCATAGGGGACGACCTTCATCCTTTCTCTCTCCTCTGCCGTGGTCGAGCTTTAAGTCTTAACTTCATACCTTACAACTCAGGCAAGAACTCCTTCTTTGACTGATCCATCTTGAACACCTTCAAGATCATGTCAAGGTACGTGCTCATTTGAAAGTATTATTAAGCATTTTGATCTATCCTTATAGATCTTGATGCTCAATGTTCAAGCAGCTTAATCCAGGTTTTCCATTGAAAAACACTTTTCAAATAACCCTATATGCTTTCCAGAAACTCTACATCATTTCTGATCAACAATATGTCAACAACATATACTCATCAGAAATTCTATAGTGCTCCCACTCACTTCTTTGGAAATACAAGTTTCTCATAAACTTTGTATAAACCCAAAATCTTTGATCATCTCATCAAAGTGTATATTCTGACTCTGAGATGCTTGCTCTAGTCCAAGGAAGGATCGTTGGAGCTAGCATACCTTTTAGCATCCTTAGGATCGACAAAACCTTTCTAATTTTATCACATACAACCTTTCCTTACGAAAACTGGTAAGGAAACTCGTTTTGATATCCATCTGCCAGATTTCATAAATGTAGCTAATGCTAACATGATTCCGATGGACTTAAGCATCGCTACGGATGAGAAAATCTCATCGTAGTCAACTCCTTGAACTTGTGAAAAACTCTTCGCCACAAGTCGAGCTTCATAGACGGTGACATTACCGTCCACGTCCGTCTTCTTCTTAAAGATCCATTTATCTCAATGGCTTGCCGATCATAGGGCAAGTCCACCAAAGTCCATGCTTTGTTCTGATACATGGATCCTATATCGGATTTCATGGCTTCTAACCATTTGTTGGAATTTGGGCCCACCATCGCTTCTCCATAGCTCGTAGGTTCATTGTTGTCAACATGACCTTCAAGACATGATTACTGTACCACTCTGAAGTAGTACGCATCCTTGTCACCCTACGAGGTACGGTAGTGACTTGATCCGAAGTTTCATGATCACTATCATAAGCTTCTACTTCAATTGGTGTAGGTGCCACAGGAACAACTTCCCGTGCCCTGCTACACACTAGTTGTAGTGACAGTTCAATAACCATATCAAGTCTCCACCATCCTCCCACTCAACTTTTCGAGACAAACTTTTCCTCGAGAATGGACCCGATTCAAGAAACAATCCCTATTGCTTTCGGATCTGAATTAGGAGGTATACCCAACTATTTTGGGTGTCCTATGAAGATGCATTTTATCCACTTTGGGTTCGAGCTTATCAACCTGAAACTTTTCACATAAGCGTCGCAGCCCCAAACCTTTAAGAAATGACAACTTAGGTTTCTCTAAACCATAGTTCATACGGTGTCATCTCAACGGAATTATGTGGTGCCATATTTAAAGTGAATGTGGTTGTCTCTAATGCCTAACCCATAAACGATAGTGGTAATTCGATAAGAGACATCATGGTACGCACCATATCCAATAGGGTGCAACTATGATGTCCGGACACACCATCAAACTATGGTGTTCCAGGCTGTATTAATTGTGAAACAATTTCCACAATGTCTTAATTGCGTGCCAAAGCTCGTAACTCAGATACTCATCTCTATGATCATATCATAGACATTTTATCCTCTTGTCACGATGATCTTCAACTTCACTCTGAAATTACTTGAACCATTCAATAATTCAGACTTGTGTTTCATCAAGTAAATATACTCTACATCTACTCGAATCATCTGTGAAGTAAGAACATAACGATATTCACTACATGCCTCAGCACTCAATGGGCTGCACACATCAAAATGTGTTACTTCCAACAAGTTGCTATCTTGTTCCATTTTACTGAAAAACGAGGCTTTTTAGTCATCTTGCCCATGTGGTATGATTTGCATATCTCAAGTGATTCAAAATCAAGTGAGTCCAAACGATCCATCTGCATGGAGTTTCTTCATGCGTATACACCGATAGACATGGTTCGCATGTCTCAAACTTTTCAAAACGAGTGAGTCCAAAGATCCATCAACATGGAGCTTCTTCATGCGTTTTACACCAATATGACTTACATGGCAGTGCCACAAGTAAGTGGTACTATCATTACTATCCTATATCTCTTGGCATGAAAATGTGTATTACTACGATTGAGATTCAATAAACCATTCCTTTAGGTGCAAGACCATTGAAGGTATTATTCAAATAAATAGAGTAACCATTATTCTCCTTAAATGAATAACCGTATTGCGATAGACATAATCCAATCATGTCTATGCTCAACGCAAACACCAAATGACAATTATTCAGGTTTAATACTAATCTTGATGGTAGAGGGAGCGTGCGATGTTTGATCATATCAAACTTGGAAACACTTCCAACACATATCGTCAGCTCACCTTTAGCTAGTCTCCGTTTATTCCGTAGCTCTTTTATTTCGAGTTACTAACACTTAGCAACCGAATCGGTATCTTAATACCCTGGTGCTACTAGGAGTACTAGTAAAGTACACATTAACATAATGTATATCTAATATACTTCTATCGACCTTGCCAGCCTTCTCATCTACCAAGTATCTAGGGTAATTCTGCTCCAGTTGTTGTTCCCCTTATTACAGAAGCACTTAGTCTCGGGTTTGGGTTCAATCTTGGGTTTCTTCACTAGAGCAGCAGCTGATTTGCCGTTTCATGAAGTATCCCTTCTTGCCCTTGCCCTTCTTGAGACTAGTGGTTTCACCAACCATCAACAATTGATGCTCCTTCTTGATTTCTACTTTCGCGGTGTCAAACATCGCGAATACCTCAAGGATCATCGTATCTATCCCTGATATGTTATAGTTCATCACGAAGCTCTAGCAGCTTGGTGGCAATGACTTTGGAGAAACATCACTATCTCATCTGGAAGATCAACTCCCACTCAATTCAAGTGATTGTTGCACTCAGACAATTTGAGCACAAGCTCAACGATTGAGCTTTTCTCCCTTAGCTTGCAGGCTAAGAAAATCGTCGGAGGTCTCATACCTCTTGACGTGGGCACGAGCCTGAAATCTCAATTTCAGCCCTCGAAACATCTCATATGTTCCGCGATGTTTCAAAAACGTCTTTGGTGCCTCAACTCTAAACCGTTTAACTGAACTATCACGTAGTTATCAAAACGTGTATGTCTGATGTTCGCAACATCCACAAACAACGTTTGGGGTTCAGCACACTGAGCGGTGCATTAAGGACATAAGCTCTCTACTGTCCGCATAATCGCTACTGTCAACTTTCAACTATATTTTCTCTAGGAACATATCTAAACAGTGGAACTAAAACGCGAGCTTACGACATAATTTGCAAAGATCTTTTGACTATGTTCAGGATAATTAAGTTCATCTCATGAACTCCCACTCAGATAGACATCCCTCTAGTCATCTAAGTGATTACATGATCCGAGTCAACTAGGCCGTGTATGATCATCACGTGAGACAGACTAGTCATCATCGGTGAACATCTTCATGTTGATCGTATCTACTATACGACTCATGCTCGACCTTTCGGTCTCTTGTGTTCCGAGGCCATGTCTGTACATGCTAGGCTCGTCAAGTCAACCTAAGTGTTTCGCGTGTGTAAATCTGTCTTACACCCGTTGTATGTGAACGTAAGAATCTATCACACCCGATCATCACGTGGTGCTTCGAAACGACGAACTTTCGCAACGGTGCACAGTTAGGGGGAACACTTTCTTGAAATTTTAGTGAGGGATCATCTTATTTACTACCGTCGTTCTAAGCAAATAAGATGTATAAACATGATAAACATCACATGCAATCAAATAGTGACATGATATGGCCAATATCATATTGCTCCTTTTGATCTCCATCTTCGGGGCTCCATGATCATCATCGTCACCGGCATGACACCATGATCTCCATCATCGTGTCTTCATGAAGTTGTCTCGCCAACTATTACTTCTACTACTATGGCTACCGGTTAGCAATAAAGTAAAGTAATTACATGGCGTTGTTTAATGACACGCAGGTCATACAATAAATAAAGACAACTCCTATGGCTCCTGCCGGTTGTCATACTCATCGACATGCAAGTTGTGATTCCTATTACAAGAACATGATCAATCTCATACATCACATATCATTCATCACATTCTTCTTGGCCATATCACATCACATAGCATACCCTACAAAAACAAGTTAGACGTCCTCTAATTGTTGTTTGCATGTTTTACGTGGCTGCTATGGGTTTCTAGCAAGAACGTTTCTTACCTACGCAAAACCACAATGTGATATGTCAATTGATATTTACCCTTCATAAGGACCCTTTTCATCGAATCCGTTCCGACTAAAGTGGGAGAGACTGGCACCCGCTAGCCACCTTATGCACCAAGTCCATGTCAATCGGTGGAACCTGTCTCACGTAAGTGTACGTGTAAGGTCGGTCCGGGCCGCTTCATCCCACAATACCGTCGAAACAAGATTGGACTAGTAACGGTAAGCATATTGAACAAAATCAACGCCCACAACTACTTTGTGTTCTACTCGTGCAAAGAATCTACGCAATAGACCTAGCTCATGATGCCACTGTTGGGGAACGTAGCAGAAATTCAAAATTTTCCTACGTGTCACCAAGATCTATCTATGGAGAAACCAGCAACGAGGGGAAGGAGAGTGCATCTACATACCCTTGTAGATCGCTAAGCGGAAGCGTTCAAGAGAACGGGGTTGAAGGAGTCGTACTCGTCGTGATCCAAATCACCGCAGATCCTAGTGCCGAACGGACGACACCTCCGCGTTCAACACACGTACAGCCCGGTGACGTCTCCCATGCCTTGATCCAGCAAGGAGAGAGGGAGAGGTTGAGGAAGACTCCATCCAACAGCAGCACAACGGCATGGTGGTGGTGGAGGAGCGAGGTGATCCAGCAGGGCTTCGCCAAGCACCGCGGGAGAGGAGGAGGGAGAGAGGTAGGGCTGCGCCAGGGAGAGGTGAAACTCTTGTGTTGGCAGCCCCAAAACCCTCAAGTATATATAGGGGAGAGGGAGGGGAGTGCGCCCCCTTTAGGGTTTCCACCCCAAGGGGTGCGGCAGCCCCAATCCCATCTAAGGGTGGCGGCCAAGGGAGGGAAGAGGGGAAACTTGCCCCCCAAGTTAGGTGGAAGCACCCCCTCCCCAAACCCTAGGCGCCTTGGGCCCTTGTGGGGGGGCGCACCAGCCCACCTGGGGCTGGTCCCCTCCCACACTTGGCCCATGCAGCCCTCCGGGGATGGTGGCCCCACTTGGTGGACCCCCGGGACCCTCCCGGTGGTCCCAGTACGTTACCGATAAAACCCGAAACTTTTCCGGTGACCAAAACAGGATTTCCCATATATAAATATTTACCTCTGGACCATTCCGGAACTCCTCGTGATGTCCGGGATCTCATCCGGGACTCCGAACAACATTCGGTAACCACATACAAACTTCCTTTATAACCCTAGCATCATCGAACCTTAAGTGTGTAGACCCTACGGGTTCGGGAACCATGCAGACATGACCGAGACGTTCTCCGGTCAATAACCAACAACGGGATCTGGATACCCATGTTGGCTCCCACATGTTCCACGATGATCTCATCGGATGAACCACGATGTCAAGGACTCAATCAATCCCGTATACAATTCCCTTTGTCTAGCGGTATTGTACTTGCCCGAGATTCGATCGTCGGTATGCCGATACCTTGTTCAATCTTGTTACCGGCAAGTCTCTTTACTCGTTCCGTAACACATCATCCGTGATCAACCCCTTGGTCACATTGTGCACATTAGGATGATGTCCTACCGAGTGGGCCCAGAGATACCTCTCCGTTTACCGGAGTGACAAATCCCAGTCTCGATTCGTGCCAACCCAACAGACACTTTCGGAGATACCTGTAGTGCACCTTTATAGCCACCCAGTTACGTTGTGACGTTTGGTACACCCAAAGCATTCTTACGGTATCTGGGAGTTGCACAATCTCATGGTCTAAGGAAATGATACTTGACATTAGAAAAGCTTTAGCATACGAACTACGATCTTTGTGCTAGGCTTAGGATTGGGTCTTGTCCATCACATCATTCTCCTAGTGATGTGATCCCGTTATCAATGACATCCAATGTCCATGGTCAAGAAACCGTAACCATCTATTGATCAACGAGCTAGTCAACTAGAGGCTTACTAGGGACATGGTGTTGTCTATGTATCCACACATGTATCTGAGTTTCCTATCAATACAATTATAGCATGGATAATAAACGATTATCATGGACAAGGAAATATAGTAATAATAACTAATTTATTATTGCCTCTAGGGCATATTTCCAACACTTCAATACTTTCAGTAGCTTCTCAAATCCTTTGTCAGGCACACCATTCTCTGCCTTCCACTTCAGCAATTCCAGTATGGTACCAAGATTTGTGTTGTCATCTTCGCAATTGGGGTACAAACCTTTTTTATTATCCTCTAACATGCGATTGAACTTGATCTTCAGCAGCTTCCCCCGTTGTAGCATCACCGTATTCAGGGGGCACATAGTTGTCATCGTCCTCTTCTTCTTCGTTGTCTTCCATCATAACCCCTATTTCTCCGTGCTTAGTCCAAACATTATAGTGTGTCATGAAACCCTTATAAAGCAGGTGGGTGTGAAGGGTTTTCGAGTCAGAGTAAGACTTCGTATTCCCACATATAGGGCATGGACAGCACATGAAACCATTCTACTTGTCTGCCTACTCGGAGGTGTTTCTGTCACCGTACATCCATTGTCCGTTCATCTGCGTGCATTATATATAATTAAGTGTGTCAAAACCCATACATAACATCATGGATAGATAATTAAGTGAACAAATTAATAGAAGTTCATCATCACATTAAAACCAAAGTACATACATAGTTCTCATCTAACAACATATCGCTCTCCAGAGCATCTAATTAATTAAACCAAAAATTGAAACTATGTAAAACATTTCAATGCGAAAACAAATGCGATCATAATCGCAACCAAGGTAACAATTGATCCAACGGCGTAATGATACCAAGCCTCGGTATGAATGGCATATTTTCAAATCTTTCTAATCTTCAAGCGCATTGCATCCATCTTGATCTTGTGATCATCGACGATATCCGCAACATGCAACTCCAATATCATCTTCTCCTCCTCAATTTTTTTTATTTTTTCCTTCAAGAAATTGTTTTCTTCTTCAAGTAAATTTAACATCTTGAAAATAGGGTCGGTTGGAATTTCCGGTTCACATACCTCCTAGATAAATAAAAACTATGTCACGTTGGTCGGCATAATTGTCATAAACAATAAATGAACCAAATGGTTATAAAGATAATATATACCACATCCGAATCATAGACAGGACAAGGGCCGACGGGGCCGGATACCAAAACCATCGCACTATATAATAAGAAGCAATAATAAAATTAAGAAAATTATACAAGTATCTATCTAAACATACAAGTAAGAATTTTTTTTCCTTTCAGAAAGAAGATAAGAACAAGAGGCTCACCACTGTGGTGCCGGCGACGAGATCGGCACGGACGATCGCGGTGAAGACGGGGATGGGACGTGACAGATCGCTAAACCTAGACAAATATTGAGGAAAATGGAGCTTGGAGGTCGAGCTTGGAGAGGAGAAAGATTAAGTAGTGTGGCTCGGGCATTCCATGGAACACCTCGTGTGCATAGGAGGTGAGCTGGAGCACCACAAAGCCCTCTCCCCTCGCCGGCTAGAAAAAACAAAGCAATGTGCTCTGCTCTTACGCAAGGGGGTATATATAGGCACATCATTGGTCCCGGTTCATGGCTTGAACCGGTACTAAAGACCAGCCTTTGGTCCCGGTTCAAGCCACCAACCGGGACTAATGGTGGTGGGCCAGGAGTGAAGCCCATTGTTCCCGGTTCGTCCCACCAACCGAGACCAAAGGGGCCACACGAACCAGGACCAATGCCCCCACGAGGCCCGGCAGGCCCCCTGGCCTCACGAACCAGGACCAATGTGCCCATGGGTCTCAGTTCGTGACTGAACCAGGACTAATGGGCTTATCTGGCCCGAACGAAAGCCCTGTTTTCTACTAGTGCACCACAAAGCCACCTCCGGCGGATAGCTATCGTGCGCTGGTGTCCAATGGCGAGCTCCGCGGCGGCACATCATGGAAGGCCTCCAACCATATGCTTGGAAGCTATCTATTTGGGGTTACAAGTTTCAACGAAATTTTTTAGTGAAATTTTTGAAATTTCGCATATTTCAGCGGGGTCAAAAATATTTTTAACTCCAGAATTTCGTTGCAGATTCAAACTGATTTCAAAATAAATTTAAATTATGTTAAAATTCATTAAAATTAAGTGAAATTTGAAATCTCAAAATCCGAAACAATTTCCAAAATATGCAAAATTTCTAAAATTTTGCATATTTCAGTGAACTCCGAAATTATTTTGTTTCCTAAATTAAAAAACGAGGGCATGTTGCCACCATATGATCGGAAAAGCTAGATTAATTTTGAACAAATTTTAAAATGTGAAAGAAATTAATTGAAGTCACATCAAATAGAAATAGTAGCAACGCGCGAGCATTGTCCTAGTAGAAAAATAATAGTTTGGTCATACAAAATGAAACAAAAAAAGGAAACTAAAATTATGAAACATCTATATCGATACCAATAAAAAAATACCCAGTGGGGCAGATCCAACAGATCTCGACCATCCATTAGCGTTAATCCGACCATCCTTATTGTCCTAATGGTGATCAACTAAATACGTTTAGTGCTAGACGTGTTTACTGCTAATCAATCATTTCTCTCCCCGATCATCTTCCTTACGTACCCTTTCACACGAAAGGAAACTGCCACAACAAAGCATCGTGCGATCCCCTTCCTTACGTACCCTTTCACACGAAAGGAAACTGCCACAGCAAAACGTCGTGCGATCCCCTTCCGTACGTACCCTTTCACATGAAAGGAAACTGGCACAGCGAACCGTCATGCGGTCCCCTTCCTTACGTACCCTTTACATGAGAGGAAACTGCCACAGCGAAACCGTCCCACAGCGCTGCCCCATCATCTCGCTTCAGCGACGCACGCTGCCCCCATCGCCTCGATCGACCCGCAGCACCTTCAAGGACGCCGCCCTCACATCTCTGTGTCGCCTCTACCCATCGCCTTTGCGTGGTCTCGGCAGTAGCGATGCCATCGCAACTTCAAGGACGCCGGCTGTCGGGGACACCGCCTGGCTGACCAGCGGGGGCGCGTCAGCGGCACCGCCTGGACTGCCCATCATTGTCGGACCTGTCAGGGATGCCGCATGGCCGTCCATTGGCGTCGGGCCGTTGGACCATCGTGGACACTGCCTGGACCGCCTGCCCGTCCCTCTCCATCTGGCCTAGGTCGTCAGCGCTGCCATTAGGGGACACGCCGCTGTCAAACACGCAGCCATCGGACCAGAGGTCTTTCATCTCTGCTTTCTTCATTCCTTCTAGAGAAGATTGATTCATGTTCTAGTGAACAGAAAAGCAGCATGTATGCACTAAAAGCTGAACCCAAATCAGATTTCGTAAAACTGAAACCAAAAGCAGCCTTGTGTGCACACATTCAATAATTATTAAGCTTCATTACCAACATGTGCAGATTAAAATTTAGGTATATCTTCAACCCGGCTTAAGATTACATGTGCGTTGCACGTGCGCATTTACTAATAGTGAAAAAAACGCGTGCACGCGTCAGATGGGCCGGACAACTTTGATTATAGTATTAGTTGATGTTTTGTTAAGATTTGATTTGATTTGGGTATGGATGGCAGTTTTGCCCATGGGTATGGGTACCCGCGGGTACCCTACCCAAAAACGGGTAGCATGGGCAAGACTTTGAGAGATTTTGTACCCGCGGGTAATGGGTATCCATACCCGCAATATATATGGGTAGTTCATGGGTATGAAATTGCGCCCATGGGTAACCCAGTGAATATGCACAAAAGGTTAATAAATGTAAATAACTTCTATGACATGTGGGGTCAACATCCAACTTCTATGGTCCAACCCTAAATCATGTATTCCCTAAACTGATCATAACTCATAGCCCCATAGGCACTTGCCCGCCACTCCTCTTGCGTCCTATGTGGCTCCTCAAAATGATGAAATCTTAACTTATATTCACCGGACTCCTATCCATATCTCAATCTAGTTATCCCAGATTCCCACCACCGCCTCCTAGTGCATCGGGCTTCCACTAACTGTTGCTCCTACTCACTTGATTCTTTCAAGAGGCGAGCCACCGGAGGATGATGTGTCGGTGATATACTGCTTGCCCATCATCACTTGAATTTTAGAATTATTTCTCCACTTCTTAAAAATTAAATGATATACATTGTACCCGTTTGATACCCACCGGATATAGGATACCTGATGGGTATGTGCATGGGTTTTAGTTTATGCCCATGGGTACTAAAGTGAGTGGGTATAGAAGGTTTCTGTGGGTATGGGTTTGGACAGAAGGAGGTTGTAACCACTCATACACTATCCATTTCCATCCCTAGATTTGTGTATAAGTAGTGGGGGGCAAGAAAGGTTTGGATTTAGTTGAGATTTTCTTAAGATTTGATTTGAATTAGTTAATGCATGCCGTTGTTTTGGGAATGTCAATCATACAATTGGTTGATTTGAAATAATTAATGCATACCGTTGATTTGATTTGCTTTGGTTTCCCTATGTAAACTAATATAAAATTATTAATCTAAAAGATCTTAGATTAATTAGTTTACAAAGGGAGTACTATTTTATTTCATGAAATTTGTTGGTGTACTTGACAATACATATACGTATTTTTACACCTGTTATAGAAAGAATAAACAGAATTCTTTATACTTCCTATAGTTTAATATAGTACAATAAATAATGACATTTAATGGCATTGATCACGTTAATGAGCAGTACAACGAATAATTTCCTTTTACTCTAGGGCTCTCCATATGATAGAAATATATTATTATTAACTAGCAAAAGAGCCGTGCGTTGCAATGGGAGACTAAATAACACACATTCTTAACCCAATAACCATGACTCAAGACCCTAATGTGTTCACGTCCTTTATTTTCACATGAGATCACATTTGTATTGTTGATGGTGGTCTCAGTGCTCACACAACGAAAGCGTGTTTGAATGCGGTCAGTTCTAAGGCGTCTCTCTCGCGCACAATCGCTCGAAATAAAATGAGAAATATGTTCTTTTCCCGTGAGGTTTTTCACAGGTGTGCATGCGTGGTTAACGATGTTTTCTTTCCTTTCTATCAGTAAGAAAGAAAAAGGGATCGTACATTATAGATTAAGTTCACACCGAAATAATATTTTAGAAATATTTAACAGACAAAAATAGCATCATATTTAGATTCTACACATTTTTCTAATCAAGTTTCATATATAAGATGTTAAAATCGGAGTTACGGTTTAAAAGATATTGATAATTTTGTTTTCGATAAACTCCGGATTGATTAACCGAAAAGTCATGGGGTTTTATGTTAACACGAAAAAAACGATTCGGTTGACTTAAATATGAACGACGGGTTGATTACCTAAAACATCAGGGGGTTTTCTGAGAAAATGCAGAAACACGGTTCGAGATTGACTTAAACATGTACCGTGAGTATATTTACGAAAAATAGAGGTGTTTTTTGCAAAATGTACGACGGACGACGAGAAACCCAATTTGCTTTATTATTAGGTAAAGATTTGTACTTTTCATTTGTAGTGTTTTTCTTTTGACACTTATCAAATGTGAGTGTTAAGTGAGCTATTGCCCTATTAATTACTCCCTCCGTAAAATAATATAAGAGCGTTTAGATTACTATTTTAATTATCTAAACACTTTTATATTCTATATCTATTCAATACGTACTATTGAAGGGAGGTGATATTTTTGGTTTCGTCCCGCTTTGTTTGGTCTCGCTTAAATTAATTTCACGTACGCTATTTGGTTTTGTTACTTGCCACCCGTTTTGGCTCAACGGAGAAAGCCCATCTGGCCCAGGTCCGAAGAGCTGGCAAAACATAAAATTGCCGATGGGAGGGTTCGATCTCATAACCTGTCAACTGGCCACACACAGTTTGTATAATTGACCTAGCTAAATATATGAGAGGATTTTTTCTCACGTTGCAACGCACGGATTTTTTTGCTAGTAATTTTGAGGGAGTAACTACCATGGATCAGAATTAGTGGACGGCCCGTCATAGTTGGGACCATCTTAAAATTCTCCATATATACTTTTTTACTTGATCTTGATTTTCGCCATATATAGGCCTCCGCTCTCGCTCCCGAGTTTTCTCAATAGCACTGTGATGTGGTAAACTGGCAATCCATACGTACGTGTCTGACTCTGAGCTACTAGTAGTATCTACCTCTCCGTCGAGGCGTCGACCATGGCGGCCTTCGACGAGAACGGCACCACCGACCCGCCTCTGGCAGACAGCTATCGCAAGCTGCTCTGCGGAGACGAGCTCGGCGGCGCGCTGTCGCGGGGGAGCCTGGCCGTGCTGGAGCGCGACCTGCCAATGATCGACTTGAAGCGCCTGACGAGCGGTGGCGCGAGGGAGAGGGACATGTGTGCGGACGCCATGGCGAGCGCGGCGTCAGAGTGGGGCTTCTTCCAGGTGACCAACCACGGCGTGGGGCGGGAGCTCCTGGAAGAGATGAGGCGGGAGCAGGCGAAGCTATTTCACCAGTCGTTCGATACCAAGGAGAAGGCCGGACTCCTCAACGGCTCGTACTGGTGGGGCAACCCGACTGCGACATCGCTCCAGCAGCTCTCGTGGTCGGAAGCCTTCCACGTTCCGCTCGCGAGCATCTCGGAGGAAGACGCAAAGCTCAGCTCCTTGAGGTACGTACGTGAGTTAGCAGGTGTGCATGCTTGCCTACTTGGTCGTCAGATGGCTGATGAGCAAAAGTTTTGCTATGCGAGCAGGGGAATCATGCAGGAGGTGGCGGACGCCATGTCGCGTGTGGCGGAGACGGTGGCCGGAACGCTGGCGAAGAACCTCGGGCACACCGGGTCGACATTCCCCGCTGCCGCAGGGTGCGACCGGACGACGTGCTTCCTACGGCTGAACAGGTACCCGGCGTGCCCGTTCGCGCCGGACACGTTCGGCATGGTGCCGCACACGGACAGCGACTTCCTCACCGTCCTCTGCCAGGACCAGGTTGGAGGCCTAGAGATCATGAAGGACTCCCACTGGGTCGCGGTCAAACCCCGCGCCGACGCGCTCCTTGTCAACGTCGGCGATTTGTTCCAGGTAACACTTAATTCTCGGACGCCAGCTTCGACTACGTGCTTAATTCCCGCACTCCCACAGAGATGCATGCATGGTGCTCGTCCGGGTCGAACAAATTAAACACCACATCAGATGTACTCCCTCCGTCCCAAAATTCTTGTTTTAGATTTGTCTAAATACGGATGTATCTAGTTACGTTTTAGTGTTAGATACATCTGTATCTAGAAAAATCTAAGACAAGAATTTTGGGACGGAGGGAGTACAAAATACCCCCTCCGTTCCTAAATATACAAGTCTTTGAAGAGATTCCATTATAGATCACATACGGAGCAAAATGAGTGAATCTACACTCTAATGCATATATATACATTCGTATGTGGTTCATACTACAATCTCTATAAAGACTTATATTTAAAAACGGAGGGAGTAGCATCATTTCGTGTGCAGAGACGCATGCATCCGTGAGGTCCCTTTGTTCTCCTGATGTATCGTGGTTCTGTTCAATTTTTTTCTCGGTGTCAGGCATGGAGCAACAACATATACAAGAGCGTGGAGCACAAGGTGTTGGCTAACTCCAAGGCGGAGCGCTTCTTCATCGCCTACTTCATGTGCCCATCGCAGGACTCGCTCATCGGCACATGCGGCGAGCCGTCGCCGTACAAGCCTTTTACCTTCGAAGAGTACAGGAGGAAGGTGCAGGATGACGTCAGGCGAACGGGGAAAAAGATTGGACTCCCCAACTTTCTCAAACGTTCTACGATAAGTTGAATACCTGAATGACATCGTCGCATCAGCTCAGTCTGGCTAGCAGTGGCACTTTGGATCCGATGTATATTTTGTCTTCTAAAAATCCAAAATGTATATCTTTGGTCAAGATTCAAGAAGAAAATGTAAATGCCTACAATACAAAATTTGGATTTACATTGAAGAAGTGTATTGTAAGATTTTCGTTTATTTTTTATTTTTTATATGTGGATAGTTTATTCAAGAATTCTGGTCAAACATAGAAATAGTTGTGAAATGAAGGGAGTACTATTTTTTGGTCAACTTTAGGCCTATATGATTGGTACTTCAAATAAATGACATAATGAAAGGAATATGCAATCGGATGGGCGCACCTGACCTTGTTATAGAGCATCTACAGCCAAACTACTCAAATTGACCGGGCGGGCGCGGGGACCACTGACCGAACATGAGAGAGAAGCCAAAAATTGATCCAACTGGACCCCTCATATCATTCTTATACGCGCGGACTGTGCGCGAACCCTCATATCCATCTCAAATATGGGGAGGATATGAGGGCTCGCGGATGCGCCCGGTCAGTCTGTCATATAGGACGCGTCCTCACCCCGGACCACCTTTTCTCTTTCTTTATTCATTCTTTTCTTTCTCTCTTCATCTCCACCAATGACATGCACATGAACGGACATATGAGGAAGAAAATGAGGAGTGTGGCTGTGCGAACGGAAAAATAGGGGCTCAAAACAGACACGCCCGATCATTGACCGGGCACGTCCTCGGGCATTTGAGAGGTCCAATTAAAGGTACGTGACTGAAGATGCTCTTATATGCTGATCATAGATGGGCCTACCCAACCCGATGAGGAAACAATGGCAAGCCCATGCAACCCCCTCCCCCCCACCCCTCCCCCCCCCCCCCCCCCACCCACACACACCACACCCAATTTGTTATTCTAAACACACGGGTAGTGTATGGGGTTGTTACGGGACTTTTCAACAGTACCCCCCCCCCCCCTGAATTTCACTGGGGTGTGGGGTGGGCCCGCGGACAACCACTTAATCCTATCAAAATTTGATAGGTCAAACGCTAAGTAAATCGCCGTTGATGTAGCATTCCCCCCCCCCCCCCCCCCCCCCCCCGACGCTAGGTCAAACGGTAAGTAAATCAGATTGTTGTGATCTTTTATTTGATCCGTTGGGACAAAGGGGGTTAGAATTAGTTGATTGTGAATGCACAAGAATACCGTTTTTAAGCGATTTTAAGATTTGTGTAAAATTTTAATTGGTGTAGCAAAGCAAAAAAAAAATATTGTGCCAGTTTGGACTTCAAATGCAAAGGCAACCTCCTCCATCGAACGATACATTAAGTTTAAAGGCAGCAATCTGATTCGACACTCACGAAGGTGGCAAGGTTTGTGGTGCCGTGGAGCTGTTCGACGTGTATGGCAATTCCCTCCCTTGGTGCCTCACCATATCTAGGATGCATTAGTTGGTGGCCCGTGACGAGACATGTACTAGGCATAGTAACGTCGAATAAATGGAACATAAAGTTGTGCTGCGGGTTCGCTTACCATGTTGCTACCATCTTTTCCTTGCTGATGATATTTTTTGAACGGTCACCTCGCGAGAGGGGGGGGGGGGGGGGGGGGGGGGGGGGGGGGGGGGGGGGGGAGCTTCCCCACCTGAATATATTACCACTCAAACAAGGAGTACATGGGAAAGATTACAACAGAGAGTCACACAAAGGGAATACTACCTCACGGAAAACTTAGCCAATGCTTAGCATATTCTCTAAGCTCTAGGTCTTTAAAGCGAAATACCCAGAGGGAGAAATCAGCAACAATGTTCCTCAAAATGATCCTAGCAGGGAGATCTTCATACTTGAAAACAGCTGCATTCCTTTAGTCCCAAATTTTCAACACGAGAGTCAGGGCTGAAGAGGGCCAGATAATGGGGTTTAGCCATCAGAGAGTTTGGGGGAGTGTGGCCAATTAGCTGCCAGACATGAATAGCATAGGAGCAGACTGAATGGCATCGTGGGCATGCAGAAAACCGGGTAATATGCTTGTGCGCCAAGATTGCTTTGGTGTTGAGCCTGTCACGAAACAATAGTCATTCTTGGCATGGTGGGCTAGCGCAGACAGGGTAGTATGCTTGTGCGCCTAGTTTTCCTTGCTAATGATGGAAAACGCCATTGTTTGCGACTGTCTTCCAAACATAAATAACCATGGAAACAAAAGATTCCTTTCTTCCTTTTCTCTAGGAAGGAAAAGCTAGACTATGAATGTAGTGACAGTACGTCAGTGGAACTTTTTACATGAATGCACGTCACCATAGAAACTTTAGTGGAACTTTTTCCTAGGGAGGACGATGGGCTCGACCTTGTCGCGTTCAGCATGTTGCCGGCCCTCGAATCAACCAACCTCGGACGGTGCCGCCGGAGTGTTGAGTCGTCAAAAGACGGGCAGTTTCTGTTATCGGAAAATGTTGCCCGTCTCGATCTGCCATATTATTATCCTCTTGAATCTCACGCTATGTGGTAGACGATGACGACATGGTGCGGGGTACAGTTTTTGGACGATTTCTCGTAAATAGATTGGTGCATACTCCATATATCCAGCTAATATTTCGTAGACGGCCCAACCAAGGACAAGGAACAGCCAGCGCCGAGGCCAGCGCAAACGAACCTCTGAGGACATTGCTAATTTTAGAATTAGTTTCTTCACAATGTACAGTGACTGTACTTTAATAGTAGACTTTTTTTTTTCAAAGTTGACCCCGCCGCCTGTCCATAGAATCGTGAAATAAGAATCATGCTAAAATCCCTGGCTCCTTAGGGCTCAGAGACTGCTGGCCGTCCGATCGTTTTCTTGATGCGTTTTGAACCGTAGGATCTCGCTCAGGAGCGACCTCGGCTGTCAGATCAGATGGAGTTTTTTTAACAGAAAGACTGTAAGGGAACCCCTACAATATAATTGGTGCAACAAACCCAAATTACGAGTATCATGCCTTGAACCTGGGTGGGTGGGAAGACATCAGCCCCTTCCCACCATTAGGCTATGCCTTGCTACAACGAATAGTTCCTCTTGTTCGTGCCATCGCGTGTGATTTCAATGACCCACTGAGGGCATTTTTGATATTTCACGTGTTGGAGAAATATCCAGTAGCAACACCTCCACCTCACGCGAGGCATTGAGCCCCCCCCCCCCCCCCCCCCTCCTGCCCACTCTCCTCTCCCCACCCCTCCCAAGAAAATCCTAGCTGCCATTACCCATTGCGCCCTGCACCCACTTCCACCTCCGCTCACCCTTGTATCGTCTCCTCCACGCCCCCTTGGTGCTCATCAGGAGGAGCGCAGCTCGCCGTCGGGCCTCGAGAGAGAGGACGCCGCCCCTGGTCAACTCGGGCCGCCACCACCACCACCCACTGGCAGTGGCAGGAGCCCCGCTACTCCTTATTCTCCATCGTGCGCTCTCTCCTCCCCCCTCACGCCGCCGGCCGCCGGCCCACGGACTCCTTCACCTATCCAGTGGATAATCGCCTCCGGGAAACACCATGGCTGATGCTGCTCCACGTCGTTGTTTTTCAGTCAAGCTCGCGCCTCAGCCACCAAGTCTCCATCGAGAACACCGGATTTCTAGAGCACGGGCTGCAGAGACGACGAGGATCTTGATGTGAGCCATGTCCCCCCGCCGATATTGCGTCGCTGCTGCACGCCCTCTCTAGCTGCCTCTCATCGTCCTCGCGTTCCGCAAAAGGAGGATGATGACGTCGAGCGGGCATGGGATGCCACTCCCTCCGCGGCCGAGTCGAAGCCTGACGCCGCCAAGCTCGAGCGCTTACGTCATTAGCGAGCATGAAGGCACAACCCTTGTTTGTTGTCTATCTTCGTCATACGTTTTTATTTTCTTCTTTTGTATTTCATATATTTTGGTGAACATCTCTATTATGTCCTTAGGAAGCACACGATCTTTGAATAATGCGTTCATACCTTCACCATGTCCAAGTAATTTGATAAATAGATAGTAATCCTGAGATGAAGGGACACCCAGATTTCCGTTGTTCGCAACATGAATAGTTTCCCGTTTCTCTGTTCGTCTCAGCTTGATAAGCTGGTGTAAACCCGTTTGTGGGGCATGAGAAGAACCATGTATTTTGTGCATGCTATTTCACTCCATGGTGCTTTATATCAGCATATGTTTCAAACTGTCCTGTCTCATTTTCTTCATTTCCATTTCTTATGACTTCAGGCTGCAAAAGTTGAATAGGAGGAGGAAGGTTATTAAGTAGTGGCCTAAGCGGTGGTGGTGGACATGGTAGTAAAGCGGGGAATGGTGTTGTTAGTGGAAGCCGTGCTGTGGGTGGACATACATATGGTAACTAAACGATACCCCGCCCGTTGCTGGGGGAATTGCTTGCAAAATATTTTTATGAGATTTGGTCATTAATAGAAAATGAACATATGAAAAACAACATAGTAAGTGCAAGAAATTTTAGAACATCACTTAGTACCTTAGGTCATCTGCATTTTGATCACCAAAAATTAAGAGCTACTATTTATGTATACTCAGAAGGAATTGGTGATAGCATCATAAAGTTTCCCAGCTTGCCTGTGATGCTGATAAAGTTTAGTTTTCCATTTCTTAAGCTCTGCAATTTTCGAAGATAGTAGTGCCAAGAACCTGTTGGCAACCATAACATGTATACTAAGCATCCGTAATATAAAACTTGAATAATGAGTGTACCTAACTAAGCAACTGTCTAAAATTTAGTAGGAGCATCACATATAGCTACAAAGTTGGAGAAGTGTAATTCAACTCAATTTCAGTACTGCAGCCAAGTAAAAAGCATTTGGCACCGGCATGGTGCAAATATTACAAATGAGAAATGACAAAGAGAGCTATCAAATAGGAACACTTCTATGTCATGCTCCATTGCATACGGAAAATGGAAGTAGCTTCAGAAACTTGACTATAGTTTCAAACGGCATGCATTTTGCTTTTTTTTTTTATCAGCACAACACATAAGTTTGCATCGAGTTCCACAATCCTATTTCAATCCGAAAACTGAATGTGTTATAAAAATGACATTTACTTTCAAATGGAGTGACGTACACATTATCAACAAATTCTGTCACCATATATACAACGGAGCTGTGGTGCAGTTGTACACAAAAATCTATTGTAATATGTCTATTTATATTCGAGCTATGTGGTCTCTCCCTCAGCTAGCCTCCGGCTTTGGAGATGATCTATCTAATACCACTAGTACAAAACAGGGCTTTGGTTTAGGTCAAAAAAGAGCATTAATCCTGGTTCTCCTACGAACCGGGACCAATGGGTGCATCAGTCCCGATTCGTGAGGCCAGGGCGCCGGCCGGGCCGGGGTCCCAGTTTGTGTGACCCCTTTGGTCCCGTTCCAGACATGAACCGGGACTAAAGGGCCTTGCTCCTGGTGCTGCCCCTTTAGTCCCGGTTGGTGGCTGGAATTGGGACCAAAGGTTGTCCTTTAGTCCCAGTTTTAGACACAAACCGAGATCAATCATTCAAACCTTAGCATGTTCCTTTATCCTTACAGGGTAAGGTTTCTTTTTGATATAAGCAGTAGGCACAACTAGATCAACATTGTAAATGATAGTCTCGTCTTTAGCTTTTACAGGTTCTTTAATTTCTTCTTTAATAGGGGGATGATATTTAAACCACTTCTCCTTAGAGCGATCAACATGAGTAGCAAAAGATTCATGAAAAGAGGCTACTATCTCAGAGTTAAGTCCATATTTAGTGCTAACTATTGAAAAGCATTGGTATTCATAAAAGATTTAACACAATCCAACTCAAGCTTAATACCTGACTCTTTATCTTCGACGAGTTCCCAATCTTCAGAGTTGTGTTTAATTCTTTCCAAGAGATCCCACCTGAATTCAATAGTCTTCTTCATAAAAGAATCAGTACAAAAAGTATCGAGCATGGATTGATCATTATGAGAAAGCAGAGCATAAAAGTTCTGAATAATAATTTCTCTTGAGAGCTCATGATTGGGGCATGAATATAACATTGACTTAAGCCTCCCCCAAGCTAGAGCGATACTTTCTCCTTCACGTGGCCAAAAATTATATATATAATTTCGATCACGATGAACTAGATGCATATGATAAAATTTTTGGCGAAATTCCAATTTCAATCGATTCCAGCTCCAAGATCCAATATCATCGCATAGCCTATACCATGCCAATGCATTTCCCCCCAAAGATAAAGGGAAGACCTTCTTTTTAACTTCATCTCCGGGTAAACCTGCAATCTTAAATAATCCACAAATTTCATCCACATATATCGAGTGCATATCATGATGTTCAGTTCCATCTCCTGCATAAGGATTATCTAGCAGTTGCTCTATCATACCAAAGTAATTTCATAGCCAATATTTTCAGTAGGATTGTTTTCCATAGTAGCAAGTGACAATAAATTTCAGCACGTAGTAATAATTTTTTCTTACCAATTCCCACTTACCAAGAGCGCTTCACTCCCCAGCAATGGAGCCAGAAAAGATTCGTGATGACCCACAAGTGTAGGGGATCAATCATAGTCCTTTCGATAAGTAAGAGTGTCAAACCCAACAAGGAGCAGAAGGAAATGACAAGTGGTTTTCAGCAAGGTAATTTCTGCAAGCATTGAAATAGCGGTAATAAGTTGTTTGATAGCAAGATAACTGTAACAAGTACCGAGCAACAATAGTAACAATAAGTGCAGCAAGGTAGCCAGTCGTTTTGTGGCAAAGGACATGCCAAAACAGTTTCTTATAATAGGCAAAGCAATCTTCAGGGCACACGGGAATTTCTTCGAGTCACTTTCACCATGTTGGTTTGATTTGTGTTCGCTACTTTGATAATTTGATATGTGGGTGGACCGGTGCTTAGGTGTTGTTCTTACTTGAACAAACATCCTACTTATGATTAACCGCCTCGCAAGCATCTGCAACTACGAGAAAAGTATTAAGATAAAATCTAACCATATCGTTAAACATTTGGGGTCCAAATCGGTCCCTTACGAAGTAGCACATAAACTAGGGTTTAAGCTTCTGTCACTCTAGCAACCCATCATCTAATAACTACTCCACAATACATTCTCTTAGGCCCAAATATGGTGAAGTGTCATGTAGTCGACGTTCACATGACACCACTAAGGGAATCACAACATACACATCATCAAAATATCACACACATATCAAGTTCACATAATTACTGAAAGTGCGTTAAGTTGACTAGAGGGGGGGGGGTGAATAGGCGATTTTTACAAGTTCGTCACTGAGGAATTTCAGGGCAAGGAAATTCCTAAGTCACGAACAACTAGCAGCGGAATAAGTACTCAGATATAGACATCACAGAGCAATAACATAGTCATCATGATGAAATGAAAGACAAACACAAAGTACAGAAAGCATAAACACAAGATAAGCAAGCTGAAGACAATGTGACTGAAGAAATAGGGTTGAGGAAATAGAGAAAGTCTTCAGTCAAAGTCTTCAAATAGTAATGATCAGGTTCATCAACACATGAATGAGGAAATGAAAGGGTTGAGGAAATAGAACCCTTAGGCTTGGTGAAGATAATGATTTGGTAGACCAGTTCCAACTGCTGTGACAGTTGTATGTCTGGTTGGAACGGCTGAGTATTTAAACTCGAGGACACACATTCTGGGAGACACAGTCCTCACTGTATTCTCCTTGAGCTAAGATCACACAGATCTCGCCCAACACTCGTGGTAAGTCTTCATAGGTGACTTCCAAACCTTCACAGACTTGGTCACTCAGCGATCCACAATTCATCTTGGATGCTCAAACCATGACGCCTAACCATCTGGAGGATACACAGTCCTCAAAGGTAAAAAGCGGCGGTTCCAGGTAGGAACAATCTCTTCAGTGATGCTCAATTACTTTGGGTTTGTAGGTTTGGGTTTGGGATTTGGCTTTTCCTCACTTGATGATTTTCGCTCGAAGTCCTCGGAGGATGGGATGCTCTCAAATGACAAGTGTCAGTTTCTGTCGGAGCAGCCAACCATCTAGTGGTTGTAGGGGGCGGCTCCTTTTAGCCTAGGGAGCAGCTCGACATGATAAGACATAAATGCCCTTCAAGGATATGACCGTTAGGTGGTAGGATATTTTTGGAAACCTGGCGCGTAGCGCAGCAATGATCGGATTTGAGGTTCGAATTCCTCAGGGCTATCATGTCCCTCACTGTGTAGGCAATCCGCACTGGCGAATTCCTAACTCCTCAGTCAGAACAAATTCCTTAGAGAACAGAAGATCTTCGTCTCTGTCACTGAAGAAATTGACTGAACTGATATGAGATTTCCAATGGCTTCACTCGAAAGGATTGGGTAGGTATAGGATTTTGAGATGAGCATCACTTGGAAATCAGTTTCCTTAGTATTACCTCGACCCCCTTTAACAGTACGGTGTTTCCTATGACTCAAGAAAGAGAAAATGAAACTACGAAAACAAAAGTCTTCACGCTTCATAATCCTCGCATGGATATCCAAGTCTTCAAGGTCACACCAATTTTTTCACTTTCAAAGTCTTCAGGAGAACCAAAGTCTTCAGCTGAAGACATTCATTTTTAGGGGTCGACTTTCACTGTAAATATCAAACTCCTCATCGACTTATAGAGCCTGTGTACCCTCACAAACATATTAGTCCCTTAACCTATAAGTCTTCAATACACCAAAATCACTAAGGGGCACTAGATGCACTTACAATTACTTGCAACAAGATTTCTCCTGTGGCCTCAAGAACATAAGTAACTACTCAAAAGTGATAAGCATGCTCAAGATTAGAGGGGTATTAAATAGCATAATGGATCTGAACATATAGTCTTCCACCAAATAAACCATATAGTAATCATCTACAAGATGTAATTGAAGGAAATATGCCCTAGAGGCAATAATAAAGTTGTTATTTATATTTCCTTATATCATGATAAATGTTTATTATTCATGCTAGAACTGTATTAACCGGAAACTTAGTACATGTGTGAATACATAGACAAACAGAGTGTCACTAGTATGCCTCTACTTGACTAGCTCGTTGAATCAAAGATGGTTAAGTTTCCAAGCCATGGACATGAGTTGTCATTTGATTAACGAGATCACATCATTAGGAGAATGATGTGATTGACTTGACCCATTCCGTTAGCTTACACTTGATCATTTAGTATGTTGTTATTGCTTTCTTCATGACTTATACATGTTTCTATGACTATGAGATTATGCAACTCCCGTTTATCGGAGGAACGCTTTGTGTGCTACCAAACGTCACAGCATAACTGGGTGATTATAAATGTGCTCTACAGGTGTCTCCGAAGGTACTTGTTGAGTTGGCGTATTTCGAGATTAGGATTTGTCACTGCGATTGTCGGAGAGGTATCTCTGGGCCCTCTCGGTAATGTACATCACTATAAGCCTTGCGAGCAATGTGACTAACGAGTTAGTTGCGGGATGATGCATTACATAACGAGTAAAGAGACCTGCCGGTAATGAGATTGAACTAGGTATTGAGATACCAACGATCGAATCTCGGGCAAGTAACATACCGATGACAAAGGGAACAACGTATGTTGTTATGCGGTTTGACCGATAAAGATCTTCGTAGAATATGTGGGAATCAATATGAGCATCCAGGTTCTGCTGTTGGTTATTGACTGGAGACGTGTCTCGGTCATGTCTACATAGTTCTCGAACCCGTAGCGTCCGCACGCTTAAAGTTCGGTGACGATTTATATTATGAGTTATGTGTTTTGATGTACCAAAGGTAGTTCGCAGTCCCGGATGAGATCAGGGACATGACGAGGAGTCTCAAAATGATCGAGACGTAAAGATCGATATATTGGACGACTATATTGGGACATCGAAAAGGTTCCGAGTGATTCAGGTATTTAACGGAGTACCGGAGAGTTACGGGAATTTGCCGGGGAGTATATGGGCCTTATTGGGCTTTAGGGGAAAGAGAGAGGGGTGGCTGCGAGCACCCTCCCAAGGCCTAGTCCGAATTGGACAAGGGGGAGGGGCTGCGCCCCCTCCTTCCCTCTCGTCTCTTTTCCCTTTCCTTGACTCCTACTCCTACTACATGGAAGGGGGGGGGGGGAATCCTACTCCCGGTGGGAGTAGGACTTCCGAGGGCACGCCATAGAGAGGGCCGGCCCCTCCCCTCCTCTCCTCCTTTATATACTGAGGCAAGGGGTACCCCATAGACACACAAGTTGATCTATTGATCTATTCCAGCCGTGTGCGGTGCCCCCCTCCACCATATTCCACCTCGATCATATCGTAGCGGTGCTTAGGCGAAGCCCTGCATCGGTCGCAACATCATCATTGTCACCACTCCGTCATGCTGACGAAACTCTCCCGTGAAGCTCTGCTGGATCGGAGTTCTCGGGACGTCCTCGAGCTAAACGTGTGCTGAACTCGGAGGTGCCGTACATTCAGTACTTGGATCGGTCGGATCGTGAAGACGTACGACTACATCAACCGCGTTGTGCTAACGCTTCCGCTTTCGGTCTATGAGGGTACGTGGACAACACTCTCCCCTCTCGTTGCTATGCATCACCATGATCTTGCGTGTGCGTAGGATTTTTTTTGAAATTACTATGTTCCCCAATAGTGGTATCAGAGCCAGATTTATGCGTAGATGTCATATGCACGAGTAGAACACACGTGAGTTGTGGGCGATACAAGTCATACTGCTTACCAACATGTCATACTTTGGTTCGGCGGTATTGTTGGATGAAGGGGTCCGGACCGATATTATGCGTACGCTTACGCGAGACTGGTTCTACCGACGTGCTTTGCACATAGGTGGCTGGCGGGTGTCTGTTTCTCTAACTTTAGTTGAACCGAGTGTGACTACGCCCGGTCCTTGTGAAGGTTAAAGCATCACTAACTTGACGAAATATCATTGTGGTTTTGATGCGTAGGTAAGAACGGTTCTTGCTCAGCCCGTAGCAGCCACGTAAAACTTGCAACAACAAAGTAGAGGATGTATAACTTGTTTTTGTAGGGCATGTTGTGATATGATATGGTTAAGACGTAGTGCTTTATTTTATTGTATGAGATGATCATGTTTTGTAACCAAGTATCGGCAACTGGCAGGAGACATATGGTTGTCATTTTATTGTATGCAATGCTATCGCCATGTAATTGATTTAATTTATCACTAAGCGGTAGCGATTGTCCTAGAAGCAATAGTTGGCGAGACGACAATGATGATACGATGGAGATCAAGGTGTCACGCTGAAAGATCGAGGATGTCGCCTAGAATGGGGGGGGGGGTGAATAGGTGCTTTAAAATAATTACGGTTTAGGCTTGAACAAATGCGGAATAAAACTAGCGGTTAATTTGTCAAGCACAAAACCTACAACAACTAGGCTCACCTATGTGCACCAACAACTTATGCTAAGCAAGATAAGCAACTATGTGATAGCAAGATATATGACAAAGAATAATATGGCTATCACAAAGTAAAGTGCATAAGTAAATGGGCTCGGGTAAGAGATAACCGAGGCACGCGGAGACGACGATGTATCCCGAAGTTCACACCCTTGCGGATGCTAATCTCCGTTTGGAGCGGTGTGGAGGCACAATGCTCCCCAAGAAGCCACCAGGGCCACCGTAATCTCCTCACGCCCTCGCACAATGCAAGATGCCGTGATTCCACTAAGGGACCCTTGAGGGCGGTCACCGAACCCATACAAATGGCGACCCTTGGGGGCGGTCACCGAATCCGTACACTTTGGCAATCCTTGGGGGCGGTCACCGGTACTTGTCAAATGGCTCGGGGCGATCTCCACAACCTAATTGGAAACACATTACCAACCTTATCCTTATCAATAATAATTGGGTTGGATAAGTTACCACTAGTGCATGAAGAAGTGACGTGACCTTTCACACGGCATAAGTAGCAACGTCTACTCTTCACTTTCTTCTCACTTGGTTTCTCAATTTCAGAAGCATTAACTTGAGTCTTCTTGGGAAGAGGCCTTTCTTCAACTTGATGTTGAGCATGAGATTGAACTTGTGCCCTCTTCCCTTGTTGCTTGACACTAATGGTCTTATTCTTCAATGGGCAAGATCTAACATGATGCCCTTCGACTTTGCACTTGAAGCAAACAATCTTGGCCGAATTCTTGACTTGTTCTTGGCACTTCTTGTTCAACTTGGGCTTCTTATTCTTGTTGGAGTTGAATCCAAGTCCACCTTTGTCATTGGGGGATTTTTGCACACTCAAGATATTGTTGAGTGTGGCCTTCCCTTCAAGACACTTTTCCAAGTCTTTCTTCAAAGAAGTGACTTGGGCCTTGAGCTCTTTGATTTCCTCTACATGGTTAGTCTCAACACAAGTACTAGAGGAAGTATAAGCTTCATCGTTAGAGCAACAAGGCAAGGAAAGCAATTCATCACAAGATGTACCAACATTGTGAGTAGATGAATTGCAAGGACTAGCACATGGCAATATACTATTTTGACTAGAAGTAGTGCTAGTATCCACATGAGGCTCACTAGATGTTACCTTAGCAATCATGGCCTCATGAGCTATATTTAGCACACTATGGGATACTAGAAGATCATCATGAGAGCTTGAGAGCTTTTCATGACTTTCTTCCAATTTCCCATAATTGCAAGATAGCACCTCAAGTTGAGCCCGTAGCTCAACATTCTCCTTCAAAATGGATGCTTCACAAGTAATAGAATTAGTAGCACAAGCATCATCATTAACAACAAGAGGAGAAGGCAACTTGGCAAGCTCTTTTAAATAAGAAGCTTCAAGTTGAGCATGAGACTCGGTGAGTTTGATGAGCTCACCCTTGATGACCCTTGAGCCATTTTCGAGGTGCTCAAAATCCTCAAGGAGTCTAGCATGAGCAACTTCAAGCTTAGCATTTTTAGTTTCAAAAACATTGGCCACCTCAAGAGATCTATCAGTAGATTCCTTCACTCTAGACAATTCTAGAGCAAAAGTCTCCTCAAGAGATTCCTTGATGGTTTGTTCATATTCAAGAGCTTGAGATAGCTCCGCGATCTCATTTGCGTAATCACGCCCATGAGCTTCCATTTTCTCAATGGTGACCTCATGCTCCTCGAGATGAGATTCCAACTCCTCAATATATTTCTTGCCCTCAATGGCAATGGACATAATTTCCATGAAGTTGGAACGAGCAATTTTATTTTTATGAAGAGCTTTAAAAATTATCTCCCCCTTAGTTTTTAAGGAGGCAACATTATCATTCTCTTCATCATTATCCTCATCATCATTAGCATCAACATCATCATCAAGAGACATATTGGGGTACAAAGTAGGAGATACCTTTGATGCCTTAGCCATAAGGCAAAAAGCAATAGATGATGATGTAGGATCCCTTGAGGCACCATTAAACACCACATCTTGTTCCATGGAGTGTTCGGTTTCCTCTACATTGTTAGCACAATAATTCGAGGAAATAGATGCATTTTTATCATGGCAACAAGACATAGCAAGCATATCATCATGCGATTTATTCAAGCAATTTCTACATGATATGCAAGGACTATCAACACAAGCATGTGAAACATTTGGAGTGCTCGAAGTGTTAAAGCCCAAAGAAGGAGCACTGCAATAATATAGTGATGAAGAATCATCCACAGTAAGCATACTATCATCATTGCAATGACCAGCACTACTCACCATATCATTTCCTTGTGGCAAACCACATGTAGGTGAAGTAGAAGAAGTTGAGAAGACTATACGACCGGAGGTGGAGGGAGAACAATCATCCCCACAAATATTGGACACACCATATTTATCTTGAAGCTTTGTCCATAACTCATGAGCATCCCGGAACGGCATGAGTTCAAATATAACTACATTGCTCAAAGCATCAAAAAGCACATTAGAAGCTTGAGAATTGAGATAAGAGTTTTTCTCATCCTCTAAAGATAATCTTTGGGGATCCTCTGGAGGAGAAAAACCCATATCTACAATTCGCTCTAAATTTGGGTCCATGACCCTAAAGAGATTAAGCATGCGAATTACCCAAACATCAAAATTTGTGCCATCGAAACTAAGAGTGTCAGAGAATCCTAATCCTCTAGTCGACATCTTTACTCTCTAGGCGGTAAAGCCTAATAAAGAGAGACGAATCTCTGATACCAATTGAAAGATTGAGGATGTCGCCTAGAGGGTTGGGGGTGAATAGGTTCTTTAAAATAATTACGGTTTAGGTTTGAACAAATGTGGAATAAAACTAGCGGTTAATTTGTCAAGCACAAAACCTACAACAACTAGGCTCACCTATGTGCACCAACAACTTATGCTAAGCAAGATAAGCAACTATGTGATAGCAAGATATATGACAAAGAACAATATGGCTATCACAAAGTAAAGTGCATAAGTAAAGGGGCTCGGGTAAGAGATAACCGAGGCACGCGGAGACGACGATGTATCCCGAAGTTCACACCCTTGCGGATGCTAATCTCCGTTTGGAGCGGTGTGGAGGCATAATGCTCCCCAAGAAGCCACCAGGGCCACCGTAATCTCCTCATGCCCTCGCACAATGCAAGATGTCGTGATTCCACTAAGGGACCCTTGAGGGCGGTCACCGAACCCGTACAAATGGCGACCCTTGAGGGCGGTCACCGAACCCGTACACTTTGGCAATCCTTGGGGGCGGTCACCGGTACCCGTCAAATTGCTCGGGGCGATCTCCAGAACCTAATTGGAGACCCCGACGCTTGCCCGGAGCTTTACACCTCAATGATTGAGCTCCGAACACCACCAACCATCTAGGGCACCAAGGCACCCAAGAGGAACAAGCTCTAGGGTGCCCAAACACCCAAGAGTAATAAGCTTCTCAAACTTCACTTCCACGTATCACCATGGAGAACTCAAACCGATGCACCAAATGCAATGGCAAGGGCACACGGAGTGCCGAAGTCCTTCTCTCCCAAATCCCACCAAAGCAACTAATGCTAGGGAGGAAAATGAGAAGAAGAACGAAAGAAGAACACGAAGAACTTCAAGATCTATATCCAAGGGGTTCCCCTCACTTAGAGGAGAAAGTGATTGGTGGAAACGTGGATCTAGATCTCCTCTCTCTTTTCCCTCAAGAACTAGCAAGAATCCATGGAGGGATTGAGAGTTAGCAAGCTCGAAGAAGGTCAACAATGGGGGAAGAACACGAGCTCCAAGGATTAGGTTCATTAGGGAAGAAGACCCCCTTTTATAGGACCTCCCGAATCCAACCGTTATGTGCTCAGGTCGTGCACAAGCGGTACTACCGCTTGGAGGAGCGGTACTACCGCTTAGCACGGTCAAAACAGCCCAAACGAGAGAGAAAACACGAGATTTTGGTCCGGGGCGGTACTACCGCTCAGGAGCAGCGGTAGTACCGCTCTGGAGCGGTAGTAAAAAATTACATCCGCTCTAGTCGCGGTAGTACCGCTGCAGCCTTTACCAAAACAGCCACAACTTTTGCAAACGGACTCCGAATTCAACGAAACAAAGTTTGTTTGAAAGCTAACGACATGGGCTAACACAATATTGATAGAAATATCAAGAATAAGCAAATAAGAAAAGTCCCATAAGAAAATGGTGAGAACCCTTCATCGGATAAGACCGGTAAAACCTCCAACATCGAAAACATCATAGAAGACGCATGCGAAATCCGTTTTCGATGAACTCAAGCTTGTCACCAAGATGACCGTAAGCTCTAAGACTCAAAAAGATAACCAAACAAGAACCAAGAAACATGATGCAAGGATGCAATGGTTTGAGCTCTCTACTAACGATACGATCAAGCTACCAACTTGAGAGCCCCCCTTGATAGTACGACAAACGATCCTATAACTCGATCTCCCAACTACCACCACAAGACCGGTAAAATAGAAAATCTGTCAAGGGAAAACCTTTGCCTTGCACATGGTCCACTTGAGCTAGATGAAGACGATCTTGACTCCCTCAAGTTGGACCACCTTTCTTGATTGCGTTGGCTCGATGAAGACTAGATGATTGCTCCCCCATAGTTCACTATGGGTGAGCCACTCTTCGGCACATCTTCACAAGTCCATTGACACCACAATGGATGGCAAGATTCAAGCACTTGATCTCTTCATGATGCTCCACTTGAACTTGCACACGGCAATCTTGATGACGATCACCACTTGATGTCATCCTTTCCATGGGTTGTATGATATCTTCTGACGCAAGCCCATGGATACGTACCTAACCCCACATACAACTCTCACATAGACCATGGGTTAGTACATAAAGTGTAATGGACAATGCTTACCATACCATGGGATCACTTGATCCCTCTCGGTACATCTTCTACGCTTTGTGAGTTGATCAACTTGATTCACTCTTGACTTAGTCTTGATCAACCTTGAATCTTTGCAACACTCTTCATTTGGATGATGTCTTGAAGGTAAAAATGAATGATCACACAACCTTCTTCTTCAAGACATGCTTGCAATAAGCTCAACACTCACATGACCAATCTTTGGATAATTCCTTAATAGCAACTTGGTCAACTCAAAAACTTCTTGAAACCAACACATGGACTTCAAGACAAGCCTATGGACAAATCCTTCAAATACTACTCAAGACAACCATTAGTCCATAGAGATTGTCATCAATTACCAAAACCAAACATGGGGGCACCATATGTTCTTTCACGCGCCGGTGACGATGGTGATCATTACGGTGCTTCGAAGATGGAGATCACAAGCACAAGATGATGATGGCCATATCATATAACTTATATTGATTGCATGTGATGTTTATCCTTTATGCATCTTATTTTGCTTTGATTGACGGTAGCATTATAAGATGATCTCTCACTAAATTTGAAGATAAAAGTGTTCTCCCTGAGTATGCACGGTTGCCAAAGTTCGTCGTGCCGAGACACCACGTGATGATCGGGTGTGATAAGCTCTATGTTCATCTACAACGGGTGCAAGCCAGTTTTGCACACGCATAATACTTAGGTTATACTTGACGAGCCTAGCATATGCAGATATGGCCTCGGAACACTGAGACCGAAAGGTCGAGCGTGAATCAGATAGTAGATATGATCAACATAATGATGTTCACCATTGAAAACTACTCCATTTCACGTGATGATCGGTTATGGTTTAGTTGATTTGGATCACGTGATCACTTAGATGATTAGAGAGATGTCTATCTAAGTGGGAGTTCTTAAGTAAATATGATTAATTGAACTTTAATTTATCATGAACTTAGTCCTGATAGTATTTTGCAAATAATGTGGTAGATCAATAGCTCGCGTTGTTGCTTCCCTATGTTTTATATGTGTTCCTAGAGAAAACTAAGTTGAAAGATGATAGTAGAAATGATGCGGACTAGGTCCGTGATTTGAGGTTTATCCTCATTGCTGCATAGAAGAATTATGTCCTTGATGCACCGCTAGGTGACAGACCTATTGCAAGAGCAGATGCAAATGTTATGAACGTTTGGCTAGCTCAATATGATGACTACTTGATAGTTTAGTGCACCATGCTTAACAGTTTAGAATCGGGACTTCACAGACGTTTTGAACGTCATGGACCATATGAGAAGTTCCAAGAGTTGAAGTTAATACTTCAAGCAAATACCCGAGTTGAGAGATGTGAAGTCTCTAACAAGTTCTATAGCTAAAATATGGAGGAGAATAGCTCAAGCAGGGAGCACGTGCTCAGATTGTCTGGGTAATACAATCGCTTGAATCAAGTGGGAGTTAATCTTCCAGATAAGATAGTGATTGACAAAGTTCTCTAGTCACCATCACCAAGTCAGTAGAACTTTGTGATGAACTATAGTATGCAAGGGATGACGAAAATGATTCCCGAGCTCTTCGTGATACCGAAATAAACGAAGGTAAAAATAAAAAAAAGCATCAAGTGTTGATGATTAAATGAGATCACTAGTTTCAAGAAAAGGGAATGAAAGGGAACTTCAAGAAGATTGGCAAGCAAGTTGTCACTCCCGTGAAGAAGCCCAAAGCTGGACCAAAGCCTGAAACTGAGTGCTTCTACTGCAAAGGAAATGGTCACTAGAAGTGGAAATACCCTGAATATTTGGTAGATAAGAAGAATGGCAAAGTGAACAAGGGTATATTTGATATACAGGTTATTGATGTGTACCTTACTAGTGTTTATAGTAACCCTTGGGTATTTGATACTTGTTTGGTTGCTAAGATTAGTAACTCGAAACAGGAGTTACAGAATAAACGGAAACTAGTTAAGGGTGAAGTGATGATGTGTGTTGGAATTGGTTCCAAGATTGATATGATCCTCATTGCACACTCCCTATATTTTTGAGATTAGTGTTGAATCTAAATAAATGTTATTTGGTGTTTGCGTTGAGCATAAATATGATTAGATCATGTTTATTGCGATACAATTATTCATCTAAGAGAGAGAATAAATTGTTATTCAGTTTACATGAATAAAACCTTCTATGTTCATACACCCAATGTTGATGGTTTATTGAATCTTGACCATAGTGATACACATATTCATAATACTAGTCATCTACCAGTGTGGCTGCACGGGCTAGAAATTTCTCTCTCTAACATTGTTGTGTAAATTCATTTGTCACATAAACATTTTTGGATAGCTATACTTGTTGGTCAAACACATCATGTGTCCTACAATAGATGAAGAGAAGTGTAGAGACACCCTAATATGTTTCTATCGATTGAACCTTTCTTGACCTGATGAGCTACCGAGTCTTGAAATAACTGGTACATATACCAGGTCAAATCTTAAAAAAAATTATAAATCAACTACAATTTGGAAGCTGTTAGGGACAGATATTCTTTTAATTTTTGATTTATTTCATCTCGGTCATGTTTCTTTGTTTCAAAAGGAATGAAAAAAATCATTCACGAATAGACTTTTTTTTTCAAAAGGAATAACTGGACGTGATTTTTTAATTTCATTTTTCTCATAGGAACATGCATGTGGCTGAAAAACATTTAGGCGTACTTTTTCTTAAGCATGAAGTTTTGGCGAGCAATTATTAGTACGGGGCATTAATTTGTTTTTTGTCAAGGGAGCACACACGTGGTTTTTATTTTGGTGATATTTAGGACATGGACTCTTTTTCTAGCATTGGGCCTAAGGACGTTTCATTCATTTGTATCTTCATTTGATAACATGTCTTCTTTTTCCTTTATGAACGGAGAAGGCAAATGAATTTGCTTTGGTTGGTACTTGAATGTGGGCATGCGGGACAATTTTCGGTGCATGTGGGTTTAATGCTTTTTCATACCTTTGGTACGTTTGGTTTTTCCATTAAAAAATTATATGGCATGGCCGCCTAACTAAGCTTGACCATTAAATTTGAATATAATAGGTTTATGATTAATAGCGATTTTTTGGAGCCTTAAAATTAATGTATATTTTTCTATTTTTTTTACCTTAAGTGATTCTCGCAATAAAATTCCTGGCTTATATTTTTTTACTAATAATTTTTTTCTCGAAAACGAAGAGAGACTGAAGGGAGGAATACGTCTCCAACGTATTTATAATTTATAAAGCATTTATGCTATTTTATTATCTGTTTTGAATGATTATGGGCTTTATTATACACTTTTATATTACTTTTGGGACTAACCTACTAACCGGAGGCCCAACCCATATTGTTGTTTTCTTGCCTATTTCAGTGTTTCAAAGAAAAGGAATATCAAACGGAGTCCAAACGGAATGAAACCTTCAGGAGCGTAATTTTTGGAACGAACATGATCCATGAGACTTGGAGTTCACGTCAGAGAAGCTTCAAGGAAGCCACGAGGGTGGGGGGCGCCCCCCTACTGGGCGCGCCCCCTGTCTCGTGGGCCCCTCGAGACTCCCCCGACCGACTTCTTTCACCTATATATATCCATATACCTCGAAAACATCAAAACAAAAGATAGACCAGGAGTTCCGCCGCCGCAGGCCTCTATAGCCACCAAAAACCTCTCGGGAGCCCGTTCCGGCACCCTGCCGGAGGGGTATCCCTCACCGGTGGCCATCTTCATCATCCCGGCGCTCTCCATGACTAGGAGGGAGTAGTTCACCCTCGGGGCTGAGGGTATGTACCAATAGCTATGTGTTTGATCTCTCTCTCTCTCTCTCTCTCTCTCTCTCTCTCTCTCTCGTGTTCTCTCTCGTGTTCTCTCTATGGCACGATCTTGATGTGTCACGAGCTTTGCTATTATAGTTGGATCTTATGATGTTTCTCCCCCTCTACTCTCTTGTAATGGATTGAGTTTTCCCTTTGAAGTTATCTTATCGGATTGAGTCTTTAAGGATTTGAGAACACTTGATGTATGTCTTGTCGTCCTTATCTGTGGTGACAATGGGATATTCACGTGATTCACTTGATGTATGTTTTGGTGATCAACTTGCGGGTTCCGCCCATGAACCTATGCATTGGGGTTGGCACACGTTTTCATCTTGACTCTCCGGTAGAAACTTTGGGGCACTCTTTGAAGTACTTTGTGTTGGTTGAATGAATGAATCTGAGATTGTGTGATGCATATCGTATAATCATGCCCACGGATACTTGAGGTGACAATGGAGTATCTAGGTGACATTAGGGTTTTGGTTGATTTGTGTCTTAAGGTTTTATTCTAGTATGAACTCTATGATAGATCGAACGGAAAGAATAGCTTCATATTATTTTACTACAGACTCTTGAATAGATAGATCAAAAAGGATAACTTCGAGGTGGTTTCATACCCTACCATAATCTCTTTGTTTGTTCTCCGCTATTAGTTGCTTTGGAGTGACTCTTTGTTGCATATTGAGGGATAGTTATATGATCCAGTCACTGTTCAAGAAATCTTCCGATTCACCGATTAATCTTCCGATTTATCGCTAATCGGGGGGTGACCGATAAGATTATGCCTTATCTTTTCCGTGTATCTTTTGGACCGATTTATCGTTCTGACAAGCGATTTATCGGGAATCTACTGATAAATTAGAACTATTCATATCACGATGTTTGCAAAAACTATGTTTATTTATGTTTTGTGGACCTTGTTACGAAATATGTACTATTTTCCTATTTTGTTTGCCATTATATAAGGATTCAAAGGCTAGAAATCAAGGTAACACTTTTGTCAAATATTGTTTTGGTGTTGAATATAGCGTATTTTAGTGTTGGGAACCTGTTATTTGCAAAAAAACATCCGATTAATAGTCGACAGATAAATTCGATTAATCGGCCGATTTCCGATTAATCCCTAACCCCTAGTTGACCGAAACGATAATGATAAGCGATATCCTCAACATTGGATCTAGTTATGTTATTATTGTTGAGAGAACTTGCACTAGTGAAAGTATGAACCTTAGGCCTTGTTTCCTAGCATTGCAATACCGTTTGTGCTCACTTTTATCGCTTGCTACCTTGCTGTTTTTATTATTTCATATTACAAATACCTTTATCTACCATCCATATTGCACTTGTATCACCATCTCTTCGCCGAACTAGTGCACCTATACAATTTACCATTGTATTGGGTGTGTTGGGGACACAGGAGACACTTTGTTATTTGGTTGCAGGGTTGTTTGAGAGAGACCATCTTCATCCTACGCCTCCCATGGATTGATAAACCTTAGGTCATCCACTTGAGGGAAATTTTCTACTGTCCTACAAACCTCTGCACTTGGAGGCCCAACAACGTCTACAAGAAGAAGGTTGTGTAGTAGACATCAAGCTCTTTTCTGGCGCCGTTGCCGGGGAGGTGAGTGCTTGAAGGTATATCTTTAGATCTTGCAATCGAATCTTTTTTTTCTTGTTTTATCACTAGTTTAGTCTATAAAAGAAAACTATAAAAAAATAGAATTAAGTTTGACTCATACGCTTCATCTTTTTAATATCTTTCGTAAGAATGATGGTAAGGAAAATTGTGCTCAAGTGCTAGAAGAAGAAATCTATAAAATGTTTTGCACTAAATCTTTGAATGATGAGCATGATTGCAATGTTGTTAGTATGAACTCCTTGAATATCCATATTACTAATGATGATTGCACTAGTTATGATGAAAATGTCTCCTATAAGCATGTCTATTTTTGTGGAGTAGATTGGGTTTGCAAGTACACACATAGGGAAAATATATATTGCAAGAGGCATAAGCATTTAGAAACTAAACTGTTGCAAGAAAGGTTAAATGTGAGTGCTGAAAATTTACATTTCCTTTGCCTTACTTGTGAACTTTGCAATGAACGTGGTCATTTACATCTCCGATGCAAATTATTTCATGATTGAATCATGTCCAAAAATTGTGATGATTTTATTTCCCTTGTGCATTATAATGAACTTAGTTTGCTTATGGGTTATGAATAAATGAAAAGTTTAATTAAGCACCTCCCAGAATTTGCCCGTTATAAACTCTTGATTTTGATCTAGAGAAAATTTATTTGTACTGTGCGGTGAATTGCATTGAAAATCCTTATATTGCCAATTACCTAAAGAAAAGAAAACAAATAGAAGATGAAGAGAATACTAATGAAAGGGAAGAGACTTCCCATTATCCTCCTATTATTTCTTGTGATGAATCAGGTATCGAGGAGGAGCTTTCTATTCAACCAATCTCATCAATAAGGAGCTCAAAAAGGAAGGTTGAACCCACACATAATGTGAAAAAGAAAAACAAAAGAAGGAGCAACAAAGGTAAAAAGGTATACCTCCCAAATGATATTGCTCCTACTACTCATTGTGATGATGATAATTGCTATACTAATGGTGCTATCCATACTATTAATGATGAGAGTGATTATGCTTATGATATGAAAAGGCCCAAGCTTGGGGAAGCTATGTTTGATGAGAATGACATATTTGAGAATATATTTTCTGAAATTAATGTTTGTACCAAGCTTGGGGATGCTATGTGTTGGGGAACGTAGTAATTTCTAAAAAATTCCTACGCACACGCAAGATCATGGTGATGTATAGCAACGAGAGGGGGAGTGTATCTTCATACCCTTGAAGATCGCTAAGCGGAAGCGTTTATCAACGCGGTTGATGTAGTCGTACGTCTTCACGATCCGACCGATCCAAGTACCGAACGCATGGCACCTCCGAGTTCTGCACACGTTTAGCTCGATGACGTCCTCGCCTTCTCGATCCAGCAAGACAAGCGAAGTAGTAGATGAGTTCCGGAAGCACGACGGCGTGGTGATGGTGTTGGTGAAGAACAATCTCCGCAGGGCTTCGCCTAAGCACTACGGAAACTATGACGGAGGATGAACTAGAGGGGACGGGGTTGCCGGCACACGGCTTGGTGTTTCTTGATGTGTCTTTGGTGCTAGCCCTGCCCCTCTATTTATATGTTGAGCCTTGGGGTCGAAACTTGGAGTAAAAGCCTCCACAAAGTCAGTTTCACCCGAAAGGCAAGAGTCCTTCTCGGACTCCAGGGCCAGACGCCAGGGTTCCCGGCGTCTGGACCCTGGCGTCTGGCCCATGGACTCCGCAAAACTTCCTTTTGCGCTTTCCAAAAACCTTGTGGGATTTCCCCTTTGGCCCAAATAACGTGTTCTCGTACCCAAACATTTCGGGAAACATCCGGAACCCCTTCCGGAGATCAAACACAATTATCCCATATATCAAACTTTATCTCCGGACCATTCCGGAGTTCCTCGTCATGTCCATGATTTCATCCGGGACTCCGAACAACATTCGGCTACCAACATACATAACTCATATAATACTATATCGTCAATGAAACGTTAAGCGTGCAGACCCTACGGGTCCGAGAACTATGTAGACATGACCTAGAACTGTTTTCGGTCAATAACCGTTAGCGGGACCTGGATGCCCATATTGGCTCCCACATATTCTACGAATATCTTTATCGGTCAAACCGCATAACAACATACATTGTTCCCTTTGTCATCGATATGTTACTTGCCCGAGATTCGATCGTCGGTATCTCAATACCTACTTCAATCTCGTTACCGGCAAGTCTCTTTACTCATTCCGTAATACATCATCTCACAACTAACTCATTAGTTGTAATGCTTGCAAGGCTTATAGTGATGTGCATTACCGAGAGGGCCCAGAGATACCTCCCCGACAATCAGAGTGACAAAACCTAATCTCAAAATATGCCAACCCAACATGTACCTTTGGAGACACCTGTAGTACTCCTTTATAATCACCCAGTTACGTTGTGACATTTGCTAGAACCCAAAGTGTTCCTCCATTAAACGGGAGTTACATAATCTCATAGTTACAGGAACATGTATAAGTCATGAAGAAAGCAATAGCAACATACTAAACGACAAGTGCTAGGCTAACGGAATGGGTCAAGTCAATCACATCATTCTCCTAATGATGTGATCCCGTTAATCAAATGGCAACTCATGTCTATGGCTAGGAAACTTAACCATCTTTGATTCAACGAGCTTGTCAAGTAGAGGCATACTAGTGACACTATGTTTGTCTATGTATTCACACATGTATTATGTTTTCGGTTAATACAATTCTAGCATGAATAATAAACATTCATCATGATATAAGGAAATAAATAATAACTTTATTATTGCCTCTAGGGCATATTTCCTTCACTATGTTTAATGAAGATGATATTTTTAGCCTCCCAAGTTTTGATATGCAAAGTTGTTATGATGATAGCATGCCTCTTACTTATGATTATATTGATGAAAGTGGGTTTGGAAGAGTGTCAACTTTAGGAAGTAATGATCCCACTATTTTGGAGGATGTTGAATCTTATTGTGATGAATATGAAAGTGGATTTGGAAGAGTGTCAACTTTATTTAGTGATGATTCCACTATCTTGGAAGAGGTTTCAATCGATTATGATGAGAACAAAGTTGCTACTTATGATGATTATTGTGATAAAACTTATGCTATAAAGAGTAGTGATGATTATATTTAAAAAACTTGTCATGATTATGATTACCCTTTTTCTGAACATTACTCTTTTAATGTGGAAACAATTTACAGTATTCAAGTCTCTTATGATACTCCCACTATTCCGAATGAGAAGAATCTTGCTTATGTGGAGAGTAGTAAAATTTCTATGCTTGTAGATCATGAAAAGTATGCTTTAGGTGCTAGTTATATTGTTGAATTCATTCATGATGCTACTGAAAACTATTATGAGGGAGGAACATATGCTTGTAGGAATTGCAATAATATCAAGTTTCCTCTCTATGTGTTGAAAATTTTGAAGCTATGCTTGTTGTACCTTCCTATGCTAGTTGATTATTGTTCCCATCAGTTGTTTGCTCACAAAATACCTATGCATAGGAAGTGGGTTAGACTTAAATGTGCTAGTCATATTCTTCATGATGCTCTCTTTATGTTTCAATTCTTATCTTTTATGTGAGCATCATTAAAATCAGCATGCCTAGCTAGGGGCGTTAAACGATAGCTCTTGTTGGGAGGCAACCCAACTTTATTTTTGTTCTTTGATTTTTGCTCCTGTTTAGTAATAGATAATTCATCTATCCTCTGGTTATATGTGGTTTTATGTTTTAACTAGTGTTTGTGCCAAGTAGGACCTTTGGGAAGACTTGGTTGAAGTCTTTATGATCTTGCTGTAAAAAACAGAAACTTTAGCGCTCACGAGAATAGGTGCCATTTTATACTGGAGAGAGATTTTAGGTGGATTCTTTTTGAAGATTATTAATAGGCAAATTCCTAAGGTCCACCAATTTATTTAGGAATTTTTGAAGTTACAGAAGTATTCGAATGGTACACATTACTACAGACTGTTCTGTTTTTGACAGATTCTGTTTTCATTGTGTTGTTTGCTTATTTTGATGAATCTATGAGAAGTATCGGAGGGTATGAACCATAGAGAAGTTGGAATACAGTAGATATTACACCAATATGAATTTATAATGAGTTCATTACAGTACCTTAAAGTGGTGGTTTGTTTTCTTTTACTAACGAAGCTTACGAGTTTTCTGTTAAGTTTTGTGTGGTTGAAGTTTTCAAGTTTTGGGTAAAGATTCGATGGACTCTGGAATAAGGAGTGGAAAGATCCTAAGATTGGGGATGCCCAATGCACCCCAAGGTAATATCCAAGGACAACCAAGAGCCTAAGCTTGGGGATGCCCCGGAAGGCATACCCTCTTTCATCTTCGTTCATCGGTAACTTTACTTGGAGCTATATTTTTATTCACCACATGATATGTGTTTTGCTTGGAGCGTCATTTTATTTTGTTAGTATTTGCTTTATGTTATTTATAATAATGATTTTCATCTATATTTTCAATAAAAATGTCAAGGATAGCCTTTACCATGCTTATTTTGCTAGTATACATGTTGTTGTTTGAAAACAGAAAGTTTACCGCAGTTGCAAAAATTCCCTAGAAAAGTAAGAGAATGATATAATGTTGAATCTTTTTGCATATTGAGATCTGATAAATCTTATACAGCATATTATTTTTCTTATAATTTTTGGAGTTAGGTAAGTATGATGAATCTTGCATTCTTTGCAGACTATACTGTTTTGGCAGATTGCTGTTATGTTTGCATTGTTTGCATATGTTTGCTTGTTTAATGATTCTATTTTAGGATAGGTGTATTAAATATGCAGAGGAATTTAGTATGCATTGTTTAATAATAATTCTAATGATTTGCTACAGTAGAGAATGATATGGTTTTGCATTGTTTTATACTAACTTATCTCACGAGTTCTTGTTGAGTTTGGTGTGGATGAAGCTTTTGAGATTTAGGAAACCGTGATATGAGAGGAATTAAGGAGACACAAAATCTCAATATTGGGGATGCCCAAGGCACCCCAAGATAATATTTCAATAAGTCTCAAGCATCCAAGCTTGGGGATGCCCCGGTAGGCATCCCACCTTTCTTCTTCAACAATTATCGGTTAGTATCCGTTAAACCTAAGTTTTAGCTTCTTCACATGAGTCGTGCTATCCTTGAAATTCCATTTTATTTTGTTTTGCTTGCTGTTTGAATAAAATACCAAGATCTGAAATTCTTAAATGGGAGACAGTCTTCACAAAGTTACATAATTATTTAACTACTCATTGATCTTCACTTATATCTTTTTGGGAGTAGTTTGTCATTTACTCGTGTGCTTCACTTATATCCTATGAGTAAATGGTTGAATGAGTTGAATGTCATAAATATGAAATTATATATGTCTCATTTGCTTCTCCCATGGGAGTAATGACTTCACATCTAAAAAGTAGAGGTTCTAAATTTATTGAAGGTTAGCAAGCATTGTATTGGTCATTTGAATAATTCATGAAAGAATATTGAAGGAAGAGAGATTTCACATATAAATATACTATCTTGGACATCTTTTATAATTGTGAGCACTCATTAAGTATGACATGCTAAAAGAGTTGATGCTGGACAATGAAGACAACATAGTGGGTTATGTTTTCTCACATCTCAGTTAAAGTATATTGTCATGGATCATTCAAACATGTTGAGCTTGCCTTTCCCCCTCATGCTAGAAAAAATTCCTTGCACCAAGTAGAGATACTACTTGTGCTTCCAAATATCCTTAAACCCAGTTTTTGCCATGAGAGTCCACCATACCTACCTATGGATTGAGTAAGATCCTTCAAGTAAGTTGTCATCGGTGCATGCAATAAAAATTGCTCTCTAAATATGTATGATCTATTAGTGTGAAGAAAATAATCTTTATACGATCTTGTTATGGAAGCAATAAAAGCGATGGACTGCATAATAAAGGTCCATATACAAGTGGCAATATAAAGTGACGTTCTTTTGCATTAAGATTTTGTGCATCCAACCATAAAAGCACATGACAACCTCTGCTTCCCTCTGCGAAGGGCCTATCTTTTACTTTATGTCTTTTACTTTATGCAAGAGCCAAGGTGATCTTCACCTTTCCCTTTTTCATTTTTTCCTTTGGCAAGCACCTCGTGTTGGAAAGATCCTGATATATATTATTATTGACATCACCCAAAGGTGAATACGTTGGGAGGCAACACTATAAACCCCTATCTTTCTCAGTGTCCGATTAAAACTCCATAACCACAAGTATTGCGTGAGTGTTAGCAATTGTAGAGGACTATATGATAGTTGAGTATGTGGAGTTTGCTAAATCAAAGCTCTGACATAGACCCTTCCTGAAAATAAGATGAATTGCAATTGTTTGATGACTGAGAATGAAGTTTGCTAGTTTTCAAGAAAGTTTATAGTCTATGCTTTAACATGTGAATTTCTTGATACTTGTTCTTGAGAAGTTTTATGATATGAACTACTGTTATGACATATAATCATGCTAGAAAAGGTGATTGAAATTATCATTAATCAAACTTATGCACCTGCTAGCATTCACACTTCATAAATTCTTTCTTTTATCATTTACCTGCTCGAGGACGAGCAGGAATTAAGCTTGGGGGTGCTGATACGTCTCCAACGTATCTATAATTTATGAAGCATTCATGCTATTTTATTATCTGTTTTCAATGATTATGGGCTTTATTATACACTTTTATATTACTTTTGGGACTAACCTACTAACCGGAGGCCCAGCCCATATTGCTGTTTTCTTGCCTATTTCAGTGTTTCGAAGAAAAGGAATATCAAATGGAGTCCAAACGGAATGAAACCTTCAGGAGCATGATTTTTGGAACGAACATGATCCAGGAGACTTGGAGTTCATGTCAGAGAAGCTTGGAGGAAGCCACGAGGGTGGGGGGCGCCCCCCCTACTGGGCGCGCCCCTTGTCTAGTGGGCCCCACGAGACCCCCCCAACCGACTTCTTTCACCTATATATCTCCATATACCCAGAAAACATCAGAACAGAAGATAGATCGGGAGTTCCGCCACCGCAAGCCTCTGTAGCCACCAAAAACCTCTTGGGAGCCTGATCCGGCACCTTGCCGGAGGGGGGATCCCTCACCGATGGCCATCTTCATCATCCCGGCGCTCTCCATGACGAGGAGGGAGTAGTTCACCCTCGGGGTTGAGGGTATGTACCAGTAGCTGTGTGTTTGATCTCTCTCTCTCTCTCATGTTCTCTCTCGTGTTCTCTCTGTGGCACGATCTTGATGTATCGCGAGCTTTGCTATTATAGTTGGATCTTATGATGTTTATCCCCCTCTACTCTCTTGTAATGGATTGAGTTTTCCCTTTGAAGTTATCTTATCGTATTGAGTCTTTAAGGATTTGAGAACACTTGATGTATGTCTTGTCGTGCTTATCTATGGTGACAATGGGATATTCACGTGATTCACTTGATGTATGTTTTGGTGATCAACTTGCAGGTTCCGCCCTTGAACCTATGCATAGGGGTTGGCACACGTTTTCGTCTTGACTCTCCGGTAGAAACTTTGGGGCACTCTTTGAAGTACTTTGTGTTGGTTGAATAGATGAATCTGAGATTGTGTGATGCATATCATATAATCATGCCCACGGATACTTGAGGTGACAATGGAGTATCTAGGTGACATTAGGGTTTTGGTTGATTTGTGTCTTAAGGTGTTATTCTAGTATGAACTCTATGATAGATCGAATGGAAAGAATAGCTTCATGTTAATTTACTACGCACTCTTGAAGAGATAGATCAAAAAGGGTAACTTTGAGGTGGTTTCATAACCTACCATAATCTGTTCGTTTGTTCTCCGCTATTAGTTGCTTTGGAATGACTCTTTGTTGCATGTTGAGGGATAGTTATATGATCCAGTTATGTTGTTATTGTTGAGAGAACTTGCACTAGTGAAATTATGAACCTTAGGCCTTGTTTCCTAGCATTGCAATATCGTTCGTGCTCACTTTTATCGCTTGCTACCTTGTTGTTTTTATTATTTCAGATTACAAATACCTTTATCTACCATCCATATTGCACTTGTATCACCATCTCTTCGCCGAACTAGTGCACATATACAATTTACCATTGTATTGGGTGTGTTGGGGACACAAAAGACTCTTTGTTATTTGGTTGCAGGTTTGTTTGAGAGAGACAATCTTCATCCTATGCCTCCCACCGATTGATAAACCTTAGGTCATCCACTTGAGGGAAATTTGCTATTGTCCTACAAACCTTTGCACTTGGAGGCCCAACAACATCTACAAGAAGAAGGTTGTGTAGTAGACATCAGTCTCCCATACATGGTAGCATAGGACATTCAGATTTTTGTTTTTTAAAGAAAGATTTCCTTTTTTAATGAAACAGAGAGAGTCCCATGGGACTAAGACTCCCGTACGTGGAGTAATATCAGACAACATGTCTTATCTTTCATCCGAAGTCTATAGATACATTATAAATTAATCCAACGGTCAATATTCTTTAATTCTAAGGATTAATGTGGCGCCTCGTATGGTGCCTCCAATTAGTAAATATAAGATTGATGCCAAAAGATGCAAAGTTGATAATGATAGTGCAACATATTTGTGGCACTGCCGTTTGGGTCATATCGGTCTAAAGCGCATGAAGAAACTCCATAAAAGATGGACTTTTGGAATCACTTGATTATGAATCATTTGATGCTTGCAAACCGTGCCTTATGGGCAAGATGACTACAACTCCGTTCTCTGGAAGAATGGAACGAGCTAGTGACTTATTGGAAATAATACATACCGATGTATGTGATCCAATGAGTGTTGATGCTCCTGGCTGGTATCGTTATTTTGTGACCTTCATAGATGATTTTAGCAGATATGAGTATGTCTACTTAATGAAACACAAGTCTGAAACATTTGAAAAGTTCAAAGAATTTCAGGGTGATGTGGAGAATCATCGTAACAAGAAAATCAAATTTCTAAGATATGATCGTGGAGGAGAATATTTGAGTTACGAGTTTGGCCTTCATATAAAACAATGTGGAATAGTTTCATAGCTCACGCCACCTTGAACACCACAGCGTTAGGGTGTGTCCGAACGTCGCAACCGCACTTTATTGGATATGGTGCGATCTATGATGTATCTTGCCGATTTACCACTATCGTTTTGGGGTTATGCATTAGAGACAACTGCATTCACTTTAAATAGGGGACCATCAAAATCAGTTGAGATGACACCTTATGAACTGTGGTTTGGCAAGAAACCAAAGTTGTCGTTTCTTAAAGTTTGGGGCTGCAATGCTTATGTGAAAAAGTTTCAACCTGATAAGCTTGAACCCAAATCTAAGAAGTGCGTCTTCATAGAATACCCAAAGGAAATTGTTGGTACACCTTGTATCATAGATCCGAAGGCAAGATATTCGTTGCTAAAATGGGTCCTTTCTAGAGAAGGAGTTTCAGTGGGAGGAAAGTAGAGCTTTATAAGGTAATTGTACCTTCTCCCGAATTGTAAAGTAGTTCATCAGAGAAATAAGTTCCAGTGATTCCTACACCAATTAGTGAGGAAGCTAATGATGATGATCATGAAACTTTAGATTAAGTTACTACAGAACCTCGTAGGTCTTCCAAAGTATAGTCCGCACCAGAGTGGTACGGTAATCCTATTCTGGAAGTCATGTTACTAGACCATGATGAACTTGAGGCCATGAAATCTAAGATGGGATCCATGTATGAGAGCAAAGTGTGGACTTTCATTGACATGCCCGATAATCGGCAAGCCATAGAAAATAAATGGATCTTCAAGAGGAAGACGGACGCTGATAGTAGTGTCACTATCTACAAAGCTCGACTTGTCGCAAAAAGTTTTTTGACAAGTTGAAGGTGTTGAATACGATGAGATTTTCTCACTCGTATCGATGCTTAAGTCTGTCCGAATCATGTTAGCAGTTGCCACATTTTATGAAACCTGGCAAATGGATGTCAAAACTGCATTCCTTAATGGATTTATTAAAGAAGAGTTGTATATGGTGCAACCAGAAGGTTTTGTCAATCCTAAAGGTGCTAACAAAGTGTGCAAGCTCCAGCAATCCATTTATGGACTGGTGCAAGCCTCTCGGAGTTGGAATATACACTTTGATGAGTTGATCAAAGCATATAGTTTTATGCAGACTTTTGGAGAAGCCTGTATTTACAAGAAAGTGAGTGGGAGCTCTGTAGCATTTCTAATATTATATGTGGATGACATATTGTTGATTGGAAATGATATAGAATTTCTGGATAGCATAAAGGGATATTTGAAAAGAGTTTTTCAAAGAAAGACCTTGGTGAAGCTGCTTACACATTGAGCATCAAGATCTATAGAGATAGATCAAGACGCTTGATAAGATTTTTCAATGAGTAAATACCTTGATAATATTTTGAAGTAGTTCAAAATTGAATAGTCGAAGAAGGAGTTCTTGCCTGTGTTGCAAGGTGCGAAGTTGAGTAAGACTCAAAACCTGACCATGGCAGAAAATAGAAAGAGAATGAAAAGTCATTCCCTATGCCTCAGTCATAGGTTCTATAAAGTATGCTATGCTGTGTACTAGACCTATTGTTTACCTTGCTCTGAGTTTGGCAAGGGAATACAATTTTTTGATCTAGGAGTAGATCACTGGACATCGGTCAAGAATATTCTTAGTGAGGATTAAGGAAGTGTTTCTCGATTATGGAGCTGATAAAAGAGTTTGTCGTTAAGAGTTACATCAGTGGAAGCTTTTACACTGATCTAGATGACTCTAAGTCTCAATCTGGATACATATTGAAAGTGGGAGCAATTAGATAGAGTAGCTCCGTGCAGAGCATTGTAGACATAGAATATTTGAAAAATACATACGACTCGGAATGTGACAGACCCGTTGACTAAACTTCTCTCACGAGCAAAACATAATCATACCTTAGTACTCTTTGGGTGTTAATCACATAGCGATATGAACTAGATTATTGACTCTAGTAAACCCTTCGGGTGTTGGTCACATGACGATGTGAACCATGGGTGTTAATCACATATAGATGTGAATGTTGGTGTTAAATCACATGGTTATGTGAACTAGATTATTGACTCTAGTGCAAGTGGGAGACTGAAGGAAATATGCCCTAGAGGCAATAATAAAGTTGTTATTTTTATTTTCTTATATCATGATAAATGTTATTATTCATGCTAGAATTGTATTAACCAGAAACTTAGTACATGTGTTAATACATAGACAAACAAAGTGTCACTAGTATGCCTCTACTTGACTAGCTCGTTGAATCAAAGATGTTTAAGTTTCCTAGCCATGGACATGAGTTGTCATTTGATTAACGGGATCACATCATTAGGAGAATTATGTGATTGACTTGACCCATTCCGTTAGCTTAGCACTTGATTGTTTACTATGCTGCTATTGCTTTCTTCATGACTTATACATGTTCCCATGACTATGAGATTACGCAACTCCCATTTACCGGAGGAACACTTTGTGTGCTACCAAACTTCACAACGTAACTGGGTGATTATAAAGGTTCTCTATAGGTGTCTCCGAAGGTACTTGTTGAGTTGGCGTATTTCGAGATTAGGATTTGTCACTCCGATTGTCAGAGAGGTATCTTTGGGCCCTCTCGGTAATGCACATCACTATAAGCCTTGCAAGCAATGTGACTAATGAGTTAGTTGCGGGATGATGCATTACATAACGAGTAAAGAGACTTGCCAGTAATGAGATTGAACTAGGTATTGAGATACTACGATCAAACTCGGGCAAGTAACATACCGATGACAAAGGAAACATCGTATGTTGTTATGCGGTTTGACCCATAAAGATCTTCGTAGAATATGTGGGAACCAATATTAGCATCCAGGTTCCGCTATTGTTTATTGACCGGAGACGTGTCTCGGTCATGTCTACATAGTTCTCGAACCCGTAGGGTCCACACGCTTAAAGTTTGGTGACAATTTATATTATGAGTTATGTGTTTTGATGTATCGAAGGTAGTTCGGAGTCCCGTATGAGATCAGGGACATGACGAGGAGTCTTTGAAATGGTCGAGACATAAAGATCGATATATTGGACGACTATATTCGGATATCGGAAAGGTTCCGAGTGATTCGGGTATTTATCGGAGTACCGGTGTGTTATGGGAATTTGCCGGGGAGTATATGGGCCTTATTGGGCTTTAGGGGAAAGAGAGAGGGGAGGCTGCGCGCCCCCCGAAGGCCTAGTCCGAATTAGACTAGGGGATGGGGCTGCGCCCCTTCCTTCCCTCTCTTCTCTTTTCCCTTTCCTTGACTCCTACTCCTACTACATGGAAGGGGGGGGGGAGACTCCCCACGGCGCGCCATAGAGAGTGTCGGGGAAACTGATCCACGAACACCTATGGGACCGGCGGACCGAGCCCCTTTCGGTTCGAAGGGGGGCGGAGGTCGCACGAAGAGCAGATCGAGGCAATGCACACGAGCAGTTTGGACCGATTTATCGTTCTGACAAGCGATTTATCGGGAATCTACTGATAAATTAGAACTATTCATATCACGATGTTTGCAAAAACTATGTTTATTTATGTTTTGTGGACCTTGTTACGAAATATGTACTATTTTCCTATTTTGTTTGCCATTATATAAGGATTCAAAGGCTAGAAATCAAGGTAACACTTTTGTCAAATATTGTTTTGGTGTTGAATATAGCGTATTTTAGTGTTGGGAACCTGTTATTTGCAAAAAAACATCCGATTAATAGTCGACAGATAAATTCGATTAATCGGCCGATTTCCGATTAATCCCTAACCCCTAGTTGACCGAAACGATAATGATAAGCGATATCCTCAACATTGGATCTAGTTATGTTATTATTGTTGAGAGAACTTGCACTAGTGAAAGTATGAACCTTAGGCCTTGTTTCCTAGCATTGCAATACCGTTTGTGCTCACTTTTATCGCTTGCTACCTTGATGTTTTTATTATTTCATATTACAAATACCTTTATCTACCATCCATATTGCACTTGTATCACCATCTCTTCGCCGAACTAGTGCACCTATACAATTTACCATTGTATTGGGTGTGTTGGGGACACAGGAGACACTTTGTTATTTGGTTGCAGGGTTGTTTGAGAGAGACCATCTTCATCCTACGCCTCCCATGGATTGATAAACCTTAGGTCATCCACTTGAGGGAAATTTTCTACTGTCCTACAAACCTCTGCACTTGGAGGCCCAACAACGTCTACAAGAAGAAGGTTGTGTAGTAGACATCAAGCTCTTTTCTGGCGCCGTTGCCGGGGAGGTGAGTGCTTGAAGGTATATCTTTAGATCTTGCAATCGAATCTTTTTTTTCTTGTTTTATCACTAGTTTAGTCTATAAAAGAAAACTATAAAAAAATAGAATTAAGTTTGACTCATACGCTTCATCTTTTTAATATCTTTCGTAAGAATGATGGTAAGGAAAATTGTGCTCAAGTGCTAGAAGAAGAAATCTATAAAATGTTTTGCACTAAATCTTTGAATGATGAGCATGATTGCAATGTTGTTAGTATGAACTCCTTGAATATCCATATTACTAATGATGATTGCACTAGTTATGATGAAAATGTCTCCTATAAGCATGTCTATTTTTGTGGAGTAGATTGGGTTTGCAAGTACACACATAGGGAAAATATATATTGCAAGAGGCATAAGCATTTAGAAACTAAACTGTTGCAAGAAAGGTTAAATGTGAGTGCTGAAAATTTACATTTCCTTTGCCTTACTTGTGAACTTTGCAATGAACGTGGTCATTTACATCTCCGATGCAAATTATTTCATGATTGAATCATGTCCAAAAATTGTGATGATTTTATTTCCCTTGTGCATTATAATGAACTTAGTTTGCTTATGGGTTATGAATAAATGAAAAGTTTAATTAAGCACCTCCCAGAATTTGCCCGTTATAAACTCTTGATTTTGATCTAGAGAAAATTTATTTGTACTGTGCGGTGAATTGCATTGAAAATCCTTATATTGCCAATTACCTAAAGAAAAGAAAACAAATAGAAGATGAAGAGAATACTAATGAAAGGGAAGAGACTTCCCATTATCCTCCTATTATTTCTTGTGATGAATCAGGTATCGAGGAGGAGCTTTCTATTCAACCAATCTCATCAATAAGGAGCTCAAAAAGGAAGGTTGAACCCACACATAATGTGAAAAAGAAAAACAAAAGAAGGAGCAACAAAGGTAAAAAGGTATACCTCCCAAATGATATTGCTCCTACTACTCATTGTGATGATGATAATTGCTATACTAATGGTGCTATCCATACTATTAATGATGAGAGTGATTATGCTTATGATATGAAAAGGCCCAAGCTTGGGGAAGCTATGTTTGATGAGAATGACATATTTGAGAATATATTTTCTGAAATTAATGTTTGTACCAAGCTTGGGGATGCTATGTGTTGGGGAACGTAGTAATTTCTAAAAAATTCCTACGCACACGCAAGATCATGGTGATGTATAGCAACGAGAGGGGGAGTGTATCTTCATACCCTTGAAGATCGCTAAGCGGAAGCGTTTATCAACGCGGTTGATGTAGTCGTACGTCTTCACGATCCGACCGATCCAAGTACCGAACGCATGGCACCTCCGAGTTCTGCACACGTTTAGCTCGATGACGTCCTCGCCTTCTCGATCCAGCAAGACAAGCGAAGTAGTAGATGAGTTCCGGAAGCACGACGGCGTGGTGATGGTGTTGGTGAAGAACAATCTCCGCAGGGCTTCGCCTAAGCACTACGGAAACTATGACGGAGGATGAACTAGAGGGGACGGGGTTGCCGGCACACGGCTTGGTGTTTCTTGATGTGTCTTTGGTGCTAGCCCTGCCCCTCTATTTATATGTTGAGCCTTGGGGTCGAAACTTGGAGTAAAAGCCTCCACAAAGTCAGTTTCACCCGAAAGGCAAGAGTCCTTCTCGGACTCCAGGGCCAGACGCCAGGGTTCCCGGCGTCTGGACCCTGGCGTCTAGCCCATGGACTCCGCAAAACTTCCTTTTGCGCTTTCCAAAAACCTTGTGGGATTTCCCCTTTGGCCCAAATAACGTGTTCTCGTACCCAAACATTTCGGGAAACATCCGGAACCCCTTCCGGAGATCAAACACAATTATCCCATATATCAAACTTTATCTCCGGACCATTCCGGAGTTCCTCGTCATGTCCATGATCTCATCCGGGACTCCGAACAACATTCGGTTACCAACATACATAACTCATATAATACTATATCGTCAATGAAACGTTAAGCGTGCGGACCCTACGGGTCCGAGAACTATGTAGACATGACCTAGAACTGTTTCCGGTCAATAACCGATAGCGGGACCTGGATGCCCATATTGGCTCCCACATATTCTACGAATATCTTTATCGGTCAAACCGCATAACAACATACATTGTTCCCTTTGTCATCGATATGTTACTTGCCCGAGATTCGATCGTCGGTATCTCAATACCTACTTCAATCTCGTTACCGGCAAGTCTCTTTACTCATTCCGTAATACATCATCTCACAACTAACTCATTAGTTGTAATGCTTGCAAGGCTTATAGTGATGTGCATTACCGAGAGGGCCCAGAGATACCTCCCCGACAATCAGAGTGACAAAACCTAATCTCAAAATATGCCAACCCAACATGTACCTTTGGAGACACCTGTAGTACTCCTTTATAATCACCCAGTTACGTTGTGACATTTGCTAGAACCCAAAGTGTTCCTCCATTAAACGGGAGTTACATAATCTCATAGTTACAGGAACATGTATAAGTCATGAAGAAAGCAATAGCAACATACTAAACGACAAGTGCTAGGCTAACGGAATGGGTCAAGTCAATCACATCATTCTCCTAATGATGTGATCCCGTTAATCAAATGACAACTCATGTCTATGGCTAGGAAACTTAACCATCTTTGATTCAACGAGCTAGTCAAGTAGAGGCATACTAGTGACACTATGTTTGTCTATGTATTCACACATGTATTATGTTTTCGGTTAATACAATTCTAGCATGAATAATAAACATTCATCATGATATAAGGAAATAAATAATAACTTTATTATTGCCTCTAGGGCATATTTCCTTCACTATGTTTAATGAAGATGATATTTTTAGCCTCCCAAGTTTTGATATGCAAAGTTGTTATGATGATAGCATGCCTCTTACTTATGATTATATTGATGAAAGTGGGTTTGGAAGAGTGTCAACTTTAGGAAGTAATGATCCCACTATTTTGGAGGATGTTGAATCTTATTGTGATGAATATGAAAGTGGATTTGGAAGAGTGTCAACTTTATTTAGTGATGATTCCACTATCTTGGAAGAGGTTTCAATCGATTATGATGAGAACAAAGTTGCTACTTATGATGATTATTGTGATAAAACTTATGCTATAAAGAGTAGTGATGATTATATTTAAAAAACTTGTCATGATTATGATTACCCTTTTTCTGAACATTACTCTTTTAATGTGGAAACAATTTACAGTATTCAAGTCTCTTATGATACTCCCACTATTCCGAATGAGAAGAATCTTGCTTATGTGGAGAGTAGTAAAATTTCTATGCTTGTAGATCATGAAAAGTATGCTTTAGGTGCTGGTTATATTGTTGAATTCATTCATGATGCTACTGAAAACTATTATGAGGGAGGAACATATGCTTGTAGGAATTGCAATAATATCAAGTTTCCTCTCTATGTCTTGAAAATTTTGAAGCTATGCTTGTTGTACCTTCCTATGCTAGTTGATTATTGTTCCCATCAGTTGTTTGCTCACAAAATACCTATGCATAGGAAGTGGGTTAGACTTAAATGTGCTAGTCATATTCTTCATGATGCTCTCTTTATGTTTCAATTCTTATCTTTTATGTGAGCATCATTAAAATCAGCATGCCTAGCTAGGGGCGTTAAACGATAGCTCTTGTTGGGAGGCAACCCAACTTTATTTTTGTTCTTTGATTTTTGCTCCTGTTTAGTAATAGATAATTCATCTATCCTCTGGTTATATGTGGTTTTATGTTTTAACTAGTGTTTGTGCCAAGTAGGACCTTTGGGAAGACTTGGTTGAAGTCTTTATGATCTTGCTGTAAAAAACAGAAACTTTAGCGCTCACGAGAATAGGTGCCATTTTATACTGGAGAGAGATTTTAGGTGGATTCTTTTTGAAGATTATTAATAGGCAAATTCCTAAGGTCCACCAATTTATTTAGGAATTTTTGAAGTTACAGAAGTATTCGAATGGTACACATTACTACAGACTGTTCTGTTTTTGACAGATTCTGTTTTCATTGTGTTGTTTGCTTATTTTGATGAATCTATGAGAAGTATCGGAGGGTATGAACCATAGAGAAGTTGGAATACAGTAGATATTACACCAATATGAATTTATAATGAGTTCATTACAGTACCTTAAAGTGGTGGTTTGTTTTCTTTTACTAACGAAGCTTACGAGTTTTCTGTTAAGTTTTGTGTGGTTGAAGTTTTCAAGTTTTGGGTAAAGATTCGATGGACTCTGGAATAAGGAGTGGAAAGATCCTAAGATTGGGGATGCCCAATGCACCCCAAGGTAATATCCAAGGACAACCAAGAGCCTAAGCTTGGGGATGCCCCGGAAGGCATACCCTCTTTCATCTTCGTTCATCGGTAACTTTACTTGGAGCTATATTTTTATTCACCACATGATATGTGTTTTGCTTGGAGCGTCATTTTATTTTGTTAGTATTTGCTTTATGTTATTTATAATAATGATTTTCATCTATATTTTCAATAAAAATGTCAAGGATAGCCTTTACCATGCTTATTTTGCTAGTATACATGTTGTTGTTTGAAAACAGAAAGTTTACCGCAGTTGCAAAAATTCCCTAGAAAAGTAAGAGAATGATATAATGTTGAATCTTTTTGCATATTGAGATCTGATAAATCTTATACAGAATATTATTTTTCTTATAATTTTTGGAGTTAGGTAAGTATGATGAATCTTGCATTCTTTGCAGACTATACTGTTTTGGCAGATTGCTGTTATGTTTGCATTGTTTGCATATGTTTGCTTGTTTAATGATTCTATTTTAGGATAGGTGTATTAAATATGCAGAGGAATTTAGTATGCATTGTTTAATAATAATTCTAATGATTTGCTACAGTAGAGAATGATATGGTTTTGCATTGTTTTATACTAACTTATCTCACGAGTTCTTGTTGAGTTTGGTGTGGATGAAGCTTTTGAGATTTAGGAAACCGTGATATGAGAGGAATTAAGGAGACACAAAATCTCAAGATTGGGGATGCCCAAGGCACCCCAAGATAATATTTCAATAAGTCTCAAGCATCCAAGCTTGGGGATGCCCTGGTAGGCATCCCACCTTTCTTCTTCAACAATTATCGGTTAGTATCCGTTAAACCTAAGTTTTAGCTTCTTCACATGAGTCGTGCTATCCTTGAAATTCCATTTTATTTTGTTTTGCTTGCTGTTTGAATAAAATACCAAGATCTGAAATTCTTAAATGGGAGACAGTCTTCACAAAGTTACATAATTATTTAACTACTCATTGATCTTCACTTATATCTTTTTGGGAGTAGTTTGTCATTTACTCGTGTGCTTCACTTATATCCTATGAGTAAATGGTTGAATGAGTTGAATGTCATAAATATGAAATTATATATGTCTCATTTGCTTCTCCCATGGGAGTAATGACTTCACATCTAAAAAGTAGAGGTTCTAAATTTATTGAAGGTTAGCAAGCATTGTATTGGTCATTTGAATAATTCATGAAAGAATATTGAAGGAAGAGAGATTTCACATATAAATATACTATCTTGGACATCTTTTATAATTGTGAGCACTCATTAAGTATGACATGCTAAAAGAGTTGATGCTGGACAATGAAGACAACATAGTGGGTTATGTTTTCTCACATCTCAGTTAAAGTATATTGTCATGGATCATTCAAACATGTTGAGCTTGCCTTTCCCCCTCATGCTAGAAAAAATTCCTTGCACCAAGTAGAGATACTACTTGTGCTTCCAAATATCCTTAAACCCAGTTTTTGCCATGAGAGTCCACCATACCTACCTATGGATTGAGTAAGATCCTTCAAGTAAGTTGTCATCGGTGCATGCAATAAAAATTGCTCTCTAAATATGTATGATCTATTAGTGTGAAGAAAATAATCTTTATACGATCTTGTTATGGAAGCAATAAAAGCGATGGACTGCATAATAAAGGTCCATATACAAGTGGCAATATAAAGTGACGTTCTTTTGCATTAAGATTTTGTGCATCCAACCATAAAAGCACATGACAACCTCTGCTTCCCTCTGCGAAGGGCCTATCTTTTACTTTATGTCTTTTACTTTATGCAAGAGCCAAGGTGATCTTCACCTTTCCCTTTTTCATTTTTTCCTTTGGCAAGCACCTCGTGTTGGAAAGATCCTGATATATATTATTATTGACATCACCCAAAGGTGAATACGTTGGGAGGCAACACTATAAACCCCTATCTTTCTCAGTGTCCGATTAAAACTCCATAACCACAAGTATTGCGTGAGTGTTAGCAATTGTAGAGGACTATATGATAGTTGAGTATGTGGAGTTTGCTAAATCAAAGCTCTGACATAGACCCTTCCTGAAAATAAGATGAATTGCAATTGTTTGATGACTGAGAATGAAGTTTGCTAGTTTTCAAGAAAGTTTATAGTCTATGCTTTAACATGTGAATTTCTTGATACTTGTTCTTGAGAAGTTTTATGATATGAACTACTGTTATGACATATAATCATGCTAGAAAAGGTGATTGAAATTATCATTAATCAAACTTATGCACCTGCTAGCATTCACACTTCATAAATTCTTTCTTTTATCATTTACCTGCTCGAGGACGAGCAGGAATTAAGCTTGGGGGTGCTGATATGTCTCCAACGTATCTATAATTTATGAAGCATTCATGCTATTTTATTATCTGTTTTCAATGATTATGGGCTTTATTATACACTTTTATATTACTTTTGGGACTAACCTACTAACCGGAGGCCCAGCCCATATTGCTGTTTTCTTGCCTATTTCAGTGTTTCGAAGAAAAGGAATATCAAATGGAGTCCAAACGGAATGAAACCTTCAGGAGCATGATTTTTGGAACGAACATGATCCAGGAGACTTGGAGTTCATGTCAGAGAAGCTTGGAGGAAGCCACGAGGGTGGGGGGCGCCCCCCCTACGGGGCGCGCCCCTTGTCTAGTGGGCCCCACGAGACCCCCCCAACCGACTTCTTTCACCTATATATCTCCATATACCCAGAAAACATCAGAACAGAAGATAGATCGGGAGTTCCGCCACCGCAAGCCTCTGTAGCCACCAAAAACCTCTTGGGAGCCTGATCCGGCACCTTGCCGGAGGGGGGATCCCTCACCGATGGCCATCTTCATCATCCCGGCGCTCTCCATGACGAGGAGGGAGTAGTTCACCCTCGGGGTTGAGGGTATGTACCAGTAGCTGTGTGTTTGATCTCTCTCTCTCTCTCATGTTCTCTCTCGTGTTCTCTCTATGGCACGATCTTGATGTATCGTGAGCTTTGCTATTATAGTTGGATCTTATGATGTTTATCCCCCTCTACTCTCTTGTAATGGATTGAGTTTTCCCTTTGAAGTTATCTTATCGTATTGAGTCTTTAAGGATTTGAGAACACTTGATGTATGTCTTGTCGTGCTTATCTGTGGTGACAATGGGATATTCACGTGATTCACTTGATGTATGTTTTGGTGATCAACTTGCAGGTTCCGCCCTTGAACCTATGCATAGGGGTTGGCACACGTTTTCGTCTTGACTCTCCGGTAGAAACTTTGGGGCACTCTTTGAAGTACTTTGTGTTGGTTGAATAGATGAATCTGAGATTGTGTGATGCATATCATATAATCATGCCCACGGATACTTGAGGTGACAATGGAGTATCTAGGTGACATTAGGGTTTTGGTTGATTTGTGTCTTAAGGTGTTATTCTAGTATGAACTCTATGATAGATCGAATGGAAAGAATAGCTTCATGTTAATTTACTACGCACTCTTGAAGAGATAGATCAAAAAGGATAACTTTGAGGTGGTTTCATAACCTACCATAATCTGTTCGTTTGTTCTCCGCTATTAGTTGCTTTGGAATGACTCTTTGTTGCATGTTGAGGGATAGTTATATGATCCAGTTATGTTGTTATTGTTGAGAGAACTTGCACTAGTGAAATTATGAACCTTAGGCCTTGTTTCCTAGCATTGCAATATCGTTCGTGCTCACTTTTATCGCTTCCTACCTTGTTGTTTTTATTATTTCAGATTACAAATACCTTTATCTACCATCCATATTGCACTTGTATCACCATTTCTTCGCCGAACTAGTGCACATATACAATTTACCATTGTATTGGGTGTGTTGGGGACACAAAAGACTCTTTGTTATTTGGTTGCAGGTTTGTTTGAGAGAGACAATCTTCATCCTATGCCTCCCACCGATTGATAAACCTTAGGTCATCCACTTGAGGGAAATTTGCTATTGTCCTACAAACCTTTGCACTTGGAGGCCCAACAACATCTACAAGAAGAAGGTTGTGTAGTAGACATCAGTCTCCCATACATGGTAGCATAGGACATTCAGATTTTTGTTTTTTAAAGAAAGATTTCCTTTTTTAATGAAACAGAGAGAGTCCCATGGGACTAAGACTCCCGTACGTGGAGTAATATCAGACAACATGTCTTATCTTTCATCCGAAGTCTATAGATACATTATAAATTAATCCAACGGTCAATATTCTTTAATTCTAAGGATTAATGTGGCGCCTCGTATGGTGCCTCCAATTAGTAAATATAAGATTGATGCCAAAAGATGCAAAGTTGATAATGATAGTGCAACATATTTGTGGCACTGCCGTTTGGGTCATATCGGTCTAAAGCGCATGAAGAAACTCCATAAAAGATGGACTTTTGGAATCACTTGATTATGAATCATTTGATGCTTGCAAACCGTGCCTTATGGGCAAGATGACTACAACTCCGTTCTCTGGAAGAATGGAACGAGCTAGTGACTTATTGGAAATAATACATACCGATGTATGTGATCCAATGAGTGTTGATGCTCCTGGCTGGTATCGTTATTTTGTGACCTTCATAGATGATTTTAGCAGATATGAGTATGTCTACTTAATGAAACACAAGTCTGAAACATTTGAAAAGTTCAAAGAATTTCAGGGTGATGTGGAGAATCATCGTAACAAGAAAATCAAATTTCTAAGATATGATCGTGGAGGAGAATATTTGAGTTACGAGTTTGGCCTTCATATAAAACAATGTGGAATAGTTTCATAGCTCACGCCACCTTGAACACCACAGCGTTAGGGTGTGTCCGAACGTCGCAACCGCACTTTATTGGATATGGTGCGATCTATGATGTATCTTGCCGATTTACCACTATCGTTTTGGGGTTATGCATTAGAGACAACTGCATTCACTTTAAATAGGGGACCATCAAAATCAGTTGAGATGACACCTTATGAACTGTGGTTTGGCAAGAAACCAAAGTTGTCGTTTCTTAAAGTTTGGGGCTGCAATGCTTATGTGAAAAAGTTTCAACCTGATAAGCTTGAACCCAAATCTAAGAAGTGCGTCTTCATAGAATACCCAAAGGAAATTGTTGGTACACCTTGTATCATAGATCCGAAGGCAAGATATTCGTTGCTAAAATGGGTCCTTTCTAGAGAAGGAGTTTCAGTGGGAGGAAAGTAGAGCTTTATAAGGTAATTGTACCTTCTCCCGAATTGTAAAGTAGTTCATCAGAGAAATAAGTTCCAGTGATTCCTACACCAATTAGTGAGGAAGCTAATGATGATGATCATGAAACTTTAGATTAAGTTACTACAGAACCTCGTAGGTCTTCCAAAGTATAGTCCGCACCAGAGTGGTACGGTAATCCTATTCTGGAAGTCATGTTACTAGACCATGATGAACTTGAGGCCATGAAATCTGAGATGGGATCCATGTATGAGAACAAAGTGTGGACTTTCATTGACATGCCCGATAATCGGCAAGCCATAGAAAATAAATGGATCTTCAAGAGGAAGACGGACGCTGATAGTAGTGTCACTATCTACAAAGCTCGACTTGTCGCAAAAAGTTTTTTGACAAGTTGAAGGTGTTGAATACGATGAGATTTTCTCACTCGTATCGATGCTTAAGTCTGTCCGAATCATGTTAGCAGTTGCCACATTTTATGAAACCTGGCAAATGGATGTCAAAACTGCATTCCTTAATGGATTTATTAAAGAAGAGTTGTATATGGTGCAACCAGAAGGTTTTGTCAATCCTAAAGGTGCTAACAAAGTGTGCAAGCTCCAGCAATCCATTTATGGACTGGTGCAAGCCTCTCGGAGTTGGAATATACACTTTGATGAGTTGATCAAAGCATATAGTTTTATGCAGACTTTTGGAGAAGCCTGTATTTACAAGAAAGTGAGTGGGAGCTCTGTAGCATTTCTAATATTATATGTGGATGACATATTGTTGATTGGAAATGATATAGAATTTCTGGATAGCATAAAGGGATATTTGAAAAGAGTTTTTCAAAGAAAGACCTTGGTGAAGCTGCTTACACATTGAGCATCAAGATCTATAGAGATAGATCAAGACGCTTGATAAGATTTTTCAATGAGTAAATACCTTGATAATATTTTGAAGTAGTTCAAAATTGAATAGTCGAAGAAGGAGTTCTTGCCTGTGTTGCAAGGTGCGAAGTTGAGTAAGACTCAAAACCTGACCATGGCAGAAAATAGAAAGAGAATGAAAAGTCATTCCCTATGCCTCAGTCATAGGTTCTATAAAGTATGCTATGCTGTGTACTAGACCTATTGTTTACCTTGCTCTGAGTTTGGCAAGGGAATACAATTTTTTGATCTAGGAGTAGATCACTGGACATCGGTCAAGAATATTCTTAGTGAGGATTAAGGAAGTGTTTCTCGATTATGGAGGTGATAAAAGAGTTTGTCGTTAAGAGTTACATCAGTGGAAGCTTTTACACTGATCTAGATGACTCTAAGTCTCAATCTGGATACATATTGAAAGTGGGAGCAATTAGATAGAGTAGCTCCGTGCAGAGCATTGTAGACATAGAATATTTGAAAAATACATACGACTCGGAATGTGACAGACCCGTTGACTAAACTTCTCTCACGAGCAAAACATAATCATACCTTAGTACTCTTTGGGTGTTAATCACATAGCGATATGAACTAGATTATTGACTCTAGTAAACCCTTCGGGTGTTGGTCACATGACGATGTGAACTATGGGTGTTAATCACATATAGATGTGAATGTTGGTGTTAAATCACATGGTTATGTGAACTATTGACTCTAGTGCAAGTGGGATACTGAAGGAAATATGCCCTAGAGGCAATAATAAAGTTGTTATTTTTATTTTCTTATATCATGATAAATGTTATTATTCATGCTAGAATTGTATTAACCAGAAACTTAGTACATGTGTTAATACATAGACAAACAAAGTGTCACTAGTATGCCTCTACTTGACTAGCTCGTTGAATCAAAGATGTTTAAGTTTCCTAGCCATGGACATGAGTTGTCATTTGATTAACGGGATCACATCATTAGGAGAATTATGTGATTGACTTGACCCATTCCGTTAGCTTAGCACTTGATTGTTTACTATGCTGCTATTGCTTTCTTCATGACTTATACATGTTCCCATGACTATGAGATTACGCAACTCCCATTTACCGGAGGAACACTTTGTGTGCTACCAAACTTCACAACGTAACTGGGTGATTATAAAGGTTCTCTATAGGTGTCTCCGAAGGTACTTGTTGAGTTGGCGTATTTCGAGATTAGGATTTGTCACTCCGATTGTCAGAGAGGTATCTTTGGGCCATCTCGGTAATGCACATCACTATAAGCCTTGCAAGCAATGTGACTAATGAGTTAGTTGCGGGATGATGCATTACATAACGAGTAAAGAGACTTGCCAGTAATGAGATTGAACTAGGTATTGAGATACTACGATCAAACTCGGGCAAGTAACATACCGATGACAAAGGAAACATCGTATGTTGTTATGCGGTTTGACCCATAAAGATCTTCGTAGAATATGTGGGAACCAATATTAGCATCCAGGTTCCGCTATTGTTTATTGACCGGAGACGTGTCTCGGTCATGTCTACATAGTTCTCGAACCCGTAGGGTCCGCACGCTTAAAGTTTGGTGACAATTTATATTATGAGTTATGTGTTTTGATGTATCGAAGGTAGTTCGGAGTCCCGTATGAGATCAGGGACATGACGAGGAGTCTTTGAAATGGTCGAGACATAAAGATCGATATATTGGACGACTATATTCGGATATCGGAAAGGTTCCGAGTGATTCGGGTATTTATCGGAGTACCGGTGTGTTATGGGAATTTGCCGGGGAGTATATGGGCCTTATTGGGCTTTAGGGGAAAGAGAGAGGGGAGGCTGCGCGCCCCCCGAAGGCCTAGTCCGAATTAGACTAGGGGATGGGGCTGCGCCCCTTCCTTCCCTCTCTTCTCTTTTCCCTTTCCTTGACTCCTACTCCTACTACATGGAAGGGGGGGGGGAGACTCCCCACGGCGCGCCATAGAGAGTGTCGGGGAAACTGATCCACGAACACCTATGGGACCGGCGGACCGAGCCCCTTTCGGTTCGAAGGGGGGCGGAGGTCGCACGAAGAGCAGATCGAGGCAATGCACACGAGCAGTTTGGACCGATTTATCGTTCTGACAAGCGATTTATCGGGAATCTACTGATAAATTAGAACTATTCATATCACGATGTTTGCAAAAACTATGTTTATTTATGTTTTGTGGACCTTGTTACGAAATATGTACTATTTTCCTATTTTGTTTGCCATTATATAAGGATTCAAAGGCTAGAAATCAAGGTAACACTTTTGTCAAATATTGTTTTGGTGTTGAATATAGCGTATTTTAGTGTTGGGAACCTGTTATTTGCAAAAAAATATCCGATTAATAGTCGACAGATAAATTCGATTAATCGGCCGATTTCCGATTAATCCCTAACCCCTAGTTGACCGAAACGATAATGATAAGCGATATCCTCAACATTGGATCTAGTTATGTTATTATTGTTGAGAGAACTTGCACTAGTGAAAGTATGAACCTTAGGCCTTGTTTCCTAGCATTGCAATACCGTTTGTGCTCACTTTTATCGCTTGCTACCTTGCTGTTTTTATTATTTCATATTACAAATACCTTTATCTACCATCCATATTGCACTTGTATCACCATCTCTTCGCCGAACTAGTGCACCTATACAATTTACCATTGTATTGGGTGTGTTGGGGACACAGGAGACACTTTGTTATTTGGTTGCAGGGTTGTTTGAGAGAGACCATCTTCATCCTACGCCTCCCATGGATTGATAAACCTTAGGTCATCCACTTGAGGGAAATTTTCTACTGTCCTACAAACCTCTGCACTTGGAGGCCCAACAACGTCTACAAGAAGAAGGTTGTGTAGTAGACATCAAGCTCTTTTCTGGCGCCGTTGCCGTTGCAATCGAATCTTTTTTTTCTTGTTTTATCACTAGTTTAGTCTATAAAAGAAAACTATAAAAAAATAGAATTAAGTTTGACTCATACGCTTCATCTTTTTAATATCTTTCGTAAGAATGATGGTAAGGAAAATTGTGCTCAAGTGCTAGAAGAAGAAATCTATAAAATGTTTTGCACTAAATCTTTGAATGATGAGCATGATTGCAATGTTGTTAGTATGAAAGGGGGGGGGGGACTCCTACTCCTACTACATGGAAGGGGGGGGGGGGAGACTCCCCACGGCGCGCCATAGAGAGTGTCGGGGAAACTGATCCATGAACACCTATGGGACCGGCGGACCGAGCCCCTTTCGGTTCGAAGGGGGGCGGAGGTTGCACGAAGAGCAGATCGAGGCAATGCACACGAGCAGTTTACCCAGCTTCGGAGCTCTTCGGAGAGATAACACTCCTGCTGCTGCTTGTTTGATTGTATTGAGTTCTTGCTCAGGAGCGATGAGCGCTACCAGACCGAGCGTGAGAGTGTTTCTGGTGTTTCGAATGAGCCGAACCCCTTCTACGTTGCGCATGGGCCTCCGTTTATACGCTCAAGGGGTCACCGACAGGTGGCAACGTAGACAAAAGGGAAAAAATGGAAAAAGAATGCGGTAGGTACAACTACCTATACTGTAGATACAGTGTATCATACCTAACTCTGACGGCAGGGGACAAGGGCATTAAATGCCCGTCTGTGTCGCCCAAACAGTGCAAACAGAGACTGTCAGGGGCACCACCGATCGCCACGATGGCCTTTTCGTCAGTGCCGCTTGCCACCGTGCACCCCTGGCTGCACAGCATCTCGCCACGCGCGCCTGGAAGGGTCCCAGAGCGACACGTAGGTGGATGTGCTGGAGTGCGGGTGCGGAGTGGCCGCTTGCCGCGGCAAGTGCCTTGCCGCGGTCGTTGTCTTGCCGGGCTTGGGAGTTTGTCGTTCACCGAGCCTTGCCGGGACGCATGGCGCGTCGCGGCAAGCTTTCTTGAGACGCCTTGGCTGGCCTTCCCGGCAAGCTCCTCTTGCCGGGGCCTTGTCTTCTTGGTTCGAATACTTTGTTCTTGAATGGCTTCCCGGCAAGCTCCTCTTGCCGGGGTCTTATCTCCCGAGGAGTCACGGAGGATCTTGGCGGTTACCTGGCGTGCCTTGCCGCGGGGTGCTGCAACTGCCCGTGCACAAGTTTGGGATACTAGGGTACCCCTACTCTAGTACACCGACAGGAGCCCCCGGGCCTGGGCCACACACGGTGCCGGGAGCTGTTGGACCAGGCCCAAAACAGGGCACGGGCACGCGCGGCCTGGGTCGTGCCGTTTCTTACTCCGCATCCACCGCGCCCTCCCCGAACGGCACGCGTTGAATGCGGCGTCGTGGGAGAGATCGTGGGGGGTTTCTTTATTTGGAAAAAGCGTAACGTTCGCCCTTGCCTTCTTTATAAGCAGAGAAAACAGGGGCAGTAGCTCATCTCGCTGGTTACCGCTCCAAAATCTCCGCCGCTCCCCCCCTGAGAGAGAGAGCAGCGCTCCGCCCCTCATCACCGTCGCCACCACCAACGCTGTCGATCTTCTCCACCACCTTCGCCATGGCTCCGAAGACCGGGAAGGTCGCGAAGGCGGCCGAGCCACTGCGGCTCGAGGCGCTGCGAAAGGAGCGGGCCACTTTCCCCTCCGGGCTCGACGTGGCGGGGCTGAGGGAGTGGTTCTATCTCTTCTGGTCGACGGAGACGCGTGCGCATCCGCGCACGAAGGTACTTTCCGCCGCCGCTTCGAAACGGGCTCCATACGGGTATCCCTTCTTCCCGCTGTTCTTCTACTGCGGCCTATGCCCGCCCTTCTCGGAGTTTTTCTGTGACATCATGAACACCTACGGGTTTCATCTTCTTGACTTCACCCCCAACGCCGTTCTGACCATGTCCGTTTTCGCACATCTCTGTGAAAACTTTGTCGGAGTCCACCCAAATGTAGCCCTTTTCCGCCATTACTTCATGCCTCGGGTCGAGAGAGGAGAGCCACTTTCCGGCGGGATCGCCTGGATCTCGAGGGCCAACAAGAAGGAGGCGTATCTGGAGGGGGAGCTTCGCAGCAAAATGGGAGGAGTGGAGAGCTGATTGGTGTTGGATCATGGAGGAGAACCCGCAGCCGTTCACCGCCCTGCGCCAAGTCCCAGTAGTGCGCGGCAACGATTGGAGCAGCTTGGCCCCGGAGGATGCTAGGCTGAAGATTGCCGTCACCAGGATCCTGCGCGTCAGGCTTGCCGGGCTGACTGTGGGTGCCGTGGGCGCAGACTTTCTCCGCCGCCACATCGCCCCCCTGCGGGAGAGGAGGAGGCCCGCTTGGGAGTTTGGCGGTCCGGCGGATATCATGAGGGTGCGCCCAGGCCTCAATTTTAACTTCATCGTGCTGGAGCTGGATGTGATGCTCAAGGAGCTGTTCAAGCACGACTCCCAACATCCAGAGTGGTTCAGGCTGCCGGCGGGGGTCGTCCCGCTCTGCAACAATTCTTCGCTCGACCGCATCCGCGCAATGATGCCGCTGTGCGACTCGCATGTTCTTGTTCCAACGTGGCAAGAACTAGCGGACGACGTTGTGCAGCAGTTCTTCGACGGACTAGTGGAGGTGGCGGTCCGCGCCAACGAGCAGAGGAGCCTCACCCGCGACACCACCGAGGAGGAGATGCTACGCATCGCCACCAGGGCGGAAGAGGCGGCGGCAGCCGCGGCCGCGAGCGAGTTCGGGTTCACCATGGAGGAGGCAGAGGCGGAGGCGGCGGCAAGCCTTGCCGAGCGAGAGTGTCTTGACGGCGAGGAGGAGCTTGCCGCGCCTGACGCCGAGTCAAGCGAGCCCGCCAAGGGTGCGAGTGGCCCGCCATCTCCAGGCCACTCGCCGCAGGCGGAGCCCACAGCGCAGCCCCCAGCTCCACCAAGAAGGCGTCTTCGCAGGGGCGGGGACGCAGCTGGGCGGCAAAGGGGCCAGCAGCCGTCACGCCGCGCGATACGCTCAACCGCGACAAGAGATGTTGCCGCGGGAGCGCCTCGTACCGCTGCGGCAACTGGAGCGGGGCCTTCCCGTGCCACCGCCACTGCGCCCGCCAAGCGGACAAGGGATCCTACTCCCGCGCCTCGTCGCGCTGCAAGTGGGCCAGACTTCGACCTCTCCGCGCTCAGCTCCGACGAGGAGGAAGAAGAGTAAGACTTTTCTGCTGTACTTGTAGTTCTTTGATTTTGTTGCTTTGCCTTGTATCTGACTTGCTTCGATCTGAACTCGTTCCTTTTCAGGACGTTGGCTCAAAGAGGAGCGAAGAGAGTCAAGGTGCCAGTGGTTATCATCTTGGAAGAGCCCACTGTGACGGCAGGGGGTGCGCCCGAGACCACCTTGCCGGACCTGGCAACTACTCCGCGAAGCAGCCCCCAGCGTAGCCCCCAGCGTAAGTGCATGGTTTACTGTCTGCTTTTGGGCGCACACGGGCGCTCTTTCCTTTGCTGATATCCGAATGTTGGTTTGTTTGTGCAGGAGCAGAACAGCCTCACCAGGAGGGCTCAGAAACCGCCTCCGATGTGCCATCTGCTTCCACTACACCGCCAAGGGAGGATTCCCCGGCAAGGAAGCGCTCTCCGGCAAGGGAGCAATCTCCGGCAAGGGAGGAGTCTCCGGCAAGGGGCAGCACTAGTGACCCCCCGGTGGTGGAGCCCATGACCATGGATCCCAGTTCAGGTACTCCCTTACTTTAAATTTTCCTTGTGTACTTCTGATTTTTCTTTTTGAATATTTGCTTGACTCCTCCTTCTCCGGTCGTCAGATCCACCCTCCCCGGAGCCGATGGAGACAGAGGCGGGTGGCGAGGAGAACGCGCGCGGCGATACTGACGATGCCGCGGCCACCGAAGAAGGAGCCGGCGCTGACGAGCCCGGTGGCGAAGAGGCCGCCAAGGCTGCCGCCGCAGACGCCGGCGAGGGATCAGGCGATTGCACTGACGGCCCTGAGGCCGCAGGAGCACCAGGCGCTACACCGACCGCCGATCCCTCCGCCGCTGCCATAGCGCCAGGCTCCAAGGAGCCCCAGCCCGACGCCTATCTGAAGGCCGGCGAGGGTGTCTTCATCAAGCTCCCCTGGGCATCAAGCTCCAGGGCGCCGGTTGAAGGAGAAGCCTTTGACGGGGAGGTGCTTGCCTTTGCGGGGCTGACACTGGTTGACGCGCCAAGCAGCAGCAGCGACGAGTCTGAGGAGGAGCAGCTGCTCCGAAAGCTGGTGTCGCTCTACCGCGCCCGACAAGCCAAGGAAGAGTCCCGGGAAGCGCTTGTCGCGCAGGCGGGAGCAGACATTGGGAGGCGCGCAGAGGAGCTCCGGGAGCGCAATCAAGAAGCTCTTCGGTCCATTGCAGAGGAGCGGGCACAGCTCGTCGAAGCGCGGAAGGCATTCATCCTTGAGAAAGCCGAAGCCGAAGAGCAGCAGCGGCTTGCCGCCGAGGAGCTGTTTGCGCGGGAAGGTAAGCTGGCGCAGTGGAAAGTTAACCTTGACAGCCAGGAGGAGGACCTTGTTGCGAGGGAGCAAACAGTTGGCGGGGCCCTAAAGGAAGCCAAGGATGCTGCCGCAGCTGCCGAGGCCGCCAAGAAGGAACTGGAGGCAAAGATGGCGCAGCTGGAGGCTGATCTGAAGGCGAGCGGCGAGGAGCTTGCTGCGCTCAAGCTTGAGCGCGAAAAGGACGCCCTCGCCCATGGTGAGCTGCAGGGCCAACTCGCCGAGAAGGGCAAGGAGCTGAGCGCCACCAAGGATTCCAACGCCGATCTTGAATTGAAGCTGGCCACCTTGACCCAAACGCTGGACGACGCCAAGAAGCGGGAGGTGACCTTGAAGGAGGAGATCAAGGGCAACAAGGCGCTGCTGGCGAGGGCCGCCGAAACTCAGAACACCTTCAAGGATAATGTGGAGCTCTGGATGGAGGGCCTCATGAACATTGCTGTAGTTATTGACGGGGAGCTGGCGCAGCTGGGAGTGGAGGACTTTGGGTACTCCTCCGACGAGAATCTCCAACCCAGCGCCAAGCTCACCCTGTTCTTCAAAGGCGTGGCGACAGCCCTCCAGTAGCTCCGAGAGAAGATCCCAAAACAGCTGGCTGACGAGTCGTGCACGATCTACGCCAGAGTCCTGGAGAAGGTGTTGGTGAAGGTGGCCTTCCGCAACCCAGGCCTCAACCTCGCCAACGTCCTCAAGAAGCTGCCGGCAGATGCTGATCTGGAAGCGCTCAAAGCCCTTGTCGCACCCATTGTGGACAAGGTGAATGAGGTCAAGAGGGTTGATGGTGGCCGCGTAGATTAGGCCGCCCGTTTTCTTCTTTGCTTGCCGCTGATAGTCATGTCATGAGAACACTTTATTAGAGCCGCGACAAGTTATTTTTGTAATATAACTCTATCTTGGGTAGTGATTGCTATGCTACTTCCATTGCTTGACTCTTGGCTTTGTATGTTTCTGCCCTACGCTTTTTAGGGAACTTGCCGGCGCAGGCACCATTGCCGCGAGCGCCGAGTGCGGAACGTCAGCAGCCTGCTGGCGGTGCCGCCACCGACAAGCAACCTTGTCGCAACTAGTCGCAACTCACTTAAGTTGTTGAGCGGACTCGAAACAAAGTAAGGGCGCAACTAGCTATGAGTTGGTTCCTCTGCGCACAGGTTTTCCATACAAAGGACGGTCGTTCAAGGAAAATAACTAAAAATTTTAAAATTGATTGCTAAAACTTTGGCAACTTAGCTTTTCTGTCGTTTGCTTCCCGGTAAGGCAAAATCTTCTTGAACGACGCCTGGTCCACACCGTTATCTTCTCCTTCCCCCCCGGCAAACTTGTGTGCGAAGGAACCTTTCCTTTTTGAGAAAAAGAAAGAAGAGAAAATAAAGATATGGAGCCTTATGGCTCGTTATTGCTTACTGGAGGCAGCTGCTGCACAAAATGTCAGATAACACATGCGAAAAAGAAAGAATGCATGAAATTTGACAAGATGTGCGGAGCACATTAGCTTTATTTACGCACGGGGTCTGCGCCTGGCTTTGTACGAAGGATTACATGCAACAGCGGCAAGACTTGTACAAAAGGTGGTTGCCGGAACAGCTTCCGGCAACCGCGCCCTATGGGTAAAACTTACGAAGATGTTCAATGTTCCAGGAGTTGCTCACCGGAATGCCATCTTCGGTCTCAAGGCGGACAGCGCCAGGCCTAGTGACTCGTTTCACCCGATAAGGGCCTTCCCACTTCGGCGTCAACTTGTTGGAATTCTTGGCGGACTGAACGCGCCGAAGAACAAGGTCGCCTTCCTCGAAACTTCTGGCCCTAACTTTGCGGCTATGGTAGCGGCGCAAAGCTTGCTGATATCGAGCAGCTCGTACAGCGGCCTGAAGACGATCCTCCTCAAGGAGCACCGCGTCATCTTGTCGCAGCTGCTCTTGCTCAATCTCATCATAAGCGAGCACTCGAGGTGACCCGTATACGAGTTCCGTGGGGAGAACTGCTTATGCTACATAGACTAGAGCAAAAGGTGTCTGTCCAGTGGCTCGATTTGGCGTCGTCCTGATCGACCAAAGAACCACCGGCAGCTCCTCGATCCAGTTCCTTCCGCACTTGCGCAGCCTGTCGAAAGTTCTGGTCTTGAGTCCTCACAGCACTTCAGCATTTGCCCTCTCCGCTTGACCGTTGCTTCTCGGGTGAGCAACAGAAGCGAAGCAGACCTTGGTGCCAAGATCTTGGACGTACTGCATGAAGGTGCGGCTCGTAAATTGCGTGTCGTTGTCGGTGATGATCCTGTTAGGGATCCCGAAACGGCAAACAATCGACCTAAAGAACTTGACTGCTGACTGTGCTGTCACCTTCCTCACTGGTTCCACTTCCGACCACTTTGTGAACTTGTCGATTGCAATGTACAAGAACTCAAAGCCCCCGACAGCTCGGGGGAAGGGGCCGAGGATTTCGAGCCCCCAGACCGAAAATGGCTAGGATAAAGGGATTGTCTGGAGAGATTGAGCTGGTTGGTGTATCTGCTTGGAATGGAACTGGCACGCTTCACACTTGGTTACTTGTGCAGTTGCATCCTGGAGGGCTGTAGGCCAAAAGAAACCTTGCCGGAATGCTTTGCCGGCAAGTGCTCTTGCGCCAATGTGGTGACCATATATGCCTCCATGTATCTCTGCCAACAGCTGTTGTCCATCTTCCCGGCAAATACACTTCAATTTCACACCGTTGAGTCTTATTCTGTACAGTGTGTTGTCGACAAACTTGTACATACTTGACTGCCGGGCTACTCTTTCCGCTTCTTATTGCTCTTCGGGAAGTTCTCCTGTCTGAAGGAAAAGGACAATCTGCTGCGCCCATGCTGGAGCTTGCGGCTCGACAACAAGGACCAAAGGCACATCTGCTCCTGCGGGAACATCCGCTTCCACGGCGAGGGCGGGCGGCCCGGCCGGAGCTTGATGTTCCCCGGCAAGCTTGCCGGAGCAAAACTTGTCGGGAGCGTCTACTTCAACGGAACAAACCCTAAGGCTTGCCGGAGCAAACTGCCCCTCAGCATTCTCGGTGTTGATCTTGGGGACTTTCTTGGCAGCGGCTTCGGGGAGCTCTGCCGGAAAGTAGTCACCAGAAACCAACTTCCTCTTCTTGCTCTGTCCAGTTGATGGTGTCACAGATGGTTGAGTCAGCTTGAGCACAAAGATCCCTGGTTCCACAGGTAACTTTAGTGCGGCGCACTTTGACAAGCCATCAGCAATGTCGTTCTGAGCTCTTGGAACATGTTCCATCTGTAGGCCGTCAAAGTGTTCTTCTAGCTTTCTCACTTCATCAATGTAAGCTTCCATCAATGGACTCTGATAGTTCTTGTTCACTTGGCGGACGACGAGCTGTGAGTCATCCCTGACAATGAGCTTCTTGATCCCAAGGTCTGCCGCGATCCTGAGATCGGCAAGCAAGCCTTCATACTCTGCAGTATTGTTTGTTGCTTGCTCCTTTGGAAAGTGCATCTGGACCACATACTTGAGGTGCTCTCCGGTGGGTGCGACAAGAAGCACGCCCGCACCGGCGCCTTGCAGCGAGAAAGCACCATCAAAGTACATCAGCCACTCTTTGCATGCTTCCTTGACGGGGATGCTCGTTTCTGGAATTTCTTCGTCTGGTGTTGGCGTCCATTCTGCTATGAACTCTGCCAGTGCTGTGCTTTGGATAGTTGAAGTGCTCTCAAACTTGAGGCCAAAGCTTGACAGTTCCAGTGCCCACTCGACGATCCTTCCTGTTGCTTCTGGATTCTGCAATATCCTCTTCAGTGGAAAGCGAGTGACAACTGTGATTTCATGTGCCTGGAAGTAATGGCGCAGCTTTCTCGAGGCCATGAGAAGGCCGAAAAGCAACTTCTGTACACCAGAGTACCTTGATCTAGCCCCCTGCAGAAGGGAGCTGACAAAGTAAACTGGACGCTGCACCATTTTCTTCTGCACCTCCTCGCGTACCTGCGCAGATCCATCTTTGTCGGGATCAGAGCTTGTCGGCGAAGCCCCCTGCTTGTCGCTGGATGCACTTGCCGTGGTTGCGGGCTCATCATCTGCCTCCCTCTCCGCCACTAACGCAGCACTAACCACTTGATTGGTTGCCGCTAGATACAGCAGCAACTTCTCTTGTGGCCTAGGTGCGACAAGTATTGGAGTGGAGGACAGGTATCTCTTCAAGTCCTGCAGCGCAGCCTCCGCTTCCGGAGTCCATTTCATTGGACCTGCCTTTTTCAATATTTTGAAAAATGGCAGGGCGCGCTCAGCAGAGCGAGAGATGAACCTGCTGAGAGTAGCCACGCAACCGGCGAGTCTTCGTACATCCCTGACGCGCTTCGGTGCTTCAACCTGCTCGATGGCCTTGATCTTGTCGGGATTGGCTTCAATTCCCCGCTGAGACACAAAGAACCCGAGAAGCTTGCCGGAAGGGACTCCAAACATGCACTTCTCGGGGTTAAGCTTGAGGTTGATCTTGCGCAGATTTGCAAAGGTTTCGTCTAAATCTTGGATTAGGGTCGCCTTGTCCTTGCTCTTGACCACTATATCATCCATGTAGGCTTCCACATTTCTGTGTATCTGGGGCTCAAAAGCGACATGGACTACCCTTGCAAATGTTGAACCAGCATTCTTTAACCCAAAAGCCATCCGTACGAAACAGTATGTGCCACACGGGGTGATGAATGCGGTTTTCTCCTCATCCTCTTCTACCATGAAGATCTGATGGTATCCTGAGTATGCATCAAGAAATGAAAGCAAATCACATCCGGCTGTGGAGTCAACAATCTGATCAATGCGCGGCAAGGGAAATGGGTCTTTGGGACAAGCTTTATTGACATAGGTGAAATCGATACAAAGCCTCCATTTCCCGTTGGCCTTGCGCATGACTACAGGATTGGCCAACCACGTAGGGTGGAGCACTCCTCTGACAAGGCCTGCTGCTTCCAACTTCTTGATTTCTTCTGCGATGAACTCTTGGTGCTCCACCGCTTGCTTCCTGACTTTCTGCTTGACGGGCCGCGCATGAGGACAAACGGCTAGGTGGTGCTCAATTACTTTCCTGGGAACACCAGGGATATCAGACGGTTGCCACGCAAACACGTCGACGTTCGGCCGCAGGAAAGCAACGAGCGCGCTTTCCTATTTAGGGTCGAGAGTGGCACTGATGGTGAAGGTACCACCAGTGCCGTCCACCTTGGCGGACACCTTCTTAGTCTCTGGTGGAGCTGCCATCGCCTTCTTACACTTGTCGGTGGAGCTCGATGGTGCGTCCTCGACGGTAGCGCAGCACTCCGAAGAGGTGCGCTTGCCGGAGTGGGCATCAGAGCTCTTGGCGGACTTGGTCTTCTTCTTCCCCCCGGGAGCTTCAGCGGCAAGTGACTTGCGATCGGCTGCGGCTACTGCTTCCCGGTAAATCTTATCGGCGCAGATAAGGGCATCCTTCTTGTCGCCAGCGACAGAGATGACACTTACCGGGCCTGGCATCTTCAGCATGTTGTAGGCATAATGAGAGGCTGCCATGAACTTGGCGAGTGCAGGACGGCCGAGTATTCCATTGTAAGGTAACGGAAAATCGGCAATGTCAAAAGTGACCCTCTCAGTTCTGAAGTTCAACTCGCTGCCAAATGTTACCGGCAACATGATCTTCCCCTTCGGCTTGCTCCTTCCCGGATTGATTCCTTGGAATGTGCCGGTCTCTTCGAGCTCGCTGTCAGGGATCTAGAGTTTCTGAAGTACCGCGGAGGAGATCAGGTTCAAGCTGGCCCCGCCGTCAACTAGCATCTTTGTGACCTTGAGGTTGCGGATAGTTGGTGAAACCAACATCGGCAAGCACCCGACCGCAGTTATGCGATCAGGGTGGTCCTCAATATCAAAGATGATAGGCGTGATGGACCACTTCAGAGGCTTGCGTGACTCTATGGATGGTTCTGCTGCATTAACTTCCCGCATCCACTGCTTGAGCTGGCGGTGTGAAGTATGCAGAGAAGCACCGCCGTCAACGCACAGGACCTCTGTGGCTTTCTGAAACTCCTGCTCATCGGCCTCATCATCATCCAAGTCTTCATCATCGTCTTCATCTTCATACTTGTCGCGGCCATGGGGAGGCCTGTCTCCTTGCCGCTGCTTGGCCTTGCCGCGGCGTCCTCCCCGGCTGGGGCGTTTCTTGCCAGCTCCTCTAGCACCTTCCTGGGCTTTCTCTTTGTCGCGTCGCTCGTACTCAGCTTTCTGCTGCTCGACAAGCTACTCAACCTTCTTGCAGCTCCGGAGATCATGGCACTTGGTGCGGTGGATCTTGCAGTACTGCTTGCCGGAGCTGTCCTGCTTGTCGGCGGCCGCCACAGCCTGGATCTCCTTGCCGGAGCTACCAGCTTTAGCTTTCTTGGCGGCACCTCCGTTGCCGGACTGCTCAACAGCTAGCACTTCTCTGCCCTTTTTCTTCCTGTTGTTCCGCCGCTAGCCTTTCTTTGCCAGGCAAGCATCCTCACTGTCAGATCCTCCTGCTCCTGTATTCTCTCCAGGGAGCCTCGTCCCCTCTTCAACACGTGCCCACTTGCCGGCCAGGGCATATAGCTCGCTGACGTCTCTGATCTTGCACATCGCCATCTCCTCCCACATCCCGCGGTTTCGCACGTTCTGATGAAACGCGCTGATGACCGCGGCAGGGTGGACATCTGGGATGTTGTGCTGCACACGGCTGAATCTCTGAATATACTTGCGCAGGGGCTCTCCTTCCTTCTGGGCGAGCAGATGAAGGTCGCTCTCTTGGCCATGGGGCTTGTGGCCGCCTATAAAGGCGCCGACAAACTGATGGCATAGATCTGCCCAAGAGGAAATGGAGTTGTCCGACAAGTGCATGAGCCAGGACCTGACGTTGGCAAGGATCTTGTCGTCTTGTCCCCCAGCAGCCTACACCGCGATGGTGTAAATGCTGAGGAACTCCGACGGATGCGACTTGCCATCGTACTTCTCCGGTACATCTAGTTTGAAATTTTTCTTGTTGGGCCACTGGACTTGCCGCAGCTCACGAGTGAACGCAGGGAAACCTACCGCGTACGGCAAGTTGCCTGGTTCCCCTGGCGCATGCATGTCGACAGAGGGCCCAGCGCGCTGGTCAGATTGGCGCCGCGCTTCTCTTCGGTGCTCGATGCGAGTACGAGCGTCCTCTTGTTGTCGTTCGTGAAGAACTTGGCGTTGATCGCGACGAGCTCGTGGATCCGAAGACGCGGTGGAGTCGCTGTCGGGGTGGATCCGACGAGTCGGCGATCTTGGTCTTCGGGGCGGAGAGTGCATGGAGGTTGCACCCCCATTGGTCTTGTCGCCATCGGTTCGCGTCCGGCAATCTTGCCGCGGCAGCGAAGTGCTTGGTTGCCGCGCAGTGTTGCCGTTGGCGAAGCCAATGAGACTCTGAATGGTGGCCCTCCATTCGTCGGTCTTGTCCACCATCGGAGGGTAATCCAGGAGCAGTTGAGCTCGCGCCAAAGCTTCTGCTGGAGTGGTGGGCGGCAGAGGCGAGCGGTGCGAGGAGCGGGATATGCTCGGACTTCTAACTACGTTAGAAGGAGCAATATCCCGTCCAGGCGACCGTACTTCGCTGGGGCCAGCATGCTGGCGTGCATGCTGATCTTGAACTCCGTGAGACCCACCAGCTTGATCTTGGCCCAGCGAACGTATGGCGCTGCGAACGCCATGACGCTGTTGGTCCAGCGCCTCCTGAGACGGGCGCGGTGCGCGTACGGACGCCGATGTCTGTGCTGCTTTGTCCTTGGACTTGGCAGCACTGTGAGCACCCTCGTCGACGCCCGTTCTTCCGCCGGCGTCTACTCCACCTCCCGTTTGCTCCGGTGGCGGTGGAATCGACGCGGATGGAACAGCTGCCTCCGAAGCCTTCTTCTTCAGTGGCATGTCGATGAAGATGATGAAGATCTAGCTCGTCTGCACACCAGATCGGGTTCACACAATCTCGGGCGCACCCCCTACCTGGCGCGCCAAAGATGTCGGGGGAACTGATCCACGAACACCTATGGGACCGGCGGACCGAGCCCCTTCCGGTTCGGAGGGGGGCGGAGGTCGCACGAAGAGCATATCAAGGCAATGCACACGAGCAGTTTACCTAGCTTCGGAGCTCTCTGGAGAGATAACACTCCTACTGCTGCTTGTTTGATTGTATTGAGTTCTTGCTCAGGAGCGATGAGCGCTACCAGACCGAGCGTGAGAGTGTTTCTGGTGTTTCGAATGAGCCGAACCCCTTCTACGTTGCGCATGGGCCTCCTTTTATACGCTCAAGGGGTCACCAACAGGTGGCAACGTAGACAAAAGGGAAAAAAATGGAAAAAGAATGCGGTAGGTACAACTACCTATACTGTAGATACAGTGTATCATACCTAACTCTGACGGCAGGGGACAAGGGCATTAAATGCCCGTCTGTGTCGCCCAAACAGTGCAAATAGAGATCGTCAGGGGCACCACCGATCGCCACGATGGCCTTTTCGTCAGTGCCGCTTGCCACCGTGCACCCCTGGCTGCACAGCATCTCGCCACGCGCGCCTGGAAGGGTCCCAGAGCGACACGTAGGTGGATGTGCTGGAGCGCGGGTGCGGAGTGGCCGCTTGCCGCGGTCGTTGTCTTGCCGTGCTCGGGAGTTTGTCGTTCACCGAGCCTTGCCGGGACGCATGGCGCGTCGCGGCAAGCTTTCTTGAGATGCCTTGGCTGGCCTTCCCGGCAAGCTCCTCTTGCCGGGGCCTTGTCTTCTTGGTTCGAATACTTTGTTCTTGAATGGCTTCCCGCAAGCTCCTCTTGCCGGGGTCTTGTCTCCTGAGGAGCCACGGAGGATCTTGGCGGTTACCTGGCGTGCCTTGCCGCGGGGTGCTGCAACTGCCCGTGCACAAGTTCGGGATACTAGGGTACCCCTACTCTAGTACACCGACAGAGAGGGCCGGCCCCTGCCCTCCTCTCCTCCTTTATATATTGAGGCAAGGGGCTCCACATAGACACACAAGTTGATCTATTGATCTATTCCAGCAGTGTGTGGTGCCCGCCTCCACCATATTCAACCTCGATCATATCGTAGCGGTGCTTAGGCAAAGCCCTGCGTTGGTAGCAACATCATCATCGTCACCACGCCGTCATGCTGACGAAACTCTCCCGTGAAGCTCTGGTAGACCGAAGTTCGCGAGACGTCATCGAGCTGCACGTGTGCTGAACTCGGAGGTGCCATACGTTTGGTACTTGGATCGGTGGGATCGTGAAGATGTACAACTACATCAGCCGTGTTTTGCTAAAGCTTCCTCTTTTGGTCTACGAGGGTACGTGGACAACACTCTGCCCTCTCGTTGCTATGCATCACCATGATCTTGCGTGTGTGTAGGATTTTTTTTTGAAATTACTACGTTCCCCAATAGTAATCAACACTACTAGTCCTTCAGAAGTAGCATTCTATGGTTCCGGTACAAAGATTGAACACAAGAATTGAACTAGGGGTTTGAGAGGAGATGGTGTCGTTGAAGATGTTGATGAAGATTGGCCTCCCAAAGATGAGATGGTTGTTGGTGATGACGATGGCTTCGATTTCCCCCTCCGGGAGGGAAGTTCCCCCGGCGAAATTGCTCTGCCAGAGGCCAAAAGTGCTCCTGCCCAAGTTGCACCTCGAAATGGCGGCGTTCCACCCCGAAAGTCATCGCCTTATTTTTTCTAGGTCAAAATGACCTATATACCCGAAGATGGGCACCGGAGGTGGGCCGAGGAGGGCACAACTCATCAGGGCGCGCCTAGGGGCCCTGGGGCACCCAGGTGGGTTGTGCCCACTTGGTGGGCCCCCTCTGGTACTTATTTGCTCCATTATTTCTTAAATGTTCCATAAAAAATCTACGTGAAGTTTCTGCTTATTTGGAGATGTGCAGAATAGGTGGCTTGACGTAGCTTTTTCAGGTCCAGAATTTGAGCTGTCGACATTCTCCCTCTTTGTGAAAACCTTGCATATTATGAGAGAAAAGGCATTAGAATTACTCGAAAAGGCATTATTATGCATAAAAACATTATAAATAAAAGTAGGAAAACATGATGCAAATGGATGTATCACTGATGATCATGACCATGACCGGCCTTGATACGTCTCCAACGTATCTATAATTTTTGATTATTCCATGCTATTATATTATATGTTTTGGATGTTTAATATGCATTTATATGCTATTTTATATTATTTTTGGGACCAACCTATTAACCGAGAGCCCACTTCCAGTTTATGTTTTTTTCCTGTTTTAGGGTCTCGCAGAAAAGGAATACCAAACAAAGTCCAAATGGAATGAAACTTTCGCGATGATCTTTCTTGGACCAGAAGCAAACCAGGAGACTTGGAGATGAAGTTAGAGACTCAAAGAGGCGGCCACGACGGTGGAGGGTGCGCCCCCTATATCGTGGGCCCCTCGGAGCTCTCCTGACCTAGTTCTTTCGCCTATATACACTCTTGTACCCCAAAAACATCAGGAGGAGCCACGAAAACACTTTTCCACCACCGCAACCTTCTGTACCCGTGAGATCCCATCTAGGGGCCTTTTTCCGGCGTCCTGCCGGAGGGCGATTCGATCACGAAGGGCTTCTACATCAACACCATTACCCTTCCGATGAAGGGTGAGTAGTTCACCACAGACCTACGGGTCCATAGCTAGTAGCTAGATGGCTTCTTCTCTCTCTTTGATTCTCAATACCATGTTCTCCTCGATGTTCTTGGAGATCTATTCGATGTAATACTCTTTTGTGGTGTGTTTGCCGAGATCCGATGAATTATGGATTGATGATCAAATTATCTATGAATATTATTTGAGTCTTCTCCGAATTCTCATGTGCATGATTTGATACCTTTGCAAGTCTCTTCCAATTATGGGTTTAGTTTGGCCTACTAGATTGATTTTTCTTTCAATGGGAGAAGTGCTTAGCTTTGGGTTCAATCTTGCGGGGTCCTTTCCCAGTGACGGTAGGGGCAGCATGGCACGTATTGTATTGTTGCCATCGAGAATAAAAAGATGGGGTTTTCATCATATTTCTTGAGTTAATTCCTCTAAATCATGCCATCTTACTTAATGCATTACTCTGTTCTTTATGAACTTAATACTCTAGATGCATGCTGGATAGCGGCCGATGTGTGAAGTAATAGTAGTAGATGCAAAATCATTTCGGTCTATATTACATGGATGTGATGCCTATATTCATGATCATTGCCTTAGATATCGTTATAACTATGCGCTCTTCTATCAATTGCTCGGTAGTAATTTGTTCACCCGCCGTAATATTTACTATCTTGAGAGAAGCCGCTAGTGAAACCTATGCCCCTCGGTCTATTTTACATCATATTAGTTTCCAACTTGCCAATTTCTGTCGCCACTTCTTTACTTTGCAATCTTTTACTTTCCGTTGTATAAATCAGAAATATCAAAAATATTTACTTTACCGTTTATCTATCTCTATCAGATCTCTTTTGCAAGTAACCGTGTAGGGATTGACAACCCCTTTATCGTGTTGGGTGCAAGTTTGTTGATTGTTTGTGCAGGTATTCAGTGACGTCTATGTTGTCTCCTACTGGATTGATACCTTGGTTCTCAAACTGAGGGAAATACTTACTCTACTTTGCTGCATCACCCTTTCCTCTTCAAGGGAAAAACCAAAGCAAGCTCAAGTGGTAGCAGGAGGAATTTCTGGCGCCATTGCCGGAGAGATTTACGGAAAGTCAAGTCATACCAAGTACCCCTCATAAACTCTCATCTCTTGCATTACATTATTTGCCATTCGCCTCTCATTTTCCTCCCCCCCCCCCACCTCTAAATGATTTTCGAAAAAATTCCTTTTCTTCGCCCCTCTTCCGTTCGTCTTCTTCGCTTGCTTCTTGCGTGCTTGTGTGTTGGATTGCTTGCTTTGTCACAATGGCTCAGGATAATACCGAATTGTGTGATTTTTCCAACACCAACAAAAATGATTTCATTATCACTCCGATAGATCCCACTACTAATGCTGAATCTTGTGAAATTAATGTCGCTTTGCTGAATCTTGTTATGAAAGATCAATTTTCTAGCCTTCCTAGTGAAGATGTCGCATCCCATCTAAACAATTTCGTTGATTTGTGTGATATGCAAAATAAAAAGATGTGGATAATGATATTGTTAAATTGAAGCTATTTCTGTTTTCACTTAGAGATTGTGCTAAAACTTGGTTTTTATCTTTTCCCAAATATAGTATTGATTCACGGAATAAGTGTAAAGATGCTTTCATCTCTAAGTATTTTCCTCCCTCTAAGATCATCTCCCTTAGCAATGATATTATGAATTTTGAGCAACTTGATCATGAGCATGTTACACAATCTTGGGAGATGATGAAATTGATGATACGGAATTGCCCTAAACATGGTTTGAATTTGTGGATGATTAAACAATTTTTTTATGCCAGATAGTATTTTGCTTCTAGAAATCTTTTAGATTTGTCCACGGGGGCAATTTTAAGGAAATTACTTTAGGAGAGGCTACTAAGATCCTAAATAATATCATGGTTAATTATTCTCAATGGCACACCAAAAGATCCACAAGTAAAAAGGTTCATGCGATTGAAGAGATTAATGTTTTGAGTGGAAAGATGGATGAACTTATGAAATTATTTGCTAATAAGAGTTCTTCTTCTAATCCTAATGATATGCCTTTGTCCACTTTGATGGAGAATAATAATGAATCTATGGATGTGCATTTTTTTGGTAGGAACAATTTTGCTAATAACGCATATAGACGCAATTTTAACCCTAGGACATTTCCTAGTAATTCCTCTAATAATTATGGTAATTCCTACAAAAATTCTTATGGAAATTTTAACAAGATGCCCTCTGATTTTGAGAATAGTGTTAAATAATTTATGAGTTCCCAAAAGAATTTTAATGCTTTGATTGAAGAAAAAATTCTCAAGATTAATGATTTAGCTAGGAATGTGGATAGAATTTCTCTTGATGTTGATTCTTTGAAACTTAGATCTATTCCACCTAAGCATGATATCAATGAGTCTCTCAAATCCATGAGAATTTCCATTGATGAGTGCAAAGAAAGAACCGCTAAGATGCATGCTAAAAAAGATTGGTTTGTAAAAGCGTGTTCTTCTAGTTTTCATGATAATAATGATGAAGATCTAAAAGTTATTGATGTGAATCCTATTGAATCTTTGTTTTCCAGTATTAATCTCGATAAATATGGGACTGGAGATGAGTCAACTTTATTTAAAAGGCGTCCCAATGATTCAGAGTTTTTAGATCTTGATGCAAAAATTGATAAAAGTGGGATTGGAGAGGCCAAGACATTAAGTAGTAATGAACCCACTCTTTTGGATTTCAAGGAATTTAATTATGATAATTGTTCTTTAATAGATTGTATTTCCTTGTTGCAATCCGTGTTGAATTCTCCTGATGCTTATAATTAAAACAAAGCTTTTACTAAACATATTGTTGATGCTATGATGCATTCTTTTGAAGAAAAGCTTGAATTAGAAGTTTCTATCCCTAGAAAACTTTATGATGAGTGGGAACCTACTATTAAGATTAATATTAAAGATTATGAATGCCATGCTTTGTGTGATTTGGGTGCTAGTGTTTCCACGATTCCAAAAACCTTGTGTGATGTGTTAGGTTTCTGTGAATTTGATGATTGTTCTTTAAATTGGCATCTTGCGAATTCCACTATTAATAAACCTATGGGAAGGCCTAATGATGTTCTTATTATTGCAAATAGTAATTATGTGCCTGTAGATTTCATTGTTCTTGACATAGATTGCAATCCTACATGTTCTATTATTCTTGATAGACCGTTCCTTAAAACGATTGGTGCGATTATTGATATGAAAGAAGGAAATATTAGATTCCAATTTCCTTTAAGGAAAGGCATGGGACACTTTCCTTGAAAGAAAATTAAATTACCATATGAATCTATTATTAGATCCACTTATGGATTGCATAAGAAAGATGACAACACTTAGATCTATTCGCATTTTTATGCATAGCTAAGGGCGTTAAACAATAGCGCTTGTTGGGAGGCAACCCAATTTTATTTTTGTTCTTTGCTTCTTGTTCCTATTTAGTAATAAATAATTCATCTAGCCTCTGGTTAGATGTGGTTTTATGTTTTAATTAGTGTTTTTTCCAAGTTAAACCTTTAGGATAGCTTACGGTGATAGTTGTGTTGATACTGCTGAAAATCAAAAACTTTTGTGCCAGGAAAATAATTTTCATAATTCATAGAAACGTGATTTTGATCTGATTATTTTTTCTCTGGATTGGTACACAAATTCCTCAGGTTTTCCTAATTTGTCAGGATATTTGGAGTTATAGAAGTATTCAAGAGTTACAGATTGCTACAGACTATTCTGTATTTGACAGATTCTGTTTTTTTCATGTTGTTTGCTTATTTTGATGAATCTATGGGTAGTATCGGGGGCGGGGGGGGGGGGGGGTATAATCCGTGGAAAAGTTTGAGTACAGTAGATATTACACCAATATAAATAAAGAATGAGTTTTTAATAGTACCTTAAAGTGGTGATTTATTTTCCTATACTAAACTTGCTCATGAGATTTTCTGTTGACTTTTGTGTTGTGAAGTTTTCAAGTTTTGGGTAAGGATTTGATGGACTATGGAATAAGGAGTGGCAAGAGCCTAAGCTTGCGGATGCCCAAGGCACCCCAAGGTAATATTCAAGGACAACCAAAAGCCTAAGCTTGGTGATGCCCCGGAAGGCATCCCCTCTTTCATCTTCGTCTATCTGTAACTTTACTTGAGGCTATATTTTTATTCACCACATGATATGTGTTTGCTTGGAGCATCTTGTATAATTTGATTATTTTCTTTTTAGTTTTCCACAATCATCCTTGCTGTACACACCTTTTGGGAGAGACACGCATGAATTGTGATTTATTAGAATACTCTATGCACTTCACTTATATCTTTTGAGCTAGGCAATATTGCTCTAGTACTTCACTTATATGTTTTTAGATCATGACAGTTGTTTTATTTTACATAAATTTAAGAACTCTCATCACTAGTAGAAAATGGAGCTTTATTACCGGTTCGTAAGGGCCTTTAGTGCCGGTTGGGCAACCGGCACTAACGGGTGGGGACTAAAGGTCCCCCCTTTAGTGCCGGTTCAGCACGAATCGGCACTAAAGGGCCACCATGTGGCACGAGCCCGCGCTGGGGGCTGGGAGACCTTTAGTACTGGTTGGACAGACTAACCGGTACAAAAGGATTAGGGGGGGGGTTGGGTTTATGATTTCTTTTTCCTTTAATTTTGTTTTTCCATTTAGTTCTTTTTCATTTGCTGGTATTTTACGATATTACATATTGTACACGTTATGCATATATATATAAATAGAATTTCTCGTAGAACGACCGATCATATATTATATCATCGAATGTCTCGCAGTACCATTCACACATACACATGTATATATATACAATTTGGTATATATATATATATATATATATACAATTTCTCCTACATGGAGGTATTACTCTAGTGGTAGCGGGTAATGGAATTCTCATTTGGGATCTATGACCTGGTCGAGCAAAAATCCCGCTATTTCTTCTTGAAGTTCTCATACGCAATCCCCTGGTAGGAGCTTCTCCCGCATGTCCTGGAACTTTAACGAAGGAGATCAAATATGCATGTATTAGTTGTGTGTATGTATATATATTAGATATCGATAATGATGTAAAAATAGTTAATAGTGCTTTGGCAACGTACCCATTGCTGTCTATCATCTCTGCTCCTTTCGGACGCCATCATGCGAATGTTCTCGCAAACGCTGTATGAACATAGATCATTCCTCGGAAACTGCTTCATGCACTTTACGAGAATATAATTTAATCAGATAATAATGAATTAAGCATGATAACTAATGGTATATTGAAACTAGAATTAAAGAGATGGTAGCTAGCTAGTACAACCTAATTAATTATACCTTAGGTCGAAACCAATACAACTTTTCTTGCCATGGACCTGGAACCTCTTTCCTGAACTTTTGCCCAGCCCTGCCCGCTGGCAAAGAAAATTAATGAAGTATTTATTTATTAGTTGATATCAGGAAGTGACGAACTAAAGAGGCCGACATATAGTTTCATGATGATTGAAATTACCTGTTGACTATCCCCTTCACGATTTCATACTCCTCGACTGGTTTAAGTAGCGAGTCGAGAACTTCAACTTCTCCATCTTCAACTCGAATGATTAACAAGATCCAATGGTAACTGCATGCACACACGTTTGCATGTATAAATTAAGAGGGCATGTGCATAACACTCATCAACTACCCTAAACCCTATACACTTATTAATTAACATCTAGCTAGTAAGCAAAAAGAGAATTTGTAGTACAAGATAGTGTGACTCACCCGAAGTGGTAAGGAAGTAGTATATCTTGATTGGTATTTAGGCGCTTCAAGAACTCTAGGAAGCTAGTCTCTGTATCATGTTTATGGAATGGCTTTGACCATGTCACATGATTAACGGTATTTGGGTCAATGAACCCAATGCCGTAGCGTCCAGCTTTTTTCAGTTCATAGATCTTCATTCTGCATAATACCACATAAAAGATATAGTGAGGATAATAATACAGGTAATGATCAACGAGCACTACAAGTAGCTAGAGACTTAATTAAATTACAGAAAGAAACCACTTACAGACAATAGCAACTGACGAGAGATTTGTCGAGTGCGTCTTGATTGAATAACTGAAACAGTTATGTAAACTCAACATGCAAAGCATTCTCATGGTAGTAATGATCTGCCTTGACTTTCACCATAAGGGACTCTCGATTGGTGATTTCTAATACACAACCTTCTTCTTGTAGACATTGTTGGGCCTCCAAGTGCCGAGGTTTGTACGACAGTAGAAAATTTCCCTCAAGTGGATGACCTAAGGTTTATCAATCCGTGAGAGGCGTAGGATGAAGATGGTCTCTCCCAAACAACCCTGCAACCAAATAACAAAGAGTCTCTTGTGTGCCCAACACACCCAATACAATGGTAAATTGTATAGGTGCACTAGTTCGGCGAAGAGATGGTGATACAAGTGCAATATGGATGGTAGATATAGGTATTTGTCTTCTGAAAAATATACAAACAGCAAGGTAATTAATGATAAAGTTGAGCATAAACGGTATTGCAATGCTACGAAACAAGGCCTAAGGTACGTACTTTCACTAGTGCAAGTACTCTCAACAATAATAACATAACTGGACCATATAACTATCCCTCAACATGCAACAAAGAGTCACTCCAAGTCACTAATAGAGGAGAACAAACAAAGGGATTATTGTAGGGTACGAAACCACCTCAAAGCTATCCTTTCTGATTGATCTATTCAACAGTCCGTAGTAAAATAACACGAAGCTATTCTTTCCGTTCAATCTATCATAGAGTTTGTACTAGAATAACACCTTAAGACACAAATCAACCAAAACCCGAATGTCACCTCAAGTATCCGTGGGCATGATTATACGATATGCATCACACAATCTCAGATTCATCTATTCAACCAACACAAAGTACTTCAAAGAGTGTCCCAACTTTTCTATCGGAGAGTCAAGACGAAAACGTGTGCCAACCCCTATGCTTAATTTCACAAGGTCACTGAACCCGCAAGTTGATCACCGAAACATACATCAAGTAGATCACGTGAATATCCCATTGTCAACACAGATAAGCACATGCAAGACATACATCAAGTGTTCTCAAATCCTTAAAGACTCAATCAGATAAGATAACTTCGAAGGGAAAACTCAATCATTATCAGAGAGTAGAGGGGGAGAAGCATCATAAGATCCAACTATAATAGAAAAGCTCGCGATACATCAAGATCGTGCCAAATCAAGAACACGAGAGAGAGAGAGAGAGAGAGAGAGAGAGAGAGAGAGAGAGAGAGATCAAACACATAGGTACTAGTACATACCCTCAGCCCCGAGGGTGAACTACTCCCTTCTCATCATGAAGATCGCCGGGATGATGAAGATGGCCACTGGTGAGGGATCCCCCTTTCGGTAGGGTGCCGGAACAGGGCCCCGATTGGTTTTTGGTGGCTATAGAGGCTTGCGGTGGCGGAACTCCCGATCTATTGTGCTTTCTGGAGGTTTCAGTATTTATTGGAATTTTTGGCGTAGGTCTCATGTCAGGGGGGGGGGGTCTCCGGGCTGTCCACGATGCAGGGGGCACACCCTATGGCGGTGGGCGTGCCCCCACCCTCATGGGCAGCTCAGGACTCTTCTGGCCCAACCCTTGCACTACAAGGGCTTCTTTTGGTCCATAAAAATTCGTCAAAAATTGGCACGTCAATTGGACTCCGTTTGGTATTCCTTTTATGTAAAACTCAAAAACAAGGAAAAAATAGAAACTGGCACTGGGCTCTAGGTTAATAGGTTAGTCCCAAAAATCATATAAAATAGCATATAAATGCATATAAAACATCCTGGATGGATAATATAATAGCATGAATACTTCATAAATTATAGATACGTTGGAGACGTATCAATTGGTAGTCTTGGTAATTTTCATGTACCATTCATGCAATTGATACATTCTAGTTGAGAGCTTCTTGATCTCCTCAGGCTTGAACAAAGGTTCGCCGCGAGCGTATTTCCGTTTTATTTCCACCTGTGTAATCAATGGTGTGGGCTCGAGCTTTAGGAGTTGTTCCACAGTGACACCGGCCTCTTCAACCATCCTTCTATGATAGTCGATTATTACTGGCAGATCGTAGCCGGTACTCACATGTGTTGATGGTACAATGAGCGGGGGGGGGGGGGGGGTCATTTGCACCGCCTGTTCTCCTAGCTAGGGAACAGTTTTCCCTATTTTCTTGGCAGCTGCTTGGCTGGAGCTCGAGCTCGACTCCTTCTTTCGACGCTCATGTGCCATCCTGATTTGGCGCTCATAGTCTGAGTCAATAGGCTTGGGAGCTGGTGGCTGAGCCATACGAATAAAGTGCTCAATGACATGCTCAGGCACTTTCTCCTTTGGCGGCGGTGGCGGTTTCGGTCCAAAATGGGCGTCCAAGTGTCTCCTGACTTCGGCTGCGCTTTCCTCTTCGCTCCTGTCGTAAGGCCTCTGCGGAAGAGGCGCGAAGCTTGGACCATATTGGAATCTCTTGACTCCTTTACTTGTACCGCCAGCTGCCATAGTTGCGGAGGCTCTCTTCCTCTGTGTCTTAGGTGGCGGAGCCTGCTGAGACAACGGAGACGGCTTGCGCGGTGCCTGACTTGGAGGAGGAGGCCTAGGATGACATGGTGCCGGACGACTTGGAGGAGGAGGAGTGAGCTCACGCGGTGCTGGACATGGAGGAGGAAGAGTGGCCTCACGTGTTGGTGGCCTTGGAGGAGCATGAGTCTGCAGAGGCGGTGCCTGACTTGGAGGATCTGGAGTCGACTGCTGACGCGGTGGTAGACTTGGAGGAGGAGCCAGCTGACACAGTGTCGGTGGCCTTGGAAAGACGATGCAATCCTTTCTCCATAGAATAATATGATGTAATGCCTGTCCCAGTGTGCGCTCGTCCTCACCTCCAGGAATGTCAAACTGTAGCCCCCTATATTCTGCCACCACTTCATCCACCCTGACACGAGCATAGCCAGCTGGAATCCGATTGCAATGGAAGGTTGGTTCATGGGGGTTGTATAAGAAACGCCGTCCGCCACCTTGATGGATATGTTCTTCACTAATGTATATAGCTCACGATTAGTGTTCTCAGTGATGTCATCCATAGGGTATGTATCCAGCAGTGCCTCATGGCCCCGTGCGGAGCCCACGTTGCTTCTCGGCATGGATGGGACGATGCTATCCAATGCTGGATCCACTACCTCCTATCGCTACAGAGACCCCCTTCCCTGGCTGGTGATTTTGTCAATCTGTTGCTGCTGCCGCTGCAATAGGAGTGCCAACTCCGCGTGCGAAATTTCTAGGCTTTTAATCCGTTCTGCTTCCTGCTTCCTCTGCTCCTCCTCTAGCTTCCTTTTCTTCTCCTCCTCCATCTTCCTTCTGGCACGACTTCTGTAGTCGGCGTTCTAGTCTAAAAACCCCTCATACCCCGGAACAACGTCTACGCCTCGTGTTCTTCCCGGGTGTTCAGGATTTCCAAGGGCGCGCGTAAGCTTGTCGTTATCTCGGTTGGGCGTGAACACCCCCTTTCGAGCCTCTTCTATTGCAACAAGTATTTTTTCCTCGACTCCTTTAAGACATGCCTTCTTCAAAACCCAGCCTGTCTTTAGGTCCAACCCCCCCCCCCCCCCCCATGTGCATAGAACCAAGTCTTGCACCTGGGGGGCCAGCTCAATGTAATTGGAACAACCCCTGCAACCCACATCTCTTCCTCAGACTTTTCCCACTTAGGCCAGGCCACCACGTAGCCACCTAGCCCCAGCCTATGGAACTGCTCCTTTTTCGCGGCATTGATCGTGTTTATTCTCGACCGTTCCTTAGCTAGTTCCGATTACTTGAATTTCACGAAATCTGCCAAGTGATTTTTTTGCTTCTCCAGTGTTCCCGTGAATTCTGGAGTCTTCTTTCCTCCTTTGATGTACGCGGCCCATACAGTTTTCTTGTGGTCGTTGAATGCAACCACCATCTTCCTAAGAGCAGCGTTCTTGACTTTCTCCACATCTTCAGTTCTGAAATGATCTGGTAGCATGAAACGTGAAATGAGAGCTTCCCAAAGCAGTTTTTTGGCTCTATCGTCAACAAAAGTAAGATCAGGACGTGGCTTTCCTTGCTTTTTCCATTCTTGAATGAAGATCAGGAGTTTGTCCTTCACAAGAACTCCGCACTGACGAACGAACTTGTTCGCATTTTTCTTAGGCTCGCTTGGTCGCCATTATCTTTGATTGCATCGATGTTGTACTTTATGCATTCCTTCAACTTTTTGGCTTTGCCTCGCACTCTCCCTGGAGACGATTTGCTCGATCCGGAGGACTGAAAGAAGAAAGATCTCGACTTGTTTACATATAATATATATATATATATATATATATATATATATATATATATATATATATATATATATATATATATATAGACGGTCTGTTCTGCTAATATTAGCAGAATAACTATTCTGCACACCACTTCGGCACTGCACGCTCAACAGAAGCGCACTGCAACATCTTGACAACGAGCACTTCAAAAGAGACTAGTGAACTTCTCGTCGGAAAAAACTGCACGTGTTATTTTTTGGTACTGTTTTTGCTCTAATTTTTTAACCATTTATCGGAATGAGGCGTGTAATATACCATTGAAAAGCTATGGATTAGGCATAACTTCGACATGTTGAACACTTTTCGAGATTCCACACGGTTTAAGAGCAGTTTTTGAGAATACCGTGCTGTTGTTGAAGAAGCTCGTGGTAGGGTCGCGCCGGGAAAGCCCGTGGAACGGCACGCCGGCGTGGTTGCCCGGATCCGGCGGCGCGGGGTCGGGAGGGGCAACACGATGGGCGCAACATGACCGGGACGACGATGGAGGTTGTCGGTCGAGGCGGGAGGGAGAAGGTGGGAGGGAGGAGATCGGCCATGGGGGGAACAAAAGCGGGGCCGCACTGCCGCCGTATTGCTGCTGGTGGTGGAACGCGGTGGCTGCGACCCTGAGCGACGGCGCGCAAAGGAAGGCAGAGGCGATGGGGGAGCTGCGTATCGGGAGTAGCCGGGGAGCGGACTCGGCGGTGCAGAGGAGGTCGCGGTGCGGCGGCGCAGGGGAGGTGGCGGTTTGGTGGCGTTCGCGCAAGGGAGGTTGCGGGAGATATATAGATAGAATTGGGGGAGTGGGTACGAGAAGATAATGTCGGCTGGGTTTTCCCTGTGCGCTAATAGTTAGATTCAGTTGTTTTTTGGGTTAGTCTGGAGCTACGGTCAGGTAGGTAGTGTTAGCAGAATAAGCTTTTTTGGTATGCAGAATAACGTCTCAAGGGGTGTTATCATAATAAACCCACCCTATATATATATATATATATATATATATATATATATATATATATAGAGAGAGAGAGAGAGAGACACACGCAATCACTTAAAAACGCGTGATGATGACTAGATGTCTGCTTCTATAAAGATGTACCTCGCCGGTATTTTCTATTTCAAGATCATCATCATAGTTCTGCACTTCATCAATTTGGTCGTCTCGATCGAATATCATATCACCCTCCCCGGTATTGTTCAGATATTGGGAGTCATCATCTTCTTCATTCAGATCATCGAACAGAGCCTCTTCTCATTCGTCTCTGCCTGTATTGTCCGCCATAGCTTTTATTTAACTAATCCAGAAGAAATATAAAACAATTTAGTACGCATCTCAAATAATAGTAGATAATTGATATGCATCTCGAATAATAGTAGATAATATATATGCATCTCGAAAGAAAATACTGAATCATAATAGATAATTAATATGCATCATCGAATATAATCTCGAATACATCATTGTCTCGAATATTATCGAATAATATATATAATCTCGAATACACATCGTCTCGAATATTATCGAATACATCACTAGCTAGCTAATATAGATCGAATATTATCGAATTATCTTGTTCACTCGCGGTTCCTGAGGCGCGGGCGGTGGACACCCAAAGAGAAGGAACCACCACAGGATCATAGCTCGGGTGAGATCGCCCAAGAACCTGCCAGGTATTGAATAACCTGACGTCCATAGCAGCCATGTAGCGACGGACGTTCTCATCCTCCTCCCTGACACGGCGACATACCACCTCTAGCGGGGTCGGCTCGCTCCGCACCAAAAGTGGCCCACGCGAACGCCACCATAGGTGCTCCGGGTCGACGAAAGGACCTGGGGTCGGGTTCCTCACCAAGCGGCGCTCCACTGAAGGTAGCACCTCCCAGTGCAAACCCGGCGGAGCCCAGTCCCGGGCATGGCTCCTCTGAAGCAGGACGTAGTCGCGAACGGGTTGACATCGAGGATGCGGGCCGGGCATCGTTGACGTCGAGAACAAATACTATATGGAAATTTAGATGTAACATTCTAAATGTTTGGATTGTGATTTAGCTAATTCATCTAACTAAAACTAACATTTCTAAAATTTCTAACATTTGTATATAACTAACATTTCTATAACATTTCTAACATTTCTATAACTAAAAAACAAAAAAATCTAACATTTCTATAATTCAAAAACATAAAAATTACTAACATTGCTATAACTAAAAAACAGAAAAATTTCTAACGTTTCTATATATAACATTTCTAGCATTTCTATATATAACTAAAATTTCTATAACCATTTAATTTCTATAACTAAAATCACTGTGTGTGTGCAGTGTGCGTGTGTGTCTATGCGCGTGTGTGCGTGTGTGTAGCCATGGCGGCCGGGGCGTAGAAGCTCATAACGGCGACGGTGCGACGGGGATGGGGACGGGGCGGCGGCGAGACAACGATGGGCGGCGACGTACGGGGTGACGGTGAGACGGCGACGATGGGCTGGGGCGTCGACAGGGATGGGGGCGGTGACGACGAGGATGGCGGCGGTGACGGCATGCAGCGGGGATGGCAGCGGCGACGGCGACGGGCGACTGCGTGCGACGGGGCGGCGGTGATGTCGAAGCAGCAGAGAGAAGTGGAGATGAGAAACTGAATTTTTTTGAAGGCTTTCTTATATAGGAGGCACCTTTACTACCGGTTGGAGCCACCAACCGGTGCAAAAGACCTGTTTTGGCCAGGCCAAGCGGCGGGAAGGTGCACCCCTTTAGTACTGAGTGGTGGATCCAAGCGGTACTAAAGGCACACCTTTAGTACCGGTTGGAGCCACGACCCGGTACTAAATGTCACATCCTAGTTTCTGGCAATGCACTGGGCTAGCTTCATGTGTGCATCATGTTTAAATTCTATGAAACTTTGAAATGGGGGATGATCAAACCCTAGCACTTTGAAATCCAAATAGGTCCAGCTTAAATAAATTGCATTCAAGAACCCAAAATGCTCTTCTTTGGTGTTTGATATTTTTGGCAATGGTTTTGATCCATACCAAAAATAATTAACATTTTTAGGGAACAAGTTGGGCACTGAATTTAAGTCATAAAATATTTGAATTGGGGCATTTTATTGCTATTAATATTATTAAATGCTCCAACAATTCTAGAAATAGCTAAGGACCTCTGAGATAATTCAGTTATTGCCCATAATTAATTTCAGGATTTATAGAAATGATTTAGTGTTTTTACTAAATCAGAAACAAATTGCAAAATTAGAAAATAGAAACCAAATTAGGAAAAATAGAGAGGAGAAGAACTCACCTGGACTTACCTGGCGCCCACCAACCGGCCCAGCTCCTGGCTGGCCCAGCTGGCAGCCCACCTGTTGGCCCAGCCCAGCAGCCCTCCCCCTGTCGTCTTCCTCTTGCCAGGAGGATAGACAGGTGCGTGGCAAGAGCGCCGACGACGCCTTGCCACCTCCTGCTTTAGCCGCGCAACCTCGATCCCCCCAGGCGTGCCACGGAGACGCCTCGAAGCCCCTGCTCCCTCTCCACCACTCGCTGCTCCCTCTTCTACTCTGTAGCTCCTCCCCGAGCCCCATCCGAGCGCCGCCGTCACCACCGCTCGCCGTAGCCACACCCACAGGCCCTCCCTCGCCTCGCTGACGTGTCCATGGCCTCCGCCTCGACGCCCTCGTCCTCCACGTCGACTCGCTCGACGCCGGATGCCCCAAAACATCGTCCCCAACCTCGTCTTTGTCGTTCGGTGATGACCCACAAGTATAGGGGATCTATCGTAGTCCTTTCGATAAGTAAGAGTGTCGAACCCAACGAGGAGCAAAAGGAAATGATAAGCAGTTTTCAGCAAGGTATTCTTTGCAAGTATTGAAATAAGTGGTAACAAATAGTTTTGTGATAAGATAAATTGTAATGAGCAACAAGTAACAAAAATAAATAAAGTGCAGCAAGGTGGACCAATCCTTTTTGTAGCAAAGGACAAGCCTGGACAAACTCTTATAATTGGAAAAGCGCTCCCGACGACACATGGGAATGTCGTCAAGCTAGTTTTCATCACGCTCATATGATTCGCGTTCGGTTCTTTGATAATTTGATATTTGGGTGGACCGGTGCTTGGGTACTGCCCTTACTTGGACAAGCATCCCACTTATGATTAATCTCTATTGCAAGCATCCGCAACTACAACAAAAGTATTAAGGTAAACCTAACCATAGCATGAAATATATGGATCCAAATCAGCCCCTTACGAAGCAACACATAAACTAGGGTTTAAGCTTCTGTCACTCTAGCAACCCATCATCTACTTATTACTTCCCAATGCTTTCCTCTAGGTCTGAATAATGGTGAAGTGTTATGTAGTCGACGTTCACATAACACCACTAGAGGTTAGACAACATACATCTTATCAAAATGTCAAACGAATACCAAATTCCCATGACTACTAATAGCAAGACTTCTCCCTTGTCCTCAGGAACAAACATAACTACTCACAACGCATATTCATGTTCATAATCAGAGGGGTAATAATGTGCATAAAGGATCTGAACATGTGATCTTCCACCAAATAAACCAACTAGCATCAACTACAAGGAGTAATCAACACTACTAGCACCAATCCTGGACTTGGAGACAAGAATTGGATACAAGAGATAAACTAGGGTTTGGAGATGAGATGGTGCTGGTGAAGATGTTGATGGAGATTGCCCTCTCCCGATGAGAGGAGCGTTGGTTATGACGATGTTGAAGATTTCCCCCTCACGGAGGGAAGTGTCCCCGGCAGAACAGCTCTGCCGGAGCCCTAGATTTGTTCCGCCAAGGTTCCGCCTCGCGGCGGCTGAGTCTCGTCCCGAAAGGTTGCCTGCTATTTTTTCTCATCGGAAGACTTAAATAGGAGAAGACGGGCATCGGAGAGCCACCAGGGGGCCCACGAGGTAGGGGGCGTGCCCAGGGGGGGACCACCCTCGTGAGCAGGGTGTGGGCCCCCTGGCCTTCATCTTTGGCGACGATTTTTCTTTATTTATTTTAAGATATTCCATGGAGTTTCAGGACTTTTGGAGTTGCGCAGAATAGGCCTCCAATATTTGCTCCTTTTCCAGCCCAGAATTCCAGCTGCCGGCATTCTCCCTCTTCATGTAAACCTTGTAAAATAAGAGAGAACAGCCATAAGTATTGTGACATAACGTGAAATAACAGCCCATAATGCAATAAATATTGTCATAAAAGTATGATGCAAAATGGACGTATCATTCGGCCGCCGAGATCGCCGGCAACCTCCTGTCGTCATCAGCCCCTCCCCAAGCTCGCCAAGACCACCGTCAACTTCGCCGTGAGCTCCTCTTTCTCCTCCCACTAATCTCTTTGCTCTGCTCATCCTATAGCTAGCGCTGCCACCATGGCCGAAGCTTCACCGCCGGCCAACCATGTCGCCGTCGTGGCCACCGTCACCTAGAGCCGCAACCGAGGGCACCACCGTTCTCAGTGTTACTTTGAGCACCCATAGCCACCACCAGCTCCTCCTCCCGAACACCCTAGCGAGCAAATCGAGCACGGCCGAACCACGGCCACCGCAAACCTCGTCGCCGGTGTTGATTCCGGCGACCATCTGGTCCAGCTCCACCACCCACAGAAGTGGCTCAGCCCCGGCTCTCCATAGAACCCAACCACGCCCCAAACTGTGGCCTGTAGTGCAATCCCGATGCGGGCGCCGCCACGATCTGAGGTCGCCGGCGGTTAAACGCCGGCAGCTGACGTGGCGCCATTAGCTTAGGCGCTAAACTCGTTTAGTTAGTGCCTGCGCCAATGACATGTGGGTCCGAGAGCCCAATTAGTTTAGCCTAACTTCCTGTTTAGATTAGTGCTAATCTGTGTGGACCGCACGTGTCAGCTTTGACTTTGGTCAAGTCAACGTTGACCTGTCCCACCTGTCATCCACCCAAACCAGCCTGAGACACTAACGTATGGGTCCCACAGGATAGGTTTGACCTGGGCTGGCGCCTTTGACCTGCTGACATCACCCCGACATCATGCTGACGCAGATAATCATTTCTAGATTTATTTGAATTCAGAAATTCCAGAAATTTGTATAAACTTCAAAAATTCATAGTAATTCAACCGTAACTCCAAATGAAATAAATTATATATGAAAAATGATCAGAAAAATAGAATCTATCCATTGGTACTAGTTTCATGCATGATAATGCAAATTAACCTTGCTGTATAGATCAAAACATGTAATTGCACTTTGGAAATTCATAGTTTGAATTTGAATTTCGACTTTTGGTTCAAATCAACTCAAACCCTTCTGGTTTTAGTTGCATTAGCTCAAAACACAACATATTGACATGTCATGATCATGCATCATATTGTGCATTGCATTGATTGTGTTTTCCTTCTGTATTGCTGGTATTTGTTCCCTCTCGATAGACGTGCTTCCGATGATGAGTTCGATGACACCGATGAAGAGCTATAATATCTTCAGAAGTGACAACCAAGCAAAACCCCCTTGTTCATTCCGATACAATCCCACTCTCTCGCTCCTGCTCTCTTTTACTGCATTAGGACAACAACAATTCATCTGTTACTTGCTGCGGTAGCTGAACCCCTTTATCCTCTGCATGACCTGTCATTGCCATAGTAAATAGATGAAACCCACTAGCATGAGTAGGAGTTGTTTGAGCCCTGTTGTGCCTACTCATTCATGCTTGTTTGTCATGCACTACTAGGAAAAGGCATGCTAGTGGCGCACCAGTTTTGCCTACTAATGGCGCACTACTGGTGCGCCACTAGCATCAGGCCATTAGAATTAAATTCTAATGGCGCACCACTGGTGCGCCATTAGGATCTGGTGTTCTAATGGCGCACCACGCAGTGCGCCATTAGTATAGCCCATAGTGCGCCATTAGAATGCCTCCCAGGGGCCATATGTACCCATGTGCTTTGGCATACTAATGGCGCACCAGTGCGTGATGCGCATTAGTGTGATTATCACAGTGCGCCATTAGTGTATTGTGTGGTGCGCTACTAGTATGAATATTAGGGATTAATGTTTTTTCTTTTCTGATTTTTCGCAGGTAACAAAATATATTATTGAATAGAATTTAGACAACACCACACAACAACAGCAGATTCATCGAATATAATAGAAGATTAGTCTCCGAATACGATTCATCATATTAGTCTCCGAATTCAAAAGACCAAACAAAGATAGAACATTACAAGTCTCAAGACCGCGAGTAGCGAGTTTGTCTTCACATTACAAGTCGATATCGATCATCTAAACTACCATCACATAGAAGAGAGCTGTGGTCATCACGATGAGCATCATCGTGATGAAACTGGTCTTCATCCGGTTCCTCCAACGCTCCCTCCTCTCTCCCGCTAGATAGCGGGCGTATCTAGATTCTGCCTCCGCCCTAGTGGTGTACCCTTTGTAACTATTACCGCTGAAATGGTGAACCTGTCTCTGACACTCCTCCCATTCGTCGTAGACTCCGGGAACCTTACCCTTGTACACTACATATGACGGCATCTCTATGCACAAGCCAAACAATAGACAATCCATAAGCAATATATAAGTACGCAACAAAAGGATCGGAAGCGAAAGGCAAGACATTACTAGCACGATTCATGGTCCTACTAATAAATAGCATCGATTACATCTAAGTTGAATGACTGTCCAAACCAAAGAGACATACAAGTTCATTAAAGTTTAATTACAACATGAGCCAATCAATGTTTCAGAACTACACATAGCATCACTACTTTTGACTCGACTCATGGGACCGGAGCATGGATGAAGCCGCCGTCTGTCGTGATGGTCATGAAATCGCGGGCGTTGTCAGCCTGCATTTGTAGCATTGTGTCTATCTCACTATTGGATGGTTGATATCTGAGGTAGAACTGCCCCGAGGTACGAAGGACATCTTGATGGATAATTTCCGCAAACTCCGACTGGATGTGAAAGAATTCTTGTCTGATGTCCGCGTCCTGGATTGCCGACAAGCTCGCGGCCCAATCTTTGAGATTATCTGGTAGCAGAAGGTGATGATGGTCCCGTACGATCGCCTACATGTGATGGAGGGCGTAGTAGGCATCCTTCTGACCGCCAGGCGGCTGCTTGACGCAGGAGAACTTTGTATTGTGGGCGAACACGTGCGTGTCGTACCGCCTACGAACTGGCTTGGTGAAGGTGCCTCCAGAGTTGGCGTAGCCGGGGAGAACATCATCAAGAACTTTCTTGATATTTGTGTAGTCTATCTTGGAGTCACGGTCCGGGTCGAAATACGTGGCCATGGAATATTTCAGGCTTAAGAGGATGAGTGTGCAATGTGTGTCACTGCACAGAACACGGAATGTTAGAAAAAAAAGAACGATCGAAATTTAAGAAATCATATGTTACGGGGCGGTTAAGGGATGACTTACTCGGGAAAGTAAGGCACGAGGAAGTTATCCTTATCTGGGTTTGCCAGAATGACGCCTTCGAGGTAAGAACTCGCGACATGCCGGTCCCCAGCGCTGCCCAAGATCTTGGCACACATGTAGAAGGGGTCGACTATCACGATGTCCGGGGTCTTGTCTCTAATGATCCACATCTCCATACTCAGCGAAAACAGCCGAACGAAGGTGTAGTGCAGCGGATGAAGGTTAAACATAGCAAAGATGTCATCAAACCGGAGGATGATCGTACCCCCGATGGCGCCATCCACAAAGCCCTTGCCCTCTGGCACCTTGGCCACAAAAACCGGGTATGCCACATCATTCTCTCTGAGACGCCGATTCTCCAAAGAAAGAACATTGTCATGCAGACTCCGCATAGCACCGGTTGCAGCATTGAGCATATTTGTCGGTAGCATCGCCCTACCCGCCACATGCACCCTCCTCGATATATCCTTAGGTGAAGGTGGCCTGTCCTGAGCACGGATTGTACTCGGTGCCGGCTGACTCGCACCCTTGTTACTCTTTATTTTACATCCCTTCTTCTTCTGTTGTAATGGGACCAAGTTCTGCTCATAGACCGCCTTCTTGAGTGTGTTGGGGCTGATAATATTTCGCACCTCGGCTATCTGAGGCTCGGTGAAGTCGGCAGCTGGAGGCGTCTCCTGAGAACTGAACGCCAGACGACGCCTGTTGGAATTAGGTTTCTCCACCGTAGCAGCTAGACCGCGGTCGTCTTTTGTAGGGTTGGGTTCTTGAGAAAGAGGCTCGCAGAATTCATCATCGTACCCATGTTCGGCAAAGTACTTATCGACATTGCTAAATGTATGACCGTCGTCGTTGTCGTCATCATCCAGATCCTGTGCCATATGCATGTTCGGATCCTGTGCCATAGGGATGTCCGGTAGCATTGCGGCGGTCTTGCCATGGCTTGGTGCCGGCGCGACTGGCGGTGTTGTCTTTGGGGTGGTGTCCCCCGCCCCCAAATGAATCTGGCTCTTCGGCCAAAGCAGGGGCCAGCTTAGGCAAGCGCTGAGGGTCATCAGATCATCTTCGTCGGCCCCGGTGGGTCGAATCGGAGGTAGCAACTCGTCGCAGCCTGGTAGCACCCGAACCAGTTGAACCCTATACACGGTATGTGGCATCGGTTTACCGTGGAACACGGGGTTGCCCGATTGAACGATTTTGCCCTGGGCGACATCGACCAACTCGTTGTTCACGAAGTGCAGGAGAGTGCACGGAACGTCGGTGGCGCCCTGCGAAAACATGTAGAGCGTCAGGGATGCCCAGTCAAAGGCAAAAGGAGATGAAGTCCTCGACCGAGAGACTTAATTAGTTACCGTGATGATGGCGTCAAGCTCGGCTAATGTCGAGGCACCGCCAACGGCGGGCGTGCAACTGACGGAGGGGCCGCTTGCTGGCGAGGTGCCGGCCGGCGTACACCCGGGTGCATTAAGCTCCAATGCCTATGCCAGCGCCGGAGAAACCAATACCGCCACTGCCGGTGACACCAATGGCGCCGCCTGCGCGTTGTGCGAGTTGCTGGCCGTGAAGCTGGGAATCGGGGGCGGCCCCTGTTGGCCACCCGCAATCCACATCGTCAGCCCATGAATCAAGGTAGGCATAATGCCAGTGAGCATCGTTCCCAGTTGTTGTTGCACTTGCTCTTGGATAATTTCCGGAATCCGCGCCACTTGTGCCTTGACTTCTTCAACCTCGCGCGACTGGCTTTCCGAGCTGGTATTTTTCTCCTTTCGCCCACCAGCGGTATAGTATGACGACCATTTTATGGACAAGCCTTGTCGTCCACACGACCAGCTGACGACGGCTTACTGAGCTTATCCTTGTTTTTCATTACATTCAACGCCCTATTTAGAGTGCTGTCCCAAGCAGGGGTGCTCTAGACGACCCCGCGCTACTGGTTTCAGTCTCCTTCGCCAGAACAATCTCAAGCGCCCTGGTCATCGGATCTGTGGTAAGCTCCTTTGTTATCGGGTCCTCCTTGTACTGGGCCCTGACATAGTTCCTGGTCTGCTTGTCACTGCTATATTTCTCGAAATGGGGCGATAGGCCTTGCTCGGCACGCTCCGCGTCCTCCTTGTCCCATATAGGCTCCGCCATTCTGTAACCTCCAGGACCGAGTTTGTGTTCCCCTAAGTTCAACTCCCGCATTTCTTTCCCCCACTGACTTGATTCGGAGGTTGCACTGCTCTCGCACTTGATCTTGAACTCCTTGTAGTCATCTTCGCTGATCGAAGGATTTTTTTGCCTTGATCTTCTAATAACTATCACCTTTCTCAATCACTCTCTTCACCGCGCTTCCCCAAGTAGACAGGGCCGTGCTCATCCTTGTGAGGGCGGCACTGTTCACTTTATTCCCTGAGAGGCGTGTGTTTTCAAATTTAGCGGGGAACTTGTATCGTTCGTGCAGCTTCATGAAGAGGAGGTTGCGCAAATTCCCTCGGTCCTTATGCCTAAGGTTCTCGGTGTTGATTGAGACGGTGCTCCGGAGAATGCACCCGAGCTGAACCTAGTACCCCTTGACTATACGTTTAGGCTCCGTTGGATGCCCGTCGGAGTCCACTTGAGTAAATTCCTCCTTGACGGTGCGGAGCGCGTTCGGGCGCCGGTCCTTCCGTTGCCTCTTCGATTGTCTGCCATCTGTGCGTGCGCCGCCATCATTAGTGGTGGCATCCTCGGCGGCACCATCAGTGGTGGCATCCTCGGCGGCACCATCAGTGGTGTCATCCCCAATGCCACTAGGTGTTGTGTAGTCAGGATCGGTGTCTTCTGCGGCGTCCTCATAGCGGTGAGGTTGTTCCTCCATCTACCGGGACAGCTCCTAGAATTGCATGCCACCCGAACCGCCGGCCTCATCGTTGTTGGCCATGTTTCGCTCTAAATAGGAAAAAATCTTGGTCAAAAAGTTGGTTATTGTCAAGGAACAAGATCATTTAGCTTATTGGCACCCTAAAAGCCTAAGCTTACATCATTTAGGTTCTCATCGACACCGAGGCACCCTATAGAAGCAAAGGTTTCATCATTTAGGGTGCGTCGACGCCGAGGCACCCTAAATGCTAAGTTAAGTTTTCATCATTTAGGGTTTATCGATGCTGAGGCACCCTAGGTCGGGCCTAATCACTTGGCACTAATCACTTGGCTCTATTGCCATGTATGTTGGGTTTATCATCTAGGGTTTATTGATGCTAAGGAGAATTCTAAGTTAGGCCTAATCACTTGGCTCTATTGCCACCTATGATTTAATGCAGCAAGAATTGCGGGGCAGTTGATCCTACTTAACTAAGTACTAAGATACCCCGGCCCATGCATTAGTCGCAAGTACCCCATATGTCCTATTTTTAGCAATGTCATGCTAAAATTCACGGAAAATGCAGCATGACCTTTGCTGAAAATAGGACATATGGAGTACCCGAATTTGCCGGAACGGAAGTTAATCAACATTCCGGCAAACTCAAGGGCCTCTCGGGGTACCTGCAAAATCATTATCCCCGCGTAATGAAGTCACCAATGGGTCATTTCAGAAGATCACAAGTAGCATCATCACAAGTACAACATCATCACAAGTACAGCAGTAGCAGCAATGAATACATGCATAACAACATCAAAACTGACTTGCTCTTAATGAACAATGGCTAAAGATATATAAAACTCCATTGCAAATGTGCCATCTTAATAAAACAACTCATGGAAGTAAACTACTAGCAGGCTCAAAAGTCAAGTACACAGAAGATGCTAACTGTACATGTTCTTACATGATGCTAACTGTACCCAACTAAATTTTTTGACAGTAGCTCAAGTTTTTGACAGTAGCTCCTCACTGTCTGTCGCCTGCAACACTATTTATGCTAGCAGCTCAAGTTTGTGCCATTGGAGCAAACAAGCAGGAACCAACATATGTAAGGTTTCAACAAGACTCATCATCAGTATATATAAGCTCTACATTATATGATGTACTGAAGAACTTGAGCAAAACAAGATAAATAGGAACATATTTCTCACCTTGGAGGTGTTGCTGCTGCTGCTGCACTGTCTGAACTTCACTTCCTTTACCTCCTCGGAAACCTGAAATATGCAGATGTTAGAAAGGTGATATTTTAATATTGAACCTCCGTGTGTTTTGCCTTGTCTATGCTGTGCAGGAATACTAGTAGCAAAGAAAAAGGAATAGTGCAACATAGGAAAAAAGAGTGAAGAAGTTGCAACATAGTTTTAGTTTCAGCAGCCCCCCTTTTTTTACTTTCTTTCCCTTCAACTCTCTTCATGCTGATGGTAGCACCAGCTTATCAGACCACAAAGAGACGAAGGACAAAAAATACTACTACTAGCAACCCAAGGCTTTAAAAACACAGTGTCAGATACGTTAGGGCCCCTCCTATTATTACCATTAACATATGCATTAGTTACTGTTAGTTGATTACTCCTGCTGCTACTAGTACCACCACCAACAACCAATACTACCACCACCACCATTTCATGTTCCATAGTTTTTTGGAACTGGAACTAAAATTGCCCTTTATGGATAAACACGTACTACGCCTAAGTGGCCACACATGCACGAAACATGGGGCAAGCAGAAGTTTATCTGATGGTATTAGCACAGCAATTTGTTATCTAAAAAGTTACACTGCATAATAAAAGATTAAAAGGTGTGGAAATCTCCAACAAAAAGCAAATACATCTCTCTTGTAGTACATATGATTGCTCTAACATTCTTACCAAAAGGAGTTGTATTATTTAACAGCAGCCCCTCAAAATGTGGAGTAGCCAATTTAGTCAAATGAGCTCCATCAGCAACACTTACTCTGCGAGGATCAAAAGAAAATATTAACTCTTCTGATGATAATATTAACTCTTCTAATGATAAGGTTATTACAACACTTCCTATAACATTTATGATATTATTATTTCAGAGCACCCCAAAACGATCTATCTTATAAATTTTATTGCAAAATAGTTGCCACTATTTTTTTGCAATAAACAGAATTTCAAGAAATCAGAAGTTTTTTTACTTCAAACAGATCTTTCAAGAGTAGTCAAAACAATAACCACATGACAATAAAACAGCGAGCATCATGTAGAGTAATGAAAGCACTGCTCTGTAATACAATAAACCTGCTATAGAAAATGCAAGCATGCTTTCAACAGTTATTCTCTTCAGCATAGCACATAAAAGTAGTCTAAAACAATGGAAGGATATTAATGATTTGATTGTTCTACAATTTAGTTTGAAATACTACTGAGAATTAATGGAGCGCAACCTATTGAACTGTTATGGTTGTAAACTTATTAACACACTGATATGCAAAGACAACTCAATTGAGAAAATGCAACGCCACCATTTCATGTTATCGTGTTAGGGTGAGGGGTCGGTAATGTTTGCTAGCCACCATTTCATGTTCTTTTTATTATTTTAGGTATTCACGTCAGTTTTGAATTAAAGTGCAAGGCTCCAAGCTACTAAATCACAACATCATATACTGAAAGAAAGAATAAAGAGCCTGGACACACCACATCTTATGAACAAGATTCGTCTAAAACTGAAATTACTTCGAGTCATCATATACCAATAGATATAACGATAATGTTTTCTAAGCAAAGAACAACCGCATACAGTGCACTAAATCACAGACGAAGAAACATAATGTTGAAGGATTTTTCAGAGAGAGAGAGATAGATATATAGATAGATAGAGAGGGAGGGAGGGAGAGAGAGAGAGTTGCATCTGAAGATGGATATGGTCTCTTGAAGATGAACCCTAGACGTCTGGCCTTCTGAAGAAGAACCTGCCGGTGGTGATGTGTTCTAATCTGGGAGATGAATTTGGTTGTCAGGTTCAAGAAAGGGAGAAGGGGGGAGGGGAGGGAGTTGCCTTACCGTGGGAAACCGCCGGCTGCCACAGCAGGGAGTGGGTGGTGACGGCTGGGATCAGGGCGGTGTGGGGGCACTCGTGGAGAGGCAGGACGACGCCGGGGCAGCGGTGGACAGTGCTCCACCGTGGCCGACAGGAGCTTCTGGCGTAGGTTGAGCCTGGTCTTTGCCAGGATCTTCTCGGTGCCCAGGACGACGAGGAGGCCGGATATCTTGGCGACGGGGTGAGCGGCGGGAGGGTTTGAGGGCGACGGCACGGTGCAGCTGCCGGGGTGCGGGGGCAGTGGGGGTGGAGTCCGGCGGGGGTCGGGGCGGCGGGGGTGGGCAGCACAAGACCACAACCAGGAGAGGCGAGGGGGACGGCGAGGGAGGCGAGGGGGACGACGAGCACGGGGGGCAGCGGGTGAGATTGATGAGGCAGGGGAGAGAATAGAGAGATTGGGGATTTAGTGTGGGGGAGGGGGAAGCTTTCTAATGGCGCACCCCGCAGCGGTGCGCCATTAGAATGTTTTTTTAGATAGCAATGGCGCACCCCCAGCAGGTGTGCCATTAGAATGTTTTTTATATATAGCAATGGCGCACCAGCCATAGGTGCACCATAAGTATTTTTATTTTTATTTTTTGTTGCATCAAATAATTTTTAAGAAAATGAATATGATCAATATGAAACAGTAATAATTTTTTAGGAAAAAAAGTAATAATTTTTAAAAAAATATCATCAAATTTGTTATTCGTAAATATTTATGAATATGAAAAAATATCATCAAATTTATTATTTGAAAATATCATCAAATTTGTTATTTGAAAATATAATAACATTTGTTTTTTTAATTTTAGTTGCATTCATTTGTGACGGTGGAGCGGGCCGGGGAAGGTGCGGGGGAGGGTGCGGTGGGTCGTCATCGGCGGGGGAGCGGGGGAGGGTGTGCGGGCGGCCGGTCGACGGTGGCGGCCGATGGAGCAGGGGACAGGGTGCGGGGGGGGGGGGGTGCTCGACGGCGGTGGAGCGGGGGGAGGGTGTGGTGGGTCGTCGGCGGCGGTGGAGCGGGGGAGGGTGCGGTGGGTCGTTGGCGGCGGGGGAGTGGGGGAGGGTGTGCGGGGGGCCGGTCGGCGCCGGCAGCCGGTGGAGCGGGTGAGAGGGTGCGGGGGGAGGGTGCTCGGCGGCGGTGGAGTAGGGGGGGAGGGTGTGGTGGGTCTTCGCCGGCGGTGGAGCGGGGGAGGGTGCGGGGGGTCTACTTCGGCCGGTGGAGCGGGGGAGAGGGTGCGGGGGGTGCTCGGCGGCAAGGGGGACTGGATCTGGCGAGGTGGGATAGCAATCGAGATGGAGGGGGATCGAGATCGAGTGTCCATGAAATTTTAAAAATATTCATGAGTTCAAAATTAAAGTGCCCATGAAATACAATCGAGAAATGAAGGCTACAATTTAAATACAATCGATCTTAGCTAGCTATCTGTTCACAATCTTCTTGCCCTTCTTTTTCACAAATGGAGTTCTTCTATTGAACGGGCGTCCTTTAGGTAGGGTGGTCCTACTTCTTCTTATGGTATATGCTGCTACTTCATCGTTGTCGTCATGTTCGATCTTCGGGTCGCGATACTTGTCGAAGTCTTGCTCATTGGCTACTCCATCCATTCCGATGATCTTCCTTTTGCCTCTCCTCATGACAACACGACTGGGCTTTGACGGGTCGGTAATGAAGAAGCATTTGTCCACTTGGGAAGCCAGTACCCATGGCTCATTTTTCGCGGTGACGTTTGCGCCCATGGTCTTGGATTTGGCTTTGGGTATAACCATGGTGGTGAAATACCGGCTTCTTTTAGGACGCTCTTGGCCCATCTGACACGGAACATCGGACCTTCTCTCCAGCGTAGCTCAGCTCCCAGATCTCCTTGATCCTTTCGTAGTATTTGTCCTTGTCGTTACAGGTGTAGGATTCCATCGTTACCCCGGAGTTCTGATAACCATCGCTCTTCATGTCCTTGTCCTCGGTGTAGAATGTGTAACCGTTGTTATCGTACTCCTCATAGGTCATCAGGTTGTGCTCGGCGCCCTGTGACAAGGCGAATATGAGTTGTTCTTCCGCGGAAGAATCCTCATGTATAGGGTACAACAGAAGATTCTGCTTGAACTAACGCATGAAACATGAGTTGTGCTCTTTGATTATATCTCCATCCGTCCTCTGTTGGCCTCGGTCATTGTACGTCTTCTCAATAAAGGTTTTGTGCTCTACCAACAAGGATCGACCACGTCTATGTGTTGTAGCGCGACTAGGTTTGCTCTTCCAAAGTCGGCGAGTCGACCCTCGAAGTCGACATGCATTTCACGGCGACCCTCACGGTGACCCTATCCAGCGAGCCTGCCGAGGTGCCTGTTGACGGGCAGACCGATGGGGTCCTCGATGCCTAGATATTTCGTGCAGTAGGAGATGCACTCTTCGGTCAGAAAGCCCCTGGCTATGCTTCCCTCTAGACGTGACATGTTGCGAACGTATCCTTTGATGACACCATTCATCCTTTCGAACGGCATCATGCTGTGCAGCAACGTCCGCCCGAGTTGGATGATATCCTCCACGATATGGACCAGCAGATGCACCATAACGTCGAAGAATGCGGGCGGGAAGTACATCTCAAGCTCGCATAGTATCACCACAATCTCTTCCTGTAGACTTCTGAGTTGCCTCACGCCAACCGACTTCCGACAGATGACGTCGAAAAAGTTGCATAGGCCAAATAGTGTTTCACGGACGTGCACGTCCATGATCCCACGGATTGCAACTGGAAGTATCTGCATCATCAGCACGTGATAGTCGTGAGACTTCATCCCGCTGAACTTCTGCTTCGCCGGGTCTAAGTATCTTCTTATCTTCCCCGCATAACCGTAAGGAAGTTTTACTCCTACGAGGCAGGTGAAAAACTGCTCGATCTCCTCCTGACTTAGAGTGAAGCATGCAGGAGGGTAGTCATTTCCGGTCTTCTTGGCCTTTTTGCCTTTGCGACGACTTTCCGTGTCCTGCTTCGCCTCATCATCATCATCATCATTAGCGTGAAGCTCCTCCCTGATGCCCATTGATTTCAAGTCTGCCCTTGCTTTTGGACCATCTTTGGTCCTCTCTGGCATGTTGAGCAGGGTACCAAGTAGACTCTCGCACACGTTCTTTGTGATGCATGACATCAAGGCTATGAGGCACACGGTGGATCTTCCAGTATGGCAAGTCCCAGAAAACAGATCTCGTTTTCCATACCTTCAGCAGCGGCTCAGGCGCCTTTCGCTTCTTTCCCGGCTCTGGCGCCTTTTGCTTCTTTCCCGGCAGTGGGCAATCTTTCCAATTTTTCAACACCTGGTCTATTTCCTCGCCGCTCCTCGTACGCGGGCGTCTTCGGGGTTTGGTTTCACCATCGAACAGATCCTTGCGTTTCCTCCACGGGTCATCATCGTGAAGCCACCTTCGATGTCCCATGAAAACGGTTTTCAAAGACCCGGGATCTCTATCTAGCTGGTGATACGTTGTGTCATCCATGCACCTGACGCATCCAGAAAATCCGTGGACCACCTGCCTCGTGAGATATCTGTAACCGAGATAGTCGTGCACCGTCGTGAGCAGTGCGGCTCTCATAGGGAAATATTCTTTCTCAGTGGCATCCCATGTATTGGCTGGAGTTTTCCACAGCGTGTCTAGCTCCTCTTTTAGCAGCCCCAGATACAGATTGATGTCGTTCCCCAGTTGTTTCGGCCCTTCAATAGCATACTCATGTGAATGTACTTCCTCTTCATGCACAACCAGGGGGGAAGGTTGTACATCCACACAAACACAGGCCTGGTGCTATGTGTGCTTCTCTGGCTGCCAAACGGATTGACTCCATCGGTGCTCGCGCCCAGAACGATGTTCCTTGGATCCTTCCCAAATTCTGGGTGTTCGAAGTTCAACGCTTGCCACTGGCTCGCATCCTTTGGGTGACTCAGCATCTTGTCTTTTTTATTTATCTCCGGATCATTTGCGTCATCTTCTCGCTTCTTCTCCTCCCTATCCGCGTGCCAACGCAGGAGCTTTGCTACCTTAGGGTCCGCGAAATACCGCTGCAGACGAGGAGTGATCGCAAAGTACCACACCACTTTTCGAGGAGCTTTCTTCCTCTTCTTGTATCGAGTGACGCCGCACACCGGACATATGGTAGACTTCGCGTGCTCGTCCCATAAATGATGCAATTGTTCATGCACACATGGTATTTCACGTGCGGTAAATCCAGATGACACACGATTTTCTTCGCCTCCTCGAAACTGGTCGGGCACTTGTTCCCCTTGGGAAGACGTTCGTGCCAGAATGACATGTTCTCGTCGAAGCATGCGTCGGTCATTTTGTGATTTACCTTCATCTCCAGAGCCATGAGTGTTACTTTCAGGCGGTTATCCTCGGGCCTGCATCCATCATACAATGGAGTAACCGCGTCTATCTCCAGTTGATCCAACTTGGCTTTCTCTTGGGCGGCAGCTCTTGTGTTATCCGTCTGTTTGAGAAGCAGCTCTTGAATATGAGGGTCCTGCACCCAGCCCATCGATGGTCCATCATCGTCTGCTCCGCCGGCATCTTCATCTTCATGATCATGCCCTTCATCTGCTCCGGCATCTTCCTCATCATCATGTCCTGCATCTTCTACATGATGACTGTGTACAGCATCACCGTCGTGATCATGTCTTGGAGATTCTTCGTCTTCTCGCCTGCCTGAGCCGTGGTGGTTGTCTTGCTGCCCTTCCTCATTTCTTGCTCGGCCCCCATGGACAAGTTCATAGTCATCTTCATCACCTTGCCACCGATAGCCATCCATGAAACCACGCAAGAGCAGGTGGTCCCGCACCTGCCCGGAATCCGGGTCCACAATAAGGCTCATCAGCTTGCATCTTCGACACGGACATCTTATCTCCGTCTTGTTCTTTTGAAGCATCTCAGCCTTCGCGGAGCTCAAAAACCTATTCACGATGCCTTCGGTCATCGTGCGGACCATGGTCGCCTGCGGGGTAGAGCAAAACGATATTTTAGAACCAAGAAAAAAATTGGCATGACTTTCCCCAAAAATAGGACCAAAAAGAATGCATAGTGCCAAAATTCTCGCTGAAACGGAAATGAATCAACATTCCGGCAAAATATTGGCAAATATCGCATTTCAAATACCGGTACCTGCAAACACAAATATATATGCAACACCACAAACATATGCAACAGCATGAACATACATAGATCTAGATAGGCCACAAAAAGTGCATGTACACGTTGTTGGAGCGGGAGAACAACATAAAGATAGCTTCCCCCTTGCTTACCTATCAAAAAAGGTAATTGAACTACTTAATTTGGATGAATCTATGGTGCAAATGAGGTGAGGAGGAGGAGGCAGCCAAGACAAGCTTGGAGGAGGAGGTGGAGAATGAAGTGGGGAAAAGTGAGTGGGTAGGTGGGCTGTCCAAAATATCTTGTTGGTCCCAGGTTACTAATGGTGCACCACCTGCAAATGCGCCATTAGTAACCCTAGTTACTAATTGCGCACCTGCTGCTGGTGCACCATTAGTAGTTTTGCACATATATATATATATATATATATATATATATATATATATGTATGTGTGTGTGTGTGTGTATATATATATATATATATATATATATATATATATATATATATTCTAATGGCGCACCATGGCATAGTGCGCCATTACTAGTTTAAACTAGTAATGGCGCACTATGATACGGTGCGCCATTAGTAGTTTTGCAAAAAAAAACAATAAAAAAACAATAGTAGTGGCACACTGTGTGGCCGGTGCGCCATTACTAGTTAGCACTAGTAATGGCGCACCGTGCCATGATGCGCCATTAGTATGTTTGGAATTTTTTTTAAAAATTGTTACTAGTGGCGCACCATGTGCCTGGTGCGCCATTAGTGTATTGCACACTAATGGCGCACCTGCACATGGTGCGCCACTGCTATATAGTAGTGGCGCACCACATGACAGGTGCGCCATTAGTGTCCATTTCATCTATAGCCCCTTTCCTAGTAGTGATGCCTGCTACTGCTTAGAGTTGAGTCAGATTTGATTCATCGGGGAAGAATTGGAATGTGGGGAACATGTCCTACCGTGTGTGAGCTAAGTGTATGAACACGATTTGGTAAAGGTAGCGGTGAGAGGCCATGTAGGAGTACATGGTGGGTTGTCTCATTGAAGCCGTCATCAGGAACTGAGTTCTGTGTTTGTGATCCATGAAACAGCTACTACCGCGCATTGGGCCCGAAACCAATGGACCCTCTCGGTTTCTTAATCACCCTTGTCCTTTGTCCAGGAGTTGCAAGTAGTTTTTGGTGTTTGTAGTTTGCTGGAGGCCGTGGGCAGAGCTGACCCGAGGGGTGGGCTATGATGCGGTAGGCACATGGCACGGTGTACCGGGCACCCGTTTGGTGTCTCGGGAACCCTGCACACATCATTCAGGACCGTATGTGGAAACTTTGGCCAGACTCCATGCGGATGGAACCTGAATAGGCGATAAACCTGGACTAGAGACTTGAGTGTTTAGGTAGGCCGTGGCCGACACCCACGCCAGGCTTCCGCTTGAAGGTTGCCGAGATACATGACGTGTACATGGCGGTAAGTCGCGAGGGCGTGTGTGATGAAGTACACCCCTGCAGGGTTAACATAATCTATTCGAATAGCTGTGTCCGCGGTAAAGGACTTCTGGGTTGCCTGTACAGTTCATAGATAACTTAAAGTGGATACTTTAAAATGCGTAAGATAAGTTTGAGTACTATGGATGGCGTTCTCATAGGGAGACGGGAGCGGATCCATAGTAGTGTATTGATATGGTGAATATGTGGACTCGTGTGCGCCACCTCAAAAGAGTTACCTATAGTCGTAGTTCTGGATAGCCACCGAGTCAAAGCTGGCTTGCTGTAGTTAAACTCCACCACCCCCTTTGTTGATAATGATGCATATGTAGTTAGTTCTGATGTAAGTCTTGTTGGGTACATTTGTACTCACGTTTGCCTATTTTATGTTTTTGCAGAGAGACTTCAGTCTCACTAGTAGTTCCGCGTGGACTTCGACGTTTAGCTTGTTTCAGCTACGATCTTCTACCCTCGGTAGGGTCTGGTAGTTAGTCCGACTTCTCAGCCTTTTTCATTTGTAGTTGTTTGTCCTCAGACATGTTAAGCTTCAGCATGTGCTTTGACTTGTAAGCTCTGAGTGTTGGGTCGTGAGACCCATGTTTGTAATATCTCGCTCCTCGGAGCCTATTGAATAAAATACTTGAGTTGTAGAGTCCTGTTGTGATGCCATGTTGTATTTGCACATATCGAGCATATTGTGTATATGATATTGAAATGCTTGGTATGTGTGGGATCTGACTATCTAGTTGTTTATCCTTGGTAGCCTCTCTTACCGGTAAATGTCTCCTAGTGCTTCCACTGAGCCTTGGTAGCTTGCTACTGCTCCGGAACACTTAGGCTGGCCGGCATGTGTCCTTCTTCGTTCCTGTGTCTGTCCCTTCGGGGAAATGTCACACGGTTTACTGGAGTCCTGCTAGCCCAGCTGCTACAGCCCGGATTCACTCGCTGATGACCGACACGTTCGTTGATGGGTCATGTATGCTCGTCCCTGTAAGTTAATGCCACTTTGGGTTCACGACTAGCCATGCCAGCCCAGGTTCTTTGTCATATGGATGCTAGCGACACTATCATATACGTGTGCCAAAAGGCGCAAATGGTCACGGGCCTGGTAAGGCGACACTCGTGGGAATACCGTGTGTGAGGCTGCAAAGTGATATGAGGTGTTACATGCTAGATCGGTGTGGCATAGGATCGGGGTCCTGACAGCTTTGGTATCAGAGCCTGACTACCTGTAGGACTACCAAGCCAAACTGGTCGAAGTTGAGTCTAGGAATTCTTTAGTTATATAAGGGAATTGATTGTGGGATGGAACGTAAGGCTCTTTTTACTTCTTATCCTTTATGCCTTCTGATCCGAGTTATCTTATCTCTCCTGCGGGGTTAAGGAACTAGGCTATCTTTTCTTTCTATCAGGATCACGTGTTACTAATCCGTAGACTTATAGGATTGATGGATTTAAGCCTCTGTTCAGTTCCTACTACTTCTGTATGTTGACAGTTGGTCTAGGAACCTTGATATTATGGTGTTCGAGTGGTTATGCCACCATTTTGCAGAATGTCTCAAATCTTTTTGAGCATTTACAGCCGTTATGCTGTCCGAGTCATCCCAGGTTTCTAAACAGTCTGATGCATTTGCAAATTCCTTCTTATCGTTCTGAAGTTCCTTTGTGCCAAATCAACCACACTAACTAGTGTGTTGAGGTATTTCATTGCCTCGACATTTATGCTGGAGCTATTATTATGACCCTAGGTGTCTAGCGTATCACCTAGTAATCTAGCCATGTTTTGTGTTCCTAGTGTGATCATTCTGGCCATCATTCTCGACAGCATCCCGTGATGCAATTTAGTTAGTAGGTATTCTATTCCTGGGGTTTTGAACCCAAGATTCACCCTACCCACTTCATGTTGTTAGTGATTGCTAGTTCCTTTAGGATATTAGTAACCTTTGCGATAGTCCTCTAGGTTTGTGGTACATCGTTCTTCCAAATACCATGAACTACTTATGGCAGCAGTTCCTCATTGAACCGAAAGATCACAACCAGAGTGCTCCTGTTGAGTTCTCCATTCTATGTTGTGGATCTGCCAGTTCTACCTTTCTGCATGGGTTATCCGGAAGAAATATGTTGAACTTGGTTCGACGTACTAACCATGCCTCCACAACTAAGAACGTTTTATGTTCTTTGAGTTGTCCTTCCTTAGCTGTATTCCGACCCCCGTCTATCAATTGATAGTCAAGAGTATGCGTGCATTCATTCATCGATGCCTATCACTCTTGTGGTCCGTCAAGCCATTCTATTCCGGAATGACTAGGAGAAACAAACTCCAGTACCTCTCCCATATCAAGGATTGGGTCAAAGCAGTTGTACTCCGCAGATCAAAATGCTAATCCAGCTTTTGATTCTGTTCTACCCTGAAGTATTACCGTCTTATGTCAAGAATGTCATGGGAATTGCACACCATTCTATGAACTCTTGATACAGTGATACTTCTCGCCATCGTTATTCATTCCTTGGTCCTCATGTTAATGCCACCGGAGTGCTGACAAGTGAATCGTGATGTGTGAAATCAATACTCCTAGCAACTCTGTTGCTTGGAGTTAAAGGACAATAGTTTCATCCTTAGCATGTTGGTTATTGAATCACCATCCTAAGGTTGATTGTGTTACGTAGTCCATATCTCTGGTGCACTCCTCTATCCATAAGTTAGGGCTATGCCAATCCCTTGCTTATTTGATCATGTCGTCTTGCCTGAAAAACAAGATTGTTCTCGAGCTTAGCAACATATCGGTGGTTCATGATTTTCCGAATATCTTCTTGGAAGTATCACCAGGTTGTCACCTGGCCGCTATGTTGAGTTCGTGATCAAGTTGGTTTCTTATAAACCACCCCCATTCTCCAAGAATTTGTATTGGTTACCTCCTGAGCTAGTTGGTTAAGATAAAAAAATAACTTGGAGAGTTGGAAGACAAAAGCTTGCCAGCTTAGTTCATTTCAAGGGATATATTTGTGTGTGTTGAAGAGAGATGATATCTTGTGGATTGGTCCCTGTGATCAATTGTTGGACCTATTGTCGTATCAAAACTTTGATTTGAGTATGGTCTATCATCAAATCAAATCAGAACCAATGATGTTCATAATGTTGTCTTACTCGTGGTTGATCCCTCGAGCATACACCATTATATCTTTTGGGTCTGCCCAATGCTATCACTTGTTCACATAATTGTGGAACTCCATTTTTATGTGAACATGGATGAATTGTTGTTGAGCCCATCGACAACATCCTTGTCCTCTCCATAATTTTGTCGAACATTAAGCTAGTATTGGAAACTTTTATAGGCATTATCTTCATGTTCCGTTCATGAAGCATATGCTCGGCTGAAAGGAGTGACTTCCTCTAATTCACGTCCACTTGATGTAAGTTGCCGCCGTGAGTTCGAGAAAGGTTGTTTTTGCTTCCTTGGAATCATCCCAAGTTAGTCACACATGTGCGAAGTGCTCTATGGTTTGATAGGTTGGCCGCCTCCATTCTATATGTGTTTCCAAGCACACCAAGCCACTGATTGATTTATTCAAGGAGAAGAAGTTCCTTCTTAAGAATCATGACTTTTGTTAGGACTTCATTATCCTCGATGATGGTTCCCCAACCTGAACTTGGTAGTATTTTATTATAAGACTACCACGTGGTCATGCTTGTCTTGGACAACGTGTTCACATGTTTGTAGCAAAACCAGCTCATATTTTGGAGCTTACTACGATAGTCCATTTCCCGAGAATCTCGCAACATCGTATCGTTGAGTTGTGTTGCAAACTATCATTTTTCTTTCTAGACTCTATGAGTCTGGAATATCCTGACACCAACCAGATCTGAATCTCAGGCAGATATGATGGTTGGACCATTTTGCCTAGAACTATAGTATTGGTCTCTGTGTAACCCGGTAAAGTGGATGTCGTGGCTGACACACCCAGCCGGAAGACCTATTATTGTAGTATCTTGATTGAAGAAGTTCGCCACATCCCCATAAGGATTTCACAGGATTTACCTCCATAGTTATTCCTTATGCATTCTTGAGCTCCCGAAGTCCGACCTGTTACTTGATGTTCTAGATACCAAACCATTTCAATGAATGGGTTACGCTAGCACATCAAGGAGAACATTAGAAGCGGAGTGCTAAATGTCTCTCGGGCGATCATCCAGATTTTGTCTCCTTGGCCTCGCCAAGGTGAAATCTGAGAAGGTGATATCTTCCTTTGCATCTGCATCATCCACCGGTATTCATCATGGTAGTACGTTGTGTTGCCAGGATCCTTGACACAGATATTGGTAAAACCTTGATGAATATGGAGATGCTCAAGTTCTCTAGAGCACGCACAAGCACTAGGTGTTATCATCGGCACTAACTGGGATTGCTCCTAGCTTTCTCGGTTATGTTGTAAATTTTCAACAGTGGACTCACTCTCTACTGTTGAGCCTCTCCCCAGTTACCAGAATCATTCCCAGCACTTGCATTTTGTTCCGAGCTAGCACCCGTCATTGTGCCAGTCTACCATGGGTCTCATCCATTTCCGGTGATAAGCAAAATCATCCCTTGTGTTGTCTTCAACAAGCTAATCCTCTATACTAGTCCCAGTATGCCATTCTACCGAACTCCTCCAAACGATCGGTCAAGATTTGCCCTAGGCTGGAATAGAGAGTCTCAATGATCTCTATACCAAAGGTAATTCTTTTTGCCACTTAAGGTAATAATCCTGCGAATCACCCTCCTCCTAGATGTCCCATTTTGGTATCATGGCAACTCTACTCCTCGCTATGTTGACAACCGTTCACCACCTTCTTAAGCGTGAAATTGTTGTCTACCTGGTGAACTTCCGTCATCTGTTCCACTCCATTCCTCTAGACGTGTGCTTTGCATCTCAGCTCGAGAGATGTTGCTATGTTTCATTCCGTGAGTTGATCCTGAGTTGTTCGATTTCGCAGAGATCGATCCTTCTAGAGTTTTCCTTTTCCTCTCGTTGTCGTGTTGGTTTTAGTTCTCAGAGCAAGACGTCGAGACAATGATGGTGACCGAATCAACGCTCTTATCAAGTGCAACTTGGATCGTGAAGATTGTGTTAGTTTGTGTTCCCCTTTCATCTTACCCTACGCTTGAATCTCGGGACGAGATTCCTGTTTAGTGGGGGTGAGTTGTCACATCCCTAGTTTCTGGCAATGCACTCGGCTAGCTTCATGTGTGCATCATGTTTAAATTCTATGAAACTTTGAAATGGGGGATGATTAAACCCTACCACTTTGAAATCCAAATAGGTCCAGCTTAAATAAATTGCATTCAAAAACCCAAAATGCTCTTCTTTGTTGTTTGATATTTTTGGCAATGGTTTTGATCCATACCAAAAATAATGAACATTTTTAGGGAACAAGTTGGGCACTGAATTTAAGTCATAAAATATTTGAATTGGGGCACTTAATTTCTATTAATATTATTAAATGCTCCAACAATTCTGGAAATACTTAAGGGCCTCTGAGATAATTCAGTTATTGCCCATAATTAATTTCAGGATTTATATAAATGATTTGGTGTTTTTACTAAATCAGAAAGAAATTGCAAAATTAGAAAAGAGAAACCAAATTAGGAAAAACAGAGAGGAGAAGAATCGACCTAGACTTGCCTGGCGCCCGCCAACCGGCCCAGCTCCTGGCCGGCCCAGCTGGCAGCCCACCTGTTGGCCCAGCCCAGCAGCCCTCCCCCTGTTGTCTTCCTCCTACCAGGAGGACAGACAGGTGTGTGGCAAGCGCGCCGATGACGCCTTGCCACCTCCTGCTTTAGCCGTGCAGTCTCGATCCCCCCAGGCGTGCCATGGAGACGCCTCGAAGCCCGTGCTCCCTCTCCACCACTCGCTGCTCCCTCTTCCCCTCTGTAGCTCCTCCCCGAGCCCCATCCGAGTGCCACCGTCGCCACCGCTCGTCGTAGCCACGCCCACAGGCCCTCCCTCGCCTTGCTGACGTGTCCATGGCCTCCGCCTCGACGCCCTCGTCCTCCATGTCGACTCGCTCGATGCCGGACGCCCCAAAACGTCATCCCCGACCTCGTCTTCGTTGTTCGACCGCCGAGATCCCCGGCGACCTCCCGTCGTCATCAGCCCCTCCCCGAGCTCGCCAAGACCACCGTCAACTTTGCCGTGAGCTCCTCTTTCTCCTCCCCTAATCTCTTTGCTCTGCTCGTCCTCTAGATAGCGCTGCCGCCATGGCTAAAGCTTCACCACCGCCCAGCCATGTCGCCGCCGTGGCCACCGTCACCTAGAGCCGCAACCGAGTGCACCACCGTGCTCAGCGTGTCTTCGCACACCCGTAGCCACCACCAGCTCCTCCTCCCGAACACACTAGCGAGGAACTCGAGCATTGCTGAACCACGGCCACCGCAAACCTTGTCGCCGGTGTTGATTCCTTTGACCATCTAGTCCAGCTTCACCACCCACACACGCGGCTCAGCCCTAGCTCTCCATAGAAACCAACCACGCCCCAAATCGTGGCCTGTAGCGCAATCCCGACGCGGACGCTGCCGCAATCTAAGGTCGCCGGCGGTTAAACGCCGGCAGCTGACGTGGCGCCATTAGCTTAGGCGCTAAACTCGTTTAGGTAGTGACTGCGCCGATGACATGTGGGTCCTAGAGCCCAATTAGTTTAGCCTAACTTCCTGTTTAGATTAGTGCTAATATGTGTGGACCCCATGTGTTAGCTTTGACTTTGGTCAAGTCAACGTTGACCGGTCCCACCTGTCATCCACCCAAACCAGCCTGAGACACTGACGTATAGGTCCCACAGGTTAGGTTTGACCTGGGCTGGCACCTTTGACCTGCTAACGTCACCCCGACGTCATGCTGACGCAGATAATCTTTTCTGGATTTATTTTAATTCAGAAATTCCAGAAATTTGTATATATGAAAAAATTCAACCGTAACTCCAAATGAAATAAATTATATATGAAAAATGATCAGAAAAATCTAATCTATCCATTGGTACTGGTTTAATGCATGATAATGAAACTTAACCTTGCTTTATAGATCAAAACTTGTAAATGCACTTTGGAAATTCATAGTTTGAATTTGAATTTGAACCTTTGGTTCAAATAAACTCAAACCCTTCTGGTTTTAGTTGCATTAGCTCAAAACACATCATATTGACATGTCATGATCATGCATCATATTGTGCATTACATTGATTGTGTTTTCCTCCTCTGTTGCCGGTATTTGTTCCCTCTCGATAGACGTGCTTCCGACGATGAGCTTGATGACACCGATGAAGAGCTATAGTATCTTCAGAATTGCCAGGCAAGCAAAAACTCCTTGTTCATTCCGATACAATCCAACTCTCTCGCTCCTGCTCTCTTTTACTGCATTAGGACAACAATGATTCATCTGTTACTTGCTGCGGTAGGTGAACCCCTTTATCCTCTGCATGACCTGTCATTGCCACAGTAAATAGATGAAACCCACTAGCATGAGTAGGAGTTGTTTGAGCCCTGTTGTGCCTACTCAGTCATGCTTGTTTGTCATGCCTGCTACTGCTTAGAGTTGAGTCAGGTCTGGTTCATCGGTTATTAATTGGAATGTGGTGAACATGTCCTACTGTGTGAGCTAAGTGTATGAACACAATTTGGTAAAGGTAGCGGTGAGAGGTCATGTAGGAGTACATGGTGGGCTGTCTCATTGAAGCCGTCCTCAGGAACCGAGTTCTGTGTTTGTGATCCATGAAACAGCTACTACCACGCATTGGGCCCGAAACCAATGGACCCTCTCGGCTTCTTAATCACCCTTGTCCTCTGTCCAGGAGTTGCAAGTAGTTTCTGGTGTTTGTAGTTTGCTGGAGGCCGTGGGAAGCACTGACCCGAGGGGTGGGCTGTGATGCGGTAGGCACGTGGCACTGTGTACCGGGCGCATGTTTGGTGTCTCGGGAACCCTGCACACATCATTCGGGGCTGTATGTGGAAACTTCGGCCGGAATCCATGTGGATGGAACCTGAATAGGCGATAAACCTGGACTAGAGACTTGAGTGTTTAGGTAGGCCATGGCTGACACCCACGCCAGGCTTCCACTTGAAGGTTGCCGAGATACGTGACGTGTACATGGCGGTAAGTGGCGAGAGCGTGTCTGAAGAAGTACACACCTGCAGGGTTAACATAATCTATTCGAATAGCCGTGTCCGCGGTAAAGGACTTCTGGGTTGCCTGTACAGTTCATAGATAACTGAAAGTGGATACTTTAAAATGCGCAAGATAAGCATGAGTGCTATGGATGGCGTTCTTGTAGGAAGACGGGAGCGGATCGATAGTAGTGTATTGATATGGTGAATATGTGGACTCTTGTGCGCCACCGCAAAACAGTGACCTGCAGTCGTAGTTCAGGATGGCCACCGAGTCAAAGCTGGCTTGCTACAGTTAAACTCCACCACCCCCTTTGTTGATAATGATGCTTATGTAGTTAGTTCTGATGTAAGTCTTGCTGGGTACGTTTGTACTCACATTTGCCTATTTTATTCTTTTGCAGAGAGACTTCAGTCTCACTAGTAGTTCCGCGTGGCCTTCGACGTTTAGCTTGTTACCTCGGCTACGATCTTATGCCCTCGGCAGGATCTGGTAGTTAGTCAGGCTTCTCAGCATTTTTCATTTGTAGTTGTCTATAGTCATACATGTTAAGCTTCCACATGTGCTTTGACTTGTATGCTCTGAGTGTTGGGTCGTGAGACCCATGTTTGTAATATCTCGCTCCTTGGAGCCTATTGAATAAAATACTTGAGTTCTAGAGTCATGTTGTGATGCCATGTTGTATTTGCACATATCGACCATATTGTGTGTATTTTATTGAAATGCTTGGTATGTGTGGGATCTGACTATCTAGTTGTTTATCCTTGGTAGCCTCGCTTACCGGGAAATGTCTCCTAGTGCTTCCAGTGAGCCTTGGTAGCTTGCTACTGCTCCGGAACACTTAGGCTGGCCGGCATGTGTCCTTTGTTCCTGTGTCTGTCCCTTCGGGGAAATGTCACACGGTGTCTACCGGAGTCCTGTTAGCCTGCTACAGCCCGATTTACCAGAGTCCTGCTAGACCAGCTGCTACAGCCCGGATTCACTCGCTGATGACCAACAAGTTCGTTGCTGGGTCATGTATGCCTGTCCCTGTAAGTTAGTGCCACTTTGGGTTCACGACTAGCCATGTTAGCCCGGGTTCTTTTTCATATGGATGCTAGCAACACTATCATATACGTGTGCCAAAAGGCGCAAACGGTCCCGGGCTTGGTAAGGCGACACCCGTGGGAATACCGTGGGTGAGGCCGCAAAGTGATATGAGATGTTACATGCTAGATCGGTGTGGCATAGGATCGGGGTCCTGACACTAAAGGGGTGCGCTACCACCCGCAGTGCACAATGTTTAGTCCCACCTCGTTAGTTTAGAGGAGCTCGCACCGGTTTATAAGCCCCATCGCGGCTACCGTGTTGAGCTCCTCTCTAAGTAGGCCTTCTGGGCCTACCCCTTGTACTCTTCCCTGTTGGGCCTACTGGCTAGCGGGCCTGCATCCTGGCCCAACTACAAGTTGGGTTTCTAGTCGTATGCAGGCCGCTGTGGCCTAGTAGGCGGGCTCTTTTTCATTTGTTTTTTCATTTTTTCTTTTATTTTTTTCTGAGTTGTTTTTTGCTATATTTAGAATTTCTTTGTGAATATTTTTGCTTTTGATACCAAAACTTACAAACTTTCTGTTAGTGCGAGTAGTTTTAAAATTTGAATAGTTTAAAGTTGAATTATTTAAAATTTGTGTGAATCACTAGTTTTGGAATAACTTTACTTTAAAAAGAGATTTTTTAGTGATTCTTTTTTCTCATATTTAATATTAGTGTGTTTTATCATTATATTCAATTTGGTTATACTTAGGTTATTTAAAGAAATGAAATGCCTTTGTAATAGATGAATTTCGTCCAAAACCCTGATACTTCAAAAGAGATTGTCCATTTTGTACACAAAGTGGATCCAGTTTTTGCCGTAACCCTCTCTACTTTTTTGCACATGCTATGTGGGTGAAATGATGATACCATGCCATCTTTAAACCTTTTCATAGTTCATTCGTAGTGCTTTTGATTTCAGGGTCATTTAGCTCGAATAAATCAGGAATGCATTAAAAATAGCAAATGATGTCAAAAAGGATTGAAAGTTGATGACGTGGCCTTGAATGGTGCACGTTTGTCTGAAGCACAAAAGTACACATTTCAAATGCAAAAGACATAAACACCCTAACTATTACAAAGATTTCCTACTGTCTTTGGGTGTGAAACTTTTTCTTCACGTGTTTCCCTTTGTGCTGTAACCATGGACAATCTTCATCATTTAACTGGATGCTCGGGTCAATATGCACTCTGAAGGGAGCAATTTCATTAAACTTTTCATAATATTCTGACATGTCTGTCTTGTCATGCACTCCCATGATGTTTCTTTTCCCAGAAAGAACTATGTGGCGCTTTGGCTCATCATATAATGTATTCTCTTCCTTATCTTTTCTTTTTCTCAGCTTGGTAGACATGTCCTTCACATAGAAAACCTGCGCCACATCATTGTCTAGGATGAATGGTTCGTCTGCGTACGCAAGATTGTTGAGATCCACTATTGTCATTCCATACTGCGGGTCTTCCTTTACGCTGCCGCCTGTCATATTGACCCATTTGCACCGAAACAAAGGGACCTTCAAATCAGTTCCATAGTCAAGTTCCCATATCTCCTCTATGTAGCCATAATATGTGTTATTTCCCCTACTGGTTGCTGCATCAAAGCGACCACCACTGTTTTGGTTGGTGCTCTTTTTATCTTGGGCAATCGTGTAAAATGTATTCCCATTTATCTCGTACCCCTTGAAAGTCATTATATTCGAAGATGGTAACTGGGACAACAAGTATAGGTCATCTTCAATATCGGCATCATGCATGGCACGTGTCTGCAACCAACATGTGGAAGTCCTCATTTGTTCACGTGTAATCCAGTCTTCAGACTGCTCCGGTTATTTGGAGCTTAGAATATTCTTGTGTTCCTCCATATACGGAGCCACCAAGGCGGAATTTTGTAGAAGTGTGTAATGTGCTTCGTTGAGAGAATGAGCATCCATACATATTATTTTATCTAGTCCTAGCGTGCCATTTCCACCTAGTTTGCCCTTATGCCGCGATTCAAGAACACCAATTGGCTTAAGGTCAGGAATAAAGTCAACACAAAACTCAATGACCTCCTCATTTTCATGGCCCTTGGAGATGCTTCCTTCTGGCCTAGCACGGTAATGAACATATTTCTTCAAGACTCCCATGAACCTCTCAAAGGGGAACATATTGTGTGGAAATATAGGACCCAGAACGGCAATATCTATGCATAGGTGAACTAGGACGCGCGTCATGATATTGAAGAAGGATGGTGGGAACACCAACTAGCAACGGACAATACATTGCACCAAGTCATTCTCTAACCTTGGTATGATTTCTAGATCGTTTAACTTCTGAGAGATTGCATTGAGGAATGCACACAACTTTGCAATGGATAATCGAACATTTTTGGGTAGAAGCCCCCTCAATGCAACTGGAAGCAGCTACGTCATAATCACGTGGCAGTCATGAGACTTTAGGTTCTGTAACTTTTCTATACCATATTTATTATTCCCTTTATATTTGACAAGAAGCCAGACTGTACCTTCATACTGAGCAGGCATTCAAAGAAGATTTCCCTCTCTTCTTTGGTAAAAGTGTAGCTGGCATGACCCTAATGTATGCCGTCCTTTCCGTGCATACGTTGCCTGTCCTCCCGTGCCTCCGGTGTATCTTTTGTCTCCCCATACACGCCCAAGAAGCCAGTCATGCAAAGATTCTTCGTCATGTGCATCACGTCGATTGCAGAGCGGACCACTAGGTATTTCCAACAGGGCAGGTCCCAAAATACAGATTTCTTCTTCCACATGGGTGCACGTCCATCAACGTCATTCGGAACAGATTGTCCGCCAGGACCCTTTGCAAAGATTACCTTCAAATCCTTGACTATATCTTGTACGTCATCACCGGTATGGTGGACAGGCTACATCCGGTGATCTGCCTCACATTTGAAATGCTTGCCTTTCTTTCTTACGGGATGCCTACTCGGAAGAAATCGATGATGTCCTAGATACACATTCTTCTGATGATTATCCAAATATATACTATCGGTATCATCCAAACAGTGCATGCATGCGCGGTATCCCTTGTTTGTCTGTCCTAAAAGGTTACCGAGAGCAGGCCAATCATTGATGGTCACAAACAGCAACGCATGTAGGTCAAATTCTTCCTATTTGTGCTCATCCCACGCACATAGACCTTTTTCATTCCACAGCTATAAGAGTTCTTCAACTAATGACCTTAGGTACACATCAATGTTGTTGCCGAGTTGCTTAGGACCTTGGATGAGCACTGGCATCGTAATGAACTCCCGCTTCATGCACAACCAAGGAGGAAGGTTATACATACATAGAGTCACAGGCCAGGTGCTATGGTTGCTGCTCAGCTCCCCAAAAGGATTAATGCCATCTGCACTTAGACCAAACCACACGTTCCTTGTGTCACCTTCAAAGCCCTCCTAGTACTTTCTCTTGATTTTTCTCCACTGCGACCCGTCAGTGGGTACTCTCAACTTCCTGTCTTTCTTACAGTCTTCTGTGTGCGATCACATAGACTTGGCATGCTCTTTGTTTTGGAACAAACGTTTCAACCGTGGTATTAAAGGAGCATACCACATCACCTTGGCAGGAATCTTCTTCCTGGGGCGCTCGCCCTCGACATCGCCAGGGTCATCGCGGCTGATCTTATAGCGCAATGCACCGCATACCGGGCACGCGTTCAAATCCTCGTACTCACCGCAGTAGAGGATGCAGTCATTAGGGCATGCATGTATCTTTTGCACCTCTAATCCTAGAGGGCAGACGGCCTTCTTTGCTTCGTACGTACTCTTGGGCAATTTGTTGTCCTTTGGAAGCATCTTCTTTAACATTATCAGCAACTTTCCAAATCCCTTGTCAGATACACCAATCTCTGCCTTCCATTGCAGTAATTCCAGTGTGGTGCTCAACTTTTTCTTGTCACCTTCACAATTCGGGTACAACAATTTCTTGTGATCCTCTAACATGCGCTGCAACTTCTTCATCTCCTTTTCACTTGTGAAGTTTCTCTTTGCATTGGCAATGGCCCGACCTAGATCATCAGCGGGCTCATCTGATTCCTCTTCTTCAGCTTCTTCCCAGATTGCTGGCTCACCTTCTTCCCCCATTATTGTACCATCGTATTTAGGGATCCCATTGTCAGGATAGTTGTCATCGTCCTCTTCTTATTCTTTGTCTTCCATCATAACCCCTCTTTCTCCGTGCTTGGTCCAAACATTATAGTGGGGTATAAAAGCGGACTTAAACAGGTAATGGTTCTTGACTTAGAGTAATTCAAATCATTCTTATAGTTAGCACATGGACAAGGCATAAAACCATCCGCCCGCTTGTTTGCCTCAGCTGCAAGCAGAAAAGTATGCATGCCATTAATGAACTGGGAAGAGCATCGGTCATAGTATATCCATCGCCGACTCATCTTTATTTACAAGAACCGAAAAGAAGAAATTAGTACACGTTCATACATAAAGTTCATACATAAAGTTCGTACATAAAGTTCATTCAACACTTATTCTTATAAAACAACATACAAATAACTCTCTAGCTAAAGCATTTAAATGCAACAACAAATGCGATCAAGATCGCAACTAAGGTAACAATTGATCCAACAGCATAATGATACCAAGCCTCACTATCGATGGCATATTTTCTAATCTTTTTAATGTTCAAGCGCCTTTTCTCCATTTTGATCTTGTGATCATCGACGACATCGGCAACATGCAACTCCAATTCCATATTCTCCCCCTCCCTTCTTTTCAATTTTTCTTTCCAATGCTCGTTTTCTTTTTCAACTAAATTTAACCACTCGACAATAGGGTCGGTTGGAATTTCCGGTTCACATACCTACTAGATAAAAATATCTATGTCAACTTGATGTGCATAATTTGTCATAAACACGAAATGCAACAAATAGTTATAAAAAAGAATATACCACATCTGAATCATAACCCAGACGAGGGCCGACGGGGACGGATATCAAAACCATGGCACAATGTATAACAAACAATGTACGGGTAAGATAATTATACAAGTAACTATATATCTAAATAACACAAACATGATTTTTTCTTATATTAAAAAGATAAGAACAAGAGGCTCACCACAAGGTGGTGCTGGCGACTGGACGGGGCGGGCGAGTGACGGTGGTTAGGACAGACACGGGAAGACACTAAGACAACCACACCTACATATGCAAACGAAGAGTTATGTTGACCTCAGATTGCATATAAATCAAATAAACTACAACATATAATTCCTCAGAAACAAAAAACCCACAAATCACTATACTTATAGAGCATTGCAAGAGCTAATGTAGCAACGGGAGATGAAAGGACAGAGTTGCTAACCTTTGGGATCACTTGGATGGATGGGGTTCCTTCAAATGTTGGAAAATTTTGGCAAAAATGGAGGTGTGAGCTCGGGTGAGAGGGGAAGAAAACAGAGAGGAAGGGAAAAACAATGGGATTTGGCTCAGGCTGGAAGAAGCACTATATATATTTAAATCTGTAGTCCCGGTTGGTTACATGAACCGGGACTAAAGATGAACTACTAGTCTTAGTTCATGGAATGAACTGGTACTATAGGTCATGGTGGGGTCGCAGCCTGACACAAGCCTGCCACCATCTCTTTTGTACTGGTTCGTGGCACGAACTACTACTAAAGGTTAGCCACGAACCGGTACTAATGAGAGCCGCCCACCTAGCCATTGGAACTGGCACTAATGGTGCGTTCTATTACAAACCAAGACTAAAGAGTTGAACATAAGGCCCTTTTTCTACTAGTGCATGCTTCACTTATATTTTTTGAGAGTCTTTTAGAATAGCATGGTAATTTGTTTTGGTTATAAATTTAGTCCTAGTATGATAGGCATCGAAGAGGGATATAATAAAAACTTTCATATAAAGTGCGTTGAATACTATGAGAAGTTTGATTCTTTATGATTGTTTTGAGATATGAAGATGGTGATATTAGAGTCATGCTAGTGGAGCAATTGTGAATTTGAGAAATACTTTTGTTGAGGTTTGTGAGTCCCGTAGCATGCACGTATGGTGAACCGTTATGTAACGAAGTTGGAGCATGAAGTATTTTTTTATTGTCATGCTTTGTGTGAAGGTCGGGATCGCGTGATGGTTTACTCCTACCAACCCTTCCCCTAGGAGCATGTGTGTAGTGGTTGGTTTCGATGACTTATAGATTTTTACAATAAGTATGTGAGTTCGTTATGACTAATATGTTGAGTCCCTGGATTATACGCACTCTCACCCTTCCACCATTACTAGCCACTCTTGTACTGCGCAACTTTTTCCTTAAAACATCCACCATACCTACCTATTATGGTATTTCCATAGCCGTTCCAAGATATATTGCAATGCAACTTTCCACCGTTCCCTTTATTATGAGATGCTTCATCTTTGTCATATTGCTTTGCATGATCATGTAGTTGACATCGTATTTTTGGCAAAGCCACCTTTCATAATCCTTTCAAACATGTCACTCTTGATTTATTGCACATCCCGGTACACCGCCGGAAGCATGCACATAGAGTCATATTTTTGTTCTACGTATCGAGTTGTAATTTTTTTTCGAGTTGTAAGTAAATAGAAGTGTGATAATCATCATTATTACAACATTGTCCCATGTGAGGAAATAAAGAAAAAGAAAAAAAGCCCAAAGAAGCCAAAATAAAAAACAGGCCAAAGAAGCCAAAGAAAAAAAGCAAAAAAAAAAAAGAAAAAAAGAAAGAAGGGGCAACATTACTACCCTTTTATCACACTTGTGCTTCAAAGTAGCACCATGATCTTCATGATAGAGAGTCTCCTATTTTGTCACTTTCATATACTAGTGGGAATTTTTCATTATAGAACTTGGCTTGTATATTCCTATGGTGGGCTTCCTCAAATGCGCTAGGTATTCATGAGCAAGCAAGTTGAATGCAATCCCACTTAGTTTCTTTTGAGATTTCATACACTTATAGCTCTAGTGCATCCGTTGCATGGCAATCCCTACTCACTCACATTGATATCTATTGATGGTCATCTCCATAGCCCGTTGATACGCCTAGTTGATGTGAGACTATCTCCCTCTTTTTGTCTTCTCCACAACGACCATTCTATTCCACTTATAGTGCTATGTCCATGGCTCACGCTCATGTATTGCGTGAAAGTTGAAGAAGTTTGAGAATACTAAAGTATGAAACAATTGCTTGGCTAAAATCGGGGTTGTGCATGATTTGAGTATTTTGTGTGACGAAGATGGAGCATAGGCAGACTATATGATTTTGTAGGGATCAACTTTCATTGGCCATGTTATTTTGAGAAGACATAATTGCCTTGTTAGTATGCTTGAAGTATTATGCATTTTTAAGTCAATATTGAACTTTTGTTTTGAATCTTACGGATCTGAACATTCATGCCACAATAAAGAGAATTACATGGATAAATATGTTAGATAGCATTCCACATGAAAAAATCTGTTTTTATCATATACCTACTCAAGGACAAGCAGGAATTAAGCTTGGGGATGCTTGATACGTCCCCAACGTATCTATAATTTTTGATTGTTCCATGCTATTATATTATCTGTTTTGTATGTTTAATATGCATTATATGCTATTCTATATTATTTTTGGTACTAACCTATTAACCGAGAGCCCAGTGCCAGTTTCTATTTTTTTGCCTGTTTTAGAGTTTCGTACAAAAGGAATACCATACGTCGTCCAAACTGAATGAAACTTTTGTGATGATCTTTTTTGGACCAGAAGCAAACCAGGAGACTTGGAGATGAAGTCGGAGACTCAACGAGGCGGCCACGAGGGTGGAGGGCGCGCCCAGTAGGGTAGGGTGCGCCCCCTACCTCGTGGGCCTCTCGGAGCTCTCCTGACCTAGTTCCTTCGCCTATATATACTCTTATATCCCAAAACATCAGGGAGATGCACGAAAACACTTTTCCACCACCGCAACCTTCTGTACCTGTGATATCCCATCTAGGGGCCTTTTTTGGCATCCTTCCTGTTGGGGAAACGACACCTATGGGATCACGTGGATCCCTTCTATGGTTGGCGGGAGAGAGGGGTGTGCAAAAAGCAGGTCCACTGATCAACATGATGGGTTTTTACCCAGGTTCGGGCCGCTGAGAAGCATAAAACCCTAGTCCTGCTTTGAATGTATATTTAGTGTTCTTGGACTTCGACTAGCTGCTATGCATGCCCAATCCAAAAAGTTTGAATCCTTCTCTAGTACGCCTTGGGCCTCCTTTTATATGTCCAAGGGGTCGCCATAGTGGCACACAGGAGGTGTAAAGTAGCTACAGTGCATATGCTTATCACTGACGTTGTAGGACAAATGCATTAAATGCGCTACTTACGTACCCTATAGCTTTATCGGGGACAGAAATAGAGCCCGTCCCGTCCGTCGCTGCCTCACCCCGTCTTGACATGCATCCAGGCTGAGGAGGCATGTAGCGCCAAGCTGACTAGCTAGCCGCTGCGCTGGAGCGGTGGCAAGATCTTCTCGAAGATCTGCATGCCACCACGCAGGTGCTTGCCTAATTGGCAGGCTGGTCGCAGTGCTGGAAAGGTCACAGGGTGGCGGAACCTTGTCATGCGCGAGCCTCGCTGTGGCTTCGTAGTGGTCCCCAGCAAGAGTCCTGCTGGGGCCTCACAGTCTTCCCCGGGAAGAGCCTTGCCGGGGACTTCGTCTTCTGGTCTTCACGAAGATATGCATGGCACCTGTCTTCACAAATTCTGCATGCTACTACGCATGTGTCCCTGAGTCTTAGTCTTGACATTGTCGATGGTGTCAGAGCTCTCAACCTCAAGGGTGGTGGTCTTGTCAGTGCTTCCATGACACCCCGACAAGGATCTTGCCAGGGCTTTGCAAGCCGCCACGGCAAGGATCTTGCCAGGGTCTAGCTTGTCTTCTGCTGTCTGTTTACTGGCTTGGATGCTGCCTTGGTCGTCTTGTATTTTGCCTTCAACTACCCCGTCAAGCCTCGCCACAGGTGTGGCTACAACTTCCCGTTCATAAAGAAGGGGTACAAAAGGGCCCAGACTTATGTACACCGATAGGAACCCTCAGGCCAGCTGGGCCATACATGAGTGTGAAGCGTCGTTGGCCAGGCCAAATATAGTGCATGGGCACACGTGGCAGAGATTAATTGTTGTAATCTTCTCATCTGTTGTGCTTTCCCATGATCCGCATTGAGTGCGCGATGTGGGGGTCGTGTGTGGAATGGTCGCATCATGCATGCGGCGCCTCACATCGAAAAGTAAAGAGGCAGTCCATGCCTTCCCCATAAAAAGAGGAATTCGCAGGGGTGCTTCTCATTTACCGCTCTTGCCTTTCCCAATCTAGGAGCCGCCGCTCCCTTCTTCTTCCTCGAGCCCAAACCAGAGCCTACGCCCCCATCCGCCGCCGCCACGCCCTCATGGCTCTTGATCCCCCGCCCTCCATCGGTTGTCATGGCGCCCAAGACGAGCAAGGGCAAGGGAGCGTCCTAGGCGAGCGAGGGTAAGGAGGTGCCGGAGAGCGAATAGGTGAAGCTGCGGAAGAAGTACATTGTCTTTGCCCTGACGGTCAACGCGCTCACGCTCAAGGATCGATACCGGTGCCTGTGGGGGAGAGATACATTAGGGAACCCAACCACTCGTGTCATCCCAGCTCCTTTCGCCACGCCTGCTCCAGATAAATATCCCTTGTTTGTTGATTACTTCTACTGCGGGCTCTGCCCTCCATTCTCAGATTTCTTCAACGACATTATGCACACCTTTGGCCTCCATCTTCTGGACTTCATGCTGATTGCCGTGGCATGCATGGACATCTTCGCCCACCTCTGCAAGTGCTTCGCCGGGGTGGTCCCCAACACTGCGCTCTTCCGCCACTACTTCATCCCCCACATCCAACCAGGAGAGGCTCTCTCTGGCTGCATCACTTGGATCACGAGGGCCTTGAGCAAGAACATGCACCCAGAAGGTACCCAGAAGGAGAAGTGGGACAGATGGCAGAGCAAGTGGTGTCGGATTCTGGAGGATGAGTCACAGCCATTCTGTGTGCCCCAGTGGAAAAACTGGTCCGCAACAAGAACTAGGGTGACTTCAATGCTGACGACAAGAAGCTCACGATTGCCACCACCAGAATCCATCGCCTGAAAGCTACTGGGCTCATGCTTGAGATGATTGGGGCCGACTTTCTCCGCCATCACATTGCTCCTCTGCACAACATGGGGTGGCCAGCTTTGGAATTTAAGAATGCGACAGACATCATGAGGCTACGCCCCGGCCTGAACCACAACTTCACGGTGATGCAGCATGCATCTCTCTGCCAGAAGTTGTTTCAACTTAAGGCCGACAAGACCGGCAAGGCCGACAAGATCAACAAGATATTCAGGCTGCCGGCGGGGGTGGTCCCTTTGAGCAACAACTCCTCCTTGACCTCCATCATCTCCATGCTGCTGGTATTCAACGCCCATGGCCTTGATCAGACCTGGGCTGAGCCAGACGCAGTGCAGCTGCAGGAATTCTTTGACAACTTTTCGAAGAAGGTCATCCGTGCAGAGCCGTAGCTTATCCGCGACAGCATCGATGAAGAGGTGGCATACATTGCCAGCAGGGCGGAGGAGGCAGCCCTTGCCGAGGAGGCTATCAGTGTTGGCTCCATGGAGGATGAGGCCGATAAGGAGAAAGAGTTTGCCAAGTGAAAGGAGTCTGTCGGGGAGCACAGCGGCTTGGGCGCCGGGGTTCCTCTTCCTGAAGAGGCGACCGAAGAGGCAACCGATGAGGAGGAGCCTCCAGCCCAAAAGAAGAAATGTGTTCTTCGGTAGGCTATCTCCGACGAGCTAGTCCAGCGGGCCTCTTCGCATAAAGAGGTCCCCGGTAAGGGAGTGGCCGGGAAGGCCGCACCGCGGCAAGAGGCCCTGGCGCAACCCGTGCGTCATACAAGGAGCACGGCTGCGGCAGCGAAGAGAGTTGCGGTTGCTGTCTCCTCCTCGGCCAAGTGGCCCAGGTCTCCATCTCCTCTCCCTTTCACGGACACTTTACCGGAGGCCTATTTTGACCTCGTGTCCTTTAGCCCAAATAGGAAGAAGGGGCCAAAAGGAGAAGATGAGTGAGTACCTCACCTCTTTCTTCATCCTTTGATCCTTAGTTTTGGTTGTTTACCTAACTTGATCTTGTCTTGACTTGTCTTTGTAGTTACGCGGAAACGCTGGCCCAGAAGATAGCAAAGTGGGCCAAGACCTCGATAGGCGAAGAGCCCCCGGCAATCACCTCAGGTGCGCAGGTGACGATCATGATCAGCCCGAACATCATCCCACAACACAGCCCCCAACCCAGCCCCCAGCGTTAGTCCGTTACTCATTTTCCATCGGCATGCATCGGGATATGCATCTTCAGCGATAATCTTACCGGGTTCGCAGGAGGAGAGTGGCAACCGGAGGAGCCACTGAGGGGCACCCCCGTCACGCCGCCTCCGTAACCACACCACCGAAGGGGTGTCCCCGGAAAGGGCTTCGACCAATGAGCCCACACGCATGGAGGAAGAGGCGACGAGCATAGGCGCCGGCAGCTCCATCCCAGCAACGAGCGTCACTGGGGAGGGAATCACCCCTCCTCAGCTTCATGTCACTTGCCTTCTTCGCCATGTGACTTTCTTTCTTTTTCTTTCTGTCTTCTGTTCTGTGTTTCAACTTTGGTTTCGCCTCATTCTCCTCTTTGGTTTTCAGACCCTCTTTTGACGGACCAGACGAACGTCGAGGACATCATCGAGGAGACCGCCAAGGATGCTGCCGCCGAGGCCGCCGAGGATGCCGCCGCCAAGGCTACCAAGGACGTGCATGAAATGGCCGCCAAGGGTTCTGCCGGGGAGGCCGGCAAGGGGACAAGCAACCATACTAACGGCATCCCTGCCGCAGGAGCGCCTAGCGTTACACTGGTCCTGGAGCCCTCACCTGCCGGGGAGAAGGTGGTTGACAACCAACCATCAACCTCTGAAGCCCCCGCCCCAAGCAGATACCTGAAGGTAGGCCACAATCTGTTCGTCAGCATTCCAGGGACGAAAAGCACCGTAGCGCCAACCAAAGGGGAGGCTTTTGCTCAAGAAATCCTCGCTGCTACCAGGCTCCAGGTTGTTGATGAGCTGAGCGCTAGCGGCAGCGGCTCCAAAGAAGACCAGCTCCTCCAAGCCATGAGCGTCAACTTCCAGAAGCTTCAGGCACTTCACCGTGCTTGCAAGGAGAAGATGGATTCCAGGGTGGAGGTCATTGATAGGGCAGAAGCGGATTTCCACGAGCACGTCATGTAGATGCAGACCTGGTTTGCCTAGGCCCGGCAAGAGCTGAAGGCCAGCCAGGAGCAGGTGAGCGAGCGCTGGCAAGAGCTCCTCCTAAAGCAGTCTGACATCGAGAAGGCCTAGAAGGTGCCTGCCGCACAGGCCGCCAAGGATGATGCTGACCTGAGGGAGCGCCGCATTCTTCTTGACACCCAAGAAGAAGACCTTCACTACAAAAAAATACACATCCGTGACATTTTGGGCCAAACGAAATTTTTTCTGTCATACTTATGACAATTCTATGATGATAATTATGACAAAACCCGGTATCATCATAGATGTGGTGGGGTCCTACTTCTATGACAAAAAATCATGACAAAAAATGGTCTTTTCGTCCTGGGTGGGCCGGAGACGCAGCTGCATGACATTCTTTGGGCCGTCCATGACGGAAAAAATCGTGGTAGAAGCGAGGGCAAGGAAAATTTCGGGGAGTTCCTGGTTACGGTGGGTGGTCGGTGGCCGAGCAATGTGTGTTTCTCTCATACACGTACGCGGGTGTGTGTGAGGCGTTGGCTCTAACTGAACCCGAGCGAGGCATTGGGCTCTAACTGAACCCGAGCGATTGCACTAGCTACGTTACTGAACCCGAGTGATTCCTTCGCTTTTGCTGCTAACTTAAGCCAATCGATGCTGATTCTTTCGCTTTTGCTGCTAACTTAAGACGATCGATGCTTCCTCTGGATCAGCAGTGAGCATTGTAGGGGAGTGGATGAACAGTGAGCGGCGGGGTGGATGAACATGATCCCGTGGTGTTGCCTCTAGATGAACAGGACGCCGATCGATCGAGCCGGTTGGGGCTAGATGAACAGGACCCCATGGAGGGCATGATGAACAGGATGACCCCGTGGATGGCTGGATGAACAGTAGATAGTGGAAGGGTGGATGAACAGTAGACCCTAGAGGGGTGGTTGATCAGGAGCCCATGGAGAGGCGTGGTTAAACAGTAGCTGGTGGAGTAGCACGCAATGGAGACTGGATGAACAGGAGCCCGTGTGGATGAACAGTGGAGGTGGAGGCTGGAGGAGGTCGATGGTGGATGAACAGTAGCTTGTGGAGGCTGGAGGAGGTCAACGGTGGAGATGAACAGTATCCCGTGGAGTCCCGTGTTGCGGTACGCCACACCCCTCCCGATGAACAGGACCCCCGTTTTGACCGTAGCGCTCCAACACAAGTCTGTTTTGTCCGTTTTGCGGTACGCCACTCCCCTCCCGATCAACAGGACCCCGTTTCAACCGTAGGAGGTCCAACACAAGTCAGTTTCCTCCGTTTTGCGATACACCAGACCCCTCCCAATGAACAGGATCCCGTTTCGAACGTGTCCGGTCGAACACAAGGCCGTTTCCTCCATTCTGCGGTACGCCATGCCTCGTTTCCATCGCCTGTTCCATCCAAGCTGGTTGGCTCCCACGAGTTTCGTTGCCTCCCGATGAACACTACGCATTCCGTTGCCTCCCGATGAACACGACGCATTCCTTTGCCTCCCCATGAACACGACGACGACGCAATTTCTCTGTTCCGACCCAGCCATGTACACGAGCCATGGCCGTACGTATGCACGCGTAGGCGTTCGAGACCCTGTCCGTATGTACGTACATGGTCGTATTTTCTTTCTTGCACACTGGCCGCTGTAAGTAAGTGTACATGCTACGTGTGTGCCTCTACTACGACACGCACGCCTCTACATCCACCAGTATGTACGTGGAATCATGCTCATCTCCAAAGTCTACTTCTAGTTGCCAACTGGGTACGCCGACTTACCAGGCACCACTCCATGGAAAATAGTATCGGATGTCTTAAGATTTTTTATCATAATAAAGGATATTAATGCTGCTACCTCCATCCATGAGTACCTTGGTGAATTTGTATCCACCATCTTGAGGCGCCACCACAAAAGCCAAGTGACCCGGATTATCAACCAGGGGAGGGTGATCCTCTCGGCTCCACATAATGGGTTGCTGAGACCATCACAAGTATTGGGGAACTGCCGGCTCAACGGTGTTCACAGCCCTTTGTGAAGCTTCTGGTCCCGCTTGCACAAGCTTGTGGTGAAAACATGATATTTCCCACTATATAACTGCTTTGGATGACTCTGATATCTAGACTGCTGCTGCTACTGACCTCCCTAGCCGGATTGTTGATTGTAACCACCCTGATTACATTGATTATAACCGCCATGATTACCTTGATTATAGCCACCCTGGTTATTTTGGTGACCCTGGAAGCCAGAATTAGAACTGCCACCTCCATAACCTGGGCCTTGAGAGCCGCCGCCGCCGGGGCGTGAGCCACCGCTCGGCCCCTGAAATGAGTTAGAATTTTTGAAAGCCCTCGTATTGAACAATCTTTCCAAAGGTGAGTAGCTGGCTTCTCCTGCGAGCCGTGCTTTGGACAGGGCTCATTGAGGAACTGTTCAAGAGTAGGACCTGACCCACTGGCACAAGGAGGCGGCCTCCCCTTACGACGCTGATTATTGCCCTGTGCACTAGTGTTAGCTACAAACTCCAAGCTTCCATCAGACTTGCGTTTACCGTTGCCCCACCTGATTCGTTGGGTTATGTTGCAGACCCTTGGCGTTTCCATTCTTTTATCCCTTTCCCCGCTTGTCATCATGATACTCGGGGTCCTTGGTACTACCAGAGTCGTCATATTTGATTAGAGCCGCCATCCACTGCCCCATATCATTACAATCGCGCTTGAGCCGCTCCCAGCTTCTGCTTAAGAGGCAAAAAACGACATTTTTTCTCCAACATTAAGACTGCAGAACTGGCATTCATGTTATCAGATGAATGTATGATAGCCTTGACCCGGCGCACCCAATGGGTTGTTGATTTACCCTCCTCTTGGGCGCAAGTAGCCATGTCCACAAGCTGTTTGCATGTGTCTTTAAAGTTCTGAATAAACCGGGCCTTCAACTCTCCCCATGACCCGATGGAGTTGGCAGGTAGCCCTTTTAACCAAGTACGAGCCGTCCCATCCAGCATCATGGTGAAGTATTTAGCACACGCAACATCACGGACCTCCAGCAACTCCATGGCCATCTCATAACTCTCGATCCATGCCTCAGGGGGTAAATCGGCCATATAATTAGGCACCTTGCGAGGTCCTTTGAAATCCTTGGGCAAATGCTCGTTGTGCAGAGCCACCACCAGACAGGGCACACCTGTAGATCTAGAGGTCACATCTGCCTCTACCGAAGCCGCCGGATAAACCTAAAGGGGCTAGTGAGCCACCTGCTGAGCCGCCTGCTCAGCCTCTTGGCACACTCGGTCCTGATCAACCAAGTTATGAGCTCCATCATGCACCAGGTCATGCCTACACAGCTGGTCACGGCACTGGGCTTTACTTGAAACGGCTGGTGAGTCCATGTGCAAGCTATAGCTCCGGCTTGGGTGAGGGGTTGAATGAACCATATCCCGACTGTAAGAATGTGCATCCTACTGCACCAATGCGGTTTGAAGAAGCTCCCTAGCCCTTCGTGTTTCAATTGCCGCCGGAGAGTCACCATCTACTGGGAGAGCTGCCAGCCGTGTCGCCGCAGCAATCATGTTATCCAATGGGTTAGAATAATGACCTGGTGGTGTCGGCATAGACTGAGGTGGAACAGTGTTCAAACGAGGTGGCTCCCTACACGTGGCTGAACCGGTGTTTTGGCCCTAGGTGCTGTAACCCGGTTTAAATGCAGCGGGTTACTGGTCCCCGCTCCAGGCATGCAAAAGAGATTTCTCGCCTCGTAGACTGAAGGTAGACGAGACCTATGCCTCCTCCTCATGACTTCATATGAAACATTCTGATCCATCATAAGCATGTAAGTCTCTACTTGGATCCGCTGCTCCTGGGCATCCAGGGCACTCTCTCTGCGGCCATCCTGACGTCCTCAGCCGCCGGCTCTGCCTCAGCCTGTGCTATCTCATCTCGCAGCTTTGTAACTTCTGCATTGTGCTGATCTCGATTTGCTGGGCTAACCTCTGCTTTCAACAAGGCCGTCAACTTATCCAGTAAGTCTGTCAAAACTTGAGCTGGCGGCGCACAAGGCCTCTTGCCCCAGCTACCATCACTGCTGCTGACTCGGAAGTCATTGCTACCGTAGTTGAAGAATTCTGTACAGGCTGCATTCCAGCCATGAATATCGCAACCCTGTTCGGCGGCTAATAGGGGTCCGGAATACAGTCGCCATCAGAACAGCCCCCAAGCCTACCATCTTGCAGTTGATACAACAAAGTAGTCTCGCCCATGGACGACTCACCATCAGAGTAGACGACCGTCTCACCGCTAGACATAGATCCTTCGTCAAATTGCCCTCAATGGATGCATCCCACAAAGGCACGCTTCACGGCGGGCTGAGCTCGGGCGGGTCTCGTACACTGAGACGTCTCGATGATGTCGGTGCATGTCGGTGGAAACGACACCTATGGGATCACTCGAATCCCTACTATGATTGCGGGGCGCTCGGTTGTGAGAAGTGCAGGATCAACAGTCAGCAAGCACAAGGATCGTTTACCCAGGTTCAGGCCGTGAGGATGCATAATACCCTAGTCCTGCTTTAGTGTCTATTTGAGTGTTCTTGGTGTTCTTGAGCTAGCTACAACGTGTAACTTGTCCCAGGGTCTGAATCCTTCTCCTGTATGCCTCGGCCTCCTTTTATAGCCAAGGAGATCACCACAGTGGCACACATGAGTTGGAAAGGTGTATAGTGGGCCGAGCTTACCGCTAGCCATTACGGGACAGAACGCATTTAATGCGCCCCCTTAGGTCTCCCCTTGCTTTATCGGGGATGGAAACCAGGCCCGTCCCATCCGTCGCCGCTCCACCTTGCTCTGACACGCGTCCACGCCAGCAGGGCGTGTGGAGCCATGTAGGACGGCAGGCTGCTGAGGTGGCGCGATGGTAGGGTCTTCACGAAGATCTGCATGCCACCATGTAGGCACTTCTGAGTTGGCCTAGAGGCCTCTTGCTGACACACAGGTGCCTGCCTAGCTGGTGGGCTGGTAGATGCATGGGAAGGGCGGTGGTATCTTGGTGGGTTCGGGCCTGGCGGTGGCCCCGCGGATGTCCCCGGCAAGGGCCTTTTCCGGGGTCTCAACAAGGGTCTTGTCGTGGCGTCGTGGTCATACCCGGCAAGGATTTTGCTAGAGGTCTCGTGGATTTCCTCGGCAAGGATCTTGCCGAGGATCGTCATCTTTTGATCCTTGTCTTCACAAAGATCTGCATGCCACCACAAAGGTGCCTCCCGAACCCTGGTTCCAATGTGGTTGATGGTGTTTTGGCAACCTCGGGCTAGAGGGTGGCGCGCCTTGCTGGTGTTGGGCAAGTTGCCCTGGCAAGGTCCTTGTCGGGGCTACGGAGGCCGCCCGGCAAGGGTCTTGCCAGGGGAGTCCACCTCGCCCACTTGGTCTTTGTGTCTCTGGTCTTGGCGTTGCTTTGACCATCTTGTGGCTTTGACTCCTCCCTCTGCCCTACTATGTGTGGTCATGGGCGCGGCTCTGACTGCCCATGCACTAGTAAGGGGTACAAAGGAGAGCCCCTACTTTAGTACACCGACAGGAGCCCCCGGGCCTGGGCCACACATAAGCGCAACACGTTGTTGGGCTAGGACCAGAATGGTGCGCGAGCAGGTGGGGCAGATTTTACCGTGGTAAGTTTTTCTATCCGCTGCGCTTCCCCACGATCCGCGTTGAACGCGTGATGTGGGGGTCATGTGTGATGCGGAGGTCATCCGTGGGGCGGTCGCTGCAGGCAAGCGTCACATCGCAGTAAATGGTGAAGAGGCGGCCCATGCCTTCCCAATAAAAAGTAATAACCGCGGGCGCGCGACTCATTTAGCCTCTACGCTTTGTCCAATCTCGGCATCACCATCCCCATCTTCTTCCTCCTAGATCTCTTGCTCCTTCTCGCTGCCGCTGCGCCTTCCATTTCCCTTGACTCCTTGCCCCCTACCATCCGCCATGGCGCCCAAAACCAGCAAGGGCAAGGGAGCAGCCAAGGACACAAAGGAGAAGGAGGCGCCATAGAGCGAGGCAATGCTGCGGTAGGCACAGTTCGTCTAATTCTCCCCGTCGTCGATCGATGTATTCCACCTCAAGGACTTCTTCAGGCCTCTGTGGGGGACCGAGATGATGGGGCACCCAGCCATGCGCGTCGTCCCTGCCGATTGTGGCAAGGCCAGCCCAAAACGGTGCCCTTTTTTGTTGACTTCTTCTCCTGGGGGGTCTTCCCCCTTTCTCTGATTTCCTCAATGACGTCATGCGCACCTCCGACTTCCATATTTTGGATCTCACGTTATCGGGGATATAACCCGCGGTATAAACCGCCAGATGTATGACCCGGCTAGAGTTTGGCGATTCACTGGCGACCCACTTGGACCTGGCGGTTTACGATTCATTGGTAATCCGGCACGCGGGTCAGAGAAGTGACAAGACCTTGTGGCCCAACGGGCGGTTTATGGAAGGCCGGATCACGCTATGGTGGGCCGGATTATGAGGAAAGCACAAGGAATATTTTTCTACAAAGGAAGCAAGACTAGGACTCCACTTGTAATAGAGTAATCCTAATCCTACTAGGACTAGTCATGTAACCCGCACCTTCAACATATATAAGGAGGGGCAGGGCTCCCCAAAGAGGGACAGACAAGCAAGAACACAATCTCTAGGGCTAGACACAACTAGAGGAGAGCCGGTTTATGGCGACTCCCTCGTGATGATAATGAGATCTAGCCTCAAACAACATGTAGGGTTTTTACTAAACCCTTGTCTTAAGTTGCGTCTCTTGATTCCGCTCAACCCCTGTCAAGTTACCACATAGATGCGTTGGCCTCGCGACTAGGTCCTCACACTAAGGACATCTGACGTGTTTATTCCATGACAGTTGGCGCCCACCGTGCGGCTTGCGCACGGTGGTGTTGAGTTCTTGGAGGGATTTTTTCAAAGGTTTTGAGAAGTTTGCAATTTCCCGGATGAAGAGGAATCGGTTTGAAAAGAATGGCATCCGCTTGAAGGCTTATGATATGTGAAAAAGAAATTAGGGTTGCGAGCCACCTGCCGCTGCCGTCCTGAGGTTCATCTAAGTAGTTTTTTGAGCCGCCTGAGACCAACAGGGATCAAGTTTCTATGGCGACTTGCTAAGAGAGCGGCCTGATGAATCTACTGACTCGCTTATGAAAGATCAGGGACTCGCCAAATACTGTTTTATCTAAAACCAAGAGATTCCATGATGGATTGTTGGTTGTGCATACTAACAAAAGCATCAAGATGAGATATCTAACGAGCGATTCAGAGACCGAGGCGTCAAACCATCACAGTCAGAAAAATTGATTTGGCGGCTCCACGTATAAACATCATGGTGGCTGTATCTATGCACCGTCGCTGCCGTAAGCCAATCTGTCTGACTAGTAAAAGAATCAAGTCATCAAGACCGATAGGATTTCGATTGCATGCGACAGTGTCCGAGATTGACAAGAAATAGGCTATGGAATAATCCTTGAGATCTTTTTGCCATGGGCCCTCGCATACGTCCGCAGCGTCAGGCATGTACCTGACCGGTTGGTTACTACTGTCCCTCCGCTCGTGAAGCCTAGCAGGAGCTGGCAGGTCAAAGTCCCGAGGTGAAAGTACTACTTTCCATTATGTTAAAGCGTCAAGTACAATTAGTTTAATTGGGAAAAAGCTGTGTGGAGTTTTGAAAAATGTCAAGGGAAAAGTCCACGTGAAGATGCGCTAGCTCGTTCCTGCTACCTCTTGAGCACTGCGTTGGTTTTCCCCGAAGAGGAGAGGATGATGCAGTAAAGTAGCGTAAGTATTTCCCTCAGTTTTTGAGAACCAACATATCAATCCAGTAGGAGACCACGCACAAGTCCCTCGTACCTACACAAAACAATAGCTACTCGCAACCAACGCGATTAGGGGTTGCCAATCCCTTCACGGTCACTTACGAGGGTGAGATCTGATTGAGATGATAAATCATATTTTTGGTATTTTTGATAGATAGATGCAAAGTAAAAAGGTAAAAGGCAAAGTAAAAATAAAGCAAGTAAATAAAGTGATGGAGATTGATATGATGAGAATAGACCCGGGGGCCATAGGTTTCACTAGTGGCTTCTCTCAAGAGCATAAGTATTCTACGGTGGGTGGACAAATTACTGTTGAGCAATTGACAGAATTGAGCATAGTTATGAACATATCTAGGCAATGATCATGTATATAGGCATCACGTCCGAGACATGTAGATCGAAACGATTCTACATCTAATACTATTACTCCACTCATCGACCGCTATCCAGTATGCATCTAGAGTATTAAGTTAAAAACAGAGTAACGCCTTAAGCAATATGACATGATGTAGAGGGATAAATTCATGCAATATGATAAAAACCCCATCTTGTTATCCTTGATGGCAACAATACAATACATGCCTTGCAACCCTTTCTGTCACTAGGTAAGGACATCGCAAGATCGAACCCAAAGCTAAGCACTTCTCCCATTGCAAGAACTACCAATCTAGTTGGCCAAACCAAACGGATACTTCGAAGAGACTTGCAAACATAACTCAATCATACATAAAATAATTCAGAGAAGATTCAAATATTTTCCATAGATAATCTGGATCATAAACCCACAATTCATCGGTCTCAACAAACACACCGCAAAAAGAAGATTACATCGAATAGTTCTCCACAAGAGAGGGGGAGAACATTGTATTGAGATCCAAAAAGAGAGAAGAAGCCATCTAGCTACTAGCTATGGACCCGAAGGTCTGAAGTAAACTACTCACACTTCATCGGAGATGCTATGGTGTTGATGTAGAAGCCCTCCATGGTAGATGCCCCCTCCGGCGGAGCTCCGGAACAGGCCCCAAGATGGGATCTCATTGATACAGAAAGTGGCGGTGGTGGAATTAGGTTTTTGGCTCCCCTTCTTCTCTGTCAGGGGTACGTAGGTATATATAGGAGGAAGGAGTACGTCGATGGAGCAACAGGGGACCCACGAGGTAGGGGGGCGCGCTCCCCACCCTCGTGACCTCCTCGGTTACTTCTTGGAGTAGGGTCCAAGTCCCCTGGATCACGTTTGGTGAGAAAATCACGTTCCCGAAGGTTTTATCCGTTTGGACTCCGTTTGATATTCCGTTTCTTCGAAACACTAAAATAGGCAAAAAACAACAATTTTGGGCTGGGCCTCCGGTTAATAGGTTAGTCCCAAAAATAATATAAAAGTGGAAATAAAGCCAATATATTCCAAAACAGTAGATAAAGTAGCATGGAGAAATCAAAAAATATAGATACGTTGGAGACATATCAGGCATCCCCAAGCTTAATTCCTGTTCATCCTCGAGTAGATAAATGATAAAAAAGAATTTTTGATGCGGAGTGATACTTGGCATAATTTCAATGTAAATCTTCTTAATTGTGGCATGAATATTTAGATCCGAAAGATTCAAGATAAAAGTTCATATTGACATAAAAATAATAATACTTCAAGCATACTAATCAAAGCAATCATGTCTTCTCAAAATAACATGGCTAAAGAAAGTTATACCTACAAAATCATATAGTCTGGCTGTTGCTCTATCTTCATCACACAAAGTATTTAATCATGCACAACCCCGATGACAAGCCAAGCAATTGTTTCATGCTTTAGTAATCTCAAACTCTTTCAATTTTCTCGCAATACATGAGCGTAAGCCATGGATATATCACTATAGGTGGAATAGAATGGTGGTTGTGGAGCAGACAAAAAAGGAGAAGATAGTCTCACATCAACTAGGCATATCAGTGGGCTATGGAAATGCCCATCAATAGATATCAATGTGAGTGAGTAGGGATTGCCATGCAACGGATGCACTAGAGCTATAAGTATATGAAAGCTCAACAAAAGAAACTAAGTGGGTGTGCATCCAACTTGCTTGCTCACGAAGACCTAGGGCAATTTTGAGGAAGCCCATCGTTGGAATATGCAAGCCAAGTTCTATAATGAAAAATTCCCACTAGTAAATGAAAGTGACAACATAGGAGACTCTCTATCTTGGTGCTACGTTGAAGCACAAGTGTGGTAAAAGGATAGTAGCATTGTCCCTTCTCTCTTTTTCTCTCATTTTTTTAATAACTATTTTTTTTGTTTGGGCCTTTCTCCTTTTTTTATGGCCTCTTTTTTTTTCTTCTTTTTCCGGAGTCTCATCCCGACTTATGGCGGAATCATAGTCTCCATCATCCTTTCCTCACTCGGACAATGCTCTAATAATGATGATCATCACACTTCTATTTTTCTTACAACTCAACAATTACAACTCGATACTTAGAACAAATCATGACTCTATATGAATGCTTCCGGCGGTGTACCGGGATATGCAATGAATCAAGAGCGACATGTATGAAAATTATGAAGGTGGCTTTGCCACAAATACAATGTCAACTACATGTTCATGCAAAAAGCAATATGACAATGATGGAGCATGTCATAATAAACGGAATGGTGGAAAGTTGCATGGCAATATATCTCGGAATGGCTATGGAAATGCCATAATAGGTAGGTATGGTGGCTATTTTGAGGAAGTTATATGGTGGGTGTATGATACCGGCGAAAAGTGCGCGGTATTAGAGAGGCTAGCAAAGGCGGAAAGGTGAGAGTGCGTATAATCCATGGACTCAACATTAGTCATAAAAAACTCATATACTTATTGCAAAATCTAGAAGTCATCAAAAACAAAGGCACTACGCGCATGCTCCTAGGGGGATAGATTGGTAGGAAAAGACCATCGCTCGTCCCCGACCGCCACTCATAAGTAAGACAATCAATAAATAAAATTGTGCTCCAACTTCATCACAAAGCGGTTCACCATACGTGCATGCTACGGGAATCACAAACTTTAACACAAGCATTCTTTAAATTCATAATCATCCAACTAGCATTACTTTGATATTATCACCTCCATATCTCAAAACAATTCTCAAGCATCAAACTTATCTTAGTATTCAACGCACTCAAAAGAAAGTTTTCACATATATTGAATACCAAGTCTATTATCATTAAGCAAATTACCATGCTAATACGACTCTCAAAATAATATAAGTGAAGCATGAGAGATCAATAGTTTCTTTAAAACAAATCCACCACCGTGCTCTAAAAGATCTAAGTGAAGCACTAGAGCAAAAATTATCATGCTCAAAAGATATAACTGAAGCACTATGAGCAAAACTATCAAGCTCAAAAGATATAAGTGAAGCACTATGAGCAAAACTATCAAGCTCAAAAGATATAAGTGAAGCACAAAGAGTATTCTAACAAATTCGAAATCATGTATGGCTCTCTCAAAAGGTGTGTACAGCAAGGATGATTGTGATAAACTAACAAGCAAAGACGCAAATAATACAAGACGCTCCAAGCAAAACACATGACATGTGGTGAATAAAAATATAGCTCCAAGTAAATTACCGATGGAAGTGGGCGAAAGAGGGGATGCCTTCCGGGGCATCCCCAAGATTTAACTTTTTGGTGTCCTTGGATTATCTTTGGGGTGCCATGGGCATCCCAAAGCTTAGGTTCTTGCCACTCTTTGTTCCGTAATCCATCAAAAGAATTCACCCAAAACTTGAAAACTTCACAACACAAAACTCAACAGAAATCTCGTGAGCTCCGTTAGAGAAAGAAAACAAAATACTACTTCAAGGTACTGTAATGAACTTATTATTTATTTATATTGGTGTTAAACCTACTGTATTCCAACTTCTCTATGGATTATAAACTATTTTACTAGCCATAGATTCATCAAAATAAGCAAACAACACACGCAAAACAGAATCTGTCAAAAGCAGAACAGTCTGTAGCAATCTGTAACTAACGCAAACTTCTGGAACTCAAAAATTTCTACAAAAATAGGAAGTCCTGGAAAATTTGTTTATTGAACAGTAGCAAAAAGAATAAACGCAAAAGCACGTTCCTGTGATTTAAAAAAATTATATTCGTGCGTGCAAAGTTTCTGTTTTCCAGCAGAATCAAATCAACTATCATCGTAGGTTATCCACATCTAAACCACATCTAAACAGAAGCTAGATGGATTATTTATTCCTAAACAGAAGCAAAAACAAAAAACACAAAATAAAATTGGGTTGCCTCCCAACAAGCGCTATCGTTTAACGCCCCCAGCTAGGCATAAAAGCAAGGATAGATCTTGGTTTTGCCATCTTTGGCACTCGGAGAGGAGAATCTCTTTTCTATGGCATTCATCCTTCTATTTAAGTTAAGCACATACCCATTAATGGAAGAAGTAAGATTAAGCACATTACGGAAATTTGCCTCTAAACTAGACTTCATCTCTTTAATAATTTCATTTTGATAAAAGAACAAGAGAGTAGTCGATTCAACCTTATCATTCATGGGGTGCCCAAATATAGTTTTCATTCTTTCATAGGTATCTATAGCATCCCCTTCAAGAAAACCTTCTTCAAAGATGTAATCTAAAACTTGTTTGAAGGAAGCGGGCAAACCAACATAAAAACTTTTTAAGTAAATTTCAATTTGATATTGTGGTACGTGACTAGCCTGAATCCTAAGTAACCTATCCCAGGCATCCTTTAGAGACTCATCAATTAGATAGCGAAAAATTCCAGAGTCATCCTCATCAAAATTATTCAAGCTCTCATGGGAGACCCCGGTGGGTCTTTCTATAGCATCATTATTTATGAGCTTAGAGAGGATAGAGGGGTTGTCCAAGGTACTAGAGCTCGGGAGAAAACCCGTAGTTCTTTTTGATTCAGCCATGGCAACGAGAAAAAGGCAAACGGGAAAGAGAGGAGGAGATTGGGAAAGAGAGGGCGAATAAAACGGCAAGGGTGAAGTGGGGGAGAGGAAAACGAGAGGCAAATAATGTAATGCGAGAGATAGGGACTGTGATGGGTACTTGGTATTGTTGACTTGCTTGCGTAAGCCTCCCCGGCAACGGCGCCAGAAATTCTTATTGCTACCTCTTGAGCACTGCGTTGGTTTCCCCGAAGAGGAGAGGATGATGCAGTAAAGTAGCGTAAGTATTTCCCTCAGTTTTTGAGAACCAAGGTATCAATCGAGTAGGAGACCACGCACAAGTCCCTCGTACCTACACAAAACGATAGCTACTCGCAACCAACGCGATTAGGGGTTGTCAATCCCTTCACGGTCACTTACGAGGGTGAGATCTGATTGGGATGGTAAATAATATTTTTGGTATTTTTGATAGATAGATGCAAATTAAAAAGGTAAAAAGGCAAAGTAAAAATAAAGCGAGTAAATAAAGTGATGGAGATTGATATGATGAGAATAGACCCGGGGGCCATAGATTTCACTAGTGGCTTCTCTCAAGAGAATAAGTATTCTACGGTGGGTGAACAAATTACTGTTGAGCAATTGACAGAATTGAGCATAGTTATGAACATATCTAGGCAATGATCATGTATATAGGCATCACGTCCGAGACAAGTAGATCGAAACGATTCTACATCTAATACTATTACTCCACTCATCGACCGCTATCCAGCATGCATCAAGAGTATTAAGTTAAAAACAGAGTAACGCCTTAAGCAAGATGACATGATGTAGAGGGATAAATTCAAGCAATATGATAAAAAAACCATCTTGTTTTCCTCGATGGCAAGAATACAATACATGCCTTGCAACCCTTTGTGTCACTGGGTAAGGACAACGCAAGATCGAACCCAAAGCTAAGCACTTCTCCCATTGCAAGAACTACCAATCTAGTTGGCCAAACCAAACGGATAATTCGAAGAGACTTGCAAAGATAACTCAATCATACATAAAATAATTCAGAGAAAATTCAAACATTTTCCATAGATAATCTGGATCATAAACCCACAATTCATCGGTCTCAACAAACACACCGCAAAAAGAAGATTACATCAAATAGTTCTCCATAAGAGAGGGGGAGAACATTGTATTGAGATCCAAAAAGAGAGAAGAAGCCATCTAGCTACTAGCTACGGACCCGAAGGTCTGAAGTAAGCTACTCACACTTCATCGGAGAGGCTATGGTGTTGATGTAGAAGCCCTCTGTGGTAGATGCCCCCTCCGGTGGAGCTCCGGAACAGGCCCAAGATGGGATCTCATGGATATAGAAAGTTGCGGCGGTGGATTAGGTTTTGGCTCCCCTTCTGATCTGTGGGGGGTATATAGGTATATATAGGAGGAAGGAGTACGTTGGTGGAGCAACAGGGGGCCCACGAGGTAGGGGGGCGCGCCCAGGGGGGCGCCCCCCACCCTCGTGACCTCCTCGGTTACTTCTTGGAGTAGGGTCCAAGTCCCCTGGATCACGTTCAGTGAGAAAATCACGTTCCCGATGGTTTTATTCCGTTTGGACTCCGTTTGATATTCCGTTTCTTCGAAACACTGAAATAGGCAAAAAAACAACAATTCTTTGCTGGGCCTCCGGTTAATAGGTTAGTCCCAAAAATAATATAAAAGTGGAAAATAAAACCCAATATAGTCCAAAACAGTAGATAAAGTAGCATGGAGCAATCAAAAATTATAGATACGTTGGAGATGTATCAGTTCCCAAAACAGTGCTAGCACTATTAATCCACGTATGGATCAAGACTACTGAGTGCTAGTGGAACATCAGGTCAGACGTATATACATGTACGAGCTGTCTTTTATGTCTGACGACGTCCAACAACGTTCATCAGATTAAATATATCAGGTGCTATTTTTTTGTCTACTTTTAGTACGTATTGTTTCATCAAAGAACAATTATTGGGTCTATGATACTTTTTCGCAGGACCATTATTCCTTACAAAGGTGTCGCATAAAGGGTGCGCGCCAGCATTATTTGTGCAAATCGCCACCCTGCTACATCCGCATGCGTGACTGACTCATCGTCCGCGTCCATGTTTGTCTCGCCCGGGTCCGGGCGAGACAAACATGTGGCCGTCTCTCGCGACCGCGCCGGCTTACAACACGGACGACAAACTTGCACGTACATACCGGCTTGCAATGTGGAGGATAACTAACTGCACTACATCAAATCAACACATACATCTGTCGTCCAAACAAATCAGGTGATATCCATCCAATTTACTTTTTATCAGTACTTGTTATTTTTTGTGTGAAAATAGCTACTCTGCCCTATAGTGTTGTTATCTAAGGAGAAATATTCATTACAAAGTGGCATTATACCGCGTAGATAGAGGCGGGCCAACATCATTCAGCACAGGTGGTCGTCCTTACTCAGTGTACTTCTGCACCGGCTTACAATGCCTTGGCCGACTCACCCGTCTGCGCCGCCTTACAACGCCACGGACGAATCACTCGTCCGCCTTCACGGTCGGTTCACGCGTCCACACCAGCTTACAACGCGGAGAACAACTTGCTCGTCCGCACCGGCTTATAATGCTACAGCTCACTCATCCGTTTGCTCCAGCGGGTGACTCATCCGTGGTTGATTTTAGCTTCACCATGGTGACCATCAACTCCATGGCGGATAATTTCCGGCTTAACATATCAGCTGACATCTATCTAAGTCTATTTTTGACACATATTGTTTTTTTTCAAAAGAACAATTACTTTGACCATATATTTTGATATGCAGGACAATTATTCATTATAAACGTGGTTTATACCATGGATATGAAGCATGCACTGGCAACGTCCTGCCCGGTCCTCGTCCTTCACATTACACGGAGAATGGACGCGTGCAAGACGCCGCCATTATGGCCCGGTTTACATCAGCTTGCCGGGACCGCGCCCGCGATTAACTCGCCCATCCGTGCCAGTTTATGACACGAGTGTCGACTCTCCCCGTCCGCACCGGTTTATGACACCAGTGCCGACTCTCCCCGTTCGCACCGGCTTACAATGCCAGTGCCGACTCTCCCCGTCCGCACTGGTTTACAGCGCCAGTGCCGACTCTTCCCGTCCGCACCGGTTTACAACACCGCGGCTGGTTCATCTGTTTGAGACACCTTTGATGCTCAGGTCATCTTTTCCGTCTGCCTCTCGTGGCCTGGTCAACATCAACACACCGGGCCGCACCTGTCTGACAGAGGTGTTTATTGAGTATAAAGAATTTCACAGCTTGGGTAGCCCAGTTTTCTTTCAAATTGGAGGCAAATTATCATCAACCGCCGTAACGCTGGGTGGCTCAATGGGCAGGCGCACAAGTCACCGCCACTATAGTTTGGTTAACTTCAAATTGCCAGTTGAAAGGAACCATTGGCCGAGTTGCTGACACGGCTCATACGGGATCATTTATAACCCGCCGCAGTCACCTCAACCTTCTGTGGATTCACATTGTGCTGTCAACACCGATGATATACAAGTTATGTCGGTTTATATCATAGTCAAATATGGAAGAGTCTCAAGCCAACTCCTCGAGTCACCTTTGAGACTCGGGGGCTACGATGACATGACTCAGCAAATCTTGCCAGTTTTAGCAAATTTAATAACCCCAGGACAATGGAGGGAAAGATAACCCGGTCCCGGAGGCTACTATTATATTCATGAAAATTTAAAGGCCGTCAGAAAATTTAAAGGCCATCAGAAAATTTCCGGCTTAGAAAGTATATGACAGTTACAAAATTCCGACTCAATGAAGAAGTTCTGGGTCATCAGAAAGGATTCCGGTTTACAATCCGGCTCAAGGGAAGTCAGTCTCACTGAAGCTCTCAAATATCCGGTTTACAATCCGGTTCAAGAGAAATCTGTTCTCCCACAAAGCTCTGAAGCTCTCAAATCCGGTTTAAAAATGTCCTGTTCAAAAAGGAATTAACTTCTCGCAAGTTCGAGTTTAAAGGCCATCAGAAAATTTCCGGCTAAATATGAATATTCCGGTTTAAAATCCGGTTCAAGGGAAAGCTGTCTCCCACAAAGCTTTGAATCTCTCAATATCCGGTTCAAAATCCCGGTTTAAGAAGAATATTTATCTCTTGCAAAAAGTTAAAGGTTGCTGAAGAGGACCTGCTGCCATGATGCGCGGTTCAAACATGGGTATCCTGCCTTATTGGCTTATCATATTATTTATCATGTCGGGGCTTCTGCTTACAAAGCGTCGTCCTGTTTTGTCCATTAAACCTGCTATCATGCCACAATACAGCTTGGGAGCTTCACAACCAAGGGGCCAAAGAGAGTATTGTTGCTAAAAGCACAACCCAAATATAGGCACCCATTGAGCACAGCTCACAAATTTACTTGGGGGCTCTTTGTGTAAAGTAACAAAGAGTTTGAAAGGACCCTTATAATTGGGTATCGACCCATGGCTTGGAAGCCTGGTGTATTCACCTAAAACCCCGGGTTAACCTGCCTTCATCAAGTAAGCCACTCCTATCCAGGTAATCCTGGCATGACCCGCCGAACATTTGACAAGTTACTCTTATACAGACCCTGAACTTGTCAAAGTTAAAACGATGATTGGTTAGTTCGAGGCCCATCTTAAAAGGCTTTGTCAAATGGTTTAACTCAGCAGCCTGGCAGGCCACGAAAAGCCTCGAATTTGGGCCTGGAAGCCCTTGAAAAGCCTCGACTACAAGTTTTTTCATTTGCTTTTTCTCAAAGTTTCTTCTCCTTTGATAAGGTTTTAAGGTAAACCGGCGTCCATTGTCTCGGCCTGACTATAAGTCATTTCGTCAGTCCGGCGTTTCTTAACTCGGCACAAGCTTTCAACTATCAGTTGTTAGTACAAACTCAATTGTAAACCGGAGTATTCTTAGCCCGGTCTGTCATTGACTATAAGTCGCCAAGATGATTATCCGGTGTTTATTACAACCCGGCACGGTTTTATTACAAACCGGCAAAATATGAGGGGAGTTATCATACTCAAGATTTGGGTTATCACCCTTACTACAAAAAGTTGGTAAACCAACGATGTGATTCAATGTCACAGGTATGATATATTTCATATTTGATTATTCTTAAGTGCATCCTTGGTTATAAACCCGGGTATATGTTGGGCATTATGACCCATACAGCGGTAAACCATCAGGACACTTTAAGCTTGTTATATGTAGAAACTAGTTGAAGAAAGCGTAATTACAAATCACCGGTGTTTATTAACCCGGACTGGCTTTAAGACGATAAGTCGCCAGTGTATGATGAGAAATTATCCGGTGTTTGTTAACCCAGTCTGGCTTTGAACTATAAGTCGCTAGTATATATCTGGATTGCGCCATTGGAATCATGCGCTTAAAAATCATTGGGTATATTATTCAAGTCTTTAATAGCCAACATGGCTGGATTTTTATTATGGTTATCAATAACAAGTATTATGATTAAAGGTTTTCAAAGTCGCTTTAGTGCAATGGCTATCATATTATCAATGAATATGATTTATTCAACAATGGAGGGAATAGTCCTGAGTCGTTGCAGGCTTATGACTCGGTACTTGGGGACTACTTTATTAAAAGTTGAGATTATATCAAATATGCAAGTCTCATGTCGCTGCAAGCATGCACCATGACACTTGGGGGCTAATGCAAAGTCATTTTTTGCTCATCTTATTGAAGACCCGACTCATCACATTATAATCAGCCGGCCCTTGGGGGCTACATGATTATACCTACAAAGTCTCTGCTCATTATTGTATAATGACCCGGCCCTTGGGGGCTACACTGGTTGAAGTTTTTATGAGTATAAGACAATTACAAGTCCCAGGTTGCGGCAAGCATGACAACCCGGCACTTGGGGACTACATAATATGGAGTATTTAGTTTTTACTAAGTGACTGGGATGAACAACATGGATTTCTTCTTAAGTGGCAGTATTTATATTGAAGCAAGTCTTAAGCCATCACTTTGTCCTGCTCAAGACTTGGGGGCTGCAGGTAATATAAATATAAGGGAGAAAAATCTTCAAATTCTCAGTTTTGAATAAACCAGATTGACCCGGTGTCTGCAACAATCATAACCCGGTGTCATCAGTAATCATGAACCGGCATTGGCAACAATCATGAACCGGCGTTGCCAACAATCATGACCCGGAATTATCAGTTTTTATAACCCGACAATGGTGGTAATCATAAACCGGCAAGTTTTACATCTTCAAGCCGGCTGGCTATCAGTTGAATATTTCAGAGACTAATATTTTTGTCAAGTCAGAGCATTCAAGGCCAATTCAAATGGATTTTTTATTTACAAAATATCTTCTACGAGAAAATTGATTATGAAACTGGTCTATTGACTCGGATTTTCTAGAAGAAGGAAATGACAAGGATGTAAGGGTGATCAAGTGCAGGTTTACAAGAATATTTAAACCGGAGCACAACCCGACAAATTTGTTCTTGTGTTTATGTTGCGGATCAGTTTAACATGGATGAATCCAAATTAAACTGGGGGCTAATGTCGGGGATATAACCCGCGGTATGAACCGCCGGATGTATGACCCGGCTAGAGTTTGGTGATTCACTGGCGACCCACTTGGACCTGGCGGTTTACGATTCATTGGTAATCCGGCAGGCGTTTCAGAGGAGCGACAAGACCTGGTGGCCCAACGGGCAGTTTATGGAAGGCCGGATCACGCTATGGTGGGCTGGTTTATGAGGAAAGCACAAGGAATATTTTTCTACAAAGGAAGCAAGACTAGGACTCCACTTGTAATAGAGTAATCCTAATCCTACTAGGACTAGTCATGTAACCCGCCTGTCGGTGTCAAAACCGGCGGATCTCGGGTAGGGGGTCCCGAACTGTGCGTCTAGGCGGATGGTAACAGGAGACAAGGGACACAATGTTTTACCCAGGTTCGGGCCCTCTTGATGGAGGTAAAACATTACGTCCTGCTTGATTAATATTGATGATGTGTGTTACAAGAGTAGATCTACCACGAGATCAAGGAAGCTAAACCCTAGAAGCTAGCCTATGGTATGATTGTTGTTCGTCCTATGGACTAAAGCCATTCGGTTTATATAGACACCGGAGAGGGCTAGGGTTACACAAAGTCGGTTACAATGGTAGGAGATCTACATATCCGTATCGCCAAGCTTGCCTTCACGCCAAGGAAAGTCCCATCCGGACACGGGACGAAGTCTTCAATCTTGTATCTTCATAGTCTTGGAGTCCGGCCGATGATGATAGTCCGACTATCCGGACACCCCCTTGTCCGGGACTCCCTCAGTAGCCCCCGAACCAGGCTTCAGCGACGACGAGTCCGGCGCGTATATTATCTTCGGCCTTGCAAGGCAGGTTCTCCTTCAAACTTCATGTTTCTGCCAAATAGTGTCCGGCTTCCTTATAAATGTTGCGCTCCTTGGCTTCTACGCCCAGTAATGTCCTTCTTCCACGTGTCGTATGAATGCGAAAAGTCAGGGTATGTTTACATTTTACCCCCTAGCCGTGCGAACGAGCCGCCTATAAGAGCGGCGAGGATCTAGATCCAACTCATACCATCCTCCTTCCGCGAGTACTCATCGAAGCGCTTCTGACAAAAACCCATTCTATCATGGACAGTCGTCGCGGCTCCTCCTCTCGCACTCCCAGCCCTAAGCCAGGAGATTGGGGAAAATGCTCAGTTCCACACAGCGAGCTAGTGAAGCTCCAAACCGAGGGATATCTTCCCCCAGCCTTCATGGTTTCGGTTCGAGCCGGATTGGCCACCTTCAGTGGCGGAAAGAAGGCGGAGAGCGTCCCCAACCCTTCCAAAGGAGAGCGGGTATGCTTCGTCCCTTATCTAATAAGGGGACTCGGATTTTCCATACATCCGTTTCTCCGGGGGCTCCTGGAGTTCTACGGGCTCCAGCTTCACCATCTCACGCCTGCCTCCATTTTGCACATCGCGGGCTTCGTAGCTCTTTGCGAGCTGTTCTTGGGCATCGAGCCCCATTTTGCGCTGCGGAAGAGATTGTTTTGCTTCGTCCCCCATTCTCACGAGGGGTCGATATATCAAGTGGGCGGAGCCGATATATGGCGCATCGCCGGGAACGGATATCTATCCGGCAGCCCGAAGAAGGCATCCGAAGACTGGCCTTCGGAATGGTTCTACATGGAGGATGCCCCTCTACCAGATCCAGTTCGGATAGGCCTCCCAGAGTTCAGCAATGCTTCCTTGAAGAAATGCCTGAGTTGGCGCCCGCGGAGCCCTCAAAGGGAGGATGATAGGTGCGCCCATTATCTGATGGGCCGGATTAGGTTACTGGCCCACTCCGAATTGACCATGATTGGGATCATGGCCACGTGCATTATGCAAGGGGTGCAGCCACTCCAATACAGGGGCCACCCCATGTGGGATTTCAACAGGGAAGATGACGCCGCCTGTCACGGCTGCAAAGGGCCGGGCCCGGCAGTCGATCTGGCAAAGATCATGTCCGGCTTGTACAAGGGGGAGGAGGAGGACTTCCTCTGCATGAATCCATTGAATGGATTCTCCATGAATAACCCTCAGAGCTGGGTAAGCGGACGTTTATCTACCCGATCCATACTTTCAAAGTCAAGTATTTTACTTTATGATTTTGACGCAGGAGCTGCTCCGGGACGTGGAGGGCATACGAAGCCCAGCTCCACAACCCGAAGATCCGGAAAGATCCCTTGATCCGACCTCTGAAGAGGATCCGGACATAAAGGTGGAGCTGATTGACGGGGTGTTCTACCAACTTAGCATGGACAATACCCTAGTCGCCATTACGGCCGACTACCCCAGTTTGTTTCCGGCCTCCCAGGTGACTACGACCGAGGTCTTGACACCATTATTTGATCCATGCTCAATTCTGACCATCCAATATTGACGATGCATCGTAGGAGGTGCCTTTAAGGCGGGAAGCCGAACCCACGGCGGCTGACCAGCAAGGGTCAGTTCGGCCCAGCAGGCAGAAGAGGAGTGTGACGCAAATCGAGACGTCGCCGCAACGGTACAGCGTACTGCTGTTTTTAAGGGAAGGACCCCTAGGAGGTATATTAATGCTCATAACTTTTTCAGGAGAAAGAGCGCTCGCCGGACAGAGTCCGGAGAGGTTGCCAATCAAGCCTCCGCCAGCCATGCTCCATCGCGTGGTCCGGAAGGGGAGGCGAACACAAGGCATGAGCCGGACGCTCCTCCAACGGAGGACGCCGACAGGCTGTCCGCCACCCGGTCTGAGGTGGAGAGCGCCATGAATCACAGGCGTCGCCGGACAGTTCTTCGTGACGCGTGTTTCTCCCCGGAGGCGTTAAATGCCTTTGATGCGGGAAACGCGCACCTCCGTGCCGCTCAAAATGGCTTAACCAGAGCCACGGAGCAGTATGTGGAAGACATACGGGTAAGTAAGTTTTTAATAGTTATATATGCCAGTAACCCCCGAGACTTAAAATAGTTAAAATAACTGATTTAAGGATCATTTGTTGTGCAGGATCTTACAGAGAAGAATTCGCACCTGTCCCAGGAGCTCCAAGAGTGCAAGGCCCAGCTTGAGGCCGCACTAGCCACCACAGGGGAAGCTACAGAGACCCCCGCTGGTAATACGTGCTTTGAAAAGATAAGTAGTTACCAAAGTGTGGCGTGTGTGTTGATCTGACAAGAATATTGCAGAGGGTGCCGGACTAGATCCGGACAAGCAACAACTGCTACGTCAGCTAAAGGACGGCGAGAGGGTGCTTATGAAGGTGCAGCAGGAGAGGAACAAGCTCCAAGATGCCCACATCCAGCTAGGAGAAGAGCTGAAAGATGTTCGGGCCCAGCTGTCTGGCTCCGCGAAGGAGAATCAGCGGCTTCGTCGCGGCATTTATAGTAAGTGCTTGTGCAAATTCCTTTGAAAAGAAGAATTCAGCAAGGAATTCGATTGACAAAAATGTGTCTTTAGGTGTGCTCACAGGTCGCCCTGCGGAGGAAATGCCCGGTTGAACGGGTGATCAACTTCCCTAGCTGGTTCAACTGCTCAAGCGTGTTCGGCAGGCGATGAGTGGCGTCGTGCAGGCCTTATGTCCTTCCGTCTCCCTACCCTAGGGTCTTGGAGGGCTTGCTGAGAAGCTTAAGGGAGTACGTCGACGTCTCCGTCTGTGGAAGTTATCGGCCTGCCGTCAAGGCGCCAGGGAGGCCTGGGCCATGGTGAAGACGCGGTACCCGAAGGCTGACCCAAACCACATGGTCGAGGTCGGGCCGGTGGGGCCTGATGCGAAGGAGATCCCTGTGAGCTTGATGTACGGCTGGCTGCAAAATTTTCCCAATAGGACTATAAATTAGACAGCCTATTAGATGGGATTGAAGAGGAGTACAATCAGTCAGTTTGACGATGTAATTTAAAATGACATGTGAAAATGCCTTCTAGCCGGATTGTAGATCGTTTGTCTTTGCGGACCTTTTCGCTTCAACCTCGGGACCCAACAGTCCGGAGTGTGTCCGAATACCCTTACGGTTATAAAAGAACCGGGGCATGCATGGAGACAAGGCGTCAGGGTCATAATTGCTTTATCAGACAAGTGCCCAACTAGCTATGTTATATTACATGGTTAGTAAGAAACATCTTCCAGGGAGAATAGTTCCGTTAAGGGTTCGTTTCCCTGGGAGACATGCCCTAAAGTGCATGTCCATACTGCGAAAATAGCAGAAAAAGCATCTGGGGGCAGATAAATAAGTAAGTAATAAATCATCTTTCAAATCACTGACCAAATATTCCCTTAAGAACGCTAGCTTTCGGCTTCACCCAGTATGAGGTACACATCCGGTTGACCCGGCAGTAACAATCGCAGAGGTGCTCCCTTTACCTCCTAGCCGAACAATCGGGAATGTAGGGGTAAGCACAGGAGCCAGGCAACCCAGCTTGGCCAAAACTTAAGTCATATCGATGCATATAATGGTGAATAAAAGGTACATGCGGAAGTATAACACATGTGTTGGGCGTAAAGCCCGTATAAATAAGCTTTTGTGAAAGAAGCCTCCAGGTATAATGAGTGCTAGAAGCACATCAAGTGTGTGCGAACAATGCGCACATTAGCTTATCGAAGGTATTAAAAAAATGGGAAGAAGGAGGGGGACAAGAGACAGTGAAAACGTAAAAAGGTGGACGGAGGAGTGAGACGAACTCTGAGTCCGGCGTTAGGCGTAGAATCTTTGGAGACGGGCTGCGTTCCATGGGTTCGGCTCGAGTCGGTTGTCAGATGCGTTACATAGACGATATGCTCCGCCGGTCAGGACTTGGTCGATGATGAAGGGACCTTCCCACTTGGGCTTAAGTTTGTCCTTTTTCTTGTCCGACAGGCGTAGAACAAGTTCGCCAACATTGTAAGTTTTGGCCCGTAATTCTCTGCTTTGATATCTTCGAGCCTGTTGGTGATAAAATGTGGAACGAGCTTTTGCCACGTCCCGCTCCTCCTCTAGGGCATCCAAACTGTCCTGCCGATCCAACTCGGCTTCTCTTTCTTCGTACATGCGCACGCGAGGTGAGTCATGAATTATATCACAGGGCAGAACTGCCTCTGCGCCGTACACCATAAAAAATGGTGTGAATCCAGTAGTTCGGTTTGGCGTGGTCCGCAGCCCCTAGAGTACGGAGTCGAGCTCCTCTACACAGTGCGTGTTAGATTCCTTGAGGGACCGCACTAGTCTGGGTTTGATGCCGCTCATGATGAGACCATTTGATCGCTCGACTTGACCGTTAGTTTGGGGGTGATAGACTGAAGCGTAGTCGAGCTTGATGCCCATGTTTTTGCACCAGAGTTTAACCTTGTCGGCCGTGAAATTCGTGCCGTTATCAGTGATGATGCTGTGGGGGACGCCAAAACGGTGTACTACCCCGGATATGAAGTCTATCACCGGTCCGGATTCTGCCGTTTTAACCGGCTTGGCCTCTATTCATTTGGTGAATTTGTCCACCATGATCAATAAGTACTTGTGCTTGTGGGTTCCCCCTTTAAGGGGTCCAACCATGTCAACCCCCCGTACCGCGAACGGCCAGGTAATGGGTATAGTTTTGAGGGCGGTGGGTGGCATGTGGCTCTGATTAGCAAAGAGCTGGCAACTGGCGCATCGTTGGACTAAGTCCTGAGCATCTGCCCAGGCTGTCGGCCAATAAAATCCTGTACGGAAGGCCTTGCCTACAAGGGCCCGGGCTGCAGCGTGGTGCCCGCCGAGTCCGGCGTGAATTTAGCCAGGAGATTTCGCCCTTCCTCTTCGGAGATACACCTTTGAAGGACTCTGGTTGTGCTTTTCTTATAAAGTTCTCCCTCATGGACCTTGTAGGCTTTAGATCGCCGAACTATGCAGCGGGCCTCATTTTGGTCTTCGGGAAGTTCCTGCCTGATTAAGTAGGCTAGGAATGGTTCCGTCCACGGGGCGATTACTGCCATTATTTCATGGGCTGAAGGTGTTATTTCATTGGCTGAGCCGCCGATTTTGTCAGAATGGTCTGAGTTAGGTGTTGCAGCTGGCTCCGGATTGTTATGTCCGGACTCCTCTTCCCATAGTACGGATGGCTTAAAGAGCTGTTCCAGGAAGATGTTTGGAGGGACGGCGTCTCGTTTTGTGCCGATGCGTGCTAGCACGTCTGCTGCCTGGTTATTATCCCGTGCTATATGGTGGAATTCGAGTCCTTTGAACCGAGCTGACATTTTTAGGATGGCGTTGCGGTAAGCTTCCATTTTTGGATCTTTAGCGTCAAAGTCTTCATTTACTTGGGATATTGCAAGGTTTGAATCCCTGCGCACCTCTAGGCGTTGAATGCCCATGGAGATTGCCATCCGGAGGCCATGTAGAAGGGCCTCGTATTCGGTTGCGTTGTTCGAGTCCATGTACATTATTTGTAGTACGTATTGGATTGTGTCTCCAGTTGGGGACGTCAAGACGACGCCAGCCCCCAAGCCAGCCAACATTTTGGATCCGTCGAAATGCATGATCCAATTGGAGTACACGCCGTACTCTTTAGGGAGTTCGGCTTCCGTCCATTCGGCAACGAAGTCAGCCAGGACTTGCGATTTTATAGCTCGCCGTGGTTTGTAGGTTATGTCAAATGGTAAGAGCTCAATGGCCCATTTTGCAATCCTGCCCATTGCGTCGCGATTGTTTATAATATCGCTGAGAGGTACTTCGGAGGCCACCGTTATGGAACACTCTTGAAAGTAGTGTCGCAGCTTCCGGGATGCCATGAACACCGCGTATGCTATCTTTTGATAATGTGGGTACCGGGACTTGCATGGAGTTAAGACAGTGGATACTTAGTACACTGGTTTTTGAAGAGGGAATCTGTGCGCTTCTGTTTCTCGTTCGATGACGAGTACTGCGCTGACAACTTGATGTGTTGCTGCGATATATAACAACATAGGCTCGCCCAGGTTGGGCGCGGCCAGGACCGGATTTGTTGCCAGAATGGCCTTGATTTCTTCGAGTCCGACTGTGGCAGCATCCGTAAATTCAAAGTGTTCGGTGCGCCGGAGGAGGCGATAGAGGGGCAGAGCCTTTTCTCCCAAGCGGGAGATGAAGCGGCTTAGAGCTGCTACGCATCCAGTGAGTTTTTGTATTTTCTTGAGGTCTTTTGGAATATCCAATTGTGACAGAGCTCGGATCTTGGCTGGGTTTGCTTCAATTCCTCTACCAGATACAATGAAGCCCAAAAGCTTTCCGGCTGGTACTCCGAAGACACATTTTTCCGGGTTGAGGTTAATGTCATATGCTCGGAGGTTGTCGAATGTCACCCTCAAGTCATCTACTAGAGTTTCGACGTGTTTGGTCTTGACGACCACATCGTCTACGTATGCCTCTACAGTTTTGCCTATCTGGGTAGCCAGACATGTCGGAATCATGCGCCGATATGTTGCGCCGGCGTTTTTGAGTCCGAAGGGCATTGTGTTGAAGCAGAATGGCCCGTATGGAGTAATGAATGCCGTTGCGGCCTGGTCTTTTCCCGCCATCTTGATTTGATGGTATCCGGAGTATGCGTCGAGGAAGCACAACGAATCGTGCCCTGCGGTAGCATCGATGATTTGGTCGATGCGGGGGAGAGGGAAAGGGTCCTTTGGATAGGCCTTGTTAAGGTCTTTGAAATCGACGCAGAGGCGCCAGGATTTGTCCTTTTTTGGTACCATTACTAGGTTGGCTAGCCAGTCTGGATGTTTTATATCTCTGATGAATCCGGCTTCTAGGAGTTTGGCTAGCTCCTCTCCCATTGCCTGTCTCTTGGGTTCGGAAAATTGGCGAAGAGCTTGTTTGACTGGCTTGAATCCTTTTATGATATTTAGGCTGTGCTCTGCCAGCCTACGTGGGATTCCTGGCATGTCTGAAGGGTGCCAGGCAAAAATGTCCCAATTGTTCGGAAGGAATTCTCGTAGTGCGGCTTCTACATCAGGATTTAATTGTGCCCCAATGGAGGCCGATTTGTGGGGTCCGTTGGATGGACCTGAAATTTGACTATTTCATCTGCTGGTTTAAAAGAGGTGGACTTGGACCTCTTATCGAGTATCACATCGTCCCTATCCACCGTGGAGCGCAGCGTAGTTAGTTCCTCTACCGCTAGGGCTTCGGATAATGCCTCTAGGGCTAGTGCGGCTGTCTTGTTTTCAGCGCGGAGTGATGTATCTGGATCACTGGCGAGAGTGATTATTCCATTGGGTCCGGGCATTTGGAGCTTCATGTACCCATAATGGGGTATGTCTTGGAAGATTGTGAATGCCTCTCGCCCTAACAAGGCGTGATATCCGCTGCTGAATGGGGCCACTTGGAACGTGACCTCTTCGGACCTGTAATTGTCCGGCGAGCCGAACACTACATCTAGTGTGATTTTTCCTGTGCAGCATACCTCTCGACTAGGGATTATTCCCCTGAAGGTTGTGCTGCTTCGCTCAATGCGGCTCTAGTCAATTTCCTTTTTTTGAAGGGTTTCCTCGTAAATGAGGTTTAATCCGCTGCCGCCATCCATGAGTACCTTGGTAAGACGAAAGCCGTCCACTATCGGACTGAGGACCAATGCGGCTGGTGCTCTAGCTGTTCGGAATTTAGGTTCGTCGCTGGCATTGAAGGTGATAGCCGTGTTGCTCCATGGATTTGTTGTTGCTACTTGGTAGACTTCGGCAAGGCTGCGGATTGTTCGTTTCCGCATGTTATTTGATGCGAAAGTCTCGAAGACTGTTAATACCGTACTGGTACTGCTGGGCTGGTTGCCCAGGGCTAAAAAGCCTTCGTCACTTTTTGCCACCTGCCATAGTATCCAACATCCTCGAAGGCTATGTGTTGGAGTGGCGCCCTCCGAAGTGTGGATTTTGCATGGTCCGTTGAGCCATCCCTCCAGTACGGTTCCGTACCCTTTAGGGGTTTTTTGCTTTTTGTTTTTTAACCCAGGTGCTTGGGTATGACGCACCCTTTTATTTCGAACTGGGGTTGTATTCAGGGCCGGATTATCCCAAAACCTGGTTTCGGTTTTCCAGGCACTCTCCATCACGCAGTATTTTTGCACAATGGTCGCTAGGTCGGCGAAGCGTGTAACCTCGCGACGATTGATGGCGTTTATGATTCCCTTGTCCGTGCAATTGTTGCAGAAGATTGAAATCGTGTTCTCTTCATGGCAGTCCTTTATCCTGTTCATAACCAGGAGGAATCTGGCCCAGTAATGATGTACTGTTTCATCGGGCTCTTGCCGTATTTGAGATAGATCGCTTATGTTATGGTGGGCAGGTGGAATTAAGTTCGGAACCCCGCCCGATCTGAGGCTCAAAGGCCAAGAAGCTTCCGAATTTGGAAGTTTGATTTGCTCGATGCTTTCCAACAAATCTGGTCCGATGCCTGACTTTAGGTTCAGTACTTGATTAGCATCCGAACCTCCGCGGGAATCCGGCATGAAGGGATCGGGAATCCGGACATAGTTAGTTTTTAACATAGATGAAGAGTCGCCGCATTATTCTTCTACCACAACAGCGTGGTGGGTAACCTGGGGAGAGTTAATTTCTCTCAGATCAGTTTTAAACCCAATCTGATCATAGTCGGTAGCGCCCAGGGCGGCGATGCGATCCAAGAGCTCATTTACGGAGGAGAGCTCAATCGGATCTAGCTGCTCGGTGAATTCCGAGCTGACGTGAAGATCACTTTTAATGACCTGAGAGGCCTTTGTTGGAGCGGTGGCCGAACAGGCAGTCATAAGAAAACTGCCTAGCAGGATAGTCTGGCCGGCGGCCAAAGCTCCCTTGACGACGGTGCCATCTTTAAAGACGGGAAAACGCATCCTCCCTGATGGCGACGACACAGAGGAACTCTCAATGAAAGCACCAATGTCGGTGTAAAAATCGGCGGATCTCGGGTAGGGGGTCCCGAACTGTGCGTCTAGGCGGATGGTAACAGGAGACAAGGGACATGATGTTTTACCCAGGCTCGGGCCCTCTTGATGGAGGTAAAACCCTATGTCCTGCTTGATTAATATTGATGATGTGTGTTACAAGAGTAGATCTACCACGAGATCAAGGAGGCTAAACCCTAGAAGCTAGCCTATGGTATGATTGTTGTTCGTCCTATGGACTAAAGCCATCCGGTTTATATAGACACCGGAGAGGGCTAGGGTTACACAAAGTCGGTTACAATGGTAGGAGATCTACATATCCGTATCGCCAAGCTTGCCTTCCACGCCAAGGAAAGTCCCATCCGGACACGGGACGAAGTCTTCAATCTTGTATCTTCATAGTCTTGGAGTCCGGAAGATGATGATAGTCCGGCTATCCGGACACCCCCTAGGCTGGGACTCCCTCACCGCCCCTTCAACATATATAAGGAGGGGCAGGGCTCCCCAAAGAGGGACAGACAAGCAAGAACACAATCTCTAGGGCTAGACACAACTAGAGGAGAGCCGGTTTATGGCAACCCCCTCGTGATGGTAATGAGATCTAGCCTCAAACAACATGTAGGGTTTTTACCGGATAATATTTCCCGGGGCCCGAAGCTGTCTAAACCCTTGTCTTATGTTGCGTCTCATGATTCCGCTCAACCCCTCTCAAGTTACCACATAGATGCGTTGGCCTCGCGACTAAGTCCTCACACTAAGGACATCTGACGTGTTAATTCTACGACACACACCAAATGCCGCGGCGCGCATGTCTTACTTCGCCCATCTCTGTGAGAGCTTTGCCAGGGTGCTCCCTAGCACTGCGCTCTTCCGCCACTACTTATCCCCCCACATCCAACTAGGGGGCGCCCTTGCTGGGAGCATCGCCTGGATCCCGAGGCCCTAGGATAAAGGCGCGTACCTGGAGGGTGCCCAGAAGGAGAGGTGGATGGAGTGGCGAGGCCAGTGGTGCTGGATTGTGGAGGAGAACCCACCGGAGTTATGCCTGGGCCTTCGTCAGGAGCCACAGACCCGTGTCGCGGACTCGAGCAACGTCAACGCCGATGACAAGAAGTTTTCGGTCGCCACCACCAGGATTCATTGCCTCACCGAGGCCGGGCTCACCCTTGAGATGACTGGGGCAGATTTCATCCGCCTCTGAATTGCTCCGCTGCACAACAAGGGGAGGCCGGCCTGGGATTTCAGGAACGTGGCCGATATCATGAGGCTCCGCCCCGGCCTGAAGCACAACTTCACGGTGATGGGGCACACCTACTTCTGCCAGAGGCTCTTCCAGCTCGATGTGTTCGCCGACGGCAGGGTGGAGAGGACTGGCAGGGCCGCGAAATCCGGCAAGGCTGTCAAGGGGCCATTGTTCGGGCCGTCACTGGGAGTGGTCCCACTGAGCAACAATTCCTTCCAGTCCGCCATCTCGACATGATGCCGGTCTTCAACATGCATGGTCTTGACCCAGCCTAGGTTGAGCCCTCGGCACACGAGGTGCAGGAGTTCTTCGACATCTTGGTCGAAGTTCTCGATCATGACGAGCCGCTGCTCATCTAGGACACCACCCAGGAGGAGCTGAAATACATCACCGCCAGGGTGGCGAAGACGGAGCTCCCCAGGGCGGCCGGCAATGCCGGCGGCGTGGATGACAAGGCCACCATGGATGCAGAGGAGAAGAAGCTCACCCAGTGGGCAAAGTCTGCCGGGGAGGCGGGCGGCGGCAGCACCGTGGCCCCCCTTGTCGAAGATGTGGTTGAGAAATCGTCTGAGGAGGAGGCCGAGGCCGACGACCCTCGGCTATGAGGAAAGGACGCATCCTGCGTCGGCCAGCTATGGTGAGCCGGTCCAGTCCGGCAGGGCCGAGCAGCGGCAAGTGGTCCAGGGGGAGGCCGTGCGCGTGACGAGGGACGCGGCAGCAAAGAAGAAAGCCGCGATGGCGAAGAAGCAGACGACCGCCTCTTCTTCATCCAAACGCTGCCGGACTCCATCGCCTTCCCCTCTTCCCGCAGACGCCGGCATGGAGGTCGCCTTCGACTTTTCATCCGTCAGCCCGAGGAGGAAGAGGTAGGTAACAGAAGAGGAGGTGGAGGACAAGTAAGCACCTTGCCCCCTATCGTTTTCTCCCTTCCCAACCGTGTCGTCTTCCTTGATTTGTTTTTATGTTCGCAGGGAGACAGAGAAGCTGGCCCAGCGGGTGGCGAAGAGGGACGAGGCCTCGACGGGCAGCCAGCCCCCGGCGGGCACCTCAAATATGCCGCTGGTGGTGGTGAGCAGCCCGGACAGCAACCCGCGGCGCAGCCCCCGTCTCAGCACCCAGCATATGTTCACCATACACTTCTCATCAACACGTGTTGGGGTACGATTCTTTTGGCACTGACCTTGCCGTTGTCGCAGGAGAGGGACGGCAGCAGGAGGAGCCACGGAGGGCCACCCCCAACACGCCGCCCCCATCAACCACGTGCCCCAAGGGGCGTCCCCGGCAAGGGCGCCAAGCACCGAGTCCATGCACACGGAGGAGGAGGAGGCGAACTTGGGTGCTGGCGGCCCCGTCCCGACACCGGATGTCGATGGGGAGGGGGACACTTCTTCCTAGCTCGGCATAGGTGAGTTTATCTGCCTTCTGTCCTTGCTTGTTTCTTCTCTTCTCTCTCTCTCCCTTTTTTTGATGCTCAGTTCATCCCTGCCTTACCCTCCTTCTTCGCTTCTAGGCGCTCCCCTGGCGGACCAGGAGAACACCGACACCATCATCAAGGAGGTCACCAAGGACGCCGAGGCCGAGGCCACCAAGATCGCCGTGGAGGAGCCCGACAAGGAGGCCACCGAGAACGCCACTGAGGATGCCACCAAGGGGCCTGTCGGAGGGACCAGTGAGGCTGCCGCCAGGGAGGCCGGCAAGGGCGCCGCCGAGGAGGCCGGCAAGGGCGCTGCCGAGAAGGCCGGCAAGGCTGCTGCCAAGGAGGGGATGGTCAACGATCAACCCTCCTCCTCCGTTGCCTCTGGATCGAGCAAGTACTTGAAGGTGGGAGACAACCTGTTTGTCCACCTTCCAGGGATGGCAAGCACTGGAGCGCCCACCAAGGGAGAAGTGTTCGATGACAAGGTGCTCACCGCCGCCGGGCTTGAGGTTGTTGATCAGCCGAGCACCGGTGGTGGCAGTACCCAAGGGGAGGGGCTCCTCCAGGACATGAGCGTCAACTTCAAAAAGCTTCACGCACTCCATCGTGCCCGTCTGGACAAGGCAAAGTCCAAGGAGGCGGTGGGAACAAGGCAGAGGCAGACCTTGAGGAGCGCTTTGCTGAGGCGCAGGCCTGGTTTCGCCAGGCCCATGAAGAGCTGAAGGCCGCCCAGGATCAGCTGGCCGAGTGTAACCAAGAGCTTATCTTGAAGCAGGCCGACATCGAGAAGGCCCAGGAGGTGGCACGGGCATAGGCTGCCGAGGACGAGGCCGCCTGACACATGCACCAGGCCGAGCTGAACTCCCAGGAGGAGGATCTCTCCACTCGTGAGGTGGCGCTTGCCGCCACGCTTCGCGATAAGGACAAAGAGGTCGAAAATCTCGTCGTGCAGCGGACCCGGGAGCTGGAGAAGAAGCACAAGGAAGCACTCGATGCTCAAGCTCTGGCCCACGGTGACAAGGTGAAGGAGCTGCAGGCGGAGCAGGACGGCCTGAAGAGCGAGGCCCAGGAGATGGCGAAGGCGAAGGACACGATCAGCTGCACCTTGATGGAGGCGTAGGCCGAAGTCCTAGGCAAGGCCGAGCTGCTCGCCCGCGCCAATGACTCCATCAAAGACCTGAAGTTGAAGCTGGAGGGTCTTGAGGGGACGCTTTAGGAGGCCCAAACCCGGGAGGGAGTCCTGACCAAGCGTCTGGCGAAGGAGAAGCACCTGTGGAAGAACGATTCCGCCAATCACGAAGATTTCGTGAAGGGCTAGAACCTCTAGATCAGCCACCTTGCCGACATCGCCAACATGATCACCAAGCAGCTGGTTGAGATGTCGGACATGAGGTACGCCCTGGAGTTGAACGTGAGCCCCAACGCCAAGCTGACCCTGTTCTTTGAGGGCGTTCTTGGAGCCCTGGAGCAGTTTCACTCTAGTTGGGCAAGCTCCTAGGCCCATGAGGCCCTGATGCTTTGCTGGGGTGCCATGACCAAGGTCCTCACCAAGCTGGCATACTGGAACCCCAACCTCGACTTCGACACCATGCTAGATAGCTTGCCGGAGGATGCAGACCTCAGGGTGATCAAGGAGCGTATCGAGCCCATCACTAGCCGCATCGGTGGAATTCAGAGGGTAGAGGGCCAGCGCCAGGATTAGGCACCCCGTATCTCATCGTCGCTGCAGGTTCATGACCAAGAAAGTTTTTATCTTTAGTTAGAACCGCAACAACAATTTATGTAATATAACTCTGCAATGCTTTAAAACGATGCATGTTATCTTCCTGTTCGATCTCTCCTTGTATGTCCACCCTATGTTAATTGGGCAGGCTTGCCGGTGCGTAAACCCAAACCATAATGCTTTGAAGGACGGATCCTTTAGCGGCCAGCAGGGTGTGCTTGCTGCCGTGCGAACCACCTTGCCGCTCTCAGTGCAGCCGCTTGAACTGTCGAGCGGACTCGAGACAGAACGAGAGTGTTGTCAATAGCGGAAGGCCACCCTACCGTTCTCGATGTAGCCGCTCGATCTGTTGAGCGGGCTGGAAAAAGACCAAGGGCGTTGCCAATTATGGAAGGAGCCCACTGCGTGCAGAGTTTTTGCGTGAATTAGCTTTCCTGTCGCTGCACGAATGCTTGCCGCATCCGTTGACGGTGCTGCTCGCTCGGTCGCCTTCTTCCTTGGAAGCCATGTCGATGAAGAACGGCTGAACTAGCGACTGAACTGGATTCTCACAACTGCGAGTCCCCTTACCTGGCGCGCCAAAGATGTCGGTGGAAACGACACCTATGGGATCACTGGAATCCCTACTTTGGTTGTGGGGCAATCGGTTGTGAGAATGGCGGGATCAACAGTCAGCAAGCACAAGGATCGTTTACCCAGGTTCGGGCCGTGAGGATGCGTAATACCCTAGTCCTGCTTTAGTGTCTATTTGAGTGTTCTTGGAGTTCTTGAGCTAGCTACGACGTGTAACTTGTCCCAGCGTCCGAATCCTTCTCCTATATTACTCGGGCCTCCTTTTATAGCCAAGGGGATCGCCACAGTGGCACAAAGGAGGTGGAAAGGTGTATAGTGGGCCGAGCTTATTGCTGGCCATTACGGGACAGAAAGCATTTAATGCGCCCCTTAGCTGTCCCCTTGCTGTATCGGGGAAGGAAACTAGGCCCGTCCCGTCCGTCGCCGCTCCACCTTGCTCCAACACGCGTCTAGGCCAACGGGGCGTGTGGTGCCATGTAGGCTGGCAGGCTACTGAGGTGGCATAGTGGTAGGGTCTTCACGAAGATTTGTATGCCACCACATAGGCACTCGCTGACTTGGCCTAGAAGCCTCTTGCTGACATGCAGGTGCCTGCCTAGCTGGTGGGCTGGCAGCTGCATGGGAAGGGCGCTGGTATCTTGATGGGTGCGGGCCTGGCGGTGGCCCCGCGGATGTCCCCGGCAAGGCCGACAAGGGTCTTACTGTGGCATCATGGTCGTCCCCGGCAAGGATTTTGCCGGAGGTCTCGTGGATTTCCTTGGCAAGGATCTTGTCGAGGAGCGTCGTCTTCTGATCCTTGTCTTCACAAAAATCTGCATGCCACCACAAAGCTGCCTCCTGAGCCCTGGTTCCAACATGGTTGATGGTGTTTTGGAAACCACGGGCTCGAGGGTGACGTGCTCTACTGGCATTGGGCAAGTTTCCCTGGCAAGGTCCTTTGATGAAGCCATGTACCTAGGGTAGGGTCATGGACCTGTCCAAGATACCCTACCCAAGGACATCTGTAGAAGAAATCACCTTTCAGTCGACCTGGAAGGGTTCCACTCAATGGACTCGAAGATACTCGACCATGAAGCCTACCACTCGACCAATAGGAAACTTAAAGTCACTCTGCACGCAATGATCTGTCATTAAGTAGCCTTTATGGTCATCATAGCTCTTTATGTGGGGGCGTTACCAGTAACCCCCGGTCTTAATGTACTTTAAACATTGCATAACTGAGGTCTGGAGGGGTCTGGCGAACTCTATATAAGCCACCCCCCTCCTCAGTGTAAAGGGTTCGCACCCCTGTAACTCATACGCATATAATCCAGTCGACCGCCTCCGGGCTCCGAGACGTAGGGCTGTTACTTCCTCCGAGAAGGGCCTGAACTCGTAAAACCCTTGCATATACAACTACTCCATAGCTAGGATCTTGCCTCTCCATACCTACCCCCCTTTCTACTATCAGACTTAGAAACACGACAGTTGGCGCCCACAGTGGGGCAGGTGTCTTAGCGACTTATTGGAGAAGTTGCAATTGTTCCGATCTCCTTCATCATGGTTTCAGGTGGAGTTTTGGTTGAAGGCTGCGAGATCCGTCTCAGTGCGCTCACGTTCATCGCCGACAATGGGCTTCAGGAGGCTCCACTCGACATCGACGCGCTCCCCATCCGCGGGGCGACGCACTTTCGCGCGTGTGTCTGCGGCGTCCTCCTGCGACAACCGTCGACTCAGTATCGGTCGGCCCCTGTGTCGTCCTCTCTCCCTGTCTCCTGTCGGCGCAAGCACTCCGGTCGGTCGAGACTTTAGCGGTGGGTGAGACACGCTGTGGCTCGCCAGTCGCGGCGATCGAGCCCGGCGAATCTCTCTATAGCCTGTTTGACCTGTCGACTGGCTCCGTAGAGACTGCATCCGAGTGCGACAGCAGTGATCCAGCAGCGGAGGTCCTGATGGTCAATGGACCGCACAGTCCTCTCGGCTTCCCCCGCGCCGACGGAGGCGACGGCGGAGGCGACCGAGCGCAGGTCCACGAAGAGTATCAACCCGAGCCACTCACTTCGCTGTAATGGGAAGATCTTCGCCGCCGGAACATGGATGCGCTGCATACACCTATCGTTGGAGAAACCCCTGAGGCTCGTGCCTTAGAGGACGTGCATTTGGCCAACTTGGCTGAGCGCACTCAACTGGAGAACCACCAGCGAGCACTCGACGCGCGTGCGCGGGAACGGGTTCCGGCATCCACTCGATGTAAACTCTTTCCAGCACCGACTCAGGTATATCAAACTCCGATCTAGAATTTAGCGGCTGCAGCCTGTATAGCAGAGTCGATTCAGCCTTCCCAGTCAGAGGCTGGCAGAGGCTTGTTGCAGATCAGGGATCTACTCCGGGCAGCAGGAGATCAAAATTCCGCTGTATCACAATCGCGGAATAGGATCCAGAGCAGATCCGTCGCTACGAATACTGCCCAGTCGGCCCATAGTCCAAGATCGCCCCCGAGGCGTGAGCAACGTGGAGACCAGCGTGATCAGTACAAGAACCGTGAGCAGTATGATCACCGAATCGATCGCGATGATCGATGTCGAGTGCCCACCCCTCCCCCAAGGGGTGGATCGTACGCGCCTCGACAACAGGACGATAGGCGCCCTCACAGTGTTGGGCGAATTCCAGTCGACCCCAGGGAACCAGGCTTTGATTCGAGATCCATTATCGTTCAAGGTTCGGTCGACAGGAACAGGGCTCATCGAGAAGTTCATGACAGAGATGTACCCACCAGCAGCAGAGTACACGTCTCAGGACCGGAATGTTTCAGCAGAGCCATCAGGGCCGCAGTGATTCCTCCCAACTTCAGGTTGGCGACTGGAGTTAGTAAGTTCACTGGTGAGCCTAAGCCTGATACTTGGCTTGAAGATTACCGAGTGGTTGTTCAGATTGGCGGCGGCAATGATGAGGTGGCCATGAAGCACCTGCCTCTTATGTTGGAGGGTTCGGCCAGAGCATGGTTGAATCAGTTGGCACCCAGCAGCATTTACACTTGGGAAGATCTTGCCCGAGTGTTTGTTACCACGTTTGAAGGAACTTGCAAGCGACCAGCAGGGTTGACAGAGTTGCAGTCTTGTGCGCAGAAGTCGAATGAAACTTTGAGGGATTACATCTAGAGATGGATCACGCTACATCACATGGTAGAGAATGTATCTGATCACCAGGCAGTCTGTGCCTTCAAGGAAGGTGTTAGGTACAGAGAGTTAAACTTGAAATTTGGTCAAACCGGAGACATGACTCTGAGTCGAATGATGGAGATTGCCACCAAGTACGCCAATGGTGAAGAAGAGGATCGGCTCCGAAGTGCGAAGCACAAGTCAGTCGCCCACGAAACCGGAGGAGAGAACTCCGGTCGGAAGCAAAAGCGGAAAGCCGAGCTGGCTGCTCCCGGAGAAGCCCTGGCCGTGACTCAAGGAAAGTTTAAAGGGAAGCCCAAAGGGCCTTGGAACCCTAAGAAGGTAAAGGACAAGGAAGGAAATGACATGATGGATTTGCCGTGCCACATCCACACGAAGAAAGATGAAGAGGGTAACTTCATTTACCCGAAACATACCACTCGGCATTGTCGGCTCTTGATCCAGCAATTTCATGGGAAACAGCCCAAACATAAGGAAAAGGAGTCGGACAAAGTTGAGGACAAAGAGGATAGTGACAAAGGGTATCCCCATGTCAATTCCACCCTGATGATTTTTGCCGACCTTGAAAGCAAAAGTCGACTGAAAGTTATCAATCATGAAGTATATATGGTTGCTCCGGCGACACCCAGTTATTTGAAATGGTCTCAGACTGCCATCACATTCGACCAGTCTGATCATCCGACACACATAGCCACCCCTGGGAGGCAAGCTTTGGTGGTCGACCCAGTCGTCGAAGGCACTCGATTAACTAAGGTTTTGATGGATGGTGGCAGTGGCCTGAATATACTATACACAGAGACATTGAAAGGGATGGGTATTCCGATATCCAGACTCAATACCAGCAACATGAGTTTCCATGGAGTCATTCTTGGAAAGAAGGCTGAGTCACTCGGCCAAATTGCTCTTGATGTGATTTTCGGTGATTCCAAAAATTACCGCAAAGAAAAGTTGACGTTTGAAGTTGTGGATTTCCAGAGTGCTTACCACGCTATTTTGGCCAGGCCAGCTTATGCACGATTCATGGCTCAACCATGTTATGTGTATCTCAAATTAAAGATGCCTGGTCCCAAAGGTGTGAGCACTATTAATGGCAATCGGAAGAAAGCGGAAGAGTGTTTTCAGAAAGGCTCGAAAATCACTGATGCTCAGATGGCAGTGGTGGAGCTGCAGGAATACCAGAAAATAGCAGACCCGAGTGATTTGTTTTGGGCTAAGAAGCCCGCTACAGAAGCAGCATTTCAGTCGTCCGGTGAGAAAAAACCGATTCACATCCACCCGACCGACCCCAATGTTGCTCCGACTCATATCTCCACAACACTCGACTCCAAATAGGAATAAGCGCTCATCCAGTTCCTCCGTGAGAGCTGGGACATCTTTCCATGGAAGCCTTCTCACATGCCGGGTGAGGGAGTCCTGGATTGGGGGGTGTCCTGATAGCCGAACTATCACCTTTGGCCAGACTCCTGGACTATGAAGATACAAGATTGAAGACTTCGTCCCGTGTCCGGATGGGACTTTCCTTGGCGTGGAAGGCAAGCTTGGCGATAAGGATATGTAGATCTCCTACCATTGTAACCGACTCTGTGTAACCCTAACCCTCTTCGGTGCCTATATAAACCGGAGGGTTTTAGTCCGTAGGACGAACAACAATTATACCATAGGCTAGCTTCTAGGGTTTAGCCTCTCTGATCTTGTGGTAGATCTACTCTTGTACTACCCATATCATCAATATTAATCAAGCAGGAGTAGGGTTTTACCTCCATCGAGAGGGCCCGAACCTGGGTAAAAACATCGTGTCCCTTGTCTTCTATTACCATCCGCCTAGAAGCACAGTTCGGGACCCTCCACCCGAGATCCGCCGGTTTTGACACCGACATTGGTGCTTTCATTGAGAGTTCCTCTATGTCGTCATCTTTAGGCCCGATGGCTCCTCCGATTATCAACAACGATGCGGTCCAGGGTGAGACTTTTCTCCCCGGACAGGTCTTCGTATTTGGCGGCTTTGCACTGCGGGCCAATTCACTTGGCCATCTGGAGCAGATTGAAAGCTACGCCCCTGGCCATTAGGTCAGATTTGGAAGTTTGAACTATACGGATGACGTTCGTGGAGACTTGATCTTCGACGGGTTTGAGCCACAGCCAAGCGCGCCACACTGTCACGATGGGCATGATCTAGCTCTGCCGCTGGACAGTGTCCTGGAGGCCGCACAAGTGTCCGCTTTGACCCTTAGCTCAGAGCCAACTGCGTCGATCGAGGACAGGTGACTGGACACCGCATCAGGGGCTGCTATCTCTACGGCGATTGAGCCGAACACCAACCCTGTCCTTTGCGAAGCTCATGACTCCAAGGTGCCGGACTCCTCTCCGGACTCCGAACCTTCCGCGCCCCTGCCTATCGAATCCAACTGGGTGCCGATCATGGAGTTCACTGCCGTGGACATCTTTCAGCACTCGCCCTTTGGCGACATCCTGAATTCGCGAAAGTCTCTCTCTTTATCAAGAGAGCCCTGGCCGGATTATGGTCAGGAAGGTTGGGATGCGGACGACGAAGAAATTCAAAGCCCACCCACCACCCACTTCGTAGCCACTGTCGATGATTTAACCGACATGCTCAACTTCGACTCCGAAGACATCGACGGTATGGACGAGGATGCAGGAGACGACCAAGAACCAGCACCCACAGGGCACTGGAAGGCCACCTCATCATACGATGTATACATGGTGGACACACCTGAAGGAAGCGGCGACGAGGAACAACGGGACGCCACGAGGGATCATTCCCTCGAAAAGCAGTCAAAACGGCGACGTAAGCGCCGCTCAAAATCCCGCCTCGACAAAGACAGCAGCCATACAGACCCAGCCATAGAACATGGCGAACCGGTGGATGACGAACATGCCATCGAGCAACCGTTTGAACAGGACAACCTGGATAAGCAATCCGTCCCCGGCGAAGATAATAGTCCGAACGATCTCACGCCGGACAAGTTGCTGGAGCAAAAGAACCTCCACAAAAGGCTCGTCGCCACTGCGCGTAGCCTGAAAAAGCAGAAGCGGAAGCTCCAAACAGCGAAAGATGCGCTCAGAATCAGATGGAGCAAAGTACTCAACACCGCAGACAAATACGGCGATAGTCGACAAACAACGAGCTACCCGAAAGCGAAAACTACTGCCCAAATTTGATGAGGAGGCCGTAGAGCCCCTGCAATCAAAGAACAAGGAGACCACCCGGTCGGATAGACGACCCCATGGCAAACATAGAGCGGCAAACGGCGCCGCACATAAGCCGGCATGCGATCCGCATACGGATTCGCATCAAAATGATGGCCCAGTTAGATCTATCTACGGGCCAAGAAAGCAAGCTCTAGTAAGCAATGCAACACATCAAGTATCCAAATATTACGGTACACCTAAATATAGGGGTGTCGCACACCCCCTATGTTTCACTGATGAGGTTTTGGATTATGAATTTCCAGTGGGATTCAAGCCCATAAACATAGAGGCATACGATGGAACAACAGACCATGGAGTCTGGATTGAGGATTACATCCTCCACATACACATGGCTAGAGGAGATGACCTCCACGCCATAAAATACTTACTCCTCAAGCTCAAAGGGCCAGCCTGGCATTGGCTCAAAAGCCTCCCCGAAAACACCATTGGAAGTTCGAGAGAGCTCGAGGATGCTTTTCGGGCAAATTTTCAAGGGACCTATGTCCGACCTCCGGATGCAGACGATTTAAGTCACATAACTCAACAACCCGGAGAGTCAGCCGGAAAATTCTGGAACAGATTCCTTACTAAAAAGAACCAAATAGTCGACTGTCCAGACATCGAAGACTTAGCAGCTTTCAAACACAACGTCCGAGAGGAATGGCTCGCCAGACACCTCGGCCAAGAAAAGCCAAGAACAATGGCCGCATTAACAAGCCTCATGACCCGCTTTTGCGCGGGAGAGGATAGCTGGTTGGCAAGATGCAGTACTAGTGACCCAAGTACATCCAAAGTCAGGGATGGAAACGGGAAACCGCGACACAGCAAGGACCAGCGCCGGACCAAGGGAAGCAGCCCGAAGAGCACGGCAGTCAACGCCGGATTCAAAAGCTCCGGCAGAACTGCCCCTTAAGGATAACAGGGACGAGCTATCTAACTTAAACAAAATCTTGGACAAGATATGCCAAATCCACAGTACTCCCGGGAAACCTGCAAACCATACCCATAGAGATTGTTGGGTCTTCAAGCATTCTGGCAAACTCAACGCCAAACACAAGGGGCTTGACACACCAAGCGAGGACGATGACGAACCCCACAAGCAGAGCACCGGAAAACAAAAGAATTTCCCACAAGAAGTCAAAACAGTAAACTCACTTCATCTGACAAAAGGGAAAAATAGAGCGGTGCCCATAGAGGTACGCGCCATACGACCTATCTCAGAGGAGTCCCGCCACTGGTTGTTAAAACCAATCACCTTCGACCATCAGGATTACTCTAGAAGTATCCGGAATGCAGGATGGACTGCCTTGATATTAGATCCGATAATTGACGGACTCCAGTTTACAGAAGTCCTAATGGACGGTGGCAGTGATCTAAACCTGCTATACCAGGACACAATCCGCAAAATGGGGATAGAACCAACCAAAATTCGCCATAGCAACACTTCCTTTCAAGGGGTAATGCCAGGCCCATATGCCCATTGTACGGGCTCTCTACTACTAGAAGTTGTGTTCGACTCACCCGATAACATCCGCCGCGAAAAGTTAACCTTCCACCTCGCCCCGTTCACAAGTAGCTACCGAGCACTACTGGGACGCAAAGCTTTCGCCCGCTTTAATGCAATACCACATTATGCATCCCTTACACTTAAAATGCCCGGTCCGCGAGGCATCATCTCCTTAAAGGGAAATACCGAGTGTTCCTCGAGCACGGAAGATGGTGTGACTGCCTTGACAGCCACACACTAAGCCGGCTTCACCAATCAAAGCACCTAAACAGGTCGTTCAGACCCCGAACACGGCTAGACGAGTCTGGCGTAAACATACAAGGGCTTACTAGCCGCATACCCCTGTACAAGAGGCTCCGCGCATGTACAACAAGAGACAATAAAGCTCAATTTTATTCATTTTTTGAATTGTACTTTGTTTATTTAGTATAACGTACATTTTCGCACAATCTTTTTCTACTAAGCTCCCCTCTTTTACAGATGAACACCGTGCTACACCCGTCCAGGATACGGCACAACGGAGACACAGGCGCAGACGTGCAGTAGGGACCCGTGACAAGGATTCTTTTCAGATTAAGACCCTACGTAAACCTTTTTTACTATCTCTTGTTGATACACATCCCCTGGTTTCTTGCCATAACCGAGGAGGAGGCTGGCGTTTTGGGATGGGTCACGTTAGTATTTTGCGCGTACCTGGACACCAGGGGCTTATTACCAAGGGCGTTGTTCGGCCCGTTTTCATAAAGACCGAATACCTTAGGGAGTGTTCGGCGTCTCGAGTTAGGCCTTATATGCATCAGCTCCGAATCATGTCTTTGGTCAAATGTTGGGTTTGCCAGGTGTCGGTGTCAAAACCAGCAGATCTCGGGTAGGGGGTCCCGAACTGTGCGTCTAGGCGGATGGTAACAGGAGACAAGGGACACGATGTTTTACCCAGGTTCGGGCCCTCTCGATGGAGGTAAAACCCTACGTCCTGCTCGATTGTTATTGATATTGTGGATGTTTACAAGAGTGGATCTACCACGAGATCAAGGAGGCTAAACCCTAAAAGCTAGCCTATGGTATGATTGTAAGGGTTGATGTTGTTAGTTGTCCTACGGACTAGAGCCATCCGGTTTATATAGACACCGGAGAGGGCTAGGGTTACATAGAGTCGGTTACAATTGTGGGAGATCTACATATCCGTATCGCCAAGCTTGCCTTCCACTCCAAGGAAAGTCCCATCCGGACACGGGAAGAAGTCTTCAATCTTGTATCTTCATAGTTTTGGAGTCCGGTCGATGATGATAGTCCGGCCGATTATAGTTCGGCTGATGATGATAATCCTGCTATCCGGACACCCCCCAATCTAGGACTCCCTCAGTAGCCCCTGAACTAGGCTTCAATAACGATGAGTCCGGCGCGCATATTGTTCGGCATTGCAAGGCGGGTTCCTCCTCCGAATAATTCATAGAAGATTGTGAACACCAGGATAGTGTCCGGCTCTGCAAAATAAATTCCACATTCCACCGTAGAGAGAATAATATATACATATACACAAGTTTAATCTGTTGACATTTTTTGTGGCGTGACGTCACACCACTACCAAGCCATTACGTTTTTTATTTTACCACCTCAGCGCTTTTAGTGAAGCGGTTTCCTTGGCACGTCTTGTCGAAGCAGAGATCGTGTTTCCCCTTAATCCGGGATTCTCATCAATACGGACGTGGGTAACCCAACCGCGCCATTGATGGTGGTGCTTGGGAGATAAGCGAGTATTACCAGGCTAGTGGGGACGCATAGTCTTCGTCCGCCTATATATAAGGGATAAGGATTCACCTTTACACCTACGCCTTCTTCCTCCTTTGCTTATTCCTCTCCGCGCACTCGAGCTCCAGCGCCCAAGTTCGCGCATCTCGTCTCGACCTTCTCCAACAAAGTCCGGAGCGGGAGGCAAGTGGATGACCTCCCCCGTTACGGAGGAGCACATCGAAAGACTACGCGGCGCCGGCTATTTGTCCGGCGACATCGCGCACCGACTGCCCGACGAGGGGCAGCTCATCCCCAACCCCAGGCCCCATGAGAGGGTCGTTTTTCTTCCCCATTTCCTCCGCGGACTGGGCTTTCCACTTCACCCCTTCGTCCGGGGGCTCATGTTCTACTACAGCCTGAATTTCCATGATCTGGTGCCGAACTTCATCCTCAACATCTCGGCGTTTATCGTCGTGTGCGAGGCCTTCCTCTGCATCCAGCCCCACTTCGGCTTGTGGCTCAAAACCTTCAATGTCAAGCCGAAGGTAGTGAAGGGCATTCAAGCGGAGTGCGGAGGAGCCATGTTGGGCAAGATGCCCAACGTCCTTTGGTTCGAAGGGGCCTTCGTGGAATCCGTCAAGGGATGGCAATCGGGGTGGTTATATATCACTGAGCCGCGCGACCCTACGTGGGCGGCGGCCCCCGAATTCAGATTTGGCATCCCTACGCAGCTCACCTCCTGAAAAAGAAGGGCTTGCAGTGGGGTAGTTCAGAAGAGGTGACGGGACTCCAAGCCTGTATCCAGAAGCTAGTGAAGAAGATCAGGCTGGTTAACGTGTTCCAAGTCATGCTCGTCCGCCGGATTCTACCATGCCAAGAGAGGCCATTCAATCTGTGGGAGTTTGATCTGGAACAGCACCAGGCATTGAGCGAGCTCTTCGACACGACGTACGAAGGTGCCTGGAGGGTGCTGCTTAAGGGCGCCGAAGCCCCCACATCCGCGACTGAAGATCGCGGATTTCGCTCGCAGCGCCAAGCTGACGAGGTAAGTGATTCTACCCCTTTACGGGACACTTGCTTTTCATAGTTTGACTCTATGCGGGTTTTGATTTCCCCCTTTCCTTTGACAGGACTGGATGAGGAAGGCGGAGTAGATCAACTGCCCGGCTCCCATGCCAGAAAACCCAGTAGACGCCCGTCTAGCGAGGCTGCTGGTTCCGGCGCCGCACGTGGTGCCGGAGAAGAAGGCCAAGAAGGAGGCCACGGGTACTCGAAAGAGTTCCCGTTTTCAGGTGTCCAACGACTCCGAGGCGGGCTCCTCCCCCAAAAACGAGGAGGAGAAAGAGGACTCTCTCCCAGAGGAGGGAGAGAGGAAGAGGAAGGCTTCCCCAACAGGGGAGGCCGAAGGGTCCAAGAGGGGAAGGACTATCCCCCCGGACAGCTCCGCCAACATCAACGTTGGCGAGGAAGAATGGCCTTCAAGGGCCAGGCCTCCGGCGAGATCGTAAGTATCTGGATCCCTGAATGATTTATAGTTTCTTTTTATGTCACATAGTGTCCCTCTAATGCCGCATACTGCGTGTAGTCCGGCCGATGATGATCTCCCTGCTGCATCAAGCGGGTCGTTGGCTCCGTCGGATGTGGATTCCATCCCGACGGCCTCTACCCCTCGCGCCACTGAGGACGCCGAGGTGGGGTCCCAAGAAGGGACCCATCAGGGGGAGGCTCCGGAGGCGCCACAAGGCGGCCTCCCGGACTTTGCGCCGGACTCCACATCGGAACCCGCAGTGGTTCCGGAGTCCGGCCGGCGGCCCCTTCACAAGAAGGGCAAGATCGTGACGCCGGCGGCCTCCGTCCAACCGGAGGCGCCGGACAATTTGTTGGGGGCGCTCCAAGGCGCTTCCATCAAGGAAGAACACCGCACTATCATGACTGCGGTGATTCAGAAGGTGCAGCTCGCCAAGAGCGGGCTGTCCGAAGCCTGCAGTAGCCTTCTAACAGGCTTTGAGGTAAGAAGCTAAAATTATGTAATGTAATACCGCATAGACAGTAGCCCCTGATGCTCGGTTCGGTGTTCGGAAAGAAAAGCCGGACTGAGAATCTGAAAAAAAAGAGATATACGCAGGGTTGCTAAAAAAATCATGTCAATATGGGTGTGCAGGCTGCACTGCTGACCTCTGCCGCACTGACTGCAGAGGTCGGTGCTTTGAAGCAGCAGCTCGAGCGGTCTGAGCAAGAGCTCGGCCATGCCAAGAAGCAGCTCCAGGACAAAGAAGGTGAGTAACACCACTTTGAATAGTTACCTTACAGAAAAGGATTTAGGTTGCAATAAAAGAATAACAAGGATAACATGGGTACTGCAGGGGCCACGAACAAGGTGGCAGCCCTGAAGGAGGCTGTGTCCGCGGCCGAACACAATGCGGCCGCGGAACGGATGGAGCGAGAAAAGCAGGAGGCGCAGGTGGCGGTGGTTCGGCAAGAGCTCCAGGCTCTCATGGAAAAGCATGAGAGTTTGGAGCGTGACTCCAAGACTCGAGAGTCCGAGCTTGCCTCAGCTCTCGAAAGTGCCAAAGCCACCAAGGCCGAGACCCATAAGGCCCTTCAGGAGGTGGAAGATGTGAAGAAAATAGCGGCGGGTAAGGCATTTTTCATGCAAAGAAAGCATGTTAATGTAAACTACCTGACACTTACCCGAATTCGGAGCTCTCCAGGGGCGTTTGCAGATTTGCCTCGTAGTGTATCCGATGCCGCCGTATTCTACCATGGCGAGGAGGGAAGCTCAACGGAGAAGGTCTTCTGGTCTCAGTATGCTGAGGCCGGCCATCCGGTGCCCCCTAGCGACCAGCTGAAGCAGCTGGTCGAACTCCAGAAGGTAGCCGAGAAGGCCATGAAGGGCCTCATAGTCCGGCTGTGGCCTGGAGAGGCCATGCCCGGGAGCTACTTCGGCCTCGTACGGCGGCTGGTGGATGCGTGCCCCTGGGTGTAGGTCATCAAGCGCTCCGCCTGTATTGAAGGTGCTCGTCGGGCCCTTGCCCGCGCAAAGGTGCATTGGGGCAAGATGGATGCAGAGAAGCTGATCACTGACGCGCCACCAACGGGCAAGGAATATCGTACACCCGAGATGTACTATAAGACTGTCCTGAAGGGTGCCCGCAAGATTGCGGATGAGTGCCCCCGAGATGTAATTATTGAGTAAACTCGCTATGTAGTATCCTGTGCGCTTGAAAACTTTGTTCATATGCGCTAAGCAACGCTTGTTTTAATTTAAAATATTACCTTCTGTGCGGCCGTTTATAAAATCTGAGAGATGGCAAGTCGTTGGCTTCAGCCCCCATGGCACTAGTGCTGGGGTGTTCGGGATAAACTTGAGCACTCTTGTTCCTATATTTGGGTCCATCTAGGGAGGCGCTCAACACGACGAACAAGGCAACCGGACTTATAATGCTTGAACACTCTCACTTAGCCATAGAATTCTATAATTTTAAATTTCGGCGAAGCCCCTAGTATTCGGAAGACCTAATTTGGGGCGCTATCCACGCCTTCATCGGACATTATCCGGAACTTTGCTCGAAGCGGCGTAGGCCTTTAAGGACCCGAAAAAACCTCTCGAACAGCGACCAGTCTCTCGCCTTATCATGACGGTCAGTTTTAGCTTTCTCCACTGAGGCGTTAACCCGGCTCAACCGGGGCGCAATCGCAGTGGTTCTCCCAGTGCTACCTTAGCCAATAGAACGGAAACGTAAGGTGCCAAACATGGAAGCCGGGCAAACCCAACTATTGACCCAAGACATGATTCGGAGCCGATTCATATAATGCTATAAGTTCGGGGTGCCGCACTTGTGAAAGTGTTCGGACTTATCACACAATAATGCGGGGAACATAAGCCCCTAGTGTATTCGGCCGTACCAAAATATACGATGCAACATATTGTAAATGAACATATATATAAAGTTATGCAATTATGGGCAAAAGGTGCTGCATTTTATTCAAGAAGTTCTGCTATGAGTGCAGAATGATACAAATAGTGCGGAAAGCAAGGGATTGGATGAATTAAAGGCGTCTCCCTCCAGGGGTAGGCCGCGGAATGGTGTATTTAGCGAATTTAATGCTTGTAATGGAGACCACCTGAGTATTCGTCGCAGCCTTTGTCTCTCCCTGGCTGTTGCATCATGAGTTCGGCAGGTTCGCCACCAGACAGAGTCCTATAAAAAAAAAGAAAAAAAAAAGAAAAGAGCGACACACTTGGGAGCCCCTGGTGTGGTCGAACCGCACTCTGGGTTTGTTGTGGTCGTGCCCCTTCCCCTGGACCCATGGTATCTCTAGGGCGTAATTATGTACGCGGAGAGTTTGCCTTACAATTGTTCAAGGGCTGGGGTTGGGGCCGCATTGCTACACGTGCTCGGAACGTGCCAGGTGGTCTTGGTTGATGTCGCTCCGGGCGTGTTTGGTCGTGTCCGGCCGTTTAACGGCCGGACTCAAAAATTGCCTTAAAAGGCTGCTCTGTACTTCTGCCGTGAGAGCCGCTATATGTTCCTCTGTCCAAACGGAGCGTTCCGTGTTTCCATTGACCGTGATGACTCCGCAAGGGCCTGGCATCTTGAGCTTAAGGTATACTTAATGCAGCACCGCGTTGAATTTTGCGAATGCGGTTCGTCCGAGCAGAGCGTGATAGCCACTGCGAAACGGAACTATGTCGAAGATTAAATCCTCGCTTCAGAAATTATCCGGGGATCCGAAGACCACTTCCAGTGTGACTGAGCGTGTGCAGCTGGCTTCAACACCTGGTATGACGCCTTTGAAGGTCGTTTTCGTAGGTTCAATCCTTGAAGGGTCTATGCCCAGCTTGCGCACTGTATCCTGATAAAGCAGGTTCAGGCTACTGCCGCCGTCCATTAGGACTCTCGTGAGGTGAAAACCATCAACGATTGGGTCTAAAACCAATGCGGCGAATCCGCCATGGCGGATACTGGTCGGATGGTCTCTTCGATCGAAAGTGATCGGGCAAGAGGACCATGGGTTGAATTTTGGGGCGACTGGCTCCATCGCGTATACGTCCCTTAGTGCACGCTTCCGCTCCCTCTTGGGTATATGCGTTGCGTATATTATATTTACTGTCCGAACTTGAGGGGGGAATCCCTTCTGTCCTCGTCGTTGCTGTGTAGCCCCTTGTCATTGTTTTCGGCAATTAATTTGCCTGCCTTCTTAAATACCCAACAATCTCTGTTGGTGTGGTTAGCTGGTTTTTCGGGGGTTCCTTGTATTTGACAAGAGCGGTCGAGTATTCGGTCTAAATTGGACGGACCCGGAGTAGTTCTTTTAAATGGCTTCTTCCGTTGACCGGGTTTAGAGCCTCAGAATCCGGCGTTGACTGCCGTATCCTCATTGCTATCGCCGTTAATGCGGCGTTTGTTTTTGTATCGACGCGACCTGCCATTGCGGTCCTTGGTATCCGGACTGCCAGCATTTTTGCTTAGCTTGTTGCTGCGAGCTAGCCAGCTATCCTCTCCCGCACAAAAGCGGGTCATGAGTGACGTGAGGGCTGCCATGGATTTCGGCTTTTCCTGTCCTAGGTGCCGGGCCAGCCACTCGTCGCGGATGTTATGTTTGAAGGCAGCAAGGGCCTCTGCATCCGGACAGTCGACAATTTGATTTTTCTTTGTCAAGAACTGTGTCCAGAATTGCCTGGCCGATTCGTCTGGCTGCTGGATTATGTGGCTTAGGTCATCTGCGTCCGGTGGTCGCACGTACGTGCCTTGGAAGTTGTCGAGGAATGCGGCTTCCAGGTCTTCCCAGCATCCAATTGACTCTGCTGGCAGGCTGTTAAGCCAATGCCGGGCTGGTCCTTTAAGCTTGAGTGGGAGATATTTGATGGCGTGAAGATCGTCGCCGCGGGCCATGTGTATATGAAGGAGATAGTCCTCGATCCAAACCGTGGGGTCTGTTGTGCCATCGTAGGATTCGATGTTAACGGGTTTAAACCCTTCAGGGATTTGATGATCCATTACTTCATCAGTGAAGCATAGTGGGTGTGCGGCGCCTCTGTATTGAGCAATATCGCGACGTAGCTCGAGAGAGCGTTGTCTGCTGTGTTCGGCCCGGCCGGAGTAGTTGTGTCCGGCACGACGGTATTCGTCGTGGGTCTTGGGGCGCCTACGTGATCCATAGATAGATCTGGATTGTCTTGCCTTGTCCTCCAATATGTCTCGCAAGTCCGGCGCGTTCCCCCGCGGCTTCGCGCTTTTTGAGCGGTGCCGAGGGACGGTTTTGGTGGAGGGCTTGCATGCCTCTCTGTCGCGGCCACGAGGTGGTCGGTCTGCCGTATTGTGCGCTGGTGATGCCGGATTGTATGCTTCCTCCTCTAGTCGGGGGAGCAACTTGCGTTTTGGGTAGCTTTTGGAGGGGCGTTTGAGTTGATACTCTTCGGCCGCGAGGACCTCAGTCCATCTGTCGGCCAGCAGGTCTTGGTCAGCTTGAAGCTGTTCCTGCTTTTTCTTTAGACCGTTTGTTGTGGCCTTTAGCCTGCATCTAAAATGCTCTTTGTCGACGGGATCCTCAGGTACGATGAATTCGTCGTCGTCGAGGCTTACCTCGTCTCCGGAGGGAGGTATGTAATTATCATCCTCGACCTCTTCGTCTACCGCCCTCTCGTGAGGGCTTGCTTCTGCCTCCTCTTGCATTGAATCTTGCTGGAGGGTGTTGTCTTCGGCACTTTCTAGGGTGTTGTTATCTCCTGTGCTGGAATCTCCATTCTTGCTATGGCGGGATTTAGAGCGGCGCTGCTAACGCCGGCGCTTGGGCTGTTTCTTTAAGGAATCTGCCTCCGCTGCTTCTTCTCCGTCCCCGTCTTTGGGGGTGTCCACCATGTATATGTCGTATGATGAGGTGGTTTTCCAGTGTCCTGTAGGCGCTGGTTCTTGATAGTCTCCGGCATCGTCATCCATACCGTCGATGTCTTCGGAGTCGTAGTCGAGCACGTCGGTTAGATCGTCGACGGTGGCTATGAAGTGGGTGGTGGGAGGGTTCAGAATTTCTTCGTCGTCCACGTCCCAACCATCCCGGCCGTAGTCCGGCCAGGGCTCTCCGGATAACGAGAGATGCTTCAGCGAATTTAAGATGTTGCCGAAGGGTGAGTGCTGAAAGATGTCCGCAGCGGTGAATTCCATGACCGGCGTCCAATCGGATTCGACTGGCGCGGGCGTAGGAGGGTCGGAGTCCGGTAGAGAGTCCGGCACCTCGGAGTCATGAGCTATATGCGGGACAAGGTCAGTGTTTGGCTCCATCGCTGTAGAAGTTGCAGCTCCCGAGGCGGTGTCCAGCCACCCGTCCTTGATCTGCGCGCTCGGCTCCAGACTATAGGTCAGAGCGGATTTGAGTGTGGCCTCCAAGGCGCTGTCCGGCGGCAGAGTTAGGTCGTGCCCATCGGGGCAGTGCGGCGCACTTAGATGCAGCTCGGACCCGTCGAGGATCATGTCCCCGCGGATATCGGCCGTGAAGTTTAGGCTTCCAAACCTGACCTGACGGCCAGGGGCGTAGCTTTCGATCTGCTCCAGATGGCCAAGTGAGTTGGCCCGCTGTGCGAAGCCGCCGAATACGAAGATCTGTCCGGGGAGAAAAGTCTCACCCATGACCGCATCGTTGTTGATTGAAGAGGCCATCAAGCCTATCGGTGACGACACAGAGGAACTCTCAATGAAAGCACCAATGTCAGTGTCAAAACTGGCGGATCTCGGGTAGGGGGTCCCGAACTGTGCGTCTAGGCGGATAGTAACAGGAGACAAGGGACACGATGTTTTATCCAGGTCCGGGCCCTCTCGATGGAGGTAAAACCCTACGTCCTCCTTGATTGATATTGATATTGTGGATGTTTACAAGAGTGGATCTACCATGAGATCAAGGAGGCTAAACCCTAAAAGCTAGCCTATGGTATGATTGTAAGGGTTGATGTTGTTCGTTGTCCTACGGACTAGAGCCATCCGGTTTATATAGACACCGGAGAGGGCTAGGGTTACATAGAGTCGGTTACAATTGTAGGAGATCTACATATCAGTATCGCCAAGCTTGCCTTCCACGCATAGGAAAGTCCCATCCGGACACGGGAAGAAGTCTTCAATCTTGTATCTTCATAGTTTTGGAGTCCGGTCGATGATGATAGTCCGGCCGATGATAGTTCGGCTGATGATGGTAATCCGGCTATCCGGACACCCCCCAATCCAGGACTCCCTCACTAGGCTCCTGTGTTTTGCTGCCTTACATTCCGCTCTATCGGCTAAGGCGGCACCAGGAGAACTACTGCGATTGTGCCCCGGTTCGGCCAGGCGAGCACCTCAGTAGAGAAAGCCGAAAACTGACTGTCATGATATAGCGTGAGACTGGTCCACCACACAATGACCCGCCGGAATCTATAGGATTCCTCCGCATTGACGAAGGGCCGTTTCCCGGTCCGGCACATACGCGCCCCTAATTCGGGTGAGCGCGGTGCCCCTGGGGGCTATATAGTAGCCCCACTGTCAAACTCCTATGGCTAAGCGAAAGTGATAAAGCATTATAGTCCGGTTGCCTAGTTTGCTGCGCTACCACCTCCTTTATAGGACCAAGACGTTGGATCAATTGTGAAAATGCGCCTTTTGCAAACAGCCCCGCATTATATGCGTGGGGGCTGAAGCCGAAGGCTGCCATCTTTCAGGTTATATATACATATACATTAGCAACCGCAAAGGAGGTACATTAATTCTTGAAAGTCACAAGTATAAAAAGCTTTTTCCATTGATACATTGTTTCACAATAATACATGTTATTCAAACATAATATCCTTCAAGCACTGCGTCTCTATTAAACGAGCACCCTGCAGAACTTCCTGAAAATAGTGCTAGATAGGTACTCGGCTTCCGTCCGAATCTTGGGATGCAACATCGGTGGCGTTCATCTCCGCCCAGTATGTCTTGACACGGGCAAGAGCCATCCGCGCACCCTCTATGCATGCTGACCTCCTCATTGCATTGATATGCGGCACCGCACCAAGGAACTGTTGCACCAAGCCAAAATAACTCTTCGGCTCGGGCCTTTTCGGCCACAAAGGACTCACGACATCCTTCATGGCAAGTCCGGATAACCTATTTAGCTCCGCCCATTTGGCCAAGCGATCGGTTAATGGAAGTGGGCGCTCTGGATTATGGAACTGCGACCAAGAAACCTTTTCCACTTCGTGATCCTTTTGATCTCGGAAGTGTTTGGCAGCGTCTGCGACACTTGCCGCCAAGTCCAGATAAGCATCCTCCGAACTCCACAGCCGGTCCCACTGAGCATATTTAGGATCCACGAATTTCCTCCGCAGCAGAAAGGGCTTTCCAGCCGCGATATCTCCGGCCTGACGCAGCTCCTCCTTCATAGCTCTCATCGCAGAGCGAGCATCCTTGGCCTCGGTAGTGGCCTTCTTCAGGTCCTCTTGCACCGCTCGATCTTCTTTTTCAAGAAGCTTGCAGCAGTTGGCAGCATCCTTCAACTTCACGGCCATCTCGGCCGTTTCCTTCTTGCTTCGGCAGTGAGCAGCTTGTTCGGCTTTTAGCTCTTCGGCCGCCTCTAAGGCAGCCGCATCACTCTTTCTGGCCTGCTCCTTGGCTCGGGCGAGCTCCGCCCGAAGGTTCTCCATGGCAGCGGCACCATCTGCATCAAGCATACATGTTGTAAGCCACAGGCATCAAGCTCCCTTACCAGGTGCCGTGGAGAAATTGCATACCTTGTGACACGTCAAGTCGCTTATTGACAAGCGCAATGTCTGCATCCGCCACGTCAAGTTGCCTCTTTAGTTCGGCAAACTCATTAGTCCGGCTAGCCACTGGACCATTTGGCACCTACATAGGAAGGGCGACACATTATACCTGGGATTATGATCCTCGGCGCGCTGTCATTTTTGACAACACACCGAGCCTCGGGGGCTACTATCTACACCGGGTGCATTTTATATGCGGAACTGTCATAAGGTACATCATTTTGCGTACCTCAAAACCTGTTAGTAAACTTCTGATGCCTTCGTGCAGTCCGCTCTCAGCGGATGAAATCCTTTCAATCACCATACCCATTAATGCACGGTGATCTTCTGAGATAGACGCTCACCCAAGAAGATCCTTCAGCTCCTCCGACCGCACACCAGGTGGTGCCGGACTCATCCGATGGCCTTTTTCGAAGGCCGGACTTGGAGGGCTTTGAGGGGACATACGACTGCCTTCCGGCCCCGCCGGACTCGGAGAAACCCTCCACGACGACACCTCAGGGTTGCCCGCCTCGCAAGACAGTACGGCAAGGGGAGGCGTCTCGCTCTCCATCATCTCCGGGCGAAGATCCCCCGAAGATGAGCTCTGCTGAGAAGGGCTGAGATCCGAACTACAAGGTAAAATTTCGGTTATCTTCATCAGAAATAGGGCAGGGATATCCTTTATTTTTTTAAAAAAACTACCCTTTTTACTTACGGCTCGGTGGAGGGCTGATCCCCTTGGGGGCGCAATACGGCCGAGGCATCTCTCGGCGTAGGACCCTCTGACGAAGATTTCTTCCCCCGCTTTGAGACCATGGTCTCCGGGTCTTCAGAGGCAATCCTCTTCTTCCCTTGGATGGAGGGATTCTCGATCCCTCCTTTCCTGACAGCCTCCTTTGCGGAGGCGGTAGCTCCCTTGTTCCCCCGTTCACCTTCTTCCGAAGGCACAACCTCCAGCATCCTGGTTAACACGGGATCCGGCGTGGTCTCAGGGAGGGGGGCTAGACACCTGATTAATTTTGCTTTCGCTATCTACTCCTGTTCAAGGAACTACTCTTTTAAAGGGCAAGCTCGTGATAAATATGGGATAGCGTGTCCGGGTACAGGGCTACTTACTTGAGTATCTGGGCGATTGCAGCTCAGACCTGCATCCTCGGTCAAATCAGGACACATCACTTGTGATCCAAAGAAAAGCTTGTAAATCTCCACGGGCGTCGCGCCCATAAAGTGTTGGAGAGCTCGTGGTCCCTCCGGGTTAAATTCCCACAGGCAGAGGGGGCGACGCTTGCAGGGCAGGATGCGACGAATCAGCATGACCTGTGCTACTACGACCAGAGTGATCTCTCTCTCTCTCTAGGAGGTCTTGAATGCGGCCCTGCAACAAGGGCACATCCTTGGACAGCCCCCAGTCAAGTCCTTTATTGACCCATGATGCCAGCCGCGGTGGAGGACGCGAGTGAAAGGCAGGTGGCGCCACCCATTTGGTGCCCCTGGGAACTGTGATATAAAACCACTTTTTTTGCCATAGGCTGAGCTCCTCTTGAAAAGAGCCCTCGGGCCATGGAGCATCAAGATTCTTGCTTATAACAGCCCCTCTGCACTCTGCCTGCTGCCCCTTGATCATCTTCGGCTCCACTTTGAAGGTCTTGAGCCACAATCCGAAGTGAGGGGTAATGCGGAGGAAGGCTTCGCATACAACGATGAACGATGAGATGTGGAGGATGGACTCCGGGTCCAAGTCATGAAATTCCAACCCATAGAAAAACATGAGCCCCCTCACGAAGGGGTCTGTCGGGAAGCCTAGCCCCCGAAGAAAGTGAGATGCGAACACCATGATTTCACCAGGCTTGGGAGTGGGAATAACCTGCCCTTGGGCAGGCAGCCTATGCGAAATTTCACCGGTTAAATACCTGGCATCTCTTAGCTTTAGCACGTCTTCTTCGGTAACGGAGGAAGGCATCCACCGACCTTGTAGGTCGGAGCCGAACATCATTGAAGGTCCAAAGCGCCTGAATCTGGAGCCTTGGGTGTTGGAACTCGAGACGAGGGGCGGATTTGATTGAGATTGAAAGAAAGGAGTGGAGCCTTGGTCTCTTTATAAAGAGGTTGAACACCAAGAGCCTTCCCCGTGACCGTTCGGGATTCGCCTTCGATAGAGGAGACATGCCAACGGGCACGACTGGGTTACCCGCGCCCGTATTAATGAGAATCCCAGAATAAGGGGACACGATCTCTGCTTTGACAAGACGTGCCAAGGAAACCGCCTCGCTAAACGGGCTATGGTGGGACAGTAAAAACGATTCGAATAAAGGCTTGGCCGTGGTGTGATGTCATGCCACGAAATACGTTAGCAGATTGAATTTGTGTAACATTATTCTCACTACGGTGGTATGTGGAACTTATTTTGTAGAGCCGGATACTATCCTTGTGTTCAAAATCTTCTATGAAGTATTCTAGGAGGAACCCGCCTTGCAATGCTGAAGACAATATGCGCGCCGGACTCGTCGACATTGAAGCCTGGTTCATGGGCTACTAATGGAGTCCTGGATTAGGAGGTGTCCGGATAGCCGAACTATCACCTTTGTCCGGACTCCTGGACTATGAAGATACAAGATTGAAGACTTTGTCCCGTGTCCGGATGGGACTTTCCTTGGCGTGGAAGGCAAGCTTGGCGATATGGATATGTAGATCTCCTACCATTGTAACCGACTCTGTGTAACCCTAACCCTCTTCGGTGCCTATATAAACCGGAGGGTTTTAGTCCGTAGGACGAACAACAATCATACCATAGGCTAGCTTCTAGGGTTTTGCCTCTCTGATCTCGTGGTAAATCTACTCTTGTACTACCCATATCATCAATATTAATCAAGCAGGAGTAGGGTTTTACCTCCATCGAGAGGGCCCGAACCTAGGTAAAAACATCATGTCCCTTGTCTCCTGTTACCATCCGCCTAGACGCACAGTTCGGGACGCCCTACCCGAGATCCGCCGGTTTTGACACCGACACCGGGTGTTCCCAGGGGACTGGCTGAGCATCGTCTACGAGTCGACTCAAATGTAAAACCTGTCAAAGAACATCAGCCAGGGTCCGCCGTCCAGAAAAGGAAGGCCATTGGCGAGGAGGTGGCTCGGCTCTTAGCAGCAGAGTTCATCCGAGAGATTTACCACTCCGAGTGGCTCGCCAATGTCGTCATGGTCCCTAAAAAGGACAAGTCGCTTTGCATGTGCATCGACTTCAAACATATCAATCGGGCCTCCCCGAAAGATTATTTTCCTCTCCCCCACATCGACCAAATAGTCGACTCGACTGCAGGATGTGAGCGCGTGTCTTTTTTAGACGCCTATTCCGGTTACCATCAAATCCGTCTGTATGGACCCGACGAGATCAAAATAGCATTCATCACTCCATTCGGGTGCTTCTGTTATGTCACCATGCCATTCGGCCTCAAGAATGTTGGAGCCACGTTCATGAGGATGATTCATAAGTGTTTGCTCACTCAAATCAGTAGGAATGTGGAAGCATACATGGATGATATTGTGGTCAAGTCACGGAAAGGTTCCAACCTGCTGACTGACCTTGCAGAAACATTGGCCAACCTCAGGAGGTATGATATCAAGCTTAATCCGTCAAAGTGCACATTTGGAGTTCCTAGCGGAAAGTTACTCGGTTTTCTCATTTCCGAACGAGGAATCGATGCCAACCCAGAAAAAGTTGGTACTATGCTCCGAATGAAACGCCCTGTGCGTGTGCACGATGTCCAGAAGCTCACTGGTTGCTCGGCCGCTTTAAGTCGATTCATCTCTCATCTCGGTGAGAAGGCATTGCCTCTTTACCGACTGATGAAGAAGTCAGACAAGTTCGAGTGGACTCCTGAAGCTGATGCAGCGTTTGTAGAGCTGAAAACCCTGCTTTCCACCCAGCCGGTGCTTGCTGCTCCAATCAACGGAGAACCTTTGCTGCTTTACATTGCAGCCACGGGACAAGTCGTCAGTACAGTACTTACGGTCGAGGGGGAAGAAGAAGGGAAAGCCTTTAAAGTTCAGCGCCCAGTATACTATGTTTCTGAAGTTTTGACCCCATCAAAGCAAAGATACCCTCATTATCAGAAGCTTGTATATGGGATTTATATGACCACGAAGAAGGTTGCTCATTACTTCTCTGACCATTCCATTACAGTCGTCAGCGACGCTCCATTGTTAGAGATTCTGCACAACAGAGATGCAACCGGTCGAGTGGCAAAATGGGCGATTGAACTCCTTCCCCTAGATATCAAGTTTGAGGCAAAGAAAGCCATCAAGTCCCAAGCAATAGTGGAATTCATCGCCGAGTGGACTGAGCAGCAACTGCCGACTCAAGTTCACTCGGAGCACTGGACCATGTTCTTTGATGGTTCTAAGGTGTTGAATGGTTCCGATGCTGGCGTAGTGTTGGTGTCCCCACGAGGAGATAAGCTCAGATATGTGCTCCAGTTTCACTTTGATTCATCCAATAACGAAGCAGAAAACGAATCACTCCTGTATGGGTTGCGTATGGCCATTTCACTCGGCGTCCATCGCCTCAAGGTCTACGGCGCCTCAGATTTGGTAGTTAATCAAGTGATGAAGGAGTGGGACGTCAGAAGTCCAGCCATGACTGGTTACTGCAATGCAGTAAGGAAGTTGGAGAAGAAATTCGAGGGGTTAGAGCTTCATCATATACCCCGACTGAAAAATCAAGCAGCTGATGATTTGACAAAAATAGGTTCCAAGAGAGAAGCCCTTCCCAATAATGTGTTTTTGGAACACATCCATACACCATCAGTTCAAGAGGATCCATCCACCGAAGAAGCCCCGCAACCAAAAAGTGCCACGGATCCAACTGGAGTTGAAGTTCCAGCTGTGGTCGACCTGATCATGGAAGTTTTGGTCGTCACCCTTGACAAGACGGTGTCGTACATCGCGTATATCCAATGGAAAGAGCTCCCAGAGAATGAAGAAGAGGCTCGACAGATCATCCGTCGAACCAAAGCCTTTACTGTCATAAAGGGACAGTTGTACAGGGAAAGCGCGACTAGAGTCGGTCAGAAATGCATAACACCCGAAGAACGTCAGATAATCCTTGATGATATCCACTCGGGGACCTGTGGTCATCATGCGTCCTCCCGGACCATTGTGGCTAAAGCATACCGAGCGGGATTTTACTGGCCAAGGGCGAATGAAATGGCGAAAGAGATAGTCAACAAGTGCGAAGGGTGTCAGTTCAATTCCAATTTATCGCACAAACCTGCCTCAGCCTTGAAGACCATTCCACTCATTTGGCCCTTTGCTGTTTGGGGACTAGATATTTTTGGACCACTGAGAACTAGAAGGAGTGGCTTCACCCATGTACTGGTGGCAGTCGACAAGTTTACTAAGTGGATTGAAGCTAAGCCCATCAAGAATCTTGATGCCAGCACTACTGTCAGCTTCATCAGAGAGTTGATATTCAGATGTGGAGTTCCCCATAGCATCATCACTGATAATGGGTCAAACTTTGATTCCGACCAATTCAGAGCTTTGTGTGCTTCTCAAGGCACGCGGGTCGACTACGCTTCCTCGCCCACCCCCAGTCGAATGGACAAGCAGAAAGAGCAAACGGCCTAATTCTCAAAGGACTAAAACCCCGGTTGATGCGTGATCTCAAGCAAGCAGTAGGCGCGTGGGTCGAGGAACTTCCTTAAGTTCTTTGGGGATTGAGGACCACTCCTAATCAGTCGACTGGGTGAACTCTGTTCTTTTTCGTATATGGAGCTGAAGCCGTTCTACCGAGTGACCTGCTTCACAATGCGCCCCAAGTCGAGCTCTACTCTAAGGATGAAGCAGAACAAGCCCGGCAGGACGCAGTCGACCTTCTAGAAGAAGAAAGAGAGATGGCCATGATCAGATCGACTATTTATCAGCAAGACTTGCGTTGATTCCATGCCAGAAACCTGAAGAGTCGAGCATTCCAAGAAGGAGACTAGGTCCTCCGAGTGGATCAACAGAAACCGCACAAACTTGCTCCTACTTGCGAAGGCCCCTTCATCGTCACCAAAGTTCTCCACAGTGGAGCGTACCGTATTTACAATGTCGATCGCCAGATTGATGACGAGCTTGGAATGCGGAGCTGCTCCACCCATTTTATACTTAAGTACTCACTCGGGTGAGATGTAATAGAAAGTACCTTTGTAGTTTATTTATCAAAGACAAGTGTGTTATAATTTTCCCAGTGATTATTGTCGCTTTTGTTTAACAAAAATCCCCAGTGGGTGGCTTAGCTACGAATCCGTTTCGCCTAAGTTTGTAAAAAAAACATCCCCGCCAAGTGACGAGCAAGCCTCTCACTCGGTGGCTTAGCTGCAAATCCGTTTCGCCTAAGCTTAAAAAATCCTACCGAGTGGTGAGCCGGCCTCCCACTCAGAGGCTTAGCTGCAGTCCAGTACTCTCCTAAGTATTTCAAAAATCCTACCGAAGTGGTGAGCCAGCCTCCCACTCGGAGGCTTAGCTGCAGTCCCAGCACTCGCCTAAGTTTAAGAAATCCTACCAAGTGGTGAGCCAGCCTCCCACTCGGAGGCTTAGCTGCAGTCCCAGTACTCGCCTAAGTTTAAGAAATCCTACCGAGTGGTGAGCAATCCTCCCACTCGGGGGCTTAGCTGCAGTCCAGTACTCGCCTAAGTACTTAATCCATTCCACTCCGCAAGGATGACGAGGTGCAGGTCGACTACTACCTTCTCCTTCTGAGCTACGACAAAAATACAATGTGCGCTCCAAAATCCCACCGAGTGGAGAGCAATCCTCCCACTCGGGGGCTTAGCTACACTCCAGTACTCGCCTAAGTATTTGAAAATCCCACCGAGTGGAGAGAAATCCTCCCACTCGGGGGCTTAGCTGTAGTCCAGTACTCGCCTAAGTTTGAAAAATCCTACCGAGTGGAGAGCAAACCTCCCACTCGGGGGCTTAGCTGCAGTCCACTACTCGCCTAAGTTTGAAAATCCTACCGAGTGGAGAGCAAACCTCCCACTCGGGGGATTAGCCGCACTCCACTACTCGCCTAAGTTTGAAAAATCCTACTGAGTGGAGAGCAAACCTCCCACTCAGGGGCTTAGCTGCAGTACAGTACTCGCCTAAGTTTGAAAAATCCTACCGAGTGATGAGCGTGCTTCCCACTCGGAGGCTTAGCTGCAGTCCAGTACTCGCCTAAGTTTGAAATCCATTTCTATCCTCAAGGACGACGAGGTGCAGGTCGACTGTCACCCTCTCCTTCAGAGCTTCGCCACAAATACAATGTGCGCTCTGCAAGGAGAACGAGGTGCAGGTCGACTGTCACCTTCTCTTTCGGAGCTTCGCCACAAATACAATGTGCGCTCTGCAAGGACAACGAGGTGCAGGTCGACTGTCACCTTCTCCTTTGAAGTTTCGCCACAAATACAATGTGCGCTCTGCATGGATGACGAGATGCAGGTCGACTGTCGCCTTCTCCTTCAGAGCTACGCCACAAATACAATGTGTGCTTTGTCCCGATCCGCAAGGACGCAGGTCGACTGCAACTTGTGCTTCATCCCCACCTGCAAGAGCGATGAGGTGCAGGTCGACTGGATTCCGAGTGAAGAACAACATTCGCTCAAAGGCAAATACAAGCATATTCAACGATAAACCAAGTTCAGATAACGTCCTATGGATTCAGAAGTGCTCAGGCATCAAGCCTATCAAAGTTTAACCGGTTACAAAACCACTCGGCATTCCGAGGCAAATTTAAGACAATGCATAGAAGTTTTTCTTACTCCTCAGGTGGAGGACTGGAAGGCGCGATGAACTTGTCCAGGTCGATTCCATCAGCAATACGAGTGGCAGCAGCAATAAAGGTCTCCATGAAAGATCGGAAGTCATGTTTCTTGGTATTGGCCACTTTGAGGGACGCCAGCTTGTCCTCTTGCGCATCCTTGCAGTGAACACGGACCAGAGACAGAGCAACATCAGCACCACACCTGGAAGAAGACTTTTTCCATTCCTGCACTAAGCCTGAAACTTCATTCAGTCGAGTCATTAGGGACTCGAGGTCATTTTGGAGCGTCTCTCTAGGCCAGATTGTCGTGTCGATTCGCGACACCGCAACCTTCAATCGGGCAAGGTAGTCGACCACACCAGCAACACGAGACTCCAGACGGAGCACGTTCATGGCAGCTTCGTCCTTCACAAGAGAGTTAACGGGGTCCAAGCCTGTCTCCACTCGACTGGTCTCCTCCTCAAAGTTCTGGCAGAATTCTGCAAACACATCTCAAATATTAACCAACAGATCTACGATAAGTTGATGATTACAAGTCAGTCGATTAGGAGAGATTACCCTTAAGCAGATGAATAACTTCTTGGCGAGCCCTCCCAGGTAAGCCTCCAGATCGTTCTTCTTTTCCGCCAGTTCGCTAGCTTTGTCACTCAGAGCTATCTTGTCATTCTTCAGTCGGCTGACCTCCTTGTTGGCCGCATCGAGAGCAGTTTTCAGATTGGCGTTCTCCTCTTCGAGTTTACCGACTGAAGTTAGCTTTTCTTCCGCGAGCTTCCTCTTGTCTGAAGCCACTTTCTGCGCCTCGGCGAGGTCAAGGTCCTTCTTCTTCAGAGCCTCCTTCAGTTTATCTACAAAGTGACAATGAGATCAGAATCAAGAATGGACAAAAAGATAAAGACAGTCGTCAAGATTCTCACCAAACATACCTTTTGCTTCGTCCTTCCCCTTCGTAAAGTTCTCCTGAACGAGCTTCAAGTCAAGTTCGAGCTGGATATGTTTGTTCTCCAATACAGTATAGCGAGTCACAAGCTCGCAAGATTTCTGGGAAAGGACATTCGACAAACATTAAGGATAGGTTACTTCCGAGTGACTAAGAGAAAAATCATAGTATTTCTAATACTACAACCAAATCAAAATATTCAACAGTAGTCTCGGGGACTACACCCAGTGGGTGCACTCAACGTTCCCCCACTGGTTCTACCAACTAGGTTCGATCAGTCGACCGAAAGAGACAAAAAAAAGATAGGTTCTTCAGACCTTGGTCTACTGCCAGCAGTCGACCATGGTCTCGGGGACTACACCTAGTGGGTGCACTCAGCGTGCCGCCAATGGTTCTAAAATTCCATTTGACCAGACCGAGTGGAGAAGTTAGAGTGATGAAATTCAAAGTATAAAGACTACAATCGACTGCCAGCAGTCCACCATAGTCTCCGGGACTACACCCAGTGGGTGCACTCAGCGTGCCCCCACCAATCCAAAAGTTCAGTCGACACACACAGGGGGTGTACGGATACAAAGATCTTCAGAAAGAAGAGTGTTCAGATACCATATACTAATAGAACAAGCGGTGACCAACTAACCTGGACGTTGCTCTGAAGAGCTGAGATTGCATCATAAGCCACTTGGCTGGCATCTCGGATCGCCTTTACCTGCTCCGTCATGACCCCCGCCTAGCGTATGGCCTCCTTAGCAGCACCTGCTTGGTCCTCTGGGACGTGGTGTGTGGCGAAAAGGGAAGGCGGATCAGCAGTCGAAGACGAAGGCCGGGCACTCGTTAGTGGCACAGCGAAGGACACAGTGTTCCGAGTGATGTTGCCACCCTCTGAAACCAATGTCTCAGGCGCTAATGCAGTCTGAGGAGTCTTGCCAGCCGACGCCTTTCTGTTCCTCCTCGACCACAGTGGCGCCTCGTCGTCATCATCAGGGAGATCGATGACATGGGGAGGAACTACAAGAAAAATCCAAGGTTAAGACCAGAGCTCCAATCGACCGAAAATAAAACTACAGAGAGAGTACCAAGGTTGGAGGTGGCAGCGTCTTCCATTTCCTGGTCTTCCTTCTTGGTGGAGGTCTCGGAAGTAGCAGCACTGCGGATTTCAGAAACCAGTCGGTTAGCCAACGAGTCGACCAAGAGTCTATCCATGCTAAACGAGGAAACACGAGTTCTGCTGTTACCCGGAAATCGTGGGAATGGCCATCTTTATCTTGGAAGGGCCTTCGACGGCTTCGATGACACCGCTCGGGGATGCTTTGGAGCTTTTTCAGTCAGAGCAGGGGAGGACGTCCGAGGGCGCTTTGTCGACTGCCCCACAGGCACAGTCGCTTTGCCACGCTCGACCGAGGGATCATGGGTGAGCTTGAATCGCCTTTCCGTGCGAGGAGGGTCAACTTCCTCCTCCTTTTCCTCCTCCTCTTCCTCCTCCGGCCTGTTCCTCCTCCTCTTCACCGGAGCCGTCGTCATCTTCATCCCCCTCACCATCAGATTGCCACTCCTCCTGACTTTCGCCTCCGCTCACCTCCTCCTCCTTGACCTGTTCTTGCGCCCTATTGGGCACCGAGTACATTTCAGTAGTGGCCTAGAAGACAACAAACAAGATAAAAAGGCAGTCAACTGAATTCTAGCAAAACGGAATGAAGAAAGCAGGGTCACAGTCGGAGAAACAGAATTGGACCTTGTCTGGCTGGTATTATTGGTCAAGTGGAGGAATCCTCCTAGCTCCTCGGGGGTTGTCTTTATTCCCTGTGATGGCAGTCATCCACCTCTCCAGCGTGGCATCCTCGACCTCCTCTGGGTGGACCCGAGTGGTGTCTTCAGTGCCAGAATACATCCACATCAGATGGTCCCAATATTGAAGAGGCTGGATGCGTCGGAGCAGGAAGACCTCCAGGAGATCCATGCCGGTCACCCCGTAACGGATAAGCTGGACTACACGCTCGACCAGCACTTTAACCTGCGCCTTCTCCTCCAGGATCACCTTCAAAGAAGAAGGCTTCCCCACTTGATCCATAGAAAAAGGAGGGAGTCCAGTCGACTGCCCTGGCGTTGGCTGGTCTTTGCAGGAAAACCAGGTCGACTGCCATCCACGAACCGAGTCGGGAAGGACCATGGCCGAAAAAGCACTTTTTCCCCTCATCTGAACTCCAAGACCTCCACACATCTGAATCACTTGGGTTCTCTCGTCACTCGGATTAGCCTTTTTTCACCGTCTGTGAGCGACAGGTGAAAATTTGTTTGAAAAGACCCCAATGAGGTCGACAACCCAAGAAATTCTCGCACAAGGACACAAAAGCAGCAAGATACACGATAGAGTTGGGTGTGAAATGGTGGAGTTGTGCCCCAAAGAAGTTCAGAAATCCCTGAAAGAAAGGATGAGGGGGCAAAGAAAATCCGCGGTCAACATGGGTGGCAAAGAGGACACACTCTCCCTCCTGAGGCTGTGGCTCCGACTCATTCCCCGGGAGCCGCGCTGCTCCATGGGGGATCAGTCCTTCATTGGCCAGGTTGTCAAGATCTTCTTGACGGATCATCGAGCGGATCCAGTCACCCTGGATCCAGCCCCACGGCAGGCCGGCCCTTGACGAAGATCCACCCTGACTAGTCGCCCTTCCCTTCGCCTTCGCCGTCGCCTTCCTCGCCCACTCCAAAGCCGCCGTCTTCTCCTTCACCATCATCGCCAGTGAAGCGTGCATGAAGCAGCAACGCTGAGATGGAAGCAAATGCGGCGGATAACTCTGAGGAAGAGGGAGAGGAAATGAGAGCGCACTATTCAAAAACCCATGTCCGGTGCCTTATATGAGGTTGCTTCCGAGTGACTGACTTGTAGGCCCGGGCGATCCTGTCAAATCCCGCAACAGTCGCGCGTGCGATACGTGGCGAAAAATGTGGCACAGAGATCGAGGCGTTCTTGCCTTATCCCATCTGAGTATCGCGGCCTCCTCTGCCCTGCGTGCTTCCCGAAATTCAGATCCCACTAAATCCGCAAATTGCAGAGCAACCCGTCAGACGGGAGATTCTCTTCACTCGGTCGTCCAGAAATCTACAAATACAGAAAGTTCACTTGACAGATACAAAGAATGGATCAAGGCAACTGAAAAGAAAGTTGGTGCCGTCACCTAAGTTCATTGATCCAGAACAAGACATATTCATAGCACGAAAAATGAATCAGAAGAGTTCTCAACTCCTTCCCCACTCAAACCTCGATCCATTTTGGGGCTAATGATGAAGCCATGTACCTAGGGTAGGGTCATGGACCTGTCCAAGATACCCTACCCAAGGACATCTGTAGAAGAAATCACCTTTCAGTCGACCTGGAAGGGTTCCACTCGACGGACTCGAAGATACTCGACCATGAAGCCTACCACTCGACCCACAGGAAACTTAAAGTCACTCTACACGCAACAGTCTGTCATTAAGTAGCCTTTATGGTCATCATAGCACTTTATGTGGGGGCGTTACCAGTAACCCCCGGTCTTAATGTACTTTAAACCCTGCATAACTGAGGGCTGGAGGGGTCTGGCGAACTCTATATAAGCCACCCCCCTCCTCAGTGTAAAGGGTTCGCACCCCTGTAACTCATACGCATATAATCCAGTCGACCGCCTCCGGGCTCCGAGACGTAGGGTTGTTACTTCCTCCGAGAAGGGCCTGAACTCGTAAAACCCTTGCGTATACAACTACTCCATAGCTAGGATCTTGCCTCTCCATACCTATCCCCCTTCTAATATCAGACTTAGAACCATGACATCGTTGTCGGGGCTGCGGAGGCCGCCCCAGCAAGGGTCTTGTCGAGGGAGTCCACCTCGCCCACTTGGTCTTTGTGTCTCTAGTCTTGGCCTTGCTTTGACCATCTTGTGGCTTTGACTCCTCCCTCTGCCCTGCTATGTGTGGTCAGGGGCACGGCTCTGACTGCCCGTGCACTAGTAAGGGGTACAAAGGAGAGGCCCTACTTTAGTACACCGACAGTGCAGATGTCCAGCTCAGGGCCCGGCTCCCGTACTCAATTGAGCTTGCCGATAAAGACATGAATTTCGGTGAAGGGGACCCGGTACCCATACTCAATTGAGCCGCCGTCGGGGCCCCAGCCTGCATCATCGATGTAGATCTTGTCACGATGCCTCTTGGTCATTCGGCCAATAGTGTATCCTTTGATCCCTTCGAAGCTGCCCTTCAAGAACTCGAAACCACCGTGCATTGGCCCCCTGGTGGGCGCCAACTATCGTGGAATTTTCACGGCAGATGTCCTCGTGAAAGGACTTAGTCATGGAGCCATCGCCTCTAGGTTAGCTTAAAGGGGTTAAACAAGACAAAGGACGCAAGAGTTTATACTGGTTCGGCCCCTCGCGGTGAAGGTAAAGGCCTAATCCAGTTTGAGGTGGCATTACTTATGTCTCGATTACTAGGGAGCGAATCCACTTGACCTAGCTTTCGATCTATTGTTTCTTGTCCTGAACCATCACCGGGTCGTCCCTTTATATACACAGGTTGACGCCCAGCGGCTCCCAGAGTCCCGGCCGGCTCATAGACAATGTGTCCGGCTCGGTGATATCTTTACATGGCTTACAATACAAGTCTTACATATATGACGGTTTATTCCTACGGACCTTAAGTCGCCCTTGGGCCTTGGGCCCTTGGCTTAAATCGTCATCCTTGGATATCCTTGTGGGCTTCATATGATGAATCGCCATAGGTATAACCCGGCCCCTCCTGGTTGGGTCACACCTAATAGTTATATCCCCAACAAAATCTGAAAAAGACAAATATTTAGGAACGAATGGAGTATAAGAGTAGACATGGAGATATATCTCTAGCATGGTCTACAACAAAAATGTGTTGGACTGGTTAGCGTCGGATACTCGCAACGCGATGACCTGAGTTTGAATTTTGTCTTTAACTTTAGATTTTTATATTATATATTACTTATTTAATATATACTTCTTTCGCTACTTTACTGGCAGTGGAACCCACAGAGTACTTAGAATACAAGATTAAGGATGGACTTGTTTCTTTTTAACTTTCTATACAAAGTTGTAGCCACCCTGCAAGTCACGTGTATATTATACATGCAATTAACTTTTTATAGAGGGACAATCATACATGCAATTAACTCAAATGGATCGGATGTCACTGTATTATTTCCAGCATAAGAGCACCTCCAACGGCAGCCGGCAAATTTCCTCCCGCTTCCTTCCGGGGAGGACGACATCAAACGCTAGTGGAATACATTTTCACAACTCTAACCAACGAGATGAAATTCATGCAAACACGGACTGATTTCATATAAGCATGAAGGATTTAGTATAAAAAAGTCGGATCTTCATATAACACTACAAAAAAAAATATACTTCCGTGATGATATGTGTTTGTCATAGTAGGTCGCGTTTTTTGTCATGCATGTACATCCATGATTATTTTATGACAGAATCAAGATAGTCATACCCGTGCTGTCGTAGAAGTGTTCCATGACATTACCAAAATTATCATCACAGAAGTGTCCACTTCCATGACGATAAATCGCGTGTCACAGAAGTGCTTTCATCAAGGATAACTGACACATGGAATCCACCATAACGGAACGCCGTTAAGCTATCGGGTCCAGTTTTGGATCCGATAACCCGTTAACAGCCTGGACCAATGGGGATTTTCCACGTGTAAAATCATCATTGGCTGGAGGAAACACGTGTTAGCTCCGCGTTGGCACAGGTGTCACTCATCCAATGGGTGAGATGCGCCTATGACATGTTGAGACATGTACCGGCCTAAAAGTGGCCCATAAAGTTTAAATGGTCCGGCCCAACTAAAGGCCCACAAGATTTTGCGGACCATAATGGGCCGGCCCAGCTAAAGGCCCACAAGATTTTGTGGACCATAATGGGTTGGCCTAGCTAAAGGCCCACATGATTTAGCAGGCCATAATGGGCCGGCCCAGGTAAAGGCCCACGAGATTTTCCGGACCATAATGGGCTGGCCCAGCTAAAGGACCACAAGATTTATCGGGCCATAATGTGTCGGCCTAGATAAAGGCCCACGAGATTTTGCGGACCATAATGGGCTGGCCCAGCTAAAGTCCCACAAGATTAAGCGGGCCATAATGGGCCGGCCCAGGTAAAGGCCCACAAGATTTTTGCGGGCCATAATGTACAGGCCCAGCTAAATGCCCACAAGATTTTTGCGGACCATAATGGACTGGCCCAGTTAAAGGCCCACGAGATTTCGCCGACATTAATGGGCCGGCCCAGCTATAGGCCACAAGATTTTGAGGACCCTAGTAGTCCGGCCCATTAACTGGCTGCAATGTTTTGGGCCAAATGCTGACCCATATTTGATCCGGTCCAATAATGGCCTGCCACATTCCGGGCCTAATAATGGCCCATATGAGATCCGGCCCGTTAAAAGCCTACCGTGTTCTAGGCCAAATTATGGCCCAAATCAGGTCCAGCCCCTTAAGATGCTTTGGGCTGAATTATGGCCCATATGGGATTCGGCCTATCAACTGGACCCTATGCTTTTGGGCCCACTTGCTAAAGGCCCGTTTAGTAATTCGGCCTGATATTAGTTTCGGCCTATTAAGGGCTTGTTTATCTTTTCGGCCCTATATTAATTTCTGCCTGTTAAAAGCCTGTCATATAGTTGGGCCTAACTACGACCCGGTTTGCATCCGGCCTGCTCGCAGCCGATAATCTGATTGGGACAAACAAGGACCGAGACAATTTTGGCCTATTAAAAGCCCATGATTTGGGCCGTAATTTGGCACAATCATGGGTCGGGGTCCATTTCGGGCTGCTGCCGGCTCGTGAGCTGTTCGGCACGTTCCAGGCCCAACCTACTTCTCAGCCTCACAAAAGCCCATTGAGTTTTCTTGCAAAAAGAGGGTCGGTGGTTTACTCGGCCTATTAAAGGCCCAAATCTACTAGTGGGCCAGTTTACATTTAGGCCTTTTAACGGACCAAGATGACAGGGCCCATGATGCGGATCATACATCGTGATTGCATGACGGCTCGATTATGTACCGTAATTTTATGGTTTGGCCGGTTTACTGCGAAGACAGGATATATATACAGTAAAATAACTACGGCGTCCTGAATAAGAAAAACCTAGACTGTACAATAAAGAAATTACGGCATATTACATCCACTGGGCATCAAAGTTCGCAAAATGATAATAAAGCACAAGCAGACAGCAGATTACATACACTGGGCATCAAAGATCGCCACCAGTGCAAATAAACACGCCGTCAAAATAATATACAAAACCAATAGCACTTCAAAAGAGTTCGAGAAAGGTTAGCCCTGCTGAGGAGCTGCAGCGCAAGAAGTTGAGCAAGCTGATGAGACTGTGCTTGTTTAACACTTATATCCTCCTCACTCTGAAAGATAAACAAGCAGACAGATGGCAGGTTTTGCATATAAAAGTATCAGTGCTGACAATTCATCACATTTCTTACTGACGAATAAAGTCACACATTTAAAATTGCATTAACCTAATATGGTATTGTTCAGGTCAAGACAAGGCAGTAAATGACATTATGAAGGAGTTGGCTGCTTCATGACACCACTGGATTAAAGATCAAGAACTCATAAGTATCAATGGTTAGTGTGCTGTCAATTTATCCCACTTCAGATTGAAAAATAAAGAGATGGTTTAAATAATAGTAGAATGATATGACATTGTTCCTAGTTAAGACATTGCAGAATATGACATTGTGTTGTAGTGGGTAGGTTCACCACAGCATTGGATTATGGATCAATAACAGAAGCATACATGCAGTGCAAAAGAAGATCACTTTCTCTGTATAGTTTAATTTACATGGTATGAAGAATGAACTTAGTTGTACAACTGAAAACTTAAATTGAGAAGGACAAATTTTTGTTTATGAACTACATAATAAAATTTAAACATGCAATTTGATGCAAACACCAGAAATAAATAGTTGTTGCAGTCATGCCTAACCAAATATACACAACAAAGTTTGAAGGCTTGAGAAGGACAAACTTACATTATTGTTGAAGACAGGCTCTATAAAGCCCTTGTCCATGCTGATGGGGGGGGGGGCAATTCAAGAAGTTACCACAGAATCTTCTTCATAAGCATTGCATTTATTCTACATTTTGTTAAGAGTAAATATAGATGTGCTAATATAAGAAAAAATGGAGAATATTTAAGATAAGATGAAGAGTGATGCTACATATCCAAGTAGCAATAAATGTAAGTACATCGATACAAGCAAAAGGTACTGCCAAGAGCAATGCACGGCTAAACTTCTTGAGTACCATCGGTGTTATCCAACCTTATGGTAAGAGTAAATATAGATCTGATGTGTAGAAAAATGGAGGGAAATGAAAATAAGTTGCAGAGTGATGGTGCATGAATAACCACCTGCCAATATAAGTACACTGATAAAGGACATCACGTACTTACAAGAACAATGCAGAGCTAAAAAATTCATTGGCATTGGATATATTCTAAACTAATGTAACCATTCATATAGGTCATATAATTTGGAGCGAACAATTCACTACTAGAAAAAAGGCTATAGCTAATATGGACATTAATGGCACACCACGTATGTAGTGCGCCACTGCTATATAGCAGTGGCGCACCATATATAGGTACGTGATAACCCACAAGTGTAGGGGATCACAACAGTTTTCGATAAGTAGGAGTGTTGAACCCACCAAGGAGCTAGAGGTAGAATAAATATTCCCTCAAGTTCTATCGACCACCGATACAACTCTACGCACGCTTGACGTTCGCTTTACCTAGAACAAGTATGAAACTAGCTAGAAGTACTTTGCAGGTGTGATAGGATAGGTTTGCAAGATAATAAAGAGCACGTAAACATAAACTAGGGGCTGTTTAGATAAAGATGCAATAAAGTAAATATAGCAAGTGTAGAAAAGTGGTGGTAGGAGTTGTGAAATTGTCCCTAAGCAATTGACTATGTTACTAGACCGGTAATCACTATTGCAATTCTATTTGAGGGAGAGGCATAAACTAACATACTTTCTCTACTTGGATCATATGCACTTATGATTGGAACTCTAGCAAGCATCCGCAACTACTAAAGTTTCATTAAGGTAAAACTCAACCATAGCATTAAAGTATCAAGTCCCCTTTTATCCCACACGCAACAATCTACTTACTCGGGTTTGTGTTTCAGTCACTCACGCAACCCACTATAAGCGAATCATGAACGCATTGCAACACCCTACAGCGGAAATCCCTCATGCTTGCGCGACATGGAGGGCACCATAGGACAGCACCAATAATAAGACATGCAACTCAAACCAATCATAGCAACGAAAATCTACTCAGACATCATGGGATGGCAACACATCATTGGATAACAATATGAAGCATAAAGCACCATGTTCAAGTAGAGGGTACAGCGGGTTGCGGGAGAGTAGACCGCTGGTTATAGAAGGGGGAAGGTGATGGAGATGTTGGTGAAGATGACGGGGGTGTTGGTGAAGATCTCGGTGATGATGATGGCCCCCGGTAGCGCTCCGGCGCCATCGGAAGCAAGAGGGAGAGAGGCCCCCTTCTTCTTCTTCTTCCTTGACCTCCTCCCTGGATGGGAGAAGGGTTTCCCCTCTGGTCCTTGGCTCCCATGGCTTGGGAGGGGCGAGATCCTCTCCGAGATTGGATCTATCTCTCTGTTTCTGCGTTCTCTGTTTCTGCCCCTTCACCGTTTCCTTTATATCTGGAGATCCGTAACTCCGATTGGGGTGAATCTTTCGCCCAGATTTTTCTTGTAAAATTAGCTTTCTTGCGGCAAAGGAAGGGCAACAACCGCCTTACGAGTGGCCCACAAGAGTCCAGGGCTCGCCTGCCTCCCTAAGGCGCGCCCCCTATCTCATGGCCACCTCGGACACCGTTTCACGTTGATTCTTCCTCCGGAAAATCCCAAATATTCCAAAATAATTCTCCGTCCGTTTTTATCCCGTTTGGACTCCGTTTGATATTGGTTTACTGCGAAACATAAAACATGCAACAAACAGGAACTGGGACTGGGCACTGGATCAATATGTCTATGTGAAGAGAAACAGGCAATCCAAACTTCAAATGATATAAGTGAAGCACATGAAGCATTCTATAAATCCATACTCAAAAGATCTAAGTGAAGTGCAATGAGCATTCTATAAATCAACGAAGGACTATCTCATACCAGCATGGTGCATAAAATAAAAGTGAAAACTAAATGCAAAAGACGCTCCAAGACTTGCACATAATGCATATTCGAAACGAATATGAAAACATACCGATACTGGTTGAAGAAAAAGGGGATGCCTTTCGGGGCATCCCTAAGCTTAGATGCTTGAGTCTCCTTGAATATTTACTTGGGATTCCTTGGGCATCCCCAAGCTTGAGCTCTTGCCTGTCTTCCTTTTCCTCATATCGAGACCTCCTCGCTTACACACTTCATCCACAAAAAACTTCAACAGAAAACTCGGTAAGATCCGTTAGTATAATAAAGCAAATCACCACTCTAAGGGCCTGTTCGGAGTCTCACCACTCCAGAACTCCACTCCGGGAGCGGGGGTAGCTTTAGCTGAAAATAGAGGAGTTGGGAAACACCCGCTCCGCAGATCCTCGTATTTGTTGGAGCGGGCGGACTACCGAACAGGGCCTAAGTACTGTCACAAACCAATCCATATTTTATTTTTGCATTGTGTCTAATTTAATATAACTTTTCCATGGCTTAATCCACTAATATAAATTGATAGATTCATCAAAACAAGCAAACTATGCATCAAAAATAGAATCTGTCAAAAACAGAACAGTTTGTAGCAATCTGAACATTCACCATACTTCTGTTACCCCAACAATTCTACCAAAATTAGGACAAATAAAAATGTTTTATAGCAAGACAGTGCAAAATGAATCAGAACCAATTGACGTTCCAGATAGAAATGTAAAATCGTGCACTACAGCCAAAAATTCTGTCCTGCACCATACAAACCAACAAGCATTGTAAACATCCTAAAGGCAAACCTTGGCACATTATTTTTATAATACAATGGAATTGTACAAGGGGATAATTATTTTTGTTGAAAATTTTCTGTAATCAAGATTTACAAAGTTTCCTTGAGCATGAACAAAGTTCAAGGCTAGCTCCCACTTCAACAATGCTTGTCTTTCTCACTTTCACCTTCCTTTTTGAAAAGGTTTTAGGTTCCCCTCTTTATTTTTTTGTTTTTAAACTATATAAAAGCACTCAACAGAAATAAATGACTCTCTAAAACTTCTGGGTTGTCTCCCTGGCAGCGCTTTCTTTAAAGCCATTAAGCTAGGCATTTAGTTCTCAAGTAATGGATCCACCCGGATCCCAAGGTATATCAAAGCCAATTTTAATTAACAATGATTTTTAATTTAGTAGTGACCACAAAGTAACATATATCAAGCAACAACGAAGTCTAACTCTCTTCCTATGCATCGTCATGTCATAAAAGAACAATTCATGCACACATAGTAAAGGCCAATGCATAGTATAAGCAGATTCTTGCAATTTCATTGTGTTGGAAACATAAAGAGGCGGAGATGTAGTTCCTCTCTCATAATAATTGCAAGTAGGAGCAGCAAGTACATCCATATTATATTCACCAAAATCATCATGTGCAATAGTAAAAGGAAACCCATCAATGTAATCCTTAATAAGCACAAACTTCACAGATATAATGTAGTTTGGAAAATTCAAAAAGATAATAGGACTTTCATGCATGGGTGAAATAGCAACAATTTCATGTTTAACATAAGGAACTATAGCAAGTTCATCTCCATAAGCATAATTCATATTGGCATCTTTTCCACAAGCATAGCAATCATCATCAAAAAGGGATATTTCAAACAAATTCAAGGGATCATAGCAATCATCATAGCAATCATCCTTCGGTAAGCACGAAGGGGAATTAAACAATGTATGAGTTGAAGAGTTACTCTCATTAGAAGGTGGGCACGGGTAGCTAATCCGCTCTTTCTCCTTTTGTTCTTCGCTCTCCTCATCATCTTTTTCATCCAATGAGCTCACAGTTTCATCAATTTCTTCTTCCATAGCTTCCTGCAAAATATTAGTCTCTTCTTGGACAACGGAGACTTTCTCAATAAATGCATTAATATAGTAATTGTATTCATAATTTTCATAGAAATATCTAAGTATAGCAAGATTTTCTGGTCTATAAACTGAAACATCAAAATCGTCAAACGCTTTAAACATAGATTCAATCTCATAAGCACCCATAAAAGCAACAAATTCTTCTATTTGTTCCGCATCATAGTAATCATATCTACCATTAGCATAAGAAGCTAAGGTTTCATTATCATTGAATTTGCATGAAAAGGGAAGGTGTGGATCCTTCATCCTAGAGCAACAAGTATAATCATGCATCATGCATAGTTGACGAGCATACCAACGCAAAATAATAAATTGATCCCATAATAGTTTCCATTTTTGTGTCGAGCGATAATCCCTAAATTATTCACGTTGATCCAACGTGTCTCCCATTATAAAGTTGAATGGGGTTTTCTCAGGATTATCAAAATAGTATATAATATCTCTCACATAATGAGAATCGGGGGTTTTAGGAGTTACCCCATCTACATGAGTATCAAGTACCTCTAATTTTTTTGGTATTTTGTGTTCCATATCTATAACTAAAGATAGAGAACAACTAAGAACAACAAATCAAAATTACTTAGTGATAAAGCAAACAAGCACACACGAGAATATTCACCCCACTCTATGACTCCCCGGCAACGGCGCCAGAAAAGGTCTTGCTAACCCACAAGTGTAGGGGATCGCAACAATTTTCGATAAGTAAGAGTGTCGAACCCAACGAGGAGCTAAAGGTAGAATAAATATTCCCTCAAGTTCTATCGACCACCGATACAACTCTACGCACGCTTGACGTTCCCTTTACCTAGAACAAGTATGAAACTAGAAGTACTTTGTAGGTGTGATAAGATAGGTTTGCAAGATAATAAAGAGCACGTAAACATAAACTAGGGGCTGTTTAGATAAAGATGAAATAAAGTAAATATAGCGAGTGTGGAAAAGTGGTGGTAGGAGTTGTGAAATTGTCCCTAAGCAATTGACAATGTGACTAGACCGGTAATCACTATTGCAATTCTATTTGATGGAGAGGCAAAAACTAACATACTTTCTCTACTTGGATCATATGCAATTATGATTGGAACTCTAGCAAGCATCCGCAACTACTAAAGATTCATTAAGGTAAAACCCAACCATAGCATTATAGTATCAAGTCCACTTTTATCCCATACGCAACAATCTACTTACTCGGGTTTGTGTTTCAGTCACTCACGCAACCCACTATAAGCGAATCATGAACGCATTGCAACACCCCTACAGCGGAAATCCCTCACGCTTGCGCGACACGGAGGGCACCATAGGACATCACCAGTAATAAAACATGCAACTCAAACCAATCATAGCAATTCATCAGTCACCAATAGGACAACGAAAATCTACTCAGACATCATAGGATGGCAACACATCATTGGATAATAATATGGAGCATAAAGCACCATGTTCAAGTAGAGGGTACAGCGGGTTGCGGGAGAGTGGACTGCTAGATATAGAAGGGGGAAGGTGATGGAGATGTTGGTGAAGATGACGGCAGTCTTGGTGAAGATCGCGGTGATGATGATGGCCCCCGGCACCGCTCCGGCGCCACCGGAAGCAAGGGGGAGAGAGGCCCCCTTCTTCTTATTCTTCCTTGACCTCCTCCCTAGATGGGAGAAGGGTTTCCCCTCTGGTCCTTGGCTCCCATGGCTTGGGATGTGCGAGAGCCCCTCCGAGATTGGATCTATCTCTTTGTTTCTGCGTTCTCTGTTTCTGCCCCTTCACCGTTTCCTTTATATCTGCAGATCCGTAACTCCGATTGGGGTGAATATTTCGCCCAGATTTTTCTTGTAAAATTAGCTTTCTTGTGGCAAAAGAAGGGCAGCAACCGCCTTACGGGTGGCCCACGAGAGTCCAGGGAGCTCCCCCCTATCTCGTGGCCACCCCGGACACCGTTTCGCGTTGATTCTTCCTTCGGAAAATCCCAAATATTCCAAAATAATTCTCCGTCCATTTTTATCCCATTTGGACTCTGTTTGATTTTGCTTTTCTGCGAAGCATAAAACATGCAACAAACAGGAACTGGCACTGGGCACTGGATCAATATGTTAGTCCCAGAAAATAGTATAAAAAGTTGCCAAAAGTATATGAAAGTTGAATAATATTGGCATGGAACAATCAAAAATTATAGATATGACGTAGATGTATCATTATGCCATTAGTGTCCATATCACTAATGGCGCACCACACCCACGGTGCGCCACTACTAACAATTTTTTTCAAAACTAGTAATGGCGCACCAGGTGATAGTGCGCCATTACTAGTTTTAACTAGTAATGGTGCACCACACCCCCCGTGCGCCACTACTAACATTTTTTTTACTTTTTTCAAAACTAGTAATGACGCACCTGGGGATAGTGCGCCAATACTAGTTTTAACTAGTAATGGCGCACCACAACCGCGGTGCGCCACTACTAACAATTTTTTTTTCAAAACTAGTAATGGCACACCACACACTAGGTGCGCCATTAGTAACCAGGGTTACTAATGGCGCATTTTTAGGAGGTGCGCCATTGGTAACCTGAGAGCAGCTAGATATTTTGGATAGCCACCTACCACACTCACTTTCCCCACTTCATTCTCTCCACCTCCTCCTCCAAGCTTGGTCTTAGCTGCCTCCTCCTCCTCACCTCATTTGCACCATAGATTCACCCAAATTAAGTGCTTAAATTTCCTTTTTTTGATAGGTAAGTAAAGGGAAAGATTTCTTTATGTTCTACATCTACTTTTTTCTCCCTCCAACAATGTGCACACTTTTTATGGCCTAGATCTACATATGTTTGTGGTGTTGCATATGTTTGTGTTTGGAGGTACCGGTATTTGAAATGCGATAGTTGCCAATATTTTGCCGGAATGTTGATTCATTTTCCGTTTCAGTGAGAACTTGGCACTATGCATTCTTTTTGGTCCTATTTTTAGGCAGAGTCATGCCAAAAAAATTGGTTCTAAAATATCGTTTTGCTCTACCCCGCAGGCGACCATGGTCCGCACGATGACCGAAGGCATCATGAATATGTTTTTGAGCTCCGCAAAGGCCGAATTGCTTCAATAGAATGAGACGGAGATAAGATGTCCCTGTCGAAGATGCAAGCTGAGGAGCCTTATGGACCCGGATTCCAGACAGGTGCGGGACCACCTGCTCATGCGTGGTTTCATGGATGGATATCAGTGGCAAGGTGATGAAGATGATTATGAAGGGCAAGAAATAAGGAAGGGCAGCAAGACAACCGCTGCGAGGGCGGACGAGAAGACGAAGAATCTCCGGGACATGATCATGAAGTAGATGCAGGACACAGTCATCATGTAGAAGATGCTAGACATGATGATGAGGAAGATCAAGACAAAGGGCATGATCATGAAGATGAAGATGCCGGAGCAGACGACAATGATGGACCATCGATGGGCTAGGTGCAAGACCCTCATATTCAAGAGCTACTTCTCAAGTAGACGGGTAACACAAGAGCTGCCGCTCAAGAGAAAACCAAGCTAGTGCAACTAGAGATCGACGCGGTTACTCCATTGTATGAAGGATGCAGGCCCGAGGATACCCTCCTGAAATTAACGCTCATGGCTCTGGAGATGAAGGTAAAACACCAAATGACCGACGCATGCTTCGATGAGAACATGTCATTCTGGCACGAACGTCTTCCCAAGGGGAACAAGTGCCCGACCGGTTTCGAGGAGGCAAAGAAAATCGTGGGTCCTCTGGATTTACTGCACGTGAAATACCATGTGTGCATGAACAATTGCATCATTTATCGAGACGAGAATGCAGAGTCGACCATATGTACGGTGTGCGGCGTCACTCGATACAATAAGAGGGAGAAAGCTCCTCGAAAAGTGGTGTGGTATTTTCTGATCACTCCTCGTCTGTAGCGGTATTTCGCGGACCCTAAGCTAGCAAAGCTCCTGCGTTGGCACGCAGATAGGAAGGAGAAGAAGCGAGAAGATGATAGAAATGATCTGGAGATAAATAAAAAAGACAAGATGCTGAGTCACCCTAAGGATGCGAGCTAGTGGCAAGCGTTGAACTTTGAACACCCAGAATTTGGGGACGATCCAAGGAACATTGTGCTGGGCGTGAGCACCTATGGAGTCAATCCGTTTGGTAGCCAAAGAAGCACACATAGCACCTGGCCTATGTTTGTGTGGATGTACAACCTTCCCCCCTGGTTGTGCATGAAGAGGAAGTACATTCACATGAGTATGCCAATTGAAGGGCCGAAACAACCAAGGAACGGCATCAATATGTATCTGGGTCTACTAAAAGAGGAGCGAGACACGCTGTGGAAAATGCCAGCCAATACGTGGGATGCGCAGTGTAAGAATATTTCCCTATGAGAGCCGCACTGCTCAGGACAGTGCACGACTATCTTGGTTACGGATATGTCGCGGGGCAGGTGGTCCACGGATTTTGTGCATGTGTCGGGTGCATGGATGACACAACATATCGCCTGCTAGATCGAGATACCGGGTCTTCGAAAACCATGTTCATGGGACATCGAAGGTGGCTTCGTGACGATGACGCATGGAGAAAATGCAAAGATCTGTTCGATGGTGAAATCAAACCCCAAAGACGCCGGCGTACAAGGAGCGGCGAGGAAATAGACGAGCTGTTGAAAAATTGGAAAGAGTGCCCACCATCGGGAACGAAGCGAAAGGCGCCAGAGCCACTGCTGAAGGTATGGAAAATGAGGTCTGTTTTTTGGGACTTGCCATATTGAAAGATCCTCCGTGTGCCTCACAGCCTTGATGTCACACATATCATGAAGCATGTGTGCGAGAGTCTGCTTGGTGCCATGCTCAATATGCCAGAGAGGACCAAAGATGGGCCAAAAGCAAGGGCAGACTTGCAATCAATGGGCATCAGGGAGGAGCTTCATTGAAAATGCCCTAATTATGATGATGATGATGATGATGATGATGATGATGATGATGATGATGATGATGATGATGATGATGAGGCGAAGGACACGGAAAGTCGTCGCGAAGGCAAAAAGGCCAAGAAGATCGAATACAACTGCCCTCCCACGTGCTTCACTCTAAGTCAGGAGAAGATCGAGAAACTTTTCACCTGCCTCGTAGGAGTAAAACTTTCTTACGGTTACACGGGGAAGATAAGCAGATACCTAGACTCAGCGAAGCAGAAGTTCAGCGGGATGAAGTCTCGCGACTGTCACATGCTGATGACACAGATACTTCCAGTTGCAATTCGTGGGATCATGGACGCGCACGTCCGTGAAACGCTATTTGGCCCATGCAACTTTTTTGACGTCATCTCTCGGAAGTCGGTTGGCGTGAGGCAACTCAGAAGGCTACAGGAAGAGATCGTGGTGGTACTATGCGAGCTTGAGATGTACTTCCCGCCCGCATTCTTCAATGTTATGGTGCATCTGATGGTCCATATCGTGGAGGATATCATCCAACTCGGTCTGACGTTCCTGCACAGCATGATGCCGTTCAAAAGGATGAATGGTGTCATCAAAGGATACATTCACAATAGGGCACGTCCAGATGGAAGCATAGCCAAGGGCTTTCTGACCGAAGAGTGCATGTCCTACTGCACGAATTATCTAGGCATCGAGAACCCTGTTGGTCTTCCCGTCAACAGGCACCTCGGCAGGCTCGCTAGATGGGGTCACCGTGAGGGTCGCCGTGAAATGCATGTCGACTTCAAGGGCCGACTCGCCGACTTTGAAAGAGCAAACCTAGTCGCGCTACAACACATAGACATGGTCGATCCTTGGGTGGTAGAGCACAAAACCTTTATTGCGAAGACGTACAATGACCGAGGCCAACAGAGGACGGACGAAGATATAATCAAAGAGCACAACTCATGTTTCACGCGTTGGTTCAAGGACAAGCTTCTGTCGTACCCTTTACATGAGGATTCTTCCGCGGAAGAAAAACTCATATTTGCCTTATCAAAGGGCGTCGAGCACAACCTGATGACCTATGAGGCGTACGATATCAATGGCTACACATTCTACACTGAGGAAAAGGATATGAAGAGCGATTATCAGAACTCCGAGGTAATGATGGAATCCTACACCGGTAATGACAAGGATAGATACTACAGAAGGATCGAGGAGATGTGGGAGCTGAGCTACGCTGGAGAGAAGGTCCCGATGTTCCGTGTCAGATGGGCCAAGACAGTCCTAAAAGAACACCGGTATTTCACCACCATGGTTATACCCGAAGCCAAATCCAAGATCGCGGGCGCAAACGTCACCGCGAAAAATGAGCCATGGGTACTGGCTTCCCAAGTGGACCAATGCTTCTTCATTACCGACCTGTCAAAGCCCAGTCGTGTTGTCGTGAGGAGAGGCAAAATGAACATCATCGGAATGGATGGAGTCACCAATGAGCAAGACTTCGACAAGTACGACGACCCGAAGATGGAAGATGACAACGACAATGAAGTACCATACACCACAAGAAGAAGCAGGACCACCCTACCTAAAGGACGTCCGTTCAAGAGAAGAACTCCATTTGCGAAAAAGAAGGGCAAGAAGATTGTGAAAAGATAGCTAAGATCGAATCATGACGTGTCGGCCGCGTGTGTGTGTCAGTGGCAAGCTCAACTATTACATGCAACTAAGTTGAAGTATGGAAATGGCATTCCTTCTGTTCTAGTCCTCTATCCAGTAACCTCTTTTGTTCAAAACAGTGAGGATTAATGTTGTATGTACTTACCTTCCTTTTGTAGCTTCTCCATCACCAAGTTGAAGTATCGACCACACCTTCTTCTTGGATTTGTAATTTTTGTTCTTCTCCCACTTGTTTTGTTGCAAATCATCATTTATAGGCACCTTGGGCTTCTTTGTGTTTTCTTCTGGTATATTAATTGTTTTTATTTATGTTTATTCTAGTAAAATAAAAAAGTTAGTAATTTATGGTCATTTTCTAAAAAATATTACATGCAACTAAAAATCCTATATATATATGTATATATGTATATATATAGTAATGGCGCACCAGGAGAAGGTGCACCATTGCTATCACGGTGTTTATGACGCACCCCTAGAAGGTGCGCCATTAATATACCGATTTTCTTTATGTTTATTTTCGTATTTTATTATTCAGTGTTCCTTTTCCTCCTTAAATTTGCAAATATTTTTTGAAAATGCGAACATATTTCTAACTCACAAAAAGTATTGAATTTGTTAATATTTTTTGAACTCATGAATATTTTTAAATTTCATGGGCACTTTTTGAATTCATGAATATTTTTTCAAATTTCATGATATTTTTTCATATTCATAAATGTTTTACCAATTCACAAATGTTTTGCAACTACTTATATCGTAACATTTTAAATTTATGGTCATTTTCTAAAAAATTAGTAATGGCGCACCAGGAGAAGGTGCGCCATTGCTATCACGGTGTTTATGGTGCACCCCTGAAAGGTGAGCCATTGCTAACCCTCCCCCCACTAAAATCACCCACCCGGTCGGTCGTCTCCCCCCTATCCGCCTCCCTTCCTCTCCCCTCCCCAATGACCAGACCAGAGCCAAAGACCTGCGTCGCCGCCCAGACGCACTGCACCGCCGCCCCGACCCACTGCACCGCCGCCCCTACCTGCGCTGCGGCCCAGACCCATTGCGCCGCCCCTAGCTTCCCTCCACTCCTCAATAGCCCTCCTGGCCTCCCTTCCTCCTCCAGATCGGCCTCCCCGAGCGCGGCCGCCGCGCGTCACCGCGACCACCGACCGCCCCGTGCTCCGTCGTCGTGCCTAGGAGCTGCGCCAAGCTCCGCTACACCGTCATGAAGGATCCGTTCGAGCTGGAGATCCCCCGTCCCCGCTGAGCTCGTGCTCTCCTCCCTCCCGGTCCGCATACCCCAGCTTGCGTCGCTTCGTGCTAATGGTTCCTGGTTCAATTTGCTGACTCGCTATGCTATGTGTGCAGGTGTGCGACGCGAGGCACTCGGAGCTGATCCCGTGCCTGGACTGGGGCTTCCACCACCAGTCGGCCCGCTCCCCGCCGCCTCAACTACCACATCCCCCTGGCCGCTGGCAACCTGCTGAGACGCAACGACGATCGATGAAACCGCTCTTCATTTGTTTTTCTTTGCTGTAGATTGTTGCGCTATTCCATACTGTTAGTGTCAGTATCTTCACTTCTGATGAGAAAGTCAATAGGCAGGTGATAATCTTAGCAGATTTGAAGTACTGTTACTGTCAGTAGCTTGTGTTAATTTTGGAGTAGTAGCTTCAGTAGCTTACTCCACTACCTTTAATGGAATAATGAAGCTGCTGATGATTGTTAAGTTGAATATTCTTAGTTGCTGTTGATGATTGTTGCTGCTGATGGAGTACTCCAGCACAATGAACTGAAGTAATTTTTTTCAACCACACTATCTTTGTTTTCTTTTGGCTCCCATGGTGTTGCATTACCTACAGCTGATGACTTCTCTTATAATGCTCTCCGCTGGTGTATAATTGAGGAGTAATGTTAGGTTATCTTGCATTTTTCTGTTAATTTTCTTGTGATTGGATGTTTCTGACTTCTTAGAATTGTCTCTCTTGCAACACACTGTTTAAAGGATAGTTGAGGCACATTAATTGTAAAGATTTTTTATTGTACTCCATGATACTTAGAGTAGCATCTTGCTACATTTGGTTAGCTTAGGATAACCACAGTTCTATGGAGGGTATGAGAAGAACCAGAGCATTCAGTTCTGGCAATTTCATTTGTTGTTTTCTTGTTATCCGCTTTGAGATGCTGCAGTTAATACGCACCCGCAAGCACTCTCTGGAGTAAAATCTGCTTGTTCATACCCCTTTCTCCTGAAATGTTGATTAATTTCTGTTTCTGTTGAGAATGGGGCACTCCGAGGTTAAGAAAATTAGCAAAGGTCATGCCCAATTTTCTTGACCTAGAAGGTGCCCGATTCTCAATCGAAACAAAAATTAATCAGCATGAATAGATTTACCTGGGAGCATTGTTCAACATTGCTTATATCTGCGCATATGGTATATTTTTTATTACTACAGCACCATGTATTTTTCTAATGATGGAAGTTTGGTGCTTGTCTGTAGTCAAATAGGAGTAAAGAATCACAACTTTGTCTGTTATGTGTAATCACCTGTAAACTTTGACAGTTGCTAAAATTGTAGTAACCTGGCCACTTGACCCAGGGGAGCTCCTGTGGTGTGGTGTTTAAAATGATATATGGATAGGCTGGTCAACTATAGTGTAATGTCATCTGCAACCTACTATTGATGGCCTTGTGTTCCTGCTCCTTTTGCTTCTTTGTTAAGTCTATTCATCTTTTTTGGTTTGTTTGTGCCTTGGACTGCTAATGTGCAGTCTGTAGACCAAATGATTTGATTTTTGCCCTTACATTTGCTAGTATCTAGTACTGCCTAGGGTACTTTGTCTGTTGTATATGTGGCAAAGTGATTAAAACATGGTCTATGCTGCATTTCAGGGGAAAAAAGCATCATCATGCTATATGAATGAAGTAATGTTTGTTATACACAAAATGTCCAAACTCCTTCAATGATACTTGGTATTGGCCAGTCTTTGATTTATTTTGAGAGATTGCTGAAAGCATGGTTTCATGTTTCCTTTCATCATGAATGCTACTTTAAGTTGAGTCCGGTTTAGCAATAGTACACTTAGTAGGATAGAAAATATATAACCTGTAATAGTGCACTTAGTAAGATAGCAATAGTGCACTTGGACCAATCTTTGGGGTAAAGGGGTGTTTATAACCTGTAATGTGAAAATATATAGGATAAAAGAATAGATACTACCCTGATCCCATCCAATAACTCTAGTAGCCTTTTTTCCTATTTAGAACGAACATGGCCGACAATGATGAGGCCGGCGGTTCGGGCAAGCAATTATGGGAGCTGTCCCAGGAGATGGAGGAAGACACCGATCCCGACTACACAACCGCTAGTGGCGTCGAGGATGACACCACTAATAGTGCCGCCAGGGATGCCACCACTGACGATGGCAGCGAACGCACAGATGGTAGCCAACCGAAGAGGTAACAGAAGGACTGGCGCCCGAACGTGATCGGCACCGTCAAGGAGGAATTTACTGAAGTGTCCTCCAATGGGTATCCAACGGCGCCCAAAGAATTAGTCAGTGGGTACGCGGGACAACTCGGGTGCATTCTCCGGAGCACCGTCTTGATCAACACCGAGAACCTAAGGCATCGTGACCGAGGGAATTTGCGCAACATCCTCTTCATGAAGCTGCACGAACGATACAAGTTCCTCGGTGACTTTGCAAACACACACCTCTGAGGGAATAAAGTGAACAATGCCGCCCTCACGAAGATGAGCACGGCCCTGTCTACTTGGAGAGCCACGGTTAGGAGTAGGATTCTAAGTGGTGATAGTTATGAGAAGATCAAGGAGAAAAATCCTTCGATCAGCGAAGCTGATTACCTGGAGTTCAAGATCAAGTGCGAGAGCAACGCATCCACGAAACCAAGTCAGTGGGGGAAACATATGCGGGAATTGAACTTAGGGGTCCACAAACTCGGTCCCAGCGGTTACAAAGTGGCGGAACCTATATGGGACAAGGAGGACGCGGAGCATGCCGAGCAAGGCCTACCGCCCCTCTTCGATAAATACCATGACAAGCAGACCAGGAACTATGTCAGGGCCTGGTACAAGATGGACCCGGTAACAAAGGAGCTTACCATGGATCTGAAGACCAAGGCGCTTGAGCTTGTTCTGGTAAGGAATACACCCCCGCGTAATTAGCTCCATATGGTTGCATTCTAATTAATGAAGCCAAATTTCTAAATGATTCACGTTCCTTCCGCGGGAAACTGAAAGCAGTAGCGTGGTGTCTCAGAGCTCCCTGTCTGCCCGTTGGGACACCACATTACATAGGGCGTTGAATGTAGTGAAAAACAAGGATAAGTTCAGTAAGCCATCGTCAGCTGGTCGTGTGGCCGACAAAGGCTTGTCCACGAAATGGTCGGAATACTATATGGCTGGGCTAAAGGAGAGAAAGACCATCTCGGAAAGCCAGGAGCACGAGGTTAAAGAAATCAAGGCACAAGTGGTGCGGATTCCGAAGACAGTCCAAGAGCAAGTGCGAGACCAACTGGGAGCGACGATCACCGCCATGATGCCTACATTGCTTGAGGGGCTGCAGGAGTGGATTGCAGGCGGCCAACAAGGGCCGCCCCTGATTCCCAGCTTCACGGGAAGCAACTCGCACAACGCGCCGGTGCCATTGGTGTCTCCGGCGGAGGCGGCATTGGTGTCTCCGGCAGTGGCGCCGGCATTGGAGCTTAATGCACCCGGGTGTGGGAGGAATATGCTGGCCGGCACCTCAGCAGCGAGCGGCCCCTCCGTCACTTGCACGCCCACCATTGGCGGTGCGTCTACACTAGCCGAGCTTGATGCCATCACGGTAACTAAGCCTCGACCAATGACTTCATCTCCTTGCCTTTGACTGGGCATCCCTTATGCCCTACATGTTTTCGCAGGGTGTCGCCGACGTTCCATGCACTCTCCTGCACTTCGTGGACGGTGAGTTGATCGATGTCGCCAAGGCCAAAATCGTTCAACCGGGCAACCGCGTCTTCCACGGTAATTTGATGCCACCCATCATGTATAGGGTTCAACTGGTTCGGGTGCTGCGGGGCTGCAACGACTTGTTCCCTCCATTTCGGCCCCCTGGGGCTGACGAAGATGATGTGATGACCCTCAGCGCCTGCTTAAGCTGGCCCCTACTTTGGCCGAAGAGCTAGATTCGTTCGGGGGCGGGGGACACCACCCCACAGACAACATTGCCAGTCATGCCGGCGCCAAGCCATGGCAAGACTGCAGCAACGCTACCGCCGTCAGCTGATCCGGACATGCATATGGCACAGGATCTAGTTGACGACGACGGTACATTTTTCAACATCGATAAGTACTTGAACGAACATGGGTACGGTGACGAATTCTTGGGGCCTCCTAATCAAGAACCCAACCCTACAAAAGACGATCGCGATCTAGCTGGTACCACGGAGAAACCCAATTGCAACAGGTGTCGTCTGGCATTCAGTTCTCAGGAGATGCCTCCAGCTACCGCCTTCACCGAGACTCAAATAGCCGAGGTGTGAAATATTATCAGCCCCAACACACTCAAGAAGGTGGTCTCTGAGCAGAACTCGATCCCATCACAGTAGAAGAAGCAGAAGGGACGGAAAGAAAAAATAACAAGGGTGCAAGCCAGCCGGCACCGAGTACGATCCGTGCTCAGGACGGGCCACCAATACCTAAGGATATCTCGAGGAGCGTGCGTGTGGCAGGTAGCCGATGCTAGCGACTAATCTGCTCAATGCTGCAACCGGTGCTATGCGGAGTCTGCATGACTGTGTTCTTTCTATGGAGAAGCGGCGTCTCTCCGAGAATGATGTGGCATACCCAGTTTTCGTAGCCAAGGTGCCAGAGGGCAAGGGCTTTGTTGATAGCACCATCGGGCGTATGATCGTCCTGCGGTTTGATGACATCTTCGCTATGTTTAACCTTCATCTGCTACACTACACCTTCATTCGGCTATTTTTGCTCAGTATGGAGATGCAGATCATTTGAGACAAGACCCCGGACATTGTGATAGTCGACCCCTTCTACATGTGTTCCAAGATCTTGGGCGGTGCTGTGGACCGGCAACTCGTGAGTTCATACCTCGAAGGCGTCATTCTGGCGAACCCAGATAAGGATAACTTCCTCGTGCCTTACTTTTCCGAGTAAGTCATCCCCTCACTGCCTCGTAACATATGATTTCTTAGATTTCGATCATTCTTTTTTTTTAACATTCCGTGTTTTGTGCAGTGACACACATTGCACACTCATCCTCTTAAGCCTAAAATATTCCATGGCCATGTATTTTGACTCGGACCATCAGTCGAAGAAAGACTACACAAATATCAAGAAAGTTCTTGATGATGCTCTCCCCGGCTACGCCAAATCTGGAGGCACCTTCAGGATGCCAATTTGTAGGTACGGCAAGCACGTGTTCACCCATGTAACGACGTTCCCCTGCGTCAAGCAGCCGCCTGGCAGCCAGAAGGATTCCTAGTACGCCCTCCATCAGATGCGGGTGATCGTCCAGAACCATAATCACCTTATGCTACCAAATAATCTCAAAGACTGGGCCGCACGCTTGTTGGCAATCCAGGACACGGACATCAGACAAGAATTCTTTCGCATTCAGTTGGAGTTTGCGGAAATCATCTTTCACGATGTCCTTCGTACCTCGGTGCAGTTCTACCTCAAATATCAACCGTCCAATAGTGAAATAGATACAACGCTAGAAATGTAGGCCGATAACGACCGCACATTCATGACCATCACGATAGACTATAGCTTCATCCATGCTTTGGTCCCTGAGTCGATGCGAAAGTATTGATGCTATGTAGTTCTGAAATATTGATTTGCTCATCTTGTAATTAATCTTTAATGAACTTGTATGTCTCTTTAGTTTGGACAGTCGTTCAACTTATATGTAATCGATGATATTTATTAGTAGGACCATGAATCATGCTATTAATGTGTTGCTTTTCTCTTCCGATCCTTTTGTTGCATACTTATATATTGCTTATATATTACATGTGAATTGCTACTAATGTTTTGTTTCTCTAGTGCATAGAGATGCCGCCGTATGTCTTATACAAGGGTAAGGTTCCTGGAGTCTACGACGACTGGGAGGAGTGTCGGAGACAGGTTCACCGTTTCAGCGGTAACGATTACAAAGGATAGACCACTAGGGCGGAGGCAGAAGCTAGATACGCGCGCTATCTAGCGGGAGAGAGGAGGGAGCGTTGGAGGAACCAGATGAAGACCAGTTTCATCGCGATGATGCTCATCATGACCGCAGCTCTCTTCTATGTGATGGAAGTTTAGATGATCGATATCGACTTTGTAATGTGACGACAAACTCGGCTAATATGATGAACTTTGCTATAATGTCTCGAGACCTAAACTTGGCTAATGTTTGAACTTTGTTCGCTATTTCGAATTTGGAGACTAATATGATGAAAATTCTATTGTGTGATGTATACATTCTTCTATTGTGTGATGTATACATTCTGTGTTGTAACGTATTTTGTAACCTGTGCAAATATCAGAAAAGAAAAAAAATTCCTAATATTCATAGTAGTGGCGGACCATATTGAGAATTAGTGGCGCACCAAGATAAATACCAGTGGCGCATTATCGGGCATAGTAATGACGAACTTGGGGGCATATGTGAAGGTAAATATGCCCCCTAGGAGGCATAGTAATGGCGCACTATGCGGTGCGCCACAATTATCTGGGATACTAATGGCGCACCAGAGGTGCGCCATTACTATTTGTTCTTAGTGGCGTGTTAATAGTGACACACCTATAGTGTGCCATTAATAGCAAAAACAGGTGCGCCACTAACAGCCTTTTTTCTAGTAGTGATTCATAAGGAAGCTATCATGCATACTGCTGTCACATAATGAACCACGTATGTATGCAAGTATAGTGATACAGGATAACATGTACTAACAAGAGCAAAGCAGCGGGCAACATATTTGCGATATCCTATTGTGCTTTTCAAACCGGAATTCTTCTTCGAGCAGATTTCCTGCAAAAAAGATCTGTAAGGCACATGCGGAAAAGTAGAAGTTCAAACTGTCATCTGATTTCATAAACAGTACCTCATCCTGGGAATGAGACCAGTGTATAACAAGGTTTTTCCATTCAATGTCTTCTAAATTTAGCAAGGAGACTTCACCAGAAATTCGTTTATAGACTTGCCATCAAAGTGTGATTTCCTCAGGTAACACCGATACTGCTGCAATGCTTCCTTGGAAAGCACAAGCAAGCTTTGCTCGTCATGACTATCCAGATTGACCATCGCCTACTTACAACAATGTAATGTAAATCATTGATGTGTTCAATCAGCAAAAAACAGGAAAATAATAACCATGAATAATAGCACTTACACGTAAGTTGGACAGGAAGATGTGAAAATGGTGTTTGTCTTCACTATAATCTTCCCATGATGGGAATATATGCACGTAGTACCTTACAACATTGAAAGAATTGTCTTTTAAACCGGGAATTACTGGAATGGGTTTCCAATCTACAGGAATTGGCCGTCTCTGCAGTTGGCATAGGTCTTCAGCCGGTGGACTTGCTATACTTTTTGCTGTAGTGGGATTCTTCTGTGGTGGAGTGCAGGTCCTATGTGGTGGGGCTAGTGGTGTGGCCAGTGAAGTATGGGTATAGTCTGCTGGAGTCGGTCTTACGTTTTGTGTCACTGGTTGTACAGCCAATATAAGTGGGGTGCTGTCTGATTTCTCTGGCACCACCACGTTTTTCAAGGACTTTGCTAGTGCTCCTTCAGGTTCGGCAATCACCCTCTTCCTTTTTGATGTCTGATGCAGAAGAACAACATTTGAGTGGAAAAACATGGTATGCTGACAGATGGAATATGTATTAAAAATGGATGGGCATGGCATCTCAACATATATGATGAGTGAACTAAGCAGATGGCGGTGCAACAAAGTAGAAGAAATGCAAGATAACATATGCAGGATACGCGCAATCAATAAAACCTTGCCAAACTAGAACAGGCACCTTGATGGGTGAACCAGACAGGACATCTGCCTTTAACTCCTCAAGGTTAAAATAGTCATTGGGATCATATTCTGAACAAGAATCAATAGGTGGGGAGCGTATGAGTTTCATTGCATCCAGAATGGCACTCAATGCCTTGGTGCCAATTTTGTAAGTCATTGTAGTGTTTAGCTTCAAGAGTGGACTGCTGCTAGTGCAACACAAAGCAGCTACAAAGATCATAGTGTAGATATAACGGGAAAACCGTAAGCATCAGAGTAAAATCAGCAAAGTGGAACTTGCTGGAATATATGTGCTAGTATTGCCGGTACGGCTAGAAAGGCTTCAAATACCAGCTCTATTCAACTGAAGGTGCAGTACTGTTAATATCAGTGTAACTCTCAAAGGCGACACAGCTTCCCGCATTTCCTTGCTATTCTTGTAGGATTCAAGTGGGCAGGCCACTACAAAATCCTACGTTTCCATTTCCTTGCTATTCTTATAGGATTCAAGTGGGCAGGCCACTACATAGCTCCCCGCATTTCCTTCCTATTCCTATGTTTACAAAATCCTACGAATCCAAGAGGCCCAAAGAGTTCAAAGTGTCCATCACAACCTACCATATAGACCTCTACACTGCAAATGTTCCTGCTCATCTTCACTACAAGGAACATACTGGACTACTATCATACTCCCTCCGTTCCAAAATATAAGTCTTTGTAGAGATTTCCACTATGGATCACATATATATGTATGCAGATACATTTTAGAGTGTAGATTCACTCATTTTGCTCCATATGTAGTCCATGGTGGAATCTATACAAAGACTTGTATTTAGGAACGGAGAGAGTACTTATTAAAGAAGGACGGAAGAGGAACAAGCTAAAGAAGAGCAAGCAGATTTTGGATAATAAAATGTTCGTTGCATAGTGCCCACACATGATGAACCAGAGCGCATTAAGAATCCAACTCCCTGTTGTCTCTTTATATGTGGTGCATATGCTTTTCGAAAGTAAAGTAGGAACAATAGCTGACCAATTAAATGTTATCTGTTTTAGTAATATCAGCATCATATCATATTCGTACTTGAGCAACAAGTTTGGAATTATGAGTGGAACGTTGTTTAGCTTGATGGATTCACGAGCAGTGCTAAGCAGGTACGATGTTGGTACTGAATATAGAGGCATGTCTGCATGCAAGTCGCGTGACTTTTGTCATTTGGGTCAGTCGACCTTTTTAGGCGGTTGGATGAAGATCCTGCGTCTCCTAACCCTTCTTCTTCCTCGTCTCTGATTCTTCCCATACAGAACACCACACGGGCCACCGGCCGGACCATCGGCCCCCACTGCCTGTGTCCCTCCGCCACCCCCACCCCCACCCACGCCCCCACCCGCGCCGAGTTTTCTTGTTTCGGCAAGGCCCCACCATTGCCCCCCCCCCCCACAACCACCGTCCCCACCCGAGCCCCTTCGTTGGCACCGGCGAACTCTGGCGAGCTCTGAAAAATTGACTGACCCAATTTTGAAATTTAGTCTACTATGATTTAACTAGTGTGGAATATAAAAGGGGGAAACCATAAGCATTGGGAGTATAGTGCTGAGCGTGCCATGGCGGATCTGAAGGTGCAAACCGGACAAAGGATACTTCGCAACCAATGTTTGCTTTCAACTAGCAAGTAAGTGATGGACAAGAAATCAGAGTAAAGCAGTGGCGATCTTTTTTCTTGTTGCGATAAATAAGTTGAGCAGATACGAAAGAGTATCACCTCTGGTGCGGTGCTGTGTATGCATCTACTGATAATTTGATGGTGCTGCAGTAGCGATGGTTGTCGGCGGCGTGGAAGCAGATCTAGGAGGGTAGACGATGGCGGCTGGGCGCGATGCACGAGACGGTCATAGGAGCGGCGCCGGCAAGGTGGACGACGACGGGGATAAAGCGAGAGGACGGGATGCAAGGATCCTGGTCTAAAGCCGTGGATGAGAGAGGTCGATCTGTTGTAATGGACGGCGGCGTCGGGGTATGAGCTCCCGCATGGTGGAGGAGGACGGCGGTGGATGGGGGTGGCGGACGGAGGAGGCTGGGGTGGAGAGGGTGTTTTGGCGCCCACAGAGTACGAATGGGGAAATGGAGGTAGAGAGGAAGGGGGAACCATGTCTTCAGGGTGCGCGTGTATCTAATGCGAGGAAATTTACAAACATAGCCCCCTGTTTCAAATGTCCTACATCACAACAATATTAGTCGGTTCGGATAGGACAGTAATCTCGCATACACCAAATATTTGCCGACGAGAGTTTGTTTTTGGCGCCCACCGTGTATGAATCAGGGAGGGAATCGATTTTGGCCGAGGGCACACAGTGTTTTGGCGCCCAGCGTGTATGAATCCGGGTGACAGGCGGCTATGTAATGTTTGAGTGAAATTACAAACCTACCCCTATCGAAACCAATAGAAATCGAGCAGATAGGCTTTGCATGGCAGGGATAGGCAGCAGTAATTTCCATCTCACAGATTTTGGTTTGGGGCGGTTACTGCGACTTTCCCCGCTTCATCCAAATTTTGCAGAGTGCATGTTTACCATGCCAACTCAATTCAAATCCCGTTTGTATTCTATTTTTTTTGGGCGGGATCCATTTTCAATTGGAATAAAATTCTATATACAACATTTTTTGTATATACTTTCAAAAGCACAACACCCTTTATACATAAATATGGTTTACAGATGGCATGATCTCACATTCATAAGGTTGTATCCATCAATTTGGATTTTCAAATATTTGAAACCACTTTATGTTGAAATCCAATGTATGCATTCCTCGCTAACTGTCTCCAATTAATGTGTGTTTCATGCGGGGTTTTTTTTACTTCTCAGACATGTATAATATGTTTCACACACACAACATATAGTGTAATCCTATTTAGACATTAATTTCATATAAACCATGCATTGTTTCTAATTAAAGAATCTATGGATCACCAATATTGATAAACTATATAACATTACACGTGTCCCCAAACTCAACTGAATATGCATGTTTGATACACCAATTTGCGTTATGATATTATCGATGCCGTCATCTCCAGTTTAAATATTTGAATCTCCTCTAATCTAGATATTCGTCTAATATAGCTATCACTCATGCTTATATAGGACTATCTCTCTATACCTATATGTGTTCATCGTCTCTCGGGTATCTCTCGTGCTACATGTATGTCGACAATGATCTTTTTCTTCATAACACACTGACAGTACTCTCTCCCTCGACCTTCATCACTCTATATCTCTCTAAGTATATCTCGCTCCATGCTATGTGTCTCTAACTATGGTTCTCCATGTGGAATCTCTTTCTCTCACACAAACACAAAACTTTGTCTCCCGTGGTCTCATTTATCTCTACTATTCCCCTGCGTGCCACTCGCACACCACTCATACAGAGATGTCTTTTGCTCCTTAGGTATGAGAACCTACGACTCTTCCTCTTAAATATCTCTTTCTCACACACAAACACAAACTATGTCTACTAGGATCTCATATTTCTCCATTGTTCTCTTGTATGACGCTCACACACACTCTCTCTCCCTATAGATATCTTGCGTTCCCTCATATGTCTCTCTAGCTATCACTCTCACTGTGAAATATATTTCTCTCTCGCGGACACAAAACTCCGTCTCTCGGGATCTCGTTTCTCTTTGATATTTGTTTGTATGTGACTCACATGCACCCTCTCTCTATCTCTCCCACACCCACACAAATAACTCAACATTCTGATCCACTCGACTCCTATCTCTAACGCACACTAGCTAGCATCTTTATCTTTCTATTTATCTGTTTCTCCATCAACCTTCTTTCTATCCCTCACTCTTGCTTCCTATCACGCACACTACATATGTTTGTCTCTACATGCAGTCAAGTGCCATCTTTTTATCTTTCTCTCACACACACATAACTTCACCCTCTGAACCACCCGGCGGTCGTCTCCAACACTCAAACTAGCGGATGTCCCTCTAGCTAGCATCTCCATCTCTGTATCTATCTGTAGTTTCTCCGTCAACATTTATTTCTTGCACGCAGTCTTTCTTCCTATCACCCACACTATATATGTCTCTCCATACATATGCATTTATAGGTTGATATCTTTTGCACAATTGTTGTGCATCACTCCCACTGTTCGCCATAGATGCATGCTCCAGCCCACGACACTATCTCTTGAAGACAAAAACACATGCTCAATTGTCGGGCCTTCTTCCCTGCATTCTCACATGCATGCATATTTTCATACCTATCCGTCTCTCCCATGTCGTTGATCTTATGACTTATGTCTTCTTTCTTTTATCTCGACCATGCACGCGCGCACACACACACATTGCACGTAAACATGTATACCTCTCACACATGCATGTTCAAGGTCTCTATGTCTCCATACGTAGTTAATTACCCTGAACCCTAACGCCACATCGAATCGTTCTCTTCTTGTGTGCACATAACTTCCGCCTGGATGGGTAAAACACATACTCACACTTAACAATCTCCTTCTAGCTACCCTCCCCCCTTCTCACTCTTCCCCTATATCCCCGAAACCAATAATACCATCCCTTCGCTTCATTCCCGCGTACATGCACCATCGATATATAGTAGTCTTCTTCGGTGTCTCTCGAACAAGCACGTTCTCTTGATGTCTACTCCTCTCATGCGCACACACCTTCTCTTCCCTCTCTACGGGCATTTTCTCTTTCGCACCCCATTGTTGGTGGCCTCTGCCATACACATCACCTATCTATGATGAATCCATGCACACTTAAATTACATTCGTAACTGAGGACCCCGTGACACACACACACACAAACACACACACACACACACACACACGAACACTGACACACACACGCATGCACACACCCACCCACCCACACACACACACACATACACTAAGACTCCATCACACACACACACAGAGACTCCATCTCTCTCTCTCTCTCTCTCTCACACACACACACACACACGCATGTACACACACACAGACACACTGTCGATGGAAACGACGCCTACGGGATCAACTGGGATCCCTACTACAGTTGTGGGGTGCGGGGTTGTGAGAAGAGCGGGATCGATAGTCAGTTCTAGCACACGGGTCGTTTACCCAGGTTCAGGCCGCAAGGATGCGTAATACCATAGTCCTCCTTTAGTGTCTATTTGAGTGTTCTTGGAGTTCTTGAGCTAGCTACGATGAGTAACTTGTCAAGGGGTCCGAATCCCTCTCCAGTATGCCTCGGCCCTCCTTTTATATTCAAGGGGATCGCCACAGTGGCACACAGGAGGTGGCATCAGTGATAGTGGCTAAGCTTATCGCTAGCCATTACGGGACAAGACGCATTTAAGGCACCCCTTAGGTGTCCCCCTCACTTTATCGGGGACAGAAACCAGCCCCTGTCCTGTCCGTCGCCGCCCCACCTCGGTCTGACACGTGTCCAGGCCAGCGGTGCGCATGGCGCCATGTATACTGGCAGGCTGCTGAGGTGGCACGGTGGTAGGGCCTTCACCAAGATTTGCATGCCACCACGTAGGCGCTCGCTGAGTTATCCTAGAAGGCCCACGTCGACATGCAGGTGCCTGCCTAGCTGGTGGGCTGGCAGCTACATGGGAGCGGTGGCGGAACGTTGGCGGGCGTGGGCCTCACTGTGTCCCCACGGATGTCCTCGGCAAGGGCCTTGCCGGGGCCCCGACAAGGGTCTTGCCGCAGCACTATGGTCGTCCCCGACAAGGATCTTGCCGGAGGTCTTGTGGATGCTTTTGACAAGGGTCTTGTCGAGGCTCGTCTTCTCATCTTTGTCTCCACAAAGATCTGCATGCCACCATGGAGGCGCCTCCCGAGCCTTGGTTCCAATATGGTTGGTGGTGTTGGGAACCTTGATGCTCAAAGGTGGCGCGCTGCTGACGTTTCAGGCAAGTTGCCCCGGCAAGGCTCCTGCCAAAGCTGCGGAGGCCGCCCCGACAAGGGTCTTGGCGGGGGAATCCACCTCTCCCTCTTGTCCTTTGTGTTCCTGGTCTTGGCGTTGCTTTTACCATCTTCTGGTCTTGACTCCTCCCTCAGCCCTGCTAAGTGTGGCCGTGGCCGTAGCTATGATTGCCCGTGCACAAGTAAGTGGTACAAAGGAGTGCCCCTACTTTAGTACACCGACAGGAGCCCCCGGGCTTGGGCCACACATAAGAGCAATGCGTTGTTGGGCTAGGCCCAGAACGGTGCGCGGGCAGGCAGGGCGGTTTTTACCGCAGCAACTTTTCCTGTCCGCTGTGCTTCCCAACGATCTGCGTTGAATGTGTGACGTGGGGATCGTGCGCGGGGATGACTGAAGCATGCTTGTGTCATCCTGCGGTGAAATAGTGAAGACGTGGCCTGCATGTCCTTTGGAAACCGAAGAGCCATCGTTCCACGTCTCCCATTACGCCCACCCCACGCACCACGTACACCGCATGCACGGCGCGGGATGGGTGACTGGCCTATAGAATATGGGAAGGTGCGCGTGCGTGGGTCGATACCCATGTGCCTTCAATTGGGCGAGGAGGTCGGTCGATGGCCTCGCCTGCTGCCACCTTAATGGGCTGGACTGGTTGAGAGAGGCGGCGGGACCCCGACCCCGCCGCTTTATAAGGAGGGGAGGGGGAGGGGCGGCACCTCTCAATCTTTCGCCATCTACCTCTTTTCCTCTTGGCTTCTTTTCCCCTTCCGCCATAACGAGAGGATGTGCCGGTGCTTCGATGGTGGCGTCGAGGGTCGCCGCCCGTCAATTCCCCCCCCCCCCTTCCCAAGAGCTAGCGGCGGCGGAGCCATCCACAAGGGGAAGGGGAGGGCGCGAGGCTGAGGTCGTCGTGGCATTCGGGGAAGAGGAGGACTGATACGTCTCCAACGTATCTATAATTTTTGATTGTTCCATTCTATTATATTATCCATATAGGATGTTTTATATGCATTTATATACACTTCTATATCATTTTTGGGACTAACCTGTTAACTAAGAGCCCTGTGCCAGTTTCTGTTTTTTTACTTGTTTTTGTGTTCTACAGAAAAGGAATACCAAACGGAGTCCAAATGACGTGCCAATTTTTGACGAATTTTTATGGACCAAAAGAAGCCCCGAGAGTGCAAGAGTTGGGCCAGAAGAGTCTTGTCCTGCCCACGAGGGTGGAGGGCACCCCCCCCCAGGGCGCGCCCCCTGCTTCGTAGACAGCCTAGAGACCCCCCCTGACGTGAAACCTATGCCAAAAATTCCTATAAATACTGAAACCTCCAGAAAGAAACCTAGATCGGGAGTTCCGCCACCGCAAGCCTCTGTAGCCACCAAAAACCAATCGGGACCCTGTTCCGGCACCCTGCCGGAGGGGGGGGGTCCCTCACCGGTGGCCATCTTCATCATGCCAGTGCTCTCCATGACGAGGAGGGAGTAGTTCAGCCTCAGGGCTGAGGGTATGTACCAGTAGCTATGTGTTTGATCTCTCTCTCTCTCTCTCGTGTTCTTGAGGTGATACGATCTTGATGTATCACAAGCTTTGCTATTATAGTTGGATCTTATGATGTTTCTCCCCCTCTACTCTCTTGTAATGGATTGAGTTTTCCCTTTGACGTTATATTATAGGATTGAGTCTTTAAGGATTTCAGAACACTTGATGTATGTCTTGTCGTGCTTATCTATGGTGACAATGGGATATTCACGTGATCTACTTTATGTATGTTTTGGTGATCAACTTTAGGTTCCAATGAACTTATGCATAGGGGTTGGCACATGTTTTCGTCTTGACTCTTCGGTAGAAACTTTGGGGCACTCTTTTAAGTACTTTGTGTTGGTTGAATAGATGAATTTGAGATTGTGTGATGCATATCATAATCATGCCCACGGATACTTGAGGTGACATTGGAGTATCTAGGTGACATTACGGTTTTGGTTTATTTGTGTCTTGAGGTGTTATTCTAGTACGAACTCTATGATACGATTGAACAAAAAGAATAGCGTCGTGTTATTTTACTACAGACTCTTGAATAGATTGAGCAGAAAGGATAACTTTGAGGTGGTTTCGTACCCTACAATAACACATCATTTGTTCTCCGCTATTAGTGACTTTGGAGTGACTCTTTGTTGCATGTTGAGGGATAGTTATATGATCCAATTATGTTATTATTATTGAGAGAACTTGCACTAGTGAAAGTATGAACCCTAGGCCTTGTTTCCTAGCATTGCAATATCGTTTATGCTCACAATTATCATTAGTTACCTTGCTGTTTTTATAATTTCAGATTACAAATACTCATATCTACCATCCATATTTCACTTGTATCACCATCTCTTCGCCAAACTAGTGCACCTATACAATTTACCATTGTATTGGGTGTGTTGGGGACACAAGAGACTTTTTGTTATTTGGTTGCAGGGTTGTTTAAGAGAGATCATCTTCATCCTACGCCTCCCACGGATTGATAAACCTTAGGTCATCAACTTGAGGGAAATTTGCTACTGCCCTACCAAACTCTTCACTTGGAGGCCCAACAACGTCTACAAGGAGAAGGTTGCGTAGTAGACATCAAGCTCTTTTCTGGCGCTGTTGCCGGGGAGGTGAGTGCTTGAAGGTATATTTTTAGATCTTGCAATCGAATCTTTTTGTTTCTTGTTTTATCACTAGTTTAGTCTATAAAAGAAAACTAACAAAATGGAATTGAGTTTGTCTCATACGCTTCATCTTTTTAATATCTTTCGTAAGAATGATGGTAAGGAAAAATGTGCTCAAGTGCTAGAAGAAGAAGTCTATAAAATGTTTGGCACTAAATCTTTGAATGAGGAGCATGATTGCAATGTTCTTAGTATGAACTCTTTGCATACCCATAGTACTAATGATGCTTGCACTAGTCATGATGAAAATGTCTCTTATAAGCATGTCAATTTTTGTGGAGTGCATAGAGTTTGCAAGTACATACCAAATAGAGAAGATAGATTTTGCAAGAGGAATAAGTATTTAGAAACTAAATGGTTGCAAGAAAGGCTAAATGTTTGTGCTAAAGATTTAAAATATCTTTGCCATCCTTGTGAACTTTGCAATGAACGTGATCATTTAAATCCCCAATGCAAATTGTTTCATGATTGTATCGTGTCCAAAAATTACGATAACTTGATTACCCTTGAGAATCATAAAGATCTTAGTCTTCTTTTAGGGTAGTAAGAAATGAAACGTTTAACTAAGGATCTTCCAGAATTTGTCCTTGATTAAGTTCTATATTTTGATGTAGAAGAAATTTATAGGTATTGTGCGGTGAATTGCATTGAAAATCCTTATATTGCCAATTACATAAAGAAAAGAAAGCAAATAGAGGATGAAGAGAATACTAATGAAAGGGAAGAGACTTCCAAATATCCTGGAGGATGAAGAGAATACTAATGAAAGGGAAGAGACTTCCCAATATCCTCCTATTATTTCTATGATGAATCAGGTAATGAGGAGGAGCTTTCTATTCAACCAATCTCACTAATAAGGAGCTCAAAAAAGTGGGTTAAACCCACACATGATGTGAATAAGAAAAAGAAAAGACGGAGAAGCAAAGGTAGAAAGGTATCCCTCCCAAATGATGTTCCTCCTATTACTCATTGTGATGATGATAATTGCTATAATATTGGTGCTATCCATAATATTAATGATGAGAGTGATTGTGCTTATGATATGAAAAGGCCCAAGGTTGGGGAAGCTATGTTTAATGAAGATGATATTTTTAGCCTCCCATGTTTTGATGAGCAAATTTACTATGATGATAGCATGCCTCCTACTTATGATGATTATTGTGATGAAACTTATGCTATAAAAAGTAGTGATAGTTATACTTATAAAACTTTTCATGATTATGATTACCCTTTTTCTGAAAATTACTCTTTTAATGTGGAAACAATTTATAGTATTTGAGTTTCTTATGATAGTCCCACTATTCCGAATGAGAAGAATTTTGCTTATGTGGAGAGGAGTAAAATTTCCATGCAAGTAGATCATGAAAAGAATGCTTTAGGTGCTGGTTATATTGTGGAATTCATTCATGATTCTACTGAAAATTATTATGAGGGAGGAATACATGCTTGTAGGAGTTGCAATAATATCAAGTTTCCTCTCTATGTGCTTAAAGTCTTGAGGTTATGCTTGTTTTGCCTTCCTATGCTAGTTGATAATTGTTCCCATAAGTTGTTTGCTCACAAAATCCCTATGCATAGGAAGTGGTATAGACTTAAATTCTCTAGTCATATTCTTCATGATGCTCTCTTTATGTTTCAATTCTTATCTTTTATGTAAGCATCATTGAAATCATCATGCCTAGCTAGGGGCACTAAACGTTAGCGCTTGTTGGGAGGCAACCCAATTTTACTTTTGTTCTTTGCTTTTTGCTCCTGTTTAGCAATAAATAATTCATGTAGCCTCTGTTTAGATATGGTTTTATGTTTTAATTAGTGTTTGTGCCAAGTAGAACCTTTGGGAAGACTTGGGTGATGTCTTTGTGATCTTGCTGTAAAAAACAGAAACTTTAGCGCTCACGAGATTAGCTGCCATTCTTTACTGGAGAGTGATTTTAGGTTGATTCTTTTTGAATATGATTAATAGACAAATTCCTGAGGCCCACCAATTTATTTAAGAATTTTTGTAATTACAGAAGTATTCGAATAATACAGATTAATCAAGAATGTTCTGTTTTTGACAGATTATTTTTTCTATGTCTTGTTTACTTATTTTGATGAATCTATGAGTAGTATCGGAGGGTACGAACAATAGAGAAGTTGGAATACAGTAGATATTACACCAATATGAATTTAGAATGAGTTCACAACTGTACCTAAGTGGTTATTTATATTCTTATACTACCGGAGCTTACGAGTTTTCTGTTAAGTTTTGTGTCGTGAAGTTTTCAAGTTTTGGGTGAAGTTTCGATGGACTATGGAATAAGGAGTGGCAAGAGCCTAAGATTTGGGATGCCCAAGGCACCCCAAGGTAATATTCAAGGACTACCAAGAGCCTAAGCTTGGGGATGCCCCGGAAGGCATCCCCTCTTTTGTCTTCATTCATCGTAACTTTACTTGGAGCTATATTTTTATTCAGCACATGATATGTATTTTGCTTGGAGAGTCATTTTATTTTGTTAGTATTTGCTTGCTGTTATTTAGAATAATGTTTTGCATCAATATTTTTAATAAAAATGTCAAGGATAGCCTCTACCATGCTTATTTTGCAAGTATACATGTTGCTGTTTCAAAACAGAAAGTTTACCACTGTTGCAAATTTTCCCTAGAAAAGTCAGAGAATATATAATATTGAAACGTTTTTTGTATTGAGCTCTGATAAATCTCCTAAAGTATAGTATTTTTCTCATAATTTTTGGAGTTAGTTAAGTATGATGAATCTTGCATTCTTTACAGACTATATTGTTTTGGCAGATTGCTGTTATGTTTGCATTGTTTGCATATGTTTGCTTGTTTAATGATTCTATTTGAGGATAGGAGTATTAAATATGCAGAGATATTTAGTGTGCAGTGTTGAATAATAATTTTAGTAATTTGCTATATTAGAGAATTATAAGGTTATTGCCTTGTTTTATACTAACTTATCTCACGAGTTCTTGTTGAGTTTGGTGTGGATGAAGGTTTTGTGATTTAGGAAATTGAGATATAAAAGGAATTAAGGAGACACAAAATCTCAAGCTTTGGGATGCCCAAGGCACCCCAAGATAACATTTCAAGAAGTCTCAAGCATCCAAGCTTGGGGATGCCTCGGTAGGCATCCCACCTTTCGTCTTCAACAATTAACGGTTAGTATCGGTTGGACGTAAGTTATTGCTTCTTCACATGAGTTGTGCTATCCTTGCAATGTCCTTTTGTCTTGTTTTGCTTTCTGTTTGAATAAAATACCAAAATCTGAAATTCTTAAATGAGAGAGAATCTTCACATAGTTGCACAAATATTAGAATAATCTATGTGCTTCACTTATATCTTTTTAGAGCATGGCGGTGGTTTTATTTTGTAGAAATTATTGATCTCTCATGCTTCACTTATATTATTTTGAGAGTCTTTTAGAATAGCATGGTATTTGCTATGGTTATAAAATTGGTCCTAGAATGATGGACATCCAAGTTGGGTATAATAAAAACTTTCATATGAAGTGCATTGAATACTATGATAAGTTTGATTCTTTATGATTGTTTTGAGATATGAAGATGGTGATATTAGAGTCATGCTAGTAGAGTTGTTGTGAATTTGAGGGATACCTGTGCTAAAGTTTGTGATTCTCGTAGCATGAACGTATGGTGAACCATTATGTGATGAAGTCTTCCTTATGAGTGGAGGTGGGGATCGCGCGATGATTAACTCCTACCAATCCTTCCCCTAGGAGCTTGCACATAGTGCTTGGTTTTGATAACTTGTAGATTTTTGCAATGAGTATGTGAGTTCTTTATGACTAGTGTTGAGTCCATGGATTATACGCACTCTCACCCTTCCACCATTGCTAGCCTCTCTTGTGCCACGCAACTTTCGCCGGTACCATACACCCACCATATACCTTCCTCGAAACAGCCAACATACCTACCTATTATGGCATTTACATAGCCATTCCGAGATATATTGCCATGAAACTTTCCATCGTTCCGTTTATTATGACACGCTCCATCATTGTCATATTGTTTTTGCATGACCATGTAGTTGAGACTGTATTTGTGGCAAGGCCACCTTGATAATTCTTTAATACATGTCACTCTTGATTCATTGCATATCCCGGTACATTGCCAGAGGCATCCACATAGAGTCATATTTTTTTCTAAGTATTGACTTGTAATTCTTCAGTTATAAGTAAATAAAAGTGTGATGATCTTCATTATTAGAGCATTTTCCCAAGTGAGGAAAGGATGATGGAGACTATGATTCCCCCACAAGTCGGGATGAGACTTCGGACTTTATAAAAAAATAAAAAGAGGCCAAAGAAGCCCAGATAAAAAAAGAGGCCAAAGAAGCCCACCAAAAAAAGGCCAAAGAAGCCCACCAAAATACAAAAAATAAAAAAAATGAGAGAAAATGAGAGAAGGGACAATGTTACTATCCTTTTACCACACTTGTGCTTCAAAGTAGCACCATGATATTCATGATAGAGAGTCTCCTATGTTGTCACTTTCATATACTAGTGGATATTTTTCATTATAGAACTTGGCTTGTATATTCCAATGATGGGCTTCCTCAAATTACCCTAGATCTTCGTGAGCAAGCAAGTTGGATGCACACCCACTTAGTTTCTTTTGATGAGCTTTCATACACTTATATCTCTAGTGCATCTGTTGCATGGCAATCCCTACTCACTCACATTGATATCTATTAATGGGCATCTCCATAGCCCGTTAATACGCCTAGTTGATGTGAGACTATCTTCTCCTTTTTTGTCTTCTCCACACCCACCATCCTATTCCACCTATAGTGCTATGTCCATGGCTCACGCTCATGTATTGCGTGAAGATTGAAAAAGTTTGAAAATACTAAAGTATGAAACAATTGCTTGGCTGAAACCGGGGTTGTGCATGATTTAAATATTTTGTGTGATGAAGATAGAGCATAGCCAGACTATATGATTTTGTATGGATAGCTTTCTTTGGCCATGTTATTTTGAGAAGACATGATTGCTTTGTTAGTATGCTTGAAGTATTATTATTTTTATGTCAATATTAAACTGTTGTCTTAAATATTATGGATCTGAATATTCTTGCCACAACAAAGAGAAGCACATTGAGAATTATGTTAGGTAGCATTCCACATCAAAAATTCTGTTTTTATCATTTACCTACTTGAGGAAAAGCAGGAATTAAGCTTGGGGATGCTTGATACATCCCCAATGTATCTATAATTTTTGATTGTTCCATGCTATTATATTATCCATCTAGGATGTTTTATATGCATTTATATACACTTTTATATCATTTTTGGGACTAACCTATTAACTTAGAGCCCAGTGCCAGTTTCTGTTTTTTCCTTATTTTTGAGCTTTACAGAAAAGGAATACCAAACGGAGTCCAATTGACGTGCCAATTTTTGACGAAATTTTATGGACCAAAAGGAGCCCCTGGAGTGCAAGCGTTGGGCCAGAAGAGTCCCAGGCTGCGCACGAGGGCGGAGGGCCCCCCTCCCCCCATGGCGCGCCCCTTGCCTCATGGACAGCCCAAAGACCCCCCTAACGTGAAACCTATGCCAAAAATTCCTATAAATACTGAAACCTGCAGAAAGAAATCTAGATCAGGAGTTCCGCTGCCGCAAGCCTCTATAGCCACCAAAAAACAATCGGGACCCTGTTCTGGCACCCTACCGGAGGGGGGGTCCCTCGCCGGTGGCCATCTTCATCATCCCGGCGCTCTCGATGATGAGGAGGGGGTAGCTCACCCTCGAGGCTGAGGGTATGTACCAGTAGCTATGTGTTTGATCTCTCTCTCTCTCTCATGTTCTTGAGGTGATACGATCTTGATGTATCGCGAGCTTTGCTTTATAGTTTGATCTTATGATGTTTCTTCCCCTCTACTCTCTTGTAATGGATTGAGTTTTCCCTTTGAAGTTATCTTATCGGATTGAGTGTTTAAGAATTTGAGAACACTTGATGTATGTCTTGTCGTGCTTATATGTGGTGACAATTGGATATTCACGTGATCTACTTGATGTATGTTTTGGTGATCAACTTGCGGGTTCAATGAACTTATGCATAGGGGTTGGCACACGTTTTCGTCTTGATTCTTCGGTAGAAACTTTGGGGCACTCTTTGAAGTACTTTGTGTTGGTTGAATATATGAATCTGAGATTGTGTGATGCATATCATATAATCATGCCCGCGGATACTTGAGGTGACATTGGAGTATCTAGGTTACATTAGGGTTCTGGTTGATTTGTGTCTTAAGGTGTAATTCTAGGACCAATTCTATGATAAGATTGAACGGAAAGAATAGCTTCGTGTTATTTTACTACAGACTCTTGAATAGATTGAGCATAAAGGATAACTTTGAGGTGGTTTCATACCCTCCACTAATCTCTTCGTTTGTTCTCCGATATTAGTGACTTTGGAGTGACTCTTTGTTGCATGTTGAGGGATAGTTATATGATCCAATTATGTTATTATTGTTGAGAGAACTTGCACTAGTGAAAGTATGAACCCTAGGCCTTGTTTCCTAGCATTACAATACCGTTTACGCTCACTTTTATCATTAGTTACCTTGCTATTTTGATAATTTCAGATTACAAATACTCATATCTACCATCCATATTGCACTTTTATCACCATCTCTTCACCGAACTAGTGCACCTATACAATTTACCATTGTATTGGGTGTGTTGGGGACACAAGAGACTTTTTGTTATTTGGTTGTAGAGTTGGTTGAGAGAGACCATCTTCATCCTATGCCTCCCACGGATTGATAAACCTAGGTCACCCACTTGAGGGAAATTTTCTACTGTCCTACAAACCTCTGCGCTTATAGGCCCAACAATGTCTAGAAGGAGAAGGTTGCGTAGTAGACATCAAGGACGGGGTGGCGCATCGGCCTCGCCTCCGCCAGCGATCCCTCCCCTGATGGAGGGCCACGTTTGGGATCAGCCCCACGAGTTCTTCATTAGGCTGCACCAGCCAGCGCGTCACCATCTTCGTCTCCCCCCTCCGTTCGCTCGGGAGATGGAGCTTGACCCGCCGGAGACGCTGAGATTGCATATGAGGGGCTGCGAGAACGGCGGCGCGCGGGTTTATGTTGACTTCACAGCCCCTCATGTAATGTATCTCCGCCGCGGATGGAAGACCTTCGCTCGCATCCATAGCTTGATGGCGGGGTTCGTTCTCTACTTCAAAGTAATGGAGAATGGCCTGGTCTCCGTCAAGGTCTTTGGAGACTTCGGGACTCGCCTAAAGTGCTACGTGGGGAGCTCCTCCAATGACGAAGATTCTTCCTCGAGCGGGAGTGACGAGGAAGGCAGCGACAACAACAACGAGGGAGGCCGGCGGGAGGATGACGGGTCTGACTAGGCGCCGGACCCACCATCCTTGGGCGGCGACGGTAGCTGCAGCATTTGCACCTGGCCCCCTCTCCCGATGGGGCAAGCTCCTTCAACTTCTCAGGGTCGCCTCCTTGGGCGGCTGGCGTAGGGAGGCCGAAGAAGGCAAAGAAGGCGGGTGGCGGGCCATCAAGTCGGAATACGTTGGCACCGACGCCTTCATAGCGTATTACCGGCCTGCTGCCTCATCTTCCAGCTCTTCTTGGGCACCATCATCACCAGTCCCCTTCCGAATGGCCGCCGGGATGTTCTCCTTGGTGTCTTCTGTTGATCGTGCCCCGCCTAGGCACTCCTTTTGCCCCCCTGCCATCTTGTTCCATTTCCTGAGGAGAGGGGCAAGAAAGGGATTACGAGCATCTTATCTCTTTTTAGCTTGTAAGCCCACGGGCCTTACTTGAATTTAAAACATGTATTCCCCTTGCTCATGTTTACATTCCGTATGATCTGTACTTGTATGGGACATATTAATGAAAAAGGGTGCTTGTCGGGTCCTTTGTGTGTGATCCAAGCCCATACGAAGGAACGAATCCTTGTTATTCTCAATATAAACAATGTCACCCGGCAACAGGCCTTGCCGCTGCCTTACTCCATTCGGCCGCACTCGCGCTTTCAACGGAGGTAGGGGTGAAGTAGGGTTAGGCTCTACGCCTGTTCCCTTGCCGCCGCAGCTACAACTAGATTCTGCCCAAAGAAATGATTCTTGGCTACTGGAAAAAGGGGAGCGCGATAGCCTAGAAATAAGACGAGGCTTCATATGTCCCCAGTTTCATACGAGGTTGCAAGATAGGGGATGAAAAACTTATTTGAATCTGCGCCCCCCCCCCCCCCCCCGCCGCCAACCTTGGCTTCCCGGGGTCAGATGTTTATATCCTCAGCCCCCGGCAACCTTGGCTTGCCGGGGTCGGAGCGCCAACTTGTTCTCCTTATTCCATATGGCTCAGTAGAGATGCTCATGTATCCTATGAACAAAAAAGGACAGAGAAGAATAGAAAGATGCAGACTCGACCTCTATGCTAGGGGTTAGTCATCGCTAAGCACTATCAACCATAATCGGGGGAAAGACTGAACCTAGCATGCATGCTATAACTTAGGGCGCCAGCGCTTCATTTATTTATGCTCAGGGTCTGCGCTTGGCTTTGCATAGAGGGTTACATGCCCTGTCGACAAGGCTCGTACAAAAGGTGGCTTGCCGGGAGGCTCGGCAAGCCGCGCCTTATGGGTAAAATTTGCAAAGATGTTCAATGTTCTAGGAGTTGCTCACTGGAACGACGTCTTCGGTCTTCGGGCAGAATGCGCTGGGCCTTTCCTCAAAGCTTTCGGGCATGCACCTTGCGGCTATGGTAGTGGCGCAAGGCTTGCTGGTAGCGTGCTGGTCTCACAGCCGCCCGAAGATGATCTTCCTCAAGGAGCGTTGCGTCATCTTGCCACAATCGCTCTTGCTCAACCTCATCATAAGCGAGCACTCGAGGTGACCCGTATATGAGTTCTGTGGGGAGAACTGCCTCCGAACCGTAAACCAGGGCAAAGGGTGTCTGGCCGTGGCTCAATTCGGCGTTGTTTTGACCGACCAAAGAACCGCCGGTAACTCATCGATCCAGCGCCTTCCACTCTTGCGCAGCCTGTCAAAAGTCTTCGTTCTTAAGCCTCACAGAACTTCAGCATTTGCTCTCTCTGCTTGGCCGTTGCTTCATGGGTGTTCCATGGAAGCAAAGCAGACCTTGCTGCCGAGATCCTCGATGTGCTGCATGAAGGTGTGGCTTGTGAACTGCATGCCATTTTCGGTGATGATCCTGTTTGGCACACCAAAACGGCAAACTAGCTCCTTGAAGAACTTGATGGCTGACTGCGTTGTCACCTTTCTCACCGCTTCCACCTCAAGCCACTTTGTGAACTTGTCGATTCCAACATACAAGTACTCAAAGCCCCTGACAGCCTGAGAGAAAGGGCCCAGTATGTCGAGCCCCCATACCGAGAATCGCCAGGAGAGAGGGATTGTTTGAAGGGCTTGAGCTGGCTGATGAAGCTTCTTTGAATGGAACTGACACGCTTCACACTTGGTTACAAGTGCCGTCGCATCCTGGAGGGTCGTGGGCCAAATAAGCCTTGCCGAAAAGTCTTGCCGGCAACGGCCCTTGACCCTATGTGGGAACCACATAGCCTCCAGGTAACCCCTTATCTGAGGCTGTCAGGCAAGTGGACTACTCCTCATTTAAACAATGCAGCGTACGCCTCCCGACATGATTCTCAAGAAACAGCAAGGCTAGATGAAGATAGTGAACGTAGCTCTCTAGTTGATTACCGCATTTCCCCTATACTAGCATCACAAGTGCTTGTTCTAACTTGGCAGCATGATATGTGGTTGCATGTTGCATATGGTGTCTAGACTGTAATTCTTCCAATCTGGTTAAACTGCATGTGCTATTTTGCTTAGCTTATACATTATACCTGTTAATGTGACATACCTTCCTGTATTTAGTACATAGTACATCTGTCTAATAAGCATGTCCTTACATAAAACTACTATTTTTTTGTATCCCACATCAATCAATATGACGAGACACCTTTAGTATATGCAGTGCGATATTAGTTGCATCTTTCATATGATTTATAGCATGTGCTGCTTCTAATTTGTTAAAATGCCATTTATGATGGGACGCTTTTAACTTGGCAGAGTCATATTTGTTGCATCTTTCATGTGGTGTCTAGCTTGCATTGCTTCTTATTTGTTGGAATGGTTTCTCCTTAGTTTACACAAATAGTTGTGAACATGCCATGCCGTCCTATTTTTCGTACATATTCCATCCTGGTATCATGTGTTTGCCTTACATCAAAGTAGTGATTGTTAGTATCATGCATGAATGAGTTCTGAAGATAGAATTTTATTGCTTTTTCTTGTCGGTTTTACTTGACAATTCAAAATCAATAAAGCGGAAGGAAGTTAGCAAGGCAACAGATAAAGGTGTTGCTTCCAAATGGAGGGCCTCTACAGATTCTACCTCCATCCCCACAAGATGATTTGCAAGACAACACATGCATCTAAACTCAACGTAGTTATGTTGATGATGAGAACGTCTCCCCTAGTGCACCATCACAGGTTCTCCCTCTAACTTGGCACTGTTATATCTGGTTGCATGTTATGTGTGATGTCTAGCTTGTATTGCTTCTAATTTTGTTGAATTTCATCTGCTTACTTTACACATTATACATGTGAATAAGACACGTGTTCCTGTTTCTAGAACATACAATATCTATCTATCACACCATGTTCTTACATCAAATTACTACTGTTGTGTAACCTACAACAATCACTTTTCATAAGACACGTTTGACTTGGGAGTGTGATATAGGTTACATCTCGCATACTTTTCTAGCTTGTACTACTAATTTGTTGAAATGACACTTATGATGAGACAGTTTTAACTTGGTAGACTGATATTTGTTGCATCTTTCATATGGTGTCTTGGTTTCATTGCTTCTAATTTGTTGAAATGCCTTCTCCTTAGTTTACACATCATAAGCTGTGAATATCCAATGCTGCGAATATGCAATGGCACTAATGATGTGAGACCTCTAACTTGGTAGTGTGATGTTGTTTGCATCTTGCATATGATTTATTTCTTGTAGTGCTTCACATTTGTTTAAACGCCATTTATGATCAGACATTGTTAACTTGGCAGAGCAATATTTGTAGCATCTTTCATATGATGTCTACCTTCCATTGCATTGCTTCTAATTTAGTGAAATGGCTTCTGCTTAGTTTACACATCATAGTTCTGGTTATCTCTTCCGTCCTGTTTTTCATACATATTCCATTCTCCTATCATGTGGTTGTCTAACATCAAAGTTTAGTTCGTCTGTATGACCCATCAATTTGTTCTGAAGAACTAAATTGTTATTCGTTTTTCTTGTCGGCTTGACTTAACATGGCACAGAGAAAGAGGAAGACACACATAATGGCAGGGAATGGGAAGCGGAAGAATCCTGCAGATTCTGCTGGTACTAATGGTGCAATAGAAGGTCAAACTCTAGCGGAAAATTCTACAAACAGTGTATCCCATGCTACACGAGCTACAGAACAAGACAAACAGAAACAAATAGCTACCACCAAACAAGCAGAGACAACCCTAGTTGTTGCAACACCTTCCAGAGTACTACCAGCTACACGAGTTACTCGTGCGTCAACTGAGCTAGCAGCACGTTCCCAAGCTTCCTTGCCACCTGACACTACTTCCCAAGCACTCTTGACACAAGATGAGTTGGCAAGATCAGATGAACCTTGTGAGATTCACCAACAAGAAGGTAGTTGATGGAGTCAAGTTACAGTTGCATGCTTCTTTATATGTAGTCTCATAGTTTGATGTACACTAACACTTCCTATGTTCGTTGTTGGACTAGCACCTAGGTGCAAGAGGAAACACACATCAGGGATAATGCTCGATAGGTTAACTAAATCTAGAGGAGGAGGAATGGAGGTCTGTTTTGAGGCAGGTTTTAAAAGGCCACGTGATGCTACAGAGTCAGCCAAGTTAGTATCAGAGGTAGAGGTTGCTATTAGGTGTCATGTACGTATCCTCCCAACATGGATTCAGTACAGGAATGACAAACACGAAACCCAATTCAACACCTTCCTCGACCATTTATCTGTAAGTATGGTTATGTATGGAAACTAGTAATATCGTCTTGCTCTGTCCCATACTTTCTAGGTTGCTGATAAGGAGACTCCCATAATTTTCAACAGATGAGGTTCAAGTTGGATAGCCAAGATGATGCAACCAGACAAGCTTGCACCCATGTTTTCAAGTCTGCTCTACGATAGTATCGGTATAATTTGAGGAAAACTCACTTTGAAGGCAAGGCTAACAGTGAACTTGCCCAAACATCTCCAGTGGAAAATATATCGGATGATGACTGAAGAGGCCTCGTTAAACACTAGTCTGATCCGAAGTATCAGGTACATTATATATATGTGATCAGATCACATGTTGAAGTCCTATTTACGCATGTGCCACACAAATCTATCTTCTTCTAGGTGAACTGTTCAAAGAACAAGGTCAACCGTACGAAAGTGAAATTCCAACAAACGACAGGATCTTGTAGATATATTGCACATTGCGAGTCTCTTGTAATTAGCTGCTGTTTCACTGTTTTCGTTGTATCATATTATCAGTTCTATATTGACTAGTTACAAATGCAGAGGAAAGCCCGCAAGGACCAAAACGTACCTGAACCAAATGCTGTGGAAATCTTCAAGGACTGTCACACCAGCAAGAAGAAGGGCATGACTACACCAGTCAAAGCCGCTGTTGTAAGTCCTCAATCATCATGCCTTTTAACTACTACTTAGTCTAACTTGTGCCTTGAACTGGATGGTTTGCAGCCAATGTCTATTACTCTTTTCAATTTTACACACAATTTTCTTAGTGTATCATTGCACCTTACAAGGTTTAAAAGAGAGGAGTGATGTTCCTTTGATCTTGACAAGTAATCTAGTTCTGTGCTAGACTTGCCCACACAATGTTACAATTGCCTGTTTGTTTGTTCTTAGTGTTTTGTGATATGAATGATGTCATACTATGCTTACAGTATTATAAACTTCGTCTCTTTATCCTTAGCCCTCAATACAATGTGAAGAAATAGACAATACATTAGCGATGGTACATGGTCATATGTTTGGAACCTGGTTTGATATGTACTCTGCAATAAAATACAACTAATATTTTACATGGGTTCACCAGAATAAGTCATGTATATAGACCAAAGCTATTTTGTTTGGTTTTGCTGCCTCCTTAATATCTTTTGTTCTGGTACTACTAATGTAAAAACTCAACTTTTCAGCAAGCTATGGAATAAATGGTGGAAGTGCCACCTTCTGAAGGTGGCGAGACAACTATAACCACAATATCAGCTCTTGCCGCAGTGGGTCAGTACCTATCACTAATAGTGCCAAAAGCACGTTCCTGGGTAATACTGGGTTGGTTGTTAAGGCAATCTCGTCCAAACTGCCTCATGATCAAGATATGCAAGCTCAAAACAATGTTGTATCTGCACTCCAGACACAAGTCCATTCCCTAACAGAGACCCTTTGTGAAACAAAAGAGACATTGTTCGATGTCGTCAAGATATGGATGGTTTTGAAAGCAGACTATCAGACATTTGCTATGTTGTTTAGGAGCCTAGGAGAAATGAAGGCGAAGGTTATGGTGCTCCATCAGACAATACAACATGAAACGTAACAGTCAGGTCAAATGAGCTGAGCTTCTGAACTACTAGTGGTGCATTTATCTGTTAGACTGTTAACTTTTATGCCAAACTTCCTTTTGTTTTATAGTTGTAATTTGTTTTGATGCGACACAAAATTTGTTCTTAACATGCAGCCACCGGCTGAAGGAAATAGCAAGCCATTTTTTTATAGTGTAGGGTGTTCCCTATATTTGCACTGGTGGCAATCTTTGATGCCGAGTGGATGTAATTGTTGGGGATCATTGTAGAAATTAAAAAAAATCTATGCATCACCAAGATCAATCTATGGAGTAACTAGCAACGAGAGAGAGGGGAGTGCATCTTTATACCCTTTAAGATCGCGAGACGGAAGCGTTGCAAGAATGCGGATGAAGGAGTCGTACTCGAAGCGATTCAGATCACGGTGGATTTCGATCTTAGCGCCGAACAACGGCACCTCCGCGTTCAACACACGTGCAGCCCGGTGATGTCTCCCGCACCTTGATCCAGCAAGGAGGAGGGAGAGGTTGAGGAAGATGGCTCCAACAGCAGCACGACGGCGTGGTGGTGATGGAGTGGCAGTTCTCCGGCAGGGCTTCGCCAAGCTCGCGCGGAGGAGGAAAGGTGTTGGGGAGGGGAGGGGCTGCGCCTTGGATGTGGTGCTGCAGCCCTCCCCTCAACCCTCTATTTATAGGGAGAAGGGGGAAGGGGGCCGGCCCCTCTAGATGGGATCTAGAGGGGGGCAGCTGAGGGAGTCGTGGATAAGGGGGTTTCCGGACAGCAGGACTATATACTTTGGACGGACTATTGGACTATGAAGATACAAGATTGAAGACTTCGTCCCGTGTCCGGATGGGACTCTCCTTGGCGTCGAAGGCAAGCTTGGCGATTTGTATGTAGATCTCCTTCTCTGTAAACCGACTCCGTGTAACCCTAGCCCCCTCTGGTGTCTATATAAACCGGAGGGTTTAGTCCATAGGACACAACAACAATCATACCATGGGCTAGCTTCTAGGGTTTAGCCTCTCTCATCTCGTGGTAGTTCAACTCTTGTAATACTCATATCATCAAGATCAATCAAGCAGGAAGTAGGGTATTACCTCCATCGAGATGGCCCGGACCTGGGTAAACATCGTGTCCCCAGTCTCCTATTACCATTAGCCTTAGACGCACAGTTCGGGACCCCCTACCCGAGATCCGCCGGTTTTGACACCGACAGTGGTGCTTTCATTGAGAGTTCCTCTGTGTCATCACTGAAAGGCTTGATGGCTTCTCCAACCTTCAATAACGCCGTTCTGGGTGAGACTTTTCTCCCCGGAAAAGTCTTCGTGTTTGGCGGCTTCGCACTGCGGGCCAACTCGCTTGGCCATCTGGACCAGATCGGTAGCTATGCCCCTGGCCATCAGGTCAGGTTTGGAAACCTAAACTACACTGCCGACATCCGCGGAGACTTGATCTTTGACGGATTCAGGCCCGTGTCAGGAGCGGCGAACGATCACGACGTGCATGACCTAGATCTGCAGTCGGACAGTATTCGGAACATCGCACCTGCTACAGCTCCGAACTTTGTTCTAGAGCAGGTCGGGCCTTCCGAGGACGGGTGAATGGACCCCTCCCCAGAGGCCGCACACTCCTCGACGTTGGAGCCGAACACAGACTCCCCTCCTAAAGGAATATGTATCTCCGAACCCCCGGACTGATCTCCGGTCGTGTGTTCAGGACCGCGCGCATCGGTGCCCATCGAATCTAACTGGGCTCCGGTTATGGAGTTCACCGCCGCGGATATCTTTCAGCACTCACCCTTTGGAGACGTGCTAAATTCATTAAGGTCTCTCTCTCTGTCAGGAGACTTCTGGCCGAACTATGTCCGGCTCGAGTGGGAAGCGGACGACGAAGAAATTCGTTACCCACCCACCACCCACTTAATAGCCACGATTGATGACTTGACCAACGTGCTCAACTTTGATTTCGAAGACATCGAAGGTATAGACGATGATGCGGGAGAAGAACAGAAACCACCACCCACAGGGCAACGGACTGCCACCTCTTCGTATGATATATATATGGTGGATACTCCCAAAGAAACCAATGGCGATGAGGCAATGGGAGGTAACCCCTCGCGGAAGAAATCAAAGCATGGGCGTCATCGGCGCCACTCCAAGCCCCGCCACAGCAACACCGGCACTAGAGAAGAAAATCCAGATGGTGTCGAAGAGGAATACGATCCTGATCAACCCACCTTCAAGCAAGCCGAACAGGAACATGGGCAGGCTAGCCCAGACGAACAGGCGACGGGAAGATACTTGGAGGACGATAATTATATGCCTCCCTCCGAAGACGAGGTGAGCCTCGGTGTCGACTAATTCGGCGTACCAGAGGATCCCATAGAGCAGGAGCGCTTCAAGCGCCGGCTTATAGCCACTGCAAGAAGCCTAAAAAAGAAACAGCAGCAGCTTCAAGCTGATCAGAATCTGCTCACAGATAGACGGACTAAGGCCCGAGCAGCAGAGGAATACGGACTCGAGCGCCGAACAAAATACTACCCAAAGTGCAGGCTACTACCTCAATTCGAGGAGGCGGCACTAAAAATCAAACGCAGGCCTACACCCTATCAACAACACACTGCGACAAGGGGCTGTGCTAAAAAACTAGCATTAAATACCAAACAACAACATAGCAAGCACCCTAGGCGCATCCGCAGACAAAAACAGAGTCCGCAAACCTTGGTGCAACAAATATAAGCGTCCCAAGACAAAGAATGACGCCCAGGAAATGGCGATCAACACAGGATCCCGTATTCCTCAACCCGTTGAGCGGGAGAAGAGACTTCAACATCTTAATTCGGGCCCCTCCAGCCTGAACCGCATACTTGACCACCCATGTCAAATACATGGTACACTAGGAGCGGCATCCAATCATACCAATAGAGAATGTTGGGTCTTTAAACAGTTCGGCAGGCCGACGCCGGAAACAGCACGAAGAGGTCCCAGGGCAGGAAGCCCAGATTATCAAGCTTAAGGATCGATCACTCAAGGATCAGACCCACTAAAAAACTCATTTTGGAGTGTCATAACTAGGCGCGAAGGCCACTTATGGCCCCTCCACTCTGGAGATGGTCTTCGGATCGCCAAGAAATTGCCATGCCAAATAACTAACTGTCAGCATTACACCCCTGGGCAAAAAAAAGCATTACACCCCTGGGCAGTAGCTATTTAGCACCACCAGGATACACTGCGACTCGACGCATTATCACCCAATGCCCACGACAGTTTAAAAACAAACCAGACCCACATGATGTAGTCACAATTGCGGGCAAGACCGAGCTTCGCCTCGGCACCGAAGAGTATTTGACTACTTTATTAACAGAAGCAGTGAGTCACGGTTTTTTCAATCGAACTTAGATTCGACAGCCGAACTCCCGAACACCGACAAAGGAGTCCGAACTACTTCATGATACCCTAGCCTGATCATAGCTCATACAGATCCTCCAGCATAAGCTGGACGGGTCACATCCCACGGCTTAGCCACTGCTCACACATGCCTTTTAGCATTATTTGCTGGTTCGCCTTCGCATAATTGGACCGGCGACTTGGAATCAGCTCAAACGCATGCAGGGGGAATCTCCACCCCACCTGAATACTATTTGGATATTCCTCCGGACTCGCCCACAGCTCCGCACCGCCCGGTCCCAACAGGTTCTGCCGTGATGCCTCTCTTTTATAACATGCATTGTACTCATACGCATAGACGTATTACTTAAATACAACATGTAGAGTCATTTGACGCTTATCTGTTATTATTTATCAATGACATTTTGACATAACGGCATACGAACATCGTGTTATGTCTTTAAATGTCAGGGGCTTCATTGCACCCGTACTACGGGACTAAAGTCCGAACACCTTCTCGTCCGCTCGGCACCCCGAACTTATAGTATTATATGCATCAGCTCGGAATCATGTCTTGGGTGATTGGTTGGGTTTGCCCGGCTCCCATGTTTTGGTACCTTACGTTCCGCAATATCGGCTAAGGTAGCGCTGGGAGAACTACTGCGTGTGTCCCGGTTCTTCGGGACGAACACCTCAGTAGAGAAAGCCGAAAACCGACTGTCATGATAAGGCGAGAGCTGGTCAGCTGTTCGAGAGGTTCTAAAATCTTTAAGGATTTATTCGCATAATGTCATAATAAAATGCAGCGTGCAAAGGATCGGTCCACCGATCAGGCGCTATTAGAGCCCCTCGTGCGGTTTTCCAAACACCAGGGGCTGCACCTCCCATACTCGAATTCCTATGGCTAAGTGAGAGTAATAAAGCCCTATAGTCCGATTGCCTAGTTCGCTGTTCTGAACACCTCCTTCATGGACCCAAGAATGGGATAAAGAGTGTTCAGGTGTATCCTGAACACCCCCGTAGTTCCTACGTGGGCGCAGAAGCCGACGACTGGCCAACTGTCAAGACTAGCATATTAAACGGCCGTGCAAGAATATAATTTACACATAACAGGCACATACATATAAGTGAGTCTGTTTCACCTTGCAAAGGATAGCACAACTCCTTCCGGGGAAAAATAATGTCTTTCGCACATTGCTCAGCCACAAGGCGGGCCCCTTTCAGGACACCATCATAATATAATTCGGGCTTGCGGTGCTCCTTCCCCTCCGGCGGCCCCTCGGTCATCAGCTTATCAGCATCAAGCTTCCCCCAATGCACTTTCGCATGGGTGAAGGCAATTCGTGCCCCTTCTATGCAAACCGACCGCTTAATGACGTCCAGCCGAGGGTAGGCATCCACAATTCGCTTCACGAGCCCAAAGAAACTGCTCGGTATGGGCTCGGCGGGCCATAGCCGGATAACCAAATCCTTCATGGCTAGTTCAGCCACCTAATGCAGTTCGATCAACTCTTTCAGCTGGTCGACAAACAGCACCCGATAATTCAGCGCCAAATACTGCGACCAGAAGAGCTTCTCCGCAGTTTCGTTCTTCTCAGCTTGGCAGAATTGGGCAGCATCAGATATGTTGCGTGGCAGATCCGGAAAGGCCCCTGGAAAAATTAGAATTCAATGGGTCACCATGAATCTTCTCTGCGAAGGCGTAAGGCGCTTTGAATAAGAAAAAACCCTTACCAGCCATAATCTTAGGCGCCTCCTGAATATCCTTCAGAGCAGCATGGGCTTCCTCCCGAGCATCATTCGCAGTCTGGAGAGCTTGGGTGAGTTCAGATTCTTTCAATGATAGACTCTGCTCCAAACTCTCTCTTTTCTTTACGTCTTCCTGAAGCTCTCGATCAGCTTCCACGACCCTCGCCTCATGCTTTTCGCGGAGAGCCTGCTCCGCGGCCGCTCTCTTTTCGGCCAAGGCAACAGCCTTCTTGAGCGCCTCATTTTCGGCATTTGCCCCTGGAGTGCACGATATATATGCTTTAAGATAGACAAAACTACTTACTTGTGCTAAAACTTACTAAAAGGTTCAAAACATACCTTGCTTATCCTCGAGCTGCTTCTTCACTCGGCCGAGATCCTCTCCGGCCTGCTCCAGACTCTGCTTGAGTCTGGACACCTCTGCAGTATCAGAAGAGGCAGTCGTTGCAGACGCGGGATTCATAATTCAATAAATCTATGTCACTAAATGAGTCTCCTGCGGGCAGAGGTTTGATCCCCTGTCCGGTTCCTGTCCTCTCCAAATAGTGCATCGGGGGCTGCCATCTATACTATGACAATCTTTGAACAACTCCTAAAAAAATACCTCCAAGCCTTTTATAAGGCCGATGCAGGATTCGTTCATTCTGCTCTCGGTGGCCTGAATCTTTTCTATCACCACGCCCATAAGGGCGCGGTGTTCCTCAATGATGGACGCACTCTCCAGTGCTGTCGATAGGCCGCCTGACTCCTTTGGTTGGACGGAGGTCGTAGGTGGAGCAGGATCACCCCCTCCAGTCAAGAGGGGCTGCTTGCCTGACCCCGGAGCATTAAGGGTCTCCGGGACTGTGTTCGGCTGTGGGCTGAATCCACGAACGCCCCTGCCATCGACGTTCATGGGAACCGCCGCTCCCGCGTGTCCGGCCCCCGAGGTACGCCCCCCTGGCTCAGGTCCTTTTTGGACGACACCACAGTGTCACAACCAAGCTTTCGGGAAGGGGCCCTGGGAGGTGTCTCGCTCTCCAAGGCATCGGAGCTCAGCGAGTCCTCCAATGAGGCCTGTTGGGCAGGAGACCTCGCCGGACTGTAAAAAGTATGGTGCAAAATCATGATACTACATTCTAGTAAAGAATTGGGACGCATGAATGTGCTCGGATTTCATGCACTTACGAGTTTACCAGGGGCTGGGCCCTGGGATCCCACTCCGGGCTGCTATCGGTAGCCGTGGTGGACGCCTCGGGGATGGATGTTCTTCCCCTCTTAGGTGAATCTGCCTCCAAGGGGGAGGAGGCCGTTCTTTTCTTCCTCCCCCTTGTACGGGACTTGAGCTCTTCTTCCTCCTCATCCTCTCCCTCCTCCTCGTCCTCTTCCTCCTCCTCGTCCTCGACGGACGAGGGATGGTCACTAGAATCTTCGGACTTCGTGTCCGAAGCACCACTATGACGGAGACCGCCCCTGGTCTCCTTGGCCTTTTTGTTGGCCTCTTTCTTCGGTGCCTCATAAGGCGCTGGGACCTACATCTTCGTCAGAAGAGGTCCAACCGGTTCTTCCGGCAGCGGGGCCGGATAGTAAATCTGCTCCGCCTTCTTCGTCCATCCGTGAGGTGATCGTGGAAAAGCACGTTAAAAAACATCTCCCTTGGGACATATCAATGAAACATATGGATAGCCAAGACATAATGACGACTTACCGGACTGGCGGGGTGTGACAGTTGGTACCCACGGTCTGTGGCAGAGTCCGGCCATGGTTTTCCGGACTTGAAGAGCACCTTCCAGATGTCCTTGTGCAAGGAGCTGAAAAGCTCCCATAGATTCTGGTGCTCGGCCGGGTCATACTCCTAGAAATCACAACCTCTGTGATGTTCTTCCGGCAGCATCACCTAGATCACGTCAACAAGCTTGATGGCCTTTTCCTCCATACCTTTGACGCGCGCCTGGATCACTGACAGTTTGTCGGACGACGACCAGTTCACGCCCTTCTTGGGCCAGGACGTGAGCCGCAAAGGGGCTCCAGATTGAAACTCAGGAGTAGCGGCCCACTTTTTGCCACGCGGCTCAGTGATATAGAACCACTGTTGCTGCCACTCCTTGACAGAGTCGTTGAAAGTACCCGTCGGCCACATGACCTTGGGCATCCTGCTCACCATGGCACCTCCGCACTCGGCATGTTCGCCATTCACCACTTTGGGCTTCACGTTGAAGATCTTGAGCCATAGCCCGAAGTGCAGCGAGATGCGGAGAAAGGCCTCGCACACGATGATAAACATCGAGATATTGAGGAAAGAATTGGGGGATAGATCATGAAAATCAATCCCGTAGTAATACATGATGTCGCGAACAAAAGGGTGAAGGGGAAACCCAAGCCCGCGGACAAAATGGGGGAGGAAAACGACTCTCTCATGGGGCTCCGGAGTAGGGACAATTTGTCCTGCCATTGGAAGATGGTGGCTGTCGGTGTCAAAACCGGCGGATCTCAGGTAGGGGGTCCCGAACTGTGCGTCTAGGCGGATGGTAACATGAGACAAGGGACACGATGTTTTTACCCAGGTTCAAGCCCTCTCGATGGAGGTAAAACCCTACTCCTGCTTGATTAGTATTGATGATACGGGTAGTACAAGAGTTGATCTACCAAGAGATCAGAGAGGCTAAACCCTAGAAGCTAGCCTATGGTATGATTGTTGTTCGTCCTATGGACTAAAACTCTCCGGTTTATATAGACACCGGAGAGGGCTAGGGTTACATAGAGTCGGTTACAATGGGAGGACGTCTTCATATCGTATCGCCAAGCTTGCCTTCCACGCCATGGAAAGTCCCATCTGGACACGGGACGAAGTCTTCAATCTTGTATCTTCATAGTCCGGGAGTCCGGCCAAAGGTCATAGTCCGGCCATCCGGACACCCCCTAATCCAGGACTCCCTCTGTAGCCCCCGAACCAGGCTTCAATGATGACGAGTCCGGCGCACAAATTGTCTTCGGCATTGCAAGGCGGGTTCTTCTCCAAATTCTATGTACCTGTCGGATAGTGTCCAGCCTCTGGTGTGTGTTGCTCTCCTCAGCTTCTGTGCCCCATAATGACCATCTTCCACTTGTCGAACGAATGCGAAAAGGCAGGGTTTTTTTCATTTAACCCCCAGTTGCGTAAATGAACCGCCCATAAAAGAGACGGGGGTTTAGATCCAATTCACACCACCTTCCCTCCGCGAGTATTCATCAGAGCGCTTTCGACTGAGATCCATTCCACCATGGCCGGTCGAAGCAGCTCCTCCTCTCGCCTCTCCAGCCCTCGGCCCGGAGATTGGGAGCGGTGTTCCATCCCGCATAGCAAGCTAGTAGTGCTTCAATCCAAGGGGCTCCTCCCCCAGCACATATGGTCCCAGTTCGAGCCGGGATCGCCACCTATAGCGGCAGATAGCAGGTGGAGGGCATCCCCAATCCCTCTCAAGGATAGCGGGTATGCCTAGTCCCTTATTTAATAAGAGGACTCGGATTTCCAATTCATCCGTTTCTCCGAGGGCTACTGGAGTTCTACAGCCTCTAGCTACACAACCTCACTCCGGCCTCTGTATTGCATGTTGTGGGCTTTGTGGCCCTCTGCGAGCTGTTCTTGGGCATCGAGGCCCATTTCGCGCTATGGAAGAGGTTGTTCTGCCTTGTGCCCCGCTCTCAGAAGGGGTCAATTTATCAAGTGGGCGGAGCCGAACTATGGCGCATCGCTGGGACCGGATATCTATCCGGTACCCCAAAGAAGGCGTCCGAGGACTGGCCTTCGGAATGGTTTTATATGGATGACGTCCCCCTGCCGAACCCTGTACAGATCGGCCTCCCTGAGTTTAATAACGCTCTGTTAAAGAAACGCCTGAGCTGGCACCCACGGAACCCTCAAAGGGAAACTGACAGGGACGTTCTTTACCTGATGAGCCGGATAAGATTGCTGGCTCATTCCGGATTGACCATGATCGAGGTCATGGCCACATGCATTACGCGGGGGGTGCAACCGCTTCAATACAGAGGCCACCCCATGTGGGATTTCAATAGAGAGGATGACGCCACCTAGTGCGGTCTCAAGGGGCCGGATTTGGCTGCTACTCTAACGAAGATCTTATCCGCTTTGTACAAGGGAGAAGAAGAGGAATTCCTCCGTGTCAACCCACGGGGCGGATTCTCTATGTACAGTCCTCCAAGCTGGGTGAGCAAACACTTTCACTTGTCTACCCGCTTTTGAAATTCCCATAATTGAGTACTTAGTCTAGCGATGTTAACGCAGGAGCTACGCCAGACTGTGAAGGAGATAAACAGACCTCCTCCGCAACCCGAGGACCCAGAACGGTCCCTCGATCCGGACTCCCAAGAGGACCCGGACTTACGTGTGGAGTTAATTAATGGGGTGTTTCATCAATTGAGTAAGGACAATACCTTAGTGGCCATTACGGCCGACTATCCCGGACTACTTGCAGCCTCAAAGGTAACCGAGACTGAAGTCCCAGTACTTTCAAGAAGATCCATCCATGCCTTATTTTGAATGTCGTAAACCAATAGTGTTTCATTTTGCAGGGGAAATCCTTGAGGTGGAGGGCCGAGCCCGCGGTGGGCAGCCAACAAGGGCCGCTGAAGCCAGGCGGGCCAAAAAGAAGTGCGGACCAGATCGAGATTCCGGCGCAATGGTATGGCGTGCAAATTTAACGCCTAGGGTTTATGCCCTCGAGTCACACTAACGCTCATGCTCTCCTCGGGAAGAAGAGAGCCTGCCGGACTATATCCACCAGCCAGGCTTCAAGGCCGGGTCCGGAAGCGGAGGCGAACACGGGGCGCGCATCGGGCATTCCTCCGGCAGAGGACGCAGACGGGCTATCTGCCACCAATTCAGAGGTGGAGAGTGCCATGAACCACAGGCGTCACCGGACTGTTCTTCGTGACGCATGTTTTTCCCCAGAGGCTTTGGACGCCTTTAATACGGGAGATGCGTACCTCCATGCCGCTCGAAATGGTCTAGCCAGAGCCACAGAGCAGTATGTGGAAGACATACGGGTGAGTAAATCTGATGGTTATATATGTCAGTAGCCCCCGAGACTTGAAACAGTTAAGATAACTGATTTAAGGATCATATGTTATGCAGGATCTTACGAAAAAGAACACGAAGTTGTCCCAGGAGCTGGAAGAGTGCAAGGCCCAACTCGAGGCCGCACTGGCCGCTTCAGATAGTGCCAAGGGGACCTCCTCAGGTAATATATGTTTCAAAAGATAATTCCATTGTGAAGTGCGGCATGTGTGCAATTCAGACGATAATAGTGCAGATGGGGCCGGAGTAAATCCGGACAAGCAACAACTCCTACGCCAACTAAAGGCTGGCGAGAGTGTGCTGACGAGGGTGAGGCAAGAGAAGAACAAACTTCAAGACACCAATACCCAGCTGGGCGAGGAACTAAAGGATGTTTGTGTTCAGCTCTCTACTTCCGTAAAGGAGAATCGGCGACTTCGACGCGGCATTTTTAGTAAGTGCTTGAACGAATCTTCGAAAAAAGAGTTCGGCGAGGAAGTCGATTGACAGAGCTATGTCTGTAGATATGCTGACAGGTCGTCCTGCGGAGGAAATGCCCGGTTCAGCGGGGGACCTTCTTCCCGAGCTATTGCAACTGGACGAACGAGTTCGGCAGGCGATGCAAGGCGCCGTCCAGGCTATGTGGCCATCCCTCTTCATGCCCGAAGGCCTTGGAGAGCTTTCAGCGAAGCTGGAGGGAGTGCGGCAATGCTTCCGGTTGTGGAAGATAACGGCCTGCCGTCAAGGTGCTAGGGAGGCCTGGGCCATTGTGAAGACTCGGTACACGAAGGCTGACCCGAACCACATGGACGAGGTCGGCCCAATGGGGCATAACGAAAAGGAGATCCCTGTCAGTTTAGTGTATGGCCAGGTAAAGCTGGCTGCCTAGTATTCTCAATAGGACTGTAAATTAGACAGCCTGTTGGATGGTATTGAAGAAGAATATACGGAGTCGAATTGACTATGTAATTTAAAATGACATGAAAAATGCCTTCTAGCCGGATTGTAGATCGTTTGTCATTGCGGACCTTTTCGCTTCAACCTCTGGACCCGATAGTCCGGAGTGTGTCCGAATACCCTCTCGATTATGTAAGAACCGGGGCATGCATGGAGACAAGGCGTAGGGGTCATAAGTGCTTTAGCAGACAAGTGCCCAACTAGTTATGTTATATTACATGGTTAGTAAGAAACATCTTCCAGGGAGAATAGTTCCGTTAGGGGTTCCTTTCCCTGGGAGGCATGCCCTAAAGTGCATGTCCGAATTGCGAGAAAAAGCAAAAAAGCATCTGGGGCAGATAAAAAACAAGAAAAATCATCTTTTAGTTCACCGACAGAATATTCCCTTAAGAACGCTAGCTTTCGGCTTCACCCAGTCTAAGGTATACATCCGGCTGACCCGGCAATAACAATCGCAGAGGTGCTCCCTTTACCACCTAGCCGAGCGAACGGGAACGTAGGGGTAAGCACAGGAGCCAGGCAACCCAGCTTGGACAAAACTTAAGTCATATAAATGCATATAATGGTGTATAAAAGGTTCATGCGAAAGTGTCACACATGCTTTGGGCATGAGGCCCGTTTATATAAACTTCTGATAAAGAAGCCCCCAGTTATAATGAGCGCGGGTGGCGCGTCAAGTGTGTGCGAACAACGCGCAGGCAAGCCCCTAAGGGCTTGGGAGAAAAAGGTAGGGAGAAGGAGAGAAATACCAGGCAGCTAATTTAAAAAAACAATAAAAAAGGGACAGAGGAAGGATATGAACACGGAGTTCGGCGCTAGGCGTAGAATCTTCGTAGGCGTGCTGCGTTCCATGGGTTCGGCTCGAGTCGGTTGTCCGATGCGTTTCGCAGACGGTACGCTCCACCAGTCAGTACTTGGTCGATTATGAAGGGACCCTCCCATTTGGGCTTTAGTTTGTCCTTTTTCTTGTCCGGCAGGCGTAGAACTAGTTCGCCAACGTTATAAGTTTTGGCCCGTACTTCTCTGCTTTGATATCTTCGAGCCTGCTGTTGATAGAATGTTGAATGGGCTTTTGCCACGTCGCGCTCCTCCACTAATGCGTCCAAGCTGTCCTGCCGATCGAGCTCGGCTTCTCTTTCTTCGTACATGCACACGCGAGGTGAGTCATAAATTATGTCGCAGGGCAGGATTGCCTCTGCACCGTATACCATAAAAATGGTGTGAATCTGGTAGTGCGATTCGGCGTGGTCCGCAGCCCCCAGAGTACGGAGTCAAGCTCCTCTACCCAGTGTGTGTTAGATTCCTTGAGGGATCACACTAGCCTGGGTTTGATGCCGCTCATGATGAGACCGTCGGCTCACTCGACTTGACCGTTAGTTTGTGGGTGATAGACCGAAGCGTAGTCGAGCTTGATGCCCATGTTTTTGCACCAGAGTTTAACTTCGTTGGCCGTGAAGTTTGTGCCGTTGTTAGTTATGATGCTGTGGGGGACGCCGTAACGGTGTACAACCCCGGATATGAAGTCTATCACCGGTCCGGATTCGGCCGTCTTTACAGGTTTGGCCTCTATCCATTTGGTGAATTTGTCCACCATGATCAGTAGATATTTTTTGTTGTGGGTTCCTCCTTTAAGGGGTATAACCATATCAAGCCCCCAGACCGCAAAAGACCAGGTAATGGGTATGGTTTGTAGGGCGGTAGGCGGCATGTGGCTTTGATTAGCGAATAATTGGCAACCGACCCATCGCCGCACTAAGTCCTGAGCGTCTGCCCGGGCCGTCGGCCAATAAAATCCGGTACAGAAGGCCTTGCTTACAAGTGCGCGGGCTACGACGTGGTGTCCGCCGAGTCCGGCGTGAATTTCCGCCAGAAGGTTCCGCCCTTCTTCTTCGGAGATACACCTTTGAAGGACTCCGGTTGTGCTTTTCTTATAAAGCTCTCCTTCGTGAACTTTGTAGGCTTTAGATCGCCGCACTATGCAGCGTGCCTCATTTTGGTCCTCGGGGAGTTCCTGCCTAGTTAAGTAGGCTAAGAATGGTTCTGTCCACGGGGCAATTACTGCCATTATTACGTGGGCTGAGGGTGTGACTTCCTTGACGGAGTCTTCCATTGTGTCATGGTGTTCGGGGTCAGGTAATGTGGCATGGTCCGGTTTGTTAATTCCGGATTCCCCTTCCCACTGTACGGATGGCTTGAATAACCTTTCCAGGAAAATGTTGGGGAGAGAGGGTGCATCGCGCTTTGCGCTGATGCGCGCCAGGACGTCTGCTGCCTGATTATTTTCCCGGGCTATATGGTGGAATTCTAGCCCTTTGAACAGAGCTGACATATTTAGGACGGCGTTGCGGTAAGCTACCATTTTTGGATCTTTGGCTTCATAGTCTCCGTTTATTTGGGATATCACGAGGTTCGAATCCCCACGCACCTCTAGGCGTTGAATGCCCATGGATACTGCCATCCGGAGGCCATGTAGGAGGGCCTCGTATTCGGCTGCATTGTTGGAGTCCGTATACATTATCTGGAGTACATATTGAACTGTATCTCCTGTTGGGGACGTCAGTACGATGCCAGCCCCCAGACCTGCCAGCATTTTGGAGCCGTCGAAGTGCATGGTCCAGTTGGAATATGTGTCGTACTCTTTAGGGAGTTCGGCTTCAGTCCATTCCGCGACAAAGTCGGCCAAGGCTTGCGACTTGATGGCTCGCCGTGGCTTATATGTTATGTCGAACGGGAGGAGCTCAATGGCCCATTTGGCAATCCGGCCTGTTGCATCGTGGTTGTTTATGATATCATTAAGAGGTACTTCGGAGGCTACTTTTATCGAACACTCTTGAAAGTAGTGTCGTAGCTTTCGGGATGCCATGAACACTGCCTATGCAATTTTTTGGTAATGCTGGTACCGGGACTTGCATGGAGTGAGGATAGTGGACACGTAGTATACTGGTTTTTGTATAGGGAATTTGTGTCCGTCCGCTTCTCGTTCGACGACGAGGACTGCGCTTACAACTTGGTGAGTTGCCGCGATGTATAACAACATTGGTTCACCGATGTTTGGCGCGGCCAGGACAGGGTTTGTCGCCAGTATGGCTTTTATTTCTTCGAGTCCGGCCATGGCAGCATCCGTCCACTCGAAGTGTTCGGTGCGCCAGAGGAGGTGGTAAAGGGGCAATGCCTTTTCCCCCAAGCGGGAGATGAAGCGGCTTAGAGCCGCCACGCATCCAGTCAATTTTTGTATTTGCTTGAGATCTTTTGGAATATCCTATTGTGACAGAGCCCGGATCTTGGCTGGGTTTGCTTCAATTTCCCTATCGGATACGATGAAGCCCAAGAGCTTTCTGGCTGGTACGCCGAAAACGCATTTTTCCGGGTTAAGCCTAATGTCATATGTTCGGAGGTTATCGAACGTGAGCCTCAAGTCATCTATTAGAGTTTTGACGTGTCTGGTTTTGACGACCACGTCATCCACGTATGCTTCAACCGTTTTGCCGATCTGGTTGGCCAGACATGTCTGAATCATGCGCTGATATGTTGCGCCGGCGTTTTTGAGCTCGAAGGGCATTGTGTTGAAGCAGAATGGGCCGTATGGGGTGATGAATGCCGTTGCAGCTTGGTCTGACGCTGCCATCTTGATTTGGTGGTAGCCAGAGTATGCGTCGAGGAAACACAATGAATCGGGTCCTGCAGTGGCATCGATGATTTGATCAATGCAGGGGAGGGGGAAGGTATCCTTTGGGCAGGCCTTATTTAGGTCTTTGAAATCGACGCATAGGAGCCAGGATTTGTCCTTCTTTGGTACCATCACTAGGTTTGCTAGCTAGTCCGGATGTTTTATATCTCTGATGAATCTGGCTTCCAGTAGTTTTGCTAGCTCCTGTCCCATGGCTTGTCTCTTGGGTTCGGAAAAATGCCGAAGAGTCTGCTTAACGGGCTTGAATCCTTTTAGGATGTTCAGGCTGTGCTCGGCCAGCCTGCGTGGGATTCCTGGCATGTCGGAAGGGTGCCAGGCAAAAATGTCCCAATTTTCTCATAGGAATTCTCTGAGTGCAGCGTCTACATCAGGTTTTAGTTGTGCCCCGATGGAGGCCGTTTATGTAATGTCCGTTGGATGGACTTGGAACTTGACTATTTCGTCTGCCCGCTTGAAGGAGGTGGACTTGGATCTTTTGTCGAGTATCATGTCGTCCCTGTCCACCGTGGAGTGCAACACGGTTAGTTCCTCGGCCGCCAGGGCTTCGGATAATGCCTCGAGGGCCAGTGCGGCTGTCTTGTTTTCGGCGCGGAGCGCTGTGTCCGGATCACTAGCAAGAATGATGATTCCATTGGGTCCGGGCATTTTGAGCTTCATGTACCCGTAATGGGGTATAGCTTGAAAAATTTTGAATGCCTCTCGCCCTAACAAAGTGTGGTATCCGCTGCTGAACGGGGCCACTTGAAATGTGACCTCCTCGGATCTGTAATTATCCGGCGTGCCGAACAACCACATCCACTGTGATTTTTCCTGAACAGCACGCTTCCCGGCTGGGGATTATTCCTCTAAAGGTTGTGTTGCTTCGCTCAATGCGGCTCCAGTCTATTTCCATTTTTCGCAGGGTTTCCTCGTAGATGAGGTTTAGTCCGCTGCCACCGTCCATGAGTACCTTTGTAAGCGGGAAGCCGTCCACTATCGGACCGAGGACCAGTGCAGCTGGTGCTCGGTCTGTCCGGAATTTAGGTTCGTCACTGGCATTAAAGGTAATAGCCGTGTCACTCCATGGGTTTATTGTTGCTACTTGGTAGACTTCGGTAAGGCGGCGTAGCATTCGTTTCCTCGCATTGTTTGATGCGAAAGTCTCGAAGACTGTTGACACCGTACTGGCGTTTCTGGGGTGGTGCTCTGCGGATTCTGGAGTTAGTAGCTCCTCGCCACTTTTGGCCACATGCAGGAGTATCCAACATGCTCAAAGGCTGTGAGTTGCTGTGACTTCCCCTGAACTATGAATTCTACAGGGTCCATTGAGCCATTCCTCCAGTACGGTCCCATACCCTATAGAGGGTTTTTGTTTTTTGCTGTTTGTCTCAGGTGCCTGGCGATAATGCGCCCTTTTGTTTCGGACTGGGATTGTATTCCGGGCCGGATTGTCCCAGAATTTAGTTTCGGTTTTCCGAACGCTTTCTGTCGCACAGTACTTTTGTACTATGGATGTCAAGTCGGTGAAGCGTGTAATTTCGCGGTGACTTATGGCGGTGAGGATTCGGTGTCCGCGTAGTTGTTACAGAAGAATGAAATTGCGTCCTTCTCATGGCAGTCCTTTATCCTGTTCATAACCAGGAGGAATCTGGCCCAGTAGTGGTGTACTGTTTCCCCGGTCTCTTGCCGTATTTGGGATAGATCCCTTATATTTGGGTGGGCGGGTGGATTTAGATCCGGAACCTCGCCCGATCTAAGACTCAGGGGCCAAGAAATTTCCGAATTTGGAAGCTTTTTTTCTTGGACGTTATTCAATGAATCAGGCCTGCTGCCTGACTTTAGGTTCAGGGCTTGGGCGACATCCTCCCCTCCACGGATATCCGGCTTGGAGGGGTCGGGAATCCAGACACATCTGGTCCTTAGGATGGGCGAAGATTCGCCGCATTGTTCTTCCACCACTTCAACGTGGTGGGTGACCTGGGGAGAGTCGATCTCTCTCTGATCGGGTTTAAGCCCAATCTGGCCGTAATCTGTAGCGACTCCTAGGGCGGCGATGCGATCCAAGAGCTCGTTTAAGGAAGAGAGCTCCATCGGATTTAACTGCTCGGCAAGTTCTAAGCTGATCTGGAGATTTCTTTCGATGACCCAAGAGGTCATCACCGGCGCAGCGGCCGAACAGGCGGTCATCAAAAAACTGCCTAGCCGAAGAGTTTGGCCGACAGCCAAAGCTCCTTTAGCAACAGCGCCGTCTTTAAAGACGGGGTGCGGCATCCTTCCTGTCGGTGACGACACAGAGGAACTCTCAATGAAAGCACCAATGTTAGTGTCAAAACCGGCGGATCTCGGGTAGGGGGTCCCGAACTGTGCATCTAGGCGGATGGTAACAGGAGACAAGGGACACGATGTTTTTACCCAGGTTCGGGCCCTCTCAATGGAGGTAAAACCCTACTCCTGCTTGATTAATATTGACGATATGGGTAGTACAAGAGTTGATCTAACATGAGATTAGACAGGCTAAACCCTAGAAGCTAGCCTATGGTATGATTGTTGTTCGTCCTACGGACTAAAACTCTCTGGTTTATATAGACACCGGAGAGGGCTAGGGTTACATAGAGTCAGTTACAATGGTAGGAGATCTTCATATCGTACCGCCAAGCTTGCCTTCCATGCCAAGGAAAGTCCCATCTGGACACGGGACAAAGTCTTCAATCTTGTATCTTCATAGTCCGGGAGTCCGGCCAAAGGTCATAGTCCGGCCATCCGGACACCCCCTAATCCAGGACTCCCTTAGTGGCTGATTTTCTTGGCCAGATATTCGGCCGCACGCAGCTTTTTAATATCCTTCTCCTGGATGTAGGACGCCATCCACTTGCCTCCTGCTCCAGATCTGGACATTTTCGGAGGACCTTTGTTGGTGGGGAAGATGAATGCTTGGGCGCTAGGGCTCGGGCGAAAGTTAAGGGGTGAGTAGAAGGAGAAGAAGGCACTGGTAGAAAGGAGGCGGCCTTTCTCCTTTATAGAGGCGATGAAACTTTATGCCTCCCCGCTTGCCTAATGGAACCTGCTCGTTCCCCACTTACCGTAATTGATTGTATGGTTGGGTTACCCATGCCCGTAGTGAAGAGGATCCCGCATTAAGGGGACACGATCTCTGCTTTGACAATACGTGCCAAAGAAACTGCCTCGCAATATGTGCGGAAGCAGGTTATAAAGAACGGTTCAAATAAATTGCCGAGCCATGGCGTGATGTCACACTACGAAGAGTTGTCAGCAGATTAGATTCGTGGATTATTATTCTCTCTACAGTGGTATATGGAATTTATCTTGCAGAGCTGTACACGATCCTTGGGTTTGGAATTTATCTTGGAGTATTCGGAGATGGAACCCGCCTCGCAATGTCGAAGACAATCTACACGCCGGACTCGTCGTCATTGAATCCTGGTTCATGGGCTACTGAGGGAGTCCTGGATAAGGGAGTATCCAGAGAGCCGGAATATATACTTTGGCCGGACTGTTGGACTATGAAGATACAAGATTGAAGACTTCGTCCCGTGTCCGGATGGGACTCTCTTTTGCGTGGAAGGCAAGCTTGGCGATTCGGATGTAGATCTCCTTCTCTATAAACCGACTCCGTGTAACCCTAGCCCCCTCTGGTGTCTATATAAACCAGAGGGTTTAGTCCGTAGGACACAACAACAATCATACCATAGGCTAGCTTCTAGAGTTTAGCCTCTCTGATCTCATGGTAGATAAACTCTTATAATACTCATATCATCAAGATCAATCAAGCAGGAAGTAGTGTATTACCTCCATCGAGAGGGCCCGAACTTGGGTAAACATCGTGTCCCCAGTCTCCTGTTACCATTAGCCTTAGACGCATAGTTCAGGACCCCCTATCCGAGATCCACCGGTTTTGACACTGACAACGGCGGCCAAGGGGGAGGGGGCTTGCGCCCCAAGCAAAGGGGGTGGCCCCCTTAGGGTCCCCCCCCCCAACCCTAGGCGCATGGGTCCTAAGGGGGGTGGCGCCTAGCCCACTTAGGGGCTGGTTCTGTTCCACCTACAGCCCATAAGGCCGGGGTGGCCCCTCCCGGTGGACCCCCGGAACCCCTCGGGTGGTCCCGTACAATACCGGTATACCCCCGAACATTGTCGGCGACTGTACGATGACTTCCCATATATAAATCTTCACCTCCGGACCATTCCGAAACTCCTCTGACGTCCGGGATCTCATCCGAGACTCCGAACAACATTCGGTAATCACATACAAATCTTCCTTATAACCCTAGCGTCATCGAACCTTAAGTGTGTAGACCCTACGGGTTCGGGAATCAACCAGACATGACCGAGACAGCTCTCCGACCGATAACCAACAGCGGGATTTGGATACCCATGTTGGCTCCCACATGTTCCGTGGTTGTATCAACGGATGAACCACAATGTCGAGGATTCAAGTAATCCCGTATACAATTCCCTTTGTCAATCTGTATGTTAATTGCCCGAGATTGGATCGACGGTATCCCAATACCTCGTTCAATCTCGTTACCGGAAGGTCACTTTACTCGTTTCGTATTGCATGATCCCGTGACTAACCACTTAGTCACATTGAGCTCATTATGATGATGCATCACCGAGTGGGCCCAGAGATACCTCTCCATCTTACGGAGTGACAAATCCCAGTCTCGATTCATGCCAACCCAACAGATACTTTCGGATATACCTATAGAGCACCTTTATAGTCACCCAGTTATGTTGTGACGTTTGGTACACCCAAAGCACTCCTACGGTATCCGGGAGTTGCACGATCTCATGGTCTAAGAAAATGATACTTGACATTAGAAAAGCTTTAGCAAACGAACTACACGATCTTGTGCTATGCTTAGGATTGGGTCTTGTCCATCACATCATTCTCCTAATGATGTGATTCCGTTATCAATGACATCCAATATCCATAGTCAGGAAACCATGACCATCTGTTGATCAACGAGCTAGTCAACTAGAGGCTCACTAGGGACATGTTGTGGTCTATGTATTCACACATGTATCACGGTTTTTGGTCAATACAATTACAGCTTGAATAGTAGAAAATTATCATGAATGAGGAAATATAATAATAATCATTTTATTATTGCCTCTAGGGCATATTTCCAACAGTATCCCACTTTCACTAGAGTTAATAATCTAGTTACACTATGATGAATCGAACACCCATAGAGTTCTGGTGTTGATCATGTTTTGCTCGCGGAAGAGGTTTAGTCAGCGGATCTGCGACATTCATATCCGTATGCACTTTGCAAATATTTATGTCTCCATATTGAACATTTTCATGAATGGAGTTGAAGCGACGCTTGATGTGCCTAGTCTTCTTGTGAAACCTGGAATCCTTAGCAAGGGCAATAGCTCCAGTGTTGTCACAGAAGAGAGTCATCGGCCCTAACGCATTAGGAATAACTCCTAGGTCGGTAATGAACTCCTTCATCCAGATTGCTTCATGTGCTGCCTCCGAGGCTGCCATGTACTCCGCTTCACATGTAGATCCCGCCACGACGCTTTGCTTGCTACTGCACCAGCTTACTGCCCCACCATTCAAAATATACACATATCCGGTTTCTGACTTGGAGTCATCCAAATCTGTGTCAAAGCTAGCATCGAAGTAACCCTTTACGACGAGCTCTTCGTCACCTCCATAAATGAGAAACATATCCTTAGTCCTTTTCAGGTACTTCAGGATATTCTTGACCGCTGTCTAGTGTTCCATGCCGGGATTACTTTGGTACCTTGCTACCAAACTTACGACAAGGTTTACATCAGGTCTGGTACACAGCATGGCATACATAATAGACCCTATGGCCGAGGCATAGGGGATGACACTCATCTTTTCTCTATCTTCTGACATGGTCGGGCATTGAGCGAAGCTCAATTCCACACCTTGCAACACAAGCAAGAACCCCTTCTTGGACTGATCCATATTGAACTTCTTCAATATCTTATCAAGGTATGTGCTTTGTGAAAGACCTATGAGGCATCTCGATCTATCTCTATAGATCTTGATGCCTAATATATAAGCAGCTTCTCCAAGGTCCTTCATTGAAAAACACTTATTCAAGTAGGTCTTTATGCTATCCAAAAGTTCTATATCATTTCTCATCAACAGTATGTCATCCACATATAATATTAGAAATGCCACAGAGCTCCCACTCACTTTCTTGTAAACGCAGGCTTCTCCACAAGTCTGCATAAACCCAAACGCTTTGATCATTTCATCAAAGCGAATGTTCCAACTCCGAGATGTTTGCACCAGCCCATAGATGGATCGCTGGAGCTTGCATACCTTGTTAGCATTCTTAGGATCGAAAAAACCCCCGGTTGCATCATATACAATTCTTCCTTAAGATAGCCTTTAAGGAATGTCGTTTTGACGTCCATTTGCCATATCTCATAATCATATAATGCGACAATTGCTAACATGATTCAGACGGAATTCAGCATTGCTACGGGTGAGAAAGTCTCATCATAGTCAACCCCTTGAACTTGTCGGTAACCCTTAGTGACAAGTCGAGCTTTATAGATGGTAACATTACCATCCCCGACCATCTTCTTCTTAAAGATCCATTTATTTTATATCGCTCGCCGATCATCGGGCAAGTCTGTCAAAGTCCATACTTTGTTTTCATACATGGATCCTATCTCAGATTGCATGGCTTCAAGCCATTTGTTGGAGTCTGGGCCCGCCATTGCTTCTTCATAGTTCCAAGGTTCACCGTTATCTAACAACATGATTTCCAGGACAGGGTTGCCATACCATTCTGGTATGGAACGTGTCCTTGTGGACCTACGAAGTTCAGTAGCAACTTGATCCGAAGTACCTTGATCATCATCATTAACTTCCTCTCTTGTCGGTGCAGGCACAACAGGAACATCTTCCTGAGCTGCGCTACTTTCCGGTTCAAGAGGTAGTACTTCATCAAGTTCCACTTTCCTCCCACTTAGTTCTTTCGAGAGAAACTCTTTCTCCAGAAAGGACCCGTTCTTGGCAACGAAGATCTTGACTTCGGATCTCAGGTAAAAGGTATACCCGATGGTTTCCTTAGGGTATCCTATGAAGACGCATTTTTCTGACTTGGGCTCGAGCTTTTCAGGTTGAAGTTTCTTGACATAAGCATCGCATCCCTAAACTTTTGGAAACAACATCTTAGGTTTCTTCCCAAACCATAATTCATACGCTGCCGTCTCAACGGATTTAGATGGTGCCCTATTTAAAGTGAATGTAGCTGTCTCTAAAGCGTATCCCCAAAATGACAGCGGTAAATCGGTAAGAGACATCATAGATCGCACCATATCCAATAGAGTGCGATTACGATGTTCAAACACACCTTTACGCTGAGGTGTTCTAGGCGGCATGAGTTGTGAAACAATTCCACATTTCCTTAAGTGCGTACCAGACTCATGACTTAAATATTCTCCCCCACGATCTGATCATAAGAACTTCATTTTTCTGTCACGTTGATTCTCCACCTCATTCTGAAATTCCTTGAACTTTTCAAAGGTGTCAGACTTGTGTTTCATCAAGTAGACATACCCATATCTACTCAAGTCATCAGTGAGGGTGAGAACATAATGATAGCCATCGCGAGCCTCAACGCGTATTGGACCGCACACATCAGTATGTATAATTTCCAATAAGTTGGTTGGTCGCTCCATTGTTCCGGAGAATGGAGTCTTGGTCATTTTACCCATGAGGCATGGTTCACACGTGTCAAATGATTCGTAATCAAGAGACTCCAAAAGTCCATCTGCATGGAGCTTCTTCATGTGTTTGACACCAATGTGACCAAGGCGGCAGTGCCATAGGTATGTGGGGCTATCATTATCAATCTTACATCTTTTGGTATTCACACTATGAATGTGTGTAACATCACGTTTGAGATTCATTAAGAATAAACCATTAACCAGCGGAGCATGACCATAAAACATATCTCTCATATAAATAGAACAACCATTATTCTCGGATTTAAATGAGTAGCCATCTCGCATTAAACAAGATCCAGATACAATGTTAATGCTCAAAGCTGGCACTAAATAACAATTATTGAGGTTTAAAACTAATCTCGTAGGTAAATGTAGAGGTAGCGTGCCGACGGCGATCACATCGACCTTGGAACCATTCCCGACGCGCATCGTCAGCTCGTCCTTCGCCAGTCTCCGCTTATTCTGCAGCTCCTGTTTTGAGTTACAAATATGAGCAACTGCACCGGTATCAAATACCCAGGAGCTACTATGAGTACTGGTAAGGTACACATCAATAACATATATATCACATATACCTTTGGTGTTGCCGAACTTCTTGTCCGCTAAGTACTTGGGGCAGTTCCGCTTCCAGTGACCGTTTCCCTTGCAATAAAAGCACTCGGTCTCAGGTTTGGGTCCGTGCTTTGGCTTCTTCCTGGCAACTGGCTTACCAGGCACGGCAACTCCCTTGCCGTCCTTCTTGAAGTTCTTTTTACCCTTGCCTTTCTTGAAACTAGTGGTTTTATTGACCATCAACACTTGATGTCCCTTTTTGATCGCCACCTCCGCTGATTTCAGCATGAAAATACCTCAGGAATGGTTTTCACCATCCCCTGCATATTGTAGTTCCTCAAAAAGCTCTTGTAGCTAGGTGGGAGCAACTGAAGGATTCTGTCAATGACCGCGTCATCCGGGAGGTTAACTCCCAGCTGAGACAAGCAGTTGTGCAACCCAGACATTTTGAGTATGTGCTTGCTGACACAACTATTCTCCTCCATCTTACAACTGTAGAACTTGTCGGAGACTTCATATATCTCGAACCGGGCATGACCTTGGAAAACCATTTTCAGATCTTGGAACATCTCATATGCTTTGTGCTGCTCAAAACGCTTTTGGAGCCCCGGTTCTAAGCTGTAAAGCATGCCGCACTGAACCAGGGAGTAATCATCACTACGCGACTGCCAGCCGTTCATAACGTCTTGAGTTGCAGGGAAAACGGGTGCTTCACCTAGCGGTGCATCTAGGACATATGCTCTTTTGGCAGCTATGAGGATGATCCTCAAGTTCTGGACCTAGTCCGTATAGTTGCTACCATCGTCTTTCAGCTTGGTTTTCTCTAGGAACGCGTTGAAGTTGAGGGCAACATTAGCGTGGGTCATTTGGTCTACAAGACATATTACAAAACTTTTAGACTAAGTTCATGATAATTAAGTTCATCTAATAAAATTATTTAATGAACTCCCACTCAGATAGACATCCCTTTAGTCATCTAAGTGATACATGATCCGAGTCAACCAGATCGTGTCTGATCATCATGTGAGACGGACTAGTCATCATCGGTGAACATCTTCATGTTGATCGTATCTTCTATACGACTCATGTTCGACCTTTTGGTCTCTTGTGTTCCGAGGCCATGTCTGTACATGCTAGGCTCGTCAAGTCAACCTAAGTGTTTTGCATGTGTAAATCTGGCTTACACCCGTTGTATGTGAACGTTAGAATCTATCACACCCGATCATCACGTGGTGCTTCGAAACAACGAACTTTCGCAACGGCGCACTGTTAGGGGGAACACTTTCTTGAAATTATTATGAGGGATCATCTTATTTATGCTACAGTCGTTCTAAGCAAATAAGATGCAAAAACATGATAAACATCACATGCATTCAAATAGTGACATGATATGGCCAATATCATTTTGCTCCTTTTGATCTCCATCTTTGGGGCACCATGATCATCATCGTCACCGGCATGACACCATGATCTCCATCATCGTGTCTCCATGAAGTTCTCTCGCCAACTATTACTTCTACTACTATGGCTAACGGTTTAGCAATAAAGTAAAGTAATTACATGGCGTTATTCAATGACACACAGGTCATACAATAAATAAAGACAACTCCTATGGCTCCTGCCGGTTGTCATACTCATCGACATGCAAGTCGTGATTCCTATTACAAGAACATGATCAATCTCATACATCACATATATTTCATTCATCACATCCTTTATGGCCATTTCACATCACACGGCATATGCTACAAAAACAAGTTAGATGTCCTCTAATTGTTTTTGCAAGTTTTTTACGTGGCTGCTATAGGTTTGTAGCAAGAATCTTTCTTACCTACGCCAAAAACCACAACGTGACATGCCAATTGCTATTTACCCTTCATAAGGACTCTTTTCATAGAATCCAATCCGACTAAAGTGGGAGAGACAGACACCCGCTAGCCAACTTATGCAACTAGTGCATGTCAGTCGCTGGAACCTGTCTCACGAAAGCATACGTGTAAGGTCACTCCGGGCCGCTTCATCCCACGATGCCGCCGAAACAAGATAAGACTAGTAGTGAAAAGTAAATTGACAAAATCGACACCCACAACAAACTTGTGTTCTACTCGTGCATAGAAACTACGCATAAACCTGGCTCTGATACCACTATTGGGGATCGTTGCACAAATTAAAAAAATTCTATGCATCACCAAGATCAATCTATGGAGTAACTAGCAACAAGGGAGAGAGGAGTGCATCTTCATACCCTTGAAGGTCGCGAGACGGAAGCGTTGCAAGAACGCGGATGAAGGAGTCATACTCAAAGCGATTCAGATTGCGGTGGATTCCGATCTTAGCGCCGCACAACGGCACCTCCGAGTTCAACACACGTGCAGCCCGGTGACGTCTCCCGCACCTTGATCCAGCAAGGAGGAGGGAGAGGTTGAGGAAGATGGCACCAACAACAGCACGACGGCGTGGTGGTGATGGAGTGGCAGTTCTCCGGCAGGGCTTCGCCAAGCTCGCGCGGAGGAGGAGAGGTGTTGGGGAGGGGAGGGGCTGTGCCTTGGATGTGGTGTTGTAGCCCTCCCCTCACCCCTCTATTTATAGGGAGAAGGGGGAAGGGGGCCGGCCCCTCTAGATGGGATCTAGAGGGGGGGCGGTGGCCAAGGGGGAGGGGGCTTGCCCCCCCTCCCCCCAAGCAAGGGGGGCGCCCCCCTTAGGGTCCCCCCCCCCTCCCCAACCCTAGGCACGTGGGCCCTAAGGGGGGTGGCGCCCAGCCAACTTAGGGGCTGATTCCCTTCCACCTACAGCCCATAAGGCCCTCCGGGATAGGTGGCCCCTCCCGATGGACCCCCAGAACCCCTCTGGTGGTCGCGGTACAATACCGGTATACCCCCGAACATTTCTGGCGACTGTATGATCACTTCCCATATATAAATCTTCACCTACGGACAATTCTGAAACTCCTCGTGACGTCCGAGATCTCAACCAGGACTCCGAACAACATCTGGTAATCACATACAAATCTTCCTTACAACCCTAGCATCATCGAACCTTAAGTGTGTAGACCCTATGGGTTCGGGAATCAAGCAGACATGAGCAAGACAGCGCTCCGGCCAATAACCAACAGTGGGATCTGGATACCCATGTTGGCTCCCACATGTTCCATGATGATCTCATCAGATGAACTACAATGTCGAGGATTCAAGTAACCCCGTATACAATTCCCTTTGTCAATCGGTACGTTACTTGCCCAAGATTCGATCGTTGGTATCCCAATACCTCGGTCAATCTCGTTACCGGCAAGTAACTTTACTCGTTCCGTAATGCATGATCCCGTGACTAACCACTTAGTCACATTGAGCTCATTATGATGATGCATCACTGAGTGGGCCCAGAGATACCTCTCCCAGTCTCGATTCGTGCCAACCCAACAGATACTTTCGGAGATACCTGTCGAGCACCTTTATAGTCACCCAGTTACGTTCTCATGTTTCATACAACCAAAGCACCCCTATGGTATCCGGGAGTTGCACGATCTCATGGTCTAAGGAAATGATACTTGACATAAGAAAAGCTTTAGCAAACGAACTACACGATCTTGTGCTATGCTTAGGATTGGGTCTTGTCCATCACATCATTCTCCTAATGATGTGATCCCGTTATCAATGACATCCAATGTCCATAGTCAGGAAACCATGACCATCTGTTGATCAATGAGCTAGTCAACTAGAGGCTCCCTGGGGACATTTTGTAGTCTATGTATTCCCACATGTATCACGGTGTCGAGTCAATACAATTACAGCATGAATAGTAGGCAATTACCATGAACAAGGAAATATAATAATAATCATTTTATTATTGCCTCTAGGGCATATTTCCAACAGTAATCTGTGCAATTGCCTTAATAGCCTAGCGTTAGTTTTGGGCTTATTTATTTCCTAGTCTTCTTTTTCCCTGGTTTGCTAGTGGCCGCAACAACCATGGGCCATATACGGACCGTGGTAACCTTGACCCTGCTACGGGCCATAGGATCCATGGGTCTCCTACATGCCATCGATAAATGGGCCTCCAACAGGGTTGTAGAATTGGTGGGCCTCGGGTCATCGGATAAATGGGTCTACATGGGCCATAAACGGGTGCAATTGGTATTGGCCCAGCACGGTAATGGGCCATTAACAAGCCGGAGGACAGTAAATACTTAATTTTGTCACAGGCGTAATGGGTCGTTAATGGGCCAGAATATAGGACGGGCTGGAAACGGCGCAACGGGTTAACAGGTCAGAAATGGGCCGACTCTTGCCAGGGACCAAATTTGGCTCATTAGGGGAACAAGCCAGTAACAGGCCGGAAGTAATCGAGGGTCGGAAAGGAGCCCAAGAACGTATGGGCCTTCAATAGGCTGAAAGTTAACACAGGCTTGAAAAGGCCCATGTGAATCATGGGCCATTAACGGGTACAAAGAAAGTTACTGTTCATTATGGGCTAGAGTCACCGTGGGCCTATAAAGGGCTAAAAGATACAAAGGCCTCATACGGCCCGAAAGACGTCATGGGCCATACATGGGCCGAAAGTGAAACAGGTTGGTGTTATATTCGACGGCCCATATGGCGTTGTTGGGCTGATTTCCATTAGGCCCTAACGGGCGATGAATTACCGGGCCGTAAAATGGGTTATTTGCGAAGAGACCGTTAACAGGCTTTTCATGGGCCGGGCCGCTAACTTTTGACCAAGTCAAATGGGCCGTCTTTGTAAGCTAAATGGGTCAGTGGGGGGCCGTCGCACGTGTCGACATATCATAGGTACCTATCTGACCCACTGACGAGCTGACACGTGTTTCATCCGGCCAATCAAAATTTTACACGTGGAATTTCCCATTGGTCCGGGATGTTAACTGGTTATCGGATCCAAAACCGGACCCAATAGCTTAACAGTCTTTTGTTACGGTGGATGCCACGTGTCGATCACCCTTGACGAAATCACTTCTATGACGCGCGATTTATCGTCATGGAAGTGGACACTTCCATGATGATAATTTTGGTAATGTCTGATACGTCCATTTTGCATCATGCTTTTATATCAATATTTATTGCATTATGGGCTGTCATTACACTTTATATCTCAATATTTATGGCTATTCTCTCTTATTTTACAAGGTTTACCATGAAGAGGGGGAATGCCGGCAACTGGAATTCTGGCTGGAAAAGGAGAAAACGTTGGAAACCTATTCTGCACAACTCCAAAAGTCCTGAAACTCCACGAAACAACTTTTTGGATTTATTAAGAATTTATGAGCGAAAGAAATAGGCCAGGGGTCCCACAACTTGTCCAGGAGACAGGGGGCGCCCCCCCCCCCCTATAGGGCGCGCCCCCTATCTCCCGGGCCCCCTGGTGGGCCTCTGGCATCCATCTTCTGCTATATCATCGCTTTTACCCTGGAAAAAATCGTGGGCAAGCTTACGGGACGAAACTCCGCCGCCATGAGGCGGAACCTTGGCGGAATCAATCTAGGGCTCTGGCGGAGCTGTTCTGTCGGGGACACTTCCCTCCGGGTGGGGGACATCATCACCAATGTCATCACCAACGATCCTCTCGTCGGGAGGGGGTCAATCTTCATCAACATCTTCACCACCACCATCTCCTCTCAAACCCTAGTTCATCTCTTGTATCCAATCTTGTATCCAAAACCACAAATTGGTACCTGTGGTTGCTAGTAGTGTTGATTACTCCTTGTAGTTGATACTTATTGGTTTACTTGCTGGAAGATCATATGTTCAGATCCTTAATGCATATTATTACACATCTGATTATGAACATGGTTATGCTTTGTGAGTAGTTACTTTAGTTCCGGAGGACATGGGTGAAGTCCTGCTATTAGTAGTCATGTGAATTTGGTATTTGTTCGATATTTTGATGAGATGTATGTTGTCTTTCCTCTAGTGGTGTTATGTGAACGTCGACTACATGACACTTCACCATTATTTGGGCCTAGAGGAAGGCATAGGGAAGTAATAAGTAGATGATGAGTTGCTAGAGTGACAGAAGCTTAAACCCTAGTTTATGTGTTGCTTCGTTAGGGGTTCATATGGGCCCATATGTTTAATGCTATGGTTAGGTTTACCTTAATACTCCTTTTTGTAGTTGCGGATGCTTGCAATAGGGGTTAATCATAAGTGGGATGCTTTTCCAAGTTAGGGCAGTACCCAAGTGCCGGTTCACCCACATATCAAATTATCAAAATACCGAACGCGAATCATATGAGCGTGATGAAAACTAGCTTGACGATAATTCCCAATGTGTCCTCGGGAGCTCTTTCCTCATTACTAGAATTTGTTTAGGCTTATCCTTTGCTACATAAAGGATTGGGCCACCTTGCTGTAGTTTATTTACTTTATTTACTTTTTGCTCGTTACTATTTATCCTATCACAAAACTATCTATCACCTACTATTTCAGTGCTTGCAATGAAAACCTTACTGAAAACCGCTTATCATTTCCTTCTGCTCCTCGTTGGGTTCGACACTCTTACTTATCTAAAGGACTATGATAGATCCCCTACACTTGTGGGTCATCAAGACTCTTTTCTAGCGCCGTTGCCAGGGAGTGTAGCGCTTTTGGTGAGTGGAACTTGGTAAGGAAACATTTATTTAGTGTGCTGAAATTTTCTGTTACTTGTCACTATGGAAACTAACCCTTTGAAGGGCTTGTTCGGGGTATCTTCACCCCAACCAGAAGAGCAAATAGATGCTCCTCAACCTACTGAACCTTATGAAAATATTCACTTTGAGATTCCTTCGGGTATGATAGAAAAACTGCTAGCTAATCCTTATGCAGGAGACGGAACATTGCATCCCAATTTACACCATATCTTTGTGGATGAAGTTTGTGGATTATTTAAGCTTGCAGGTATCCCCGATGATGTTGTCAAAAGGAAGGTCTTCCCTTTATCTTTGAAGGGATATGCAATGACATGGTATAGGCTATGTGATGATACGAGATTTTGGAATTATAAGCGACTGAAGTTGGAATTTCACCAGAAGTTCTACCCTATGCATCTTGTTCATCGTGATCGTAATTACATATATAATTCCTGGCCTCGTGAAGGAGAAAGCATCTCTCAATCCTGGGGGAGGCTTAAATCCATGTTATATTCATGCCCCAATCATGAGCTCTCTCGGGAAAAGATTATTCAGAATTTTTATGCTCGGCATTCTCTTGATAATCGTAACCTGCTCGATAGTTCCTGTGATGGTTCCTATATGCTAAAGACTATTGATTTCAAATGGGCCTTATTGGAAAGAATTAAACGCAACTCTGAAGATTGGGGTTCCGACGATGGTAAGGAGTCAGGTATGACACCTAAGTTTGATTGTGTTAAATCTTTTATGGATACTGATGCTTTCCGTGGATTTAGCTCTAAGTATGGACTTAACTCTGAGATAGTACCTACTTTTTGTGAAACTTTTGCTACTCACGTTGATCTCCCTAAAGAGAAGTGGTTTAAATATAATCCTCCTGTTGAAGTGAAAGTAGTTGCACCTATTACAGTCAAAGAAAAGACTATTACATATAGTGATCCCATTATTCCTACTGCTTATGTCGAAAAACCTCATTTTCCTGTTAGGATCAAAGATCATGTTAAAGCTTCGACTGTTGTTCATAAGAGTAATACTAGGACTTATACACCTCCTGAGCAAATTAATGTTGAACCTGGTATTTCTATGATTAAAGATCTCTTGGATGGAGAATTAGATGGGCATGTTATCTCTTTCATGGGTGAAACTGCTAATATTGCTAGACCCGATACTAAGACCCGTAGACCTGTTGTAGGCACGCCTGTTATTTCTGTTAAAATAGGATATTATTGTTATCATGGCTTATGTGATATGGGTGCTAGTGCTAATGCGATACCTTATGATCTTTATAAAGAAATTATGCACGATATTGCACCTGTTGAATTAGAAGACATTGATGTTACTATTAAGCTTGCTAATAGGGACACCATTAAACCTATTGGGATTGTTAGAGATGTTGAAGTCTTGTGTGGAAAGATTAAATACCCTGCTGATTTCCTTGTTCTTGCTTCCCTACAAGATAATTTGTGTCCCATTATTTTTGGTAGACCTTTCTTGAATACTGCTAGTGCTAAGATTGATTGTGAAAAGAATATTGTCACTGTTGGCATAGATGGTATGTCTCATGAGTTTAATTTCGCTAAGTTTAGTAGACAACCTCTTGAAAGGGAACCCCCTAGTAAGGATGAAATTATTGGTCTTGCTTCGATTGTTGTTCCCCCAACTGATCCGTTAGAACAATATTTGTTAGACCATGAAAATGATATGTTTATGAAGGAAAGGGAAGAAATAGACGAAGTGTTCCTTAAACAAGAACCTATGCTAAAACATAACCTTCCTGTTGAAATTCTTGGGTATCCCCCTCCACCCAAGGGTGATCCCGTGTTCGAACTCAAACCCTTACCTGATAATCTCAAGTATGCTTATCTTGATCAAAAAGAAATATATCATGTTATTATTAGTGCTAACCTTTCAGAGAAAGAAGAAAAAAGATTACTGAAAACTCTGAAGAAGCACCGAGCTGCTATTGGATATACTCTGGATGATCTTAAGGGCATTAGTCCCACGTTATGTCAACACAAAATTTCAGTGGAGAAAGATGACAAACCAGTTAGAGATCCTCAAAGACGATTAAATCCCAAAATGAAGGAAGTGGTAAGAAAGGAGATTCTAAAACTCCTTGAGGCAGGTATTATTTATCCCGTTGCTGATAGTGAATGGGTAAGCCATGTCCATTGTGTCCCTAAAAAGGGAGGTATCACCATTGTTCCTAATGATAAAGATGAATTGATCTCGCAAAGAATTATTACAGGCTATAGGATGGTAATTGATTTTCGTAAGTTAAATAAAGCTACTAAGAAAGATCATTACCCTTTACCTTTTATTGATCAAATGTTAGAAAGGTTATCCAAGCACACACATTTTTTCTTCTAGATGGTTATTCTGGTTTCTCTCAGATGCCTGTATCAGCTGGGGATCAATCTAAAACTACTTTTACTTGCCCTTTTGGTACTTTTGCTTATAGACGTATGCCTTTTGGTTTATGTAATGCACCTGCTACCTTTCAAAGATGCATGATGGCTATATTTTCTGATTCTTGTGAAAAGATTTGTGAGGTATTCATGGATGACTTCTCCGTCTATGGATCCTCATTTGATGAGTGTTTGAGCAATCTTGATCGAGTTTTGCAGAGATGCGAAGACACCAGTCTCGTCCTTAATTGGGAAAAGTGTCACTTTATGGTTAATGAAGGCATTGTCTTGGGGCACAAGATCTCTGAGAGAGGTATCGAAGTTGATAAAGCCAAAGTTGATGCTATTGAAAAAATGCCATGCCCCAAGGACATAAAAGGTATAAGAAGTTTTCTTGGTCATGCCGGTTTTTATAGGAGGTTCATTAAGAACTTTTCTAAAATCTCTAGGCCTCTGACTAATTTATTGCAAAAAGATATTCCTTTTGTCTTTGATGATGATTGTGTAGAAGCATTTGAAACACTTAAGAAAGCTTTGATCACAGCACCTATTGTTCAGCCACCTGATTGGAATTTACCTTTTGAAATTATGTGTGATGCTAGTGATTATGCTGTAGGTGTTGTTTTAGGGCAAAGAGTCGATAAGAAATTGAATGTTATCCAGTGTGCTAGCAAGACTCTTGATTCTGCCCAGAGAAATTATGCTACTACTGAAAAAGAGTTCTTAGCAGTTGTATTTGCATGTGATAAGTTTAGACCTTATATTGTTGATTCCAAAGTTACTATTCACACTGATCATGCTGCTATTAAATATCTGATGGAAAAGAAAGATGCTAAGCCTAGACTCATTAGATGGGTTCTCTTGCTCCAAGAATTTGACTTGCATATTATTGATAGAAAGGAAGCTGAGTACCCCGTTGCAGACAACTTGTCTAGGTTAGAGAATGTTCTTGATGACCCACTGCCTATTAATGATAGTTTTCCTGATGAACAATTAGCGGTTGTCAATGCTTCTCGTACTGCTCCTTTGTATGTTGATTATGCTAATTACATTGTTGCTAAATATATACCGCCTAGTTGCACATACCAGCAAAAGAAAAAGTTCTTTTATGATTTAAGACATTACTTCTCGGATGATCCACACCTTTATAAAGAAGGAGTAGATGGTATTATTAGACGTTGTGTGCCTGAGCATGAACAGGAACAAATCCTACGTAAGTGTCACTCTGAATCTTATGGAGGACACCACGCGGGAGATAGAACTGCACACAAGGTTCTACAATCTGGTTTTTATTGGCCTACTCTCTTCAAAGATGCTCGTAAGTTTGTCTTATCTTGTGATGAATGTCAAAGAATAGGTAACATTAGTAGACGTCAAGAAATGCCTATGAATTATTCTCTTGATTGAACCGTTTGATGTTTGGGGCTTTGATTATATGGGACCTTTTCCTGCCTCCAATGGTTATACACATATTTTAGTTGTTGTTGATTACGTTACCAAATGGGTAGAAGCTATTCCAACTAGTAGTGCTGATCATAACACTTCTATTAAAATGCTTAAAGAAGTTATTTTTCCGAGGTTTGGAGTCCCCAGATATCTTATGACTGATGGTGGTTCACACTTTATTCATGGTGCTTTTCGTAAGATGCTTGCTAAGTATGATGTCAATCATAGAATCGCATCTCCTTATCACCCACAGTCTAGTGGTCAAGTAGAGTTGAGCAATAGAGAGCTCAAATTAATTTTGCAAAAGGCTGTGAATAGATCTAGAAAGAATTGGTCCAAAAAACTTGATCATTCATTATGGGCCTATAGGACTGCATACAAAAATCCTATGGGTATGTCTCCATATCAGATGGTTTATGGAAAAGCATGTCATTTACCTCTTGAACTTGAACATAAAGCATATTGGGCTATTAAAGAGCTCAATTATGACTTCAAACTTGCCGGTGAGAAGAGGTTGTTTGATATTAGCTCACTTGATGAATGGAGAACCCAAGCATATGAGAATGCCAAGCTCTTCAAAGAAAAAGTCAAACGCAAACATGATAAGAGGATACAAAAGCATGAGTTTAACGTAGGAGATTATGTGTTATTATTCAACTCTCGTTTAAGATTTTTTGCAGGAAAACTTCTCTCAAAATGGGAAGGTCCCTACGTTATCGAGGAGGTCTATCATTATGGTGCTATAAAGATTAACAACTTCGAAGGCACAAATCTGAGGGTGGTTAATGGTCAAAGAATTAAGCATTATATTTCAGGTAATCCTATCAATGTTGAAACTAATATTATTGAAACCATAACCCCAGAGGAGTACATAAGAGACACTTTCCAGAATGTTCCAGACTCCGAATAGGCGTAGGTACATGGTACGGTAGGTATACCGACTCCAAAACAACTCTAATGGTAATTTTTATCAATTTTGGATTATTTAAGAATTTCAGGAAGAAAGAAGTAGTCCGAAAAGGACACGAGGCTCCCACGAGAGAGGAGGGCCCCCACCCTGTAGGGCGCGCCCCCTGTCTCGTGGGCCCCTCGTGTGCCTCCCGGACTCCGTTTTCTTGTATGTTACGTATTTTGGTCGGTAAAAATTCATTATATATACTCTCGAAGGTTTTGACCACCGTATCACGCAAATATCCTCTGTTTTCATTTCGAGCTGTTACTGTTGCAAATTTGGAACAAGATGTCATCCCAAGATTCGGAGGGAGAGAGCTACATGGCTGACTATATTGCAAATCCAAAAGTATATGGGGATGTGGAACATTATGGCTGGACCACAGAGGAAGAAGAAGACTATGATCCAAAGAGGAAGGAGGAGACAAGCTCCGATGAAGAGGACGATCCACTACCTCAACCTGGTGATATGCATGTGGAGTTCAAGAAGTCAAGCCTCACTAAGGTCCAATCTATCCCACCACGTTTTTTGCAGGACAACAAGGCAGCACTGTGCAAAAAGATAATGAAACTTGAGATCGAGAATGAAGATCTGAGGGAGGAAAACTTTAGCCTCAGACGCAAGCTAGAGAAGAAAAATGCAACAATTCCCACTCCACCATCTCCGAAGAAATAATTACATGGGTATGGGCACTCCCCTTGGCAACCGCCAAGCTTGGGGGAGGTGCCCCGGTATCGTATCACCATCACAGTCCTATCTTTACCGCTTTATTTAGTTCGATCCTTTTAGTAGTATCTTGATCTAGTAGATTGAAGTTTTGATTTCAAGTAGTTTTGAGTTTTGCTTTGTGATCTCTTTATGTAAGCAAGTCCATGTGCTATCTATAATAAAGATTAGTGTTGAGTCAAGGGCTTTGCTATGTTGCTATTATCTTGATAAAGTAGAAGAACAAAAGAGTTCATATTGATCTTATGGATAGTGATAACTTCACATAGAGAAAGTATGAGGCATAAAAATTGTTGAGAGATGATGAACGTAGCCTTGGTCATCGTTGCAATTAATAGGAAGTGATAAGGAAAGAGGGGCTCACATATAGATATATTATCTTGGACATCTTTTATGATTGTGAAGCACTCATTGAGTATGACATGCTAAAAGAGTTGATGTTGGACAAGGAAGACAACGTAATGGTTTATGTTTTCTGACATTTCAGTTAAAGTATATTGTCATTGACCTTCCAAACATGTTGAGCTTGCCTTTCCCCCTCTTGCTAGCCAAAATTCCTTGCACCAAGTAGAGATACTACTTGTGCTTCCGAATATCCTCAAACCCAGTTTTGCCATGAGAGTCCACCATACCTACCTATGGATTGAGTAAGATCCTTCAAGTAAGTTGTCATTGGTGCAAGCAATAAAAATTGCTCCCTTAATATGTATGACTTATTAGTGCAGAGAAAATAAGCTTTGTACGAACTTGTTGTGGAAGTAATAAAAGCGATGGATTGCATAATAAAGGTCCACATACAAGGGGCAATATAAAGTGACATTCTTTTGCATTAAGATTTCGTGCATCAACCCTAAATGCGCATGACAACCTCTTCTTCCCTCTGCGAAGGGCCTATCTTTTATTTTATGTTTTTTCTTTATGCTTGAGTCAAGGTGATCCTCACTTTTCCAATTTTTCATTTTATCCTTTGGCAAGCTCCTCGTGTTTGAAAGATCATGATACATATATCCAATTGGATGTAAGTTGGCATAGGCTATTATTGTTGACATCACCTAAAGGTGAATCCGTTGGGAGGCAACACAATAAGCCCCTATTTTTCTCAGTGTCCGGCTGAAACTCTATAAGCACAAGTATTGAGTGAGTGTTAACAATTATAGGAGACTACAAGATAGTTGAGTATGTGAGCTTGCTGAAAAGCTCTATTATTGACTTTTTCTGAGGTTACCATAAATTGCAATTGCTTCAATGACTGGGATTATAGTTTGTTAGTTCCCAATGAAGATTATGAACCATACTTGACATTGTGAATTGCCTATTACTTGAGCATAAGAAATCATATGACAAAATCTATATATGTTGTTGTTATTAGAATGTTCATGATGTCCTCATGTCCGTATTTTATTTTTATCGACACCTCTATCTCTAAACATGTGGACATATTTCTCGATCTCGGTTTCCGCTTGAGGACAAGCGAGGTCTAAGCTTGGGGCAGTTGATACGTCCATTTTGCATCATGCTTTTATATCAATATTTATTGCATTATGGGCTGTCATTACACTTTATATCTCAATATTTATGGCTATTCTCTCTTATTTTACAAGGTTTACCATGAAGAGGGGGAATGCCGGCAGCTGGAATTCTGGCTGGAAAAGGAGCAAATGTTGGAAACCTATTCTGCACAACTCCAAAAGTCCTGAAACTCCACGAAGCAACTTTTTGGATTTATTAAGAATTTATGAGCGAAAGAAATAGGCCAGGGGTCCCACAACTTGTCCAGGAGACAGGGGGGCGCCACCCCTATAGGGCGCGCCCCCCTATCTCCTGGGCCCCCTGGTGGGCCTCTGGCATCCATCTTCTGCTATATCATCGCTTTTACCCTGGAAAAAATCATGGGCAAGCTTACGGGACGAAACTCCGCTGCCACGAGGCGGAACCTTGGCGGAATCAATCTAGGGCTCTGGTGGAGCTGTTCTGCCGGGGACACTTCCCGCCGGGTGGGGGACATCATCACCAACGTCATCACCAACGATCCTCTCGTCTGGAGGGGGTCAATCTTCATCAACATCTTCACTAGCACCATCTCCTCTCAAACCCTAGTTCATCTCTTGTATCCAATCTTGTATCCAAAACCACAAATTGGTACCTGTGGGTTGCTAGTAGTGTTGATTACTCCTTGTAGTTGATACTTATTGGTTTATTTGCTGGAAGATCATATGTTCAGATCCTTAATGCATATTATTACACCTCTGACTATGAACATGATTATGCTTTGTGAGTAGTTGCTTTAGTTCCTGAGGATATGGGTGAAGTCTTGCTATTAGTAGTCATGTGAATTTGGTATTCGTTCGATATTTTGATGAGATGTATGTTGTCTTTCCTCTAGTGGTGTTATGTGAACGTCGACTACATGACACTTCACCATTATTTGGGCCTAGAGGAAGGCATAGGGAAGTAATAAGTAGATGATGGGTTGCTAGAGTGACAGAAGCTTAAACCCTAGTTTATGCGTTGCTTCGTTACGGGTTCATATGGGCCCATATGTTTAATGTTGTGGTTAGGTTTACCTTAATACTCCTTTTTGTAGTTACAGATGCTTGCAATAGGGGTAAATCATAAGTGGGATGCTTGTCCAAGTTAGGGCAGTACCCAAGTGCCGGTTCACCCACATATCAAATTATCAAAGTACCGAACGTGAATCATATGAGCGTGATGAAAACTAGCTTGACGATAATTCCCAATGTGTCCTCGGGAGCTCTTTCCTCATTACTAGAATTGGTTTAGGCTTATCATTTGCTACATAAAGGATTGGGCCACCTTGCTGCACTTTATTTACTTTATTTACTTTTTGCTCGTTACTATTTATCCTATCACAAAACTATCTATCACCTACTATTTCAGTGCTTGCAGAGAAAACCTTACAGAAAACCGCTTATCATTTCCTTCTGCTCCTCGTTGGGTTTGACACTCTTACTTATAGAAAGGACTACGATAGATCCCCTACACTTGTGGGTCATCAATGTAATGGAACACTTCTACGACAGCACAAGTATGACTATCTTGATTCTGTCATAAAATCATCATGGATGTACATGCATGACAGAAAACGTTACCTACTGTGACAAACACGTATCATCACGGAAGTGTATTTTTTTGTCGTGTACCTCCATACTGAGCAGGCATTCAAAGAAGATTTCCTTCTCTTCTTTGGTAAGAGCATAGCTGGCATGACCCTGATGTATGTTGTCCTTTCCGTGCATACGTTGCTAGTCCTCCTGTGCCTCCGGTGTATCTTGTGTCTTCCCATACACGCCCAAGAAGCCAAGTAGGGTCACGCAAAGTTTCTTCGTCACGTGCATCACGTCGATTGCAGAGCGGACCTCTAGGTATTTCCAATAGGGCAGGTCCAAAAATATAGATTTCTTCTTCCACATGGGTGCGTGTCTGTCAGCGTCATTCGGAACAGATTGTCTGCCAGGACCCTTTCCAAAGATTACCTCCGAATACTTGACCATATCATGTACATCATCACCGGTACAGTGGCGAGGCTTCGTCCGGTGATCTGCCTCACCTTTGAAATGCTTGCCTTTCTTTCTTACGGGATGCCTCCTCGGAAGAACTCGATGATGTCGCAAGTACACATTCTTCTTACAATTATCCAAATATATATTGTCGATATCATCCAAATAGTGCGTGCATGCATGGTATACCTTGTTTGTCTGTCCTGAAAGGTTACTGAGAGCTGGCCAATCATTGATGGTCACAAACAGCAACACATGTAGTTCAAATTCTTCCTGTTTGTGCTGATCCCACGCACGTACACCTTTTTCATTCCACAGCTGTAAGAGTTCTTCAACTAATGGCCTTAGGTACACATCAATGTCGTTGTCGGGTTGCATAGGGCCTTGGATGAGCACTAGTATCTGATACGTCTCCAACGTATCTATAATTTTTGATTGCTCCATGCTACTTTATCTACTATTTTGGACTATATTGGGCTTTATTTTCCACTTTTATATTATTTTTGGGACTAACCTATTAACCGGAGGCCCAGCCTAGAATTGCTGTTTTTTGCCTTTTTCAGTATTTCGAAGAAACAGAATATCAAACAGAGTCTAAACGCAATGAAACCTTCGGGGTCGTGATTTTCCAACTTAACGTGACCCAGGAGACTTGGACCATACTCCAAGAAGCACCCGAGGCGGTCACGAGGGTGGAGGGCGCCCCCCCCCCTGGGCGCGCCCCCTACCTCGTGGGCCCCTTGGAGCTCCGCCGACGTACTCCTTCCTCCTATATATACCTACGTATCCTCGAACGATCAGAAGAGGAGCAAAAAACCTAATTCCACCGCCGCAACTTTCTGTATCCACGAGATCCCATCTTGGGGCCTGTTCTGGAGCTCCGTCGGAGGGGGGATCCACCATGGAGGGCTTCTACATCATCACCATAGCCCCTCCGATGAAGTGTGAGTAGTTTACTTTAGACCTTTGGGTCCATAGCTAGTAGCTAGATGGCTTCTTCTCTCTTTTTGGATCTCAATACAATGTTCTTCCCCTCTCTCGTGGAGATCTATTCGATGTAATCTTCCTTTTGCAGTGTGTTTGTTGAGACCGATGAATTGTGGGTTTATGATCCAGCTTATCTATGGAAAATATTTGATTCTTCTCTGAATTCTTTTATTTATGATTGAGTTATCTTTGCAAATATCTTTGAATTATCTTATTTGGTTTGGCCAACTAGATTGGTAGTTCTTGCAATGGGAGAAGTGCTTAGCTTTGGGTTCAATCTTGCGGTGTCCTTACTCAGTGACAGAAAGAGTTGCAACGCACGTATTGTATTGTTGCCATCGAGGATAACAAGATGGGGTTTTTATCATATTGCATGAATTTATCCCTCTACATCATGTCATCTTGCTTACGGCGTTACTCTGTTTTTACTTAATACTCTAGATGCATGCTGGATAGTGGTCGATGAGTGGAGTAATAGTAGTAGATGCAGAATCGTTTCGATCTACTTGTTTTGGACGTGATGCCTATATACATGATCATCGCCTAGATATACTCATAACTATGCTCAATTCTGTCAATTGCTCAACAGTAATTTGTTCACCCACCGTAGAATACGTATGCTCTCGAGAGAAGCCACTAGTGAAACCTATGGCCCCCGGGTCTATTCTCATCATATCAATCTCCATCACTTTATTTACTTGCTTTGCTTTTACTTTTTACTTTGCATCTTTATACCAAAAATACCAAAAATATTATCTCTATCAGATCTCACTCTCGTAAGTGACCGTGAAGGGATTGACAACCCCTAACCATGTTGGTTGTGAATAGCTATTGTTTTGTGCTGGTACGAGGGACTTGCGCGTGACCTCCTACTGTATTGATACCTTGGTTCTCAAAAATTGAGGGAAATACTTATGCTACTGTGCTGCATCATCCTCTCCTCTTCGGGGAAAACCAACGCAAGCTCGAGACGTAGCAAGAAGGATTTCTGGCTCCGTTGCCGGGGAGGCCTACGCAAAAGTCAAGATACCAAGTACCCATCACAATCCCTATCTCTCGCATTACATTATTTGCCATTTGCCTCTCATTTTCCACTCCCCCACTTCACCCTTGCCGTTTTATTTGCCCTCTCTTTCCCAATCTCCTCTTCTTTTTCCCCTTGCCTTTTGTTTGCTAGTGTGTTAGTTTGCTTGCTTGTCATCATGACTAGTCTTATTTCCTCTCCGTTATCTCCCGAGAATGAAGTGCTAAATTTTAAACAAAGGGAGGGAGAAAATCTAAAAGATGCTTGGTATAGAATTTGCAATGCTCAAAATAGATCTACCAGGAAGCAATCTACTTCAGTTCTTCTTCGCATTTTTTATGTAGGTGCTAATCCTTGGTATAGATATATCCTTGATACCATTACCAGAGGGAATTTTTTGGGTAGCCATACTTTTGATTCCTATAATGCTTTAATAGATTTATTTGGCTCACCTCCTCTTTTGGTTAATGGAACTATGTTAACTTTGGAGCATGTTATGCAAAGTCTTGAAATTATTGAAAACAAAGTTGCAACCATTGAATCCATTGAAAATCTAGATAACAAGATTCATAATCAAATTACTCAATATGGATCTAAGGTAGGAATGAGTTTGAAAAATATTAAGGAGAAAGAACCCATGGTTAATGAAAAAATATATATAGACTCTACTCGAATCGATAAACTTGAGGGTATCATTACCAACTTGGCAACCGCTTTTTCTTCCGTAAAGAATACGCCTAGTCCTCCCACTAAAATTGCCAAGCTTATGTATGTTCCTAAAAATAAGGGTGAATCTTCTAGTAAGGAAAATGCGGATCTTAAATCTATAAGTATTCATCCCGATCCTTTTTTTCTATCATTAAGGAACCATTTGCTACGAATGAATTTTTCAATCTTGTGCCTAAAAATTTGATAATTACTAGAAAGAAAGAAAATTCTAAAGGAGGTAGATGCCTCATTGAAGAATTGCCTACCAAAGATGGCAATACCTAGATCTATCCTCGCTTTTATGCCTAGCTAGGGGCGTTAAACGATAGCGCTTGTTGGGAGGCAACCCAATTTTATTTTGTGTTTTTTGTTTTTGCTTCTGTTTAGGAATAAATAATCCATCTACCTTCTGTTTGGATGTGGTTTTATGTTTTAATTAGTGTTTGTGCCAAGTAGAACCTATAGGATAAGCTATGATGATAGTTGATTTGATTCTGCTGAAAAACAGAAACTTTGCACTCACGAGAAAAAATTCAATAAATCACAAGAACGTGCTTTTGAATTGATTCTTTTTGGTGCTGATCAATAAACAAATTTTCCAGTACGTCCTATTTTGGTTGGAATTTTTAGAGTTCTAGAAGTTTGTGTTAGTTACATATTACTACAGACTGTTCTGTTTTTGACAGATTCTGTTTTGCATGTGTTGTTTGCTTATTTTGATGAATCTATGGCTAGTAAAATAGTTTATAAACCATAGAGAAGTTGGAATACAGTATTTTTAACACCAATTCAAATAAAGAATGAGTTCATTACAGTACCTTGAGGTAGTCTTTTGTTTTCTTTCTCTAAAGGAGCTCACGAGATTTCTGTTGAGTTTTGTGTTGTGAAGTTTTCAAGTTTTGGGTGAATTTTTTTGATGGATTATGGAACAAGGAGTGGCAAGAGCCTAAGATTGGGGATGCCCATGGCACCCCCAAGATAATCCAAGGACACCAAAAAGTCAAAGCTTGGGGATGCCCTGGAAGGCATCCCCTCTTTCGTCCACTTCCATCGGTAATTTACTCGGAGCTATATTTTTATTCACCAACATGATATGTGTTTTGCTTGGAGCGTCTTGTATTATTTGTGTCTTTGCTTGTTAGTTTACCACAATCATCCTTGCTGTACACACCTTTTTTAGAGAGCCATATATGATTTGGAATTTGTTAGAATACTCTATGTGCTTCGCTTATATCTTTTGAGCTTGATAATTTGCCCATAGTGCTTCACTTATATCTTTTTGAGCGTGATAATTTTTTGCTCTAATACTTCACTTAGATCTTTTAGAGCACGGTGGTGGATTTTTTTAAAGAAACTTGATCTCTCATGCTTCACTTAGATTATTTTGAGAGTCGTTAATAGCATGGTAATTTGCTTAGGTGTTCAAGATATGTGAAACTTTTTTTGAGTGCGTTGAATACTAAGATAAGTTTGATGCTTGATAATTGTTTTGAGATATGGAGGTAATAATATCAAAGTCATGCTAGTTGAGTAGTTGTGAATTTGAGAAATACTTGTGTTGAAGTTTGTAAGTCCCGTAGCATGCACGTATGGTTAAAGTTGTGTAACAAATTTGAAACATGAAGTGTACCTGGCTTGTGCATCCTTATGAGTGGCGGTCGGGGACGAGCGATGGTCTTTTCCTACCAATCGTAGTACTTGATTTTTGATGACTTCTAAATTTTTGCAATAAGTATATGAGTTCTTTTAAATAATGTTGAGTCCATGGATTATACGCACTTTTACCTTTCCACCATTGCTAGCCTCTTCAGTACCGTGCATTTCCCTTTCTCACATTGAGAGTTGGCGCAAACTTAGCAGGTGCATCCAAACCCCGTGATATTATACGTTCTATCACACATAAACCTCCTTATATCTTCCTCAAAACAGCCACCATGCCTACCTATTATGGCATTTCCATAGCCATTCCTTGATATATTGCCATGCAACTTCCACCATCATCATCATGACATGCATTACTTTTGTCATATTGCCATTGCATGATCTTGTAGTTGACATCGTATTTGTGGCAAAGCCACCAAGCATTATTTTTATACATGTCACTCTTAATTCATTGCACCATCCCGGTACACCGACGGAGGCATTCATATAGAGTCATACCTTGTTCTAAGTTTCGAGTTGTAATCATTGTGTTGTAATTTATAGAAGTGTGATGATCATCATTATTAGAGCATTGCCCAAATAAAAAAAAGAAAGGCCAAAAAAGGCCAAAAAAAGAAAAGAAAAGGGCAATGCTACTATCTCTTTTTTTCCACACTTGTGCTTCAAAGTAGCACCTTGTTCTTCATGTAGTGAGTCTCATATATTGTGCTTCAAAGTAGCACCATGCTCTTCATGTAGTGAGTCTCATGTGTTATCACTTTCATATACTAGTGGGAATTTTTCATTATAGAACTTGGCTTGTATATTCCTACGATGGGCTTCCTCAAAATGCCCTAGGTCTTCGTGAGCAAGCAAGTTGGGTGCACACCCACTAGTTTTCTTTTTGTTGAGCATTCATAGCTCTAGTGCATCTGTTGCATGGCAATCCCTACTCCTCATGTTGATATCAATTGATGGGCATCTCCATAGCCCGTTGATTAGCCTCGTCAACGTGAGACTTTCTCCTTTTTTTGTCTTCTCCACACAAATCCCATCATCATATTCTATTCCACTCATAGTGCTATATCCATGGCTCACACTCATGTATTGCGTGAAAGTTGAAAAAGTTTGAGATTATTTAAGTATGAAACAATTGCTTGGCTTGTCATCGGGGGTATAGAAGTTGGGAATATCTTTGTGTGACAAAAATGAAGCATAGCCTAACTATATGATTTTGTAGGGATGAACTTTCTTTTGCCTTGTTGTTTTGAGAAGACATGATTGCTTTGATTAGTATGCTTGAAGTATTATTATTTTTTGTGTCAATATGAACTTTTATCTTGAATCTTTCAGATCTGAATATTCATATCACAATGAAGAAGATTTACATTGAAATTATGCCAAAGTATCACTCCGCATCAAAAATTCTTTTTTATCATTTACCTACTCAAGAACGAGCAGGAATTAAGCTTGGGGATGCTTGATACATCTCCAACGTATCTATAATTTTTGATTGCTCCATGCTACTTTAACTACTGTTTTGGACTATATTGGGCTTTATTTTCCACTTTTATATTATTTTTGGAACTAACCTATTAACAGGAGGCCCAGCCCAGAATTGGTGTTTTTTGCCTTTTTCAGTATTTCGAAGAAACAGAATATCAAACAGAGTCCAAACGGAATGAAACCTTCGGGATCGTGATTTTCCAACCAAACGTGACCCATGAGACTTGGACCCTACTCCAAGAAGCGCCAGAGGCGGTCACGAGGGTGGAGGGTGCCCCCCTGGGCGCGCCCCCTACCTCGTGGGCCCCTCGGAGCTCCACCGACGTACTCCTTCCTCCTATATATACCTACGTATCCACGAACGATCAGAAGAGGAGCAAAAAACCTAATTCCACCGCCGCAACTTTCTGTATCCACGAGATCCCATCTTGGGGCCTGTTCCGGAGCTCCGCCGGAGGGGGCATCCACCATGGAGGGCTTCTACATCATCACCATAGCCCCTCCGATGAAGTGTGAGTAGTTTACTTCAGACCTTCGGGTCCATAGCTAGTAGATAGATTGCTTCTTCTCTCTTTTTGGATCTCAATACAATGTTCTCCCCCTCTCTCGTGGAGATCTATTCAATGTAATCTTCTTTTTGCGGTGTGTTTGTTGAGACCGATGAAATGTGGGTTTATGATCCAGCTTATCTATGGAAAATATTTGATTGTTCTCTGAATTCTTTTATGTATGATTGAGTTATCTTTGCAAGTCTCTTCGAATTATCTTATTTGGTTTGGCCAACTAGATTGGTAGTTCTTGCAATGGGAGAAGTGCTTAACTTTGGGTTGAATCTTGCGGTGTCCTTACTCAATGATAGAAAGAGTTGCAAGGCACGTATTGTATTGTTGCCATCGAGGATAACAAGATGGGGTTTTTATCATATTGCATGAATTTATCCCTCTACATCATGTCATCTTGCTTACGGCGTTACTCCATTTTTACTTAATACTCTAGATGCATGTTGGATAGCGGTCGATGAGTGGAGTAATAGTAGTAGATGCAGAATCGTTTCGATCTACTTGTTTTGGACGTGATGCCTATATACATGATCATCGCCTAGATATACTCGTAACTATGCTCAATTCTGTCAATTGCTCAACAGTAATTTGTTCACCCACCGTAGAATACTTATGCTCTCGAGAGAAGCCACCACTATATAGAAAAGGGGGCAATGGTTTAGGCCGGGTCAGCCCATTAGTCCTGGTTCAATCCAGAACCGGGACCAATGGGGGCATTGGACCCGGTTTGTGAGCCCCGGGGGCCGGCTGGGCCACGTGGGCCATTGGTCCCGGTTCGACTGGACCTATTGGTCCCGGTTGGTGGGACGAACCGGGACCAATGGGCCTCGCTCCTGGCCCACCACTATTGGTCCCGGTTGGAGGCAGGAACCGGGACCAAAGGCTGCCCTTTAGTCCCGGTTCGTGGCACGAACCGGGACCAATTAGTTGCCTATATATACCCCTCGCCCGCAAACAGAGCACTCCCAGTGCTCTGTTTTTCGTGGCCGGCAAGGGGAGAGCTTTGTGGTGCTCTAGCTAACCTCCTATGCACACGAGGTGTTCGATGGAATGCCCGAGCCACACTACTTAAGCTTTCTCCTCTCCAAGCTCGACCTCCAAGCTCCATTTTCCTCAATATTTGTCTAGGTTTAGCGGTCCGTCACGTCCCGTCCCCGTCTTCACCGCCGTCGATCGCCCGCGCCGATCTTGTCGCCGGCACCACCGTGGTGAGCCTCTTGTTCTTATCTTCTTTCTGAAAGGAAAAAAATTCTTACTTGTATGTTTATATAGATACTTGTATAATTTTCTTACTTTTATTATTCCATCTTATATAGTGTGATGGTTTTGGTATCCGCCCCCGTCGGCCCTCGTCATGTCTATGATTCGGATGTGGTATATATATTATCTTTTCATAACTATTGGTTCATTTATTGTTTATGATAATTATGCCGACCAACGTGACATGGATTTTATTTATCTAGGAGGTTGTTGAATCGGAAATTCCAACCGACCCTATTGTCGAGAGGTTAAATTTAGTTGAAGAAGAAAACAATTTGTTGAAGGAAAAAATTAGAAAAATTGAGGAGGAGAAGATGATATTGGAGTTGCATGTTGCGGATGTCGTCGATGATCACAAGATCAAGATGGATGCAATGCGCTTGAAGATTAGAAAGATTAGAAAATATGCCATTCATACCGAGGCTTGGTATCATTATGCCGTTGGATCAGTTGTTACATTGGTTGTGATTATGATCGCATTTGTTTTCGCATTGAAATGTTTTACATAGTTTTAGTGTATGGTTTAATTAATTTAGATGCTCTGCAGAGCTTTATGTTGTTAGATGAGAACTATGTATGTACTTTGGTTTTAACGTGATGATGAACTTCTATTAATTTGGTCACTTAATTATCTATTCATGATGTTCTGTAATGATTTTTGACACACTTAATTATATATAATGCACGTAGATGAACCGGCAATGGATGTACGGTTCAAGACACACCTCCGAGTACATTAAGGGCGTGCATGATTTTCTCGAAGTGGCCGAGGCAAACAAGCAGAATGGTTTTATGTGTTGTCCATGCCCTATATGTGGGAATACGAAATCTTACTCTGACCAGAAAATCCTCCACACCCACCTGCTTTACAAGGGTTTCATGCCACACTATAATGTTTGGACGAGGCACGGAGAAATAGGGGTTATGATGGAAGACGGTGAAGAAGAAGAGTACGATGACAACTATGTGCCCCCTGAATACGGTGATGCTACTGAACATCAAGAGGAACCAGACGATGTGCACGATGATGCTGCAACGGGTGAAGCTGCTGAAGATCAAGAGGAACCAGACGATGTGCCCGATGATGATGATCTCCGCCAGGTCATTGTTGATGCAAGGACGCAATGTGAAAGTCAAAAGGAGAAGCTGAAGTTCGATCGCATGTTAGAGGACCACAAAAAAGGGTTGTACCCCAATTGCGAAGATGGCAACACAAAGCTCGGTACCGTACTGGAATTGCTGCAGTGGAAGGCAGAGAATGTTGTGCCTGACAAAGGATTTGAGAAGCTACTGAAAATATTGAAGAAGAAGCTTCCAAAGGATAACGAATTGCCCGATAGTACATACGCAACAAAGAAGGTCGTATGCCCTCTAGGATTGGAGGTGCAGAAGATACATGCATGCCCTAATGACTGCATCCTCTTCCGCGGTGCGTACAAGGATCTGAACACATGCCCGGTATGCAGTGCATTATGGTGTAAGATCAGACGAGATGACCCTGGTGATGTTGACGGCGAGCCCCCCAAGAAGAGGGTTCCTGCGAAGGTGATGTGGTATGCTCCTATAATACCACGGTTGAAACATCTTTTCAGAAACGGAGAGCATGCCAAGTTGATGCGATGGCACAGTGAGGACCGTAAGAAAGACGGGAAGTTGAGAGCACCCGCTGACGGGTCGCAGTGGAGAAAAGTCGAGAGAAAGTACTGGGATGAGTTTGCAAGTGACCCAAGGAACGTATGGTTTGCTTTAAGCGCGGATGGCATTAATCCTTTCAGGGAGCAGAGCAGCAATCACAGCACCTGGCCCGTGACTCTATGTATGTATAACCTTCCTCCTTGGATGTGCATGAAGCGGAAGTTCATTATGATGCCAGTTCTCATCCAAGGCCCTAAGAAACCTGGCAACGACATTGATGTGTACCTAAGGCCATTAGTTGAAGAACTTTTACAGCTGAGGAATGGAAACGGTGTACGTACGTGGGATGAGCACAAACAGGAGGAATTTAACCTAAAGGCATTGTTGTTCGTGACCATCAACGATTGGCCCGCTCTCGGTAACCTTTCCGGACAGACAAACAAGGGATACCACGCATGCACGCACTGTTTACTTGACACCGATAGTATATACCTGGCAAGCTGCAGGAAGAATGTGTACCTGGGCCATCGTTGATTGCTTCCGACCAACCATCAATGTCGAAAGAAAGGCAAGCATTTCAAAGGCAAGGCAGATCACCGGAAGAAGCCCGCCATGCGTACCGGTGATCACGTACTTCCTATGGTCAATGATTTACACGTAATCTTTGGAAAGGGTCCCGGCGGACTAGTTGTTCCGAGTGACGCTGGGGGACATGCACCCATGTGGAAGAAGAAATCTATATTTTGGGACCTACCTTACTGGAAAGACCTAGAGGTCCGCTCTTAGATCGACGTGATGCACGTGACGAAGAACCTTTGCGTGAACCTGCTAGTCTTCTTGGGCGTGTATGGGAAGACACAAGATACAGCTGAGGCACGGGAGGACCTACAACGTTTGCACGAAAAAGATGGCATGCCTCCAAAGCAGTATGAAGGTCCTGACAGCTATGCTCTTACCAGAGAAGAGAAGGAAATCTTCTTTGAATGCCTGCTTAGTATGAAGGTCCCGACTGGCTTCTCGTCGAATATAAAAGGAATAATAAATATGGCAGAGAAAAAGTTTCAGAACCTAAAGTCTCATGACTGCCACGTGATTATGACGCAACTGCTTCCGGTTGCAATGAGGGAGCTTCTACCGGAAAACATCCGATTAGCCATTGTGAAGCTATGTGCATTCCTCAATGCAATCTCTCAGAAGGTGATTGATCCAGAAAACATACCAAGGCTAAGGACTGATGTGGTGCAATGTCTTGTCAGTTTCGAGCTGGTGTTCCCACCATCCTTCTTCAATATCATGACGCACGTCCTAGTTCATCTAGTTGACGAGATTGTCATTCTGGGCCTCGTATTTCTACACAATATGTACCCCTTTGAGAGGTTCATGGGAGTCCTAAAGAAATATGTCCGTAACCGCGCTAGGCCAGAAGGAAGCATCTCCATGGGCCATCAAACAGAGGATGTCATCGGGTTTTGTGTTGACTTCATTACTGGCCTTAAGAAGATAGGTCTCCCTAAATCGCGGTATGAGGGGAGACTGACTGGAAAAGGCACGCTTGGAAGGGACTCAATAATATGCAGGGACGGATATTCTTGGTCTCAAGCACACTACACAGTTCTACAGAACTCTACCTTGGTGACCCCGTATGTCGATGAACACAAGAACAGTCTGCGCGCCAAACACCCGGAGCAGTGCGACGACTGGATTACATGTGAACACATCAGGACTTTCAGCAGTTAGTTGGAAGCACGTACCAGAGGTGACAACCCTGTTTGTGATGAGATGTACTTGTTGTCCAGGGGACCATCTTTGACTGTATTGATTTGGAAAGGATACGAGATAAACGGGAATACATTTTACACGATTGACCAAGATCAAATGACACCAACCAAAACAGCGGTGTCCGCTTTGATGCAACAACCGAGAGGGGAAAGGACACATATTATGGTTATAGAGTGGACATATGGGAACTTGACTACGGACATGATTTTAAGGTCCCTTTGTTTAAGTGCAAATGGGTCAATCTGTCAGGAGGCGGGGTACAGGTAGACCCACAGTACAGAATGACAACAGTGGATCTGAAAAATCTTGGGTACACTAACGAACCGTTCGTCCTAGCCAATGATGTGGCACAGGTTATCTATGTGAAGGACATGTCTACCAGACCGAGAAAGAGAAAAGATAAGGAAGCGAATACATCATACGATGAGCCAAAGTGCCACATAGTTCTTTCAGGAAAAAGGGACATCGTGGGAGTGGAGGACAAGACAGACATGTCTGAAGATTATGAAAAGTTTCATGAAATTCCTCCCTTCAAAGTCAAGGCTGACCCCAGCATCCTGATAAACGATGAAAATTATCCATGGTTACGGCGCAATAAGCAAATGACACAAGTGAAGAAAAAGTGAAGACTTTCTCCCGTAACTATTATGATGATACCATGCCAACTTTGTAACTGACGAGTATGATACCATTGTCCGTTTTGTACATGCACATGCTATGTGGGCCAATTTATGATACCATGCCAACTTTTAACTTTTTTAGAGTTCATTTGAAATGCTTTAATGTCTTATGGTTCGGCCCTCGTAATAATTAAAAATAGCAACAATAAGTATTTTGTTGTAAGTAGAAAAAAAATAAAGCAAGAAAGAAAACAAAAAAACAAAAAAAGTGTTTTCAAATTTGAAAACTAATGGCACTAACAGAAAGTTTATAATTTTCCTAAAACTAAAAGCAAAAAAGAATTGAAAAATAAAGCAAAAAACAAAAGAAAATAAATAATGCAGAAAACAAAACAAAAAAACAACAATAAGTATTTTGTTGTAAGTAGAAACAAAATAAAATAAATAAAGCAAGAAAGAAAACAAAAAACAAAAAAAGTGTTTTCAAATTTGAAAACTAATGGCACTAATAGAGAGTTTATAATTTTCCTAAAACTAAAAGCAAAAACAATTAAAACAAAAAACAAAAAACAAAAGAAAATAAATAATGCAGAAAACAAAACAAAAAAACTAGAAAAAAATAAAAATAGCAACAACAAGTAAAGAAAACAATAAAACAAAAAAAATGCCTCCTACTGGCCCCCCACGACCTGAATACGACATGAAACCCTACTATGGGCCAGGATTCAGGCCCGCAGAAGGCCCAGAAGGCCCATCAGGCAAAGCTATAGCAAGTAGGCCCAAAAGCCTGCGGTGGAGAGGAGATCGAGAGGGGTGCGGCAGTGGGGCTTATAAACCACTGCGCGCCCCTCTCAACTAGCGAGGTGGGACTAAACTTTGGCCCCGATGTGGGCAGCACAGGGGCCTTTGGTCCCGGTTGGTGGCACCAACCGGGACCAAAGGGGGGGCATTACTCCCGGTTGGTGCCACCAACCGGGACCAAAGGTCGCCGCTTCCCGCCCTTTGAGCTGCTGAAAAGAGGCCCATTGGTCCCGGTTGGTGGCACCAACCGGGACTAAAGGGGGCATTAGTCCCGGTTGGTTTCACGAACCGGGACAAATTCTCTTCATATATAACTAGTACTTAGCAGTTTCTCCAAAATCCATCCCTTTCTTCTCCGCCCGATACACGACGCCCGGCCGCTGCTCTGCCTCGTCGTCGCCGCCGCCTCCGACGCCGTCAGGCTGCTCCACCTCGTCGTCGCCGCCGCCTCCGACGTCGTCAGGCTGCTCCACCTCGTCGTCGCCGCCGCCTCCGACGCCGTAGTCAGGCTGGTCCACCTCACCGTCGCTGCCGCCCTCGACGCCATCTGCCCCGACGCCGGCGCCGCTCCCCGCGCCCCGACGCCGCCCGCCGTGCCCCGCCACCCCCCTGTGAGCACCTGCCTCGCGCCCCTGCCTTGCCTGCTCCTACACCCCTGCCCCGCCCCGCCAGCGCCTCGCTCCTGCATCTGTTTTTTATTAGTTTATTTTTTTTCATATATATATATAATGTATGTGTATGTATGTGGCTATATGTTTTTGTTCATATGTTGCTATATGTTTTTTTATTAGTTTATTTTTTTGTTCATATGTGACGTATATGTGTATGTGGCTATAATGTATATGTGTATGTGATGTATATGTATATGTGTATGTGTATATGTATATGTGTATGTGGCTAGAATTTACTAAATAATATATGTTAAAAATCTTTTTTTGTTCATAGAAAGTTTTTTGTTCATATATAGAAAGTTACAATTTTAGAAAAGTTTTATATATGCAAAAGTTACAATTTTAGAAAAAGATGGATAGGAAAGAAGAAAATAATAATGAGGAAAGAAAGAAGAAGAGGAGAGGAAAAGAAGAGGAGAAATAAATAAGAAGAAGAAAAAAGAAGGAAAAGAAGAGGAGAAGAAGAAAGGAATAGAGGAGAAGAAAAAAAATAGAAAAAAATTCTATTTTTTCTTCTTGTCCTCTATTCCTTTCTTCTTCTCCTCTTTTTTTTATTCTTCTTTTTCTTCTTCTTCTTCCTTCTTTCCTTCTTCCTCTTTTCTTCTTCTTCGCCGTCAGGCTGCTCGCCTTCGCCCTCGCCGCCGCCCCCTGTGAGCACAGCCTGCTCCCGCACCCCTCCCGTCCCGCGCCCCTGCGCGGCCACCACGCCGCCGCCCCTGCCTGATACCCCCTCCCCAATAACATTATTTTCCGAATAGAGGAGAAAGAAGAAACTTCAACACGAGGGGGGGTACCGATACGCCCTCCCCGATAACATTATTTTCCCATGTATATGTATATCGCGTCATTGTCGATATAACCCCCTCGAGATAACTTCGACATGAGGGGCGGTCGATATATATACCCCCTCTCGATCATGATAACCTATACAACGGCAGCACCCCCCTCGGCCCTCTCGCTCGACCAAAACTCTCGAGGCCACCCAAACACTAGAGAGAAAACGATGTTGGTATCCTACCCCCTCCCGCCGCGCCCCTACCCGACAAATTAACTCTCTCGAGGCCACCCAAATTTACCAAGTTAAAAGAGTGTTGTCGTCGAGGCCACCCCAAACCCTTGAAGCGTTGTTGTGTCGAGGTGACCCCAAACCCTAGAGAAGCAGCGTCGAGGCCACTAACATGATTCCTTATTGTGATTAGCTAGCTAGTTCTACGTTTGCCACTAATATATATATATCCATCTGTACCATGTTTGAATAATAATTGACATGTTGTAAATATTTGCAGAAACTATGGAGCACTCCTGAGACGAAGAAACAGAAGCGATGTTGGGGACATAATCGCAAATGGAAGTGATGAAGTTGCGTCGTTTCTCCTCGACACCGATGGTTCGCTGGAAGAACTGGGTGAAGAAGAGGGCTATGTTCATGATGGCTTCGGCCCATTAATGCCGGTACAAGAAGAGGACTATGTTCATGATGGGTTCGGTGAAACAATGGAGGTACAAGAAGGGGACCGTGCTGACTGATCCGGTGACCGAACCGAGTCTGGCTAGGTATATATATATTAGTTAAGCCCGTGCTAACTAGTTAATTGATGCTTCCATTGTTTTAGTATATGTACACATATTAATTACTCTTGTCTTTCTTCCTTATAATTTCTAGCCCTCCGGATCGAGCACAACTTCGGTAAGGAGACGATGCCCGAAGAAAAAGTTGAGCTCGGATGAAAAGTTTGAGATCATAGAAATCGCGCCCGACGGTGAACCGATTGAACCCATCCGGACAAGGAAGGCATTTTCTGCTCAGTGTGGGGTTCTTGTTAGGGACAAGATCCCGATCAGCATCCAGCAATGGTATAAGCCTAAGGAGGAAGACCCTGAGGTGTCTTATGTCAATGATATGCAGAAAGAAGATCTTTGGACTGAGCTGAAAGCAAATTTCACCCTACCGCCAGAGGAGGATCCGGAGAAGCCAGTTAAAGAGCAATTAATCAAGTCTTGTGCTCTTAAGAAGATGGCAACCCTAATGAGGAGGTGGAGGAAAGAGCTGAACCAGTTTGTCGAAAAAAAAAGACACCAGAATTCATCGGCAAATATGAGAAGATCAAAGATCACTGGCCCGCATTTGTGGCCCACAAGACATCGGAAAAGAGTAAAAAGATGTCGGCGACAAACAAGAAAAATGCTGCGAAGAAGAAGCTTCACCATCGCACGGGGTCAGGTGGCTACCTCAAAGCCCGGCCTAAGTGGTCCAAGGCTGAGCATGATCTGCTTGAAAAAGGGATCGAACCAGAGACAATGTACTGGCCAGACCGTTGCCGGACTTGGTTCTTCGGGGCTGGCGGAACCTTGGACCCTGTAACAGGGAAGTGCCAGTGGACGGACGAGCCTTCGACACTATATCGATGTAGCGCAGCGAGGGACGTTCCTTCCAAACAGGGAGAAGGACGAGCTCACAATGGCCCTTGGGAATCCTGAGCACCCTGGACGGACACGAGGCACGCCAGGCTCCATACCGTGGAAGGTTGGTTTTCCGGGCACAGGGGGTTACAAAATCCACGAGAGGAGGAAGAAACTGGAGCAGGACCAACTGCAGGCGCTGCACGAAAGGGTAATGGGGCTAGAGGAACGAGAAGAGGAACGAGAAGCAGTAGATCGCAGCAAACGACCTGCCGAAGCTTCCCTCGAAGCTACCCCGCCATCTCAGCGGAGAAGCAGCTTGGCTTCCACCGAGCTGCTTCAGCCGGAGCATGTCTTGACGGCTCCTGCCAGCTATCCCGTGGATGGTATCACGGAGTCTCAACATTGCCACATTACGGCGCGATGGATGAATTTGAAGGTCAAGGCGGCTGTTGGCCAAGTTTATCCTAGTGGACCCGGCACAACTTATCACTGCCAGCTGATTCCAGAAGGATATGCTAAGGTGATGGTGGATGAAATAACAGAGTGATTTGAGGACCTCCCGCTTGAGCACCCTACCGGTGAAGGGGATACTAGGCTGGGTTCTGCTTTGAAGACTCCATGCCTATGGCGGAAGGATCTCATCAACCTTCCAAACTGGACGCCTCCGCCTCCTGCTTCTCCGGCGAGTCAGGGCATTCCGCCTCCTCCTCCTACTCCAGCGAGTCAGGGCACTCCGCCTCCTCCACCGCCTCCTCCTCCGGCGAGTGACGATCAGGGCACGCGTGGCGGCACTCCGCCTCCTTCTCCGGCGCGTGGCGGCACTCCGCCTCCTTCTCCGCCTGCGCCGGCGCTCCCGAGCAGCCAGCAGCCTCCTCCTTCTCTGCCTCGCCAGCAAGGGCGGAAGAGACCCGCCGCTGCTCCGTCGCGTCGTACTCCTTCTCCTCCGCCTCGTAAGCAAGCGCGAAAGAAGACAGACGCTGCAGCCACTCCGTCTGCTCCGGCGTCTAGCAGCGCAACCAGAGGCGGGAGGCAATACAAATATGGTCCATCTCTCAAGCCTATAGAGAAGTTAACGTACGAGAGGTCAGAGGAGGAAAACGATACGATTGTGCAGACCCATGTGAAGGAGTTCTTTGAAGGGGTGAAAGCAAAGAGACATCCACCTCCGGAGGAGAAGGTAGATCCGGTGAAAGCAAAGTGCACTATCGATGCCCTGAGGAAACCACCAAAGTCTCTGCCGAGAACCAACTATGAGCGCATTACTGAACAGACATATCTCCAAGCCCAGCGTTCGGGAACTACTGTCAGTGATAAAAGGTTAAAAGAACGAGCAAAGGGGAAAAAATTTCCCAGCTCGGCAAACAAGCACAGCAATCGTGCCCCCCGCTCAATGTGTCTAATGCTCCGGGGACGGTGGCCGGTTATCGCAATCTTGAAGATTACCTGCCTGACAATGCACTTCCTGATTTCATGGCGGTGGACGAACACGGATACGAGTATGGGAAGCCTCTCGTCAAAGATGAAAAATCACTGACAACAATGATGCGAAGATTCCATAGTTGGTACATGAAAATCTGCAGAGAGTCTGAGGGGACGAACAGTTTGTATCTGAACATTAAAGAGGAGCACGACCTCGTTTCAAGTGATCTGTTGTGTGTTCCATTTGATGAGTTCTTCGCGTTCTTCAATCAAAAGGCCCTCGATAAATTAATGGTCTTTTGCTACTGCCTGTAAGTACTATTTATGTCATCAAGTTTCTATATATAGCTCAGCTCTTTCATTGCATGTATTTATAATTAATTATCCTCAATATATTATGCAGATTGAAGATCGTCGAGTGCAAAAAACAAGAAATTTATGATATTGGGTTCATTAACACAAATATCATAGTTGTATTTCTGGTTGAAAAGAACGTCAAAGAGGCCGAGGACAACTTGCTACGATCGTTGATCAAAAATCAAAACAAAGATACCATACTCTTTCCTTACAATGGCAATTGAGTGTTACCGTCGTGTGCATATTCAGTTTCGCTTATTACTCGAGTGAGGTTATAGTAATGTAATTGATGAGTTATGCATGCGTGCGCATGTAACACTATATTCTTCTGGAGATTAAGCTTGAGCGGGGACTAGTAACCGTCTTAGACTCGAGACGGAAAGATCCCGAAACCTATGCGGACATGACTGAAATGCTCAGCAAGTAAGTTCAATCGATCATTATCGCATCATATCGGCAACTTTTTGTTCATTTCCTGATATCTCAAGTAATAATAATTATTTTCTTTGTCTTGCAGGGTTTGGAAACAGTTCACCGTAGAAGCTCCAGGGCTGCCGAAGGAGCTGCGATATACATACCCGAAAGTAAGTACTACAGGGCTAGCTAGTTGCGCGCATCTCCCGTTGATTCTATAGCTATACTGTCATCAATGCCATTTATAATGCTTCATTATCAGTTTGATTGACCTCTATTTCTCGTAAAGTGCTTGTGGCAGGAGGAAGAGAATGATTTCTGTGGATACTACGTGTGCGAGTTCATCCACACCGCGACTTTGAAAAACAAGCGGGGCTACTCTAAAAGACAATATGAAGTGCATAAGCAATAATATTCACAATTTAATTTTATTACACCATCATTTCTGTTGAGTTTAATTCATATATATGTATTAATTAACCCCCTTCTTCAAATTAGACGTGGCAGATGCGGAATGAACTCCTAGAACCAGATCGCATGAAAGCAATTCAAGAGGAATTGGCGGGATTCTTTCTTGACCACATCATCAGTAAAGCCGGAGAATACCATGTGGAAATTGATTTCAAATGCTAGGGGTTTGTAATTAAGAGATCTTATACATATTGTACATGTATGTAGCCAGTAGCGTCGGATACATGATACGAAAACTTGTTGTTCGACCAAACTCTCGGAGAAGGAGAGTCGATCAATCACTTCTCTCGGTATGCATGACGAACTTCTGTACTGAATGGTTCTCACGATCACTTATGTATATATAGTACGTAGCGTCGACCAAGCACGGACATAAGAGAGGACACTTCTCTCTATTAATTAGCTAGCTAACACAATATATGAAACATCTAAATTAACCCCCCAAAACCCCCAACCCCTCCTCCTTTCAAAAAAAAACCCCAGCCACTGGAATGCTGACGCGTGGATGCCTTTTGGTCCCGGTTGGAGCCACCAACCGGGACCAAAGGCCCCTGACTGGGCTCGGCGCACAGGGCCACGTGGAGGCACATTGGTCCCAGTTCGTGTTTGAACCGGGACTAATGAGTGGAGGTATTAGTAACGACCCATTAGTCCCGGTTCGTGAACCGGGACTAAAGGCCCTTACGAACCGGGACTATTAGGTGTTTTTCTACTAGTGCACTAGTGAAACCTATGGCCCCCCGGTCTATTCTCATCATATCAATCTCCAAAAATATTATCTCTATCAGATCTCACTCTCGTAAGTGACCGTGAAGGGATTGACAACCCCTAATCGCGTTGGTTGCGAATAGCTATCGTTTTGTGCAGGTGCGAGGGACTTGCGTGTGACCTCCTACTGGATTGATACCTTGGTTCTCAAAAACTGAGGGAAATACTTACGCTACTGTGCTGCATCATCCTCTCCTCTTCGGGGAAAACCAACGCATGCTCGAGACATAGCAGTATCATAATGAACTTCAGCTTCATGCACAACCAAGGAGGAAGGTTATACATACATAGAGTCATAGGCCAGGTGCTATGGTTGTTGCTCTGCTCCCCAAAAGGATTAATGTCATCTACGCATAGGCCAAACCATATGTTCCTCGTGTCACCTGCAATGTCCTCCCAATACTTTCTCTCGATTATTCTCCACTGCGACCCGTCAGCTGGTACTCTCAACTTCCCATCTTTCTTATGGTCTTCTCTGTGCCATCGCATCAACTTGGCATGCTCTTTGTTTCGGAACAAACGTTTCAGTGTGGTATTATAGGAGCATACCACATCACCTTGGCAGGAATCTTCTTCTTGGGGCGCTCGCCCTCGACATCACCAGGGTCATCGCGGTTGATCTTATTGCGCAATGCACCGCATACCAGGCACGCGTTCAAATCCTCGTACTCACCGCGGTAGAGGATGCAGTCGTTAGGGCATGCATGTATATTCTGCACCTCTAATCCTAGAGGGCAGACAACCTTCTTTGCTTCATACGTACTCTTGGGCAATTCGTTGCCCTTGGAAGCATCTTCGTTAACATCATCAACAATTTTCCAAATCCCTTGTCAGACACACCATTCTCTGCCTTCCATTGCAGCAATTCTAGTGTGGTGCCCAACTTTTTCTTGTCAGGTTCGCAATCCAGGTAAAACAATTTCTTGTGATCCTCTAACATGCGCTGCAACTTCTTCTTCTTCTTTTCACTTGCGTAGTTTCTCTTTGCATCGGCAATGGCCCGACCTAGATCATCAGCGGGCTCATCTGATGCCTCTTATTCAGCTTCTTCCCGCATTGCCGGCTCAGCTTCTTCCCCCATTGTTGCACCATCGTATTCAGGGAACCCATGGCCAGGATAGTTGCCGTCGTCCTCTTCTTCTTCATTGTCTTTGATCATAACCCCTCGCTCTCCGTGCTTGGTCCAAACATTAGTGGGGCATGAAACCGTACTCAAACAGGTGGACGTGAATGGTTCTTGACTTAGAGTAATTATGGGGAGAGCACATGCAGGGCATAAAACCATCCGCCCGCTTGTTTTCCTCAGCCGCAAGTAGAAACGTATGCACGTCGTCAATGATCTGGGGAGAGCATCGTTCATCGCACATCCATTAGTAGAAAAAGGGTCAAATTTGAAGCACATTAGTGCCGGTTTGATTTTGAGCCAGCACTAATGTGACCATTAGTGCCGGTTCCAACGGCTAGCCGGCCTCTCTCATTAGTACCAGTTTGTGGTGAAACTTTAGCACCGGTTCATGCCACGAACCGGTACTAAAGTGAGTAGTGGTAGGATATTGTCAGTCTGGGGCCCCTCTAGTACCTTCAGTACCGGTTTGTGTTACGAACCGGTACTAAAGGTCGTCCTACATAAACCCTTTGCCCACCCGAGCTCGCTCTGTTCTTCCCCTTTCCCCTCTCCTCCTCTGTTCTTCCCCTCTTCCTCGAGCTCATCACACATTTTGCCCAAAATTTGTCAACATTTGAAGGCCCCCATCCATTCAAATGATCACAAAGGTTAGCAACTTTGTCCTTTCATCTCTCATTGCTAGATTAGCTCTTGCAATGCTTTGTATAGTGATTAATTTGTGAGTTTAGTAATTTGGAAGGAATTATATATGCTAGTATTTGATTTATATGCAATTTGAGGTCAAAATAACACTTAGTTTGAATATGTAGGTGTGGTTTACTTAGTACCTTCTAAATCTCCGTCGTAACCACCGTCGATCACCCACACCGTCCCGTCACCGGCACCACCTTGTGGTGAGGCTCTTGTTCATGAATGTTTTACATTACCAAATTGAGGTTGGTGTGATTTGGATATATAGTTACTCGTATAATTATCTTAGCCGTACGTTGTTTGTTATACATAGTGCCATGGTTTTGATATCCGTCCCTGTCGGCCCTCGTCCTTGTTATCATTCGGATGTGGTATATTCTCTTTTAAAACTAGTTGTTGCATTTCGTGTTTATGACAAATTATGCCCATCAAGTTGACATGGATATTTTTATCTAGGAGGTATGTGAACCGGAAATTCCAACTGACCCTATTGTCGAGAGGTTAAATTTAGTTGAAAGAGAAAACGAGTATTTGAAAGAAAAATTGAAAAGAATTGAGGGGGAGAAGATGGAATTGGAGTTGCATGTTGCCGATGTCGTCGATGATCCCAAGATCAAGATGGAGAAAATGCGCTTGAAGATTAGAAAGATTAGAAAATATGCCATTGATAGTGAGGCTTGGTATCATTATGTTGTTGGATCAATTGTTACCTTAGTTGCAATCTTGATCGCATTTGTTGTTGCATTTAAATGGTTTAGCTAGAGAGTTATTTGTTTGTTGCATTTAAGTGTTGTATGAACTATATATATATATATATATATATATATATATATATATATATATATATATATATATATATGTATGTATGTATGAACTTTATGTATGAACTTGTATTAATTTGGTCTTTTCGGTGTTGTGAAATGAAGATGACCAACTAAGGATGTATGATGACCGATGCTCTCCCGAGTTCATTTACGGCGTGCATACTTTTCTGCTTGCCGCTGTGGCAAACAAGCGGGCGGATGGTTTTATGCCTTGTCCATGTGCTGGCTGTAAGAATGGTCACAATTACTCAACGTCAAGAACCATTCACATCCACCTATTTGAGTCTGGTTTCATGCCCCACTATAATATTTGGACCAAGCACGGAGAAAGAGGGGTTATAATGGAAGACAATGAAGAAGAAGAAGACGACGACAGCTATCCTGGCCATGGGTTCCCTGAATATGATGATACAACAATGGGGGAAGAAGCTGAGCCGCTAATGCGGGAAGAAGTTGAAGAAGAGGCATCAGATGAGCCCGCTGATGATCTAGGTCGGGCCATTGCCAATGCAAAGAGAAATTGCTCAAGTGATTTGGAGAAGAAGAAGTTGCAGCGCATGTTAGAGGATCACAAAAAATTGTTGTACCCGAATTGCAAAGCTGACAAAAAAAAAGTTGGGCACCACACTGGAATTGCTGCAATGGAAGGCAGAGAATGGTGTATCTGACAAGGGATTTGGAAAGTTGCTGGTAACGATATATAATATGCTTCCAAAGGAAAACGAATTGCTCGAGAGTACGTATGAAGCAAAGAAGGTTGTCTGCCCTCTAGGGTTAGTGGTGCAGAAGATACATGCATGCCCTAATGATTACATCCTCTACCGCGGTGAGTACGAGGATTTGAATGCTTTCCCGGTATGCGGTGCATTGTGTTATAAGATCAGTCGCAATGACCCTGGTGATGTCGAGGGCGAGCGCCCCAGGAAGAAGATTCCTACCAATCTGATGTGGTATGCTCCTATAATACCACGGTTGAAACATCTGTTCCAAAACAAAGAGCATGCGAAGGCGATGCGATGGCATGGAGAAGACCGTAAGAAAGACGAAAAGTTGAGAGTACCCGCTGACGGGTCGAAGTGGAGAAAAATTGAGAGAAAGTACTGGGAGGAGTTTGCAGGTGGCCCAAGGAACGTATGGTTTGGTCTAAGCGCAGATGGCATTAATCCTTTTGGGGAGCAGAGCAGCAACCATAACACGTGGCATGTGACTCTATGTTTGTATAACCTTCCACCTTGGTTGTGCATGCAGCAGAAGTTCATTATGATGCCAGTGCTCATCCAAGGCCCTAAGCAACCCGGCAACGACATTGATGTGTACCTAAGGCCATTAGTTGAATAACTATTATAGTTGTGGAATGGAAAAGGTGTACGTGCGTGGGATGAGCACAAACAGGAAGAATTTGACCTAAAGGTGTTGCTGTTCGTGACCATCAATGATTGGCCTGCTCTCAGTAACCTTTCAGGACAGACAAAGAAGGGATACCGCGGATGCACACACTGTTTGGATGATACCGATAGTATATATTTGGATAGTTGTAGGAAGAATGTGTACCTGGGACATCGTCGATTTCTTTCGAGCAGGCATCCCGTAAGAAAGAAAGGCAAGCATTTCAAAGGTGAGGCGGATCACCGGACGAAGCATCGCCACCGTACTGGTGCTGATGTACATGATATGGTCAAGGATTTGAAGGTAATCTTTGGACAACCTGCTCCAAAGGACGCTGACGGACGCGCACCCATGTGGAAGAAGATATCTATATTTTGGGACCTGCCCTATTGGAAAGACCTAGAGGTCCGCTCCGCAATCGACGTGATGCAAGTGACGAAGAATCTTTGTGTGGCCCTGCTTGGCTTCTTGGGCGTGTACGGGAAGACAAAAGATACACCAGAGGCACGGGAGGACCAGCAACGTATGCATGGAAAAGACGGCATACATCAGGGTCAGGCCAGCTACGCTCTTACCAAAGAAGAGAAGGAAATCTTCCTTGAATGCCTGCGCAGTATGAAGGTACCGTCTTGCTTCTCGTCGAATATAAAGGAAATAATAAATATGGCCGGGAAAAAGTTCCAGAACCTAAAGTCTCATGACTGCCACGTGATTATGACGCAACTGCTTCCGGTTGCATTGAGGGGGCTTCTACCGGAACACGTTCAATTAGCCATTGTGAAGCTATGTGCATTCCTCAATGCAATCTCTCAGAAGGTAATCGATCCAGAAATCATACCAAGGTTACAGAATGATTTGGTGCAATGTCTTGTCAGTTTCGAGTTGGTGTTCCCACCATCCTTCTTCAACATCATGACGCACGTCCTAGTTCACCTTTGCGAAGAGATTAACGTTTTGGGTCCTGTATTTCTAAACAATATGTTCCCCTTTGAGAGGTTCATGGGAGTCTTGAAGAAATATGTTCATAACCGTGCTAGGCCAGACGGAAGCATCTCGAAGGGCCATGAAAATGAGGAGGTCATTGAGTTTTGTATTGACTTTATTCCTGACCTTAAGCCGATTGGTGTTCCTGAATCGCGGCATAAGGGCAGACTAGATGGAAAAGGCACGCTAGGAGGGGATCAAATAATATGTATGGACGGGCATTCTCTCACTAAAGCACACTACACAGTTCTACAGAATTCCGCCTTGGTGGCTCCGTATATGGAGGAACACAAGAATTTTCTACACTCCAAACACCCGGAGCAGTCTGACGACTGGATTACACGTGAACAAACCAGGTCTTTTGCCGGTTGGTTGCAGAAACGTGCCATGCATGATGGCGATATTGAAGATGTCCTGTACTCGCTATCCCATTTACCATCTTCGAATATAATGACTTTCAAAGGGTACGAGATAAATGGGAATACATTTTACACGATCGCGAAGATAAGAAGAGCACCAACAAAAACAGTGGTGTCCGCTTTGATGCAACAACCAACACGGGAAAGGAAACATATTATGGTTACATAGAGGACATATGGGAACTTAACTATGGAGGTGGTTTGAAGGTCCCTTTGTTTCGGTGCAAATGGGTCAATATGACAAGAGGCGGGGTAACGGAAGACCCGCAGTACGGAATGACAATAGTGGATCTCAACAATCTTGCATATGCAGACGAACCATCCGTCATAGCCCATGATGTGGCGCATGTTTTTTATGTGAAAGACATGTCTACCAGGCCGAGAAAAAGAAAAGATAAGGAAGCGAATAGATCATATACGATGAGCCAAAGCACCACATAGTTCTTTCAGGGAGAAGAAACATTGTCGGAGTGGATGACAAGACAGACATGTCAAAAGATTATGAAAAGTTTGATGAAATTGCTCCATTCAAAGTGAATATTAACCCGAGCATCCAGTTAAATGATGAAGATTGTCCATGGCTACGGCGCAAAGGGACACACGCGAAGAAAAACTTTCACACCCAAAGATCTGGCATGTGATCGGCTTCACTATCATCACTTTCTTCTGTGTTTCACACCCAGGACGGAATCTCTATAATAGTTAGGGTAGTTATGTGTTTTGGCATTTGAAACGCGAAGAAATTTTATGTGCAAACAAATTCTTTCATGCATTTGAAACGCTAAATGTGTTGGAAATATGCCCTAGAGGCAATGATAAATAAGGTATTATTATATTTCCTTGTTCATGATAATCGTTTATTATCCATGCTATAATTGTATTGATAGGAAACTCAGATACATGTGTGGATACATAGACAACACCATGTCCCTAGCAAGCCTCTAGTTGACTAGCTCATTGATCAATAGATGGTTACAGTTTCCTGACCATGGACATTGGATGTCATTGATAACGGGATCACATCATTAGGAGAATGATGTGATGGACAAGACCCAATCCTAAGCCTAGCACAGAGATCGTGTAGTTCGTATGCTAAAGCTTTTCTAATGTCAAGTATCTTTTCCTTAGACCATGAGATTGTGCAACTCCCGGATACCGTAGGAATGCTTTGGGTGTACCAAATGTCACAACGTAACTGGGTGACTATAAAGGTGCACTACAGGTATCTCCGAAAGTGTCTGTTGGGTTGGCACGAATCGAGACTGGGATTTGTCACTCCGTGTAAACGGAGAGGTATCTCTGGGCCCACTCGGTAGGACATCATCATAATGTGCACAATGTGACCAAGGGGTTGATCACGGGATGATGTGTTACGGAACGAGTAAAGAGACTTGCCGGTAACGAGATTGAACAAGGTATCGGTATACCGACGATCGAAGCTCGAGCAAGTATAATACCTCTAGACAAAGGGAATTATATACGGGATCGATTGAGTCCTTGACATCGTGGTTCATCCGATGAGATCATCGTGGAACATGTGGGAGCCAACATGGGTATCCAGATACGGCTGTTGGTTATTGACCGGAGAACGTCTCGGTCATGTCTGCATGGTTCCCAAACCCGTAGGGTCTACACACTTAAGGTTCGATGACGCTAGTGTTATAAAGGAAGTTTGTATGTGGTTACCGAATGTTGTTCGGAGTCCCGGATGAGATCCCGGACGTCACGAGGAGTTCCGGAATGGTCCGGAGGTAAAGATTTATATATGGGAAGTCCTGTTTTGGTCACCGGAAAAGTTTCGGGTTTTATCGGTAACATACCGGGACCACAGGGAGGGTCCCGGGGGTCCACCAAGTGGGGCCACCGGCCCCGGAAGGCTGCATGGGCCAAGTGTGGGAGGGGACCAGCCCCAGGTGGGCTGGTGCGCTCCGCCACAAGGGCCCAAGGCACCTAGGGTTTGGGGAGGGGGTGCTTCCACCTAACTTGGGGGGCAAGTTTCCCCCCTCTCCCCCCTTGGCCGCCACCCTTAGATGGGATTGGGGGCAGCCGCACCCCTTGGGGTGGAAACCCTAGAGGGGGTGCACCCCCTCCCTCTGCCCTATATATACTTGAGGGTTTTGGGGCTGCCAACACATGAGTTTGACCTCTCCTTGGCGCAGCCCTACCTCTCTCCCTTCTCCTCTCCCGCGGTGCTTGGCGAAGCCCTGCAGGATTACCACGCTCCTCCATTACCACCACGCCGTTGTGCTGCTGCTGGATGGAGTCTTCCTCAACCTCTCCCTCTCACCTTGCTGGATCAAGGCATGGGAGACGTCACCGGGCTGTACGTGTGTTGAACGCGGAGGTGCCGTCCGTTCGGCACTAGGATCTCCGGTGATTTGGATCACGACGAGTACGACTCCTTCAACCCCGTTCTCTTGAACGCTTCCACTTAGCGATCTACAAGGGTATGTAGATGCACTCTCCTTCCCCTCGTTGCAGGTTTCTCCATAGATAGATCTTGGTGACACGTAGGAAAATTTTGAATTTCTGCTACGTTACCCAACAGTGGCATCATGAGCTAGGTCTATTGCGTAGATTATTTGCACGAGTAGAACACAAAGTAGTTGTGGGCGTTGATTTTGTTCAATGTGCTTACCGTTACTAGTCCAATCTTGTTTCGACGGTATTGTGGGATGAAGCGGCCCGGACCGACCTTACACGTACACTTACGTGAGACAGGTTCCACCGACTGACATGCACTTGGTGCATAAGGTGGCTAGCGGGTGCCAGTCTCTCCCACTTTAGTCGGAACGGATTCGATGAAAAGGGTCCTTATGAAGGGTAAATAGCAATTGACATATCACGTTGTGGTTTTGCGTAGGTAAGAAACGTTCTTGCTAGAAACCCATAGCAGCCACGTAAAACATGCAAACAACAATTAGAGGACGTCTAACTTGTTTTTGCAGGGTATGCTATGTGATGTGATATGGCCAAGAAGAATGTGATGAATGATATGTGATGTATGAGATTGATCATGTTCTTGTAATAGGAATCACGACTTTCATGTCGATGAGTATGACAACCGGCAGGAGCCATAGGAGTTGTCTTAATTTATTGTATGACCTGCGTGTCATTAAACAACGCCATGTAATTACTTTACTTTATTGCTAACCGGTAGCCATAGTAGTAGAAGTAATAGTTGGCGAGACAACTACATGAAGACATGATGATGGAGATCATGATGATGGAGATCATGGTGTCATGCCGGTGACGATGATGATCATGGAGCCCCGAAGATGGAGATCAATGGAGCTATATGATATTGGCCATATCATGTCACTACTATATAATTGCATGTGATGTTTATTATGTTTATGCATCTTGTTTACTTAGAATGACGGTAGTAAATAAGATGATCCCTTACAACAATTTCAAGAAGTGTTCTCCCCTAACTGTGCACCGTTGCTAAAGTTCGTCGTTTCGAAGCACCACGTGATGATCGGCTGTGATAGATCCTTACGTTCACATACAACGGGTGTAAGACAGTTTTACACATGCAAAACACTTAGGGTTAACTTGACGAGCCTAGCATGTAGAGACATGGCCTCGGAACACAGAGACCGAAAGGTCAAGCATGAGTCGTATAGTAGATACGATCAACATGAAGATGTTCACCGATGATGACTAGTCCGTCTCACGTGATGATCGGACACGGCCTAGTTGACTCGGATCATGTAATCACTTAGATGACTAGACGGATGTCTATCTGAGTGGGAGTTCATAAGATGAACTTAATTATCCTGAACATAGTCAAAAGATCTTTGTAAATTATGTCGTAAGCTCGCGTTTTAGTTCCACTGTTTAGATATGTTCCTAGAGAAAATATAGTTGAAAATTGACAGTAGCGATTATGCGGACAGTGGAAAGCTTATGTCTTTAATGCACCGCTCAGTGTGCTGAACCCCAAATGTCGTTTGTGGATGTTGCGAACATCGGACATACACGTTTTGATAACTACGTGATAGTTCAGTTAAATGGTTTAGAGTAGAGGCACCAAAGACGTTTTGAAACGTCGCGGAACATATGAGATGTTTCGAGGCCTGAAATTGGGATTTCAGGCTCGTGCCCATGTCAAGAGGTATAAGACCTCCGACGATTTTCTTAGCCTGCAAATGAAGGGAGAAAAACTCAATCATTGAGCTTGTGCTTAGATTGTCTGAGTGCAACAATCACTTGAATCGAGTGGGAGTTGATCTTCCAGATGAGATAGTGATGTTTCTCCAAAGTCATTGCCACCAAGCTGCTAGAGCTTCATGATGAACTATAACATATCAGGGATAGATATGATGATCCTTGAGGTATTCACGATGTTTGACACCGCGAAAGTAGAAATCAAGAAGGAGCATCAATTGTTGATGGTGGTGAAACCACTAGTTTCAAGAAGGGCAAGGGCAAGAAGGGATACTTCATGAAACGGCAAATCAGCTGCTGCTCCAGTGAAGAAACCCAAGGTTGAACCCAAACCCGAGACTAAGTGCTTCTGTAATAAGGGGAACAACCACTGGAGCAGAATTACCCTAGATAGTTGGTAGATGAGAAGGCTGGCAAGGTCGATAGAAGTATATTGGATATACATTATGTTAATGTGTACTTTACTAGTACTCCTAGTAGCACCAGGGTATTAAGATACCGGTTCAGTTGCTAAGTGTTAGTAACTCGAAATAAAAGAGCTACGAAATAAACGGAGACTAGCTAAAGGTGAGCTGACGATATATGTTGGAAGTGTTTCCAAGTTTGATGTGATCAAACATCACACGCTCCCTCTACCATCAAGGTTAGTATTAAACCTGAATAATTGTCATTTGGTGTTTGCGTTGAGCATAGACATGATTGGATTATGTCTGTTGCAATACGGTTATTCATTTAAGGAGAATAATGGTTACTCTATTTATTTGAATAATACCTTCAGTGGTCTTGCACCTAAAGGAATGGTTTATTGAATCTCGATAGTAGTGATACACATTTTCATGCCAAAAGATATAAGATAGTAATGATAGTACCACTTACTTGTGGCACTGCCATGTAAGTCATATTGGTATAAAACGCATGAAGAAGCTCCATGTTGATGGATCTTTGGACTCACTTGTTTTTGAAAAGTTTGAGACATGCGAACCATGTCTATTGGTGTATACGCATGAAGAAATTCGATGCAGATGGATCGTTTGGACTCACTTCATTTTGAAGCACTTGAGATATGCATATCATACCACATGGGCAAGATGACTGAAAAGCCTCGTTTTCAGTAAGATGGAACAAGATAGCAACTTGTTGGAAGTAACACATTTTGATGTGTGCAGTCCAATGAGTGCTGAGGCATGCAGTGAATATCGTTATGTTCTTACTTCACAGATGATTCGAGTAGATGTTGAGTATATTTACTTGATGAAACACAAGTCTGAATTATTGAATAGTTCAAGTAATTTCAGAGTGAAGTTGAAGATCATTGTGACAAGAGGATAAAATGTCTATGATATGAGCATAGAAATGAGTATCTGAGTTATGAGCTTTGGCACGCAATTAAGACATTGTGGAAATTGTTTCACAATTAATACCGCCTGGAACACCATAGTGTGATGGTGTGTCCGAACATCATAGGTGCACCCTATTGGATATGGTGCGTACCATGATGTCTCTTATCGAATTACCACTATCATTCATGGGTTAGGCATTAGAGACAACCGCACTCGCTTTAATACGGTACCACGTAATTCCGTTGAGACGACACCGTCTGAACTATGGTTTGGAGAAACCTAAGTTGTCGTTCCTTAAAAGTTTGGGGCTGCGACGCTTATGTGGAAAAGTTTCAGGTTGATAAGCTCGAACCCAAAGTGGATAAAATGCATCTTCATAGGTCACCCAAAAACAGTTGGGTATACCTCCTATCTCAGATCCGGAAGCAAAAGTAATTGTTTCTAGAAACAGGTCCTTTCTCGAGGAAAAGTTTCTCTTGAAAGAATTGAGTGGGAGGATGGTTGAGACTTGATGAGGTTATTGAACCAGTGTGTAGCAGGGCACAGGAAGTTGTTCCTGTGGCACCTACACCAATTGAAGTGGAAGCTTATGATAGTGATCATGAAGCTTCGGATCAAGTCACTACCGTACCTCATAGGGTGACAAGGATACGTACTACTTCAGAGTGGTACAGTAATCCTGTCTTGAAGGTCATGTTGCTAGACAACAATGAACCTACGAGCTATGGAGAAGCAATGGTGGGCCCAAATTCCAACAAATGGTTAGAAGCCATGAAATCCGAGATAGGATCCATGTATCAGAACGAAGCATGGACTTTGGTGGACTTGCCCAATGATCGGCAAGCCATTGAGATAAATGGATCTTTAAGAAGAAGACGGACGTGGATGGTAATGTCACCATCTATGAAGCTCGACTTGTGGCGAAGAGTTTTTCACAAGTTCAAGGAGTTGACTATGATGAGATTTTCTCATCCGTAGCGATGCTTAAGTCCGTTGGAATCATGTTAGCACTAGCTGCATTTATGAAATCTAGCAGGTGGATGTCAAAACGAGTTTCCTTACCAGTTTTCGTAAGGAAAGGTTGTATGTGATACAATCAGAAAGGTTTTGTCGATCCTAAGGATGCTAAAAGGTATGCTAGCTCCAATGATCGTTCCATGGACTGGAGTAAGCATCTCGGAGTTGGAATGTGCGCTTTGATGAGATGATCAAAGATTTTGGGTTTATACAAAGTTTATGAGAAACTTGTATTTCCAAAGAAGTGAGTGGGAGCACTATGGAATTTCTGATGAGTATATGTTGTTGACATATTGTTGATCAGAAATGATGTAGAATTTCTAGAAAGCATATAGGGTTGTTTGAAAAGTGTTTTTCAAGGGAAAACCTGGATTAAGCTACTTGAATATTGAGCATCAAGATCTATGAGGATAGATCAAAAACACTTAATGGTACTTTCAAATGAGCATATACCTTGACATGATCTTGAAGGTGTTCAAGATAGATCAGTCAAAGAAGGAGTTCTTGCCTGAGATGTAAGGTATGAAGTTAAGACTTAAAGCTCGACCACGGCAGAAAAGAGAGAAAGGACGAAGGTCGTCCCCTATGCTTTAGACGTAGGCTCTACAGTATGCTATGCTAAGTACCGCACCTGATGTGTGCCTTGCCACATGTCTGGCAAGAGGGTACAAAGGTGATCAAGGAGTGGATCACCAGATAGCGGTCAAAGTTATCCTTAGAGGAATAAGGATATGTTTCTCGATTATGAAGGTGATAAAGAGTTTGATGTAAAGGGTTACGACGATGCAAGCTTTAACACTTATCCGAATGACTCTGAGTAGCAAACCGGATACGTATAGTGGAGCGACCATTTGGAATAGCTCCAAGTGGAGTGTGGAAGCAGCATTAACAATATGACCTAGAGATTTGCAAAGTACATACGGATCTGAATGTTACAAATCCGTTGACTAAAACCTCTCTCACAAGCAGAACATGATCAAACCCCAGAACTCATTGAGTCTTAATCACATGATGATGTGAACTAGTTTAATGACACTAGTAAACTCTTTGAATGTTGGTCACATGGCGATGTGACATGTCAGTGTTAATCACATGGCGATGTGAACTAGATTATTGACTCTAGTGCAAGTGGGAGACTGTTGGAAATATGCCCTAGAGGCAATGATAAATAAGTTATTATTATATTTCCTTGTTCATGATAATCGTTTATTATCCATGCTATAATTGTATTGATAGGAAACTCAGATACATGTGTGGATACATAGACAACACCATGTCCCTAGCAAGCCTCTAGTTGACTAGCTCGTTGATCAATAGATGGTTATAGTTTCCTGACCATGGATATTGGATGTCATTGATAACGGGATCACATCATTAGGAGAATGATGTGATGGACTAGACCCAATCCTAAGCCTAGCACAGAGATCGTGTAGTTCGTATGCTAAAGCTTTTCTAATGTCATGTATCTTTTCCTTAGACCATGAGATTGTGCAACTCCCGAATACCGTAGGAATGCTCTAGGTGTACCAAACGTCACAACGTAACTGGGTGACTATAAAGGTGCACTACAGGTATCTCCGAAAGTGTCTGTTGGGTTGGCACGAATCGAGACTGGGATTTGTCACTCCGTGTAAACGGAGAGGTATCTCTGGGCCCACTCGGTAGGACATCATCATAATGCGCACAATGTGACCAAGGGGTTGATCACGGGATGAAGTGTTACGGAACGAGTAAAGAGACTTGCCGGTAACAAGATTGAACAAGGTATCGGTATACCGACGATCGAATCTCGGGCAAGTATAATACCGCTAGACAAAGGGAATTGTATACGGGATCGATTGAGTCCTTGACATCGTGGTTCATTCGATGAGATCATCGTGGAACATGTGGGAGCCAACATGGGTATCCAGATCCCGCTGTTGGTTATTGTCGGAGAACGTCTCGGTCATGTCTGCATGGTTCCCGAACCCGTAGGGTCTACACACTTAAGGTTCGATGATGCTAGGGTTATAAAGGAAGTTTGTATGTGGTTACCGAATGTTGTTTGGAGTCCCGGATGAGATCCCAGACGTCACGAGGAGTTCCGGAATGGTCCGGAGGTAAAGATTTATATATGGGAAGTCATGTTTTGGTCACCGGAAAAGTTTCGGGTTTTATCGGTAACGTACCGGGACCACCGGGAGGGTCCCGGGGGTCCACCAAGTGGGGCCACCGGCCCCGGAGGGCTGCATGGGCCAAGTGTGGGAGGGGACCAGCCCCAGGTGGGCTGGTGCGCCCCCCCACAAGGGCCCAAGGCGCCTAGGGTTTGGGGAGGGGGTGCTTCCACCTAACATGGGGGGCAAGTTTCCCCCCTCTCCCCCCTTGGCCGCCACCCTTAGATGGGATTGGGGGCAGCCGCACCCCTTGGGGTGGAAACCCTAGAGGGGGTGCACCCCCTCCCTCTCCCCTATATATACTTGAGGGTTTTGGGGCTGCCAACACATGAGTTTGACCTCTCCTTGGCGCAGCCCTACCTCTCTCCCTTCTCCTCTCCCGCGGTGCTTGTCGAAGCCCTGCAGGATTACCACGCTCCTCCATTACCACCACGCCATTGTGCTGCTGCTGGATGGAGTCTTCCTCAACCTCTCCCTCTCACCTTGTTGGATCAAGGCATGGGAGACGTCACCGGGCTGAACGTGTGTTGAACGCGGAGGTGCCGTCCGTTCGGCACTAGGATCTCCGGTGATTTGGTTCACGACGAGTACGACTCCTTCAACCATGTTCTCTTGAACGCTTCCGCTTAGCGATCTACAAGGGTATGTAGATGCACTCTCCTTCCCCTCATTGCTGGTTTCTCCATAGATAGATCTTGGTGACACGTAGGAAAATTTTGAATTTCTCCTACGTTACCCAACAAAATGACCCTGAAATTGAAAAGCATTTCAAATGAACTCAGAAAAGGTTGAAAGTTGGCATGGTATCATAATTTCACCCACAAGCATGTGCAAAAAAGTAGAGAGGGTTACCGCAAAATGGACAATCTCTTTCGAAGTATCAGGGTTTCGGACGAAAACTCATCTGTTACAAAGGCATTTCATTTTTTAAATAACCTAAGCATTACCAAATTGAATATAATGATAAAACATACTAATATTAAACATAAGAAAAAAGAATCACTAAAAAATCTACTTTCAAAGTTAAGTTATTCACAAACTAGTGATTCACACAAATTTTAAATAATTCAAAATTTAAACTATTCAAATTTGAAAACTACCGGCACTAACAGAAAGTTTGTAATTTTTTGTACCTAAAGCAAAAATATTCACAAAGAAACTCTAAATACAGCAAAAAACAACTCAAAAATAAATAAAACAAAAATAAATAAAGCAAAAGAAACCCGCCTACTCGGCCAGAGCGGCCTGTATATGACTAGCAATCCAACGTGTTGTTGGGCCATGATGCAAGCCCGCAAAGGCCCAGTAGGCCCACAGGGCAGCATAGACCAGGTAGGCCTAGTAGGCCTGCTTTGCACAGGAGCTCGAGAGAGCTACCGCACTGGGGCTTATAAACCAATGCGGACGCCCCTCGGCTAGCAAGGTGGGACTAAACTTGCCACACCGCACCTGCGCGAGCACACACTTTATTACCGGGTCGTGGCACCAACTGGTACTAAAGGGGGGGGTCTTTAGTACCGGTTGGAGCAACCACCTGGTACTAAAGGGGGGGCGCTTCCCGCCGCTTGGCCTGGACAAAACAGACCTTTAGTACCGGTTTGTGGCTCCAACCGGTACTAAAGGTGCCTTGTATATAAACAACACTTATGAAAATTTTCAGTTTTTCATCTCTCCCTCGGCTTCTTTCTCCTCTGCCCCGTCACCGCTGCCCCTCGTCGCTGCCCCCGTCGCCGTCGCCGACCCCGTCGCTGTCGCCGCCCCGGCCGTCCCCGTCCCCGTCGTCCCCATCACCGCGCCCCGCCCCGTCATCCCATCGTCCCCGCCCGGCCCGTCCCCGTCCCTGTCGTCGCCGCCCCGTCCCCATCATCCTCGTCACTGCCCGTCTCCGTCCCCGTCGCCGCCCCCCGTCGCCGCGCCTTGCCGGTGAGCTCCTACACCCCGGCCGCCATGTCCACACACACACACACACATTAGTTATTTAGTTATAAATTTTAGTTATAGAAATTTTTCTGTTTTTTAGTTATAGAAATATTAGAAATGTTATATAAATGTTAGTTATATAGAAATGTTATAATTTTTTTCTGTTTTTTAGTTATATAAATATTAGAAATGTTATAGAAATGTTAGTTATATATATGTGGAAATGTTAGAAATTTTAGAATTAGTTTTAGTTAGATGAATTAGATTAATGCCAAATTGTTAGAATTTGCATATAGAATTTTAGTTATCACAATCCAATCATTTAAAAATGTTACTTTTTGCGGGCATATAGTATTTGTTCTCGATGATGCCCGGCCTGCATCCTCGTCGTCGACCCGTTCGCGACGACATCCTGCTTCAGAGGACCCGCATCCGGGAATGGGCTCCGCCGGGCTGGCACTTGGAGGTGCTACCTGGAGGGGCGCGCCGCTTGGTGAGGAACCCGGCCTCGGGCCCCGCCGCCGACCCTGATCTCCTTTGGTTTCATTCGCGTGGGCCACATTCGGTGCAGAGGCAGCCGGCCCCGTCGGAGGTGGTGCGTCGCCGTGTCAGGGACGAGGACGAGCACGTCCATCGCTACATGGCTGCTATGGATGTCAGGTTCTCCAATACTTGGCAGGTTCTTTGGGCAGATGACCGGATATATGATCCTGTGATGGTTCCTTCTCTTTGGGTGTCCACCGCCCGCGCCCCAGGAACCGCGAGTGGCCTAGATTCTTCTGTAGTATTCGATATTTATTAGGTACCTAGCCAGTGATGTATTCGATATATAATATTCGAGATGATGTATCCGAGATTATATATTAATCGAGACGATGCATATTATGTATTGCATCCATGCATTGTAATTTGAATACTAAATTGTTTTATGTTTCTTCTGTATTAGTTAAGTAAAAGCTATGGCAGACAATACCAGCAGAGAGAGAAGAGGAATTGTTTGAGATCATACGGAGCCCTCACAGGCTAGATGATTTGAATGAAGCAGATGACGGCTCCCAATTTCTGAACAATACCGGAGAGGGTGATGATAAGATATTCGATCTCGACGACCGAGCTGATGAAGTCATGAACTATGATTATGATTATGATGACGCAGACAATGTTTATGATGACGCAGACAATGTTTATGATGACACAGACAATAATGTTGATCTTCAAATAACAAATACTACCGGCGAGGTATATTTATATAAGCAGGCATCTGGTGATCATCACATGTTTTTTTTATTTGAAAATATATTAACGAATTGATCTTTCTTCTTTCAGCCCTCCGGATCGGGCAAATCTGCTTCTACAGACAGCAGGACAAAGCGAGGCCCGGGCAAAAAGTTGAAGGAGGGTGTAAAGTACAACATCGACTCCATCAAAGCTAGTGGCGAACCCCTCACGCCTAAGAACATTGCGAACAAGTGTACTCGTCAGTGCGGATTTCTTGTGATGGACCTACGCCTGATCTCCATTCAAGAATGGAAAGAGCCAAAAACTAAACGTCCAGGTGTTACTTGGGTCGACAACAGAGCAAAAAAACCTTTGGGAATCACTGATGGAACATTTCACCCTACCAGATTATTTCACTGAAGCAGATGTGCAGAAAGTCAAGGCCGCTGCTCTTAAGAAGATGGCAATTGCATTCAACACCCACAAGAAAACTGTATGGGCCAACTACCTCACTGCAGAAAGGAAGACTCGAGAATTCATTGGAACACTGGAGAAGCAAAGAGAACACTGGGCCGATTTCGTGAAATTCAAGGAATCAGAATTATCTAAGCAACGGTCGAGAAAGAACAAGGACAATGCCGCAAAAGAGACGCAGTTCCATAGGCTGGGTCCAAAGATAAGTATGAGCAAGAGATGGAGGATGCAGGGGTCACTCCGGTTACTAGGAGCTGGCCCCGCAGGTGCAGAATTTGGTTCTATGCGCATGGGGGGGCGTTGGACCCGAAGACATGCCTGGTTTCGAAGAAGGCAAGTCCAAAAGGAGCCGAACAAAAGATACTTGATGCAATAGAAGATGCTCGAAGGGGGGTGTTCATGCCCAACAGAGAGAACGACGAGCTTACGCGCGCCCTGGAAAATCCTGAACACCCGGGAAGAACACGAGGCAATGGCGTTATTCCTTAGTATGAGGGCTTTTCGGAATGGAACGACGACTACAGGACCCGTGCAAGAAAGAAGATGGAGGAGGAGAAGAAGAGGAAGCTGGAGGAGGAGCAGAGGAAGTAGGATGCATAATGCCTTCATGGCCTAGAAGCAAGGCACGCGGACTTGGCACTCAAATTCCAGCAGCAGCAGCAGCAGATCGACTCACTTAGCCAGGAAAGGGGGTCTCAGCAGCGGCAGCAGTAACCGGATGATCATACAGCATTGGATAGCACCATCCCATCCATGCCGAGAAGGAGCGTTGGTTCCGCCCCGGGCGACACACTGCTGGATACATACCCTGTTGATGACATCATAGAGAACACTAACTGTGAGCTACACTCCAAAATGAAGAACATATCCATGAAGGTGGCGAACGTCGTTGCTTTTACAATTACCCTCGAAGCAACCTTCCATTGCACCCCGATTCCAGAGGGCTATGCTCGTGTCATGGTAGATGAAGTGGTGGACCCATATTCGAGGCTAGCGCTTGACATTCCTAGAGGTGACAACGAGCGCACACTAGGAGAGGTTGTACATTGTATCATCCTATGGAGAAAGGATTTGATCATCTCTCGAAGTCCACCGACATCACGTATACCGACTCCTCCTCGAAATCCGCCATCGAGTCAGCAAACTCCTGCTCCTCCAAGTCCACGAACGCGTGAGCCGACTCCTCCTCGAAGTCCACCACCTCCTCCAAGTCCACGAATGGGTGAGGCCACTCCTCCTGTTTCAAGTCCGGCACAGCATCAGGCCACTCCTCCTGCTCCAACTCAGCCACGTCAGCCGTCTCTACCGTCTCAGCAATTGCAGAAGAGACACGCCGCAGCTATGGTGTCTAACAGTACGAGTCGAGGTAGTAAATAAAGTACAGGCGGAGACAAGCGATATAAATATGATCCAAGCCTCGCTCCTCTTCCTCAGAGGTTTTACAACATGATCGAGGAGCAAAACACAGCCATAGTGTGGGCCCAAGTGGACGCCCATTTTGGACCAAAACCGGCACTACCGCCAAGGGAGAAAGTGCCTGAGAAAGTTATTGGCCACTTTATTCATATGGCAAGAAAACCAGCTCCCAAGCCTGTTGACTCAGACTATGAGCGCCAAATCAGGAAGCTACATCGAGCACGGCTACAGAAGGAAGCGAGCTCGAGCTTGAGCCAACAAGCAGCTATCGAAAAATGTGGGAAAACCATTCCCCAGCTGGGAGAACAGGTGGCGCAATCGATCCCCCCGCTTGTTGTGCCAACAACACATGAGAGTACGCGCGCCCAATATTATTGTGGGCAAACCGTTGACGTTACCCAACTGGGCGATGTGATAATAACCGAGGAGCATATAATGCAGGCTGAAATGCTCAAGATTACTGTTGAACAACTCCTCGAAATCGAGCCCATGTCTCCGCTTAGAGAGGAGGAAATAAAACGGAAATATGTCCGGGGCCAACCTTTGGTCGAGCCAGACAAGGTCAAGAACCTCCCAACAAGAATGTATGAATTGCATCAATGGTACATGAACATTACCAAGATTTCCAATCGGGTGTCCCTCATGGTGAATGTCAAGGAGAATTACTTCCATGAGAAAGCTCTGTCCGTTGAGTATTCAGAACTATTTCAGTTATACAATCATGACGCACTCGACAAATCTGTCGTCAGTTGCTATTGTCTGTAAGTGATTTCTTTTTGTAATTTAAGTCTCAAGCTAGCTGTAGTGATCATTTTGATCAATCATTACATGTAATTATCCTCATTATATTCTTTTGTGTGGTAATATATGCAGGATGAGGATGTATGAAATGAAAAAATCTAGACGCTATGGCATTGGGTTCATTGACCCAAATACCATTACTGAGTACACATGGAATCTTCCAACTTATCGAGCAAGTTTAGAAGAAAGCATGCTAGAGTTCTTCAAGCGCCTCAATACCAATGAAGATATACTACTTCCTTACAACTTCTTGTGAGTCACACTGTCTTCTACTACAAATTCTGTTTTTACTTACTAGCTAGCTAGAAGTTAATAATTAAGTGTATAGGGTTTACGGTAGTTGATTAGTGTTATGTTCATGCCCGCTTAATTAAGACATGCAAACATGTGCGAATGCAGTTTCCACTGGATCTTGTTACACATTAAAATTGACGAAGGAAAAGTTGAAGTACTGGACTCACTACTTAAAGAAGAAATTGACTACACCATCGTGAAGGGGATAATCAACAGGTAATTTCAATCATTATTAACTATATCTCGGCCTATTTAGTTCGTCATTTCCTGATATGAACTATTTAATAACCCCTTTATAAATTTTCTTTGCCGGTAGGCAGGGCTTGGGCAAAGTTCATGAAGGTGACTCCAGGCAAATGGGCAAAAAAGTTGTTTTGGTATCGACCAAAGGTAAGTAATTAAGTAGTACTAGCTACCTAGCTAGCTACCATCTCTTTAATTCTTGTTTCAATACTATTAATTAATTATCATGCTCGATTAATCATTATCTGATTCAATTCCATTCTCGTAAAGGCCCTGAAGCAGGCGCAGGGAAATGATCTGTGTGCATACTATGTTTGCGAGAACATTCGCATGATGGCGTCCGAAAGGACCAGATCTCAAAGACAGGACTAGGTACGTTTGTCAGAACACTATTCACACCATTATCAATATCCAGTCACACAACTAATACACATGCATATTGATCTCCTTCTTAACAGTTCAGAGAGGTGCGGGAGCAGCTCCTACCAACGGACTGCATATTAGCACTTCAAGAGGAAATAGCGGGATTTTTTCTCGACCAGGTCATAGATCCCAAAGGAGAATACTATTACCCGCTACCGCCCCCATGAACCACTTGTCATCGTGCTCCGAAGGCACCAAGGCAACATGTAGGAGAAATTGTGTGTGTGTGTGTGTGTGTGTGTGTGTGTGTGTGTGTATATATATATATATATATACATGTGTATGTGTGAAAAATTAATGGTGTTGGTTGTGAGACATTCGATGATATATATTTATATATATATGCGGTTCTACGAGAAAATCTATTTATATATATGCATAATGTGTACAATATATAGTAACGTAAAATACCAGCAAACAAAAAAGAATTAAATGGAAAACACAAAATTAATGGAAAATAAGAAATAAAACCAAAACCCCACAAACATTTAGTACCGGTTGGTGTTACCAACCGGTACTAATGGTCTACCAGCACCCGGGCCTGGCTTGTGCCACGTGGTGGCACTTTAGCGCCGGTTCGTGCCGAACCGGTAGTAAAGGGGGGGGCTTTGGTCTCCACTCTTTAGTGCCGGTTTTCGAACCGACACTAAAGGCCCTTATGAACCGACGCTAAAGTCCGGTTCTGCACTAGTGATCCATTGCCGGCTCATCTTCATTACACAGCACCGAAAAGAACAAATTAATACAAGTTCATATAACACTTATTCTCATAAAACAACATACAAATAACTCTCTAGCTAAAGCATTTAAATGCAACAACAAATGCGATCAAGATCGCAACTAAAGTAACAATTGATCCAACAACATAATGATACCAAGCCTCACTATCGATGGCATATTTTCTAATCTTTCTAATCTTCAAGCGCATTTTCTCCATCTTGTTCTTGTGATTATCGACAACATCAGTAACATGCAACTCCAATTCCATCTTCTCCCCCTCAATTCTTTTCAATTTTTCTTTCAAATACTCGTTTTTTTTAACTAAATTTAACCTCTCGACAATAGGGTCGGTTGGAATTTCCAGTTCACATACGTCCTAGATAAAAATATCTATGTCAACTTGATGGGCATAATTTTTCATAAACACGAAATGCAACAAATAGTTATAAAAGAGAATATACCACATCCGAATCATAACCCGGATGAGGGCCGACGGGGACGGATATCAAAACCATGGCACTATGTATAACAAACAATGTACGGGTAAGATAATTATACAAGTAACTATATATCTAAATCACACAAACATGATTTTTTCTTATATTAAGAAGATAAGAACAAGAGGCTCACCACAACGTGGAGCCGGTGACGGGACGGTGTGGGCGATCTACGGTGGTTAGGACGGAGACGTGAAGGCACTAAGTAAACCACACCTACATATGCAAACTAAGAGTTATTTTGACCTCAGTTTGCATATAAATCAAATACTGCCACATATAATTCCTCCTAAAATAAAAACCCACAAATCACTATACTTATAGAGCATTGCAAGAGCTAATCTAGCAATGAGATATGAAAGGACTAAGTTGCTAACCTTTGTGATCACTTGGATGGATGGGGTGCCTTCAAATCTTCACAAATTTGGCCAAAAATGGAGTGTGAGCTCGAGCAATGGGGAAGCACAAGGAGAGGAAGGGATGAAAGGGGGGAAACAGAGAGAAATGGGCTCGGGCTCGACGAATGATTTATATAGAGGCATCTTTAGTCCCGGTTGATTATACGAACTGGGACTAAAGGTGCATCTCTAGTCCCAGTTCGTGGCATGAACCGGTACTATAGGTGGTGGTGGGGCCACAGCCTGACACCAGCCTGCCACCACCTTTTTAGTACTGGATCGTGGCACGAACTGGTACTAGAGGTTCGCGACGAACCGGGACTAATGACCACCGCCCGCCTAGCCATTGGAACCGGCACTAATGGTCACATTAGTGCCGGTTCAATTACAAACCGGGACTAATGTGCTTCACATTAGGCCCTTTTTCTACTAGTGGTTGTTACCCGATTGAAAATCTTATATTTTCACCCTAGAGAAAGTCCGCGCTCTCTAAATAACCATGACCGTGAAAAGAAATATTTATGAATCCGATAACAAAAACATGTGCAGAATCCTGCAAAAGGGTTCAACAGTTTATACACAATAGGCCTGGTTAGCTGCAATTCTGTCTTATGGGATATCCGGGGCCATACAAAAATCGGCAACCACATAAGAACAGAAACCAACTAAATAATGACGTTAAATTACAAATGTTTGCATTGTAAAAAAGAAGCTTTGAACTGAATAAGACCTAACAGGTGACGTTTGAATTAGATAATATTAGTAGGTAAATTTGCCTTTTTGGTTTTGTTTTGTTTCTTATGCCCAAGAGGAAAACTTGGATCAAAACTGTCGTGAGTGACTGGCAGATAAACATCACGTTTATTTGTAAAAGAAAAAATATAGTACCAATTTGGACTTCACGTGCAAAGGGAACCTTCTGATGCTGATATCACGATTTAAGTCATCGATCTCCCTCGCAAAAAAAAAAGATTTAAGTCATCGATCTGATTTGACACTCACGAAAAGGGCTGAGGGCGAGATCTGTGGTGCCGCCGAAGTATATGACAATTCCCTTGGTTGCTCGGGGCTAAATTTCGTGTTTTGACCCTTATTGAAAACAAATTCAGGATCTAACCCCGGTTAGAAAAAAAATTCGGGATTTGACCCTTTTCCTACCGCCATGGCTTCTGGCGGTAGGGTTATACAGCCTACTGCCAGGGCCCCTGGCGGTAGGGTGCAACGGAGGGGGACGGCCGCCGTCTCCACGTGCTGACGTGGATTAGCACCTTACCGCAAGGGAACCTGGCGGTATGCTGTATAACCCTACCGCCAGAAGCCCTGGCGGTAGGGTGTGCAAGGGTTTTCGAGGCAAAACCCTTCTGTAACGAAAAAATCGAGTGCCCTGGCGGTAGGGTCAACCTACCGCCATAGGGGCTGGCGGTAGGCTGTCTAACCCTATCGCCAGGGTCCTTGGCGGTAGGGTCTTGCCTATTTCCAAGTTCAATTTTTTCTTCTTTTCAAAAAAATAGATCTCAAACTATGATATAGAGTCAAAAACAGCAATGATATAGAGTCAAAATAACATATCTCAAACAATTAAACTTGGGCATCACATAAACATGTCATACGGAGTTCCACATAAACTTAGTTCAAATAGCAAACTTAGTTCCACATAGCAAACGGAGTTTCACAACAGGGCAGTCACCGATGTACGGTTACCATTAGCCTCGGGGCAGCCGCTGATGAGGGTGGTAACCCTCTCCTTCCAGTTGGTCCTCTCCACTCGCCCGGTCAGTGCATGACCCTCGATTGGCATCGCAGTAATCATCGACCAATCCTCGAGGGTCACCGTCATCTCCCCGCATGGGAGATGGAAAGAATGGGTCTCCGGTCGCCACCGGTCAATCAGAGCTGTCAGAGCTGCGTGGACAAGCGTCGGCGGCTGACGCTTGAACTGCAACACGAAACCCAACAGCCGGGCTCTCTTGAAGAATGGCACATAGCACTCGTCGTAGTCCATATGCCCATGAACCCCGTGCCCCCTCATGCGCAGTGGCTGGAGCATCTATCAAAAAGTGAACGCCAAGAGTTAGGAAATTATTTTTATCAATATGAAAACTTTGATCAATATTTCATTTATATTACTTACCTCTCCGTTCTCTATGAAACGGGCACGATGACCCTTGTCGAATGCGTAGTAAAGCATGCAGCACCGTTGGCTGATGTTGTCCGCAAGAGGTGGCCGCCTTAATAAAATTTCATAAACAAAAACATCATAAGCATAAGCATACATAAATATTACTCATATCAAAATCATATCACCATGCATCATATCAAAATCATATCACCATGCATCATATCACAAGAAAATCCTGCAACAACATCTAGTACACATGATGGATCAAATCATATCAACATTACTCATATAAAAAAAAATCCTTCCCCTCTTTAATCATATCAACATGCATCATATCACAAAAAAAAATCCTTCCCCTCTTTAATCATATCAAAATCATATCACCATGCATCATATCACAAAAAAAAAATCAAATCATATCACCATGCATCATATCACCATGCATCATGTCACCATGATGGATCAAATCATATCAACATTACTCATATCAAAAAAAAATCCTTCCCCTCTTTAATCATACCAACATGCATCATATCATAAAAAAATCCTACAACAATAATTTTCAATGTATTATCTCACAACAACATGTTCATATCATCATATCAACATGCATCGTCGCTCCAACATGCATCATATCATCATATTTTTAAACAAAAAAATCCTCCAACATGCATCATATCATCATATTTGTAAACAAAAAAATTCCTCCAACATCTTCATATCATCATATCAACATGCATCATCAACCTACAATCAATTCCTCCCACATGCATTACATCATAATTTTTTTAACAAAAAAATTTATGAACTAGGGTTCATCTTAACACTAACATATGAACTATTGATTAGAGTTCATATTCATTACCACTACTTAGTAAAGAACTAAGAACTAGAACTAGAATCAAGCTAAAAAAATCTTAGGCCAAAAAAAATTCAATTTAAGTTCAAAAAAATGAGGGATTTGAAGCAAATAATGCGTCGAATCGAAATCAAGTTTGCAAAAACTAATTGGATGGATCGGAGGAGCTTACGATTCTCTCTTCGGAGCCATCTTGATCCGCCAAAACGGTGAAGAATCGGTGAAGATCCAAGGGGGGGAGTGGAGGAGATGAGAGAGGGAAAGAGGGGCGACTTGGGGGAGAAAATGAGGAACTGCCGACCGGGGGGGGGGGGGGAGGGGGGGGGGAGATGGCCAGGGGCGCGGGGGTTTCGGGCGAAATAACTGCCCGGATCCTACCGCCAGGCACTCTGGCGGTAGGGTTATACAGCCTACCGCCAGGTCCCCTGTCGGTAGGGTGCGATGGAGGGGGACGGCGGCCGTTTCCGCTAGCTGACGTGGACTAGTACCCTACTGCCAGGACCCCTGCCGGTAGGCTGTATAACCCTACCGCCAGGGCCCCTGGTGGTAGGAAAAATGGTCAAATCACGATTTTTTTCCGAACCGGGGTCAAATCCTGAATTTGTTTTCAATAAGGGTCAAAACAGGAAATTTAGCCGTTGCTCGGATAAGTCCGCTTCCCTCAAGAAAAAGTTCCCTTGCTTGGCGTTCATCATCTTTGGGATGCATTGGTGGTCCGTAGCGAGACATATATAGTTGCGGCAAAAAGTTGTGGTGTGGATTCGCTTAGCATGTGATGAAAGCTAGCTAGGGTCGGGTCGAGTCGTTTGCTGCCATCTTTTCTTTCTTTTTTCTAGGGATCATCTTTTCTTTATTGGTACGTCATTGCTTCCTTTGTGTAAGGAATACATTGCTGTTGTAGATTTCTGTATGTCGAATAATAACCATACGAAAAAAGGGCGTGTGTCGTTGTTGGCAATACAAGGACCGACACGTCGCAGGTTCCTTCCCATTTTTCCCAGGAAAAGCTGTGCCTGTATTATAGTCAGTGAAGGTGCAGAACACACTCCTACATTGCACCAGTGGAACTTTTTACAGGATGCACGACATGACATGTGAACGATGGATGCGTTGTCGCGTTCAGTATGTGGCCCTTGAATTAACCTCTCGGACGGCGGCGCCGGTATCTTGAGTCGTCAAACCTGCCTCTTTCGGTAGTTCTTTTCGAAAGTTGCAACTTGAATCTGGGGCCATGTGACCTGTGTGGTAGACGATCACGACAAGCATGATACTCTGTGTTGCCGCCAAAAAAAAAAGCATGATAGTCTGTGGCCGGAACACGATCGAGGACGTGGCTGGACCATCTCCTGGTGAAGGGACGACGCCCTCCACGGCGCATTCCGTCCATATGGACCGTACGTCGGTGCGGATTGAACAGTCCAGATCTAATGCAATACATGGACGTCACTTGTATTATATGGACACCAGAGGGTCATTTCCAAAAAAAAAGTCTGACATTTAAGCCTCAAATTTTAGGGGCATTTTTAGTACGATTTTTATCCAGTTCATTCCCGTCACTGCAGGTCTGTCCTATGGCGCGGGCGTCCTCGCTAGGGTTTGACTCATCGCCGGAGGTAGGGTTTCATCCCTTGCCGGCAGGATGGAACCGCGCGTCGCGCACCCCAATCCCCTCACGCTCTCGCACCTCCTCTTCACTAAAGAACACGAGAAGAGGCTGGCTGCCCTCCCCGCGGTGGCCGCCAGCGAAGATTCGCCATCCCACCTCCCAGTCCTCTGTGCATGTGCCTGTAGTCCAAGGTGGACATGGGGGCAGTTTCGGATCTGCCGCCTCGCCTCTTCCCCTCCAGCGCAGCGAGGACGCCGGAGCTAGCTCCTCCCGCCCCGCTCTCAGCCCGCTCCGCGAGGGCTGCGCAGCCCGCACCGCCCGCACGTCGCCCCCTACCCCCATCGGCCACTGCTCCATGCAGGTAGTGGTGGGTGCTAGTGCCCACACCGCCGCCTCGGTCGATAGCGGGCAAGGGAGATGAATGTGGCGGAGCAGTCCGTGCGTCGTCGCCGCGGGTTGCCAGTGGAGTCCGACGAGAACGAGTGGCTCCACGCTTGGCTCTACAACCCGTCGCTTACAACGACGAAGATGGACGCTCGGCGGATCCGTCGGAAGAACGAGCCTCGTCCACCGGCGTAGGTTGGTGGTGTGTCCGGCTGGAGCGGGTGAGGTCGACGTTCGTCGCCGAAGGCTGCTCGGCATTTGTTGTCAAAGGCAGCTCCAACACGGTCATATAAGAATTTTGCGGGTCGGAATTATATCGGCTCCCATAGAGATGCTCTCAGGTTTTTCATTTCGGCGGAGTGGATGCTGATTGTTATTGGAGGTCTTGCGTGTGTGACCCATTGTCAGCAAGCATAAACGTCGTACAGTTGATAGAGATGGAGAGAGGGAGTCAAGCTGGTCAGGGAGAGACCTCTATGCTAAGCGACAAGGGAGATAGAGAAAGATAGCATGTGCTGTCGCCGGCTGATTGGATCACCACATTTTTGAGATATATTCAAATCTCCAGCACGTGAAGGGTTCAGATTCTGCCCACTACTAGTACTACTTTAGGCTGAACTGATTGGGATAGACATTTACAGAAAGTTTGATTCCAGAAAAGCCCTAAATGGGCGAGGAAACGTAATCTCTTGTATTTTTTTATCTTAATTCAAACTCTCTGTCCGGCAGCAGTGCATTGGCCATCCGATCAGAGATCTGAGAACTGCAACAGATTCGAAGATGTATATTTCTTGTTCTGGTCAGTGTAGTCCATTCTTTTACGGAGATTAGTTTACTCCATTATTGGCTTAGATATGTTGGCTAACTAAAAGGCATACCACAAATCGTACATCTTATATTTTTCTGCAGAAAAAAAGAAAATTATATCTTTTTAACAGTAGTCATGTCATCTCCAGCGCCGGCCTTCAAACTGACCGCATACATCTGGACCGGGCAGTCCGAACGTTTTGTGCCATCCAAAGGGGCCTTCTATTGGTCCGCCGAGTGGTCTAGACGTGCTTTTTCCCGCAAATTGAAGATAAATTACGAGGCTTTTCCGGCATCCGGACCACTGCCACCTCCGCATCTGGCAACCATGGCCCACCCAAAAAACCCTTCGTCGCCGCGCGCACTTCGCACCAAAAATGGTCAGTGCCGCTCCAGAGTATCAGTGCCTCATTCTTGCCCGGTCAGAGCGGTCACGACATCTCGTTGATTTCGGCATTGAAGTTGCATGATAGCCTAGAGTGCCCGCCCACGCCACTCCCCGGTGCATAATGTTGCTCCGCGTTCAAGCAACAAAACGGCCGTCTGTTCGTCTGTTTGCCGCCCAAATTAATGACATACGGTTGCCGAGGAACCAACTCTAGCGACATCCTCCCATCTGTCTTCCGCCCACCATTGCCATTCGCCTGCTATATAAACTGCAGCCCTAGCCATAGCCGCAGTCATCCTCCTCTGGTCCCTTTCTCCTCTCCGCACCACTCCAATCATGGCCTCCTCGCGCTCCAAAGCTCTCTCAGACAGATTGTCATCGGAGTAGAAGAAGGAGATGGCCGGCATTACTGTCGGCTGGCAGGCCGGCAGGAAGCCGGAGGCCGATGACAACCCAAATGGAGGATGCCGCCGATGATGAGCCGGCGCCATCCTCCTCATTGGTGCATTGTATCATGGCCATAGGCGAGGTCTGTGCCCACTGCATGGACATGGTGCAGGAGGAGCGGGGGGTACTGTTTCGGGAGGCCCAGGCCAACGCGGCCTACAACCTCCAGCTCCTCAAGGAGCAACAGCAGGCGCAGAAGCAGATCCCCGCCGGCAGGGCGGTCGCGCTGGACGTGGATGAGGCGGAGCAGGCGGTGCTGCTCGAGTCTTAGCCCCCCCCCCCCCCCCCCCCAGCGACATCTCCCTTGACCGCAAGCGGTACTGCTAGGGTTAGGCGGAACCGGAGGCTGCCTAGAACGAGTTGGACAAGGCGGCAAAGTAGGTGTGGGGCAAGAGCGACAACGACGAGGACATTGCCGGCTGGGCCAACGCCTACACTGCGCCCCCACGACCACGAAACCGACACGTCCGTGGGCATTGCCTAGAGCGAGAAAGAGTAGCGCATGGTACATTGCCGCCGCTTGGGTCACAAGAAGGCAACCACTCCTCCCCTCACATTAAAACCAAGTTTGGTGGGCTGAACATCGACGGCCGACTAGCCACTTGCCGGCGACGTGGAGGCAGACACCTTCACTTCCCGGGGCTACGGAGGAGATTAAGGAAACGGAGTTGGAGAGCGCCGAGACGAATCTGGAGAAGACGAAGGCAATAGTCGCAGGTTCAGTTGTCGGGGCTTACGGTTGGACATAGGAAACGGGCTCCGGTGATCATGTAGCTTTAGAGTTGGGTTGTCAGGTTTAAATGAAAAATGTAAATGTTATGAATTTTGTCCGGTTTATATGAAAATCCATCTTTTTTTGCATGAATTTCGTCCGATTAGTCTAAAGAATGGCCGAAATTTATGTGGGCACCGTTGGATGGCGGCCTCCGGCATCAATGTCTGCTGATTGATCCTCCGCTGTTCACGGATGGATGATGGAGGGAATTTGCTAATCATTGTTGGAGATGCCCTCACAGTCACTCAAGATGCTTGCGAATTTCACTGGGAGGCACGGATATAAATAGCAGTAGGACGCGCGGTGCACATAGCACATGCCATGACACACAATCTGACCTTTTCTAAAAAAATGACACACAATCTGTCGCCTACGCACGGCTGCTGTAAATAAAAGCCACATCTATCTAAGAGTCCTATAATAAGTAAGATTAAGCAAGTCAGTGCTGTGACCATATATAGATGTCGAGGTCGAGGGACCCGCTAATCGTCGGGAGGATCGTGGGCGACGTCGTCGACTACTTCGACGCATCGGCGCGGCTGAGGATGTCGTATGGCAACCGGGAGATGACGGTCGGGTCCGAGCTAAGGCCGTCGCAGGTGGCGAACCAGCCCACGGTGCACATCACAGGAAGAGCGGGATCACTCTACACGCTGGTGAGTGCTCGGGTCGATCATATTCATACGGTACTATACTGCTGCTTCCGGCCTTGCTTGTGCATAAGTCCGTTGCAATCGAATGCATGCATGCATGCATGGCGCGCACCACCAATTTGTTTCAGAGTGCTTCCTGTCTTTGGGTGCAGGGTGTTGAGTATATGTGTTATGTGCATATTGTGTATTGGGCCTGCCTACTAGTTCGTTGTATAGTTGAGGTCCGTGGCCTACCTTTGTACATCATATATACGTGCCTATGCACGAAGAGTAATACATCGTGTAATTCCCACAACATACATGGTATCAGTTTCCGGGTTCTAACCCTAGCTTCCGCCGCCGCCGCGCGACTCCCACGCGCCGCCGCCGCCGCCGCGGCGCGACTCCCCCGCACCGCCGCCGCCGCCGCGTGTCTCCCACGCGCCGCCGCCGCCTCCCATCCGCCGCCGCTGCCCGCGCGCCCATCGCGCCAGCCGCCGCTACCCTCTGTCCATCCCGCGCTACAGCCGCTGCTAGCCCCGTCCGATCCAGCAGCCGGCCAAGTAAATTCACGTATACATCATCTACGTGTACGTGTTTGTTGCTTGAGAATCCATCAGGTTTGGTCTAGCTAGCTTTGCACTTCGCGTGCACAGCCATCGCTCGCCCCGCGCTTCGCCAAGTCCTGCTCGCCCGCTGCTGTCGCACGCTTCATCGCCAGGCCGTCGCGTCACACGCCTTTTGGCTTCTCCGCTGCTGCTCTCCCTGGCCTACGCCTCCATGGCTCCCACTGCCCAGGTCTCCGTCGCGTCACCGTTGCCGGTCTTCGGCGATTCCACTGCTCAGCCGCCAGTGGACTCCTACGGCACCGCCGTCCCGTCTGCACCGTACGGCGCCACTCCAGCCACAAGTCATCAGGGCGTTGTCCTGCTTCCGTATGGAGTCCCGCCCGCAGGCTTCTACGGCGCCGCTCCGTATACGCATCACCAGGGTGTCCTGTCTGTGCCCTACGGAGCAGCGCATCCACACCAGGGCCCGGTGGACGGCTCCTACAGCGCCGCGCCGGCTAGCCAGTGGCCGGCTTCCTCTACGCTGCATCAGTCCTATGGCCACGCTGCCCCGTTGGCCTACTGTAACGTCCTCGATGCGGCTATATCTCCCACGTGTCGAAGCACGACTTAGAGGCATAACCGCATTGAAAGCAATGTCGCAAGTGAGGTAATCTTCGCACAATCCATGTAATACATAAGGGAAAAGAGATACATAGTTGGCTTACAGTCGCAACTTCACACAATACATAAATAAACATCCATCATTCAGTTTACACTCAAGGTCCGACTACGGAACCAAAATAAAAGAAGACTATCTCAAATGCAACACAGATCCCCGATCGCCCCAACTGGGCTCCACTACTAATCGTCTGGAAATGAAACATAGTATCGACCAAGGGCCTCATCAAATTCCCACTTCAGCTCAGTTGCGCCATCTGCGCTGGCGCCACCGGTACCTGCATCTGTTTTGGTAGAATCTGTGAGCCACGGGGACTCAGCAATCTCACACCCGCGAGATCAAGACTATTTAAGGTTAAGGGAAGGCTGGTGTAATGAGGTGGAGCTGCAGCAAGCGACTAGCATATATGGTGGCTACATCGCAAAAGAGAGCGAGAAGAGAAGCAAAGCACGGTCGCGAAGCTAGTAGTGATCAAGAAGTGATCCTAAAGCAACCTGCGTCAAACATAACTCCAACACCGTGTTCACTTTCCCGGACTCCGCCGAGAAGAGACCATCACGGTTACATACATGGTTGATGTATTTTAAATAAGGTCAACTTCGGGTTTTCTACAACCGGACATTAACAAATTCCCATCTGCCTCATCACCGCGGGCACGGCTTTCGAAAGATAATACCCTGCAGGGGTGTCCCAACTTAGCCCATCACAAGCTCTCACGGTCAACGAAGGAATAAACCTTCTCCCGGGAAGACCCGATCAGTCTCGGAATCCCGGTACATCAAGACATTTCGACAATGGTAAAACAAGACCAGCAAAGCCTCCCGAATGTGCCGACAAATCCCGATAGGAGCTGCACATATCTCGTTCTCAGGGCACACCGGATGAGCAGTCCGTACAACTAAAACCAGACCTCAAGTTTCCTTGAGGGGGCGCTGCAAAGCGCTCTAGTTTGGACCAACACTCAGAGGAGCATTGGCCCGGGGGGTTAAATAAAGATGACCCTTGGGCTCGCGAAAACCCAAGGGAAAAAGGCTTAGGTGGCAAATGGTAAAACCAAGGTTGGGCCTCGCTGGAAGAGTTTTATTCAAAGCGAACTGTCAAGGGGGTCCCATAAATCACCCAACCGCGTAAGGAACGCAAAATCAAGGAATATAACACCGGTATGACGGAAACTAGGGCGGCAAGAGTGGAACAAAACACCAGGCATAAGGCCGAGTCTTCCACCCTTTACCAAGTATATAGATGCATTAATTAAAACAATAGATATTGTGATATCCCAAAATATCCGTGTTCCAACAAGGAACAAACTTCATCTTCACCTGCAACTAGCAACGCTATAAGAGGGGCTGAGCAAAAGCGGTAACAAAGAGCGAGCATCTAGCAAGCAAAGATAGAAGTCATTTCGAAGGTATGGTCATCTTGCCTGCAAAGTTCTCAGAGTTGTCGAAGGCTTGATCCTCGTAGGCGTTCTCAACAGGTTCCTCGTTCACGTACTCGGTTCCCGGCTCTACCCAAAGCAAGAACACAAGCAACGGATCCACAATCAAACAAGGACCAATGCACAAGCAATATGATGCAATACATGACATGCGATGCGAGATGTGATATGCAATGCATAGGTGTGCTCCGGAAGGAAAATGATGAACCGGGCATATCATGGCATGGAACAAGTACTAGCATGAAGTAGGCATGAAAATGAAACTATCCTTGTGCAACACAACCTCATAGCATGCTTGAAATAAAACACTCTAAAATGACAAGACAACATCATGATGTAAAATGACATGTTCATGAACTTGCTCAAATGCAGGAACTAATACCACCATTGGATTTGTGGGATTTTTCTACCCCAAAAACATATATAATATGTTGGGGTTGCTGTAGAAAAATCATCACAAATGCATAAAGAGACAACCTGCCCTAAATGGTATAAAACAGAAATGGCATATTCCAAAATTGGCAACGTCCAGAAATGGACTTGCCCGAAATGGATAGAATCCACATGCCAGAATTAGAATATTATCTGGGAACAGAAATAAAACAAATAATGAAAATAAAATAAAATAAACACACAGGCTAAGAGAGTATGACAGGTGGGGCCACCCTGTCATACGCACAGTGCAAAGGATTGGAAAAAAAAAGGGGGGGAAGAAGTATGCAGCCGCGGGGGATCGAACCCGGGTCTCCCCGGTGGGGCTCTGCTAGGAAAGGAGCTCCGGCTCCTTTTATCTGCTGCTACTACTAAAATATCAATAGAAGAAAAAAAGGGGCGCGCCTGGGATTCAAACCCAGGTCACCACAGTGGGAGCGTGGGGTGCAAACCAGCTCGGCTAGGCTAGGCTGTTGGTTGGGAAGGGGCTCTGGCCTACTTGACCAAGCCACATAGCCCTGACTTCTTATTCTCCAAGACAGAGAAGAAAACGACGACGCCGTCGGCGGCAGCAACGGCGACGGCGGGGCCTGGGATGCGGCGGCGGGCATGCGGGATGTGCAAGGGAGTGCGGGTGCAGCGGCACATGCTATGGAAGGCGTGTGCGCTTGTGGAGCAACTGCGGGAGTTGGCGCGGGGTACTCGAGCTCGAGCATCTGCTCGACTCGGGCTACGACGAGCACGACGGGCAGGGGGGGAAGCAGCAGGGTGCGGCGCGGGCAGGCTGTGGGTGAGTGTGCGCATGGGTGCAGCAGGTCATGGAGGAGCTCAGCTAGGAGGATCCAGAGCAGGAGGTGCACATGGGCTGTCTCTGAACTACCTTACTGAAGAAAACTTCAGAAGTCGCCTCGGTGCGCCGGGAACACGACGACGGCGAGAACTTGGCCGCTCCTACGGAGACCGAACGATGAAACGAAAAGAGCAGGGGGAAGGATGGGTATACCTAGTATACCTATGACAAGGAGGTGAGGCCGGTGGCGCAGCAGATCAAAGGCGGGGAGGCGAAGACCTCCGGTGGACTTCCTGTCCGAGAAGGAGACGGCGTAGAGGACGAAGAGGACGTCGGGGAAGTAGCCGAACTTGGCGATCCCAGGCGAGGAAGAGGACGGCGGGGACGTAGCCGAACTTGGTGAGGCGGAGGTGGCCGGAGTGCGCGTCGGCGACGGCTATCCCGAGCTCGAGCTGAAGCTCGGTCGGTTCATGGCGGGCAGGGCGACGGCGACGCGCGTGGAGCTAACCTAGGCGGCGGCGAGGCAGGTAGAGGAGGGGAATCGGTTGAGTGGAGACCCTAGGGCACCGGGGACAACTTTATAGGGGTCTAGGGACGAGCTCCGGCCGTCAAATCATCTGGCGTGCCGACGTGTCTCCGCTGGATGTCCTGCCGTACAGGAGGACGAAGCAACTGACGCTTGCGAGCTAAAGGGCTGCGGGAGGCCTGCTGGGCCGCGCGGGTGGACTGCGCTACTGGGCTGCGCTGCTGCTGGTGCTCCCTCTCTCCCTCTGACTCTTTCCCATTATTTCGAACAGAAAAACAAGAGCGAAAAGCATAGAAGGATTGGGGGGGTTTCTGAGAGATATGAAAATATCCACAGGATTCTGGAATTATCCTCGATTTGATAAAATTGAGTTGGGTATTTTTTTAGAGGTAGAAAAATACAACAAGTTTGAATAAAATTCAAACTTGGAGCATTTTTGAACCTAACCAAAACAATTTCAAATGAGCTGCAATTTGGCAGAGAGGCTAGGTACATAGTGTTAGAATATTGGGGAAAAGATGAACATTAATAGAGAAGGAAAAAAATAGCACTTGATAAGAGAGGGAAAAGGAGGAGAAGTGAGGGTGCAAGATCTATGCACTGAGCATGCCACAACATAATAGGTATGAGGTCACTACATGCACATGATGAGGATGAATGCAAAATGACAAGAGGTACAAATGCAATATGGTAAGATGAGCATGACAAAGAAAAGAATAAAACCACATAACCAAACAAGATGAGGCCAAACATGATAAAACCCACAAGAATTTGGATGAAGGTCAAGTTGATACATTGCCAAAATGGGACATGATACATCTGGGGTGTTACAACTCTCCTCCACTACAAGAGGATCTCGTCCCGAGATCTAGGACTGAAAGAACTCCGGATATTCGGAACGGAGGTGATCCTCGCGCTCCCAGGTGGCTTCTCGGTCGGAATGGTGTGACCACTTCACTTTCAGGAATTTGATTGACTTGTTGCGAGTCTTGCGCTCGGTTTCTTCAAGAATAGCAACGGGGTGCTCATGATAAGAAAGATCTTGTTGGAGGTCAATTTCTTCAAAGTTGATAGTGCGCTCAGGAATCTTGAAGCACTTGCGGAGCTGTGACACGTGAAACACATCGTGCACGTTTGCAAAGTTGGATGGAAGCTCGAGTTGATAGGCGAGGTCACCTCTTTTGCCAATGATCTTGAAAGGACCCACGTATCTAGGGGCAAGCTTCCCTTTGATACCGAAGCGACGAGTGCCTTTCATTGGAGAGACGCGGAGGTAGACATGGTCTCCGATTTCAAAAGCCACATCACAGTGCTTGTCATCATAATAGCCCTTCTGGCGCGATTGCGCGGCTTTAAGATTCTCACGAATGACTTTGCACATGTCTTCGGCTTCTGTGATCAAGTCATTGCCAAGAAGTTGGCGTTCACCTGTCTCGGACCAATTGAGAGGAGTACGGCACTTTCTGCCATAGAGAATTTCGAATGGGGCCTTGCCCGAACTTGCTTGGAAGCTGTTGTTGTAGGAGAACTCGGCATATGGAAGACATTCTTCCCACTTCATGCCAAAGGAAATGACACAAGCCCTGAGCATATCTTCAAGGATTTGATTGACTCGCTCGACTTGGCCACTTGTTTGAGGATGGAAAGCTGTGCTGAAACGAATGTTGGTGCCCATGGCCTTCTGAAAGGAGTCCCAGAACTTAGAAGTTAAGATGCTTCCACGGTCTGAAGAGATCAATTGCGGAATACCGTGCAAAGAGACAATTCTGGAGGTGTATAGCTCTGCCAGCTGAGCTGCTGTGATAGATTCTTTGACAGGAAGAAAATGAGCCACTTTAGTAAGCTTGTCAATGACAACGAAGATAGCATCATTTCCACGCTTGGACTTAGGAAAACCAGTCACGAAGTCCATCTCGATATGATCAAACTTCCATTCCAGAATAGCAAGAGGTTGGAGGAGACCAGCTGGTCTTTGGTGTTCTGCTTTCACCCTTCTGCAGACATCACATTCGTTCACGAATTGAGCAATTTCTCGCTTCATTCGAGTCCACCAATATGACTGCTTGAGGTCATGGTACATCTTCATACTTCCAGGATGAATGGATAGGAGGGAATTGTGTGCCTCATTCATGATGACTTTTCTTAGATCGCCTTTAGGAACCACAATACGGTCCTCGAAGAAAAGAGTATCTTTGTCATCCAAGCGATAGCACTTGTATTTGGAAATGCCCTTGTCAATACCACGTTTCACCTTCTTCACCATGGCATCCAGGAGTTGTGCCTCACGAATTTGATCTTCCAAAGTAGGAGAGACTATGAGGTTGGCAAGAAAGCCATGAGGAACAACTTGAAGATTCAGCTTGCGGAAAGCTTCACAAAGATCCGGTTGAAAGGGCTTGAGAATTAGACTGTTGCAATAAGCCTTTCTGCTCAAGGCATCTGCAATCACATTCGCCTTGCCAGGAGTATATTCAATACTTGGATTGTACTCTTGAATCATTTCGACCCATCGAGTTTGCCTGAGGTTGAGGTTTGGTTGAGTGAAGATATACTTGAGACTCTTGTGATCGGTGAATATGTCCACTTTCCTTCCCAACAAGAGATGTCTCCATGTTATCAATGCATGGACAACTGCCGCCAACTCAAGATTGTGAGTGGGGTAGTTCTTTTCGTTGGGCTTCAACTGACGAGAGGTATAAGCCACAACCTTCTTCTCTTGCATTAACACAGCACCGAGACCTTGCAAGGAAGCATCACAGAAAACTTCGAATGGCTTGGATTCATCAGGAGGAGTCAAGACAGGAGCTGTGACTAGCTTCTCTTTGAGGGTGTTGAAAGCGACATCACACTCAGGCGTCCAGACATACTTGACATGCTTCTGGAGGAGGTTGGAAAGAGGCTTTGCAATCTTGGAGAAATTCTCAACGAATCTCCGGCAATAGCTTGCAAGACCGAGAAAACTGCGGAGCTGCTTGACATTTTGAGGAGGTTCCCAATCCAGAACCGCAGAAACCTTCGCCGGATTAACAGCAATTCCCTTGGCGGAGATGATATGACCAAGATAAAGAACTTCATCAAGCCAGAACTCACATTTGGAAAACTTCGCATAGAATTGATGCTCTCTGAGCTTGTCGAGCACCAATCGCAAATGTTTGGCATGATCCTGCTTGTTCTTGGAGAAGACCAAAATATCATCGAGATACACCAAGACGAAATCATTGGTGTAGGGGTTGAAGATAAAGTTCATCATGTGAGAGAAAGTTGGAGGAGCATTGACAAGGCCGAAAGACATGACAGTATATTCATAAGAACCAAAGCTTGTTCTGAATGTTGTCTTGGGAATATCTTGTTCACGAATGCGAATCTGATGATAACCCATACGGAGGTCAAGCTTGGAGAATACTTTAGCACCTTTGAGTTGCTCGAATAACTCATTGATGTTGGGAAGTGGATACTTGTTCTTGATTGTCTTCTTGTTCAATGGACGGTAATCAACACAAAGTCGGTCCGTGCCATCCTTCTTCTGGACAAAAAGAACTCCACATCCCCATGGAGATGAACTCGGTCTGATCAAACCCAGACGCTCTTGTTCATCGAGCTGCTTCTTCAATTCTTTCAGCTCCTTGGGTCCAAGCTTGTAAGGACCCTTGCAAACGGGTTCAGTGCCCGGCTCAAGATCAATAACGAATTCGACTGGCCGATGAGGAGGCATACCCGGAAGCTCTTCTGGAAAGACATCTTGGTACTCACAAACGACTGGAATCTGAGAGATAGCATCCAACTCGCCCTTCTCATTGAGAGAAAACAACCGAATGGTTTCATCACGAGCGGCATAGATGATAACATCCTCAGAAGGGTGTGTCAATTGAATTTCCCTGGCAGCACAATCAAGCTGAGCCTTGTGCTGAGAAAGCCAGTCCATCCCGAGAATTAGATCAATATCAGAGTCACCAAGAACAATTGGTTTAGACAGAAATCTATAGTCGCCCATCTTGATAGAAACTTCCGGGACGAAATTATTAGCTGTCATTTGCTTACCCGGGGACACAATTGATAAAGAACTAGGCAAAGCTTGAAAACCCAACTCATTCTTAGATGCAATGGGTCTTGAGATGAAAGAAAGTGAAGCACCAGTATCAAATAAGACTTTTGCAGGAATATCATTAACGGAGAGATTACCCATTATCACATCTGAAGAATCCTCTGCCTGAGCTGCATTCATCATATTCACCTTTGCAGACTTGGGATTATGCTTGACCACTGCATTGCTTGAAGACCTCACAGGAGGAGGAGGAGGAAGGCGCCTTTGGTTATGGCATTTGTTCGCATAGTGACCCTTCTGCTGGCACTTGTTGCAAGTCACCTCTGAGAGCGGACGGTGATAAGGAGCATTTGACCTTGGGGCTTGAGGCTGAGACTTGTTCTGGTAGCTTGGGTTGGGTGGGTGGGAAGATCCACGACCACCTGAGTTCTTCTGCTGATAAGGCTGACGGAACGGAGGAGGAGGAAGGTAGAACTTTTGCTGCTTAGCTGCACCTTGAGAGGAAGAAGACTGAACTGCATCCCTGATTCTGTTCTTTGAAGCCTCACACTTGAGCTGAGCACCTTCTTGCTTGAGTGCCATATTATAGAATTGATCAAACTTAGTAGGCTCAATAAGAACAAGAGCTAACTGCAGATCCTCTCTAAGGCCACCTCTGAACTGATAGATCATACTTTTCTCATCAGGAACGTCTTGTTTAGCGAAGCGAGCAAGTTTCTGAAACTGTATGTTGTATTCGTACACTGACATGTTTCCTTGCTTGAGATTGCGGAACTCCTCACGCTTGCTCTCAACAACACTGGTAGGAATGTGGTGAGCTTTAAAGTCCCGACAGAAATCAGTCCAAGTAATCACTCGACCACCTCTGGAATCCTTGTATTGCTGGAACCAATCAGCTGCCTGATCCTTGAGCTGAAAAGACGCGAACTTGACGTAGTCCTCAGGTCTGACATTGCTGCATTCGAAATGCTTGTTAATATCCACGAGCCAATCGTCGGCGTCTGTGGCCTCGGCACAGTAGCTGAAAGACTTTGGCTGATTTGCAAGGAATTGGTTGAGTGTAGGAAACTGAGGCTAATGATAGAACTGCCCTTGACCTTGATTCCCTTGGTTGCCTTGGCCTTGGTTACGCTCTTGCATCAGCTGGATCAACAACTGAGCGTTGGCGTTTGTGGTTGCCATCAAAGTTTGCCATGCCTCCGGAGGCGGAGGTGGAGGTGGAGGGTTCGCCTGACTCCCATCACTGCGTTCCGGATTCTGACGCGTTGGTGGAGCCATCCTGAAGAGGGTGACATCCGTTAGCATCTTGATTGACAGATCGACAAGTTGAATCAACAGATAGAAATTGCAACATATAGTCTTCACAATAAACATTCGAACAGGGATGAACGAATGAATTCCAAAGTAAACATCACGTCCATTGAGGTGAGAAGCCACTTGATAAGAGATTGATGAATGAAAATAAAAACAAGGTATGAATGGAACAAATATGTGGTAAGGATTACCCAATCACAAAACCAAATATCTGCGGAAGAAATGCTAGAGCTACTTGAATTCCACCTATAAACTCCCGAAACTTTCCGGTTATGCAATCAGGTGTTGGGGATACAGGGGAAGCAATATATCTCATCCAAACTAACAATCCCTACATCCAACTGTATCCATCCTTCAACACATAACCAAGAAACCTTCGGAAATCGTGTACCTCAACCTTCGAAAAGCATCCGTTATGCGAGTCATGGCAATACTCCCGTACTCACCTCAGTACTGGGTTAGCGGGGTTATCTCACCAACAACTGCATAAAAGAGATTTTCGATGTCGGCGTACTAAACTCAGGTATTCCAGAACTGCAACGATAAAATTATGACGACAACACCTCAGAGCTCAACTCCCCGGGACACCTCCACTAAACCCCTGCTGACGGGAGGCACCAAGACAATGTTCTCATCATAAAACCATCGGAACGATTCCAAGATACCCGCGTGATCCTAAAAAAAATTTAGTGAAATTTGAGGAGAGGAAAGTCAAAACTTCTACGTCAGGAGACCTCACCAGAGCGACGAAGGGACTGAGGAGTAAAAGAATTCCTAACTCTCCGATATATATAATCCTAATTGACTCAAAACATTTTTCTAGACACAACTCGGCCGCTAAAAACGATCAAGCAGTGGGGGCTCCTAAGGTCGGGGATGGCTCTGATTACCAACTTGTAACGCCCTCGATGCGGCTATATCTCCCACGTGTCGAAGCACGACTTAGAGGCATAACCGCATTGAAAGCAATGACGCAAGTGAGGTAATCTTCGCACAATCCATGTAGTACATAAGGGAAAAGAGATACATAGTTGGCTTACAGTCGCCACTTCACACAATACATAAATAAACATCCATCATTCAGTTTACACTCAAGGTCCGACTACGGAACCAAAATAAAAGAAGACTATCTCAAATGCAACACAGATCCCCGATCGCCCCAACTGGGCTCCACTACTAATCGTCTGGAAATGAAACATAGTATCGACCAAGGGCCTCATCAAATTCCCACTTCAGCTCAGTTGCGCCATCTGCGCTGGCGCCACCAGTACCTGCATCTGTTTTGGTAGAATCTGTGAGCCACGGGGACTCAGCAATCTCACACCCGCGAGATCAAGACTATTTAAGCTTAAGGGAAGGCTGGTGTAATGAGGTGGAGCTGCAGCAAGCGACTAGCATATATGGTGGCTACATCGCAAAAGAGAGCGAGAAGAGAAGCAAAGCATGGTCGCGAAGCTAGTAGTGATCAAGAAGTGATCCTAAAGCAACCTGCGTCAAACATAACTCCAACACCGTGTTCACTTCCCGGACTCCGCCGAGAAGAGACCATCACGGTTACATACACGGTTGATGTATTTTAAATAAGGTCAACTTCGGGTTTTCTACAACCGGACATTAACAAATTCCCATCTGCCTCATCACCGCGGGCACGGCTTTCGAAAGATAATACCCTGCAGGGGTGTCCCAACTTAGCCCATCACAAGCTCTCACGGTCAACGAAGGAATAAACCTTCTCCCGGGAAGACCCGATCAGTCTCGGAATCCCGGTACATCAAGACATTTCGACAATGGTAAAACAAGACCAGCAAAGCCTCCCGAATGTGCCGACAAATCCCGATAGGAGCTGCACATATCTCGTTCTCAGGGCACACCGGATGAGCAGTCCGTACAACTAAAACCAGACCTCAAGTTTCCTTGAGGGGGCGCTGCAAAGCGCTCTAGTTTGGACCAACACTCAGAGGAGCATTGGCCCGGGGGGTTAAATAAAGATGACCCTTGGGCTCGTGAAAACCCAAGGGAAAAAGGCTTAGGTGGCAAATGGTAAAACCAAGGTTGGGCCTCGCTGGAAGAGTTTTATTCAAAGCGAACTGTCAAGGGGGTCCCATAAATCACCCAACCGCGTAAGGAACGCAAAATCAAGGAACATAACACCGGTATGACGGAAACTAGGGCGGCAAGAGTGGAACAAAACACCAGGCATAAGGCCGAGTCTTCCACCATTTACCAAGTATATAGATGCATTAATTAAAACAATAGATATTGTGATATCCCAAAATATCCGTGTTCCAACAAGGAACAAACTTCATCTTCACCTGCAACTAGCAACGCTATAAGAGGGGCTGAGCAAAAGCGGTAACATAGCCAAACAACGGTTTGCTAGGACATGGGTGGTTAGAGGTTTGACATGGCAACATGGGTGGCATGATATAGCAAGTGGTAGGTATCGCAGCATAGGCATAGCAAAAGAGCGAGCATCTAACAAGCAAAGATAGAAGTGATTTCGAAGGTATGGTCATCTTGCCTGCAAGGTTCTCAGAGTTGTCAAAGGCTTGATCCTCGTAGGCGTTCTCAACAGGTTCCTCGTTCACGTACTTGTCTCCCGGCTCTAACCAAAGCAAGAACACAAGCAACGGATCCACAATCAAACAAGGACCAATGCACAAGCAATATGATGCAATACATGACATGCGATGCGAGATGTGATATGCAATGCATAGGTGTGCTCCGGAAGGAAAATGATGAACCGGGCATATCATGGCATGGAACAAGTACTAGCATGAAGTAGGCATGAAAATGAAACTATCCTTGTGCAACACAACCTCATAGCATGCTTGAAATAAAACACTCTAAAATGACAAGACAACATCATGATGTAAAATAACATGTTCATGAACTTGCTCAAATGCAGGAACTAATGCCACCACTGGATTGGTGGGATTTTTCTACCCCAAAAACATATATAATATGTTGGGGTTGCTGTAGAAAAATCATCACAAATGCATAAAGAGACAACCTGCCCTAAATGGTATAAAACAGAAATGGCATATTCCAAAATTGGCAATGTCCAGAAATGGACTTGCCCGAAATGGATAGAATCCACATGCCAGAATTGGAATATTCTCTGGGAACAGAAATAAAACAAATAATGAAAATAAAATAAAATAAACACACAGGCTAAGAGAGTATGACAGGTGGGGCCACCCTGTCATACGCACAGTGCAAAGGATTGGAAAAAAAAAGGGGGAAGAAGTATGCAGCCGCGGGGGATCGAACCCGGGTCTCCCCGGTGGGGCTCTGCTAGGAAAGGAGCTCCGGCTCCTTTTATCTGCTGCTACTGCTAAAATATCAATAGAAGAAAAAAAAGGGGCGCGCGTGGGATTCAAACCCAGGTCACCACAGTGGGAGCGTGGGGTGCAAACCAGCTCGGCTAGGCTAGGTTGTTGGTTGGGAAGGGACTCTGGCCTACTTGACCAAGCCACATAGCCCTGACTTCTTCTTCTCCAAGACAGAGAAGAAAACGACGACGCCGTCGGCGGCAGCAACGGCGACGGCGGGGCTTGGGATGCGGCGGCGGGCATGCGGGATGTGCAAGGGAGTGCAGGTGCAGCGGCACATGCTATGGAAGGCGTGTGCACTTGTGGAGCAACTGCGGGAGTTGGCGCGGGGTACTTGAGCTCGAGCATCTGCTCGACTCGGGCTACGACGAGCACGACGGGCAGGGGGGGAAGCACCAGGGTGCGGCGCGGGCAGGCTATGAGTGAGTGTGCGCATGGGTCCAGCAGGGCATGGAGGAGCTCAGCTAGGAGGATCCAGAGCAGGAGGTGCACATGGGCTGTCTCTGAACTACCTTACTGAAGAAAACTTCAGAAGTCGCCTCGGTGCGCCGGGAACACGACGACGGCGAGAACTTGGCCGCTCCTACGGAGACCGAACGATGAAACGAAAAGAGCAGGGGGAAGGATGGGTATACCTAGTATACCTATGACAAGGAGGTGAGGCCGGTGGCGCAGCAGATCGAAGGCGGGGAGGCGAAGACCTCCGGTGGACTTGCTGTCCGAGAAGGAGACGGCGTAGAGGACGAAGAGGACGTCGGGGAAGTAGCCGAACTTGGCGATCCCAGGCGAGGAAGAGGACGGCGGGGACGTAGCCGAACTTGGCGAGGCGGAGGTGGCCGGAGTGCGCGTCGGCGACGGCTATCCCGAGCTCGAGCTGAAGCTCGGTCGGTTCATGGCGGGCAGGGCGACGGCGACGCGCGTGGAGCTAACCTAGGCGGCGGCGAGGCAGGTAGAGGAGGGGAATCGGTTGAGTGGAGACCCTAGGGCACCGGGGACAACTTTATAGGGATCTAGGGACGAGCTCCGGCCGTCAAATCATCTGGCGTGCCGACGTGTCTCCGCTGGATGTCCTGCCGTACAGGAGGACGAAGCAACTGACGCTTGCGGGCTAAAGGGCTGCGGGAGGCCTGCTGGGCCGCGCGGGTGGACTGCGCTGCTGCTGGTGCTCCCTCTCTCCCTCTGACTCTTTCCCATTCTTTCGAACAGAAAAACAAGAGCAAAAAGCATAGAAGGATTGGGGGGGTTTCTGAGAGATATGAAAATATCCACAGGATTCTGGAATTATCCTCGATTTGATAAAATTGAGTTGGGTATTTTTTTAGAGGTAGAAAAATACAACAAGTTTGAATAAAATTCAAACTTGGAGCATTTTTGAACCTAACCAAAACAATTTCAAATGAGCTGCAATTTGGCAGAGAGGCTAGGTACATAGTGTTAGAATATTGGGGAAAAGATGAACATTAATAGAGAAGGAAAAAAATAGCACTTGATAAGAGAGGGAAAAGGAGGAGAAGTGAGGGTGCAAGATCTATGCACTGAGCATGCCACAACATAATAGGTATGAGGTCACTACATGCACATGATGAGGATGAATGCAAAATGACAAGAGGCACAAATGCAATATGGTAAGATGAGCATGACAAAGAAAAGAATAAAACCACATAACCAAACAAGATGAGGCCAAACATGATAAAACCCACAAGAATTTGGATGAAGGTCAAGTTGATACATTGCCAAAATGGGACATGATACATCTGGGGTGTTACACCTACGCCTACCCGCCAACCTTGGTGCCTGCGTCTCCTTACGGTGCGCCCACTTCGTACGGAGCGCCCTACGGCGGTGGATCGACGGAGCAGGTGGCTTGGTCCGTGGTGCCGAGTGGTCAGAAGCCACAGCAGCAGGACGTCGGTGCACCTCGTCAGCTGCAACAACCACGGCTTCAGGTGCCTTTCCCGTGGGCCTCCGGCTACAACCCATGGACCGGTGTCGTTCCTGCTTACACCATGGCGTCTCCGTCCCCCTCGCCGGCCTTGCCCCCAGCGCCCTGGGACCCGGTGCTCTTCGCCGCGCTGCCCGCCGCTCCTACGCCAAACAACTCCACTGGAGGTTATGATTGGTACATGGACACCGGGGCTACGGCTCACATGTTTGCTCATCCTGGTAATCTTGCCTCCTTCACTCCCGTCACCACCGACCGCTGCATCATTGTCGGTGACGGTTCCACACTCCCTATCACACATGTTGGGCACACTTCTTTTCCTTCTAATTCCATGCCTATTACTCTGTCAAACATACTTATGTCACCTCATCTTATTAAGAACCTTATTTCCGTTTGTTGTTTAACACGTGAAAATCCTGTTACTGTTGAATTTGACGAGCTTGGGTTTTGTGTCAAGGACGCTCGAACCAGGATGGTACTTCACCGCTGTGACAGCCTCGACGAGCTCTATCCGGTGCATTCGTCGTCCACCTCCACCACCGCACCGGTTGCTCTCTCCGCCGTCGTGGATCTCTGGCACGCTCGTTTGGGTCATCCCAACCCCGTCACACTTCGTCATATTCTTAAGAGTTTCGGTTTCAGTTGTCATAAGATAGATGATCACACCTGTCATGCCTGTCGTGTCGGCAAACATGTTCGCCTCCCGTTTAATAACTCTACCACCATAGCTTCTTTTCCATTTCAATTGATTCATAGCGATGTGTGGACATCTCCGGTTCCTAGTAATTCGGGCTAATTATATTATCTGGTTATCCTTGATGATTATTCTCATTACGTGTGGACTTTTCCTTTGCGCAGAAAGTCAGATGCACTCTCCTCTTTGGCGGCTTTTTACTCCTATGTCAGCACGTAGTTTGGGCGTCCCATCCTTGCTCTTCAGACTGACAATGGAAAAGAGTTCGACAACCTTGCTTTCTGCACTTTTCTGTCGCACCACGGCACAGTTTTTCGTCTCACATGCCCGTATACTTCCCAGCAGAACGGTCGAGCCGAACGCGTCCTTCGCACTCTGAATGACTGCGTTCGCACGCTCCTATTTCATGCTAACGTGCCGCCTTGTTTCTGGCCGGACGCACTCGCTACTGCTTCTCTTCTCCTTAACCTTCGCCCTTGCCGCCCACGGTGGAACTATGCACCTCACCATCTTCTCTTCGGTACGCCCCCATCTTATGATGGCCTGCGTATTTTCGGGTGCCTTTGCTATCCTAGCACTGCCGACTCCGCTCCTCACAAACTCGCACCTCGTTCAGTCGCTTGCATCTTCATCGGCTACCCCTCCAACTCCAAGGGCTATCGATGCTACGATCCCGTCTCCCACCGTGTGTTCACTTCCCGGCACGTTTACTTTGATGAGCATGTGTTTCCGTTTCACCAGGTACCCCCGGCTGTTCCTCCCGCCACCGGTGACGCGAGCTCCTCGATGCCTCTCCCAGGGCGCTCGCGCGCCTCTCTTGGCCCGCCCCCTGGCTTTGAGGCGCGCCCCCCGCATGTGGCGCCTCCTCCAGCCGCGGCGCTGGCGCCCCCGGCGCCCCCGATGTTGGCGCCCGCGGCCCCCTCGGCGCCCCCGGGGCCCTCGGCGCCCGCGGCCCCCTCGACGCCCCCGGCGCCTGTGGTCGGTCCGGTCACCCGCGCCCGTACCGGCATTTTTCGCCCGAGCTCGCGCTACGCATCGGATGACTACGTCCATGCGGTGTCCACCTCTGAGCCGTCGCCGTTGCCGTCCTCCGTTCGAGCCGCTCTTCGTGACCCGCTCTGGATGGCTGCGATGCAAGAGGAGTTTGACGCCCTGTTGCGCAACCGGACGTGGCAGCTTGTTCCCCGTCCCCGGCACGCCAACGTGATTACCGGGAAGTGGGTCTTTAAACACAAGCTCCGTCCTGATGGTACCCTTGATCGCTACAAAGCGCGCTGGGTCGTTCGTGGCTTTCGACAGCGTGCTGGCATCGACTTCACCGACACCTTCGCTCCGGTCGTCAAGCCCGGCACGATACGCACGGTTCTCCACCTTGCGGTCTCCCGTGCTTGGCCGGTGCACCAGATGGACGTCTCCAACGCCTTCCTCCATGGTCACCTCGAGGAGCAGGTCTTCTGCCAGCAGCCCACCGGGTTTGTTGACCCGGCGCTTCCCGACCACGTGTGCCTGCTTTCGCGGTCCTTGTACGGACTCAAGCAGGCTCTGCGCGCTTGGTACCAGCGCATCGCGGCGTTTCTCCACCAGCTTGGGTTCCGCTCTACCCGCTCGGACGCCTCGCTCTTCATCTATCATCAGGGCTCTGACACGGCCTACTTGCTGCTCTATGTCGACGACATCATCCTGACAGCATGTACGGCTGGTCTTCTCAGTCAGCTCACGGCTCGTCTTCGCGCTGAGTTCGCCATCAAGGACTTGGGTCCTTTGCACTACTTCCTCGGTGTTGAGGTGGTGCGCCGTCCGGATGGCTTCTTCCTTCATCAGCGGAAGTACGCTCACGAGCTCCTGGAGCGCGCCGGCATGCTTAACTGCAAGCCTGCCGCTACGCCTGTCGATACGAAGGCCAAGCTTTCTGCCACGGATGGTTCTCCTGCTTCGGATGCTGCTTTCTATCGGTCTATCGTTGGTGCTCTCCAGTACCTTACTCTGACTCGACCGGAGATCCAGTATGCCATGCAGCAGGTGTGTCTTCATATGCATGCTCCTCGAGACGTTCACTGGGCTGCCGTCAAGCGGATTCTCCGCTATATCTGTGGCACTATGGATCTTGGCGTTACGCTTCACACTTCCGCCAACACCGCCCTCACCGCGTACTCCGATGCAGACTGGGCGGGCTGCCCTGACACTCGTCGCTCCACTTCGGGCTATTGTGTCTACCTTGGACCCTCACTTATCCCGTGGTCGTCCAAGCGGCAACCTACGGTCTCTCGTTCTAGTGCTGAGGCTGAGTATCGTGCGGTGGCCAACACCGTCGCCGAGTGTTCGTGGCTTCGCCAGCTGCTTCAGGAGCTCTCTTGTCCTGTTGACCGTGCCACGGTGGTCTACTGCGACAACGTCTCGGCGGTCTACCTCCCCGCTAACCCGGTGCATCATCGACGGACCAAGCATATTGAGTTGGATATTCATTTTGTTCGGGAACAGGTGGCCCTTGGCCATATTCGTGTTTTACATGTCCCTACTTCCCAACAATTTGCCGATATCATGACCAAGGGCTTGCCTACGGCGTCATTTGAGGAGTTCCGGTCCAGTCTTTGCGTCAGCCGCGGTGCCGCTTCGACTGCGCGGGGGGGGGGGGGGGGGGTGTTGAGTATATGATGTGACGGCGGCCTGATCTTTCGATGAGAGTGGGGATAATTATAGATTTGGTGGATTTTGACCTTGACGATCCGGCTATACCGTACCCGACGATACGCCTCGACAATCGCTAAACCAATCTCCGATGGTTATTGACCTTGCCGTAGGCACGATCAACCTGAACAACGAGGTTCGAGTTCCTGCAAGCAACCGAAGAACCGGCAAGAACAAAGGTGAATTGCAACTGAAATTGCGGATAATAAACTGAGCACACGAACTAGATGAAAAGTTGGGGTTTCACTGTGGATCTGACAAGGCGGTAGTCCTACACGTCTCGTAGATGCAAATTGTAGCGATGGCTAGACAATACAATAAAACCCGAAGTCTAAACCTAACAGTAGCTAACTATTTATTAGAGTACGGCCGCCTGCGCGTAGACGAATCCTGGTCGGCTACGACTTGAAAATAAATCATAATCATGAGCCGGCCCACATGTAGTTTATTTCCTTGTTTAGCTGTTGATGGTGTGGGCTGCACGCGGACGTGGCCTTCTCCGTTCCAGGAAGCCTAATACTCCTTCTCCTCCTTTTGCACTTCAACACGTACGTGGCTAGGTACCTTCTTGCATGTCAATAGTGTTGCTGCTTGTGGAATCAACGTGCAACATTTTTCATCTTCCATCTGCATGCGGTTTTTCCTCCTTATCTCTCCAACACCTTCGTTCCTGAGTACAAGTAAATCCAAACATGAGTGTAATATAATATTCTCATTAGTTAAATCATATGTACAAAGGAGCGATAGTATCTGGTCATTTATCTGTCTCGCTCGTGCTCTAGTCATAGGTCCAGATGGAATAATTGATGTCACGGTGGGTGCAACTGTGGCAGAGATGTCCTCATCATCCCCCCCTTCTTGAATCGAAGTCGCCCTCGACGGTACCTCTTCATGCTCTCCCAAATAAGGTTTTAAGTCTGCAACATTAAATGTAGGACTAACCCGAAATTCTGCAGGCAGATCAAGCTTATACGCATTCTCATTAATTTTTTCTATCACCTTAAAAGGTCCATCTGCACGAGGCATTAATTTTGACTTTCGTAAATCAGGGAAACGGTCTTTTCGTAAATGTAACCATACTAAATCACCCGGTTCAAACACAAGACTTTTCCTACCCTGACTACCAGCAAGTTTATACTTGGCATTCATGCGTTCAATATTTTCTTAGTCATCTCATGCATTTTCAATATTAGCTCAGCACGTTCTTTAGCATCAAGGTTTACCTTCTCTGAAGATGGAATGGGTAATAAATCAATAGGCGCACGAGGTATAAATCCATAAACAATCTCAAAAGGGCATAACTTTGTGGTAGAATGAACTGAACGATTATAAGCAAACTCTACATGAGGTAAACATTCTTCCCACATTTTTAAATTCTTTTTCAAAACAGCCCTAAGCATAGTAGACAATGTTCGATTAACCACTTCAGCTTGACCATCTGTTTGAGGATGACATGTAGTGCTAAATAAAAGCTTAGTCCCCAATTTTGTCCACAACACCCTTCAAAAGTGGCTAAGAAATTTTGTGTCACGATCGGAAACAATTGTATTTGGCACACCATGTAAACGAACTACTTCTCTAAAAAAGAAATCAGCAATGTGAGTAGCATCGTCACTTTTATGACAAGGTATAAAATGTGCCATCTTAGAGAATCTATCGACAACAACAAATATACTATCCCTCCCCCGTCGTGTTCTAGGCAGTCCTAATACAAAATCCATAGATATATCTTCCCAAGGAGTGCTAGGAATAGGAAGAGGCATATATAAACCATGTGGGTTCAAGCATGACTTAGCTTTTTGGCATGTCGTGCAGCGTGCAACATATCTCTCCACATCCCTTCTCATTTTTGGCCAGAAGAAATGACTAGCAAGGATGTCTTATGTCTTCTTGACGCCAAAATGTCCCATAAGTCCTCCTCCATGCGCCTCCTGTAACAACAAAAGACGAATAGAGCTATCTGGGATGCATAGCTTGTTAGCGTGAAAAATAAATCCGTCATTAATGACAAACTTGTTCCAAGTTCTACCCTCTCTACAATTGAGCAATATATTTTTAAAGTCAACATCATTAGCGTATTGCTCTTCTATAGTTTCAAGTCCAAAAATTTTGAAGTCAAGTTGTGATAACATAGTATAACGTCTAGACAAGGCATCGGCAATAACATTCTCCTTCCCTTTATTGTGCTTAATAACATAAGGAAAAGATTCAATAAATTCAACCCATTTTGCATGTCTACGGTTCAGTTTACTTTGACTTCTAATATGCTTGAGTGATTCATGATCAGAATGTATGACAAACTCCTTAGGCCGTAAATAATGTTGCCATGTCTCCGAAGTCCGAACTAGTGCATAAAGTTCTTTATCATATGTTGAATAACTCAGACTAGGCCCACTGAGCTTTTCACTAAAGTATGCTACTGGTTTTCCTTCTTGCAATAAAACACCGCCTAAACCAATGCCGCTAGCATCACATTCTAATTCAAACATCTTATTAAAATCAGGTAATTGCAGCAAAGGGGCGTGTGTAAGCTTATCTTTAAGAATAGTGAAGGCTTCCTCTTGTGCGGCGCTCCAAACAAATGGCACATTTTTCTTTGTGAGCTCGTTGAGCAGCGCTGCGATGGTACTAAAATCCTTCACGAACCGCCGGTAGAACCCAGCAAGTCCGAGAAAACTTCGTACCTGCGTGACCGAGTTAGGGGTCGGCCAACTCTGGATCGCTTCAACCTTGGCTTTATCAACTTCAATTCCCTGCGCTGTCACAACATAGCCAACAAAAGCGACTCGATCCGTGCAAAAAGTGCACTTCTCGATATTACCAAATAAACGTGCATCACGCAGAGCAGAAAAAACAGCACGCAAATGGTCTAAGTGTTCCTCTAGTGACTTGCTATAAATCAAAATATCATCAAAATATACTACCACAAATCGTCCAATGAAAGCTCGCAAAACTTCATTCATTAGTCTCATGAAAGTACTAGGTGCATTAGTCAATCCAAAAGGCATAACTAACCACTCATATAAACCAAATTTAGTTTTGAAAGCAGTTTTTCATTCATCACCTAGTTTCATACGAATTTGATGGTATCCACTACGCAAGTCCACTTTAGAAAACACAACTGAGCCACTGAGTTCATCAAGCATGTCATCCAATCTAGGAATAGGATGATGATATCGAATTGTAATATTATTGATGGCTCTACAATCAACACACATACGTGACGTACCGTCTTTTTTAGGAACAAGTAAAATTGGTACAGCACAAGGACTAAGGGATTCACGAATGTAACCTTTTTCGAGTAGTTCTTGAACTTGTCGCTGAATCTCCTTAGTCTCCTCGGGATTAGTCCGGTACGGTGCACGGTTGGGTAGTGAGGCGCCGGGTATCAAGTCAATTTGGTGTTCAATTCCTCTCATAGGTGGCAGCCCCGGTGGTACTTTGGAAAAACATCATGATACTCCTGCAAAAGGTTAGTGACAACAGGAGGCAAAGAAGAAGGCATATCCTCAAATGAAAACAAAACTTCTTTGCAAATAAGAGCATAACATTCATCAGTTTGAGCATCTAACTTAAAAATTTCAGCACGTGTAGCTAAGAAAGAAGCACCTTTCAATTTAATTTCGTTAGATGTGCTAGGATCAGATTTGTGCATCTTATTAAATTGTTCTAACTCGTCAACAACTTTCTAATTTTCAGATTTAGTACGCTCAATATTTGTGTTTCTACTAGCCCTAGAAAGATCATCTTTTAAAATTTGCTCAGGAGACATAGGGTGTAGAATGATTTTCTTTCCTTTATGTGTGAGAGTATACTGATTAGTTCTACCATCATGTAAACATTGTTTATCATACTGCCATGGCCTTCCTAGTAACATAGAACAAGCTTGCATAGGCACAATATCGCAATCAATAGTATCATGGTATGAACCTAAAGAAAAAGGAACTCTCACCATGCGTGTTACCTTTACCTTTCCACCATCATTAAACCATTGAATGTAGTAAGGTTGTGGATGTTGTCGTGAAGGTAGGGAGAGCTTCTCCACCGTGTCAATGCTTGCCAAATTGTTACAACTCCCTCCATCAATGATTATGCGAACGGAACGCTCCTTGACGACTCCTTTGATGTGGAAGAGGTTGTGACGTTGATCCTTCTTTGCTTTGACAATCTGAGCACTAAGTACACGATGTGATATAAGACTCATGTACTTATCGACGTCGTCGGCGGTCACATGTTCTTCCTCTTGCTCCGGTCTTGTGTCATCGTCTTCATGTGCAGCAAGCAAGGTATATGTGTCTTCATCAAAATCACTAGCGGAGTCGTACTCGCCGTCTTCACGAATGATCAATACACGCTTGTTAGGACACTCCTTCATGACATGGCCAAAACCCTTACAAGTGTGGCACTGGATATCCTTTGTTCTTTTGGAGGAACCGGACGATGATGACGAACTTTTTGTTGGAATTTGTGTAGTACTTTTCAGTGGTGCCGAAGTATGTGATGCTGAAGTTGATGAAGGCCCCGGTCGAGAGGTTGCAGGTGCTGTTGTAGAGGTGCGAGTGGACGGGGCAGCAGGGGTGCACGGTGCCCATGTGGAAGTACGACCTGTAGGAAAATTAGGATGCATTCTCGAACGACCCTGCACTTCATGTTCAGCATGTATAGCAAGATGGAATAAACGGGTCATTGAATGATAATCCTTATAAGCAAGTATGTCATAAATTTCTCTATTCAATCCACCCAAGAACCTAGCCATAGAAGCTTCCTCGGTCTCAACTGAACCACAACGTAACATGCCCATTTGCAATTCTTGATAATAGTCTTCTACAGATTTAGATCCTTGGTTCAAGCATTGTAGTTTATTTAGCAGGTCACGTTCATAATATCCCGGAACAAAACGGTGACGCATTACTAATTTCAAAGCTTCCCAAGTGGTAGGAATATTATTAGGATGTTTACGACAATGTTCTCTCCACCAAACAGAAGCAAAATCACTAAACTCACTAGTTGCAGCCCTAACTCTTTTATCATCAGGAAAATCATGGCAAGCAAATTTTTGATCAACTAGTAATTCCCAGTCAAGATAAACATCTGGATCATATTTCCCATCAAAAGGAGGCATGACAAATTTAATTCTACCCAAAGAGTCGTCATGGCCACGTACCTGAGGACGTTGGGTTCTTCCCATACCTTGTTGATTATTGCGTAGTCGACGATGATCACGATCATTGTTATCATTAACTGCATCAGGATCCTCGGAATCACCATCATAGTTGTCATCTTGGATGTCGCCGGCTATCGAGGTGGCGTTGCGAGGATGGGGCTGCTCGACGGCATCGGTGTATGAAAGAGGGTGCCTCGGGTCTCCTGGGGGTACCCGACGAGCTCGTTGTAGACCTGTGTTGGTGGCTGGAAGATGCGGAGCGGAAGTGGAGGCGGCACCTAGATGGGCATCCTGGGCATCAAGATGTTTCATAATAGATGCAAGTGTTTGGGTGAACGTCTCATTGCTATCCTCGATTGACTTGATACGCTTATCAAGTGCGCCCTCGAACGATGTGAACCGCTCGGTGTATGCATGCACATCCTCCTCAAGGCGTGCCACCGTGGCTTTCATGTTGTCTTCGTCACCTGCCATGGTTAGGACGGAACAAGAACAAAATCACAAGTATATGGCTCCTACAGTAACTACAGTGAGGCGGTGGAAAATGTCTCTTAACTCTCGAGCAATTACCAAGCTCTTACCAGTTCTTACCGTGTTGCAGTGGTTGTCGGCCGTTGGCGATGTCAAAAGTTATCAAAAGATTGATATAGCGATTACCAAGTGACCGAACAAGATACAATATAGGAAGTGGAGCTTGGTGAAGGTTTCCTCAACTCACAATATGTGGCACAATTAAGCAAAAAGTAATGCAAGCTGAATAATTGCTCAAACTCCTAACTAGTGCTGGCAGTCGACTAGTAAGAGATAAAACAATCTAAGCCCAGATACTGAATCAAGTGAGTGGAAATCGATGAAAATATGATAGCTCTTAGTAGCTAGATATAAGTGAGGTATAAGCAGCGTGTATAATAAAGCTCAAAAACAAATGATAAATGAGGCGGCGTTGAACATTGTAGCAGCAAAATAATGTCCAGAAAAGAAAATATCAGCCCAAAACAGATGCTAGCCGGCCTGCTTTTTTTGCAACTTTTCTTTTAACTTTTTTTTCTTTTTTTTTTTTGCTCTTTTTTTCTCTTTTTTTTTGCCGGTTGCTAGCAGAATCACGGACAAACTTCAAGTCACAAGAGATAAAAAAAAGATGCAAGGCTACTGGACAAGGTGCAACGAGAGCTAGCTACAAGCACTTGAGTGTGAAGATTAGCGTGGACTAGTACTAATACACAGGTAGCCGGCGGAGATTTTTGGGTGGCGCGTGGAGGCAGACAAAGAAAGTTGGATGTCTGGTGCGTGGGAATAGTGGCGCGGAAGGGCAAACACTGGGTGGCTGATGTCTGGGAGGAAGCGCGAGACGAGGCTGCACGTATGCACGCGGAGGTTGAGTAGTCTGGAATACGCTCGTGGAACAACACCTGTACGCGTATAAAACAATCCAACTTGCTTATTGATTTCAGATTACGAACGAACTCGCGACAGAAAATATGATGGACAAAAACAAGTGCGATCTAGTAGACAATTTTCTCTCGAACAAATCTACACCAGCACTAATTCTAGGATGAATGCAACCAAAAATTCAACTACGCAAATGCTAGATGCTAAAATTGCTAAAGGCTAAAAAGGTAGGTGTAATGAATGAACTAATCTATATTTTTTTTGACTTTTTCGTGGGTTTATGGGACAGAAAATAACTAATCTAATAAAACTGTAAATCTCTCACCGATGAACCTGAAAACTGATACCACTTGATGTGATGGCGGCCCGATCTTTAGATGAGAGTGGGGATAATTATCGATTTGGTGGATTTTGACCTTGACGATCCGGCTATACCGTACCCGACGATACGCCTCGACAATCGCTAAACCAATCTCCGATGGTTATTGACCTTGCCGTAGGCGCGATCAACCTGAACAACGAGGTTCGAATTCCTGCAAGCAACCGAAGAACCGGCAAGAACAAAGGTGAATTGCAACTGAAATTGCGGATAATAAACTGAGCACACGAACTAGATGAAAAGTTGGGGTTCCACTGTGGATCTGACAAGGCGGTAGTCCTACACGTCTCGTAGATGCGAATTGTAGCGATGGCTAGACAATACAATAAAACCCAAAGTCTAAGCCTAACAGTAGCTAACTATTTATTAGAGTACGGCCGCCTGCGCGTAGACGAATCCTGGTCGGCTACGACTTGAAAATAAATCATAATCATGAGCCGGCCCACATGTAGTTTATTTCCTTGTTTAGCTGTTGATGGTGTGGGCTGCACGCGGACGTGGCCTTCTCCGTTCCAGGAAGCCTAATACTCCTTCTCCTTTTGCACTTCAGCACGTACGTGGCTAGGTACCTTCTTGCATGTCAATAGTGTTGCTGCTTGTGGAATCAACGTGCAACATTTTTCATCTTCCATCTGCATGCGGCTTTTCCTCCTTATCTCTCCAACACCTTCATTCCTGAGTACAAGTAAATCCAAACATGAGTGTAATATAATATTCTCATTAGTTAAATCATATGTACAAAGGAGCGATAGTACCTGGTCATTTATCTGTCTCGCTCGTGCTCTAGTCATAGGTCCAGATGGAATAACTGATGTCGCGGTGGGTGCAACTGTGGCAGAGATGTCCTCATCAGTATATGTGTTATGTGCATATTGTGTATTGGGCCCGCCTACTAGTTCGTTGTATAGTTGAGGTCCGTGGCCCACCTTTGTACATCATATATACGTGCCTATGCACGAAGAGTAATACATCGTGCAATTCCCACAACATACAGGGAACTATTGCGAAACCAAAGTGCCCCCTCCGGTTTTCTGTTGGGGGTCGATATTGCATCTAGCCTTTCTCTCCATCAATCAATATAAGCAGCGGGTTTCTCATCTTCCTCCCTTCTCATTTCGCATCACTCCGCCATGACCGAGAGATCCCCAAGTTCTACCATCTCGTGCTCATGCGTGTGGTGGTGACGAGCCGGTTAGGTTCCATTGCTGAAGTGCCATGGCGCCGCTGGAGGACGATGATGTATGGTCAGAGGGCCTAAAGTGAGGCAGGCCCTTAAGATGTAAGTGAGTCACTTGTGGTACTTCCAGGACATACTCCCTCCATTTTGGTCTAAAGCGTCTATCTCAAAAACTTAAGTTTTCATTGTATTAGTCCAACCTTTGGGTCTCATTCAATTAAATTGGTTTGCGTCTCCCGCCAAATTCAATCCATGGTAATCAAGGCTTTGCTTCGGTACAACCCCCCCCCCCCCCCCCCCCCACACCCCACCACACCACCACCACCACCCTCACAAACCGTATAAGGGCGGTATGGTCATTTGACCCACATCCTTATGTGGCAAGTACGGGCTTTAGGTAGAGATACACAACCGATCAGCCTGCCGTCAGACCCCTCAATCATTGGGCCTGGCCAATTTTTGAAAAAACATCAAAACTAGGTGTGAGATATAGGATTTGAACCTCCAACCTCTTGGTTTATTTTCACCCCCTATAATCAACTAGGACAACTAACTTATTCTACATAGTTTCCTGTTTTATTTTTGAAAACAGCTAGTCATCAGACTACTAATATATGTGTCTGCTGCTTCCTACCAGACGCATATCCAATTTGAGGGAGTGTGCTGCACTTAATTGGAACATGTGTGGAATATTTATTAGGGCAGTTTCAAACTCACGAAAGGGGGGAAGTAGATGTTACATACTTCCTCACATCAAAATATGGCCTAATACGTTTTTTGAAATTGACTTTGATCATTAATTACATTAATAATACATGAGATGTACGGTATAAAAAAATATTTTACTCCGTTAACATACGTATTCGACATTATACATTGTATAACATGCATGTCGTACACTATTATCAATGGCCAAAATCAACCTCATGAAACATATTAGGCCCTGAGTAGTAAGTTCGAGAAAAGTATTTATTAGGAGGGACTATCAAACTTTCACCAAGTTTGTGGATACTACATCTTATTTTTAAAAGTCAAACCTCACAAACTTTGACCAAGTTTGTTAAGAAAAATATTTACATCTAGAATGTCAAACATATATTAGTAGATTCATGATAAGATGTAGTTTCATATTTCATATATTTGCTATTGTAGATATAAATAATTTTCCGTATAAACTTGATCAAATTCACAAAAAATGACTTTTCAACAAATTTATATGCACTACATTATGGAACGGATGGAGTACTTTATTTTCCATGCATACGCACACGTCATTTCTCTTTACGTAGGAGTTGCACACAGTTAATTGTCTATGCAATAATATGTCCCATGTAAATTTGTTGCTAGGTGATGGTAGACCCTGATGCACCTACACCAAGCGACCCTTCCAAACAGGAGTACCTCCATTGGTACGTGCATGCCGGCTAAATTAAGCTAGGACTAGCTTGGTAGTACTTCCTTTATTCCTGCACTTTGTAGGCCAATTAACCTTTGTGCCACAAAATAGCATTCATTACTTCATATATACTCGGTGGCGGAGCAAAGTTCACCATTTCATGAATTTCCTAGCTCTCTTATCATGTATATCTGTTTTATCTACCTATTATATGCTTTCTTATCAGAGTTATGGGTGTACATATGTACACCCATGTCTCCTTGTCCGCCTCAATAAAAATATTCTATGACATGCATGATACTAGCTATTATACTCCCATTGTGACCTGCCTAAAAGGTAGGCTGGTACACTAAAGAGCATTTTTTCGCATGCATGCAGGAACCGAGGTGGTCACGTACGAGAAGCCGCAGCCAACAGCGGGGATCCACCGTTTGGCATTTCTGGTGTTCCGGCAGGCGGCACGGGAGGTCATCTGCGCACCGGGGTGGCGGTCTAACTTCATCACGAGGGACTTGGCCGAGTGCTACAGCCTCGGCGCTCCGGTGGCCGCCGCCTACTTCAACTGCCAGAGGGAAGGTAGCTGTGGTGGACGGAGGTGGTAGAGGTGAAGCAAGTTGGCTATAACTACGTGCGCGCTATCCCTAGCACTCCATCCAAAATAATAAATGGATAAAGTGATATAAAAGATTCACAAGGTCGCGTAGGTGAGGGGGCACGCACTTGCCGAGCCGAGCATGACCCTCCGATTCCCTTGTGATCCGCAAAGTTGTTGGTCGAGGGCACATAAAGCTTTAAGTTCTTGTTTCTAAAATTTACGATTTTAACATTCATAGTTTCTGAGAACTTACGATATTATTGCTTCCTCGCTCCAAGGATTATATTTGGATACCCGCATTTGTGAAATCTGTGATTTTATTGTTCATTCACACTAAGTTTCAATAATTGAAACTTAACATATTCAAAATGAATCTTATTGGAAAGCCGCCGTCACAAGCAACATGAATCTGAAAACAAAACTTAATTTAAATTTTTGGTTGCAAATATATGGTGGTTCTAAATTTGAAACCCAAAAGAAAAAGGCACATGCGAGGGACTCGATGCTCCCGCCCAGTGGCGGAGGCGGGTGGTGCTGGCAAGGGCCTTGGCCCCATGCTCTCAGAAATACTGCTATATGTGCTTCTAATCCTTTATTTTTCAAATATAATTAGCAAGATTTAGATGATTTAGCCCCTCTAACATTATATAACATATTTGGCCCCCTCTATATTGAGTTTCTGGCTCCCCAATGCTCTCGCCTCTCCCAATAAAACATCTGTAGCCTAGCTAGTTGCCTGCAATACATACATGGCCTAAGCATCGTCTCCTATCTCTACTACTTAAAATAAATACGGTTTCATTTCTTGCCGGCAGAACGCTGTTGGCCTGGTGTGCGACGCCAAGTACTTTTTGTGACACGCCACGACCAACTACACTAGTAGAAAACATGATACTAGTCCCGGTTTCAGAGGAACATTAGTCCCGGTTTTGAAACCGAGACAAATCAAACGGGACTAAAGCTCAAAAACTTTAGTCCCAGTTTGCTTAAGAACCGGGATAGAAGGGGCTCCACGTGGCCGCTGCGGGACGCCCAGGCAGGAGGACCTTTAGCCCCGGTTGGTAAAACCAACCGGGACCAAAAGGAAGCCACGCGTCATCAGCTCGCAGGCGCTGGGTTTTTGGTTTGTTTTTGAAAGGGGGGTCTAGGGGTTTTGGAGGGTTAATTCAGGGGTTTCATATTGTGTTAGTTATAGCTACTACATATAGAGAAGTGACCTCTCTTTCTCCGTGCTTGGTCGACGCTAACTACTACATATTGAGAGAACTCGACGTTAGTAAGAAAATGAAGGAACCATTAATTACACAAGATCGTCATGAACATATACAGAGAGAAGTGACCTCTCTTTCTCCGAGATTGGTCAAACAACAAGTTTTCGTATATCTATCTGACGCTACTACATATATACAATATAACATCCCTGACACCATCAAGCGCCAAACTCCCATTGAATTTTCATATGGTATTCTTCGTTTTTATGTATGACGTGGTCAAGAAAGAATCCCGCCAATTCCTCTTTAATTGCTCGTATGTGATCATGTGCTAGGAGTTCACCCCGTATCTGTCACATCTAATTTAAAGAAGGGGATCAATACATATATATGAATGAAACTCAACACAATTGATGGTAATAAAATAAAATTATGAATATTATTTTTTACGTACTTCAAATTGTTTGTCAGAGTAGCCCCGCTCAGAGGTCGAGTGGTGGATGAATTCGCAAACATAGTATCTACATAATGATTCCCGCCTGCCTGCCACAAGTACTTTATGAGAATAGAGTTCAATCAAACTAATAATCAAGCATGATAATGGTATTGATGAAACAAGAATCAATGAGAGATGCACGGAACTAGCTAGTACTAATTACTTTGGGGTGTGTAAATCGCAGCTCCTTCTGCAGACCCGGAACCATTCCGGTGAACTTTTTTCAAACCCTGCCATGCAAAGAAAATGATTACTTGATATCAGGAAATGAACGAAAGTTGCCGATATGGTGCGATAATGATTGAGCTTACTTCTGGAGCATTGCAGTCATGTCCACATACTCCTGGGGATCTTTACGTCTCGAGTCTAAGACAGTTACTACTCCCCCGCCAAGCTTAATCTCTAGCAGAATATAGTGGAAGTTGCGCACGCATAACTCATCAATTACATTACTATAACCTCGAGTAAGCGAAACCGAATATGCACAAAACAGTAACACTCACTTGAAGTTCTAAGGAAAGAGTATTTTCCCTTTGTTTTGATGTCGAAGGAACGATTTTAGCAAGCTGTCCTTAGTTTCTTTGACTTTGTTTCGAACCGTCCATTCATTTACGGTATTTGGGCTAATGAACCCAAGGTCGTAGATTTGTCCTTTTTTTGCATTTGATGATCTTCAATCTGCATAATATATAGTGAGGATAATTATATATACATGCAATGAACAAGCTGAGCTATAGAGACTTAATTACAGAAGTAATACTTACAAACATTAGCAAGTCATGAGTTGTTTGTCGAGGGCATCTTGATTGAATAACTGAAATAACTCCACAAATTCAACAGGCAACACCTCAACTCCAATGAGTTCATGCTCATCTTTAACTCTCACCAACAAACTGTCGGTCCCAGACTTCTTGCAGGTATCCATGTACTATTCATGCAATCTTCGCATCATCGTTGTTAGAGGAGGAGGATTAGGTTTGACGAGAGGCTTCCCATGCTCGTATTTGAAGATCTCTACTACCTCTAATATTTCAAAATTTTACATCATCGCCCAGGTAATCACCAAGATTGGTACCGGGTAGTAGCCTCGATGATTAGCGACGATATCACTAGACACCTTGAGTGGGGGGCACGATTTCTTCTCCTATTCGCCGAGCTGGGGAATTGTTTTCCCACTTTTTTGTTTTGCTTCTAATCTTGTAGCATTGGAAGTACTTCCCGACCGCCGCGCTTCTTGCAATACAGCGGTCATAGTTGGTTTGCAGCGGAGGCGGTGGTGGTCACTTCAGGGCATCCATAGTGTGCTTCACTTTCACCGGATCTATTGCTTCCTTCGGAGGTGGAGGTTTCCTCTCAAAATGGGCCTCCACTTCGGCTTCCATGATTTCATCAATTTCCTCGTCAGTCCTCTCATATGGTAACTTTGGAAGAGGCTTCAGGCTTGGACCAAATCTGTATTTCTTCCCGCCTCTCGTACTGCTAGCCGCCGAAGCAGCAGCGTCTCTATTCCATCGTTGCTGACGTGCCGGAGGAGGCGTATGAGGAGGTGGAGTTCCCTCACGTGCCGGAGGAGTCGGAGGAGGAGGCGAAGTGCCCTCACACGCTAGAGGCACCGGAGGAGGAGGTGGAGTGCCCTGACTCATCGGAGCAAAAGGAGGAGGAGGCGGAGTGCCCTCACGCGTCGGAGGAGGAGGAGGAGGCGTCCAGTCTGGAAGCTTGATGTACTCCTTTCTCCATAGACATGTGTTCCTTAAAGCATTTTGCAGATGACTCTCCCCTTCACCTATAGGGAAGTCAAGCTCTTGCTCCTCAAATCCCTCCATTATTTCCTCCACTGTCACAACAGCATAGCCATGTGGAATCGGACGACAATGAAAAGTTCCCTCAGCTCGAGGAGGTATAATAGAGCCGATGGCCGCCTTCAAGGTCAGGTTCTGGCATCTCGTCATTAGCTCGCAATGTTCAGCCTCTGTGATACTATCCACGGGGTAGCGAGGAGCCGTGAAATCGGGCTAAACAAGCTCTGTGGAAGCCATGCTGCTTCTCCGCTGAGATGGTGGGCTAGCTTCTGGGGCAGCATCGAAGCAAGGATCTTCATGCCACTGAGATGGTTGGACGGTAGCTCGCTGGCTCTCAAGTTCCTCTAGCTTTGGTAATCTTGCACTGAGCCTCTGCATTTTGGTTGCTTTCGCTTTCCTCTTTCTCTCCTAGCTTTTGTAACCACCGCTATCGGGAAGCCCATGCACCCACGGAACGGAGCCTGGTGTGCCTCGTGTTCGTCCAGGGTGCTTAGGATTCCCGAGGGCCTCTGTCAGCTTGTCCTTCTCTCTGTTGGAAATGAACGTCCCTTCCTGCACTGCCTTGATTGTTGCCTGAGGTTACGGATGGGTATTGCAATTTGCTCGTCCGTCCAAACACACTCCCCTGTTTCTGGGTCCAAAGTTCCCCCAACCCCGAAGAACCAAGTCCTTGAATGATCTGGCCAATGCAATGTTGCTGGTTGGACCCCTTTAGCAAGCAGGTCTTGCTCAGCTTTGTCCCACAACGGCTGGGCTTTATAGTAGCCATCTGACCCCGTGTGATGGTGATACTTCTTCTTTGCAGCATTTAACTTGTTTGTCAGTGACATTTTCTTACCCTTCTCTGATTTCTTGTAGGCCACAAATGCGGGACAGTGATCTCTTATCTTCTCATATCGACCGATGTATTCTGGAGTCTCCTCTTTCTTGACAAACTTTGTGTTCAACTCTTTCTTCTAGTTCCTTAATAGTTCTGCCATCTTCTTAAGAGCAAATGCCTTGACCTTTTGCTCTATAACTGGGTTATTCGACTCCTCCTCTGGTGGTAGGCTGAAATTTGTAATCAGCGAGGTCCAAAGATGATCTTTCGGTCTATCCTGGACATAAGAAACTTCAGGGTCCTTATTCTTATTCCATTGTTGGATGCTAATCGGGATGATGTCCCTAACAACAACTCCGCACTAATGTACAAATGCGTCCTTGGTCCGCTTGGGAGCTATCGGTTGGCCATCTTTCGCGACTTCTGTGCTCGTGAACTTTTCATCCTGGCACAACCTTTTCTTCGGGTCGTCTCCTTACGGAAGTTTGGCTTGATCCATAGGGCTATAAAATAAGAAATAGGCGTTAATATATGTACATACCAAAAAACAATTAACGCATCAAGTCAGCACAAGCTTTATATATATATATAGACACACCTCGCCAGACTTTGCAACGGCTCCCTCCTTCGTTCGGTCACCGGAGCCATCATCGTGATCTCCTTCCTCCGCCATTCGGTCACTTGGGCCCTCATGATCTCCTTCCTCCTCCATTGCTGGATTACCGGAGGTGTCATCCTCTCCTTCCTGGCCATCGGTGTTGTTGACAAATGACAAGGGATCACATCCGGCAAGGATTATATCCCCCAACAATTGTTCTTGTTCTAAGTCTCTTTCCATAATTTCTGCAAATATTACAACATGGCAATATACAAACATGAGAGAAGGATTAGTGGCAAACATAAACCTAGCTAATCACAACAAGGAATCATATGCATATATGAGCAATGGATTAGTTGTGGACCGCCTCTCTCACGCATGTCCGACGTCCCCCTCATGTCGGAGTTATCAGGGTTATAATTTTAGGAGAGGACACTTTGCAAAAAATAATCGCTATGCAGGAGATCAACCTATCCATGCATTCTACCCCATTAACCTATACCTGCCTCGATAGTTGGTCGGGTGAGCGGACCGCCTCTCTCTCTGGTAAATTTTGGTGGCCTCGACAACGCTTCTAGGGTTTGGGGTGGCTTCGACAACACTCTTTTAACTTGGTAAATTTGGGTGGCCTCGACAACGCTCTTTCAATCCCGTTTTGGGTGGACTCAAGAGTTGGTCGGGGGAGAGGGGGTTGATCAACATCCCCCCTCATATCACCATAATGAAAATCATCTATATATTATCATCATCATATCATAAATCCATCCATCCATCCATATATACATACATCAATCCATCCATCTATATATGTGGAAAAAAAATTCTATGAACATAAAAAAATTATATATACATCAATCCATCCATCCATATATACATACATCAATCCATCCATCTATATATATGAAAAAAAATTAAGAAAAAAATTCATCCATTCATCTATATGTAGGGCAGGGGCGGTGGCTAAGCAGCAGGGGCAGGGGCGGCCGTGGAGGCAGGGCGCAGGGCGGGGGCGGCAACGGTAGCAGCACAGGGCAGGGGTGGTGGCGGCAAAATAGGGGAAGGGGCCGGAGCTCACTGCGGGGGCGGCGATGAGGAGCATGAGGGCTCGGGGCAGGGCGTTGGCGTTGAGAGGAGCGGCGCAGCAGCCTGGTAGTGTCAGCATCGGGGCAGGGCGGCGCAGCAGCAGCCTGGCGGTGTCGGCCTCGACGTCGGGGCAGGGCGTCAACGTCAAGAGGAGAATGGGAGATGGGGGAATTTCCTAAGTGTTGGCATATATAGACACCCCTTTAGTACCAGTTTGTGGCACCAACCAGGACGAAAGGCCCCCTTTAGTCCCGGTTGGTGCTACAAACTGGGACTAAAGGTCAATTTCCAGCAGCCCAAAGGGCAGGAAGCAGAGCCCTTTGGTCCCGGTTGGTGGCACCAACCGGGGCGAAAGGGGTGCATTGGTCCCGGTTGGTGCCACCAACCCGGACGAAAGGTGGGCATTGGTCCCGGTTGGTGCCACCAACCGGGACGAAAGGTTGTGCTGCCGCGGCCAAAAGTTTAGTCCCACCATGCTAGTTGAGAGGGGCTCAGGGTGGTTTATAAGCGCCGATGCCGCTGCCCTCTCGAGCTCCTCTCTAATGCAGACAGTACTTGCCTATCTGATGCCCTGTTGGGCCTTCTAGGCCCGCAGGCCTGCATCCTGGCCCATGAAAGATAGGTTTCTAGTCGTATGCAGGCCGTGTTGCCCTAATAGGCGGGCAATTTTTTCTGTCATTTTAGTTGATTCTTTTTAATATTTTAGTTGATTCTTTTTAGTTCATTTTTTAGTTAATGTTTTAGTTGATTCTTTTTAGTTCATTCTTTTTTAAAATAAATAATTTGATAATTTTAGTTAATATTTTAGTGTATTCTTTTTTGTTGATTCTTTTTAGTTAATGTTTTAGTTGATTCTTTTTAGTTCATTCTTTTTAGTTACTACAATCTGGTTTTTATTGGCCTGATCTTTTCAAGAATGCTCATAAGTTGTCTATCTTGTGATGAGTACCAAAGAATTGGTAATATTGGTAGATGCCAGGAAATGCCTATGAATTATTCAATTGTTATTAAACCATTTGATGTTTGGGATTTGATTATATGGGACCTTTTCCTTCCTCAAATGGGTATACTCATATTTTAGTTGTTGTTGATTACGTTACTAAGTGGATAGAAGTGAAGGAAATATGCCCTAGAGGCAATAATAAATTTATTATTTATTTCCTCATATCATGATAAATGTTTATTATTCATGCTAGAATTGTATTAACCGGAAACATGATACATGTGTGAATACATAGACAAACATATAGTCACTAGTATGCCTCTACTTGACTAGCTCGTTTATCAAAGATGGTTATGTTTCCTAGCCATGGACAAAAGAGTTGTCATTTGATTAACGGGATCACATCATTAGGAGAGTGATGTGATTGACATGACCATTCCGTTAGCCTAGCACTTGATCGTTTAGTATACTGCTATTGCTTTCTTCATGACTTATACATGTTCCTGTAACTATGAGAATTATGCAACTCCCGTTTACCGGAGGAACACTTTGGGTACTACCAAACGTCACAACGTAACTGGGTGATTATAAAGGAGTACTACATGTGTTTCCGAAGGTACATGTTGAGTTGGCATATTTCGAGATTAGGTTTTGTCACTCCGATCGTCGGAGAGGTATCTCTGGGCCCTCTCGGTAATGCACATCATTATAAGCCTTGCAAGCAATGTAACCAAATGAGTTGGTTGCGGGATGATGCATTACGTAACGAGTAAAGAGACTTGCCGGTAACGAGATTGAACTAGGTATTGGATACCGACGATCGAATCTCGGGCAAGTAACATACCGATGACAAAGGGAACAACGTATGTTGTTATGCGGTTTGACCGATAAAGATCTTCGTAGAATATGTAGGAGCCAATATGGGCATCCAGGTCCCGCTATTAGTTATTGACCTAGAATAGTTCTAGGTCATGTCTACATAGTTCTCGAACCCGTAGGGTCCGCATGCTTAACGTTACGATGACAGTTTTATTATGAGTTTATGAGTTTTGATGTACCGAAGGAGTTCGGAGTCCCGGATGAGATAGGGGACATGACGAGGAGTCTCGAAATGGTCGAGACATAAAGATCGATATATTGGACGACTATATTCGGAGTTCGGAAAGGTTCCGAGTGATTCGGGTATTTTCGGGGGTACCGGGGAGTTACGGGAATACGAGGAAGAAGTGATGGGCCTCATGGGCCAAGTGGTGGAAGAGAGGAGGCAGGGCGCGCGGCCCCCCTAGCCCAAACCGAATTGGACTAGGGGGCCGGCCCCCCTTTCCTCCTTTTCCTCCCTCTCCTTCCTTCTCCTTCTCCTTCCCTTCCTTCCCTCCCTGGCGCGCCCTCCCTTGGCCGGCCGCCCCCTTCCCCTTGCTCCTTTATATACGGGGGTAGGGGGCACCCCATGACACACAAGTTGATCTACGGATCGTTCCTTAGCCGTGTGCGGTGCCCCCCTCCACCATATTCCACCTCGGTCATATCGTCGCGGAGTTTAGGCGAAGCCCTGCGCCGGTAGAGCATCATCATCGTCACCACGCCGTCGTGCTGACGGAACTCATCCTCGAAGCTTTGCTGGATCGGAGCCCGGGGGTCGTCATCGAGCTGAACATGTGCTGAACTCGGAGGTGCCGTACGTTCAGTGCTTGGATCGGTCGGATCGTGAAGACGTACGACTACATCAACCGCGTTGTCATAACGCTTCCGCTTACGGTCTACGAGGGTACGTGGACGAACACTCTCCCCTCTCGTTGCTATGCCATCACCATGATCTTGCCTGTGCATAAGAATTTTTTTGAAATTACTACGTTCCCCAACAAGAAGTTATGCGTAGAGAAATAAAGTTGATCTTGCAAAAGACCGTCAACAGGTCTAGAAAGAATTGGTCTAAGAAACTTGATGATGAACTATGGGCTTACAAAACCGCATATAGAAATCCTATGGGTATGTCTCCATATAAAATGGTTTATGGAAAAGCATGTCATTCAGCTCTTGAGTTAGAACATAAAGCTTATTGGGCAATAAAAGAGCTCAACTCTGATTTTAAACTTGCCGGTGAAAAGACGTTATTTGATATTTTCTCACTTGATGAATGGAGAACCCGGGCTTATGAAAATGCTAAACTTTTTAAAGAAAAGGATAAAATATGGCATGACAAGAGAATAAAAAAGTGGGAATTCAATGTAGGTGAACAAATCTTACTATACAATTCTCGTTTAAGATTTTTCGTAGGAAAGCTTCTCTCCAAATGGGAAGGACCCTACATTATCGAAGGAGTTTATCGCTCCGGTGCTATCAAGATCAACAACCCCGAAGGCACCAAGCCGAGGGTGGTGAATGGACAAAGAATTAAGCATTATATCTCAAGTACACCTTGATGTCTACTACACAACCTTCTTCTTGTAGACGTTGTTGGGCCTCCAAGTGCAGAGGTTTGTAGGACAGTAGCAAATTTCCCTCAAGTGGATGACCTAAGGTTTATCAATCCGTGGGAGGCGTAGGATGAAGACGGTCTCTCTCAAACAACCCTACAACCAAATAGAAAAGAGTCTCTTGTGTCCCCAACACACCCAATACAATGGTAAATTGTATAGGTGCACTAGTTCGGAGAAGAGATGGTGATACAAGTGCAATATGGATAGTAGATATAGGTTTTTGTAATATGAAAATATAAAAACAGCAAGGTAACTAATGATAAAAGTGAGCACAAATGGTATTTCAATGCTTAGAAACAAGGCCTAGGGTTCATACTTTCACTAGTGCAAGTTCTCTCAACAATAATAACATAACTAGATCATATAAAAATCCCTCAACATGCAACAAAGAGTAACTCCAAAGTCACTAATAGCGGAGAACAAACGAAGAGATTATTGTAGGGTACGAAACCACCTCAAAGTTATTCTTTCTGATCGATCCATTGGGCTATTCCTATAAGTGTCACAAACAGCCCTAGAGTTCATAGTAAAATAACACCTTAAGACACATATCAACCAAAACCCTAATGTCACCTACATACTCCAATGTCACCTCAAGTATCCGTGGGTATGATTATACGATATGCATCACACAATCTCAGATTCAGCTATTCATCCAACACAAAGAACTTCAAAGAGTGCCCCAAAGTGTCTACCGGAGAGTCAAGATGAAAACGTGTGCCAACCCCTATGCATAAGATCACAAGGTCACTGAACCCGCAAGTTGATCACCAAAACATACATCAACTAGATCACGTGATATCCCATTGTCACCATTGATAAGCACATGCAAGACATACATCAAGTGTTCTCAAATCCTTAAAGACTCAATCCGATAAGATAACTTCAAAGGGAAAACTCAATCCATTACAAGAGAGTAGAGGGGGAGAAACATCATAAGATCCAACTATAATAGCAAAGCTCGCGGTACATCAAGATCATGCCAAATCAAGAACATGAGAGAGAGAGAGAGAGAGATCAAACACATAGCTACTGGTACATACCCTCAGCCCCGAGGGTTAACTACTCCCTCCTCATCATGGAGAGCGCTGGGATGATGAAGATGGTCGCCAGTGATGGATTCCCCCTCCGGCAGGGTGCCGGAACGGGCTCACGAGAGGTTTTTTGTGGCTACAGAGGCGTGTGGCGGCGGAACTCCTGATCTAGATTATTTTCTGGGGGTTTCTGTATTTATAGGAATTTTTGGCGTCGGTCTCACGCCAGGGGGTCTCCGAGTCGTCCACGAGATAGGGGGGTGCGCCGAGGGGGTAGGGCGCGCCCTCCACCCTCGTGGATGGCTCGAGACTCTTCTGGCCCAACTCTTTTACTTTGGGGTCTTCCATGTCCATAAAAAATCATCAAAAATTGGCACGTCAATTGGACTCCGTTTGGTATTCTTTTTCTGTAAAAATAAAAAACAAGGAAAAAATAGAAAATGGCACTGGGCTCTAGGTTAATAGGTTAGTCCCAAAAATCATATAGAATAGCATATAAATGCATATAAAACATCCAAGATGGATAATATAATAGCATGGAACAATCAAAAATTATAGATACGTTGGAGACGTATCAAGCATCCCCAAGCTTAGTTCCTGCTCGTCCTCGAGTAGGTAAATGATAAAACATAATTTTTGATGTGGAATGCTACCTAACATATTTATCAATGTAATCGTCTCTATTCTGGCAAGAATATTCAGATCCATAAGATTCAAGACAAAAGTTTAATATTGACATAAAAAACGATAATACTTCAAGCATACTAACAAGGCAATTATGTCTTCTCAAAATAACATGGCCAAAGAAAGCTCATCCCTACAAAATCATATAGTTTGGCTGTGCTCCATCTTCTTCACACAAAATATTCAATTCATGCACAACCCCGGTTTCAGCCAAGCAATTGTTTCATACTTTAGTATTCTCAATTTTTTTCAACTTTCATGCAATACATGAGCGTGAGCCATGGACATAGCACTATAGGTGGAATAGAATGGTGGTTGTGGAGAAGACAAAAAAGAGGAGATAGTCTCACATCAACTAGGTGTATCAATGGGCTATGGACATGCCCATCAATAGATATCAATGTGAGTGAGTAGGGATTGCCATGCAACAGATGCACTAGAGCTATAAGTGTATGAAAGCTCAAAAAGAAACTAAGTGGGTGTGCATCTAACTTGCTTGCTCATGAAAACATAGGGCATTTTGAGGAAGCCCATCGTTGGAATATACAAGCCAAGTTCTATAATGAAAAATTCCCACTAGTATATGAAAGTGACAACATAGGAGACTCTCTATCATGAAGATCATGGTTCAACATTGAAGCACAAGTGTGGTAAAAGGATAGTAGCATTGCCCCTTCTCTTTTTTCTCTCTTTTTCTTTGTTTTATCTTTTTTGGGGGCCCTCTCCTTTTTTGGCCTTTTTTCGGAGTCTCATTCCCACTTGTGGGGGAATCATAGTCTCCATCATCCTTTCCTCACTGGGACAATGCTCTAATAATGAAGTCATCACACTTCTATTTACTTACGACTCAAGAATTACAACTTGATGCTTAGAACAAAAATATGACTCTATGTGAATGCCTCCGGCGGTGTACTGGGATGTGTAATGAATAAAGAGTGACATGTATGAAAGAACTATGAACGGTGGCTCTGCCACAAATACGATGTCAACTACAGGATCATGCAAAGGAATATGACAATAATGAAGCATGTCATAATAAACGGAACAGTGGAAAGTTGCATGAAAATATATCTCTGAATGGCTATGGAAATGCCATAATAGGTAGGTATGGTGGCTGTTTTGAGGAAGGTATATGGTGGGTGTATGGTACCGGTGAGAGTTGCTCGATACTAGAGAGGCTAGCAATGGTGGAAGGGTGAGAGTGTGTATAATCCATGGACTCAACATTAGTCATAAAGAACTCACATACTTATTGCAAAAATTTACAAGTCATCAAAACAAAGTACTACATGCATGCTCCTAGGGGAAGGGTTGGTAGGAGCTAACCATCGCATGATCCCGACCTCCACACATAAGGAAGACAATCAATAAATAAATCATGCTCCGACTTCATCACATAACGGTTCACCATATGTGCATGCTACGGGAATCACAATCTTTAACACAAGTATCTCTCAAATCCACAATTACTCACTAGCATGACTCTAATATCACCATCTTCATATCTCAATACAATCATAAAGAATCAAACTTCTCATAGTATTCAATGCACTTTATATGAAAGTTTTTATTATATTCCCCTTGGATTCCTATCATATTAGGACTAATTTTATAACCAAAGCAAATTACCATGCTGTTTAAGACTCTCAAAATAGTATAAGTGAAGCATGAGAGTTCATCAGTTTCTTCAAAAATAAAACTACCATCGTGCTCTAAAAAGATATAAGTGAGGCACTAGAGCAAAGACAAACTACTCCAAAAGATATAAGTGAAGATCAATGAGTAGTCGAATAATTGTGCAACTATGTGAAGGCTCTCTAACATTTAAGAATTTCAGATCTTGGGATATTATTCAAACAGCAAGCAAAACAAAATAAAATAAAATGACGCTCCAAGCAAAACACATGTCATGTGGTGAATAAAAATATAGCCTCAAGTAAAGTTACCGATGAAGGAAGACGAAAGAGGGGATGCCATCCGGGGCATCCCCAAGCTTAGGCTCTTGGTTGTCCTTGAATATTACCCTGGGGTGCCTTGGGCATCCCCAAGCTTAGGATCTTGCCACTCCTTATTCCATAGTCCATCAAATCTTTACCCAAAACTTGAAAACTTCACAACATAAAACTCAACAGAAAACTCGTAAGCTCCGTTAGTATAAGAAAATAAATCACCACTTTTGGTACTGTTGTGAAATCATTCGAAATTCATATTGGTGTGATATATACTGTATTCCAAATTCTCTATGGTTCATACACTCTGATACTACTGATAGATTCATCAAAATAAGCAAACAACACCTGAAAAACAGAATCTGTCAAAACCAGAACAGTCTGTAGTAATCTATAACTCTAGAATACTTCTGTAACTCCAAAAATTCTGAAATAAATAGGTGGACATGAGTAATCTGTCTGTTAATCTTCTACAAAAAGAATCAACTCAAAATATATCTTCTGTAAAGAATGATAGCTAATCTCGTGAGCGCAAAGTTTCTGTTTTTTACAGCAAGATCGCATTAACTTTCACCCAAGTCTTCCCAAAGGTTCTACTTGGAACTTTATTGAAACAAAAGCTATAAAACATGATTTATACAGTAGGTTAATCATGTGAACACACAAAAACAGTAGGGGTAAATATTGGGTTGTCTCCCAACAAGCGCTTTTCTTTAATGCGTTTTAGCTAGGCATGATGATGACAATGATGCCCACATAAAAGATAAGAATTGAAACATAACGGGAGCATAATGAAGCATATGACTAGCACATTTAATTCTAACCCACTTCCTATGCATAGGGATTTTGTGAGTAAACAACTTATGGGAACAAGAATCAACTAGCATAGGAAAGCAAAACAAGCATAACTTCAAGATTTTCGACACATAGAGAGGAAACTTGTTATTGTTGCAATTCCTACAAGCATATATTCCTCCCTCATAATAATTTTCAGTAGCATCATGAATGAATTCAACAATATAACTATCACATAAAGCATTCTTTTCATGAGCCACAGGCATAGAAATTTTACTACTCTCCACATAAGCAAATTTCTTCTCATGAATAGTAGTGGGAGCAAACTCAACGAAATAACTATCATGTGATACTTTATTCACATAATCAATTTGAGCATTAAAATCATGATGACAAGTTTCATGGATATTATTACTCTATAGCATAAATGTCATCACAATAATCATCATAGATAGGAGGCATGCTATCATCATAATATATTTTCTCATCAAAACTTGGGGGACTAAAAATATCATCTTCATCAAACATAGCATCCCCAAGCTTGTAGCTTTGCATATCATTAGGATCATGGATATTCAAGGAATTCAGACAAATAACATTGCAATCATGCTCATCATTCAAAAAAATTAGTGCCAAACATTTTAATGCATTCTTCTTCTAGCACTTGAGCACAATTTTCCTTTCCATCATTTTCATGAAAGATATTAAAAAGATGAAGCATATGAGGCATCCTCAATTACATTTTTTGTGATTTTCTTTTATAGACTAAACTAGTGATAAAACAAGAAACAAAAAGATTCAGTTGCAAGATCTAAAGATATACCTTCAAGCACTAACCTCCCCGGCAATGGTGCCAGAAAAGAGCTTGATGTCTACTACACAACCTTCTTCTTGTAGACGTTGTTGGGCTTGCAAGTGCAGAGGTTTGTAGGACAGTACCAAATTTTCCTCAAGTGGATGACCTAAGGTTTATCAAGCTGTGGGAGGCGTAGGATGAAGATGGTCTCTCTCAAACAACCCTACAACCAAATAGCAAAGAGTCTTTTGTGTCCCCAATACAATGGTAAATTGTATAGGTGCACTAGTTCGGCGAAGAAATGGTGATACAAGTGCAATATGGACAGTAGATATATGTTTTTGTAATCTGAAAATATAAAAACAGCAAGGTAACTAATGATAAAAGTGAGCACAAACGGTATTGCAATGCTTCGAAACAGGGCCTAGGGTTCATACTTTCACTATTGCATGTTCTCTCAACAATAATAACATAACTAGATCATATAACAATCCCTCAACATGCAACAAAGAGTCACTCCAAAGTCACTAATAGAGGAGAACAAATCAAGAGATTATTGTAGGGGACGAAACCACCTCAAAGTTATTCTTTCCAATCAATCCATTGGGCTATTCCTATAAGTGTCACATACAGCCCTAGAGTTCGTAGTAAAATAACACCTTAAGACACATATCAACCAAAACCCTAATGTCACCTAGATACTCCAATGTCACCTCAAGTATCTGTAGGTATGATTATTCGATATGCATCACATAATCTCAGATTCATCTATTCAACCAACACAAAGAACTTCAAAGAGTGCCCCAAAGTTTCTACCAGAGAGTCAAGACGAAAACATGCGCCAACCCCTATGCATAAGTTCACAAGGTCACTGAACCCACAAGTTGATCACCAAAACATACATCAAGTAGATCACCTGATATCCTATTGTCTCCACAGATAAGCACATGCAAGACATACATCAAGCGTTCTCAAATCCTTAAAGACGCAATCCGATAAGATAACTTCAAAGGGAAAAATCAATCCATTACAAGAGAGTAGAGGGGAGAAACATCATAAGATCCAACTATAATAGTAAAGCCCGCGGTACATCAAGATCGTGCCAAATCAAGAACACAAGAGAGAGAGAGAGAGAGAGAGAGAGAGATCAAACACATAGCTACTGGTACATACCCTCAGCCCTGAGGGTGAACTACTCGCTCCTCGTCATGGAGAGCGCCGGGATGATGAAGATGGCCACCGGTGATGTATTCCCCCTCCGGCAGGGTGCCGGAATGGGCTCCCGGGAGGTTTTTGGTGGCTACATAGGCTTGCGGCGGCGGAACTCCCGATCTAGGTTATTTTCTGGGGGTTTCTATATTTATAGGAATTTTTGGCATCGGTCTCACGTCAGTGGTGTCTCCGAGTCATCCACGAGATAGGGGGGCGCACCTAGGGGGGTAGGGCGCGCCCTCCACCCTCGTGGACGGCTCGGGACTCTTCTGGCCCAACTCTTTTACATCGGGGGATTCTTTTGGTCCATAAAAAATCATCAAAAATTGGCACATCAATTGGACTTCGTTTGGTATTCCTTTTCTGTAAAAGTCAAAAACAAGGAAAAAATAGAAACTGGCACTGGGCTTTAGGTTAATAGGTTAGTCCCAAAAATCATATAAAATAGCATATAAATGCATATAAAACATACAAGATGGATAATATAATAGCATGGAACAATAAAAAATTATAGATACGTTGGAGATGTATCACACCTATAAATCTTGATACTAATATTATTGAGTCCATAACACCGAATGAATATATAAAGGAAACTTTTTGGAATGCTCTAGAATACTGAAACGGAATATGTATGTGATACGGTAAGTAAACCGACTCCATAATTTCAATAAAAGCAATTTTACTCTGTTTTGGAATATTTAAAAAATTAGGAAAATAGTAAGTAGTCTGGAAAGCGCATGAGCATGCGACAAGCCTAGGGAGCGGGCCCTACCCCAGGGCCCGCCTCACGAGCTTGTGGTGTGATGTCTACTATGCAGCTTTATTCTTGTAGGCTCGTGTTGGGCCTCCAAGCACAGACTTTTGTAGGACAGTAGCATTTTTTCCTCAAGTGGATGACCTAAGGTTTATCAATCCATGGGAGGCGTAGGATGAAGTTGGTCTCTCTCAAACAACCCTGCAACCAAATACAAGAAATATCTTGTGTCCCCAACACACCCAATACAATGGCAAATTGTATAGGTGCACTAGTTCAGCGAAGAAATGGTGATAAAAGTGTAATAAGGATGGTAGAAATACTTGAGGATTTCCAACCTATTGGAAAACAAGTTTTGGAGCCTCCTCTAGTTGATCTACTTCTAGTTCTAGTTGGTCCTAGTTGACAAATTAGAGCTAGCCCTAGCCACCTCTAATCCTCGTAATTAGAAGCCCAGTATGGTTCTAATCTCCTCCATTTAATTCTCCGCGATGATTAGCTCTGAACGGTGAAGCGTTGCCGGATCGTGAAGATCATACGCTTGCAACCAAGTAGAGAGGTCGTGCTTTCGGTCTTCCGTTTGAGGGATCATTCGAGAACGGTTCGTGGGATCATCAACAGCGTTTGAGGGACTTCAAGTACGATCTACACCGACTCGTCTACTTCTGCTGCACTCGGGAGTCGCCAACGATCATTGATCGCAGCCTGTTATGCATCTTCATATTGTTCTTGGGTGATCGTAGCTGCGATTTTTTTCTACTACATTTCCCAACACTTGGTAGAGCCATGGTGATTTATTTATGAGAATAATAGCACGAAACAAGAACAGAGGATATTTCCATGATGCGGTAGTCAAAACGTCTGGGAGTATATATAAAGAATTTTTATCTTGCAAAATAAGTAGCCCAGAAGAAAATGGAGTCGGGAAGGCGCACAAGGGGCCCAAGAGCCACCAGGGCGCCCTGGTGCTTCGTGTGCACCTCGTGGGTCTTCTCAGATACTTTTTATTTTGGTATTTTTTATAATATTCCAAAACCGACGGAAAATATTTTTTGGAATTTTTAGAGTCGGTTTACATTCTGTATCACATACCTTCTCCTTTTCAGGGCTCTCGAGCATTCCGGAAGGTCTCTTTGATGTATTCCTCTGGTGTCATAGTTTGAATAATATTGGTTTCAACATTAATAGGTGTACCTGAAATATAATGCTTAATTCTTTGTCCATTGACGACCCTTGGATTAGTGCCTTCGGGGTTATTGATTTTAATAGCTCTGGAATGATAAATTCTTCGATGACATACGGTCCTTCCCACTTAGAGAGCAGTTTTCCTGTAACAAATCTGAAACGAGAATTTTACAATAGAACATATGCACCCACTTTGAATTCCCATTTTTGGATCCTCTTATCATGCCATCTTTTAACTTTCTCTTCAAATAACTTGGCATTTTCATAAGCTTGGGTTCTCCATTCATCTAACGAGCTAATATCAAATAGCGTCTTTTCACCAGCAAGTTTGAAATCATAGTTAAGTTCTTTAATTGCCCAATATGCTTTATGTTCTACCTGAACATGTAAATGACATGATTTTCCGCAAAACCCATTTTATACGGAGACATAACCATAGGATTCTTATAAGCAGTTCTATAAGCCCATAATGCATCCTCAAGTTTTTAGACCAATTCTTTCTAGTTCTATTAACGGTCTTTTGCAAAATTAATTTTATTTCTCTATTACTAAGTTCAATTTGACCACTAGATTGAGGATGATAGGGAGATGCAATTCTATGGTTGACATCATATTTAACAAGCAGTTTTTGGAATGCACTATGAATGAGATGTGAACCACCATCAGTCCTTAAATATCTAGGGACTCTAAACCTCGGCAAAAATGAATTATTTAAGCATTTTTAATAGAAGTGCTATGATCAGTGATGTCTACTACACAACCTTCTTCTTGTAGACATTGTTGGGCTTGCAAGTGCACAGGTTTGTAGGACAGTACCAAATTTCCCTCAAGTGGATGACCTAAGGTTTATCAATCTGTGGGAGGCGTAGGATGAAGATGGTCTCTCTCAAACAACCCTGCAACCAAATAACAAAGAGTCTCTTGTGTCCCCAACACACCCAATACAATGGTAAATTGTATAGGTGCACTAGTTCGACGAAGAGATGGTGATACAAGTGCAATATGGATGGTAGATAAAGGTATTTGTAATCTGAAATTATAAAAACAGCAAGGTAACTAATGATAAAAGTGAGCGTAAATGGTATTGCAATGGTAGGAAACAAGGCCTAAGGTTCATACTTTCACTAGTGCAAGTTCTCTCAACAATAATAACATAGATAGATCATATAACAATCCCTCAACATGCAACAAAGAGTCACTCCAAAGCCACTAATAGCGGAGAACAAATGAAGAGATTATGGTAGGGTATGAAACCACCTCAAAGTTATCCTTTATGTTCTATCTATTCAAGAGTTCGTAGTAAAATAACATAGAGCTATTCTTTCCGCTCGATCTATCATAGAGTTCATACTAGAATAACACCTCAAGACACAAATTAACCAAAACCCTAATGTCACCTAGATACTCCATTGTCACCTCAAGTATCCATGGGCATGATTATACGATATGCATCACACAATCTCAGATTCATCTATTCAACCAACACAAAGTACTTCAAAGAGTGCCCCGAAGTTTCTACCGAAGAGTCAAGACAAAAACGTGTGCCAACCCCTATGCATAGGTTCATGGGAGGAACCCGCAAGTTGGTCACCAAAACATACATCAAGTGGCACATGATATCCCATTGTCACCACAGATAAGCACGGCAAGACATACATCAGGTGTTCTCAAATCCTTAAAGACTCATTCTGATAAGACAACTTCAAAGGGAAAACTCAATCCATTACAAGAGAGTAGAGGGGGAGAAACATCATAAGATTCAACTATAATAGCAAAGCTCGGGATACATCAAGATCGTGCCATAGAGAGAACACGAGAGAGAGATCAAATACATAACTACTGGTACATACCCTCAGCCCCGAGGGTCAACTACTCCCTCCTCGTCATGGAGAGCGTCGGGATGATGAAGATGGCCACCGGTGATGGGTTCCCCCTCCGGAAGGGTGCCGGAACGGGCTCCCGAGAGGTTTTTGGTGGCTACAGAGGCTTGCGGTGGCGGAACTCCCGATCTATCTTCTGTTCTGATGTTTTTAGGGTACGTAGGCTTATATAGGTGAAAGAAGTCGTTCGGGGGAGCCTCGAGGGGCCCACGAGAGGGTAGGGCGCGCCCAGGGGGTGGGCGCGCCCCCCTATCTCGTGGCCTCCTCAAGGATCTTCTGACGTGAACTCCAAGTCTCCCGGATCATATTCTTGATCATATTCTTCCTAAAAATCATGCTCCCGAAGGTTTCATTCCGTTTGGACTCCATTTGATATTCCTTTTCTTCGAAATACTGAAACAGGCAATAAAACAGCAATATGGGTTGGGCCTTCGGTTAATAGGTTAGTCCCAAAAGTAATATAAAAGTGTATAATAAAGCCCATAATCATTCAAAATAGATAATAAAATAGCATGCATGCTTCATAAATTATAGATACGTTGGAGACGTATCAGCATCCCCAAGCTTAATTCCTACTCGTCCTCGAGTAGGTAAATGATAAGGAAAGAATTTATGAAGTGTGAATGCTAGAGGTGCACAAGTTTGATCAATGATAATTTCAATCACCTTTTCTACCATGTTTATATGTCATAACAGTAGTTCATCTCATAAGACTTCTCACGAACAAGTAACAAGCAATTCACATGTTAAAGTATAGACCATAAACTTTCTTGAAAACTAGAAAACTTCATTATTAGTCATCAAAAAATTGCAATTCATCTTATTTTCAGGATAGGTCTATGTCAGAGCTTTGATTTAGCAAACTCCACATACTCAACTATCATATAGTCTTCTACAATTGCTAACACTCACGCAATACTAATGGTTATGGAGTTTTAATCGGACACTGAGAAAGATAGGGGCTTATAGTGTTGCCTCCCAATGTATTCACCTTTGGGTGATGTCAAGAATAATAGTTCATGCTAACTTACATCCAACTGGATATATATATCAGGATCACCCCAACACAAAGTGCTTGCCAAAGGATAAAATTAAAAAGGGAAAGGTGAAGATCACCTTGACTCTTGCATAAAAGTAAAAGACATAAAGTAAAAGATAGGCCCTTCGCAGAGGGAAGCATAGGTTGTCATGCGCTTTTAGGGGTGGATACACAAAATCTTAATGCGAAAGAACGTCACTTTATATTGCCCCTTGTATATGGACTTTTATTATGCAGTCCGTCGCTTTTATTGCTTCCATAACAAGATCGTACAAAGCTTATTTTCTCCGCACTAATAAGTCATGCATATTTAGAGAGCAATTTTTATTGCTTGCACCGATGACAACTTACTTGAAGGATCTTACTCAATCCATAGGTAGGTATGGTGGACTCTCATGGCAAAAACTGGGTTTAAGGATATTTGGAAGCACAAGTAGTATCTCTACTTCGTGCAAGGAATTTTGGCTAGCGTGAGGGGGAAAGGCAAGCTCAACATGTTTGAATGATCCATGACAATATACTTTAACTGAGATGTGAGAAAACATAACCCATTACGTTGTCTTCCTTGTCCAACATCAACTCTTTAGCATGTCATACTTAATGAGTGCTCACAATTATAAAAGATGTCTAGGATAGTATATTTATATGTGAAATCTCTCTTCCTTCAATGTTCTTACATGAATTGTTCAAATGACCAATACAATGCTTGCTAACCTTCAATAAATTTACAACCTCTACTTCTTAGATGTGAAGTCATTACTCCCCATGGGATAAGAAAATGAAACATATACAATTTCAGATTTATGACAATCAACTCATTCAACAATTTACTCATAGGATATAAGTGAAGCACACGAGCAAATGACAAACTACTCCAAAAAGATATAAGTGAAGATCAATGAGTAGCTAAATAATTATGTAGCTATATGAAGACTCTCTCTCATTTAAGAATTTCAGATCTTGGTATTTTATTCAAACAGCAAGCAAAGCAAAATAAAATGACATTGCAAGGATAGCACAACTTATGTGAAGAAGCAAAAACTTAGGCTCAACCGATACTAACCGATAGTTGTTGAAGAAGAAAGGTGGGATGCCTACCGGGGCATCCCCAAGCTTAGATGCTTGAGACTTATTGAAATATTATCTTGGGGTGCCTTGGGCATCCCCAAGCTTGAGCTTTTGTGTCTCCTTAATTCCTCTCATATCATGGTTTCTCTTTTTATCAAAAGCTTCATCCACAACAAACTCAACAAGAAATCGTGAGATAGGTTAGTATAAACCGATGCAAAACCTTATCATTTTCTACTGTAACAAATCACTAAAATTATTATTCAACATTGAATAATAAATTCCTCTGCATATTTAATACTCCTATCCTCAAATAGAATCATTAAACAAGCAAACATATGCAAACAATGCACCCATAACAGCAATCTGCCAAAATAGTACAGTCTGTAAAGAATGCAAGAGTATCAATACTTACCTAACACCAAAAAATATGATAGAAAATTCCCACTGTAATAAAGTTATCATATCTTAATATGAAAAAAGGTTCAACATTATACCATGCTCTGACTTTTCTAGGGAATTTTTGCAACAGCGGTAAACTTTCTGTTTTCAAACAGCAACATGTATACTAGCAAAATAAGCATGGTAAAGGCTATCCTTGACATTTTTATTGAAACTAAAGATGGAAAAAATTATTATAAATAACATAAATCAAATACTAATAAAATAAAATGATGCTCCAAGCAAAACACATATCATGTGGTGAATAAAAATATAGCTCAAAGTAAAGTTACTGATGAACGAAGACGAAATAGGGGATGCCTTCCGGGGCATCCCCAAGCTTAGGCTCTTGGTTGTCCTTGAATATTACCTTGGGGTGCCTTGGGCATCCCCAAGCTTAGGCTCTTGCCACTCCTTCTTCCATAGTCCATCGAATGTTTACCCAAAACTTGAAAACTTCAACCACACAAAACTCAACACAAAACTCTTAAGCTCCGTTAGTATAAGAAAATAAAACCACCACTTAGGTACTGTAATGAACTCATTCTAAATTCATATTGGTGTAATATCTAATGTATTATAACTTCTCTATGTTTCATACCCTCCGATACTACTCATAGATTCATCAAAATAAGCAAACAACACATAGAAAACAGAATCTGTCAAAACAGAACAGTCTGTAGTAATCTGTATCAAACGTATACTTCTGGAACTCAAAAAATTCTAAAATAAATTGCAGGACCTAAGGAATTTGTTTATTAATCATATTCAAAAATAATCAACCTAAAATCACTCTCCAGTAAAAAATGTCAGCTAATCTCGTGAGCGCAAAAGTTTCTGTTTTTTACAGCAAGATCACATAAACTTCACCCAAGTCTTCCCAAAGGTTCTACTTGGCACAAACACTAACTAAAAAATGAAACCACATCTAAACAGAGGCTAGATGAATTATTTATTACTAAACAGGAACAAAAAGTAAGAAACAAAAATAAATTGGGTTGTCTCCCAACAAGCGCTTTTCTTTAATGCATTTTAGCTAGGCATGATGATGGCAATGATGCTCACATAAAAGATAAGAATTGAAACATAAAGAGAGCATCAAGAAGCATATGGCTAGCACATTTAAGCCTAACCCACTTCCTATGCATAGGAATTTTGTGATCAAACAACTTATGGGAACAATAATCAACTAGCATAGGAAGGAAAAACAAGCATAGCTTCAAAAAATTTAACACATAGAGAGGGAACTTGATATTATTGCAATTCCTACAAGCATATGTTCCTTCCTCATAATAATTTTCAGTAGCATCATGAATGAATTCAACAATATAACCAGCACCTAAAGCATTCTTTTCATGATCTACAAGCATAGAAAATTTACTATTCTCCACATAAGCAAAATTCTTCTCATTCGGAATAGTGGGAGCAAACTCAACAAAATAATTATCATGTGAGGCATAATCCAATTGAAAACTAAAATCATGATGACAAGTTTCATGGTTATCATTAATCCTAATAGCATACAAGTCATCACAATAATCATCATAGATAGCAACTTTGTTCTCATAATCAATTGGAACCTCTTCCGAAATAGTGGAATCATCACTAAATAAAGTTGACACTCTTCCAAATCCACTTTCATGTTCATCACAATAAGATTCAACATCCTCCAAAATAGTGGGATCACTACTTCCTAAAGTTGACACTCTTCCAAACCCACTTTCATCAATATAATCATCATAAATAGGAGGCATGCTTTCATCATAATAAATATTCTCATCAAAACTTGGAGGCCTAAACATATCATCTTCATCAAACATAGCATCCCCAAGATTGTGGCTTTGCATATCATTAGCATCATGGATATTCAAGGAATTCATACTAACAACATTGCAATCATACTCATCATACAAAGATCTAGTACCAAACATTTTATAGACTTCTTCTTCTAGCACCTGAGCACAATATTCCTTTTCATCATACTCACGAAAGATATTAAAAAGACGAAGCGTATGAGACAAACTTAACTCCATTTTTTTGTAATTTTCTTTTATAAACTAAACTAGTGATAAGACAAGAAAAAAAAGATTCGATTGCAATATCTAAAGATATACCTTCAAGCACTCACCCCCCCCCCCCCCCCGGCAACGGCGCCAGAAAAGAGCTTGATGTCTAGTACACAACCTTTTTCTTGTAGACATTGTTGGGCCTGCAAGTGCACAGGTTTGTAGGACAGTAGCAAATTTTCCTCAAGTGGATGACCTAAGGTTTATCAATCCGTGGGAGGCGTAGGATGAAGATGGTCTCTCTCAAACAACCCTGCAACCAAATAACAAAGAGTCTCTTGTGTCCCCAACACACCCAATACAATGGTAAATTGTATAGGTGCACTAGTTCGGCGAAGAGATGGTGATACAGGTGCAATATGGATGGTAGATAAAGGTATTTGTAATCTGAAATTATAAAAACAACAAGGTAACTAATGATAAAAGTGAGCGTAAACGGTGTTGCAATGGTAGGAAACAAGGCCTAAGGTTCATACTTTCACTAGTGCAAGTTCTCTCAACAATAATAACATAGATAGATCATATAACAATCCCTCAACATGCAACAAAGAGTCACTCCAAAGCCACTAATAGCGGAGAACAAACGAAGAGAATATGGTAGGGTACGAAACCACCTCAAAGTTATCCTTTATGTTCTATCTATTCAAGAGTTCGTAGTAAAATAACATAGAGCTATTCTTTCCGCTCGATCTATCATAGATTTCATACTAGAATAACACCTCAAGACACAAATCAACCAAAACCCTAATGTCACCTAGATACTCCATTGTCACCTCAAGTATCTGTAGGCATGATTATATGATATGCATCACACAATCTCGGATTTATCTATTCAACCAACACAAAGTACTTCAAAGAGTGCCCCGAAGTTTCTACAGGAGAGTCAAGATGAAAACGTGTGCCAACCCCTATGCATAGGTTCATGGGCGGAACCCGCAAGTTGGTCACGAAAACATACATCAAGTGGCACATGATATCCCATTGTCACCACACATAAGCACGGCAAGACATACATCAAGTGTTCTCAAATCCTTAAAGACTCAATCTGATAAGACAACTTCAAAGGGAAAACTCAATCCATTACAAGAGAGTAGAGGGGGAGAAACATCATAAGATCCAACTATAATAGCAAAGTTCGCGATACATCAAGATTGTGCCATAGAGAGAACATGAGAGAGAGAGAGAGAGAGATCAAACACATAGCTACTGGTACATACCCTCAGCTCCGAGGGTGAACTACTCCCTCCTCGTCATGGATAGCACCGGGATGATGAAGATGGCCACCGGTGATGGGTTCCCCATCCGGCAGGGTGCCGGAATGGGCTCCCAGGAGGTTTTTGGTGGCTACAGAGGCTTGCGGCGGTGGAACTCCCGATCTATCTTCTATTCTGATGTTTTTAGGGTACGTAGGCTTATATAGGCGAAAGAAGTCGGTCGGGGGAGCCTCGAGGAGCCCACAAGAGGGTAGGGCGTGCATAGGGGGGGTGGGTGCGCCCCCCTATCTCGTGGCCTCCTCGAGGATCTTCTGACGTGAACTCCAAGTCTACCGGATCATATTCTTCCTAAAAATCACGCTCCCGAAGGTTTCATTCCGTTTGGACTCCGTTTGATATTCCTTTTCTTCGAAATACTGAAACAGGCAATAAAACAGCAATATGGGCTGGGCCTCCGGTTAATAGGTTAGTCCCAAAAGTAATATAAAAGTGTATAATAAAGCCCATAATAATTCAAAACAGATAATAAAATAGCATGAATGCTTCATAAATTATAGATACGTTGGAAGCGTATCAATCAACACTACTAGCTGGAATATCTTCTACCCACTTAGTAACGTAATCAACAACAACTAAAATATGTGTATACCCATTGGAGCAATGAAAAGGTCCCATATAATCAAATCCCCAAACATCAAATGGTTCAATAACAAGTGAATAGTTCATAGGCATTTCGTAACGTCTACCAATATTCCCAAATCTTTGGCATTCATCACAAGACAAGACAAAATTATGAGCATCCTTGAATAGAGTAGGCCAATAAAAACCAGATTGCAATACCTTGTGTGCGGTTCTGTCTCCAGCATGGTGTCCTCCGTATGCCTCGGAATGACACTTCCATAAGATTTGTTCCTGTTCATGCTCAGGTATACAATGTCTAATAATACCATATACTCCCTCTTTATATAGATGTGGATCATCACGTAAGTAATGTCTTAAATCAATGAAGAATTTTATCTTTTGTTGGTATGTGAAACTAGGTGGTATAAATTTAGCAATGATGTAATTAGCATAGTCAGGATACCAAGGTGTGTTACGACTAGCATTTACAACAGCTAGTTGCTCATCAGGGAAACTATCATCAATAGGAAATGGGTCATCAAGGATATTTTCAAACCTAGACAAGTTGTTAGCTACGGGATTCTCAGCTGCCTTCCTATCAGTAATATGCAAATCAAATTCCTATAGTAATAGAACCCACATAACGAGTCTAGGCTTAGCATATTTCTTTTCCATAAGGTACTTAATAGCCGCATGATCTGTGTGAATAATTACCATAGAGTCAACAATATAAGATCTGAATTTATCACAATCAAACACAACTGCTAGAAATTATTTTTTTAGTAGTAGCATAATTTCTCTGAGCATTGCCTAGAGTTTTACTAGCATAATGGATAACATTTCTTCTAGTAGTAGCTATTTGTTCTTCGCAGACAATTCCGTAATTCCTTTGAAGCATATGCAATTTTCATAGGGTAAATATTCTTCTCTTTTGATGCAAACAAATTTCTATTTGGTTGGAAGCAATTCACTCATCGGTGGTAACAAGGGAGTGATGCTTCTGAATTATTGTGTCAAGATGACAAAAAATCTAACCTTATCAACCATTCATGTTTTTTGAAGCAAATTCGGAATTGCTTTGCAGCAGAAGCAAGTTTAATTTTTTTATTCAATGTTTGATACAAACAAAAAAATTGGAAGCACGTCACCGAGACAATTCTCTTGTTGCACGAAACATATTCTGTTTGCTCAAACAAAATACACTGGACTCAACATCCAACATGAAATAGTCTCAAGCAATTGTAATAAGACCAAAGCAATTTACGTTTTCGTGCAAACTCTAACCATATGCAAGAAATTTGATCGAAACAAATGAAAAGACAGTCCAAAACAAAAAAGGAAACAAAACTATAGTTTTGGAAGCGAAGATCCTAACGATTTAAAATAGCGAAGGAAGCAAACAAAAATAATCCCAATGTTTTCCGGGTGGGAAACGTTTAGTGTCAGCCGGCTGATTTTCGTTGGTCGATCTGCCCCATCTTCCTAATGCGTGTCCCAGTGGGACCACCGACCGCTTTTCTCCTCATAGCCTTATGTTGAGTTCTCCACGGGTCCTCATCCACACGTTCTGGCTTGACCTTCTTCTTCTCCGTGCAAACTTCATTCATTTTTCCCAACACTACATCGCTGCGCTGTGTTGCGGCCCACCATCACAGCTCTGTCTCTCTCCGACCACCACAATGCACCATCGTCGCCACTGCTACAAAACACCAGTGGCAGCAGCCATGGACGAGGTCGACGCGCGCACATCACCTTTGGAACAAGTTTCTGCAACAATGGTGTTGTTGCGGAATGCCGGCAACAGACGACGACTGTGCAAGATGCAGCGGGAGATGTCATTGCAATTTTCGCAACAAGGATATTGTTACAGAAAATTAGACGCGGAGGTGTGTTTGAAATTTTTGCAACAAGGTTCTTGTTGCAGAAAATTAAAGAAGAAGAGGTTTTTGCAATAGAGGACTTATTGTAGGACATTAGTGAAGAGAAGATTTCGCAACAAAGATCTTGTCGCACGAAATTAGAGAAGATGAGGTTTCACAACAAGAGTATTGTTGCAAGAAGTTAGAAAAGAGAAACTGACGGGCTCGTGACACATAATCGGACGGCTCGTGAGACAGCGGATCTTTTACACCCCTTTCCGGATTGTATGTCCATTCATAAATCTCTGTGTTTATATCCAAGCAAATTCATCACCGTGGAATCAGATTCTACAGTTGATCAAAACATAGTTTGACACGTTGAAGCGAAGCCATTTATTAATAATTTCGTTCTAGATTGAAGCCTATGGGCTAGAGATCTACATAAATGGGAAATGTCATTAGAAATAATATAGGATGTTTCATACCGCGGGAGCAACTGGCCGGTCCTCTATCCATCATACCGTTTCGGTCGCTTGCATTGCTGGTTTCATTTACTTAATTTAATTTTGGGTCCCCTCAAGAAAAATATTTTCTTGCTTTCTTTTTCTGATTTCTTTAGTTTTATTTGTTTCTTTCTCATGTTTTTTTAATTTCCATGCTTCTCTTTGTTTATTCACCGGTTTTCTTCGTTTCTTTATCAGTTTCACTTGCTTTCTTCTTTTTCTTTCGTATTTCTTTGCTTTTCATTTCTTTCTTGGTTTCCACTGGGTTTTTTCTTTTTGACTTAGTGTCCCTATTTTTTTCTTGGGTTTCTTTGTTTATGTCCTGGTTTTCTTTGTTTTTCTTTCTTGATTTCTCTTTTTTTTGCACTGATTTTATTTTGTTATATTTTTTCTTATTTCTTTGGCCTCCTTTGTTTTTGCCTTCTTTTCTTGTTTTCTTGGTTTACTTTAGTTTCTTCTATTTCTTTTTTGTTTCTTCTAGTTTCTCAATACATATTCAAAAAAATCATATACATTCAAAAAATATTTATATACACCTTTAATAATTTTGAAATACATGATTATCGTTTTTATGAAATATTTTTTATTTCTACCTTTTTCCATAAACATTGAACATTTTTTGTATTTTTCTAATACTTTTTAATATAAGTTTAACATTTTCAAATACAATTATAACATTTTTTTAATACATAGTCAGCATTTTGATATGCACATTTTCAATCATATCTCAAATGGTTGTTTTACATTTTTCAAAATAAAAGATTAATATTATTTTTAGTACAGGATAAAATTTCCAAACGAACTATATTTTTCTGTATGCATTTTTTCATATACAATTGTTTGCAAATATTTTCTCAATACACATTTGACATTTTTCAAATACTTGGTTCTCATTTTTCAAATGTTTTATGTAGAATTTTTTTTCTAATATATATATTCATAATATTTTGAGTATAAATAGAAGTAACAGTAAATAAAGCATCAAACGTAAAAACAAAGGAAAAAACGAGGCCCTGCGTGTAGGATGGCCTATCTGGTGCTCGCCAAAATCGGAGGGTTTCCTACAGGTCGCTACAAGAGAGTAATAGGGCATGCAAATATAGTTGGCAGCCCAGTAGCAAATCGGTCCTTTCTTTCAATTTCCGGTTGTTTGTTCTTCCTTTTATTTTATTTTTATATTTTTGATATTTTTGAAAAATACATTCTTAATATAGCATTGAAAACTTGAAATTACTGAAGTATTCCTTAAAATATCGAATATGAAAAAAAGTTCACACAGTGTAGAAGAATTTTTGCATTAATATAAAAATGTTGATAACATTCTTCACATTTAAAATGTACAACAAGTATTTAAAATATAACTAAGAAATATTAAAAAATATTTGGTATATATTTCAAAACTAATATCATGTATCTGGAACATGATAAATGTGCATAAACAAATGATCCCAATATATACGAAAAATGTACAAAGTGTATGAATATAAGTTTAAAACAAACTTATACAATTAAAAGGTATGAATCATGTATTTGAATAAATTTAAACTGTTATATAATAATTTTTATTGCTGTATACAGAAAAATGTACAATGTGTATGGAAAAAATGTAGATATGAAAATAAAAGTTTTCAAAAATGTTAATCATGTATTTGTGAAATTTAAAACGTACATATATGAATAATGCTCCTGTTGTATATAAAAAATGTACAACGTGTATGGAAAGAGTAGACATAAATAAATGTTTAAAAATGTCAATTATGTATTCGAAATTATTAAGTATGTACATAAAAATGTTCCTAATTCATAGAAAAAAATGTATAATGATTATGGAAATGGTACAAGCAAACACATATATTTTGGGAAAATTGTTTATCATGTATTTAAAAATTGTTCATATAGTTTTATAAAACATTTATTATCATAGAAAAAATATTCACCATGAATTTAAAAAATATTGACCATTTATTGAAAGAAGTCTTCAAAACATGTATACAAGTACATCATGTATTTGGCAAATGTTCAACGTGTATTAAAAAATGTTTGAATTGCACACTAAAATTATATTGTGTACTAGAAAGAAAAAGTGAGCATGCGTTGAACAAAAAGTAAACTGATGAAAATCAACAAAGAAGAAACACATATCCCTAATAGAAACCAAAAAATTAAAATGAAAACTGAGGAAAACGAACGAATGGAGGGTGGAAACAATGAAACCAAGAAGGAAAGAAAGAAAACAAAGAAAACGGAGAAAAGATTTAAAGAAAAACAAGATAGAAAGAAAGAAAAGAAAAGGAGAGATGAAAACCAAGAAAGAAACAAGAAAATGAACAAATATAATAGGACCAATAAAGCCAATGAAGAAATGAAGAAAAGCTGACAAGAAAAGAAAGAAAAAGGAAAGCCAAAGAAAACCATGAAGAAATTGAGAAAACGAAAAGAAAAATAAAAACTGGTCAAAACTAACAAGCGGTAGCAATTGAGCAAACGAGAAAGCCAATGAACGAGACAGATTTGGAGATAGAGTTTTTTAATAGAAGCAATGGAGATATCGTATGGGATGGATGAAGTACCAATTTACATACATGCTGCATTAATTTCTGTGAAGTAGCAATCACATTATAGTACGGGATGGACGAAGATACATGTTTGGGCTTTTCTTTTCTTTTTCTGTTTTCTTTAGTTTTATTTGTTTATTTCTCGGGTTTTTTTATTTGCATTATTTTTTCACAGGTTTTCTTTTTTTCTTTATTGGGTTCACTTATTTTCTTCATTTTCTTTCCTTTCTCCTTTTTTTGTTTCTTTCGCTGTTTTTACTATTTTATTTTATTTTTCATACTTTCTTCAACAAAAATTTTGGTTCCTTTGTTCCTTTCTTGATTTCAATGTTTTTCATACTTTTGCACCAGTTTTCCTTTGTTTTATTTTCTTATTCCGTTTCCTTTCTCAGTTTTCTTTTCTTCCTCTTGTTTCTTGTTTTCTTATTCTAGGTTCTCAATTCTCTATGTACATGTTTAACATTTTTTAAATACATTTGTCGGGGAAACTGATCCACGAACACCTATGGGGACCGGCGGACCGAGCCCCTTTTGGTTCGGAGGGGGGCGGCGGTCGCACGAAGAGCGGATCGAGGCAATGCACACGAGCAATTTACCCAGCTTCAGAGCTCTCCGGAGAGATAACACTCCTACTGCTGCTTGTTTGATCGTATTCCGTTCTTGCTCAGGAGCGATGAGCGCTACCAAACCGAGCGTGAGAGTGTTCTTGGTGTTTCGAATGAGCCGAACCCTTTCTACGTTGCGCATGGGCCTCTTTTTATACGCTCAAGGGGTCACCGACAGGTGGCAACGCAGACTAGAGGGGTAAAAATGAAAAAGGATGTGGTAGGTACAGCTACCTCTACTGTAGCCACAGTGTATCATACCTAACCCTGAAGGCGGGGGACAAGGGCATTAAATGCCCGTCTGTGTCATCTAAACAGTGTGAGAAGAGACCGTCAGGGGCGCCACCGATCGCCACGATGGCCTTCTTGTCAGCGCCGCTCGCCACCGCGCACCGCTGGCTGCACAGCCCCTCGCCACGCGTGCCTGGAAGGGTCCTAGGACGACGCGTTGGTGGATGTGCTGGAGCCTGGGCGCGGAGCGACCGCTTGCTACGGCAAGTGCCTTGCCGCGGTCGTCATCTTGTCGGGTCCGGGAGCTTGTCGCTCACCGTGCCTTGCCGGGACGCGAGGCGCGTCGCGGCAAGCGTTCTTGAGATGCCTTGGTTGGCCTTCCCGGCAAGCTCCTCTTGCCGGGGCCTTGTCTTCTCGTTTTGAATACTTTGTTCTTCAATGGCTTCCCGGCAAGCTCCTCTTGCCGGGGTCTTGTCTCTTTAAGGAGTCACGGATGATCTTGGCGGTGACCCGGCGAGCCTTGCCGCGGGGTGCTGCAACTGCCCGTGCACAAGTTCGGGATACTAGGGTACCCCTATTCTAGTACACCGATAGGATCCCCCAGGCCTGGGCCACACACGGTGTCGAGCGCTGTTGGGCCAGGCCCAAAACAGGGCACGGGCACATGTGGCCTGGTCGTGCCGTTTCCTACTCCGCATCCACTGCGCCCTCCCCGAACGGCACGCGTTGAATGCGGCGTCGTGGGAGAGATCGTGGGGGATTCTTTATTCGAGAAAGCGTAACGTCCACCTCCTCCCTCTTTATAAGCAGAGGAAACAGAGGCAGTTGCTCACCTTGTCTGTTTGCTACTCCAAAATCTCCGCCGTTCCCCTCTCCTCCGAGAAAGCAGTGCTCTGCCCTCCCCCCATCTCTGCCGCCGCCACCAACGCTGTCGACCTCCTCCACCACCTTCGCCATGGCTCCGAAGACCGGGAAGGTCGCGAAGTCGGCCGAGGCGCTGCGGCTCGAGGCGCTGCGGAAGGAGCGGGCCACTTTCCCCGCAGAGCTCGACGCGGCGGGGCTGAGGCAGTGGTTCTATCTCTTCTGGTCGACGGAGACGCGTGCGCATCTGCGCACGAATGTACTCTCCACCGCTGCCTCGACACGGGCTCCATATGGGTATCCATTCTTCCCGCTGTTCTTCTATTGTGGTCTCTGTCCGCCCTTCTCGGAATTTTTCTGCGATATCATGAACACCTACGGGTTTCATCTCCTTGATTTCACCCCCAACGCCATCTTGACCATGTCCGTTTTCGCACATCTGTGCGAAAACTTTTTCGGAGTCCACCCAAATGTTGCTCTTTTCCGCCATTACTTCATGCCCCGGGTCGAGAGAGGAGAGCCGCTTTCCGGGGGGATCGCCTGGATCTCGAGGGCCGGCAAGAAGGAGGCGTATCTGGAGGGGGAGCTCCGCAACAAGTGGGAGGAGTGGAGAGCTGAGTGGTGTTGGATCATGGAGGAGGACCCGCAGCCGTTCACCGCCCTGCGCCAAGTTCCAGTAGTGCGCGGCAATGATTGGAGCAGCCTGGCCCCGGAGGACGCTAGGCTGAAGATTGCCACCACCAGAATCTTGCGTCTCAGGGTTGCCGGGTTGACTGTGGGTGCCGTAGGCGCAGATTTTCTCCGCCGCCACATTGCCCCTCTGCAAGAGAGGAAGAGACCCGCCTGGGAGTTTGGCGGCCCGGCAGATATCATGCGGCTACGCCCGGGCCTCAATTTCAACTTCACCGTGCTGGAGCTGGATGCGATGCTCAAGGAGCTGTTCAAGCATGACCCCCAACATCCAGAATGGTTCAGGTTGCCGGCGGGGGTCGTCCCGCTGTGGAACAATTCTTCCCTCGACCTCATCCGCGTGATGATGCCGCAGTGCGACTCGCACAGTCTTGTCCCGACGTGGCAAGAGCCAGAGGACGACGTGGTGCAGCAGTTCTTCGACGGGCTGGTGGAGGTGGAGGTCCGGGCCGACGAGAAGACGAGCCTCACTCGCGACACTACCGAGGAGGAGATGCGACGCATTGCCACCAGGGCGGAAGAAGCGGCGGCGGCCGCTGCCGCGGGTGAGTTTGGTTTTACTGTGGAAGAGGCAGAGGCAGAGGCGGCGGCAAGCCTTATCGAGCGAGAATGGATCAACGGCGAGGAAGAACTTGCCGCGCCGGAGGTCGAGTCGAGCGAGCCCGCCGAGGGTGAACCCGCCGAGGGTGCGAGCGGCCCGCCATCTCTAGGCCACTTGCCGCAGACGGAGCCCACAGCGCAGCCCCTAGCTCAACCAAGAAGGCGTCTTCGCAGGGGCGGGGACGCAGTGGGGCGACAAAGGAGTCAGCAACCGACGCGCCGCGTGACACGCTCCACCGCGACAAGCGATGTTGCCGCGGGAGCGCCTCGTGCCGCTACGGCAACTGGAGCTGGATCTTCCCGCGCCACCGCCACCGCGCCCGCCAAGCGGACAAGGGATCCTACCCCTCCGCCTCGTCGCACCGCAGGTGGGCCGGACTTCAACCTCTCCGCGCTCAGCTCCGACGAGGAGGAAGAAGAGTGAGACTTTTCTGCTGTACTTGTAGTTCTTCAATCTTGTAGCTTTATCTTTTATCTAACTTGCTTCAATTTGAACTTGTTCCTTTTCAGGACGTTGGCCACCTTGCCGGACCCGGCAACCACCTTGCCGGACCCGGTGGTTATCATCGAGGATGAGCCCGTCGAAACAACAGGAGGGGCACCCGAGACCACCTTGCCGGACCCGGCAACCACTCTGCGAAGCAGCCCCCAGCGCAGCCCCCAGTGTAAGTACATGATTCACTTTCTGCTTTTTGGGCGCACACGGTGCTCTTTTCTTTGCTGAAATCTGATCGTTGATTTGCTTGTGTAGGAGCAGAACAGCTTCACCAGGAGGGCTCGGGAACCGTCTTCGACATGCCGTCTGCTTCCTCTACACCGCCAAGGGAGGATTCTCCGGCAAGGGAGCGCTCCCCGGCAAGGGAACAATCCCCGGCAAGAGAGGAGCCTCCGGCAAGGGGCAGCACCAGCGAGCCTCCGGTGGTGGAGCCCATGGTCATGGATCCCAGTGCAGGTAATCCCTTGCTTGAAATCTCCCTCGTGTTCTTCTGATCTTTCTTTTTGGATCTTGACTTCTTCTCCTTCTCCGTTCGCCAGATCCACCTCCCATAGAGCCAATGGAGACCGAGGCGGGCGGCGAGGAGAATGTGCGCGGCGATGCTGACGATGCCGCCGCCGCCGAAGAAGAAGCCAGTGCTGATGACCCCGCCGATGAGGAGGCCGCCAAGGCTGCTGGCGCGGGAGCTGGCGAAGGGTCCGGCGGTCGCACTGACGGCCCCAAGGCCGCAGGAGCGCCGGGCGCTGCACCGACCGCCGATCCCTCCGCCGCCGCCGCAGCGCCAGGCTCCGAGGAGCCCTAGTCCGGCGCCTATCTGAAGGCCGGTGAGGGTGTCTTCATCAGGCTCCCCTGGGCGTCGAGCTCCAGGGCGCCGGTCGAAGGAGAAGCTTTCGACGGGGAGGTGCTAGCCTCCGCTGGGCTATCACTGGTTGACGCGCCAAGCAGCAACGGTGGCGAGTCTGAGGAGGAGCGGCTACTCCAGAAGCTGGTGTCGCTATACCGCGCCCGCCAAGCCAAAGTGGAGTCCCGGGAAGCGCTTGTCGCGCAGGCGGGAGCGGACATTGAGAAGCGTGCGGAGGAGCTCCGGGAGCGCAACCAGGAGGCTCTCCGGGCCGTCGCAGAGGAGCGCGCGCAGCTCGCCGAGGCCCGGAAGGCATTTATCCTTGAGAAGGCCGAAGCCGAAGAGCAGCGGCGGCTTGTCGCCGAGGAGTTTTCGGCACGGGAAGGGGAGCTGACTCAGAGGAAAGTAAACCTCGATAGCCAGGAGGAGGATCTTGCCGCGCGTGAGCAGGCACTTGGCAGGGCGCTCAAGGAAGCAAAGGACGCGGCCGCAGCTGCCGAGGCCGCCAAGGAGGGTTTGGAGGCAAAGGTGATGCAGCTAGAGGCTGATCTGAAGGCAAGCGGCGAGGAGCTTGCCGCGCTCAATCTCGAGCGCGAGAAGGACGCCCTCGCCCATGGTGAGCTGCAGGGTCAGCTCGCCGAGAGGGGCAAGGAGCTGAGCGCCGCCAAGGATTCTAACGCCGATCTGGAGCTGAAGCTGGCCACCCTGACGGAGACGCTGGACGGCGCCAGGAAGCGGGAGGCGGATTTGAAAGAGGAGATCAAGGGCAACAAAGCGTTGCTGGCGAGGGCCGCCGAGACCCAGAACACTTTCAAGGATACTGTTGAGCTCTGGACAGAGGGCCTCGTGAACATCGCTGCTGTCATTGACGGGGAGCTGGCGCAGCTGGGGGTGGAGGACTTTGGGTACTCCTCCGATGAGAATCTCCCCCCCAGCGCCAAGCTCACCATATTCTTCAAAGGCGTGGCGACAGCCCTTCAGCGGCTCCGAGAGAGGATCCCGAAGCAGCAGGCCGACGAGTTGCGCACGATCTGCGCCCGAGTCCTGGAGAAGGTGTTGGTGAAGGTGGCCTTCCGCAACCCAGGCCTCAACCTCGCCAACGTCCTCAAGAAGCTGCTGGCCGATGTTGATCTTGAAGCGCTCAAAGCCCTTGTCGCACCCATTGTGGACAAGGTGAATGAGGTCAAGAGGGTTGATGGCGGCCGCGTAGATTAGGCCGTCCGTTTTCTTCTTTTCTTACCGCTGCCAGACATGTCATGGGAACACTTTATTAGAGGCGCGACAAGTTACTTTTGTAATATAACTCTATCTTAGGTAATAATTGCTATGTTACTTCCTTTACTCGACTCTTGGCTTTGTATGTTTCTGCCCTACGCTTTCTAGGGAAACTTGCCGGCGCAGGCACCCTTGCCGCGAGCGCCGAGTGCGGAACTTCAGCAGCCTGCTGGCGGGGCCGCTACCGACAAGCAACCTTGTCGCAACTAGTCGCAGCTCACTTAAGTTGTTGAGCGGACTCGAAACAAAGTAAGGGCGCAACTAGCTACGAGTTGGTTCCTCCGCGCACAGGTTTTCCATACAAAGCATGGTCGTTCAAGGAAAATAACTCAAAAACTTAAAAACTGATTGCTCAAACTTTGGCAACTTAGCTTTTCTGTCGCTTGTTTCCCGGCAAGACGAATCTTTCTTGAACGGCCCGGTCCACACCATTATCTTCTCCTTCCCCCCCCCCCCCCCCCCCCCCCGGCAAACCTTGTGGGTGAGGGAACCTTCCTTCTTTTGAGAAAGAGACAGAAGAAAATAATGATATGGAGCCTTACGGCTCGTCATCGCTTACCGGAGGCAGGTGCTGCACAAGATGTCAGATAACACATGCGAAAAAAGAGAGAATGCATGAAATTGACAAGATGTGCGAAGCACATGAGCTTTATTTATGCACGGGGTCTGTGCCCGGCTTTGTACAAAGGATTACATGCAACAGCGGCAAGACTTGTATAAAAGGTGGTTGCCGGAAAAGCTTCCGGCAACCGCGCCCTATGGGTAAAACTTGCGAAGATGTTCAATGTTCCAGGAGTTGCTCACCGAAATGCCATCTTCGGTCTCAAGGCGGACAGCGTCGGGCCTAGTGACTCGTTTCACCCGATAAGGGTCTTCCCACTTCGGCGTCAACTTGTTGGAATTCTTGGCGGACTGAACACGCCGAAGAACAAGGTCGCCTTCCTCGAAGCTTCTGGCTTTAACTTTGCGGCTATGGTAGCGACGCAAAGCTTGCTGGTAGCGGGTGGCTCGCACAGCAACTTGAAGACGGTCTTCCTCAAGGAGCAGCGCGTCATCTTGTCGCAGCTGCTCTTGCTCGAGCTCATCGTAAGCGAGCACTCGAGGCGACCCGTAAACGAGTTCCGTGGGGAGAACTGCCTCTGCTCCATAGACTAGAGCGAAAGGTGTCTGGCCAGTGGCTTGATTTGGCGTCGTCCTGATCGACCAAAGAACCACCGGTAGCTCCTCAATCCAGTTTCTTCCGCACTTGTGCAGCCTGTCGAAAGTTCTGGTCTTGAGGCCTCGCAGCACTTCAGCATTTGCCCTCTCCGCTTGACCGTTGCTTCTCGGATGAGCAACAGAAGCGAAGCAGACCTTGGCGCCAAGATCTTGGACATACTGCATGAAGGTGCGGCTCGTAAATTGCGTGCCGTTGTCGGTGATGATCCTGTTAGGGATCCCGAAACGGCAAACAATCGACCTGAAGAACTTGACTGCTGACTATGCTGTCACCTTCCTCACTAGTTCCACTTCCGGCCACTTTGTGAACTTGTCGATGGCGACGTACAAGAACTCAAAGCCCCCGACAGCTCGGGGGAAGGGGCCGAGGATGTCGAGCCCCCAGACCGAAAATGGCCAGGATAAAGGGATCGTCTGGAGAGCTTGAGCTGGCTGGTGTATCTGCTTGGAATGGAACTGGCACGCTTCACACTTGGTTACTTGTGCAGTTGCATCCTGGAGGGCTGTCGGCCAGAAGAAACCTTGCCGGAACGCTTTGCCGGCAAGTGCTCTTGCGCCAATGTGGTGACCACATATGCCTCCATGTATCTCTGCCAACAGCTGTTGTCCATCTTCCCGGCAAATGCACTTCAATTTCACACCGTTGAGTCTTATTCTGTACAGTGTGCTGTCAACAAACTTGTACATACTTGACTGTCGGGCTACTTTTTCCGCTTCTTCTTGCTCTTCGGAAAGCTCTCCTGTCTGAAGGAAACGGACAATCTGCTGCGCCCATGCTGGAGCCTGTGGCTCGACAACAAGGACTAAAGGCATATCTGCTGCTGTGGGAACATCCGCTTCGACGGCAAGGGCCTACGGCCCTGCCGGAGCTTGATGTTCCCCGGCAAGCTTGCCGGAGCAAAACTTGTCGGGAGTGTCTGCTTCAACGGAACAAACCGTAAGGCTTGCCGGAGCAGACTGCTCCTCAGTGCTCTTGGTGTTGATCTTGGGGACCTTCTTGGCGGCGGCTTCGGGAAGCTCTGCCGGAAAGTAGTCACCAGAAACCAACTTCCTCTTCTTGCTCTGTCCAGTTGATGGTGCCACAGATGGTTGAGTCAGCTTGAGCACAAAGATCCCTGGTTCCATAGGTAACTTTAGTGCAGCGCACTTTGACAGGCCATCAGCAATGTCATTCTGAGCTCTTGGAACATGTTCCATTTGTAAGCCATCAAAGTGCTCTTCTAGCTTTCTCACCTCATCGACATATGCTTCCATCAACGGACTCTGGTAGCTTTTGTTCACTTGGCGGACGACAAGCTGCGAGTCACCCCTGACAATGAGCTTCTTGATCCCAAGGTCTGCTGCGATTCTGAGGCCGGCAAGCAAACCCTCATACTCTGCAGTATTGTTTGTTGCTTGCTCCTTGGAAACGTGCATCTGGACTACGTACTTGAGGTGCTCTCCGGTGGGTGCGATAAGCAGCACACCAGCACCGGCGCCTTGCAGCGAAAAGGCACCATCAAAGTACATGAGCCACTCCTTGCTTGCCTCGTTGACAGGGATGCTCGTTTCTGGGATTTCTTCATCTGGTGTTGGCGTCCACTCTGCTATGAACTCTGCCAATGCTCTGCTTTGGATAGTTGAAGTGCTCTCAAACTTGAGGCCAAAGCTTGATAGTTCCAGTGCCCACTCGACAATCCTGCCTGTTGCTTCTGGATTCTGCAGTATCCTCTTCAGCGGAAAGCGAGTGACAACTGTGATCTCATGTGCCTGGAAGTAATGGCGCAGCTTTCTCGAGGCCATGAGAAGGCCGAAAAGCAACTTCTGCACACCAGAGTACCTTGATCTAGCCCCCTGCAGTAGAGAGCTGACAAAGTAAACTGGGCGCTGCACCATTTTCTTCTGCACCTCTTCGCGCATCTGCGCAGATTCATCCTTATCGGGACCAGAGCTTGTCGGCGAAGCCCCCTGCTTGTCGCTGGATGCACTTGCCGTGGTTGCTGGCTCATCATCTGCCTCCCTCTCCGCCACTAACGCAGCACTAACCACTTGATTGGTTGCCGCTAGGTACAGCAGCAACTTCTCTTGTGGCTTAGGTGCGACAAGTATTGGAGTAGAGGACAGGTATCTCTTCAAGTCCTCCAGCGCAGCCTCCGCTTCCGGAGTCCATTTGATTGGACCTGCCTTTTTCAATATTTTGAAAAACGGCAGGGCGCGCTCAGCAGACTTAGAGATAAACCTGCTGAGAGCAGCCACGCAACCGGCAAGCCTTCTTACATCCTTGACGCGCTTCGGTGCTTCAATCTGCTCGATGGCCTTGATCTTGTCGGGATTGGCTTCGATTCCCCGCTGAGACACAAAGAACCCGAGGAGCTTGCCGGATGGAACTCCAAACACGCACTTCTCGGGGTTGAGCTTGAGGTTGATCTTGCGCAAATTTGCAAAGGTCTCATCTAAATCTTGAATCAGAGTAGCCTTGTCTTTGCTCTTGACCACTATATCATCCATGTAGGCTTCCACATTTCTGTGTATCTGGGGCTCAAAAGCGACATGGACTACCCTTGCAAACGTTGAACCGGCATTCTTTAACCCGAAGGGCATCCATACAAAACAGTATGTGCCTCATGGGGTGATGAATGCAGTTTTCTCCTCATCTTCTTCTGCCATGAAGATCTGATGGTATCCTGAGTATGCATCAAGAAATGAAAGCAAATCACATCCGGCTGTGGAGTCAAAAATCTGGTCGATACGCGGCAAGGGAAATGGATCTTTGGGACAAGCTTTATTGACATCAGTGAAGTCTATACAAAGCCTCCATTTTCCGTTAGCCTTGCGCACGACTACAGGATTGGCCAACCACGTAGGATGGAGCACTCCTCTGACAAGGCCTGCTGCTTCCAACTTCTTGATTTCTTCTGCAATGAACTCTTGACGCTCCACTGCTTGCTTCCTGACTTTCTGCTTGACGGGCCGCGCATGAGGACAAACGGCTAGGTGGTGCTCAATTACTTTCCTGGGAACACCGGGGATATCAGACGGTTGCCATGCAAACACGTCGACATTCGCCCGTAGGAAAGCAACGAGCGCGCTTTCCTATTTAGGGTCAAGAGTGGCACTGATGGTGAAGGTACCACCAGTGCCGTCCTCCCTCGCGAACACCTTCTTGGTCTCTGGTGGAGCCGCCATCGTCTTCTTACACTTGCCGGTGGAGCTCGATGGTGCGTCCTTGATGGTAGCGCAGCACTCCGAAGAGGTGCGCTTGCCGGAGTGGGCATCAGAGCTCTTGCCGGACTTGGTCTTCTTCTTCCCCCCGGGAGCTTCAGCGGCAAGTGTCTTGCGATCGGCTGCGGCTGCTGCTTCCCGGTAAATCTTGTCGGCACAGATAAGGGCATCCTTCTTGTCGCCAGGAACAGAGATGACACTTATCGGACCTGGCATCTTGAGCACATTGTATGCATAGTGAGAGGCTGCCATGAACTTGGCGAGTGCAGGACGGCCGAGGATCCCATTGTAAGGTAATGGAAAATCAGCAACGTCAAAGGTGACCCTCTCAGTTCTGAAGTTCAGTTCGCTGCCAAATGTCACCGGCAGCGTGATCTTTCCCTTCGGCTTGCTCCTTCCCGGGTTTATTCCTTGGAATGTGTCGGTCTCTTCGAGCTCGCTGTCGGGGATCTGGAGTTTCTGGAGGACCGCGGAGGATATCAGGTTCAAGCCAGCCCCGCCGTCAACTAGCATCTTCGTGACTTTGAGGTTGCGGATAGTTGGTGAAACCAACATCGGCAAGCATCCGACCGCAGTTATGCGATCAGGGTGATCCTCAATATCGAAGACGATAGGCGTGTTGGACCATTTCAGAGGCCTGCATGACTCCATGGATGGTTCCGCTGCATTAACTTCCCGCATCCACTGCTTGAGTTGGCGGTGTGAAGCATGCAGGGAAGCACCGCCGTCAACGCACAGGACCTCTGTGGCTTTCTGAAATTCCTGCTCATTGGCCTCATCATCATCCATATCTTCGTCATCGTCGTCGTCTTCATCCTTGTCGCGGCCACGGGGAGGCCTATCTCCTTGCCGCTGCTTGGCCTTGCCGCGGCGTCCTCCCCGGCCGGGGCATTTCTTGCTGGCTCCCCCAGCACCTTCCTGGGCTTTCTCCTTGTCGCGTCGCTCGTACTCAGCCTTCTGCTGCTCGACAAGCTGCTCAACCTTCTTACAACTCTGGAGGTCATGGCCCTTGGTGTGGTGGATCTTGCAGTATTGCTTGCCGGAGCTGTCTTGCTTGTCGGCCGCAGCCACAGCCTGGCTCTCCTTGCCGGAGCCAGCAGCTGTAGCTTTCTTGGCGCCACCTCCGTCGCCGAACTGCTCGACAGCTAGCACTTCTTTGCCCTTTTTCCTTATGTTGTTCCGCCGCCGGCCTTTCCTTGCCGGGGCAGCATCCTCACTGTCGGATCCTGCTACTCCTGTATTCTCTCCGGGGTGCCTCCTCCCCTCTTCAGCACGTGCACACTTGTCGGCCAGGGCATAAAGCTTGCTGACGTCCCTAATCTTGCACATCGCCATCTCCTCCCTCATCCTGCGGTTTCGCACGTTCTGATGAAATGCACTGATCACCGCAGCAGGGTGGACGTCTGGGATGTTGTGCTGTACACGGCTGAATCTCTGAATGTACTTGCGCAGAGGCTCCCCTTCCTTCTGGGCAAGCAGGTGAAGATCGCTTTCTTGGCCATGAGGCTTGTGGCCGCCTGTAAAGGCGCCGACAAACTGATGGCACAGATCTGCCCAAGAAGAAATGGAATTGTCCGGCAAGTGCATGAGCCAGGATCTGACGTTAGGCTTGAGCACCAGCGGGAAGTAGTTGGCAAGGATCTTGTCGTCTCGTCCCCCGGCAGCCTGCACCACGATGGTGTATATGCTGAGGAACTCCGACGGATGCGACTTGCCGTCGTACTTCTCCGGTACATCTGGCTTGAAATTCTTCTTGCTGGGCCACTGGACTTGCCGCAGCTCACGGGTGAACGCAGGGCAACCTACCGCGTACGGCAAGTCGCCTGGTTCCCCTGGCGCATGCATGTCGACAGAGGGCCCAGCGCGCTGGTCAGATTGACGCCGCGCTTCTCTTCCATGCTCAATGCGGGTACGAGCATCCTCTTGCTGTCGTTCTGCAGAACTTGGCGCTGATCGCGGCGAGCGCGCGGATCTGATGACGCGGTGGACTCGCTGTCGAGGTGGACCCGGCGAGTCGGCGATCTTGGCCTTCGTGGTGGAGAGTGCATGGAAGTCGCACCCCCATCGGTCTTGTCGCCATCGGCTCGCGCCCGGCAGTCTTGCCGCGGCAGCGAGGTGCTTGGTTGCCGCGCAGTGTCACCATTGGCGAAGCCAATGAGACTCTGGATGGTGGCCCTCCACTCGTCGGTCTTGTCCGCCGTCGGAGGGTAATCTAGAAGCAGTTGAGCTCGCGCCAAGGCTTCTGCTGGAGTGGTGGGCGGCAGTGGCGAGCGGTGCGAGGAGCGGGATATGCTCGGACTTCTAACTATGTTAGAAGGAGCAGTATCCCGTCCAGGCGACCGCACTTCGCTGGGGCCAGCAAGCTGGCGTGCATGCTGGTCTTGAACTCCGCGAGATCCACCAGCTTGATCTTGGCCCAACGGACGTATGGCGCTGCGAACGCCATGGCGCTGCTGGTCCCGCGCCTCCTGAGACGGGCGCGGTGCGTGTACGGACGCCGAGGTCTGTGCCGCCTTGTCCTTGGACTTGGCAGCACTGTGAGCACCCTCATCGGCGCCCGTTCTTCCGCCGGCGTCCGCTCCACCACCCGTTTGCTCCGGGGGCGGTGGAAGCGACGCGGACGGAACAGCTGCCTCCGAAGCCTGCTTCTTCGGTGGCATGTGGATGGAGACAATGAAGATTTAGCTCGTGTGCACGCCGAATCGGGTTCACACGATCTCGACGCCCCCTACCTGGCGCGCCAAAGATGTCGGGGAAACTGATCCACGAACACCTATGGGGACCGGCGGACCGAGCCCCTTTTGGTTCGGAGGGGGGCGGAGGTCGCACGAAGAGCGGATCGAGGCAATGCACATGAGCAGTTTACCCAGCTTCGGAGCTCTCCGGAGAGATAACACTCCTACTGCTGCTTGTTTGATCGTATTCCGTTCTTTCTCGGGAGCGATGAGCGCTACCAAACCGAGCGTGAGAGTGTTCTTGGTGTTTTGAATGAGCCGAACCCTTTCTACGTTGCGCATGGGCCTCCTTTTATACGCTCAAGGGGTCACCGACAGGTGGCAACGTAGACTAGAGGGGTAAAAATGAAAAAAGGATGTGGTAGGTACAGCTACCTCTACTGTAGCCACAGTGTATCATACCTAACCCTGACGGCAGGGGACAAGGGCATTAAATGCCCATCTGTGTCGTCTAAACAGTGCGAGAAGAGACCGTCAGGGGCGCCACCGATCGCCACGATGGCCTTCTTGTCAGCGCCGCTCGCCACCGCGCACCGCTGGCTGCACAGCTCCTCGCCACGCGTGCCTGGAAGGGTCCTAGGACGACACGTTGGTGGATGTGCTGGAGCCTGGGCGCGGAGCGACCGCTTGCTGCGGCAAGTGCCTTGCCGCGGTCGTCATCTTGTCGGGCCCGGGAGCTTGTCGCTCATCGTGCCTTGCCGGGACGCGAGGCGCGTCGCGGCAAGCGTTCTTGAGATGCCTTGGTTGGCCTTCCCGGCAAGCTCCTCTTGCCGGGGCCTTGTCTTCTCGTTTTGAATACTTTGTTCTTGAATGGCTTCCCGGCAAGCTCCTCTTGCCGGGGTCTTGTCTCTTTAAGGAGTCACGGATGATCTTGGCGGTGCCCCGGCGAGCCTTGCCGCGGGGTGCTGCAACTGCCCGTGCACAAGTTCGGGATACTAGGGTACCCATATTCTAGTACACCGACAACATTATTAAAAAAATTCATATCTTATTTCTATGTCTTCCTTTTTATACACATTGTACATTTTTTTATGTAGCAAATACGTTTTTAATACAGGTTTAACCTTTTTAAATACAAGTTTAATATTTTTTAATACATGGTAAGCATTTTTTCTATGCACACTTTATAATTTTTCCAAATTGTTGATTAATATTTACAAATCAAAGATTAATGTTTTACTAAATACATTGTCAAGGCTTTTTCTATACATTTTAAAAGTTTTTAAATCCTTGATTAGCATATCTCACATACATGATTAACTTTCTTTGCAAATGCTTTATTAAACATTTTCAAAATACGTTTTTGACATTATTTCAAATTCTTGATTAATATTATTTTTAACACATAATAAATTTTCCAAACACATTGTATTTTTTGTATGCATTTTTTCATATACATGTTTTTTCAAATATTTTCTCGATACACATGTAATATTTTTCAAATGCTTGGTTATCATTTTTCAAATGTTTTTTCATATTGGAAGTATAAAAAAGGAAAAAGAAATAAAGCAAAAACGTCAAATAAACAGAAAAAAAACGAGGCTGTGGCCTCCCATGCGCCTAAGACAGCTTATCTGGCGCTTGCCTAAACCCTGAACGAGAAATAGGGGCACCCGTTTCATAAAGTTGCGCCTATGCCTCGCTTGGTACGAGGTGGAAGGCAGCTTCGTGTCAAGGACGCATATAGTCACCGGCCTAGTAGCAAAACGGTTGTTTGTTTTAATTTCCATTGGTTTGTTCTTATTTATTTTTCTTTTCTTTTTAAATTTGTTTATATTTTCAAAAACTATTATAAATATAGATATTCCAAAACTTGAAGTTACTGAATTTTTCTTAGAATTCATGAATTAAAAAAAGGTTAACACATTGTAAAAGAATTGTTAGCGTAATTTTTTAAAATATTGATAACATTCTTCATTTGAAATCTTTGACACAAATTAAAAATATAATTGATAGACATTCAAAAAAAATTCAAACACATATATATTTCACAATTGATATCATGTATATGAAAAATGATATAAATGTACAATGTGTATGAAAATAAGTTGACGAAAAAAATAATTACAAGTATTAATCATGTATTTGTATTTTTAGTTGTGTATATAATGAATTGTCTTGATATCTACAAAAAAATGTAGAACGTATATGGAAAAATCTAGATATGAAAATATTTTTTATCGAAAAAATCAATTACGTATTTGCAATGTTAAACGTGTATATAAAAAATGTTCCTGTTGTATACAAAATATGTGCAATTTGTAGGGAAAGTGTAGACATAAAAAGAATATGTTTAAAGAAATGTTAATTACATATTTGCAAATGTTAAATGCATATATTAAAGGTGTTCCCGACTTATACGAAAATGTACAATGGTTATGAAAAAACTACAAAACATATATTTGAGAAAATGTTAATCATGTATTTAAAAAAATGTTTTGCATAGTTTTAGAAAGTGTTTATTACCATAAAAATAATATTTAACGTGTATTTGAAAAATGTCAACCATTATTGAATGAAGTGTTGAAAACATGTATTAAGTAGAAAATGTACATCATGTATTTGGCAAATGTTCAACGTGTATCAAACAATGTTTCACATGCACACTAAAAATATATTGCGTACTGGAAAGAAAAAGTGAACATGTGTTGAACAAAAATAAAATAGATGAAAATAAAAAAAGAAACAAAGAAAAAACATAGAATCCTAATAGAAACCAAAAAAATGAAAATGAAAACTGACAATGGTGGGTCTATGGTACCGGCAAAAATGATGTTGTACTAGAGAGGCTAGCAATGGTGGAATACTGAGAGTGCATATAATCCATGGACTCAACATTAGTCATGAAGAACTCACATACTTACTGCAAAAATCTATTAGCTATCGAAACAATGTACTACGCATGCTCTTAAGGGATAGATTGGTAGGAAAAGACAATCGCTCGTCCCCCACCTCCACGCATAAGAAAGACAATCAATAAATAAATTATGCTCCAACTTCATTGCATAACGGTTCACCATACGTGCATGCTACTTGAATCTCAAACCTCAACACAAGTATTTCTACAATACACAATTACTCACTAGCATGACTCTAATACCACTATCCTCATATCTCAAAACAATCATAAGGAGTCAAACTTCTCATAGCATTGAATGCACTTTGTATGGAAGTTTTTATTATATCCCTCTTGGATGCCTATCATATTAGGACTAAATTTATAACCAAAGCAAATTACTATGATGTTTAGAGAAACTCTTAAAATAATACAAGTGAAGCATGAGAGTTGAACAATTTCTATAAAATAAGGCCATCGTCGTGCTCTAAAAAGATATAAGTGAAGCACAAGAGCAAAATTGTCTAGCTCAAAAGATATAAGTGAGGCACATAGAGTATTCTAATAAATCATGATTCATGCGTATTCCTTTTAAAAGGTGTGTACAACAATGATGATTGTGGCAAACTAAAAAGTAAAGACTCATATCATACAAGACGCTCCAAGCAAAACACATATCATGTGGTGAATAAAAATACAGCCTCAAGTAAAGTCACCGATGGACGAAGACGAAAGAGGGGATGCCTTCCGGGGCATCCCCAAGCTTAGGCTCTTGGTTGTCCTTGAATATTACCTCGAGGTGCCTTGGGCATCCCCAAGCTTAGGATCTTGCCACTCCATATTCCATAGTCCATCAAATCCTTACCCAAAACTTGAAAAGTTCACAACACAAAACTCAACAGAAAATCTTATGAGATCCGTTAGTATAAGAAAATAAATCACCACTTTTGGCACTGTTGTGAAGTCATTCTTTATTTATATTGGTGTAATATCTATTGTATTCCAACTTTTCCATGGTTCATACCCCGATACTACCCATAAATTCATCAAAATAAGCAAACAACACATAGAAAACAGAATCTGTCAAAAACAGAACAGTCTGTAGCAATGAGATCAAAATCACGAATACTTCTGTAAATCCAAAAATTGTGAAAAATTAGGAAAACCTGGGCAATTTGTGTACCAATATTGTGCAAAACAAATCAGATCAAAGTCACGCATCTATAAAAAATGAAAATTATTTTCCTGGGCGCAAAAGTTTCTGTTTTTCAGCAACATCAAAACAACTATCACCGTAAGCCATCCCAAAGGTCTTACTTGGCACAAACACTAATTAAAACACAAAAACGCATCTAACCAGAGGCTAGATGATTTATTTATTGTAAAACAGAACCAAAAATCAAAGAACAAAAACAAAATTGGGTTGCCTCCCAACAAGCGCTATTGTTTATGCCCTTAGCTAGGCATAAAAACACAAATAGATCTAGGTATTGTCATATTTGGTCTTTATCTTTTTAGAGGAGTTAAGCTCCAAACCAGGAAGTTCTTTGCATTTCTCCTCAAATTCAGAAATCTTTATATCTAGAGCATCCAACCGCTTATTCAAAGAGTGATCAACATATTCATGCGTTGGAGATTTCCGCTAACATTCTTGAGAGGTTCAAGAGATTTTTGCAAGATTTTCAATACTTCACACAATTTCTCAAAAAACTTGAGTTCCCTCTTGGGTAGGGCGTAATCCACTTTGTGGAGGTGATATTCCTACCACTCCTTCTATTATCTCATAAGCAATGTTGGCATCAATCTCAATGAAATTTCCTTTAGCAGCAAAATCCAAAAGTTGCCTATGGGACATGGTTAGTCCAACATAAAAATTACGAAGAAGAATCTTAATATCCCCATCTTTAGTACAGTTGCGATAAGACTCTAGCATCCTATACCAAACACCTTTTAAATTTTCTCCTTGTCTCCATTTGAAGTAAAGAACTTCAAAGTCATGAGACAAAGGAGGGGTAAAAGCACTAGTCATAGCGAGACAAGCAATTTAACACACAAGCAAACAAAAAGCAAACGAAAAGATGAACAGAAAAAGGGAAAAGAAAAGGGCAAATCTTTTTGAAAATCCTTTTAGAAGTGGAGGAGAGGAAAACGAGAGGCAAATGGCGAATAATGTAATGTAAGAGATGAGAGTTTTATGATGGGTACTTGGTATGTCTTGACTTGGCGTAGATCTCCCCGGCAACGGCGCCGGCAATGCTTCCTGCTACTTCTTGAGCTTGTGTTGGTTTTTCCCTTGAAGAGGAAAGGATGATGCAGCAAAGTAGAGATAAGTAGTTCCCTAAGTTAGAGAACCACGATATCAATCCAGTAGGAGACAACACAAAAGCCACCAATACCTACACAAACAATCAAACAACTTGCACCCAACGCGATAAAGGGGTTGTCAATCCCTTCAACGTCACTTGCAAAAGTGAGATCTGATAGAGATAGATAAACAAAAGATAATATATTTTTGGGTTTTTTGGTTTATAGATCTGAAAGTAAAAGATTGCATAATAGTATATCGGAAACTAATATGATGGAAAATAGTAGATCAAAAACTAATATGATGGAAAAGATAATATATTTTTTGGTTTTTTGGTGATTTGTCAACTTCTATTTACCCTTCATAAGGACCCTGTTTATCGAATCCGCTCCAACTAAAGTAGGAGAGACAGACACCCGCCAGCCACCTTATGCAACTAGTGCATGTTAGTCGGTGGAACCGGTCTCACGTAAGCGTACGTGTAAGGTTGGTCCGGGCCGCTTCATCCCACAATACCGCTGAAGCAAGAAAGGACTAGTAACGGCAAGAAAGTTGACAAATCTACGCCCACAACAAATTGTGTTCTACTCGCGCAAGAAGAACTACGCATAGACCTAGCTCATGATGCCACTGTTGGGGAACGTTGCAGAAAAAAAAAATTCCTACTCGTTTCACCAAGATCCATCTAGGAGTTCATCTAGCAATGAGTCATCGGATGCATCTACGTACCTTGTAGATCGCGAGCGGAAGCGTTCAAAGAACGGTGATGATGTAGTCGTACTCGACGTGATCCAAATCACCGATGACCAAGCGCCGAACGGACGGCACCTCCGCGTTCAACACACGTACGGGACGGGAGACGTCTCCTCCTTTCTTGATCCAGCAAGGGGGAAGGAGAGGTTGATGAAGATCCAGCAGCACGACGGCGTGGTGGTGGATGCAGGGCGTCACAGAAGCAGGGCTTCGCCGAGACTACGAGAGAGAGACGTAACGGGAGAGAGGGAGGCGCCAGGGGCTGGTCTGTTTCCCTCCTCTTCCCCCCCCCCCACTATATATAGGGGTGCCATGGGGGGGCGCTGGCCCTAGTAGATGAGATCTACTAGGGGGGGCGGTGGCCAAGGGGAGGTTTCCCTCCCCCCCAAGGCACCTAGGGGTGCCTTCCACCACTAGGACTCCTCCTAGGTGGAAACCCTAGGCGCATGGGCCTATAGGGGCTGGTGCCCTTGGCCCATGAAGGCCAAGGCGCACCCCCTACAGCCCATGTGGCCCCCCGGGACAGGTGGCCCCACCCGGTGGGCCCCCGGGACCCCTCCGGTGGTCCCGGTACAATACCGATAACCCCGAAACTTGTCCCGATGGCCGAAACAGCACTTCCTATATATAATTCTTTACCTCCGGACCATTCCGGAACTCCTCGTGACGTCCGGGATCTCATCCGGGACTCCGAACAACATTCGGGTTTCTGCATATACATATCTTCATAACACTAGCGTCACCAAACCTTAAGTGTGTAGACCCTACGGGTTCGGGAGACAAGCAGACATGACCGAGACGACTCTCCGGTCAATAACCAACAGTGGGATCTGGATACCCATGTTGGCTCCCACATGCTCCATGATGATCTCATCGGATGAACCACGATGTCGAGGATTCAATCAACCCCGTACTCAATTCCCTTTGTCAATCGATATGTTACTTGCCCGAGATTCGATCGTCGGTATCCCAATACCTCGTTCAATCTCGTTACCGGCAAGTCACTTTACTCGTGCCGTAATGCATGATCCCGTGACCAGACACTTTGTCACTCTGAGCTCATTATGATGATGCATTACCGAGTGGGCCCAGTGATACCTCTCCGTCATACGGAGTGACAAATCCCAATCTTGATCCATGTCAACCCAACAGACACTTTCGGAGATACCCGTAGTCTACCTTTATAGTCACCCAGTTACGTTGTGACGTTTGGTATACCCAAAGCACTCCTACGGTATCCGGGAGTTACACGATCTCATGGTCTAAGGAAAATATACTTTGACATTGGAAAACTCTAGCAAACGAACTATACGATCTTGTGCTATGTTTAGGATTGGGTCTTGTCCATCACATCATTCTCCCAATGATGTGATCCCGTTATCAATGACATCCAATGTCCATAGTCAGGAAACCACGACTATCTATTGATTAGCGAGCTAGTCAACTAGAGGCTTACTAGGGACATGTTGGTGTCTGTTATTCACACATGTATTACGATTTCCGGATAACACAATTATAGCATGAATAAAGACAATTATCATGAACAAGGAAATATAATAATAATGCTTTTATTATTGCCTCTAGGGCATATTTCCAACAGTCTCCCACTTGCACTAGAGTCAATAATCTAGTTACATTGTGATGAATCGAACACCCATGGAATTCTGGTGTTGATCATGTTTTGCTCTAGGGAGAGGTTTAGTCAACGGATCTGCTACATTCAGGTCCGTATGTACTTTACAAATCTCTATGTCTCCATCTTGAACATTTTCACGAATGGAGTTGAAGCGACGCTTGATGTGCCTTGTCTTCTTGTGAAACCTGGGCTCCTTGGCAAGTGCAATAGCTCCAGTGTTGTCACAGAAGAGTTTGATTGGCCCCGACGCATTGGGTATGACTCCTAGGTCGGTGATGAACTCCTTCACCCATATTGCTTCATGTGCTGCCTCCGAGGCTGCCATGTACTCCGCTTCACATGTAGATCCCGCCACGACGCTCTGCTTGCAACTGCACCAGCTTACTGCCCCACCATTCAAAATATACACGTATCCGGTTTGTGACTTAGAGTCATCCAGATCTGTGTCGAAGCTAGCGTCGACGTAACCCTTTACGACGAGCTCTTCATCACCTCCATAAACGAGAAACATTTCCTTAGTCCTTTTCAGGTACTTCAGGATATTCTTGACCGATGTCCAGTGCTCCTTGCCGGGATTACTTTGGTACCTTCCTACCAAACTTACGGCAAGGTTTACATCAGGTCTGGTACACAGCATGGCATACATAATAGAACCTATGGCTGATGCATAGGGGATGACGCTCATCTCTTCTATATCTTCTGTCGTGGTCGGACATTGAGCTGAGCTCAATTTCACACCTTGTAACACAGGCAAGAACCCCTTCTTAGATTGATCCATATTGAACTTCTTCAATATCTTATCAAGGTATGTGCTTTGTGAAAGACCTATGAGGCGTCTCGATCTATCTCTATAGATTTTGATGCCTAATATATAAGCAGCTTCTCCAAGGTCCTTCATTGAAAAACTCTTATTCAAATAGGCCTTGATGTTGTCCAAGAGTTCTATATCATTTCCCATCAAAAGTATGTCATCTACATATAGTATGAGAAATGCTACAGAGCTCCCACTCACTTTCTTGTAAACACAGGCTTCTCCATAAGTCTGTGTAAACCCAAACGCTTTGATCATCTCATCAAAGCGAATGTTCCAACTCCGAGATGCTTGCACCAGCCCATAAATCGAGCGTTGGAGCTTGCACACTTTGTCAGCATTCTTAGGATCGACAAAACCTTCCGGCTGCATCATATACAATTCTTCCTTAAGGAAACCATTAAGGAATGCCGTTTTGACGTCCATTTGCCATATTTCATAATTGTAGAATGCGGCAATTGCTAACATGATTCGGACGGACTTCAGCTTCGCTACCGGTGAGAAAGTCTCATCGTAGTCAACCCCTTGAACTTGTCGATAACCCTTAGCGACAAGCCGAGCTTTATAGATGGTCACATTACCATCCGCGTCTGTCTTCCTCTTAAAGATCCATTTATTTTCTATGGCTCACCGCTCAACGGGCAAGTCAGTCAAAGTCCATACTTCGTTTTCATACATGGATCCTATCTCGGATTTCATGGCTTCTAGCCATTTGTCGGAATCCGGGCCCGCCATCGCTTCTTCATAGTTCGAAGGTTCACCGTTGTCTAACAACATGATTTCCAAGACAGGGTTGCCGTACCACTCTGGTGCGGAACGTGTCCTTGTGGACCTTCGAATTTCAGTAGGAGCTCGATCAGAAGTATCTTGATCATCATCATTAACTTCCTCTCTAGTCGGTGCAGGCACCTCAGGAACATTTTCTTGAGTTGCGCCATTTTCCGGTTCAAGAGGTAATACTTCATCAAGCTCTACTTTCCTCCCACTTACTTCTTTCGAGAGAAACTCTTTCTCTAGAAAGGACCCATTCTTGGCAACAAAGATCTTGCCCTCGGATCTGAGGTAGAAGGTGTACCCAATAGTTTCTTTTGGGTATCCTATGAAGACGCATTTTTCCGATTTGGGTTCGAGCTTTTCAGGTTGAAGTTTGTTGACATAAGCATCGCATCCCCAAACTTTTAGAAACGACAGCTTAGGTTTCTTCCCAAACCATAATTCATACGGTGTCGTCTCAACGGATTTCGACGGAGCCCTATTTAAAGTGAATGCGGCAGTCTCTAAAGCATAGCCCCAAAAAGATAGCGGTAAATTGGTAAGAGACATCATAGATCGCACCATATCTAATAGAGTGCGATTACGACATTCGGACACACCGTTACGCTGAGGTGTTCCAGGCGGTGTGAGTTGTGAAACTATTCCACATTTTCTTAAGTGTGTGCCAAACTCATGACTCAAGTATTCTCCTCCATGATCTGATCGTAGAAACTTGATTTTCCTGTCACGTTGATTTTCAACCTCACTCTGAAATTCCTTGAACTTTTCAAAGGTTTCAGACTTGTGTTTCATTAAGTAGATATACCCATACCTACTTAAATCATCAGTGAGGGTGAGAACATAACGATAGCCACCGCGAGCCTCAACACTCATTGGACCGCACACATCAGTATGTATGATTTCCAATAAGTTGGTTGCTCGCTCCATTGTTCCTGAGAACGGAGTCTTGGTCATTTTTCCCATAAGGCATGGTTCGCACGTGTCAAATGATTCATAATCAAGAGACTTTAAAAGTCCATCTGCATGGAGCTTCTTCATGCGTTTGACACCTATGTGACCAAGGCGGCAGTGCCACAAGTATGTGGGACTATCATTATCAACCTTACTTCTTTTGGTACTCACATTGTGAACATGTGTAGCATCACGTTCGAGATTCATAAAGAATAAACCATTCACCATAGGAGCATGACCATAAAACATATCTCTCATATAAATAGAACAACCATTATTCTCGGATTTAAATGAGTAGCCATCTCGAATTAAACGAGATCCCGATACAATGTTCATGCTCAAAGCTGGTACTAAATAACAATTATTAACGTTTAAAACTAATCCCGAAGGGAGATGCAGAGGCAGCGTGCCGACGGCGATCACATTGACCTTGGAACCATTCCCGACACGCATCGTCACCTCGTCCTTTGCCAGTTTCCGCTTATTCCGCAGCCCCTGCTTTGAGTTACAAATGTGAGCAACTGCAGCGGTATCAAATACCCAGGAGCTACTATGGGCACTAGTAAGGTACACATCAATTACATGTATATCACATATACCTTTTGTTTTGCCGGCCTTCTTGTCCGCTAAGTACTTAGGGCAGTTCCGCTTCCAGTGACCGCTTCCCTTGCAATAAAAGCACTCAGTCTCGGGCTTGGGTCCATTCTTTGGCTTCTTCCCGGCAGCTTGCTTGCCGGGCGCGGCAACCTCCTTGCCGTCCTTTTTGAAGTTCTTTTTACCCTTGCCTTTCTTGAACTTAGTGGTTTTATTGACCATCAACACTTGATGTTCCTTCTTGACTTCTACCTCTGCTGATTTCAGCATAGCAAATACTTCAGGAATGGTCTTTTCCATCCCCTGCATATTGAAGTTCATCACAAAGCTCTTGTAGCTTGGTGGAAGCGACTGGAGGATTCTGTCAATGACCGCATCATCCGGGAGATTAACTCCCAGCTGAGTCAAGCGGTTATGTAACCCAGACATAGTGAGTATGTGCTCACTGACAGAACTATTTTCCTCCATCTTACAGCTGAAGAATTTGTCGGAGACTTCATATCTCTCGACCCGGGCATGAGCTTGGAAAACCATTTTCAGCTCTTCGAACATCTCATATGCTCCATGTCTCTCAAAACGCTTTTGGAGCCCCGGCTCTAGGCTGTAAAGCATGCCGCACTGAACGAGGGAGTAGTCATCGGAACGTGCCTGCCAAGCGTTCATAACATCTTGTTCTGCAGGGAGTACAGGCGCGTCACCCAGCGGTGCTTGTAGGACATAATCTTTCTTGGCAGCTTTGAGGATGATCCTCAGGTTCCGGACCCAGTCCGTATAGTTGCTGCCATCATCTTTCAGCTTAGTTTTCTCTAGGAACGCGTTGAAGTTGAGGACTACGTTGGCCATTTGATCTACAAGACATATTGTAAAATATTTAGACTAAGTTCATGATAATTAAGTTCAACTAATCAAATTATTAATGAACTCCCACTTAGATTAGACATCCCTCTAGTCATCTAAGTATTACATGATCCGAGCTAACTAGACCGTGTCCGATCATCACGTGAGACGGACTAGTCAACATCGGTGAACATTTTCATGTTGATCGTATCTTCTATACGACTCATGCTCGACCTTTCGGTCTTCTGTGTTCCGAGGCCATGTCTATACATGCTAGGCTCGTCAAGTCAACCTAAGTGTTTGCATGTGTAAATCTGTCTTACACCCGTTGTATGTGAACGTCTGAATAAAACACCCGATCATCACGTGGTGTTTTGAAACAGCGAACTGTCGCAACGGTGCACAGTTAGGGGAAACACTTCTTGAAATTAGTATGAGGGATCATCTTATTTACTACCGTCGTTCTAAGTAAACAAGATGCAAAAACATGATAAACATCACATGCAATCAAAATAATAAACGTGACATGATATGGCCAATATCACATAGCTCCTTTGATCTCCATCTTGGGGCTCCATGATCATCTTGTCACCGGCTTGACACCATGATCTCCATCATCATGATCTCCATCATCGTGTCTCCATGAAGTTGCTCGCCAACTATTACTTCTACTACTATGGCTAACGCGTTTAGCAATAAAGTAAAGTAATTTACATGGCGTTTCTCAATGACACGCAGGTCATATAAAAGAATAAAGACAACTCCTATGGCTCCTGCCGGTTGTCATACTCATCGACATGCAAGTCGTGATTCCTATTACAATAGCATGAACATCTCATACATCACATATAGATCATTCATCATTCATCACAACTTTGGCCATATCATATCACAAACCACTTGCTGCAAAAAACAAGTTAGACGTCCTCTAATTGTTGTTGCAAGTTTTACGTGGCTGAATTAGGGTTCTAGCAAGAACGTCTTCTTACCTATGTTAAAGCCACAACGTGATTTGTCAACTTCTATTTACCCTTCATAAGGACCCTGTTTATCGAATCCGCTCCAACTAAAGTAGGAGAGACAGACACCCGCCAGCCACCTTATGCAACTAGTGCATGTTAGTCGGTGGAACCGGTCTCACGTAAGCGTACGTGTAAGGTTGGTCCGGGCCGCTTCATCCCACAATACCGCTGAAGCAAGAAAGGACTAGTAACGGCAAGAAAGTTGACAAATCTACGCCCACAACAAATTGTGTTCTACTCGCGCAAGAAGAACTACGCATAGACCTAGCTCATGATGCCACTGTTGGGGAACGTTGCAGAAAACAAAAAATTTCCTACTCGTTTCACCAAGATCCATCTAGGAGTTCATCTAGCAATGAGTCATCGGATGCATCTACGTACCTTGTAGATCGCGAGCGGAAGCGTTCAAAGAACGGTGATGATGTAGTCGTACTCGACGTGATCCAAATCACCGATGACCAAGCGCCGAACGGACGGCACCTCCGCGTTCAACACACGTACGGGACGGGAGACGTCTCCTCCTTTCTTGATCCAGCAAGGGGTAAGGAGAGGTTGATGAAGATCCAGCAGCACGACGGCGTGGTGGTGGATGCAGGGCGTCACAGAAGCAGGGCTTCGCCAAGACTACCAGAGAGAGACGTAACGGGAGAGAGGGAGGCGCCAGGGGCTGGTCTGTTTCCCTCCTCTCCCCCCCCCCCACTATATATAGGGGTGCCATGGGGGGGGCGCCGGCCCTAGTAGATGAGATCTACTAGGGGGGCGGCGGCCAAGGGGAGGTTTCCTTCCCCCCCCCCCCCCCCCAAGGCACCTAGGGGTGCCTTCCACCACTAGGACTCCTCCTAGGTGGAAACCCTAGGCGCATGGGCCTATAGGGGCTGGTGCCCTTGGCCCATGAAGGCCAAGGCGCACCCCCTACAGCCCATGTGGCCCCACGGGACAGGTGGCCCCACCCGGGGGCCCCCGGGACCCCTCCGGTGGTCCCGGTACAATACCGATAACCCCGAAACTTGTCCCGATGGCCGAAACAGCACTTCCTATATATAATTCTTTACCTCCGGACCATTCCGGAACTCCTCGTGACGTCCGGGATCTCATCCGGGACTCCGAACAACATTCGGGTTTCTGCATATACATATCTTCATAACCCTAGCATCACCGAACCTTAAGTGTGTAGACCCTACGGGTTCGGGAGACAAGCAGACATGACCGAGACGACTCTCCGGTCAATAACCAACAGCGGGATCTGGATACCCATGTTGGCTCCCACATGCTCCACGATGATCTCATCGGATGAACCACGATGTCGAGGATTCAATCAACCCCGTACTCAATTCCCTTTGTCAATCGATATGTTACTTGCCCGAGATTCGATCGTCGGTATCCCAATACCTCGTTTAATCTTGTTACCGGCAAGTCACTTTACTCGTGCCGTAATGCATGATCCCGTGACCAGACACTTGGTCACTCTGAGCTCATTATGATGATGCATTACCGAGTGGGCCCAGTGATACCTCTCCGTCATACGGAGTGACAAATCCCAATCTTGATCCATGTCAACCCAACAGACACTTTCGGAGATACCCGTGGTCTACCTTTATAGTCACCCAGTTACGTTGTGACGTTTGGTATACCCAAAGCACTCCTACGGTATCCGGGAGTTACACGATCTCATGGTCTAAGGAAAAGATACTTTGACATTGGAAAACTCTAGCAAACGAACTATACGATCTTGTGCTATGTTTAGGATTGGGTCTTGTCCATCACATCATTCTCCCAATGATGTGATCCCGTTATCAATGACATCCAATGTCCATAGTCAGGAAACCACGACTATCTATTGATTAGCGAGCTAGTCAACTAGAGGCTTACTAGGGACATGTTGGTGTCTGTTATTCACACATGTATTACGATTTCCGGATAACACAATTATAGCATGAATAAAGACAATTATCATGAACAAGGAAATATAATAATAATGCTTTTATTATTGCCTCTAGGGCATATTTCCAACTATGACGATATCCAAGGCAATGATTATGAAATATAGGCATCACGTCCGTGTCAAGTAGACCGACTCCTGCTTGCATCTACTACTATTACTCCACACATCGATGGACTCCTGCCTGCGTCTATAGTTTGAAGTTCATGAAGAACAGAGTAACGCTTTAAGTAAGATGACATGATGTAGAGGAATAAACTCAAGCAATATGATGTAAACCCCATCTTTTTATCCTTGATGGCAACAATACAATACGTGCCTTGCTGCCCCTACTGTCACTAGGAAAGGACACCGCAAGATTGAACCCAAAGCTAAGCACTTCTTCCATTGCATGAAAAACCAATCTAGTTTGCCAAACTAAACCAATAGTTTGAAGAGAATTACAAAGATATCAAATCATGCATATAAGAATACAGAGAAGATTCAAATAATATTCATAGATAAACAGATCATAAATCCACAATTCATTGGATCTCGACAAACACACCACAAAAGAAGATTACATCGGATAGATCTCCAAGAACATCAAGGAGACATGGTATTGAGAATCAAAGAGAGAGAAGAAGCCATCTAGCTACTAGCTATGGACCCGTAGGCCTGTGGTAAACTACTCACGCTTTATCGGAAGGGAAATAGGGTTGATGTAGAAACCCTCCATGATCGAATCCCCCTCTGGCAGGATGCCGAAATGGCCTCTAGATGGGATCTCATGGGAACAGAAGTTTGCAGTGGTGGAGAAGTGTTTTCGTGGATGTCTCTGGTGGTTTGGAATATATGTGCATATATAGGAGGAAGATCTAGGTCAGGGGGTCACCGAGGGGCCCATAAGGTAGGGGGCGCGTCGTACCCCCTGGGCGCGCACTCCCCCCTTGTCGCCGCCTCATGGCTCTTCTCACTTGCACTCCAAGTCTCCTGGGTGTCTTCTGGTCCAAGAAAAATCATTGTGAAGGTTTTATTCTGTTTGGTATTCCTTTCCCGCGAGGCTCAAAAACAAGGAAAAAACAGAAACTGGCACTGGGCTCTAGATTAATAGGTTAGTCCCAAAAATAGTATAAAATAATATATTAATGCATATAAAACATCCAAAATAGGCATACTAAGGCATAGCCTAGTGGTAGGAAGGGGATGATGCCTTCCCACCCACCCAGGTTCAAGGCACGGTACTTGCAATTTGGATTTGTTGCACCAATTATAGTGTAGGGGGTTCCCTTACAGTCTTTCTGTCAAAAAAACATCCAAAATAGATAATATAATAGCATGGAACAATCAAAAACTATAGATACGTTGGAGACGTATCAAGCATCTACAGTTTGAGATAAGGATTTGCAAAATACACATGGATCTGAATGTTGCAGACCCATTTGACTAAAACCTCTCTCACAAGCAAAACATGATCACACCTTAGTGAACTCTTTGGGTGTTCATCACATAGCGATGTGAACTATATAATTGACTCTAGTGAACTCTTTGGGTGTTAATCACATGGCGATGTGAACTACATTATTGACTCTAGTGCAAGTGGGGGGCTGATGGAAATATGCCCTAGAGGCAATAATAAAATGGTTATTATTATATTTCCTTAATCATGATAAAGGTTTATTATTCATGCTAGAATTGTATTGACCTGAAACTTAAATACATGTGTGGATACATAAACAAATACCGTGTCCCTGGTGAGCCTTTACTAGACTAGCTCATTGATCAAAGATGGTTAAGGTTTCCTAATCATAGACATGAGTTGTCATTTGATCACAGGATCACATCATTAGGAGAATGATGTGATGGACAAGACCCATCCATTAGTATAGCATATGATCGTTCAGTTTATTGCTACTGCTTTCTTAATGTTAAATACATGTTTCTTCGACCATGAGATCATGCAACTCCCGAATACCGGAGGAATACCTTGTGTGCTATCAAACGTCACAACGTAACTGGGTGACCATAAAGATGCTCTACAGGTATCTCCAAAGTTGTCTGTTGGGTTAGCATGGATCAAGACTGAGATTTGTCACTCAGTGTGACGGAGAGGTATCTCTGGGCCCTCTCAGTAATACAGCATCACAAGAAGCTTGCAAGCGAAGTGACTAAGGTTGCAATATGATGTATTAAAGAACAAATAAAGACACTTGCTGGTAACGTGATTGAACTAGGTATGGAGATACCGACGATCGAATCTCGGGCAAGGAATATACCGACAGACAAAGGGAACTACGTATGTTGTCATAAAGGTTCGGCCGATAAAGATCTTCATAGAATATGTAGGAACCAATATAGGCATCCAGGTCCCCTATTGGTTATTGACCGGAGAATTGTCTCGGTCATGTCTACATCATTCTCGAACCCATAGGGTCCGCACGCTTAACATTCATTGACGATATAGTATTATATGAGTTATGTATGTTGGTGACCGAATGTTGTTCGGAGTCCCGAATGAGATCACGGACATGACGAGGAGCTCCGGAATGGTCCGGAGGTAAAAATTGATATATTACATGATATGGTTGGGCCAAGGGGTAAGGCCCACGGGGCTTTAGGTCGTGCAAAAGGAAGTTTTTGCACAGGTCGGTAATAGATGCCAAGGACCCTGGCGTCTGGGCCAGACGCCGAGGACTGTGGCGTCTAGTCCTGGAAGTCCTAGAAGGACTCTTCCTTGCGGGATAAACCGACTTTGAGGAGGCTCTTTCTCCAAGAAACGACCACAGGGCTCAACATATAAATAGAGGGGCAAGGCTAGCAACCGGAACACATCAAGATTCACCAAACTGTGTGCCAACGACCCCCATCCCCTCTAGTTTATCCACCGTCTAGTCTTCGCTGTGCATGGCGAAGCCCTGTGGAAATTGTTCTTCACCACCAACGCCACCACGTTGTCGTGCTGCCAGAACTCATCTACTACTTTGTCACTCTTGCTGGATCAAGAAGGCGAGGACGTCATCGAGCTGAACGTGTGCTGAACGCGAAGGTGCCGTATGTTGGGTACTTGATCAGCACAGATCGTGAAGGTGTACGACTACATCAACCGCATTGATAAGCGCTTCCGCTTAGCGATCTTCAAGGGTATGAAGATTCTATCCCCCTCTCATAGCTATGCATCTCCATGGACAGATCTTGTGTGTGCATATATTTTTTCCATGCAACATTCCCCAACACATATCTAGTAGCTAGATGGCTTCTCCTCTCTCTTTGATCTTCAATACAAAGTTCTCCTCGATGTTCTTGAAGATCTATTCGATTTAATACTTTTTGCGGTGTGTTTGCTGAGATCCGATGAATTGTGAGCTTATGATCAGATTATCTATGAATATTATTTGAGTTTTCTTTGAACTCTTTTATGCATGATTGAGATAGCTTTGTGTTTCTCTTCGATCTATTGATTTGGTTTGCCAACTAGATTGATTCTTCTTGCAATGGGAGAGGTTCTTTGTAGTGGGTTCAATCTTGCGGTGCTCAATCCTAGTGACAGAAAGGGACATGACACATATTGTATTGTTTCCACTAAGGATAAAAAGGTGGGTTTTATTCATATTGATTGGATCTATACCTCTACATCATGTCATCTTGCTTAAGGCGTTACTCCGTTCTTGTTAACTTAATACACTAGATGCATGCTGGGTAGCGGTCGATGTGTGGAGTAATAGTAGTAGATGCAGGCAAGAGTTGGTCTACTTGTCACGAATGTTATACCTATATTCATGATCATTGCCTTAGATACCGTCATAACTATGCGCTTTTCTATCAATTGCTCAACAGTAATTTGTTTACCCATCATATGCTACCTTTCAAGAGAGAAGCCTCTAGTGAAAATTATGGGCCCTGGGTCTATATACCATCATATTATTGTCAGATCTAAAAAACCAAAGACCCAAAATACCTTGCTGCAATTTATTTACTTTTTTTATTTTGAGTTTATCTTTTATACCTATCTCTATCAGATATCATCCTTGCAAGTAGCAGTGAAGGGATTGACAACCCCTTTATCGCGTTGGGTGCAAGTATTTGTTTGTTTGTGTAGGTACACTTATTGGAGACTTGTATGTTCCTCCTATTGGATTGATACCTTGGTTCTTAACTGAGGGAAATACTTATCTCTACTTTGCTGCATCACCCTTTCCTCCTCAAGGGAAAAATCAAGGTCAAGAAGTAGCAACAGCACATGGTTGTGCAGTCTACTGAGATACCTTGATATGCCTTCTAGTGGTTTTGGCGGTAGGATCAGCTCGCCCTTGTCATGGTACATCGCCGCACCTTTGACATGTACATGGTCTACAAAATCTGTAGGTGGAGCCGACTGGCTGCTAGAAGCTTTGGCCTGTTTGTAGGCAGTAGAGCCTTTCTTCGGCGATCTCCTCCTCTCCTTTTTTTTGGGATGTAGCAAAGTAGATATAAGTATTTCCCTCAGTTGAGAACCAAGGTTTCAATCTAGTAGGAGGCACAAGCAAGTTTCCAATCTATGCACCTGCACAAACTAACAAACACTTGCACACAACGCAAAAAAGGGGTTCTCAATCCCTTCATGGTCACCAACAAGAGTGAGATCTGATAGATAGATAGATATAAAACAAATAAAAGCAAATAAAACTCAGCGAGGTATTTCTGTATTTTTGGTTTTATAGATCTGAAAATAATCGATGGAAAATAGACACGGGGCCCATAGGTTTCACTAGAGGCTTCTCTCTCGAAAGAAAACATACGGTGGGTAAACAAATTATTGTCGAGCAATTGATAGAAAAGCGCAAAGTTATGACGATATCTAAGGCAATGATTATGAATATAGGCATCACGTCCGTGACAAGTAGACCGACTCCTTCCTGCATCTACCACTATTATTCCACACATCGACCAACTCCTACCTACATCTAGAGTATTAAGTTCATAAGAATAGAGTAACGCTTTAAGCAAGATGACATGATGTAGAGGGATAAACTCCAGCAATATGATATAAACCCCATCTTTTATCCTTGATGGCAACAATACAATACGTGCCTCGCTACCCTTTTTGTCACTGGGTGAGGACACCGCAAGATTGAACCCAAAACTAAGCACCTCTCCCACTGCAAGAAAAACCAATCTAGTTGGCCAAACCAAACCGATAGTTCGAAGAGAAATACAAAGATATCAAATCATGCATATAAGAATTCAGAGAAGACTCAAATAATATTCATAGAAAATATGATCATAAATCCACAATTCATCGGATCTCGACAAATGCAGTGCAAAAGAGATTACATCGAATAGATCTCCAAGAACATCGAGGAGAACATTGTATTGAAGATCAAAGAGAGAGAAGAAGCCATCTAGCTACTAGCTATGGACCCGTAGGTCTGTGGTAAACTACTCACACATCATCGGAGGGCAACAAGGTTGATGTAGATACCCTCCATGATCGAATCCCCCTCCGGCAGAGTACCAGTAAATGCCTCCAGATGGGATCTCACGAGGTCAGAGACCTGCGGCGGTGGAAAAGTATTTTCGTGGATGCTTCTAGGGTTTTGGGAATATTTGAGAATTTATAGGCCAAGGACGGAGGTCAGGGGGTGCTCGTGGGTCCCACAAGCCCTGGGGGCGTGCCGCCCCCTCCCCTAGGGCGCGCCCCTATGGCTTGTCACCACCTCGGGTGCCTTCGGACTTGGAGTCCAAGTCCCGTGGGTATCTTCTAGTCCAAGAAAAATCATCACGAAAGTTTTATTCCATTTGGACTCTGTTTGATATTCCTTTCCCGTGCAGCTAAAAAACAAGGAAAAAACATAAACTAGCACTGTGCACTAGGTTAATAAGTTAGTCCCAAAAATAATATAAAATGGCATATTAATCCATATAAAACATCCAAAGTTGATAATATAATAACATGGAATAATAAAAAAATTATAGATACATTGGAGACGTATCAGTTGTCGACTTAGAAAATCCTTCTCAGATCCAAGGATCCAGGATATCCGCTTTACGCGGTTCATGTGCATGAGGGGAGGTGCTACGTCGGCACACTACCTGCGGAGGTGCTCCTCCTGCAGTTTGATCATATCTTTGAGATATTTCTCATGAGGCAGCTCAATTTTACAATTGTCCGCCTTTTTGCACTACATATGAGCTTCAGCTTCAGGAGAGAACAAATCAAGAAAATCTTTGTGGAAGATCCATACTACATACACAAGTCCTTATTGAGTCTCGGCGACTTTGAGTGCAAAGCTACTAGGGAGTACATCGAAAACTTCATGATAATGAATAAGGATAGGGAAACGATTCTCCTGCCTTATAATCCAATGTAAGTCATTTCGGACAACCCTTCCATACATTTCAATCATCCCGTCTCGCTCATATGGAGAATAATTTGAGGTGTTTTTCCCCGCAGCAATGAGAGCGCCATCCTTATCACTCTTTTCCCGTGAGTCTCCCATGCAGTGTATTTCGACTCGTCCAGAAACTACTATAAGAAGGACTACAACCAAATAACGGGGATGATGCTCTCAGCGGCTTCAGCATGAGGGGTGACCACCTCGAGATCAGGAAACAAAGGAAGAAGAGGTCAGGTTTCTCGCATAAAACTAACTTCTACGACATCCATTAACCGACAGCAAGCAAGAACGATGGATTCTACCTCCTCCATCTCATGATGGAGTTCAGAAGGGGTCACCAACAGTTCGCATGACAACTAGCAACGATGATCATATTCGAAAATGGGTAGAATCCCTAGGAGAAGAACCGGATTATAAACTCAAAGATGACTTCTATCGCATCCAGAGTTACATTGCAACTGTCATCATGAAAGAAGTCACCAAAGAGAAGGTGATGTTCCACCATGGCCCTATATCGTGAGCTGACGCCTGAACTTGTATAGGCCTACAACGTCAGGACCTGACGTCGTTCATGAAGCTAGGGTGCATCCTCCCGGATATGGATGGACGATACTTCCAGTGATTGACGATGCCGATGATGATGTGTCGGTTCAACTTGTACTTTTTGTACCGATGAAACTTTGTGATGTCAAAGGTCTTGCTGAACTTGCGTAATGCTAGTTTGTTAGTTTGGGTACGATAACATGTGTATATCTAGTTAATAAGTCTAGGTACAATGAACGCGCGTCTGTTAATTATGTATAATATATGTTGCATCTATTTGCTAACTCTTTCTTTTTGTGTTTGTCAAGTATATTATGTTGCATATTATTGTGGATTCCCTTAATGAAGATCCATCTCTAACAGGTGCATAGATCCTTGATGGCGAAGAAGTGCTAGGTCGTGTACATAGGGAAGGTTCTGGGAGTGTACGACGAGTGGCCCGAGTGTCAGGCCCAAGTGGAGCGGTTCTCGGGCGCCAGCCATAAATGGTTCCATAGCAGACAAGAAGCAGAAGGTAGTTACGTGAGGTTCATGCTAGCAGGAGAGAGGAATTAGAATAGCTGCCTCATGTACTGCATAGTTCCGCTCTCACTCATAGTGATAGCTCTTCTCTTCTATATCATTGTTTAGATGGATGACGATGTAGTTGCAAGTATTCGAGACATGTCATAACTTGTATCGCTATTTCAAGATGATGACGAGAGACATCATTTGTGTTGGATGATGATTATGATGATGACATGATTTCATGAGACTATTTGTATGTGTATGATATGATTAGATGTATGTGTATGATATAGATACTATTGTATACAACTTGTACAAATACAAAGAAAATATGCAGCGGGAAAAAAATTAGAACATAATAACAACAGCGAGCGGTATAAGTTTGGCAGCACCGAGATATTAGTAGTAGCAAGCTTTAAGATGTCGTGCTGTAGCTATTAGCAACATTGGTGTTACATAACACCCACTGGTGCTACATATCGATAGGAGTAGCATGGGCCAAAACACGCTAATGATAAAAGTTAGATGTAGCGTCATAACAGTAGCGCGACCGCCCGTGCTACTGCTAGGCGTTTTACCCATGCTACTGCTAGGCTTTTCCCTAGTAGTGTATGTACGCGTGTTGAAACTTCCTTTCTGGCAAGCATATCCAGCGGCTCGTGCTTGATTTTTTGAAACTAAGATGCTTTTTATAGCGAATTCAGAAACTATACACCCTAATGCATAAAAAATCAAAACTATGACCCTGTCGCCTCCTGTTGGCCAAAGCAGGCCTTTCCAGTCAAGTATAGTCCAAATAGTGGTTTTCGGTCATGTGTTGGCCGAAGAGAGGTGAACAGGGCCGAAAAGCCATTTTCGACTTCCTTTAGGCCGAAGAGTGGTCTTTGATCATCGTTTGGCCGAAGAGTTCCCTGGGGCCCACCTCTTCGTGTAAATGGCAGGTCGAAGTTGCATGGGAGCTCTCTTCGACTTATGCTAGGACGAAGTGAGTTTTTTTGGCAATTTAAATTATGAGTCCTGTACAACCATTCCCCGTCTTAGACATTGAAAAAATAAACATTCCCGCCAACCCTTTCCCTCCATATGTTTCCGCCAACCCTTTCCATCCATATGTTCCCGCCATTCTTTCCTACCAACCCTTTCCCGTTGTTCATTCCCGCCATTCTTTCCCGCCAACCCTTTCTGCCGTTCTTTCCCACCATTTTTCCCACCAACCCTTTCCCGCTGTTCTTTCCTGCCATTATTTCCTGCCATCTTCTCTTCTAAACCTATAAAACCCCCTCCACGCTAAGGTGGGTAAGTAGTCGATTGTAGTCTCGTTAAGATGTCCAGTTAACATTTTGATCGTAGTTTTCACCATAGGATGAGCCCATGACATCTGAGGTTAGCCAACGATTTCAAGTTAGACAATAGTATAGTTCAATGGGACGAACTCATCAGTAGTGACACCATACTCAATGAGTTGAGTCACGCATTAAGTAGGTGTGGGTGGCCTGCAAGGACCTATGAGGATATACGGAAAGAACTTCTCAGGTTGCATCGAAGGTGGGAGAAGAACCAACATAATAGTGCAACTTACCAAAAGATTGCAGCAGAGCATACTTATTTATGGACTGCCGAAAGCGAAGAAGAAGATGATATCTTAATGCCGAGCACCAAGGCCAAGAGTACAACATTGTCGAAGGGAAAGTGTACGGAATTGTCAAAGGGCAAGAGTACCGCATCGTCGAAGGGCAAGAGTGCTGCATCGACGGAGGATGGCCATGATGCCTTCATGTAGTTTGCAAGTTGTATTTTTTAAGTTCAACTCTACTTTTTAATTTATATGCACTTGTATTTTAATTAACTGTTGCACTCTCTTTGGAAATGTAACTAGAATAATAATGTGAATTAATAGTAATATGTCTCTCGCATACATAGGTCGATATATGTCTCCTGGTCAGGTAGAAGCAAGTGCGATAGTAACACATACATCAAGCATGTCTCATACATAGATAATGACTCACACATGAGAAAAGTTTGAAACTAAAATAGATAATGACTCATACACTACTAAGGAAGAAAATGAATCTAGGTCTTCCTTGGGTGAGGATCAGAAGGCAATAAGCGCCGACGGTGGGCGAGGCTCACGGTAACCACGACCATAGATAACCTAGTCTGTCATGTCTGTGTCTCCTGCATCCGTGGTGGTGTTGGAACACTATCTAAGAGAAGTCATAAGTGTTTGCAAGTCGGTCATCGTCATTGCCATAGACCTCTAATCCACATCCACGAAGTATCGGTAACTGTACTAAATGCATGAACTATTGCGACTGGTTGCCTACCGCGGTATAGTAAAACATAGAAAATTGCTTTGTGAACCTATAATGTTTAAAAGAATGTAAAAGTAGTGTTACCTAGTTCCATTTTATGAGGCCAGGAAGAGCTCCCTGGTTGAGAAGGAGATGGATGATTCCAGGAAGAGCTCCCTGGTTGTGACGGAGGTGGCTGATGCCAGGAAGAGCTCCCTGGTTGTGAAGGAGGTGTCTCTGAATGCTGCACGGAGTGGCGTGGTTCTGAATACTGCACAGAGTGTCGTGGTTCTAAACACTGCACAGAGAGGGATGTGGGGGACGATGTACTAGATGAGAAACTGGAACATCCGAAGATTGTCTACATGTAACAGCTGCGTAAATCCCTCGTAGCTTCTCATCCAAATGTGTCAACCATGAGAGGTGCTCTTGCCGTGGGATAGTATCCCCCTCTCCACCCGTTGCATTAAAGTGGGAACCTCCTCTCGGGCCTCGCTTGGTAAGTCACTCTACACACGAAGTGTTAACCCATTGTATATGATAAGGTTATGATAAAACTACACATATGAGAACCATGGCACGTATTGCGTGGTGCCTCATTCTCACGATAGAGGTAGTTGGGTACATATTAGAGGGGCTTCAATCTGATCAGGAGCAGCTGATGGAACCAAGTAGATCCTTGTTGTATCCTGGTAACATTGCAAATACAACCCGAACTTGTCCCAGGCAAAGGGTCGAACCTCCTCCCAGATATTTGTCGGTGTGGTAGTCCTTTCATGAACATAAGGGCTAATGCTCTAAAGCCAAACGGCCATGGACTTGTTTCCACCTATGCAACTGTACCTGAGATTGACATGTGCGTTACATGATTAGCTATATTCTAAATGTAGTGCTCACAACTATAATAGTATTACTTACTTGTAAACGTGGTCTGATATGTGTGGAATAACTGGAATTGTAGGCTCTTGACATAGACGGAACTGTCTCATCACCCTATGAAGAGCCATTTCCTCAAATGTCACGTCGATCTCTAGTGCACAAGGCAGATATCCCAACTTGATACATGGATGTTATATTTTGATACGAGTAGGGCTCCCAGATAACTTGATCCTCGTGCAAACTATCAAACTGCGTCGTGAAGGATGGATAGCAGCCCCTCACCTGGGTATGCGCAAATTGTCTCTATACATGACAACAAATAAACATTAGTAATACTATTGCATGGCAAAAATAATCAAAGGAATTACATAAAATTGTTGGGGAACGTAGTAATTTCAAAGAAATTCCTATGCACACGCAAGATCATGGTGATGCATAGCAACAAGAGAGGAGAGTGTTGTCCACGTACCCTCGTAGACCGAAAGCGGAAGCATTAGCACAAAGCGGTTGATGTAGTCGTACGTCTTCACGATCTGTCCGATCCAAGTACCGAATGTACGGCACCTCCGAGTTCAGCACACGTTCAGCTCGATGACGTCCCACGAACTCTGATCCAGCAAAGCTTTGCGGGAGAGTTCCGCCAGCACGACGGCGTGATGACGGTGTCGATGATGCTACCGACGTAGGGCTTCGCCTAAGCACCACTATGATATTACCAAGGTGGAATATGGTGGAGGGGGGCACCGCACACGGCTGGGAGAGATCAACAGATCAACTTGTGTATCTAGAGGTGCCCCCTGCCCACGTATATAAAGGAGCAAGGGGGGAGAGGCGGCCGGCCAAGGAGGGCGCGCGAAGGGGGGAGTCCGACTCCCAGCGGGAGTAGGACTCCTCCTTTCCTTGTTGGAGTAGGAGAAGGGAAGGAAGGAAGAGAGGAGGAGATGGAAAGAAGGGGGGCGCCGCCCCCCTCCTTTTCCAATTCGGACTAGAGGGGGAGGGGGCGCGCAGCTGCCTTGGCCGCCCCTCCTATTCTCCCACCAAGGCCCATTAGGCCCAATATACTCCCCGGGGGCTTCCGGTAACCCCCCGGTACTCCGGTAAATGTCTGAAACCTCCCGAAACACTTCCGGTGTCCGAACATAGTCATCCAATATATCGATCTTTACGTCTCAACCATTTCGAGACTCCTCGTCATGTCCGTGATCATATCCGAGACTCCGAACTACCTTCGGTACATCAAAACACAAAAACTCATAATACCGATCATCACCAAACTTTAAGCGTGCAGACCCTACGGGTTCGAGAACTACGTAGACATGACCGACACACGTCTCTGGTCAATAACCAATAGCGGAACCTGGATGCACATATTGGCTCCCACATATTCTGTGAAGATCTTTATCAGTCAAACCGCATAACTACATACATTGTTCCCTTTGTCATCTGTATGTTACTTGCCCGAGATTCGATCGTCATTATCTCAATACCTAGTTCAATCTTGTTACCGGCAAGTCTCTTTACTCGTTATGTAATGCATCATGCCGCAACTAACTCATTAGTCACATTGCTTGCAAGGCTTATAGTGATGTGCATTATAGAGAGGGCCTAGAGATACCTCTCCGACAATCGGAGTGACAAATCCTAATCTCGAAATACGTCAACTCAACAAGTACCTTCAGAGACACCTGTAGAGCACTTTTATAATCACCCAGTTACGTTGTGATGTTTGGTAGCACATAAAGTGTTCCTCCAGTAAGCGGGAGTGACATAATTTCATAGTCATAGGAACATGTATAAGTCATGAAGAAAGCAATAGCAACATACTAAATGATCAAGTGCTAAGCTAACGGAATGGGTCAAGTCAATAACATCATTCTTCTAATGATGTGATCCCATTGATCAAATGATAACTCATATCTATTGTTAGGAAACTCAACCATCTTTGATCAATGAGCTAGTCAAGTAGAGGCATACTAGTGACACTATGTTTGTCTATGTATTCACACATGTATTATGTTTCCGATTAATACAATTCTAGCATGAATAATAAATATTTGTCATGACATGAGGAAATAAATAATAACTTTTCTATTGCCTCTAGGGCATATTTCCTTCAGTCTCCCACTTGCACTAGAGTCAATAATCTAGATTACACAGTAATGATTCTAACACCCATGGAGTCTTGTTGTTGATCATGTTTTGCTCATGGAAGAGGCTTAGTCAACGGGTCTGCAATATTCAGATCCGTATGTATCTTGCAAATCTCTATGTCTCCCACCTGGACTTGGTCCCAGATGGAATTGAAGCGTCTCTTGATGTGTTTGGTTCTCTTGTGAAATCTGGATTCCTTTGCCAAGGAAATTGCGCTAGTATTGTCACAAAAGATTTTCATTGGACCCGATGCACTAGGTATGACACCTAGATCGGATATGAACTCCTTCATCCAGAATTCTTCATTTGCTGCTTCCGAAGCAGCTATGTACTCCGCTTCACACGTAGATCCCGCCACGACACTTTGTTTAGAACTGCACCAACTGACAGCTCCACCGTTCAATATAAACATGTATCTGGTTTGCGATTTAGAATCGTCCGGATTAGTGTCAAAGCTTGCATCGACATAACCATTTACGACTAGCTCTTTGTCACCTCCATAAACGAGAAACATATCCTTAGTCCTTTTCAGGTACTTCAGGATGTTCTTGACCGCTGTCCAGTGATCCACTCCTAGATTACTTTGGTACCTCCCTGCTAAACTAATAACAAGGCACACATCAGGTCTGGTACACATCATTGCATACATGACAGAGCCTATGGCTGAAGCATAGGGAACATCTTTCATTTTCTCTCTATCTTCTGTAGTGGTCGGGCATTGAGTCTGACTCAACTTCACACCTTGTATTACAGGCAAGAACCCTTTCTTTGCTTGATCCATTTTGAACTTTTTCAAAACTTTATCAAGGTATGTACTTTGTTAAAGTCCAATTAAGCGTCTTGATCTATCGCTACAGATCTTGATACCCAATATATAAGCAGCTTCACCGAGGTCTTTCATTGAAAAACTTTTATTCAAGTATCCTTTTATGCTATCCAGAAATTCTATATCATTTCCAATCAACAATATGTCATCCACATATAATATAAAAAATGCTATAGAGCTCCCACTCACTTTCTTGTAAATACATGCTTCTCCAAAAGTCTGTATAAAACCATATGCTTTGATCACACTATCAAAGCGTTTATTCCAACTCCGAGAGGCTTGCACCAGTTCATAAATGGATCGCTGGAGCTTGCACACTTTGTTAGCACCTTTCGGATCGACAAAACTTTATGGTTGCATCATATACAACTCTTCTTCCAGAAATCCATTCAGGAATGCAGTTTTGACATCCATTTGCCAAATTTCATAATCATAAAATGCGACAATTGCTAACATGATTCGGACAGACTTAAGCATCGCTACAGGTGAGAAAGTCTCATCGTAGTCAACCCCTTGAACTTGTCGAAAACCTTTTGCAACAAGTCGAGCTTTGTAGACAGTAACATTACCATCAGCGTCAGTCTTCTTCTTCAAGATCAATTTATTCCTGATGGCTTGCCGATCATTGGGCAAGTCAATCAAAGGACACACTTTGTTCTCATACATGGATCCCATCTCAGATTTCATGGCCTCTAGCCATTTTGCGGAATCTGGGCTCATCATCGCTTCCTCATAGTTCATAGGTTCACCATGGTCAAGTAACATGACCTCCATAACAGGATTACCGTACCACTCAGGTGCGGATCTTACTCTGGTTGACCTACGAGGTTTGGTAGTAACTTGATCTGAAGTTTCATGATCAATATCATTAGCTTCCTCACTAATTGGTTTAGGCGTCACAGGAACCGGTTTCTGTGATGAACTACTTTCCAATAAGGGAGCAGGTATAGTTACCTCATCAAGTTCTACTTTCCTCCCACTCACTTCTTTCGAGAGAAACTCCTTCTCTAGACAGGATCCATTCTTAGCAACAAATGTCTTGCCTTCGGATCTGTGATAGAAGGTGTACCCAAAAGTTTCCTTTGGGTATCCTATGAAGACACATTTCTCCGATTTGGGTTCGAGCTTATCAGGTTGAAGTTTTTTCACATAAGCATCACAGCCCCAAACTTTAAGAAACGACAACTTTGGTTTCTTACCAAACCATAGTTCATAAGGCGTCGTCTCAATGGATTTTGATGGTGCCCTATTTAACGTGAATGCAACCGTCTCTAAAGCATAACCCCAAAACGATAGCGGTAAATCAGTAAGAGACATCATAGATCGCACCATATCTAGTAAAGTACGATTACGACGTTCGAACACACCATTATGTTGTGGTGTTCCGGGTGGGTGAGTTGCAAAACTATTCCGCATTGTTTCAAATGTAGACCAAACTCGTAACTCAAATATTCTCCTCCACGATCAGATCGTAGAAACTTTATTTTCTTGTTACGATGATTTTCCACTTCACTCTGAAATTCTTTGAACTTTTCAAATGTTTCAGACTTATGTTTCATTAAGTAGATATACCCATATCTACTCAAATCATCTGTGAAGGTGAGAAAACAACGATACCCGCCGCGAGCCTCAATATTCATTGGACCACATACATCAGTATGTATGATTTCCAATAAATCTGTTGCTCGCTCCATAGTTCCGGAGAATGGTGTTTTAGTCATATTGCCCATGAGGCATGGTTCGCAAGTACCAAGTGATTCATAATCAAGTGATTCCGAAAGTCCATCAGTATGGAGTTTCTTCATGTGCTTTACACCACTATGACCCAAACGGTAGTGTCACAAATAAGTTGCACTATCATTATCAACTCTGCATCTTTTGGCTTCAACATTATGAATATGTGTATCCCTACTATCGAGATTCAACAAAAATAGACCACTCTTCAAGGGTGCATGACCATAAAAGATATTACTCATATAAATAGAACAACCATTATTCTCAGATTTAAATGAATAACCGTCTCGCATTAAACAAGATCCAAATATAATGTTCATGCTCAACTCTGGCGCCAAATAACAATTATTTAGGTCTAAAACTAATCCCAAAGGTAGATGTAGAGGTAGCGTGCCAACGGCGATCACATCGACTTTGGAACCATTTCCCACGCGCATCGTCACCTCGGCCGTAGCCAGTCTTCGCTTAATCCGTAGTCCCTGTTTCGAGTTGCAAATATTAGCAACAGAACCAGTATCAAATACCCAGGTGCTACTGCGAGCTCTGGTAAGGTACGCATCAATAACATGTATATCACATATACCTTTGTTCACCTTTCCATCCTTCTTATCCGCCAAATACTTGGGGTAGTTCCGCTTCCAGTGACCAGTCTGCTTGGAGTAGAAGTACTCAGTCTCAGGCTTAGGTCCAGACTTGGGTTTCTTCTCTTGAGCAGCAACTTGTTTGTCGTTCTTCTTGAAGTTCCCCTTCTTCTTCCCTTTACCCTTTTTGTTGAAACTAGTGGTCTTGTTGACCATCAACACTTGATGCTTCTTCTTGATTTCTACCTCCGCAACTTTTAGCATTGCGAAGAGCTCAGGAATTGTCTTGTTCATCCCTTGCATATTAGTCCATCACGAAGCTCTTGTAGCTTGGTGGTAGTGATTGAAGAATTCTGTCAATGACACTATTATCCGGAAGATTAACTCCCAGTTGAATCAAGTGATTGTTATACCCAGACATTTTGAGTATATGTTCACTGACAGAACTATTCTCCTCCATCTTATAGCTGTAGAACTTATTGGAGACTTCATATCTCTCAATCCGGGCATTTTCTTGAAATATTAACTTCAACTCCGGGAACATCTCATATGCTCCATGACGTTCAAAACGTCGTTGAAGTCCCGGTTCTAAGACGTAAAGCATGGCACACTGAACTATCGAGTAGTCATCAGCTTTGCTCTGCCAGACATTCTTAATGTCATCAGTTGCATCAGCAGCAGGCATGGCACCTAGCGGTGCTTCCAGGACGTAATTCTTCTGTGCAGCAATGAGGATAATCCTCAAGTTATGCACCTAGTCCGTGTAATTGCTACCATCATCTTTCAACTTTGCTTTCTGAAGGAACACATTAAAATTCAACGGAACAACAGCACGGGCCATCTATCTACAACAACATAGACAAGCAAAAAACTATCAGGTACTAAGTTCATGATAAATTTAAGTTCAATTAATCATATTACTTAAGAACTCCCACTTAGATAGACATCTATCTAATCATATAACTGATCACGTGATCCAAATCAACTAAACCATAACCGATTATCACGTGAAATGGAGTAGTTTTCAATGGTGAACATCACTATGTTGATCATATCTACTATATGATTCATGCTCGACCTTTTGGTCTCAGTGTTCCGAGGCCATATCTGCATATGCTAGGCTTGTCAAGTTTAACCCGAGTATTCTGCGTGTGCAAAAATGGCTTGCACCCATTGTAGATGAACGTAGAGCTTATCACACCCGATCATCACGTGGTGTCTCGCCACGACGAACTTTGGCAACGGTGCATACTTAGGGAGAACACTTTTACCTTGAAATTTAGTGAGAGATCATCTTATAATGCTACCGTCAATCAAAGCAAAATAAGATGCATAAAGGATAAATATCACATGCAATCAATATAAGTGATATGATATGGCCATCATCATCTTGTGCTTGTGATCTCCATCTCCAAAACCCCGTCATGATCACCATCGTCACCGGCGCGACACCTTGATCTCCATCGTAGCATCGTTGTCGTCCCGCCAACTATTGCTTCTACGACTATCGCTACCGCTTAGTGATAAAGTAAAGCAATTACAGGGCGATTGCATTGCACACAATAAAGCGACAACCATATGGCTCCTGCAAGTTGCCGATAACTCTATTACAAAACATGATCATCTCATACAATAAAATTTAGCATCATGTCTTGACCATATCACATCACAACATGCCCTACAAAAACAAGCTAGACTTCCTCTAGTTTGTTGTTGCAAGTTTTACGTGGCTGCTATGGGCTGAGCAAGAACCGTTCTTACCTAGCATCAAAACCACAACAATATTTCGTCAAGTTAGTGATGTTTTAACCTTCTCAAGGACCGGGCGTAGTCACACTTGGTTCAACTAAAGTTGTAGAAACTGACACCCGCCAGCCACCTATGTGCAAAGCACGTCTGTAGAACCAGTCTCGCGTAAGCGTATGCGTAATGTCGGTCCAGGCCGCTTCATCCAACAATACTGTCGAACCAAAGTATGACATGCTAGTAAGCAGTATGACTTGTATCGCCCACAACTCACTTGTGTTCTACTCGTGCATATAACATCTACGCATAAACCTGGCTCGGATGCCACTGTTGGGGAACGTAGTAATTTCAAAAAAAAATCCTACGCACACGCAAGATCATGGTGATGCATAGCAACGAGAGAGGAGAGTGTTGTCCACGTACCCTCGTAGAATGAAAGCGGAAGCGTTAGCACAACGCGATTGATGTAGTCGTACGTCTTCACGATCCAAACGATCCAAGTACCGAACATACGGCACCACCGAGTTCCGCACACGTTCAGCTCGATGACGTCCCATGAACTCTGATCCAACAGAGCTTTGCGGGAGAGTTCTGTCAGCACGATGGCGTGATGACGGTGTCGATGATGCTACCGACGTAGGGCTTCGCCTAAGCACCGCTACGATATTACCAAGGTGGAATATGGTGGAGGGGGGCACCGCACATGACTGGGAGAGATCAACAGATCAACTTGTGTATCTAGAGGTGCCCCCCTGCCCTGTATATAAAGGAGCAAGGGGGGAGAGGCGGCCGGCCAAGGAGGGCGCGCCAAGGGGGGAGTCCTACTCCCACCGGGAGTAGGACTCCTCCTTTCCTTGTTGGAGTAGGAGAAGGGAAGGAAGGGAGAGAGGAGGAGAAGGAAAGAAGGGGGGCGCCCCCTCTCCTTGTCCAATTCGGACTAGAGGGGGAGGGGGCGCGCGGCTGCCCTGGCCGCCCCTCCTCTTCTCCCACCAAGGCCCATTTGGCCCAATATACTCCCCAGGGGGTTCCGGTAACCCCTCGTACTCCGGTAAATGTCCGAAGCCTCCTGAAACAATTCCGGTGTTCGAACATAGTCATCCAATATATCAATCCTTACGTCTTGAGCATTTCGAGACTCCTCGTCATGTCTGTGATCATATCCGGGACTCCAAACTACCTTCGGTACATCAAAACACAAAAACTCATAATACCGATTGTCACCAAACTTTAAGCGTGCGGACCCTACGGGTTCGAGAACTATGTAGACATGACCGAGACACGTCTGGTCAATAACCAATAGTGGAACCTAGATGCCCATATTGGTTCCCACATATTCTACAAAGATCTTTATTGATCAAACCGCATAACAACATACGTTGTTCCCTTTGTCATCGGTATGTTACTTGCCCAAGATTCGAACGTCGGTATCTCAATACCTAGTTCAATCTCGTTACCGGCAAGTCTCTTTACTCGTTATGTAATGCATCATTCCACAACTAACTCATTAGTCACATTGCGTGCAAGGCTTATAGTGATGTGCATTACCGAGAGGGCCTAGAGATACCTCTCCGACAATCGAGTGACAAATCCTAATCTCGAAATACGTCAACTCAACAAGTACCTTCAGAGACACCTGTAGAGCACCTTTATAATCACCCAGTTACGTTGTGATGTTTGGTAGCACACAAAGTGTTCCTCCGGTAAGCGGGAGTTACATAATCTCATAGTCATAGGAACATGTATAAGTCATGAAGAAAGCAATAGCAACATACTAAATGATCAAGTGCTAAGCTAACAGAATGGGTCAAGTCAATCACATCATTCTTCTAATGATGTGATCCCAATCAAATGATAACTCATATCTATGGTTAGGAAACTCAACCCTCTTTGATCAATGAGCTAGTCAAGTAGAGGCATACTAGTGACACTATGTTTGTCTATGTATTCACACATGTATTATGTTTCCAGTTAATACAATTCTAGCATGAATAATAAAAGTTTATCATGATATGAGGAAATAAATAATAACTTTATTATTGCCTCTAGGGCATATTTCCTTCAAATATAAAAGTACCTCGCTTCGTGCCCAAACAGATCCCACGGTAGGCAAATCGCCGATAGCAGCACTACAAGAAATATGTCAACTAGTGACCTTTTGTCAGTGACCCTAGAAGAATCGGTCATAGATTTATGACCATTTGAGACCAATTGGTCAAAAGCTGTTCGGGGGGCTCCAAACCCTAAACCATTGCGACCATTTTGGTCAGAAAGGTCATAATTTCCTTACACGAAATGGTCACAAAGCAAATAGTGCAGGTCCGCTGCCTTATTTCTAGTTGTTAACGACCAATATAGATGGTCATAGCCTTGTATATTGTGGTGGGTTGTGATGACTAGGCGCCATCTCATCAGTTTTGCCTATGTGTCATGTCCATGTGTCGATTTTTTCCCTAGGTTGTGAAGCAACCTATATTTCTGTTATTCCAAAAATTCCAAAAAATTCTCATAAATTGTTTGGATCATATATTCATCAAATATGTCAAAAACCTTCCTTGCTTAGTTCAAAAATAACTCAACAATATTCATTTTCCTATCCTGATCAAAGTAACACTTTGTGAAGGAAGTGTTATTTATATATTCTTGATTTCCCTAAAAATTTGTGAAGACGGTCTTCTTAGTAACTGATCATCCTCAGCCAAAACTCACGCCCATTAGCCATGTGCATTTCCCGTACCGCAAATCAAACACTTGGCTGCTTATTCATGTTTCAGCATCGATCGGTCTCCTCGTGAGAATCTTATGTTGTGATTTTCTTCCTAGCACCTAACTGGGGAGTGCCCAACCCACTAGACATGCCTAGGCCGCCCAGAACACATGGCAATGCCACGGTCACGCGGTGACCACGCGGCGGGCATGCGAGCTTACGCGCCCTAGAGTTGGGGCCCTCGGCCACCGTCCAAACCTCGATGTCTCGCCATAAAACCATGTATTTCTGATTAAATAGATACTTATTTACCTAGAAATTATTTTTGGAAAAAATAAAGAGCAAACTATGAGGCACCTGCAGTTCAAATTTGACCCGCTTCCATCTGAATCGACGGGAATTTGTCTTTTTGACCAGAGATGGATCAAAACTGTTTACACCCAACCATTTTGTCAATTGTGCATTAAATATGGCCTAGTATTTTATAAAATTGATTAGGTCCAATTTTGCAACAAATATATGGTAGGCCCTTCACAAAAAAAACTCATTTCGGACACTCGGAAAATGGAAAATGTATTTTCCGTGAAAAGAAAATGAAAAGTCCCGTAGGCAACATTGTTTGGAATTCCAAGATGCACCCTTGTGCACAATATGAGATCATTTGAACAAACTATGCCATGAATGTGGCCATAAGATTGATCATTTGGCTTGAAAGCCATTGATCTCCACACGTGATAGCTCATTTCTGAGAACACTTTTTTAAAATAATTGTCGTATTACAAGTTTGTTATTTTTCTGAGAACTTGGCCACATATAATGACACGATGCGAAGGTTTCCCAATTTTTTTGAATTTTTTGAATTTTTTATGCCCGTTTCAGAATGCGGTCAAAACAGCGGGAATGACCGTTCCTAGCTAGTGGTTGAATCTTGGAATTTTTTTGGTGTTTCTCTGATTAAATATGTACTTATGTACCTAGAAATGATTTTTGGAAAAAATAAATAGCAAACTATGAGGCACCTGCAGTTCAAATTTGACCCGCTTCCAACTGAATCGGCGGGAATTTGCCTTTTTCACCAGAGGTGGATCAAAACTTTTGACACCCAACCATTTTGTCAATTGTGCATTAAATATGGCCTAGTATTTTAGAAAAATGATTAGGTCCAATTTTGCAACAATTATTTGGGAGGTCCTTCACAAAAAAACCTCCTTTTGGGCACTCGAAAAATGGAAAATGGTTTTTCCGTCCAAAGAAAATGAAAACTTCCTTAGGCAACATTGTTTGCCATTCCAATATGCACCCTTGTGCGCAATATGAGATCATTTGAACAAACTATGCCATGAATGTGGCCATAAGATTGATCATTTGGCTTGAAAGCCATTGATCTCCACACGTGATAGCTCGTTTCTGAGACCACTTATTTAAAATAATTGACGTATTACAAGTTTGTTATTTTTCCTGGGAACTTGGCCACATATAATGACACAATGCGAAGGTTTCCCAATTTTTTGAATTTTTTATGCCCGTTTCAGAATGCGGTCAAAACGGCGGGAATGACCGTTCCTAGCTAGTGGTTGAATCTTGGAATTTTATTGGTGTTTCTCTGATTAAATAGGTACTTATGTACCTATAAATGATTTTAGGAAAAAATAAATAGCAAACTATGAGGCACCTGCAGTTCAAATTTGACCCGCTTCCAACTGAACCGGCGAGAATTTGCCTTTTTCACCAGAGGTGGATCAAAACTTTTGACACGCAACCATTTTGTCAATTATGCATTAAATATGGCTTAGTATTTTAGAAAAATGATTTGGTCCCATTTTGCAACAAATATATGGTAGGTCCTTCACACAAAAACTCATTTCGGGCACTCGGAAAATGGAAAATGTATTTTCCGTGCAAAGAAAATGAAAACTCCCTTAGGCAACATTGTTTGGAATTCCAAGATGCACCCTTGTGCACAATATGAGATCATTTGAACAAACTATGCCATGAATGTGGCCATAAGATTGATCATTTGGCTTGAAAGCCATGAATCTTCACGCATGATAGCTCGTTTCTGAGAACACTTTTTAAAAATAATTTCCGTATTACAAGTTTATTATTTTTCCTGGAAACTTGGCCACATATAATGACACAATGCGAAGGTTTCCCAATTTTTTGATTTTTTTTGAATTTTTTATGCCCGTTTCAGAATGCGGTCAAAACAACGGGAATGACCGTTCCTAGCTAGTGGTTGAATATTGGAATTTTATTGGTGTTTCTCTGATTAAATAGGTACTTATGTACCCAGAAATGATTTTTGGAAAAAATAAATAGCAAACTATGAGGCACCTGTAGTTCAAATTTGACCAGCTTCCAACTGAATCGGCGGGAATCTGTCTTTTTCACCAGAGGTGGATCAAAGCTTTTGACACCCAACCATTTTGTCATTTGTGCATTAAATATGGCCTAGTATTTTATAAAATTGATTTCATCCAATTTTGCAATAAATATATTGTAGGTCCTTCACAAAAAAACTCATTTTGGGCACTCGAAAAAGGAAAAATGTTTTTTTTTTCAAAAAACTCATTTCCGACAACACCTTTTTAAAGATATTTATCTTATTCCATGTTGTTGTTTTTCTGAAAACTTGTTCAAATTCTGGTGACACAATGAGAAGGTTTTCCATTTTTTTTTAGAATTTCTCAGATCATAAAGTAGCTTAAATGATTTTAACACATTATTCTGCATTCTGATTGGTCGTGGACATATCACGCGGATCGTGCATCCAACACCGTCGGATGCTCGGGGATCCAACGGCTGTCCTCGACCCATCCACACCAACCCCGAAACCCTAGCTATGTCCTCCGGGTCAATTTCCATCCACCCCGCGCCTCCTTTCTTTCCCTCGCTCACCCGCGCAAACCCTAGCTCCTCTCGATCCCGTCCCCTTCCTCACCGCCAGCTCCACCGATCCTCCCCTCGATCTCGTCGGAGCGGGCGGAGATCGGGCCGCGGCGATTCCCCAGCCCACCCACCCACAATGCCATGCCCAAATCAAGACTCCCCCCACTCCTCCGCCGCACCCATCCGCACCCCCATTCCAAGATCCAATCCAAGCCCCCCTCGTCCACCGTCCCCTTCCTTCGCCGTCGACATTCGCGCTCAAGGCCTCCGCCTCCCCCGCCCTCGCCATTGCCTCCTCGGCGGGGCTCCCCCACTCCGCTCCTCTCCGCCCCGCAACCTCCCCAAATCCACCCAGCCCCGCTCCCCCGTCGCACGGAAACCCTAAGCCTGCCCCGTCCGATCGCCGTGTCCCCACCAATGATGGGGCCTCCCCGCCCAGCGTCGTCTGCTCAGCCCGTCCGCCGCTCCGCCCGCCTCGGCCCATTGGTGCCCCACCAGCCCCCCTGCTCTCCCCCGCCACCGTCCCTGCCGGCCGCGGCGGGGTCTCCAGGAGGAACGGACCCCCGTCGGTCGGTGCGCTTCAGCGTCCGCACCCGCGTCCGTGGCCTGTCCTCGGCGGCGCCGTCGTCCTCGCGGATACGGCACAAGTCCCCCGCGGCACCTCTATGGCGGACAGTACAGCACGGAGGAGTGGGGGGCAGCGAAGGCCGCGTCAGGCGCCCCGGTTGAGGAGTGTGTCCTCCCGTTCCTCCAGAAAGGCGCACCGAGGAAGGTACGCTTCACTGCCAGGCCGGCAATTCAGTTTCCAACTTGTTTCAAACAGGACTCTGACAACTAAAATGGCAGGCTTGCTAGAAACGGGATGAAGTGGTAAATGGGGGTGATTTTCTGGTGGCACATGGTAAACTCGGGATAGAGACCGAAAGGGGAGCATGGTTTGGAACAGAGAACAATGGGTCTCAATGCGGTTATTAGTACTCCACACTGAGAGCAAATGATACACTAGATGGATTTGGATATCACCACAGAAATTGGAGAGAAAACAAGAACTGTGACAAAGATGTGCAAATCAGTGGAATAAGGGTTGTATCTGAATAGGGACATCACCACACTGGATGTTTTTGTTTTAGAGAATTCCTGTTAGGCGGTTTGTTGTATACAATTCCTGTTAGGCTGTTATTACTCTCGTGTGCGATGCGTTGTAGAAGCACGGTTAGTTTGTTGTGAATGGAACCAAAGACCAAGATGATTGATGCCAAGTTAGTTCTTTCGCCCGTATCCTCATGCTGGCAAGCAAGAAAAATGCAGGTGTACATAAGGCTCAGTTTCATTTGACAATGTTCCTTACAGCTGACTGACATTGTTGATGTAGGTGGAGTTTGTTTATTTAACTGCCTGCCATATGATGTAGTTGGTACAGATAAAGCATTGTGTTCTCATAAATAAATCTTATGCAGAATTTATCACAGTGCTTCTGCTCAATTTCTATACTATGGCTACACATTGATGTGTGTTGTTTGTTTCTTACTGGCGGCTGTGGATACTGTGGCTACACATTGAACTTGAGCTCCTCAACACGTAACACGGCCAACATTGGATCCAAGTACGGGAAGCAGATCAGGAAAGGCGTCGTCTCATTCTTTGCGATTTTTTCTATTGTGTGCCTTGAAAAGAATGGTTGCAACCATTCCTAACTTTGTTCTTGTTCGATTTGGATTTGGATGCAGCAGGTGCTCTGCTCTTGCGCATGTCTGGTCGCGTCTCCGGCGCAGTGGTGCTTCTTGAGGTGACTAGCGTGACGGCGGCTGTGTATGGCGGTGACCACAAGGTGACTGATGTTGAATTTTTCTGCACAAAGTATGCTCCAGGGTTCAGTTCAGTGTCATGTAGTAACGCATCGGTATATTTGTACAAGTATGGCAATACAACATTTCTCAAATGTATAAAAGTATAATAATACTCCCTTCGATCCATATTAATTGTCGCTGATAATCAGGATCGGAGGGAGTAACTATTTTATGCTTCACAACTTGTCCAAATTATAAAAGATGGACATCTCATTTTCTCCTGTTGTCGTATCTTTTCCTTCTATTCTTCTGAATATCTTACCTCAGACACTTAGACCAAATGATCTTCTTCACGCACATTCCTTTTGATTTCTCATTGGTTCCGGTGCAATAAAGCATGTAGGCAGCAGGTGAGGAGGGGACAACATGCAACTTCTCATCCCTCTGATCTGTTATTTAAATAATTGGCTGCAGAATCTCCTCCATCTCTCTTATCAATTTCATAGTGCCAACTGGGTAACCATACCAATATATAGTCGCGTTGGGGTGTAGCCTTTTGTCTTTTCCTATAAATAAAAATATTATTCCTGCACTCCGAGGTACGTGCTGGAGCTGCACTGGTAGGAGTTATTCTATGTGTTCCTTGCTACTGCTATACAGCTTGACAAAATTACCAGCACATCAGAGGTGCCATGTAATTGTCCTTGTTAGCTTTGTACCATTATCTCCATTGTTCAAGGAAGCGTTTTTAAGCGACGCTTAAGCGCTGAGCAATGGCAAAACGCTTCTGTACCATTATCTCTGAATTACTTCTGTAGTTCTGCTTGGTTGCTTGCGCAATAATGGCAATATGCCATTATACCTCATTACTTTATTAGGGTCTGTTTGGGAAGCATTTGCGCAATAATATTTTCTTGTCTTGATGTTTGAATTTCATTTCGCTTTGGCGCTTTTGCTGGTGATATAACTTCATTGATGTGTGTGCGTGTGTGGCAGCCTGGAGCAGAAGAAGAAGGTGATTCCCTAATGCCAGGTGGCTGACTAGGCGGCGCTCATCAATGCCTACTGCCCCTCGCCCCCTAAAGCGCAACTACATGTATGCTTATACTTCCACCAAACTCAATAACCTCATCGATGGTCCGTGTTGCTGCCTCCCGCAAGTGTTGATGTGTGTAGAGAAGCTGGTGAGTTGATGTGTAGCTTCATTTGCCTAATATAAGTGTAATCTAACTGCTCAAAGCCAGAACATTTCTGATGCCTGGGAGCCACACGTCCTTAGTTTCTGCTTTGGTTACTCGTTGTGCTTTGTGATTAAGTGAGCTGTTGTAATCTCCATAGTAGCTTACAAGTTGGAATGCAAAATTGCGTGTGTCAATGCTATCTATAGTTGTGTCGTGTGTACTACTTTGAAACGTCGGTCTATGGCTGTCGAGTGTACCCATGACTGACTTGTTGTCACCTCGATTGAGAAATCTAAATGAAATTTATCTGAAAGTTGAATTATTTTTGATACCTGACAGCCATCGAGTGTTTCTTGTGTAGATAGGAAAAAAATCAAATTTCAAACTTTCCACAGTCTAGACAAGCTGCTTACATGACTGACTATATGTCTTGTTAAATTGGAGGGTAAGATTGCAATTTATGGTGGGTGGGAGTGACTGATGTTTTGCATGAAGATGGCAGATTTTATACCATTTCCTTGAATTTGTGTGACTCTTTTGATTTGATCTTGTTTCAATTTGATGTGGCGCATTTGGTGGTGATATAACTGTATCGTCGTGTGTGCGTTTGTTGCAGCCTGTGTGTTTGTTGCAGCCTGGGGCTGAAGCAGAAGCTGGTTCCTGAGTGCCATAGCTGACTAGTGGAGCTCGGTGACAAGCTGCAGATTTGTAGAACGGAGGACCCGGCTGGGTTGTTGACGGCAACCGATGTATGCTCTCCTCCTCTCCTTGCGTCTGGGTAGTTGCTAATTAATCTGAAGGCATTCAAAGTTGAAATATGTAGACTTGTTACCACCAAGTTAGAAGATTTTGCTTGGCTTGTCTATTATGTTGTACAGAGTATATGTGAAGAAGAGAAAGACTGGAATTTGAAGAGGATGCTCTATGTAATAATGTCCAAAGTCTAGACAGGTTGCTAGATGTGACTGACTTACGTATCATACATCTCATGTTAAATTGAAGAGGATTTTGTTGTCATGTGTTTGCGTTGGAATATACTGTTCTTATATAGTCAATCTGTATAGGTCCTAGCGGCATCTTTTGCTAAGGAATATACTGTTTTCTCTCCTGTGATGTTAATTATTAGTTGCACTTGCCCTTATGTTTACCACCTTCCTGTTTCCCCGTGGTTTCCGGGCGGCCATTGTCCTGAACCTGCTGTTTGTTTGTTGGAGTTCAAGCAGAAGAACCCCAAGAACAAGTCTGTGGCCACTCATGAGCATTTTTCCATATGGTTTAATATGCAGACAACAAGAGAGCTAGTGATGCTATGTTAAAATTAATGTGTACTTGTCAATTCTAGCTTATATTTGTGTCTTGCGATCCTGTTCTAATTCATGTGTATACTACAAGCCCTTGTTTTCCTGTCTAAATGCATGCACAAAAGTCCAGTTATCTTCTGAAAAAAAAATTGTGCATTTTTCAGTTTCTCAAATACAAAATAGCTTGCTCCTTTCAGTTCATGCATTTTGTTCATAACCATTTTGTTTTAGAACATGCAGATGATTGCCTTCATTCGTGTTTTGACGTGAGCTCTAGGCCGAAGTTGGAAGAAGCAAGGCATGCAGGATCTAGGCATGCATGCATGCTCTCTTATCCCTCCTGCTCCTAGGGAGATGCAGGACTTTGTTGTAATGTTGGCCTTGGAATTTGGATGTACTACTGATTTTGCTGAGAATTTGATGTATATGTCCTTGCTAACTTATTATTCAAATGCTGGGAGTTATGTACATATTCTTAGAATAATATTGTTTACCTGAAATGCATTTCTGTAGTGGAAAAATATATTGGCATTGAATCTGGTTTGTGGAATGGATACCTGACTTGTGGGACCCATTTATGAAAATAATTTGAGCAGTTTTGAAATTTCTGTCAAGTGGGCCCAATGTGTGAGATGATGACAAGTGGCACCCATTTGATTGGTGGGATCAGCTCTAAAATATAATGGCCAAACAATATTAAAAGGCCATGGCCCAGAAATAAATAAAAGGTCGAATTGTTGGGCTTGGCCCATGAAGTCAACCAAAAATAAAGGAAAAAAATATAGAAAGGCTGAATTGTTGGGCTCGGCCCATGTAAAACACCTAATCGGACCGGGCTGAATCTTGTCAACGACCTTTTGAATTGGTCACAATTTTGCCACGTCAGATTGCCACGTCGGATCCGACGTGGCCTGGGCAGACAACCAATGACCAAAACAAAAGGTCATGGGTTCAACAACCTTCTGTTTTGGTCGTAAACGTCTACGACCTTCTCACAGAGAAGGTCGCTATAGTCAGTTTACGACTGCCAGCTTTTGACCTTCTGTTTTGGTCACAAAAAGGTCGCAAATGAAAAACCATGACCTTTCAGTGACCAATAGTGGAGGTCACAAGTTGACATGTTTCTTGTAGTGCAGGCGCGTAAGCCCCTGCTATGTCCTCCAACCCAAAAGGTCTATCAACATAGACATAGGGTCGTCCAATAGGGAATCTCTCGTCTGACCAGAGCTGCAACACTAGTGGACATCCAACCAGACCTGCTTTTCTAGACTTCAACAAGCAACCTTTGCATTGGCCTCTGTACGTAGCCGCTAACATAACAGAACCAAAACTCCTCTACACAATGTCCCCAGGGCAATATGTGTCAGCTATATCTCATGCAATACCGATGAGTCCTGCATCAACAGTGGTCATGTGGTTCTCCGTGAATATCTTCTTGCCGGACAACCAAAGAATATATGCCTCTAGGGATTGATCAATCTGTGCCTCTGACAATCAACTGCGGGGTATCCTATCGAGACAATATACATAGAAAACAAATGATTGTGTCAACTATGTAATAGTGGCAACTAAAAAAACAACATAGTCGTCTGGCCACGAAGGTTACCTGAAACTAGCTCAACCACCTAAAACGAGGCCCGTGAGGATCGTCATCTGAGCCCATAGCAGTTGGCACCACAGCTAGAAAACAGGAGTGCATATTTGCTAGCCAGCCACGTTCTGCCTCTAAAGGACCTATGGCAGCACCGGCCAAAGGTAATCTCAATAAGCAGGACACATCCTGTAAAGTAGGCGCCATCTCTCCCCAGGGAAAGTGAAACGTATATGTCTCTGGTCTCCATCTATCTGTTGGGGAACGTAGCAGAAATTTAAAATTTTCTACGCATCACCAAGATCAATCTATGGAGATTCTAGCAACAAGAGAGGGAGAGGATGAGCATCTTCATACCCTTGAAGATTGCTAAGCGTAAGCGTTACAAGGACGCGGTTGACGGAGTTGTACTCGCGGCGATTCAAATCGCGAAAGATCCGATCTAGCGCCGAACGGACGGCGCCTCCGCGTTCAACACACGTACAGCTCGGGGACGTCTCCTCCTTCTTGATCCACCAAGGGGAGAGGAGAAGTTGAGGGAGAACTCCGACAGCACGACGGCGTGGTGGTGATGGAGCTCGTGGTTCTCCAGCAGGGCTTCGCCAAGCACTACAGAGGAGGAGGAGGTGTTGGAGGAGGGAGAGGGCTGCGCCAGGGAAGAGGTGCGGCTTCCCTCCCACCCCTCCACTATATATAGGGGCAAGGGGAGAGGGGGACGTGCCCTAGGGTTTCCCCTAGGGGGCGGCGACCAAGCAGATTGGATCTCCCTAGGGAAAATCCTAGGGAGACTTTCCCCCCAAGACAAGCAGATGGAGGATTGCCTCCCAAGCCAGGTGGAGGCGCCCCACCTCCCCAAATAACGTGCGAAAGGATGTGGGGGGGCGCACCACCCCTTAGTGGTCTGGTTTGCCCCTTCCCCTTTGGCCCATGAGGCCCTCCAACACTTGTCGGGGCTCCCGAAACACCTTTTGGTCATGCTGGTCATAGCCTGGTACCCCCGGAACACTTCCGGACTCCAATACCCTTCATCCAATATATCAATCTTCACCGCTGGACCATTCCGGAACTCCTTGTGACGTCCGGGATCTCATCCGGGACTCCAAACTACCTTCGGTAACCACATACTATTTCCCATAACAACTCTAGCATCACCGAACCTTAAGTGTGTAGACCCTACGGGTTCGGGAACCATGCAGACATGACCGAGACGTTCTCCAGCCAATAACCAACAGTGGGATCTGGATACCCATGTTGGCTCTCACATGTTCCACAATGATCTCATCGGATGAACCGCGATGTCGAGGATTCAATCAATCCCGTATACAATTCCCTTTGTCAGTCGGTTTGTTACTTGCCCGAGATTCGATCGTCGGTATCCCAATACCTCGTTCAATCTCGTTACCGGCAAGTCACTTTACTTGTTCCATAATGCATGATCCCGTGACTAACTACTTAGTCACATTGAGCTCATTATGATGATGCATTATCGAGTGGGCCTAGAGATACCTCTCCGTCACACGGAGTGACAAATCCCAGTCTCGATTCGTGCCAACCCAACAGACACTTTCGTAGATACCCGTAGTGCACCTTTATAGACACCCAGTTACGTTGTGACATTTGGTGCACCCAAAGCATTCCTATGGTATCTGGGAGTTGCACAATCTCATGGTCTAAGGAAATGATACTTGACATTAGAAAAGCTTTAGCAAACGAACTACATGATCTTGTGCTATGCTTAGGATTGAGTCTTGTCCATCACATCATTCTCCTAATGATATGATCCTGTTATCAATGACATCCAATGTCCATGGTCAGGAAACCATAACCATCTGTTGATCAACGAGCTAGTCAACTAGAGGCTCACTAGGGACATGTTGTGGTCTATGTATTCACACATGTATTACAGTTTCCAATTAATACACTTATAGCATGAACAATAGACAATTATCATGAACAAGGAAATATAATAATAACCATTTTATTATTGCCTCTAGGGCATATTTCCAACAGTCTCCCACTTGCACTAGAGTCAATAATCTAGTTCAAATCACTATCTGATTATAATTAATCCAACACCCATGGGGTTTGATCATATCTTGCTTGTGAGAGAGGTTATTAGTCAATGGGTCTGAACCTTTCAGATCCGTGTGTGCTTTACAAATCTCTATGTCTTCTTCTAGATGCAGTTACCACATGCTATTTGGAACTATTCCAAATAACTGCTCTACTATACGAATCCGGTTTACTACGCAGAGTCATCCAGATTAGTGTCAAAGTTTTCATCGGCGTAACCCTTTACGACGAACTCTTTTACCACCTCCATAATTGAGAAAATTCCTTAATCCACTAGTTATGTGATCCATTCCTGGATCAGTCTTGTACCCCTTGACTGACTCATGGCAAGGCACACTTCAGGTGCGGTACACAACATAGCATACTGTAGAGCCTACGTCTAAAGCATAGGGGACGACCTTCGTCCTTTCTCTCTCTTCTACCGTGGTCAGGTCTTGAGTCTTACTCAATACTCACACCTTATAACACAGCCAAGAACTCCTTCTTTGCTGATCTATTTTGAACTCCTTCAAAATCTTGGCACGGTATGTATTCATTTGAAAGTACTATTAAGCGTTTTGATCTATCCTTATAGATCTTGATGCTCAATGTTCAAGTAGCTTAATACATGTTTTCCATTGAAAAACACTTTTCAAACAACCCTATATGCTTTCCAAAAATTCTACATCATTTCCGATCAACAACATGTCAACAACATATACTCATCAGAAATTCTATAGTGCTCCCACTCACTTCTTTGGAAATACAAGTTTCTCATAAACTTTGTATAAACCCAAATCTTTGATCATCTCATCAAAGCATATATTCCAACTCCGAGATGCTTACTCCTGTTCTTAGAAGGATTGCTGGAGCTTTGCATACTTGTTAGCATCTTATAGGATTGACAAAACCTTCTGGTTGTATCATATACAACCTTTCCTCAAGAAAATTGTCGAGGAAACAATGTGTTGACATCCTATCTGCAAGATTTCATAAATAATGCAGTAACTGCTAATATAATTCCAATAGACTCTTAGCATCGCTACGAATGAGAAAGTCTCATCGCAGTCAACTCCTTGAGCTTGTCGGAAAACATCTTAACGACAAGTCGAGCTTTCTTAATGGTGATACTTACCATCATTGTCCGTCTTCCTTTTAAAATCCATTTGTACCCAACAGCCTTATGACCATCAAGTAGTTCTTCCAAAGTCTATACCTTGTTTTCATACATGTATCCTCTCTCGGATTTTATGGCCTCGAGCCATTCATTGGAATCCGGGCCCACCATCGCTTCTCCATAGCTCGTAGGTTCATTGTTGTCTAGCAACCTGACCTCCAAGACAGGATTACGTACCACTCTGGAGTAGTACGTATCTTTGTCGACCTACGAGTTTTGGTAGTGACTTGATCCGAAGTTTCATGATCAATATCATTAACTTCCACTTCAATTGGTGTAGGCGGCACAGGAACAACTTCCTGTGCCCTGCTACACACTAGTTGAAGTGACGGTTCAATAAACTGATCAAGTCTCCACCATCCTCCCACTCAATTCTTTCGAGAGAAACTTTTCCTCGAGAAAGGACCCGATTCTAGAAACAATCCCTTTTGCTTCCGGAACTGAGATGGGAGGTATACCCAACTGTTTTTGGGTGTCCTATGAATATGCATTTATCCGCTTTGGGTTCGAGCTTATCAGCCTGAAACTTTTTCACATAAGCATCGCAGCCCCAAACTTTTAAGAAACAACAACTTAGGTTTCTCTAAACCATAGTTCATACGGTGTCATCTCAATGGAATTGCATGGTGCCCTATTTAAAGTGAATGCGGTTGTCTCTAATGCCTAACCCGTAAACGATAGTGGTAATTCGATAAGAGACATCATGCTATGCACCGTATCTAATAGGGTGCAGTTATGATGTTCGGACACACCATCACACTATGGTGTTCCAGGCAGTATTAGTTGTGAAACAATTCCCACAATGTCTTAATTGTGTGCCAAACTCGTAACTCAGATATTCATCTCTATGATCATATCATAGACATTTTATCCTCTTGTCACGACGATCTTCAACTTCACTCTGAAATTACTTGAACCTTTCAATAATTCAGACTTGTCTTTCATCAAGTAAATATACTTAGCATCTACTCAAATCATCTGCGAAGTAAGAACATAACAATATCCACTGCATGCCTCAGGACTCATTGGACTACACACATCAAAATGTATTACTTCCAACAAGTTGCTTTCTTGTTCCATCTTACTGAAAACGAGGCTTTTCAGTCATCTTGCCCATGTGGTATGATTTGCATGTCTCAAATGATTCAAAATCAAGTGAGTCCAAATGATCCATCTGCATGGAGTTTCTTCATGCGTACATACTAATAGACATGGTTCGCATGTCTCAAACTTTTCAAAAAACGAGCGAGTCCAAAAGATCCATCAACATGGAGCTTCTTCATGCGTTTTATACCAATATGACTCAAATGGCAGTGCCACAAGTAGGTGGTACTATCATTACTATCTTATATTTTTGGCATGAACATGTGTATCACTATGATCGAGATTCAATAAACCATTCATTTTAGGTGCAAGACCATTGAAGGTATTATTCAAATAAACAGAGTAACCATTATTCTCCTTAAATGAACAACCGTATTGCGATAAACATAATCCAATCATGTCTATGCTCAACGCAAACACCAAATAACAATTATTTAGGGTTAACACCAATCTCAATGGTAGAGGGAGCAGGCGATGTTTGATAATATTAACCTTGGAAATACTTCCAACACATATCGTCACCTCGCCTTCAGCTACTCTCTGTTTATTCCGTAGCTCTTTTATTTCGAGTTACTAACACTTAGCAACCGAACCGGTATCTTAATACCCTGGAGCTACTAGGAGTACTAGTAAAGTACACATTTAATACAATGTATTTCCAATATACTTCTGTCAACCTTGCCGGCCTTCTCATCTACCAAGTATCTAGGGTAGTTCTGCTTCAGTGACCGTTCCCTCAGTACAGAAGCACTTAGTCTCGGGTTTGGGTTCAACCCTGGGTTTCTTCACTAGAGCAGCAACTGATTTGCCGTTTCATGAAGTATCCCTTCTTTCCCTTGCCCTTCTTGAAACTAGTGGTTTTACTAACCATCAACAATTGATGCTCCTACTCGATTTCTACTTTCGCAGTGTCAAACATCGCGAATTGCTCAAGGATCATCATGTCTATCCCTGATATGTTATAGTTCATCATGAAGCTCTAATAGCTTGGTGGTAGTGACTATGGAGAACCATCACTATCTTATCTGGAAGATTAACTCCCACTCGATTCAAGTGGTTGTAGTACTCAGACAATCTGAGCACATGCTCAATGATTGAGCTTTTCTCCCTTAGTTTGCAGGTTAAGAAACTTGTCGGAGGTCTCATACCTCTTGACATGGGCACGAGCCTGAAATCCTAATTTCAGCTCTTGGAACATCTCATATGTTCTGCGATGTTTCAAAAATGTCTTCAGTGCCTCAATTCTAAACCGTTTAACATTACGCACTGAACTATCACGTAGTCATCAAAACGTGTATGTCAAATGTTCGCAACATCCAAAAACAACGCTCGAGGTTCAGCACACTGAGCGGTGCATTAAGGACATAAGCCTTCTGTGCAGCAATGAGGACAATCCTTAGTATACATACCCAATCGGCATAATTGCTACTGTCAACTTTCAACTAAATTTTCTCTAGGAACATATCTTAAATAGTAGAACTAAAGCACAAGCTACGACATAATTTGCAAATACCTTTTGACTATGTTCATGATAATTAAGTTCATCTAATTATTTAATGAACTCTCACTTAGATAGACATCCCTCTAGTCATCTAAGTTATACATGATCCGAGTAAACTAGGTCGTGTCCAATCATCACGTGAGACGGACTAGTCATCATCGGTGAACATCTTCATGTTGATCGTATCTACTATACGACTCATGTTCGACCTTTCGGTCTCTTGTGTTCCGAGGCCATGTCTGTACATGCTAGGCTCGTCTAGTCAACCTAAGTGTTTTGCATGTGTAAATCTGGCTTACGCCCATTGTATGCGAACGTTAGAATCTATCACGTGGTGCTTCGAAACAACGAACCTTCGCAATGGTGCACAGTTAGGGAGAACACTTTCTTGAAATTTTATGAGGGATCATCTTATTTATACTACCGTCATTCTAAGCAAATAAGATGTAAAAACATGATAAACATCACATGCAATCAAATAGTGACATGATATGGCCAATATCATTTTGCTCCTTTTGATCTCCATCTTTGGGCGCCATGATCATCATCGTCACCGGCATGACACCATGATCTCCATCATCATGATCTCCATCATCGTATCTTCATGAAGTTGTCTCGCCAACTATTACTACTACTATGGCTAACGGTTTAGCAATAAAGTAAAGCAATTACATGGCATTATTCAATGACACGCAGGTCATACGATAAATTACGACAACTCCTATGGCTCCTACCAGTTGTCATACTCATCGACATGCAAGTTATGATTCCTATTACAAGAACATGATCAATCTCATACATCACATATATATCATTCATCACATCCTTTTGGCCATATCAAAATCACACGACATATGCTGCAAGAACAAGTTAGACGTCCTCTAATTGTTGTTGCAAGTTTTTATGTGGCTGCTATAGGTTTCTAGCAAGAACGTTTCTTACCTACGCCAAAACCAAAACGTGATATGCCAATTGCTATTTACCCTTCATAAGGACCCTTTTCATCGAATCCAATCCGACTAAAGTGGGAGAGACAGACACCCGCTAGCCACCTTATGCAACTAGTGCATGTCAGTCGGTGGAACCTGTCTCACGTAAGCGTACGTGTAAGGTCGGTCCGGGCCGCTTCATCCCACGATGCCGCCGAATCAAGATAAGACTAGTAGTGGCAAGTAAATTGACAAAATCGACGCCCACAACAACTTGTGTTCTACTCGTGCATAGAAACTACGCATAGACCTAGCTCATGATGCCACTATTGGAGAACATAGCAGAAATTCAAAATTTTCTACGCATCACCAAGATCAGTCTATAGAGATTCTAGCAACAAGAGAGGGAGAGGCTGAGCATCTTCATACCCTTGAAGATCGCTAAGCGTAAGCGTTACAAGAACGCGGTTGATGGAGTCGTACTCGCGGCGATTCAAATCGTGGAAGATCCGATCTAGCGTCGAACGGACGGCGCCTCCGCATTCAACACACGTACAGCCCGGGGATGTCTCCTCCTTCTTGATCCAGCAAGGGGAGAGGAGAAGTTGAGGGAGAACTCTGACAGCACGACGGCGTGGTGGTGGTGGTGGAGCTCGTGGTTCTCCAGCAGGGCTTCGCCAAGCACTACATAGGAGGAGGAGGTGTTGGAGGAGGGAGAGGGCTGCGCCAGGGAAGAGGTGCGGCTGCCCTCCCACCCCTCCACTATAGGTAGGGGCAAGGGGAGAGGGGGAGGCGCCCTAGGGTTTCCCCTAGGGGGCGGCGGCCAAGCAGATTGAATCTCCCTAGGGAAAATCCTAGGAGACTTGCCCCCCAAGCCAAGCAGATGGAGGATTGCCTCCCAAGCCAGGTGGAGGCACCCCACCTCCCCAAATAACGTGGGAAAGGGTGTGGGGGGCGCACCACCCCTTAGTGGGCTGGTTTGCCCCTTCCCCTTTGGCCAATGAGGCCCTCCAACACTTGCCGGGGCTCCTGAAACACCTTTCGGTCATGCTGGCCATAGCCTGGTACCCCCGGAACACTTCCGGACTCCAATACCTTCGTCCAATATATCGATCTTCACCGCCTGACCATTCTGAAACTCCTCATGACGTCCGGGATCTCATCCGGGAGTCTGAACTACCTTCGGTAACCACATACTATTTCCCATAACAACTCTAGGGTCACCGAACCTTAAGTGTGTAGACCCTACGGGTTCGGGAACCATGCAGACATGACCGAGACGTTCTCCGGCCAATAACCAACAGCGGGATCTGGATACCCATGTTGGCTCCCACATGTTCCACGATGATCTCATCGGATGAACCACGATGTCGAGGATTCAATCAATCACGTATACAATTCCCTTTGTCAGTCGATATGTTACTTGCCCGAGATTCGATCGTCGGTATCCCAATACCTCGTTCAATCTCGTTACTGGCAAGTCACTTTACTCGTTCCGTAATGCATGATCCCGTGACTAACTACTTAGTCAGATTGAGCTCATTATGATGATGCATTACCGAGTGGGCCCAGAGATACCTCTCCGTCACACGGAGTGACAAATCCCAGTCTCGATTCGTGCCAACCCAACAGACACTTTCGGAGATACCCGTAGTGCACCTTTATAGCCACCCAGTTATGTTGTGACGTTTGGTACACCCAAAGCATTCCTACGGTATCCGGGAGTTGCACAATCTCATGGTCTAAGGAAATGATACTTGACATTAGAAAAGCTTTAGCAAACGAACTACACGATCTTCTGCTATGCTTAGGATTGAGTCGTGTCCATCACATCATTCTCCTAATGATGTGATCTCGTTATCAATGACATCCAATGTCCATGGTCAGGAAACCATAACCATCTATTGATCAATGAGCTAGTCAACTAGAGGCTCATTAGGGACATGTTGTGGTCTATGTATTCACACATGTATTACGGTTTCCAATTAATACAATTATAGCATGAACAATAGACAATTACCATGAACAATGAAATATAATAATAACCATTTTATTATTGCCTCTAGGGCATATTTCCAACACTATCTACTAAGCAGGTAAGAAGTGACCTCTCGTAAGAGAATCGTTTCACTTGCCCCTTGTGTAACTGCATTGGTTCACCTCATTTGAGGAACCAAAACCATGGGTAGGTCGCTGAGCCTCATACCTCCCTTCCTGATTACCTATGAGTCTCATAGTGTGCTTTTTTGCCATGTACTCCATGACATAGCTATAGTAAGGTGTGTTCTAATTATCTACAATATGCTTCCGTGCTAACTAGTGCCTTTATCTGAAATATCTCAAAGTGCCATGGAATATAGCCTCCACAATCACTACTAGGGAAAACCCTAGTAGTAGCGCGGGTTTTGAGGCTATCAGCAGCGCGGGCAGCCGCACTACTACTACTACTACGACACTACAGCTAACTGTTAGTAGTAGCGGGGTCAGCACCCGCGCTACTACTGTTGACTATATCAGCAGCGCTTTTCTGGAATGCGCTACTATTAGTTAGCTATAGCGATTTCCTAGCCCCTCGCTACTACTATATCTTTCATCATTCCTCCGCCCCCCCCCCCCCCCCGCTTCCTACCCCGTTTCGGTTTCAATAAACTGCAATTTCTAGATACTAGGTACTACTAGATATCAATTTCATAAAGCATTATACGTACTAGGTAGTACTCCCTCCGTTCCAAATTACTTGTCGTGGTTTTAGTTCAAACCACGACGAGTAATTTGGAACGGAGGGAGTACTAGATAACAATTTCATATATAGTCAACATGCATCCTCAAGCATTACTAGGTGATATCTACGACGATCATCATATGTAGTTCTAGATGATATCGACGACGATCATCATATGTAGTTCTAGATGATATCGACGACGATCATCATATGTATATAGCCACACACACATATGTAGTTCTAGATGATATCAAGGACGATCATCATCCTCAAGCCTGGGCGGTGGGTGTTCCTGATAGTAATTAGGATGGCCTGTCCAACACGAAGATTCTTGCCATCGAGGAATCTCTGTTGGGGAACGCAGCAGAAATTCAAAATTTTCCTACGTGTCACCAAGATCTATCTATGGAGAAACTAGCAACGAGGGGAAGAAGAGTGCATCTACATACCCTTGTAGATCGCTAAGCGGAAGCGTTCAAGAGAACGGGGTTGAAGGAGTCGTACTCGTCGTGATCCAAATCACCGGAGATCCTAGTGCCGAACGGACGGCACCTCCGTGTTCAACACACGTACAGCCCGGTGACGTCTCCCATGCCTTGATCCAGCAAGGAGAGAGGGAGAGGTTGAGGAAGACTCCATCCAGCAGTAGCACAACGGTGTGGTGGTGATGGAGGAGCGTGGTAATCCAGCAGGGCTTCGCCAAGCACCGCGAGATATGAGGAGAAAGAGAGGTAGGGCTGCGCCAACAGGAGAAGAACTTCGTGTGTTGGGCTGCCCCTTTGCCTCCACTACATATAGGGGAAGAGGGGGGCTGCGCCCCCACCTAGGATTCCACCCTAGGGGCGGCGGCCAGCCCAAGATCCCTTCTAGGAGGGCGGCCAAGGGGGGAGAGGGGAAACTTGCCCCCCAAGTTAGGTGGGTGCGCCCCCTCCCCAAACCCTAGGCGCCTTGGGCCCTTGTGGGGGGGCGCACCAGCCCACCTGGGGCTGGCCCCTTTCCCACACTTGGCCCATGCTGCCCTCCGGGGATGGTGGCCCCACTTGGTGGACCCCCGGGACCCTCCCAGTGGTCCCAGTACGTTACCGATAAAACCCGAAACTTTTCCGGTGACCAAAATAGGACTTCCCATATATAAATCTTTACCTCTGGACCATTCCGGAACTCCTCGTGACGTCCGGGATCTTATCCGGGACTCCGAACAACATTCGGTAACCACATACAAACTTCCTTTATAACCCTAGCATCATCGAACCTTAAGTGTGTAGACCCTACGGGTTCGGGAACCATGCAGACATGACCGAGACGTTCTCCGGTCAATAACCAACAGCGGGATCTGGATACCCATGTTGTCTCCCACATGTTCCACGATGATCTCCTCGGATGAACCACGATGTCAAGGACTCAATCAATCCCGTATACAATTCCCTTTGTCTAGCGGTATTGTACTTGCCCGAGATTCGATCGTCGGTATGTCGATACCTTGTTCAATCTCGTTACTGGCAAGTCTCTTTACTCGTTCCATAACACATCATCCCGTGATCAACCCCTTGGTCACATTGTGCACATTATGATGATGTCCTACCGAGTGGGCCCAGAGATACCTCTTTGTCACACGGAGTGACAAATCCCAGTCTCGATTCGTGCCAACCCAACAGACATTTTGGGAGATACCCGTAGTGTACCTTTATAGCCACCCAGTTACGTTGTGACGTTTGGTACACCCAAAGCATTCCTACGGTATCGGGAGTTGCACAATCTCATGGTCTAAGGAAATGATACTTAACATTAGAAAAGCTTTAGCATACGAACTACATGATCTTTGTGCTAGGCTTAGGATTGGGTCTTGTCCATCACATCATTCTCCTAATGATGTGATCCCGTTATCAACGACATCCAATGTCCATGGTTAGGAAACCGTAACCATCTATTGATCAACGAGCTAGTCAACTAGAGGCTTACTAGGGACATGGTGTTGTCTATGTATCCACACATGTATCTGAGTTTCCTATCAATACAATTATAGCATGGATAATAAACGATTATCATGAACAAGGAAATATAATAATAATAACTAATTTATTATTGCCTCTAGGGCATATTTCCAACAGTCTCCCACTTGCACTAGAGTCAATAATCTAGTTCACATCGGCATGTGATTAACACTCACAGGTCATATCGCCATGTGACCAACATCCAAAGAGTTTGCTAGTGTCATTAAACTAGTTCACATCATTATGTGATTAAGACTCAATGAGTTCTGGGGTTTGATCATGTTTTGCTTGTGATAGAGGTTTTAGTCAACGGGTCTGCAACATTCAGATCCGTATGTACTTTGCAAATCTCTAGGTCATATTGTAAATGCCGCTTCCACGCTCCACTTGGAGCTATTCCAAATGGTTGCTCCACTATACGTATCCGTTTTGCTACTCAGAGTCATTCGGATAGGTGTTAAAGCTTGCATCGACGTAACCCTTTACGCCGAACTCTTTATCACCTCCATAATCGAGAAACATATCCTTATTCCTCTAAGGATAATTTTGACCGCTATCTGGTGATCCACTCCTTGATCACCTTTGTACCCTCTTGCCAGATATGTAGCAAGGCACACATCAGGTGCGGTACACATCATAGCATACTGTAGAGCCTACGTCTAAAGCATAGGGAACGACCTTTGTCCTTTCTCTCTTTTCTGCCGTGGTCGAGCTTTAAGTCTTAACTTCGTACCTTACATCTCAGGCAAGAACTCCTTCTTTGACTGATCCATCTTGAACACCTTCAAGATCATGTCAAGGTATATGCTCATTTGAAAGTACCATTAAGCGTTTTTTGATATATCCTCATAGATCTTGATGCTCAATGTTCAAATAGCTTAATCTAGGTTTTCCATTGAAAAACACTTTTCAAATAACCCTATATGCTTTCTAGAAATTCTACATCATTTCTGATCAACAATATGTTTACAACATATACTTATCAAAAATTCTATAGTGCTCCCACTCACTTCTTTGGAAATACAAGTTTCTCATAAACTTTGTATAAACCCAAAATCTTTGATCATCTTATCAAAGTGTATATTCCAACTCTGAGATGCTTACTCTAGTCCATGGAAGGATCGCTGGAGCTAGCATACCTTTTAGCATCCTTAGGATCGACAAAACCTTTCTGATTGTATCACATACAACCTTTCCTTACGAAAACTGGTAAGGAAACTCGTTTTGACATCCATCTGCCAGATTTCATAAATGCAGCTATTGCTAACATGATTCCGACGGACTTAAGCATCGCTACGGATGAGAAAATTCTCATCGTAGTCAACTCCTTGAACTTGTGAAAAACTCTTCACCACAAGTCGAGCTTCATAGACGGTGACATTACCGTCCACGTCCGTCTTCTTCTTAAAGATCCATTTATCTCAATGGCTTGCCGATCATCGGGCAAGTCCACCAAACTAAATGCTTTGTTCTGATACATGGATCCTATCTTGGATTTCATGGCTTCTAACCATTTGTCGGAATATGGGCTCACCATCGCTTCTCCATAGCTCGTAGGTTCATTGTTGTCTAGCAACATGACCTTCAAGACATGATTACTGTACCACTCTGAAGTAGTACGCTTCCTTGTCACCCTACGAGGTACGATAGTGACTTGATCTGAAATTTCATGATCACTATCATAAGCTTCTACTTCAATTGGTCTAGGCGCCACAGGAACAACTTCCTGTGCCCTGCTACACACTTGCTTAAGTGACGGTTCAATAACCTCATCAAGTCTCCACCATCCGCCCACTCAATTCTCGAGACAAACCTTTCCTCGAGAAAGGATCCGATTCAAGAAACAATCCCTATTGCTTTCGGATCTGAATTAGGAGGTATACCCAACTGTTTTGGGTGTCCTATGAAGATGCATTTTATCCGCTTTGGGTTCGAGCTTATCAACCTGAAACTTTTCCACATAAGTGTCGCAGCCCCAAACTTTTAAGATACGACAACTTAGGTTTCTCTAAACCATAGTTCTCACGGTGTCATCTCAACGGAATCACGTGGTGCCCTATTAAAGTGAGTGCGGTTGTCTCTAATGCCTAACCCATGAACGATAGTGGTAATTCGATAAGAGATATCATGGTACGCACCATATCCAATAGGGTGCAACTATGATGTTCGGACACACCATCACACTATGGTGTTCCAGGCGGTATTAATTGTGAAACAGTTTCCACAATGTCTTAATTGCGTGCCAAAGCTTGTAACTCAGATACTCATCTCTATGATCATATCATAGACATTTTATCCTCTTCTCACAATGATCTTCAACTTCACTCTGAAATTACTTGAACCATTCAATAATTCAGACTTGTGTTTCATCAAGTAAATATACTCAACATCTACTCGAATCATCTATGAAGTAAGAACATGACGATATTCACTGCATGCCTCAGCACTCATTGGATTGCACACATCAAAATGTGTTACTTCCAACAAGTTGCTCTCTTGTTCCATCTTACTGAAAACGAGGCTTTTCAGTCATCTTGCCCATGTGGCATGATTTTCATATCTCAAGTGATTCAAAATCAAGTGAGTCCAAACGATCCATCAGCATGGAGTTTCTTCATGCGTAAACACCAATAGACATGGTTCGCATGTCTCAAACTTTTTAAAATGAGTGAGTCCAAAGATCCATCAACATGGAGCTTCTTCATGCGTTTTATACCAATATGACTTACATGGCAGTGCCACAAGTAAGTGGTACTATCATTACTATCTTATATCTTTTGGCATGAAAATGTGTATCACTACGATCGAGATTCAATAAACCATTCATTTAGGTGCAAGACCATTGAAGGTATTATTCAAATAAATAGAGTAACCATTATTCTCCTTAAATGAATAACCGTATTGCGATAGACATAATCCAATCATGTCTATGCTCAATGCAAACACCAAATGACAATTATTCAGGTTTAATACTAATCTTGATGGTAGAGGGAGCGTGCGATGTTTTATCACATCAAACTTGGAAACACTTCCAACACATATCATCAGCTCACATTTAGCTAGTCTCTGTTTATTCCGTAGCCTTTTATTTCGAGTTACTAACACTTAGCAACCGAACCGGTATCTAATACCCTGGTGCTACTAGGAGTACTAGTAAAGTACACATTTAATTCAATGTATATCCAATATACTTCTATCGACCTTGCCAGCCTTCTCATCTACCAAGTATCTAGGGTGGTTCTGCTTCAGTGTCCGTTCCTCTCATTACAGAAGCACTTAGTCTCGGGTTTGGGTTCTACCTTTGGGTTTCTTCACTAGAGCAGCAACTATTTTACTGTTTCATGAAGTATCCCTTGTTGCCCTTGCCCTTGTTGAAACTAGTGGTTTTACCAACCATCAACAATTGATGCTCCTTCTTGATTTCTACTTTCGCGGTGTCAAACATCGCGAATACCTCAAAGATCATCATATCTATCCCTGATATGTTATAGTTCATCACGAAGCTCTAGCAGCTTGGTGGCAATGACTTTCAAGAAGCATCACTATCTCATCTGGAAGATCAACTCCCACTCGATTCAAGTGATTGTTGCACTCAGACAATCTGAGCACAAGCTCAATGATTGAGCTTTTCTCCATTAGTTTGCAGGCTAAGGAAATCGTCGGAGGTCTTATACCTCTTGACGTGGGCACGAGCCTGAAATCCCAATTTCAGCCCTCGAAACATCTCATATGTTCCGCGACATTTCGAAATCGTCTTTGGTGCCTCAACTCTAAACCGTTTAACATTACTGAACTATCACGTAGTTATCAAAACGTGTATGTCAGATGTTCGCAACATCCACAGACGACGTTCGAGGTTCAGCACACCGAGCGGTGCATTAAGGACATAAGCATTCTACGAAGCAACGAGGACAATCCTCAGTTTACGGACCTAGTCCGCATAATTGCTACTATCAACTTTCAACTAAATTTTCTCTAGGAACATATCTAAAACAGTAGAACTAAAGCGCGAGCTTACGACATAATTTGCAAAGATCTTTTGACTATGTTCAGGATAATTAAGTTCATCTTATGAACTCCCACTCAGATAGACATCCCTCTAGTCATCTAAGTGATTACATGATCCGAGTCAACTAGGCCGTGTCCGATCATCACGTGAGACGGACTAGTCATCATCGGTGAACATCTTCATGTTGATCGTATCTACCATACGACTCATGCTCGACCTTTCGGTCTCTTGTGTTCTGAGGCCATGTCTGTACATGCTAGGCTCATCAAGTCAACCTAAGTGTTTCGCGTGTGTAAATCTGGCGTACACCCGTTGTATGTGAATGTTAGAATCTATCACACCCGATCATCACGTGGTGCTTCGAAACGACAAACTTTCACAACGGTGCACAGTTAGGGGGAACACTTTCTTGAAATTTTAATGAGGGATCATCTTATTTACTACCGTCGTTCTAAGCAAATAAGATGTATAAACATGATAAACATCACATGCAATCAAAAAGTGATATGATATGGCCAATATCATTTTGCTCCTTTTGATCTCCATCTTCGGGGCTCCATGATCATCATCGTCACCGGCATGACACCATGATCTCCATCATCATGATCTCCATCATCGTGTCTCCATGAAGTTGTCTTGCCAACTTATTACTTCTACTACTATGGCTACCGGTTAGCAATAAAGTAAAGTAATTACATGGCGTTGTTCAATGACACGCAGGTCATACAATAAATAAAGACAACTCCTATGGCTCCTGCCGGTTGTCATACTCATCGACATGCAAGTCGTGATTCCTATTACAAGAACATGATCAATCTCATACATCACATATCATTCATCACATTCTTCTTGGCCATATCACATCACATAGCATACCCTGCATAAACAAGTTAGACGTCCTCTAATTGTTGTTTGCATGTTTTACGTGGCTGCTATGGGTTTCTAGCAAGAACGTTTCTTACCTACGCAAAAACCACAACGTGATATGTCAATTGCTATTTACCCTTCATAAGGACCCTTTTCATCAAATCCGATCCGACTAAAGTGGGAGAGACTGGCACCCGCTAGCCACCTTATGCAGCAAGTGCATGTCAGTCGGTGGAACCTGTCTCACGTAAGAGTATGTGTAAGGTCGGTCCGGGCCGCTTCATCCCACAATGCCGCCGAATCAAGATAATACTAGTAACGGTAAGCATATTGAACAAAATCAACGCCCACAACTACTTTGTGTTCTACTCGTGCATAGAGTCTACGCAATAGACCTAGCTCATGATGCCACTGTTGGGGAACGTAGCAGAAATTCAAAATTTTCCTACGTGTCACCAAGATCTATCTATGGAGAAACCAGCAACAAGGGGAAGAAGAGTGCATCTACATACCCTTGTAGATCGCTAAGCGGAAGCGTTCAAGAGAACGGGGTTGAAGGAGTCGTACTCGTCGTGATCCAAATCACCGGAGATCCTAGTGCCGAACGGATGGCACCTCCGCCTTCAACACACGTATAGCCCGGTGACGTCTCCCATGCCTTGATCCAGCAAGGAGAGAGGGAAAGGTTGAGGAAGACTCCATCCAGCAGCAGCACAATGGCGTGGTGGTGATGGAGGAGCGTGGTAATCCAGCAGGGCTTCGCCAAGCACCGCGAGATATGAGGAGAAAGAGAGGTAAGGCTGCGACAACAGGAGAAGAATTTTGTGTGTTGGGCTGCCCCTTTGCCTCCACTATATATAGGGGAAGAGGGGGGGCTGCGCCCCCACCTAGGGTTCCACCCTAGGGGCGGCGGCCAGCCCAAGATCCCATCTGGGGGGCGGCCAAGGGGGGCAGAGGGGAAACTTGCCCCCCAAGTTAGGTGGGTGCGCCCCCTCCCCAAACCCTAGGCGCCTTGGGCCCTTGTGGGGGGGGCGCACCAGCCCACCTGGGGATGGCCCCTTTCCCACACTTGGCCCATGCTGCCCTCCGGGGATGCTGGCCCCACTTGGTGGACCCCCGGGACCCTCCCAGTGGTCCCGATACGTTATAGATAAAACCCGAAAGTTTTCCGGTGACCAAAACAGGACTTCCCATATATAAATCTTTACCTATGGACCATTCCGGAACTCCTCATGACGTCCGGGATCTCATCCGGGACTCCGAACAACATTCGGTAACCACATACAAACTTCCTTTATAACCCTAGCGTCATCGAACCTTAAGTGTGTAGACCCTACGGGTTCGGGAACCATGCAGACATGACCGAGACATTCTCCGATCAATAACCAACAGCGGGATCTGGATACCCATGTTGGCTCCCACATGTTCCACGATGATCTCATCGGATGAACCACGATGTCAAGGACTCAATCAATCCCATATACAATTCCCTTTGTCTAGCGGTATTGTACTTGCCCGAGATTCGATCATCGGTATGCCGATACCTTGTTCAATCTTGTTACCGGCAAGTCTCTTTACTCGTTCCGTAACACATCATCCCGTGATCAACCCCTTGGTCACATTGTGCACATTATGATAATGTCCTACCGAGTGGGCCCAGAGATACCTTTCCGTCACATGGAGTGACAAATCCCAGTCTCGATTCGTGCCAACCCAACAGACACTTTCGGAGATACCAGTAGTGTACCTTTATAGCCACCCAGTTACGTTGTGACGTTTGGTACACCCAAAGCATTCCTACGGTATCCGGGAGTTGCACAATCTCATGGTCTAAGGAAATGATACTTGACATTAGAAAAGCTTTAGCATACTAACTACATGATCTTTGTGCTAGGCTTAGGATTGGGTCTTGTCCATCACATCATTCTCCTAATGATGTGATCCCGTTATTAACGATATCCAGTGTCCATGGTCAGGAAACCGTAACCATCTATTGATCAACGATCTAGTCAACTAGAGGCTTACTAGGGACATGGTGTTGTCTATGTATCCACACATGTATCTGAGTTTCCTATCAATACAATTATAGCATGGATAATAAACGATTATCATGAACAAGGAAATATAATAATAATAACTAAATTATTATTGCCTCTAGGGCATATTTCCAACAATCTCTTCCATCGAACTGAGTTTAAGTGTGTGGGAACGTCCGTGTCCATGCGGTAAGTACAGGTTGTGATGGAGCATCTTGCGGTAAGGCGTAGTCCAGCTGAGCCTTCTTCATCAGGCTCGATACCATAACTCACAGATAGGCTTTTTGCCAATTTCTGAATAAGAAAATCATATCAATTAATAAATAGCCTCGCACATACTCTTGCAGATAAGTATATATGGATTATCTACACTATTAATAGGTCCTTAGATTCTACACTAATAAGCATGTGATCAGACTCTACACTAAAGCATATCATCGACTAGATTCCACACAACATATCATTAGACTCTACACTAAGCATATCATCGGATAATTTGCATTTGTAAGTATAACATACCATATCATGTCGATCGACCATGGTACTTGTCAGGCGGGTCAAGAATGGCACCCCGACAAAGTCAGCACATGGCGGAATTATGTCCCATAGGTTGCACACCTCCTCCTTGCTCAGCCTCACTCTTTGAGCTACGGTGGCTTCATGAAGTGGGTCCTCATCATCTCCATCGAGTGGGTCCTCATTATCTTCATCATCTTCGTCATCTTCATCATCTTCCACCAGGTTTATATAAATGACAGCCAGCTTGGTTCTTTCTGCTCTGAAGGAGAAGCTGATCAACTCACCACCATTAAGACGCATGCGGGCGAGGAAACGGGCCCATCCATCTCCTCCAATCTACGACATATTGCGTCCTTTCTCGACCTCCATAGTGTACGGCCCCTAGGAGCCTCAAATGTCACAGTTTCTCCTGTCAGCTTGTTGAATTTCAACCTCACATTGCATGGGATGATCTGTGTAAAAAACCAAAATGACACAATGTAGTAATGCCAACACTAAAAATAAAATAGTTGTTACATTTCATATAATTTCTTACCGCCGCATGACAAAAACTCGGCTCGAAGTAGATGTCGAACAGCTTGCCAGTTGCAAGGCTACTGGCGCACCTTGACTTGCACAGTCGACATGGTGGTGGTGGCGGCGCCATTTTCCTAAAGCAATATGAGCAAAGGATTAACGATCCACTTCACAGGAAAGAAAAACAATATCATGTGATTTTTTGGTTCTTCTTCAGTTATATTTTCATAGCTTACTAACACCTTCTAGAATAGAACCAACAACTAGCAGGCAAATGACAAATCTTCTGCGAGAAGCAATTTGATTCTTCTTCCGCGAGAAGCAATTTGATGGACAATTATTAATCCTAAGATCTAGCTACGTGGTGCCAAATCTTCAGAGTTATCAACTAGCGTACTAAATCAACTAAATCAAAATGTTCTATAAATCAACTAGCCTATTAAATCAACTTGCCTACTAAATCAACTAAATCAAAATGTTCTATAAATCAACTAGCCTACTAAATCAACTAAATCAAAATGTTCTAAATCAACTAGCCTACTAAACCAACTAAATCATATGAACTAAATAAAAATGTTGCATATGAACTAGCCTACTAAATCAAAATGTAGCAGGGAGGAGGGGTTGTGGATGGAGGAGGGAGGAGGGAGAAGGAGGGGCGACTGGAGGAGGGAGGAGAGAGTAGGACGGAGGAGGAAGGGTGGAGCGAGGAGGGGCCGGCCGGCGGCGAGTCGAGGGAGGACGGAGGAGGAGGGTGGTACCGAGTCCAGCGAGGAAGAGAAGGTGATGGCGGCGCAGAGGGAGGAGGGGTAGGTGACGGCGGCCGGTGGGGGCGCTGGCGACCGGCGGGGGAGGACCGGCACGGGAGGGTTGAGGGGGAGATCGAGTGAGTGTGAGTGTGAGTGGATCGGATAGAGGAGAGCGTGGGTGGTGGGAGATAGCTAGTTTTAGCAGTAGCGCGCTATAAGTAAAGGCACTACTGCTAAACTACCTAGCAGTAGCACACTTCGAATTAACGCGCTGCTGCTAGAACTAGCTTCGCGGCGGGGTTGGGGGAATTATAGCAGTAGCGCGGTTTAGAGGAGGCCCGCTACTGCTACTTTTATTTCAGCAGTGAGTTCTGCTGGAGTGCGCTACTGCTACATTGCAGCAGCGCCTTATTTTAAAACATGCTGCTGGTAAGATCCTGTGAATAGGCTTTTCCCTAGTAGTGAATAGTTGTGAGTGGCAATGCTCTATTCCCCCTAAGTACAAAGTTATACACCTCTGCTAGGTTGGTTGTCATGTGGCCATACCTAGCTCCATGGGTGTCATGTAGCAAAGACCAATTCACGGAGGCTCTTTCTCTATCCACTGTGAAAAATCCTTTATTGCCCTCCCCTTCTTTCTCATAGTATTAGGAGGGTCAATTGCTGACAAGTCACAAAGACCTACTGGCTCCTCTAGCGCCGCAATGAGTGTTGCTAATTTAACCTGATCCTTTTCCATTTTCTTCCTGGCACGAACCTGCTTCTTAGTAAACTCATCAAGTTTTGACCAAATAAAATGGTATTTACGTTGCTGGTTCTGCTTGCATAATTTTTTAAACAAGTTCATCAACTGCTTGTTCTTGAACTGTGAGAAAAAGTTAGCCCCAACATGGCGCATGCACCACCAGCTCTGCAAATCCTTCCAAGGTGTTGGTTCGTCTTTTGTTGGATTCCTTTGTGTCCTCACGACCTTCAATATACTAGCATTTCTATCATGAATGACACAATGTTTGGTTGGTCCTTCACAATGCCAGTTTTCACTTGCCAAAGGAACCATACCCAGCTCGGAAAGTTCTCACCCTCCACAAATGGCATGGCAAGTGGGTGATTTGATTATTCCCATCCACACCAATGGCAGTCGGGATTTGCCCTTTGTACTGACCAGTCGGGAATGTACCATCCACAAACATCATAGGAGGACAAGTTCAGAAAGCTTCGATGCACATAGCGAAAGATAAGATTACTCGTGTCAACACCTTGAAATATGGTATACTTGGCAACCTCATGTGTTGTACGTTAACATAAGTGTCGGGATTCTTCTCCTTCACTATGTCCAGGACAAGGACAACATTATCATATGAGTCGAAGAACGTCCCAAACCTTTGCCTCCATAGCCTTCTGCTTAGCCCTCCAAGCCTTCCCATAAGGAATGATATAATTCCATCTGACCTTCACTGCTGTCTGGATGTGTTTTGCTTCCATGTCTTTCTTCTACACTATCTCAGTATACGTGAGTTGGGAAATGAGAGTTGAAGTTAGGTTTGGATGATTCACCAAAAGGTTTTTCCTCACACAATTATGTGGGATGACATCAGTGACAACCCAGTGGATGTTATACTTCGGCATGTGCCCGTGGAGCTTTCTAGGACAACCTGTTTCAACACACTTCACGGTATAGTTTGTTGGACTTGATATGTGTATCCGGAAAACCCTTTGCGTAGACATAGCCCACTTTATCACTGCACACTTCAATTTTTTCTTTGTATCAAATTAGCCCCTATCTGGACTTGGTTCATATTATATTGCCATGGAGTCTCATGGCCATCGTTGACTGTAAGGCCGGTGGATATATCCTGATCCCGTGTAGAAGGAATCGGTACCGTCACTTCATCCTCGGTTTCAGAATCCAGATCCTCCGCGAATCCATCCTCGTTCTCTTCCTCCATCACCCTCTGCATTTCCTCCCCTTGCTCATCCCCATCAGCAAAATTAGAACCAGCTAATATTATCGACTGACTACTCTGCCATGTATCATGACCACAAACATTTTGTGGCACGTAGTCTGACTCTTTCTCGGGTTGGCTAGCATCCACATCCGGTGGCTTTGACCCAGATAAATAAGTATCGTTAGCCACTTGACTGCCCTGGCCGGGTTCATACCCCGCGTGGAGTTGTACGGTATTCTCCTCCTTCGGCACAGGTTGCACTAGGGCATATGGGTGGATTCTTCCGTCTCGGCAACGACTTAACAGTGTCAACCAATGTTGGCTCCTATCTATCGGCATCAACTCCCACTTGACATTTTTATAGGATTTGGTCCACAATGCATGAACATACTTCAGGATCCAGGCCAAAACTAGTAGTCAACCAATACTTCAATTGTCTATTGTCCAGCCTATCTGGATCTGCAAGTGTCATGACGCCATTTTTATACTCGCTAGGATCAACCCCCAACTCATTATATCGAACGGTACCAGGACCGTAGTAAACAGTCAGATTTACTGATTCAGACATTTTTCACCTGTCAGACATTTCCATCTTCTCATTAATCTCAACAAACAAAATTATCTGCACTAACTACTAAAATGCCACAACAGACAAATTAACACTCCAAGTACGCAAAATGGCTTATCTACACTAACTAAACGACATGGTTATACCTTTGACACATGTGTCCCCTGCTTCTTGCTCCTCTCTTCAACTTAGCGGCACTGGTCACCTCGTGGAGTACTTGCACCATCGGACAACACCACCGCACCACCACCTTATCCCCAGGCGCACCTCCTCCTCACCACCACCTCCTTCCCCGCCGCACCTCCTCCACACCACCACCTCCTCCACCCCACCATGGCTCTTCCTCACTTGTACACAAAAAACTACCCCATAGGAAAAAATATAACCGTAGGCCGCCGGGGATTGCTACAATCTACTGATTCAGCGGCTTGGATGAGAAAACTGATGGAGGAGTGAGGAGATCGGCGTGGGGTGGCGAGGAAACAGAGACGAAGCAGAGAGATAGAGGAAGAACTCGTGAGAACCAGACGAAGAAGAAAGCCGTTCGGCCTTATCCCGAACTCTTCTGTCTAGGCTTGGCCGAAGAGCTTTTCGGCCGCTCCTAGGCCGAAGACCTCTTCGGGCGGCAGCCCACCGACACCCCCTCTTCAGCCCAGCTGGGCCTCTCTTCGGCCAACTCGTGGCCGACGGGCCCTCTTCGGTCTACCGCTGGCCGAAAACCTGGTCTTCGGCCTACTGAAGGCCGACGGGGTCATACTTCTAAAAATAACTCGTTAGATCATATAGTTTTCGAATTTGCTATAAACAACATGTTTAAAAAAATCCTCGTGCTCCGCTTGCAAGACTGCCGTTGCAGGGGGCAATTCTGCTTCTACAGTAGTATCGACTCCTACCGCACTCTTCAGCTGAGAGACGTGTACGACCAGATATATCTCGCTTGTGGCCGGAAAGCTCCAACTCTTCTCTTTTATAGGAGTGCCACAAGTGAGCATGGCTTCAATAAAAAGGATTCAATTGTTGCGATTTTTTAACTTGATCCGTTGGGACCAGGAGGATTAGAATTAGTTGATCGTGAAAATGTATGAGAATACCCTTTTTAAGTAACTTTTAGATTCGTGTGAACTTTTAAGGTGTGTAACGAAGCAAAAGGAAACAAAGAAAAAACTTGTGCCGGTTATTCACATGCAAAGGCAACCTTCTCTATCGATCGAGATATTGAGTTTAAAGGCGGCGATCTGATTTGACACTCACGAAGTGGGCTGAAGCAAAGCCGTTCGATGTGTATGGCAATTCCCTCCCTAGTGTGCCTCAGCAGTAGATCGTGGCCCGTGGCGAGACGTGTACTGACTACTGCGCATAGTCGCGTCGAACAAATCGGACATAAAGGTTCTTTGTTCCTTTTTCTCTTGGATAGGAGAAGTTGTGCCCTGCATTATAGTCAACGAATGAAGTCACAGTACATAGAGACCAGTGGAACTTTTTACAGGATGCACGCCACCATAAAAACATGTGGACAATGGACGCGTTGTCGCGTTCAGGATGCATGTGGCCTTCCCTCGAATCAACCTACCTCGGACAGTGCCGCCGGAATCTTAAATCGTCTTGGCGGTTCTTTTCGAAGGTGACCACTCTGCCAGCCACATTATTACTCCCTTAATCTCGCATTATGTGGCCTCTGGGGGCAGACGACCGCGACATGCATGAGAGTAAAATCAAGGTCACTCTCGCTTTCCTGGATGGTAACAAGTGGCGCAATGAATATGTGACACTTGATGCAATCTGGGAGTTTTGTATATTGTTTTCATACATATTTTTTCAAAATGTATTATACTCCCTCCGTTCGAAAATACTTGTCAGAGGAACGGATGTATCTAGACATATTTTAATTCTAGATACATCCATTTTTATGCATTTCTTCGACAAGTATTTTCGGACGAAGGGAGTATCTTGTACCGTGCGTGGAAATCACAAACCGTTTTCACTGATCATTCATTGATAATCAGAATCATATAGACGGGAAAAGAAAAAACAATTTCTATCAAATCAATAGAAGAAAGGGTCCTTACCCCGATATCAATCCCATCCTACTTCAAGTAGGACATCTCTAGACTTCCATATAATAAGTACAAGAAAAGCTCTTCTCCCGTCGGCGCCGCCGCCGGTCCGCCCCATCTCCAATGGCCTCTACGCCATAGGATCACCCACCGCCCCCCCCCCCCCCCCACCCCCACCACCACCACCACCACCGCCGGCGAGAGGGATCCCCATTCCCGTTCTTGTTAGATTAAACGTCTTGGTTGGGGCTCTATGGCGGCGGCAATGTCCCTTAGTAGGAATAATGACTCACACATTCTATCTCCGCCCCGATGGTGCGTCTAGCATCGCCGGAGTGCGTGTGGAGGTTTGTCTTCGTCGGATCTCGTGGGATTTGGTCGATGCTGGTCTTCGGTGGATCTGTTTGGATCCGGTCTTCGTTCGTCTTCGTTTGGGTGTTTTCAGGTTTGATCCTTTTGAACTACGACATTCTTCATCGGTGATGGTTGCTACTCTGGTGTGCTGGTCCTATGGGGGCTTAGCACGATGGCTTCCCGACTGTCTAATACAACAAGGTTTGCCCGGCTACGTGAGGTAGGGGCGATGATGGCGGCACGCCTTCGGCTCGCTTCAGTGATTGTAGTCATCGCTAGGTGGTCCACGGACATGGTTGTAATTTTTATTACCTGTGTTGTTCTTTGTACTGCCATGATTGAAGATGAATAATCGGAAATTTCTTGTAAAAAAAAGTGCAATGATTTTATCCATTTTGCTAATTCCTACTTTATTTTAAGTTTTTTGCTTCCCTCGTGTCAAGATCATCAACACTAGGCCCCACATTAACAGCTTTGAACAAAAAAAATCTCAAAAAGCCAGAAACCAAAAAAACGTAAAAAAAATCAAAAAAACTGGTAACTAAAAAAATCGGAAACAAGAAAAACCACGACTCAAGAAAAATAACGAAAACCGGAAGCACATTTGTGCGTCACCTTTGTTTGGGAAGTATAGTTGCTTCACTTTTTCCAGGGGAAGCACAATTCAGCTTTATCACAACTGTGTTTTTCACTTTCCAGTGAAAATCCAGTTATGTTTCACTTGTTCGCGGAAGACAACTATGTTCACGTGGAAGCATAACTGTGCTTCATTTTTGAAAAAGGCACGGAACCACAACTTCTGCTTCAGTTTCAGAAAAGCACACACGAACTATTGTCCTTCCTAACAAAAAACTGAAAAGATGAAAAAGGAGGAAAAACTGAAAACCTAGTAATTAAAAGAACCAAGCATAAAAACCAAGAATGCCCCCACCACAAAAAACCATAAAAAAAACAGCCCTCATGAAGAAAGCGCCGACGCGCGACACATGGTAGCACTGGAACAAACCCGCGGCCATCTCTGCTGAAATCCCAACAAAGGGGGCATCAGCTAGTTAGTTGGTCGTTATACAACCAGGGGCATGATGGATCCATATTCTTGAAATAAATAAATAAATGGAATGATGCAACATCCAACTAATTACTAAACAGTATAACTCAGCTACCTAGGAGCCACCACAGCGTTTTGACGTCCTCAACCATCCGATCTGAAGCAGGAACGGACCAGATCATTCGATCATCTCAACCAGCACCCATACGTTGTTTTCACCGCGTCACGACCTGACGCACGTACTGTGGCTGCTGCTCCACATACCGAGCTAGGAATCTCCTCGTTCGTTGGGCTGATCGATGGCCAAAAACCCATATAGGTGCAATGACAGGAGTACGACCTCCCATCCATCAGTACGTTATATACGTCCAAGGCTCAGTGGGCCAGGGCCCGCACAGGTCTGGAGAAAAAACATATATTATATTATGCTGCACAGGATCGGTTATTGTTCATGCTTGCGTTTTCTCAATGTTTCTTTTTATATAGGAATACTAGCATAGTCATCTTGATCTCGATGCTATGTGGACATGTATATTAAGACACATATTTGGTGCTCCTATTTATATAGCACATACATATAGAATAGCACCAATGAAGATTTAGGAGGAAACTCTACCTGTTCTGACTACAAAAGATCTAACCCAATACTGCCAATCCATATATGGTAACGGGTCAGTTCTAACTTCAAGTATGCTAACTATTTCAAATATGTGAAATACCATCATCAAATAAATATGAAAGTGGATCGGCTATAACTTCAAATAATTATGCCATGTACCATGGCATTATATGGGTTTTGGCCACACGGGCTAATCGTTCATCCATTTCAACTATATAGTAGTTTTTTGTTTAAGATGGACGGGCGCACCAACGCGCATCTCCATGGTCTAGTAGTTTGTAGACGACAACAACCTGCGGGCTGGTGGAGGGTGGTCTTGACTCGCCAGTAGCAGCGGCTTGGCTTTTGTGCTTACGGGGCGCTGCTCATCACTACAAGAGAAACACACATCTGTGAAATTTTTTCCCGAATAAAAATATTATTGTCATGAAAGTGACACTTACATGATGATAATAGTGATGAAAACACGTAACATCATGGATGTGGCGGGCACCTACTTTTATGAGAAAACATTGAAAGAAAATGGGATTTCTGAATTCTTAATTACCTATTATTTACGTGATTGAATTGAATCAACACCTGCCAAAGCAAGGACAAAACAAGATCTCCCCCTTTAATGGGATTTGATTTTTTATTGGAAGGAGAAAAACTAGTGGGAGAGGATGGTGGGAGGTGAGAACAAAAAAAACTAGAAAAAATCGTATCTGACTACCAACTACTCCTTCAGTGGTAGATTCTTTTGGAAGGTTATAGAAAAAATATTGTGTCTATATTTTAGGAAGGTGATCTCATATATATGATGTGATTTCTAAATTCTTAATTATCTATATTGTTTAAGTGATTCAAATGAATCAACACCTGGAAAAGTAAGCACGGAACAAGATATCCCCTTTAATAGGATTTTGTTTCTAATGGGAAGGAGAAAACTAGTGGGACAGTGTGGTCGGAGGTGAGAGAAAAAATGGACAAAAATAAACCATGCCAGGCTACCAACTCCCCCTTCAATAGAAGAGATTTTGTTGTATTAGTAAAGTTGTGATTGACAATTAATAATAGAGAAAATGATAATAGTAAATCGCATAGTGCACGTGATTAATGATTTGTTATTGAGTAATCTCTCATTTTGGTTTGCAAAGCTATTGAGAAAAGTAGTCTATACTTTAGGAAGGTGATCTCACATATATGGTGCGATTTCTGAATTCTTAATTAGCTATTATTTGCATGATTGAAATAAATCAGCGCCTGCCAAAGCAAGCATGAAAAAAGATCTCCCCCTTTAATGATATTTGGTTTTTTAATGGGATGGAAAAAACCAGTGGGGGAGGTGGTGACAGGTGAGATGGAAAAAACGGTCAAAAATAAACCGTACCATGCTACCAAGTCCCCCTTTAGGAGTAGAGATTTTTGTTGTATTAGTAAATTTGTAATTGTCTATTCATAGTAGAGATTATGATAATAATAGATGACATAGTGCACGGTATTAATGGTTTGTTATTGAGAAATCTCGTATTTTGTTTTGGAATAAAAAAATATTATGTCTATATTTTTGGAAGGTCATCTCACATATATGGTGTGATTTCTGAATTCTTAATTACATATTATTTACGTGATTGAAATGAATCAACACCTGCCAAAGCAAGCATTTAAAAAGATCTTCCTCTTTAGCGGGATTTGGTTTTTAATTGGGAAGGAGAAAAACCAGCGGCAGAGGATGGTGGGAGGTGAGACCAAAAAAACCAGACAAAAATAAAGCATATTTGTCTACCAACTACTCCTTTTGGAGTAGATTTTTTTGGAAGGTAATCGAGAAAATATTATGTCTATATTTTATGAAGGTGATCTCAAATATGTGGTGTTACTTCTGAAGTCCTAATTACATATTATTTACATGACTGAAATGAATCAACACCTGCCAAAGTAAGCACGAAAAAAAAATCTCCCTTTGTTGGGATTTGGTTTTAGTGGGAAGGAGAAGAACAAGTGGAAGGGTGTGGTGAGAGGTTAGACAAAAATAAGGCGAAAATAAACTATACCAGGCTACCAAATCCCCTTTAGGGACTCATCATTCAGTTTGAAGGAATTTTATAGAAAAGCATAGGAACAACGATTCCAGAGGAAAATTTCATATAAATGCATTCGGTTTGTAGGAAACGCGTACGGGATTTTCATAGGAATACTATTCATTTCCTATGTTTTTGGAGGAATCTACACATCCAGCCGAAGTTCATTTTGTGTGTAGTAACAAGGCAAGACAATTCCTTAGGATCAACTTCTACTATTTCTAAATGCTACGTTTTGGTTTCCTCCCAACTGAATGATGACTAGGAGTAGAGATTTTGTTATATTAGTAAAGTTGTGATTGTCTATTAATAGTAGAGACAATGATAATAATAATGGCATTGCGCCGGATTAATGATTTGTTATTGAGAAATCTCTCATTTTGTTTGGAAAATTTATCGAGAAAATAGTATGTCTATAGATTAGGAAGGTGATCTCATATATATGGTGCGATTCTTGAATTCTTAATTACCTATTATTTGCATGATTGAAATGAATCAGCACCTGCCAAAGCAAGCACGAAACAAGGTTTTCCTCATTTAATGAGATTTTGTTTTTTTTTAACTGAAAGGAGAAAAACCAGTGAGAGTGGATGGTGACAAGTGAAGTGAAAAAAAGACGAAAATAAACCATATCATGGTACCAACTCACCATTAGGAGTAGAGATTTTTGTTGTATTAGGACAGTTGTGATTGCTAACTAATAGTAGAGATAATGATAATAATAGATTATTTCTCCGTTACTAAATACAAGTCTTTTAGAAATTTCAATAAAAACTACATACATATATTTATAGACATATTTTAGTGTGTATATTCACTAATTTTACTACTTACAGGCGCGGCAAGCTTGATAAGCAACACCAAGCCAATCGGCAATACATAATAGAGATAGTTGAAAATAAGAACATTAATTAGCTCTGTTTATTTTCTTCCGTTTACACGCAGCGTTTAAAAGGCAAGAATGAATTATACTAATTTATTTCCTTGATTGTACGGCAACAATGTCCACACCATCATTAATGGTCTATATTAACTCCTATATCAGCCATTAAATCATGGAAATTTAACGGTCCATATTGCTTAGGACCACCTTGAAATTTCACTCAGTCGGGTGATTATAATCGTTTCCCTTCTCTATTTGAGCTGCACTTTTATCTTTTTGTAACCCTTACTGCCCTATATATATGCCTCTCGTCTCGCTTCCGGGATTCTTCCTAGAAGCGCGGTTGATTCGCATAGCCTTTCCATCACGTAGGTGTCTTACTCTAAGCTAATAGTAGTATTTATCTCTCCGTCGACCATGCCAGCCTCCGGCGAGGGTGGCACCACCACCGACCCACCTCTGGTTGACAGCTATCGCACGCTGCTCCGCAAAGGAGGTGGCGACGGCTTTGTGCCGGCGCTGGCGGCCGGGAGCCTGGCCGTGCTAGAGTGCGACCTGCCAATGATCGACTTGGAGCGCCTGATGACGGGCGACGCTAGGGAGAGGGGCGTGTGTATGGACGCCATGGCGAGCGCGGCGTCGGAGTGGGGCTTCTTCCAGGTGATCAACCACGGCGTGGGGCAGGAGCTCCTGGAGGAGATGAGGCGGGAGCAGGCGCGGCTATTTCACCAGCCGTTCAATATCAAGGAGAAGGCCGGACTCCTCAACGGCTCGTACCGGTGGGGGACCCCGACGGCGACGTCGCTCCGGCAGCTCTCGTGGTCGGAGGCCTTCCACGTTCCGCTCGCAAGCATCTCTGGGGAAGACGACTGCGGGCATGAAGAGCTCAGCTCCTTGAGGTACGTACGTAAGTAATTAAGCATGCATGCATGCTTGATTGCTTGACCAAGTTTTTGATTTCAGCAACAAAATAATAGCGGACGTTACCGAAATATGCGAAATTTATTGTGCGAGCAGGGGAGTGATGCAGGAGGTGGCGGCCGCGATGTCGCGGGTGGCGGAGACGGTGGCCGGGACGCTGGCGAAGAACCTCGGGCACGAGTCGACGTTCCCAGCGGCGGCGGGGTGCGACGGGACGACGTGCTTCCTGCGGCTGAACAGGTACCCGGCGTGCCCGTTCGCGGCGGACACGCTCGGCATGGTGCCGCACACAGACAGCGACTTCCTCACCGTCCTTTGCCAGGACCAGGTTGGGGGCCTGGAGATCATGAAGGACTCCCACTGGGTCGCTGTGAAACCCCCCGCCCACGCGCTCATGGTCAACGTCGGTGATTTGTTCCAGGTAACAGTTACGTAATTTGCTAGCATTTCATGTGCGTAGTGTGTACGAGTCCATGAGTTTTCTTTTTCTTTTTCCAGACAACTGCATGTATTTTTCATAAATCATGGTTACTCACTCCCTACCCGTTTGGAGGTCTCATCTAAAAAAATGGTTTTTTATTTTATAAGTCTCAATTTTATTGCGATCATTCACATGTTCAGATTTCAAGATGATTAAATTTTTGCATGCATGTTAAAGATTTGGTCATTTATTGGTCATGCATGTATGCATTGCAACTAATAATTGGTTTATTTGGTTTCCCATTTTATAATCTCAATTTTATTGCTATCATTCACATGTTCAGATTTTAAGGTGATTAAGTTTTTGCATGCATGTAAAAGTTGCTGGTCATTTATTGGTCATGCATGTATGCATCGCAACTAATAATTGGTTTATTTGGTTTCCCATTTTATAATCTCAATTTTATTGCTATCATTCACATGTTCAGATTTTAAGATGATTAAGTAGTTTTTGCATGCATGTAAAAGTTGTTGGTCATTTATTGCTCATGCATGCATGTATGCATTGCAACAAATAATTAGTAACCACATTTTTTTAAACTAGCTCATTAATTGAGTACTTTTGCAAATTATAAAAATTATTACACCGCTCATCATCTACCTTGGTTGGTACGATTTCTGAATTGAGCCCTATAAACCGGAATCATTTAAAGTCATTATATATAGTCACCCATACAATAAGGTTTGCTATAATTAAGGTTAACTATTAGACTAGTATTTTTGTTTTACCTTTTCTCTTTCTCTTTCATTGTATTTATTACTTTTGCCATGAGCACACGTATTCTTTCGAAAAGGAGGTTGAAAACTTGAAACGCCCGGCCTTTGCATCGAGCGATGCACACCGCCATCCAAATAGCACACGTATAGCTATACTCTTTCATATCTCTTTTATTCACATAACAAAAATGACATACAAGCAGGCTAAGCTCATTATTGTACTTGCTCTAAAGGAGAAAGAGCATACAACGCCCAAAACAACACGACAGATACATCACCAAATAACGCCACGACCAACCGTGATGTTTCCTTTTGTTCTGCTTAACTAATTATATATCTTGGTTCTATGCTTTTAGGCGTGGAGCAACAACAGGTACAAGAGCGTGGAGCACAGGGTGGTGGCCAACTCCAAGGCGGAGCACTTCTCCGTCGCCTACTTCATGTGCCCGTCGTGTGACTCGCCCGTCGGCACATGCGCCGAGCCGTCGCCGTACAAGCCGTTTACCTTCGGGGAGTACAGGCGCAAGGTGCAGGATGATGTCACGCGAACAGGGAAGAAGATTGGTCTGCCCAACTTTCTCAAAGGTTCTACCTTTGACGGTCTGACTGAATGACAGCATCGGACCGGATCTTGTTACATGTGCGAGCTCAGTCTCTCCGTAGAAGCGTGCATCGGCAGTTTGGCATTGGAGATTTTTTTCTCTATACTTTTTTTTTTCCATCCTTTCGATATACTCTTTCCGTTTCAAAATTCAATGCAGTCTTTTTGAAAGTCAAACATGTCTATGTCTATGTTTTTATACTTTAATGTGTTTCAGATTTGCTAATTTGCAGTCGGATGAAATTAATTCGTTTTTGTTTGTTTTTTTTTGTCCGTCTGATCCTTGTGTCAAGTTTCGTGCATTTATTTTTCTTTTCAACCGGACAATGACCATGTATATAGGCGTATGAGACAAGTAGACTGACTCATGCCTGGATCTACTACTATTACTCCGCCCATCGACTGTTCTCCACTATGCATCTAGGATATTAAGTATAAAATGGAGTAACGCCTTAAGCAAGATGATATGACGTAGACAAAGTAAATCTAACCAATATGAATAAACTCCGTCATTTTCCCCTTAATGCCAACAATACAAATACATATCTTGTCCCCTACTGTATCACTGGGATATAGAGCACCGCAAGATTGAACCCATTACAGAGCACCTCTCCCACTGCAGGATAAGTCAATCTAGTTGGCCAAACCAAACGGATAGATCAGAGGGAAATACAAAGATATAATAATAATTATGCATAAAAGAATTCAGAAAAGACTCAAGTATTTTTCATGAATAATCTGATCATAAACCCACAATTCATCGGATCCCAACAAACACACTGCAAAAAGATTACATCGGATAGAACTTCCACTAGTAGAAAACAGGGCTATCGTTCGGGCCTGGGCAGCCCATTAGTCCCGGTTATTCAAGAACCGGGACCAATGGGGGTAATAGACCCGGTTCGTGAGCCCAGGGGGCCGGCCGGGGCCTCGGGGGCATTGGTCCCGGTTCGTATGGAACCATTTGTCCCGGTTCCAGGCACGAACAGGGACAAATGAGCCTCGCTCCTGGCCCACAACCATTAGTCCCGGTTCGTGGCTTGAACCAGGATAGAAGGGGGGCTTTAGTCCCAGTTCATGCCACGAACCGGGACAAATAACTTGCCTATATATACCCCATCGCCGCGGCAGAGCACTCCACAGTGCTCTATTTTTTCAAGCCGGCGAGGGGAGGGCATTTGGGTGCTCTATTTCACCTTTTCAGAGTTCATTTCAAATGCTTTTCAATTTCATGGTCTTATAGCTCAAAATAATCAGGAAATGCATGAAAAATAACAAATGAAGTCAGAAATGGTTGTAAATTGAAGATGTGGCTTTGAATGGTGCATTTTGAACACAGAAAAACTATGGAGTTCAAATAAGTTCAAAAAAATGAAATCCCTTTGTAACAGACGAGTTTCCGTATGAAACCCTGATACTTCGAAAGAGATTGTTCGTTTTGTACACGAAGTGCATCCAGTTTTTGTCGTAACCCTCTCTACTTTCTCGCACATGCTATGTGGGTGAAATGATGATACCATGCCAACTTGGAACCTTTTCAGAATTCATTTCAAATGCTTTTCAATTTCATGGTCTTATAGCTCAAAATAATCAGTAAATGCATGAAAAATAACAAATGAAGTCAGAAATGGTTGTAAATTGAAGATGTGGCTTTGAATGGTGCATTTTGAACACAGAAAAACTATGGAGTTCAAATAAGTTCAAAAAATGAAATCCCTTTGTAACAGATGAGTTTCCGTATGAAACCCTGATACTTCGAAAGAGATTGCCCATTTTGTACACGAAGTGCATCCAGATTTTTCCGTAACCCTCTCTACTTTCTCGCACATGCTATGTGGGTGAAATTATGATACCATGCCAACTTGGAACCTTTTCAGAGTTCATTTCAAATGCTTTTCAATATCATGGTCTTATAGCTCAAAATAATCAGTAAATGCATTAAAAATAACAAATGAAGTCAGAAATGGTTGTAAATTAATGATGTGGCTTTGAATGGTGCATTTTGAGCATAGAAAAACTATGGAGTTCAAATAAGTTCAAAAAAATGAAATCCCTTTGTAACAACGAGTTTCCGTATGAAACCGTGATACTTCGAAAGAGATTGTCCGTTTTGTACACGAAGTGCATCCAGTTTTTGTCGTAACCCTCTCTGCTTTCTCGCACATGCTATGTGATTGAAATGATGATACCATGCCAACTTCGAACCTTTTCAGAGTTCATTTCAAATTCTTTTCAATTTCATGGTCTTATAGCTCAAAATACTCAGTAAATGCATTAAAAATAACAAATGAAGTCAGAAATGGTTGTAAATTGATGATGTGGCTTTGAATGGTGCATTTTGAACACAGAAAAACTATAATAGCAAAAAGAAATATCATAAAATAAAATAAATAAGTAATTTGAAACAAAATAATATAAACTATAATAAAATATATAAGCTAAATTTTCATAAAATAAAATAAAATAAAATACAATAAACTTTAATAACATAAATAAATTTATGAAACTAAAATTATCAAAGTATTTTCTATTCAAAATCAGTAAAAGCAAAAAAGAATTGTCATAAAGAACTTTTTTTGTTAGAAACTTTAATAGCAAAAAGAATTATCAGAAAATAAAATAAATAAGTAATTATAAACAAAACAAAATAAAATAAAATAAAATAAAATAAAATAAAGCAAAAAAGAAAACAAAAAAACTAGGAAAAAATAAAAGAAATTGCCACCTACTGGGCCACCACGGCCTGAATACGACTAGAAACCCTATTGGGCCAGGATTCAGGCCCGCAGACGGCCCAGCAGGCCCATAGGCAGAGACACAAGTTTAGGCGAGTGGGCCTGCAATAGTGAGAAGTTCAAATGGGAGGGCAGAGTTGCACTTATAAACAGGTGCGGCCGCTCCTCAGCTAGCGAGGTGGGACTAAACATCCCACCGCACCGCACCAGCGCATGGCCTTTAGTCCCGGTTTGTGGCAACAACCGGGACAAAAGGGCTGCATTGGTACCGGTTGATGGCACCAACCAGTACCAATGACCCCCCCCCTTAGTCCCGGTTGGTGCCACCAACCGGGACCAAAGGCCTCTTCTTCCCGCCCTTTGGGCTACTGAAAAGAGGCCTTTGGTCCCGGTTGGTGGCACCAACCGGGACTAATGTACCCTTTAGTCCCGGTTCGTGGCACCAACCGGGACTAAAGGCTTTTCAATATAAGTTCACACTTAGCAAATTTGCACCCTCATCTCGCAGTTGCCGCCCCCGACGACGCCGACGACATCGACGCCGCCAGGCTGCCCAGACGCCGCCCGCCGCCCCCGCCGTCGCCGTCGCCGTGGCCCCGCCATCGCCGTCGCCGTCGCCCCTGCCGTCGCCCTCGCTGTTGCCCGCGCCCTCGCCGTACGTCGCCCGCTCCCCTGCCCCGACGCGCGCCACCCCGGCCCGCCCCCGTCGTCGCCGTCGCCGTCGCCTCCTACCCCGAGCGCACGCTCACTGCCCCGTCACCGTCCTCGCCGCCGACCCCGCTCTCCTCCCCACTTGGTCCGGCCGACGCCATTTTTTTTCATTTATATATATGCTTGTTTTTTTTCATATGTATATGCTTGTTTTTTCATATATATATGCCTGTTATCATAATTGTTTTTGTTCATATATATATGATGATTTTTTTATAGAATATGATGTTTTTTTCATAGATGATCACATATATATATATATATATATATATATATATATATATATATATATATATGATGTATGCATGGATGTGGATGAAATATGATATTTTTTTGTTCATGGAACATGATGTTTTTTTATTCATAGATTTTTTTGTTCATGAGAGAGGCGGGGACGTCGAGGGATCATAGATGTAATTTTTTTCAGAATTTTCTGTCGTGCATAGACCGATTTTATACCACGGGAGCACCCCCCCCCCCAATCGTTGCAAAAGTTGCTAAGTGATATTAAGAAGGAATAAGAAGACAAAGAAGGATAGGAAAAAAAGAAAATAAGAAGAGGAAGAAAGAAGAAGAGGAGAGGAAGAAGAGGAGAAATAAATAAGAAGAGGAAAAAAGAAGAAAAAGAAGAGGAGAAGAAGAAAGGAATAGAGGAGAAGAAGAAAAAAAAATAGAAAAATTCTTTTTTTTCTTCTTCTCCTCTATTCCTTTCTTCTTCTCCTTTTTTTTCTTCTTTTTTTCTTTGATTGCTTCTCTTCTATTCCTTTTGTCTTCTTATTTTTTATCGGGTATGTCATTGTCGATATACCCCCTCCCGATAACTTCAACACGAGGGGGGGTCGATATACCCCCTCCCCGATAACATTATTTTCCCATGTATGTATGTCGCGTCATTGTCGATATAACCCCCTCCAGGATAACTTCGACATGAGGGGCGGTCGATATATATACCCCCTCTCGACCGTGATAACTTATACCACGGGAGCACCCCCCCCCCTCGGCCCTCTCGCTCGACCAAAACTCTCGAGGACACCCAAACCCTATAAAAAACGATGCTGGTCTCCTACCCCCTCTCGCCGCGCCCCTACCCGACAAACTCTCTCGAGGCCACCCAAATTTACCAAGTTAAAAGAGCGTTGTCGTCGAGGCCACCCCAAACCCTTGAAGCATTGTCGAGGCCACCCCAAACCCTTGAAGCGTTTCCGAGGCCACCCCAAACCCTAGAGAAGGAGCGTCGAGGCCACTAATATGATTCCTTATTGTGATTATATTAGCTAACTAGTTCTATGTTTGCCACTAATATATCCAGCTGTCATGTTTGAATAATAATTGGCATGTTGTAAATATTTGCAGAAACTATGGAGCACCCCTGAGACGAAGAAACAGAAGAGATGTTGGGGGACATAATCGCAAAAGGAAGTGATGTCGTTGCGTCGTTTCTCAACGACAGCGATGGTCTGGAAGGACAGGGTGGTGAAGAAGAAGGTTATGATTATGATGGCTCCGGTGACCCAATGCCGGTACAAGAAGAAGTAGACCGTCATGACGGCTCCGGTGACCGAACCGAGTCCGACCAGGTATATATATTAGTTAAGCCTGTGTTGACTAGCTAATTGATGCATTCATTGTTTTCGTATGTACACATATTAATTAACTCTCGTCTTTCTTCTTTTCTCTAGCCCTCCGGATCGAGAACAACTTCGGTAAAGAAACGAGGCCCGAAGAAAAAGTTGCGCTCGGATGAAAGGTTTGAGATCACAGCAATCACGCGCGATGGCAAGCCGATTGAACCCATCCGGACAAGGGATGCATTTCATGCTCAGTGCGGGGTTCTTGTTAGGGACAAGATCCCGATCAGTATCCAGCAATGGTTAAAGCCTAAGAAGGAAGACCCTGAGGTGTCTTATGTCTCCGATATGCAGAAAGAAGATCTTTGGACATCGCTTAAGGCAAATTTCACCCTACCGCCAGAGGAGGATCTGGAGAAGCCAGTTAAAGAGCAATTGATCAAGTCTCATGCTCTTAAGAAGATGGCAGAACTATTCAGGAGGTGGAAGAATGAGCTGAAAATAGAGTTTGTCGACGAAGATTTGACACCTTCATTCATCGAAAAGTATGAGAAGATCAGAGATCACTAGCCCGCATTTGTGGCCCACAAGACATTAGAAAAGAGTAAGAAGATGTCAGCGATAAACAAGAAAAATGCTGCGAAGAAGAAGCATCACCATCGCACGGGGTCAGGTGGCTACCTCAAAGCCCGACATTGGTGGGACAAGGCTGCGAATGACCTGATTGCTAAAGGGATCAAACCAGAGACATTGAATTGGCCAGACCGTTGCCGGACTTGGTTCTTCGGGGTTGGCGGAACCTTGGACCCTGTAACAGGGAAGTGCGTTTGGACGGAAGAGCAACTGTGAGTACCCGTCACAAGGCTTAAGGAGTATATCAAGAAAGCGCAGCAAGGGACGTTCGTCCCAGACAGAGAGAAGGACGAGCTCACAATGGCCCTCGGGAATCCTGAGCACCTTGGACGGACACGAGGCATGCCAGGCTCCATTCCGTGGAAGGCTGGCTTTCCGGACGCAGGGGGTTACAAAACCCAGGAGAGGAGGAAGAAAGTGGAGCATAGCCAACTGCAGGTGCTGCACGAAAGGGTACAAGGGCTAGAGGAACGAGAAGCGGATCGCAGCAAACGACCTGCCGAATCTTCCCCTGAAGCTACCCCGCCATCTCAGCGGAGAAGCAGCGTGGCTTCCACCGAGCAGACTTAGCAGCTGGAGCCTGTCTTCACGGCTCCTGCTAGCTACCCCGTGGATACTATCACGGAGTCTCAACATTGCCACCTTATGACGCGATGGATGACATTGAAAGTCAAGGCGGCTGTTGGCTCTGTTATACCTAATGAACCTGGCGCAACCTACCACGGCCAGCCGATTCCAGAAAGATATGCTAGGGTGATGGTGGATCAAATAATGGACGGATTTGAGGACCTTCAGCTTGACCACCCTATGAGTGAAGGGGAGATTCGGCTGGGTTCTTCTCTGAAGACTCCATGCCTATGGCGGAAGGAGCTCATCAACCTTTCGAACTGGATGCCTCCGCCTCCTCCTCCTCCTCCGGCGAGTCAGGGCAATCCGCCTCCTCCTCCGCCTCCTCCTCCGGCGAGTGATCAGGGCACTCAGCCTCCTTCTCTGGCGCGTGGCGGCACTCCGCCTCCTTCTCCGCCTGCGCTAGCGCCCCCGAGCAGCCAGCCTCCTTCTCCGCCTCGTCAACAAGGGTGGATCAAGAGACCCGCCGCCGCTCCGGCTGCTCCAGCGCGTCGTAGTCCTTCTCCTCCGCCTCGTAAGAAAGGAAAGACAGCCGCTGCTGCTTCGTCTACTCCGGCGTCTAGCAGCACAGCCAGAGCCGGGAGGCAATACAAATACGGTCCTTCTCTCAAGACTCCAGAGAAGTTACCAAACGAGAGGACCGTGGAGGAAAACACGCAGATCGTGCAAGCCGAAGTGGAGAACTTCTTTGAAGGGGTGAAAGGAAAGAAACATCCACCTCCGGAGAAGCAGATAGATCCGGTAAAAGTGAAGCGTACTCTGTCTGCCCTGAAGAAACCGCCAAAGTCTCCGGCAAAGGCAACTATGAGTGCATTCTTACAAAGTCATTTGTGGAAGCGTCGCGGTCGGGAAGTACTATCAGCGGTCAACGACGAGCTGGGAAAAAAGTTGCCCAGCTCAGCAAACAAGCGAACCAATCGTTCCCCCCGCTCCAGGTGTCTAGCGATATCGTCGCTAATGTTCCGGGTGGGATGGCGCCCGGTTATAACAATCTTGAAGATTACATGCCCGACGATGTACATTATGATTTATTGGAGGTGGACGAACACAAATATGTGTACGGGAAGCCTCTCGTCAAAGATGAAAGATCTCTACCAACAATGATGTTCAGATTCCATGATTGGTACATGAAAACCTGCAGAAAGTCTGAGGGGATAAATATTTTGATGCTGAGAGTGAGAGAGGAGCATGACCTCGTTGGAATTGAACTGTTGAATGTTCCATTTGAGGAGTTCTTCGCGTTTTTCATCTAAAGGCCCTCGATAAATTAATGATCACTTGCTACTGCCTGTAAGTACAGTACTACTTCTGTCGTTAAGTCTCTATATATAGGTCACCTCTTTCATTGCATGTATTTTTAATTATCCTCACTATATTATGCAGATTGAAGATCGACGAATTGAAGAAACGACAAATCGGTGATATTGGGTTCATTAACACAAATCTCATAGATGCATATATGGTTAAATCTCAGGCCAAAGAAACCGAGGCCAAGCTGCTACAATCGTTTGTATTAAATCAAAACAAAGCTATAATACTCTTCCCTTACGAATTCAAGTGAGTGTTACTGTCTTGTGCATATTCGGTTTCCCTTATTAGTCAAGGTTATAGTAATGTAATTGATGAGTTATGCATGCGTGCGCAGGTTCCACTATATTCTCCTAGAGATTAAGCTTGAGCAGGGACTAGTAACCGTCTTAGACTCGAGACGAAAAGATCCCAAGGAGTATGCGGACATGACTGAAATTCTAGAGAAGTTAAATCGATCATTATCGCACCATATCGGCAACTTTGTTCATTTCCTGATACCGAGTAATTGTTTTCTTTGTCTGCTGGCAGGGTTTGGAAAAAATTCACCTCAAAAACTCCGGGACTGCCGAAGAAGCTGCAATTTAGACATCCGAAGGTAAGTACTATAGTAGCATGTTCTACGCATCTCCTAGTGATTCAAGAACTAGTTTCATCAATACCATTTAGCATGCTTGCTAATTATCAGTTTGATTGACCTTGATCTATTTCTTGTAAAGTGGTTGTGGCAGCAACAAGGGAATGATTATTGTGGATACTATATTTGCGAGTCCATCCGCCACACGACCTGTGAGCGGGGCTACTCTGACAAACAATATGAAGTGCGTAAATAATAATATTCACAATTTTATTTTATTACCATCATTTGTGTTCAGTTTCATTTATTCATATATATGTATTGACCACCTTCTTTAAATTAGATATTTCGGATGCGGGATGAACTCCTACCACCAGATTGTATGCGAGGAATTCAAGAGGAATTGGCGGCATTCTTTCTTGACCACGTGATCGCTAAAGACGGAGAATACAATGTGGACCCTAATCAGCTCGATTTTAATTAGGAGATTATATTGTAATTAAGAGATACTTATATTGTATATATGTAGCCTGTACGTAGCGTCGGATAGATATACGAGAACTTGCTGTTCGACCAATCTCTCAGAGAAGGAGAGGTGGTCGATATCACTTCTCTCTGTATGCATCATGACGATCTTCTGTTTCCTTCATTTGCTTACTAGCTAGCGTGTCTAGTCCTCTCTATACGTATAGTACATAGCGTCGACCAAGCACGGAGATAAGAGAGGACACTTCTCTCTATTAATTAGCTAGCTAACACAATATATGAAACACCTAAATTAACCCCCCAAAACCCCCAAACCCCCCCCCCCCTTCAAAAAAACAAAAACCCCAACACCTGAAATGCTGACGCGTGGATGCCTATTGCTCCCGGTTGGTGCCACCAACCGGGACCAAAGGGCCACCTGCCTGGGCTCGCTGCACCAGCCATGTGGAGGCCCATCTGTCCCGGTTTATGCAAGAACCGGGACTAAAGGTATAGGGCATTAGTACCAACATTTTAGTCCCGGTTCAAAAACCGGGACTAAGGGCCCTTACGAACCGGGACTATAGGTCCTTTTTCTACTAGTGTTCAAGAACATTGAGGATAACATGGTATTGAAGATCAAAGAGAGAGAGAGAAGAAGTCATTTAGCTACTAGCTATAGACCCGTAGGTCTGTGGTAAATTACTCACGCATCATCGGTTGGGCAGCAAGGTTGATGTAGAAGCCCTCCATGATCGATTCCCCCTCAGGCAGAGTATTGAAAAAGGCCTCCAGATGGGATCGCGGAAGAACAAAGACTTGCGGCAACAGAAAAAGTGTTTTGGGTGGCCCACTGTTGGTTTGGGAATATTTGTGAATTTATGGAGGCGGAATTACGTTAGGAGGTGCCACGAGGGGCCCACAAATTTAGGGGGTCCCTCCTGGTCTTCTCCAAACCTTCATGGGTCCCTTCTGGCCTTCTCCATACCTTCATGGGTCCCTTCTGGTCCAAAAGAAAATAATGCCAACATTTGTTTTCCATTTGGACTTCGTTTGATATTGATTTTCTGAAAAGCCATGTTTTTTTCCATATGGACTTCATTTGATATTGATTTTCTGAAAAGCCAAAAACAAGCAAAAAAAACATGAAATGGCAATGGATACTGAGTTAATAGGTTAGTCCTAAAAAATAATATAAAATTGCTTATAAAACATCTAAGATCGATACTATAATAGCATGGAACAATAAAAAATTATAGATACATTAGAGACGTATCAATTTATCATCACAGTATTATCCTCGAACTCCGGCTGTGGCAGCAAATACTCATGGTCTAACAGAAAATACTTGTTTGCACCATTCGAGTTGATAAGCATCTGAATGTGTGGTGCAAAGCCACAAGGTCTCTTCTGGTCTGTAGCAGTCCTCTTCACGGTTTTCACAATGAGATCCATTACCTTGAATTTCTGATGTTGGTTAATATGATGCAACATGTTGATAGAATGACCACGAATCATCTTCTCATCGCCTGACTTGGGCATCAATGTATGCCTCATGATGGTATTGGAGGTAGCAAGACCTGCAAATAAGTGATATATTGAGCCAAGCTTGTGAGAATCCTTGTACTTGTTGGGAATCTCTATATGCATGTTAGCCATGGAATTGTGGTCCATCTTAGGCTTGGCATATACATCTATGTCATCCTCATTTGCCTCAGGCACACCCAACAGAGTAGCCTACTCAAGTACACTAGACTGGTACCATACTCCCTTAGTCATCCAAACTATTCAACCATTGGGGTATGAGTGAGCTGTAGAATAAAATTACATGATCATCTCGTCATTCCGTGAAGTCAGCTTCTTCCCAATGAACTCGTCGAGACCAACAGTCCTAAAGTCCTCATGTATGTGGGAGGAGTGGTCCTCATACTTATCAATGTATTTCCAGTCCACCCACCTCATGTCAGTCACTTCAGACTTCTTGTTGAAAAGCACTGTCTCATAGAAGTCATGTGACTCCTTGGTGTAGAAGCGGTAGTCCACAACAGTCCTTCTCCTAATGGAATATGGGTCAGACTCTCTCCATTTCCTCGGACCTTTGTCTTTCCTCTCCTTCATGTTTTCTGCCACAGGATGTGTGTCATCGTGTTCTGGCAGTCTGGCTCTTAGCTTTCTCAGCACTGGGGCATCATCAATATCTTCCTGTCTCTCAGGCACTGGAGCCTTGTTCTTTTCTGTAGCTGAGATGTTTTCGGTAGTCTTCCCCTTAGGCTTGGGGGCAGTAGCAGACTTGGAAGTAGTAGCTTTCTTGGGCATGGTATCAGCCATGAGATTTTGTTGCTTACGAGGAGGTTGAGAAGCTTCAGGCTCATCTTCCCTTTCATCCGGATGCTTAAACATGGAAATAGGTCTTCCTTCAACATGAACAATCCTCTTCCTAATCCTCTTATTTCCGGCCACTTTGGCCATTGACTTGCCTGGAGCTAGCTTGGTGCTAGCAGGACTGCCATATTCCTTGGCTAGCACAACTTTCTTCTTCTTAGAAGTAACTTCCTCCATAATGAAGTTCTCATCATCATCATCTGAGTTTCTCTTCTTCCTTGTTCTAATGGCTACTGGAGGAAAACTAGGAGAACTCCCTTCTCCCTCATGGTAAGTCTCTTCTGCACTTGTCCCTACATCAAGATCCACACTGAATTCTCTGGACACATTCTAGCTATCACTGTTGTCTGACATACTGGCAGCAAAACCTGTGAATAGATTGGAGGAGGCAGAGTAGATGAGTATCACAAAATGCAGTCGGTTTTGGAAAAGTAACTGAGTTCAAACTTTAGTTTTAGGATTTCATGGAAAGCATATCAGAATTACCTATTTGATAATTTGGGTAGCATCGTAAGAAACAACAAAGACTTGGCCACACTATTTAGGTCTGACCGATGTGTGTCCCGGTCTCTCCGAAGTGCTAGGGTTCTACTGAAATTATAGAACCGATTTCGCCGATTAGTACAGCTTGAGGGTACCGAAACATACTGAGTGAAATGCCTAGAGGCCAAATCGATGACACTGGTCCTTTCAATTCGATCAGTCTGAGATGAATTCTGCGCAAACCTAACCCTAAAATTTTCACTCAAAACCAACCTAAGGAATTTTTTCCTGGATAAGAAGTTGCAAACAATAGCAAGATCTCAGGTACAATCTCTCGTTCATAGAATAAGATTGGGAAGCACTAGAAAGAACAAATCTCACCCTAACTTGGTGGAGATCCTCTATGGCGGTAATGGTGGAGAAGATTGCCATTGACTGTGACAGAATCCAGCAGCAAGGGCACGCTGGAGACGAAGGTGACGATCCAAACACTAGGGGTGACGGCGGCAATGGGGTGCGAGTGCGTGATGTTTGAAGAATTTTTCAGCATACGATCCACAAACAAATATATACCCGTGTGTTGTTCGTAGTGCCAATCGAAAGGAATCGGTCTCACCGAGATACATAACTGCTAGAGACAGACAGCAACGGTGAAGCCGAGTTTTTCAAATCGGTCTTAACGAGGGGAAAATAAGGATCAGTCTGAATGCAATCGGTAGGACCGAATTTGAATGAGTTGGTTAGACCAAAAAGCACTTAGAAGGTTTTGGAAGTCATCCCTAATCAGATCGATGGCTCCGAGTGCTCCCCACCCGAAGGGTCTGAAAAAGAGCTTGTTCAAATTTTGTGACAAGAAATAGATAGGTAGCTAGAGAAGGTGCTTAGCATTCTTGTACATCCAATTGGTCAAATAAAACCAAATCAAACAAACTACAATTGGATGTCCTCGAATTAGAAATATGCATAGCAACATGCTCACACAATAAGATAGCAAATAGAACATGTGTCAAACATGCACAACCAACATTAGAAACTATCAAGCAATGGGTGATGAAACAGTCATCTATATATTAGCATATTGACATAGGAGACAAATGAGAACATTTGATCATAGGTCATACTCATCGTTTAAGCCCAAGTGGGGTTGCCACTTTTACATAAAGCATTAATGTGTTTACACCATTAGAGTTGCTTTAACTCCAGTCTTAGAGTAAAGTGATACATCCATTTTGCATCATGTTTTCCTACAGATATTTATAAATTTTTTATGCATAATAATGCTTTATGGAGTAATTCTAATGCCTTTTCTCTTATAATATGCAAGGTTTACGCAAAGAGGGAGAATGCCAGCAGCTGGAATTCTGGACCTGAAAAAGCTATGTCAGAGATACATGTTCTGCACATCTCCAAATGAGCTGAAAATTTACGAACAATTATTTTGGAATATATAAAAAATACTAAAGCAAATAACTATAGGAGGGGGCACTTGTTGACCACAAGACACCAGTACGTGCCAGGCCCCCCAAGCATGCCCTGGTGGGTTGTGGCCAGCCCAGCCCACCTCTAGTGACCATCTTCAGGTACTTAAAGTCTTTTGACCTAGAAAAATAAGGAGAAGACTTTCGGGACGGAGCGCCACCGTCTCAAGGCGAAACTTGGGCAGGAGCACTTTTGCCCTCCGGCGGAGCGATTCCACCGGGGGAACTTCCCTCCCGAAGGGGGAAATCGAAGCCATCGTCATCACCAACAATCCTCTCATCTTTGGGAATCCAATCTTCGTCAACATCTTCAATAGCACCATCTCATCTCAAACCCTAGCTCATCTCTTGTGTTCAATCTTAGTACCGGAACCTCAGATTGGTACCTGTGGGTGAAAAGTAGTGTTGATTACATACTGTAGTTGATTAGTATATGGTTTATTTGGTGGAAAATTATATGTTTAGGTCCATTATGCTATTTAATACCCCTCTTATCTTGAGCATGAATATCATTTGTGAGTAGTTACTTTTGTTCTTGAGGTCACAGGAGAAGTCACGTTGCAGTAAGTGGGAGGTTTGTTCCAGTAAGAAAAGCACCGAAGCACCGGTCCACCCACATATCAACTTATCAAAGTAGCGAACGCAAATCGAACCAACATGATGAAAGTGAGTAGATGAAATTCCCGTGTACCCTCAAGAAAGGTTTGCCTATTATAAGAGACCGTTTTGGCCTGTCCTTTGCCACAAAAGGATTGGGCTACCTTGCTGCACTTTATTTACCATTATCGTAACTTGCTCGTTACAAATTATCTTGCTATCAAACTACTTGTTACCGACAATTTCAGTGCTTGCAGACATTACCTTGCCAAAAACCGCTTGTCATTTCCTTCTGCTCCACATTGGGTTCGACACTCTTACTTATCAAAAGGACTACGATTGATCCCCTATACTTGTGAATCATCGAGACTCTTTTCCAGCGCCGTTGCCGGGGAGTGAAGCGCTCTTGGTAAGTGGAAATCGGTAAGGAAAAAATATATTACGTGCTGAAATTTATTGTCACTTGTTACTATGGAAAACAATCCTTTGAGGGGTTTGTTCGGGGTATCTTCACCTCGACCGGAAGCACAATTATTTTCGCCTCAACCTACTGCACCTACTGAAAATATTGATTATGAAATTCCTTCGGGTATGATAGAACAACTGCTAACTAATCCTTATGCAAGAGATGGAACAGAACATCCTGATACGCATTGATATATAGATGAAATTTGTGGATTATTTAAGCTTGCAGGTTTACCCGGAGATGAAGTTAAGAAGAAGGTTTTCCCTTTATATTTGAAGGGAAAAGCATTGACATGGTATAGGCTATGCGATGATATTGGATATTGGAACTGGAATCGATTGAAATTGGAATTTCACCAAAAGTTTTACCCTATGCATCTAGTTTATCGTGATCGTAATTATATATATAATTTTTGGCCTCGTGAAGGAGAAAGTATCGTTGTAGCTTGGGGGAGGCTTAAGTCAATGTTATATTCATGCCCCAATCATGAGCTCTTGAGAGAAATTATTATTCATAATTTTTATGCTCGGCTTTCTCATAATGATCAATCCATGCTCGATACTTCTTGTACTGGTTCTTTTATGTTGAAGACTACTGAATTCAAGTGGGATCTTTTGCAAAGAATTAAATGCAACTCTGAAGAATGGGAACTCGACGAAGGTAAAGATTCAGGTATTACGCTTGAGTTTGATTGAGTTAAATCTTTTATGAATACTGATGCCTTTCACAAGTTTAGCACTAAATATGGACTTGACTCTGAGATAGTAGCCTCTCTCTGTGAATCATTTGCTACTCTGTTGATCTCCCTAAGGAGAAGTGGTTTAAATATCATCCACCTATTAAAGAACAAACTAACCGGTTATAGAAAAAGATGAAACTTTCATTTACAATGTTGATCCAGTTGTGCCTACTGCTTATATTGAAAACCCACCTTTCCCTGTTAGGATAAAGGAACATGCTAAGGTCTCAACAGTGGTTCACAAAAGTAATATTAAAGCACCTAAACCCCCAAAGGAAATTAAAGTAGAACCTAGTGCTGCTATGGTTAAACATCTCTTGGTGGAAAATATTGATGGGCATGTTATTTACTCCTGTGATGTAGTTGCTAGAATTGCCAAACCCGATGAAAAAGATAAATATAGACATGTGGTTGGCATGCATGTTGTCTCAGCTAAAATAGGAAATCATTGATATCATGGTTTATGTGATTTAGGTGCTAGCGTGAGTGCTATTCCTTTTACTTTATACCAAGAAATATGAATGATATAGCACCCGCTGAAATAGAAGACATAGAAGTTACTATTAAACCTGCTAATAGAGACACCATCACACCACTTGGGATAGTTAGAGATGTTGAAGTATTGTGTGCGAAAATAAAATACCCTACTGATTTTCTAGTTCTTGGTTCCCCACAAGATGACTTTTGTCCCATTATTTTTGGTAGACCTTTCTTGAACATTGTCAATGCTAAGATAGATTATGAAAAGGAAACTGTCAGTGTTGGCTTTGGTGATGTCTCTCATGAGTTTAATTTCATCAAGTTTCGTAGACAACTGTGCAATAAAGAATTATCCAATAAGGATGAAATAATTAGTCTTGCTTCTATTGCCATTCCTCCTACTAATCCACTAGAACAATATTTGCTAGACCATGAAAATGGTATGCACTTGCATGAAAGAAATGAAATAGATAAGATATTCTTTGAACAACAACCTCTCCTTAAACACAATTTGCCTATTGAAACTCTAGGAGGTCCTCCTCCACCTAAAGGTGACCCTGTGTTTGAATTAAAACAATTGCCTAACACTTTGAAGTATGCTTATCTTGATGAGAAAAAGATATATCATGTTATTATTAGTGCTAACCTTTCAAAACATGAAGAAGGAAGGTTATTAAAAATTCTGAGGAAGCACCGTGCTGCTATTGGATATAATCTTGATGATCTTAAGGGAATTATTCCACTCTATGTCAGCACAAGATCAATATGGAACCTGATGCTAAACGCGTTGTTGATCACCAACAACGATTGAATCCTAAGATGAAAGAAGTGGTAAGAAATGAAATATTAAAACTTCTGGAAGCAGGTATAATCTATCCCATAGCTGATAGTAGATGGGTAAGTTCTATCCATTGTGTCCCTAAGAAAGGAGGTATTACTGTTGTTCCCAATGATAAAAATGAACTTATCCACAAAGTATTGTTACTGGCTATAGAATTCTAATTGACTTTAGCCAATTGAATAAAGCTACTAGAAAAGATCATTACCCTGTGCCTTTTATTGATCAAATGCTAGAAAGATTATCTAAGCACACACCTTTTTTTTCTTGATAGATATTTTGGTTTCTCTCAAATACTTGTATCACAACCTAATCAAGAGAAAACCACCTTTACTTATCCTTTCGCAACTTATGCTTATACATGTTCCTCAGAATATGAGATTATGCAACTCCCGAATACCGGAGGAACACCTTGTGTGTTATCAAACGTCACAATGTAAATGGGTGATTATAAAGATGCTCTACAGGTGTCTCCGAAGGTGTTTGTTGGGTTGGCATAGATCAAGATTAGGATTTGTCACTCCGTGTTTTGAAGAGGTATCTCTGGGCCCTCTCGGTAATACTCATCACTATAAGCCTTGCAAGAAATGTGAATAATGAGTTAGTTGCGAGATGAAGTATTACAGAACGAGTAAAGAGACTTGCCAGTAACGAGATTGAACTAGGTATGATGATACCGACGATCGAATCTCGGGCAAGTAACATACCGATGACAAAGGGAACAACGTATGTTGTTATGTGGTTTGACCGATAAAGATCTTCGTAGAATATGTAGGAGCCAATATGAGCATCTATGTTCCGCTATTGGTTATTGACCTGAGATGTGTCTCGGTCATGTCTACATAGTTCTCGAACCTGCAGGGTCCGCACGCTTAACGTAAGATGACGATATGTATTATGAGTTATGTGTTTTTGATGACCGAAGTTTGTTCGGAGTCAGAGATGAGATCACGGACGTGACGAGGAGTCTCGAAATGATCGAGACATAAAGATTGATATATTGGACCATGTTATTCGGACACTGGAAGTGTTCCAGGAAGTTTCGGGTAAAATCGGAGTGTCGGAGGGGTTGCCGGAACCCCCCCGGGGGAACTAATGGGCCACCATATAAATGTATGAAAGCTCAACAAAAGAAACTAAAGTGGGTGTGCATCCAACTTGCTTGCTCACGAAGACCTAGGGCATTTTGAGGAAGCCCATCATTGGAATATACAAGCAAAGTTCTATAATGAAAAATTCCCACTAGTATATGAAAGTGAAAGCATAGGAGACTCTCTCTATGAAGAACATGGTGCTACTTTGAAGCACAAGTGTGGTAAAAGGATAGTAACATTGCCCCTTCTCTCTTTTTCTCTCATTTTTTATTTTCTTTTTTTTTATTTTTTTGGTGGGCTTATTTGGCCTCTTATTTTTTTTATTTGGGCTTCTTTGGCCTCTTTTATTTTTCATAAAGTCTGGAGTCTCATCCCGACTTGTGGGGGAATCATAGTCTCCATCATCCTTTCCTCACTGGGGCAATGCTCAAATAATGATGATCATTGCACTTTTATTTACTTATAACTCAATATTACAACTTGATATCTAGAACAAATATATGACTCTATATGAATGCCTCCGGCGGTGTACCGGGATATGCAATGAACCAAGAGTGACATGTATAAAAAATTATGGAGGCGGCCTTGCCACAAATATGATGTCAACTACATGATCATGCAAAGAGCAATATGATAATGATGGGGCGTGTCATAATAAACGGAATGGTGGAAAGTTGCATGGAAATATATCTCGGAATGGCTATGGAAATGCCATAATAGGTAGGTATGGTGGCTGTTTTGAGGAAGGTAAATAATGGGTGCAAGATACCGGCGAAAGTTGCGCGGCATAATAAAGGCTAGCAATGTGGAAGGGTGAGAGTGTGTTTAACCCATGGACTCACATTAGTCATAAAGAACTCATATACTTATTGCAAAAGTCTACTTGCCCTCGAAGCAAAGTACTACTAAGCATGCTCCTAGGGGAAGGGTTGGTAGGAGTTAACCATCGCGCGATCCCGACCTCCACACATAAGGAATACAATTAAAAGAGCACCCCATGCAACAAATTTGTTACACAACTTTTTCCATACATGCATGCTACGGGAATCACAAACCTTGACACCAATGTCCTTACTAAACACAACCATCTACTAGAACCTCCCACATATTATCATCTCTATATTGCAAAACTATTGCAAGGAATCAAACATATCATATTCAGTGATCTACAAGTTTTATGTAGGATTTTATGACTGACGTGAATGACCAATTCCTGTCATCTCTCTAAATAGATATAAGTGAAGCAAGAGAGTTTAATTCTTTCTGCAAAAGATATGCCCACGCTCTAACAAATATAAGTGAAGCAAAAGTGCATTCTACAAATGGCGGTTTTCTATGTGAAGAGAAACGGGCAATCCAAACTTCAAATGATATAAGTGAAGCACATGAAGCATTCTATAAAGCCATACTCAAAAGATTTAAGTGAAGTGCAATGATCATTCTATAAATCAACCATGGACTATCTCATACCAGCATGGTGCATAAAAGAAAAGTAAAAACTAAATGCAAAAGACGCTCCAAGATTTGCACATATCGCATGAACAAAACGAATCCGAAAACATACCGATACTTGTTGAAGAAAGAGGGGATGCCTTCCGGGGCATCCCCAAGCTTAGACGCTTGAGTATCCTTGAATATTTACTTGGGGTGACTTGGGCATCCCCAAGCTTGAGCTCTTGCCTCTCTTCCTTTTCCTCATATCGAGACCTCCTCGATGAAACACTTCATCCACACAAAACTTCAACAGAAAACTCGGTAAGATCCGTTAGTATAATAAAGCAAATCACTACTCTAAGTACTGTTGCAAACCAATCAATATTTTTTTTCATTGTGTCTACTGTAATATAGCTTTTCCATGGCTTAATCCACTGATATAAATTGATAGTTTCATCAAAACAAGTAAACTATGCATCAAAAACAGAATCTGTCAAAAACAGAACAGCCTGTAGCAATCTGAACATTCACCATACTTATGGTGCCCACAAACTTCTACCAAAATTAGGAAAAATAAAAAATTTATACAGCAAGACAGTACAAAAAGAATCAGAACCGTTTGACATTCCAGTAAAAAATGTAAAATCGCGCACTAGAGCCAAAGTTTCTGCCCTGCACCGTACAAACCAACAAGCATTGTAAACATCCTAAAGGCAAACCTTGGCACATTATTTTTATAATACAATGGAATTTTACAAGGGGGTAATTATTTTTGATGAAAAGTTTCTGTAATTATGATTCACAAAGTTTCCGTGAGCATGAACAAATTCAAGGAGCTCTCCCACTTCAACAATGCTTGTCTTTCTCACTTTCACTTTCCTTTTTGAAAAGTTTTGGGTTCCCCTCTTTATTTTTTTATTTTTAAACTTTATAAAAGCACTCAACAGAAATAAATGACTCTCTAAAACTTCCGGGTTGTCTCCCTGGCAGTGCTTTCTTTAAAGCCATTAAGTTAGGCATATAGTGCTCAAGTGATGAATCCACCCGGATCCCAAGGTATATCAAAGCCAATTTTAATTAACAATGATTTGTAATTTAGTAGTGAGAACAAAGTAACATATGTCATGCAACAACGAAGTCTAACTCTCTTACTATGCATCGGCATGTCATAAAAGAACAATTCATGCACACATAGTAAAGGCCAATACATAGTATAAACGGTTTCTTGCAATTCTATCGTGTTGGAAACATAGAGAGGTGGAGATATAGTTCCTCTCTCATAATAATTGCAAGTAGGAGCAGCAAGCACATGCATATTATATCTATCAAAATCATCATGTGCAACGGTAAAATGCAACCCATCAAAATAATCCTTAATAAGCACAAACTCCTCCAATATAGTGTAGTTTGGAGAATTCAAAAAGATAATAGGACTATCATGCATGGGTGTAATAGAAACAATTTCATGTTTAACATAAGGAACTATAGCAAGTTCATCTCCATAAGCATAATTCAAATTGGCATCTTGTCCACAAGCATAGCAAGCATCATCAAAAAGGGATATTTCAAGAGAATCAACGGGATCGTAACAATCATCATATCAACCATCCTTCGGTAAGCATGAAGGGGAATTAAACAATGTATGAGTTGAAGAGTTACTCTCATTAGAAGGTGGGCACGGGTAGCTAATCCGCTCTTCCTCCTTTTGTTCTTCGCTCTCCTCATCATCTTTTTCATCCAATGAGCTCACAGTTTCATCAATTTCTTCTTCCATAGACTCCTGCAAAATATTAGTCTCTTCTTGGACAGCGGAAAATTCCTCAATATATGGTTTAACATAGGCATTAGAAGCATAATTATCATAACAATATTCAAATATGGCAAAAAATTTAGATTTGTAAAGAGTGACATCATACTTTTCAATCAAAGAAGCAATTTCATAAGCACCCTTAAAAGCAACAAATTCTTCAATTTGTTGAACATCATAGTAATTATAAACACCCTTAGCATATGAAGATACGATTCCATTATCACTAAACTCACATTGGTAGGGAAGGTGTTTCTTAGGGGTTTTAGAACAACAAGTAAAATCATATATTTCACATAAATTCCAAGCATAGCATTGCAAACGATGAATTTGATCCAGTAAAAGTTTCCCTTTTTCAGATATACGGTGTCGCACATAACAAGCATGCTCATCTAAATATTTGCCCTCAACTAAGCTATTTCGGGTTTCAGCACGAGCACAAAGGGATCGAAGATGATCCAAGTAAAAAGCTTCAGGAGTGTGATAGATTTTGAGTGGTTCTTCAACCATTGGTGTAGTAGGTACAACTATTTTTTTGATATTTTGCGTTTCCTACCCATAACTAAAGATAGAAAACAACTCAGAACAACAAATAAAATTTACTTAGTGATAAAGCAAACAAGCACACACGAGAATATTCACCCCACGCTATGACTCCCCGGCAACGGCGCCAGAAAAAGGTCTTGATAACCCACAAGTGTAGGGGATAATTGTAGCCTCTTTCGATAAGTAAGAGTGTCGAACCCAATGAGGACCTAAAGGTAGAACAAATATTCTCTCAAGTCCTATCTGCCACTGATACGACTCTACCCACGCTTAGTGTTCGCTTTTACCTAGAACAAGTATGAAACTAGAAGTACTTTGTAGGTGTTGTTGGATAAGTTTGCAAGATAATAAAGAGCACGTCAATATAAACTAGGGGCTGTTTAGATAAAGAAACAATAAAGTAAATATAACGAGTGTGGAAAAGTGGTGGTAGGAGTTGTGAAATTGTCCCTAAGCAATTGACTACTTTACTAGACCGATAGCAAGTTTTATGTGGGAGAGGCATAAGCTAACATACTTTCTCTTCTTGGATCATATGCACTTATGATTGGAACTCTAGCAAGCATCCGCGACTACTAAAGATCATTAAGGTAAAACCCAACCATAGCATTAAAGCATCAAGTCCCCTTTATCCCATACGCCACAACCCCCTTACTCGGGTTTATGCTTATGTCACTCAAGCAACCCACTATAAGCGAATCATGAACATATTGCAACACCCTACAGCGGGAATCCCTCACTCTTGTGCGATACGGAGGGCACAATAGGACAGCAACATAACCACAAGCAAATTAAACCAATCATAGTAATTCATCAATCACTGGTAGGACAACAAAAATCTACTCAGACATCATGGGATGGCAACACATCATTGGATAATAATATGAAGCATAAAGCACCATGTTCAAGTAGAGGGTACAGCGGGTTGCGGGAGAGTGGACCGCTGAATATAGATGGGGGAAGGTGATGGAGATGTTGGTGAAGATGGCAGAGGTGTTGGTGTAGATCGCGGTGATGATGATGGCCTTCGGCGGCGTTCTAGTGCCACCAGAAGCAAGGGGGAGAGAGCCCCCCTTCTTCTTCCTTGACCTTCTCCCTAGATGGGAGAAGGGTTTCCCCTCTGGTCCTTGGCTCCCATGGCGTGGGAGGGGCGAGAGCCCCTCCGAGATTGGATCTGTCTCGCTGTTTCTGCATTCCTAGATTCTGCCCTTTCATCGTTTCTTTTATATCCGGAGATCCGTAACTCCAACTGGGTTGAAACCTTCGCCCAGATTTTTCACCAAAAATTAGCTTTCTTGCGGAAAAAGAAGAGCGTCAACCGCCTTACGGGCAGTGGCGGAGCCATGGCCCCCCTTATTTTTTGCATCCATTGAAGAACAAGCTACATCATGAGCCTAATTAGTGTTTAAACTACAAATTAGCCCCTCCTTCCGTATTAACTTGGTTCCTTTTGACTAATGGCCCCCTCTTGAATTATTCTCAAGCTCCGCCACTGCTTACGGGGTGCCCATGAGGGTTAGGGGGGCGCCCCCTTGCCTCGTGGCCCCCTCGGGCACTGTCTCGCGTTGATTTTTCTTCCCAAAAATCATAAATATTCCAAAAATAATCTCCATCCGTTTTACCCCGTTTGGACTCTGTTTGATATTGGGTTTCTGTGAAACATAAAACATGCGACAAACAGGAACTGGCACTGGGCACTGGATCAATATGTTAGTCCCAAAAATAGTATAAAAAGTTGCCAAAAGTATATGAAAGTTGAATAATATTGGCATGGAACAATCAAAAATTATAGATACGACGGAGACGTATCAATCTCCTAGATAGATCTTGCGTGATCGTAGGATTTTTTTGAAATTACAACAAAATACACTCTACACATGCAGGTCTAAGAGTTGAGCTGCGGAAAGTAAAGACTTTGCATATGAACATAAAGGAGGGATCAAAGAAATCAAACGCAATGAAGACACTATAAGTTTTGGCGTGGTTTCAATAGGTGGTGCTATCATACGTCCATGTTGATGTAGACTTCAACCCACGGAGAGTAACGGTTGCACGAGTCCACGGATGGCTCCACTCACGAAGAAGCAACCTTGTTTATTCCACCATGGCTTACGTCCACAAAGGACTAGCCTCACTCGGATAGATCTTCACGAAGTAGGCGATCTCCTTGCCCCTTACGAAATCCTTGGTTCAACTCCACAATGTTGGAGGCTCTCAAGTGATACCTAACCAATCTAGGAGACACCACTCTCCAAAAAGGTATTAGATGGTGTTGTTGATGATGAACTCCTTGCTCTTGTGCTTCAAATGATAGTCTCCCCAACACTCAACCACTCTCCCACAGATTTGGCTTTGGTGGAAGAGGGGATTGAATGGAAAGCAAGTTGGGGAAGGTTAGATATCAAGGTTCAAATGATAGAACTGGAATATCTTAGTCTCAACACATGACACATGAGTAGGTGTTTCTCTCTCAGAGAATGAGTAGTAGTGGTGGTGGTGGTTCGTTCTGATGGCTCTCTCTTGAGAGTAAGTGGTGGTGGTGGGGTATAAATAGGCAGCACCAAAAATCCAACCGTTACAAGTCTTTGACCCTACTCGGTGACACCGACATGAAAATCTCGGTCAGACGGAATAGTGCAATAGACTTGACCGTTAGGCTTTTTGGTGAGACCGAACAGAATGACTCAGTGTGACTGAAGTGCAATGGCTAGGGCAAGAACTCATTTCAGAAATTCCGATCGGTTCATCTCGGTGGTTCCAATATGAAGTGACTTCATCATGAAAACTTGGTCAGGACATCTCGGTGAGACCGAGATCCATTTTGGCTGTACCAAAACGTTAGGGTTGGCATGTGGCAATGTATGGGGTAATCTTGGTGGGTCCGGATGGGAACTTTTCGGTGGGACCGAGATGGACTTTTAGGGTTTTGGATGAAAGTGAAATGGAGAAGTGTTTGAGGATTTTGGAGCAATACCACTAAGCACTTGAGCAATTCAGTCATGGTCAAAACCTCTTCCCCTTTTAATAGTATTGGTTTTTCTATGGACTCGGTGTGATCTTGGGTCACTTAACCAAAAATGTAGAGTCCCGAGGTTTTGCGAATCTTTGTGCTTAGCATTTTGAGCGGTCCACAATCACTAGTCCTTGCCATGCCAATCATTGATCTTCTCTGAAAACTATTATCAATAAGCATTAAATAGATGACTTATATGTTGTTATTAGTTACCAAAACCATCCGGAGATTAGTTGCACTTTCACATTGGCATAATTATCGGCTAAAGTTGTGCCTAAAACATTTCGAACAAGTAGACCGGAAGACCATCTGGCCCAGGCGCCGAACTAGCCTTCATCTCAGCAATCGCCCGACCAACCTCCTCTGACAAGAATGGGAGAGTTAGTCCCGCATTCTCATCAGCTGAAACCCTAGCCTCTACTGGCCAACAGAACGGAGCTCCCATGGAGGCAATGGTATCAGTTGACCCCAATGTAGTGGTTGGGCTGACACCATAGGAATTATTTTCTAGCTTCATCCCTGCTGGCCAACAGTCTTCGGCCAAAGAATGGAACAGTAAGTTCTGCATTCTCATCAGCTGAAACTCTGGCCTCTGCTAGCCAACAGTCTTCAGTCCTAAGCTGATGACAATAATTGTGGGTGGGGTTGGGGGGGAGTGGTCTGAGCCAATCCACATAACTGCCCTAAGGGCACAAAGTGGGAATCAACTTCCCACTTGGATGAAATGTTGTGAGTAGCAAATAAACATCAGAAAGGCCAAAAATCAGACGTTAGATTTTTAAACATGGCAAATTAAACATTTTGCGTGGCAAATTATATTGGCGTGAGGATGACAATTTTAGTTTGCAAGCACGATAATTTTTTGGTAAAAAAAATGAACTGAGGTGGATTTGTCATGCTCGATCCTCGGCGAATACAACTATCATAAAAAACATTTGATTTGCAATAACTAAAAAATGACATTTGCCGGATATCCCGGTCGATAAACATTGCGCTTATTTGTAAAAGAAAAGGTTCTGCCAGTTTGGTCTACACGTGCAGAGGCAAACCTTCTCTATCGGCCCTGATATTGTGTGTAAAGGCGTCGATCTGATTTGCCACCCACGAAAGGGGCCGAGGGCAAGCTTTTGTGGTGCCGCCGATGTGTATGGCAGTTCCTTCTCCCTTGGTGCCTCACCATCCATCTTCGGCATGCTTTCGTGGCCCGTTGCGAGACGTGTGTATATAGTCGCGTCCAGTAAATGGGACGGAAAGTTGTGGTGCCTGATGAAAGCTACGCTAGGGTGGTCTCGTTTGCTGCTATATTTTCTTTCCTTGTTGATGATGGAAAACGCCATTGCTGCCTCTGTCTTCCGAATATATATACCGTTCTTTCTCTTAACACAGTACAGACGCAAGCGCTCATATACGCGCGCATACGCTCATCCCTATGAACGCGCACATGCACACTCTATCCCTATGAGCACCTCCGCAAGACTGAGCTGGTATATCATCTTGAAATTTACGAAGTCACCTAGGCACTTCGTCGTCGATGGGAACGTCTCCTTTCACTGAATGCACATCGTGAGCTGGAGATACCACAGTCCCTCTAACCATCCAACCACAGGTTGGTTCGCCACATATATACTGTTCATGCGTACGAATAATAACCATACAAACAAAAGGCGTCTGTTGCTTGTTGTGCCTTTGTTTTCTTTGATTGATAGTAAAAGCTGTGCCTGCATTATAATCAAGACCGGTGGAACTTTTTACAGGATGCACGGGACCATAAAAACATGTGGACGATGGACTTGCTGTGCATGTGGCGTTGGTGCCCGCGAATCAACAATCCTCGGATGGTGCCGCCGGGATCTTGAATCGTCAAACCTGCCATTATTATTTCGTTGAACCTCGCCCGTTATATACTCCCTCCGTTCGGAATTACTTGTCATGGAAATGGATGTATCTAGACATTTTTTAGTTCTAAATACATCCATTTACGCGACAAGTAATTCGGAACGGAGGGAGTATCATCAGTCGATCACGACATGCATAGGGTGGTGTGGACGATGAAGGATTGAACGGTGATACCCAGTTTCCCATGGATGGCATGATCTGCTTTGCTGCGTCGTGCATAAATCATCTAGATCCCATCGTGTGTGTAGCGGCGTTGGGGGAGCAAACGGGTGGGGGGTTTTCTGCGGGCAGTCGTCGTCCCACGTCGCGCGCTGGGGCATACGTGGGATTTTTATTTTTATTTTTCATTTTCAGTGTGTGCTTTTTAGTTTTCTTTGATTAGTTTTTCTAGATTTTATTGTAAAAAAAATCATTTTTTTTCACATGAAGCACAGCATGTGAAAAAGCATAGTTGTGCTTGCCGAAAGTTAAAAAAAGGCACCGTTCTGCTTCGCCGTGGCGTACAAATGTGCCTCCCACAACTGTGCTTTCACGTGGAGCCTGTAAAGTGAAAAGCACGATTGTGCTTCACAGTGAAGCACAAATGTGCTTGTGCGTCCTGAAAACTGAAAAAGCACAACTATGCTACTCAATTTTTTCTTACAAAAAAGTATGGTTGTGCTTCCGGTTTTTAGTTTGGTTTTTTTTCAGGCTTTTAGTTATTTTGTTCTCGGTATCTACTTTTTTTTAGGTTTCCATGCTTATTTCTAGAATAAAATAAATAAATTCTAGTATATGATTTTTTTAGGTTTTTCATGCTTTTTTGTAGAACAAAAAATATAAATTTGTCCAAACCTATCAACATGGAATTTAATTTCAAAGATCTCACATGCAGTGCGCCATTTATTACCATGAGGGGAGCTGGGGAGTTACCTCTCAAGGGGGTACTCTCCAATTAGTGATCTCGACGACATGCATCAGCCCCATCATGGTACACAAAAAAAAAAAAATTGGAGATCATGGTACACGATCTAGGACGTGGTGGGACTATCTTCTTGAAATGGATTTTTTAAGCCCATCGATGAGGGAATACCCCACCCGGTAAGTTTTCGATGACATAAGATCCACCTGAATTCCCAGGCAGGCTCAGATGCTGAACGCTAACGCCCAATCAACACTGGCAATAGATGGCGACGACCAAGTCGAACGGGTTCTTGTTGGGGATCTTCATCACTCCGGTTGCTTGTCAGTCCAGATATTCATCACACAGTCTGTGAGCAGTCGGCTCTTCCAGTAGACCAAAGACCGGGAGCACTTAAGGCCTCGTACAATGCTAGGTGCTTAGAGGGGTGCTTAGAAAATAAATCGGACTTTTCTGAAGCACCGGTGCCCATTTCTACAGTAGAGACGCCTAATTAAACGTCTACCTTGTACAAATAAGCACCGGTGCTTAATGAAAGCTTGGTTTATTTCTTCAAGCACATTACATTGTACAAGGCCTAAGGAGGCGTTACACATGGGTATTCAACTACGCATTTAAGCCCGGGAGTTACCAGCCGTATCCACTCGTGCTTAGATACGTCAGTTACCACCTTGTAATGACTACAAACAGCCGGCTACCCCGGAGTGGAAAATGGTATTTAGAGCGGTAATTCAAAACGGTGCCCAGGCTCATCTACTCCCGGTGAACAGTAAATTCAAAAAAATAGTGAAAATAATTCAATAAAATCTTATTTTTTTACACATGGAAGTTGACAGAATCTTCAAGGTGCTTGCCAAATTTCGAAGTGTGAAGACATTAGTGGAGCTCGTGGCAAAAACAACAAAATCCGATCTACACAGTGCACTTTTTGAAAGTTTTCTTGACATGCAAAACAAAATTATTTTTACAATGAACTCCTCAAATCTCCAAACACCTCGAAATTTGACGCGCACCTAGAAGATTCTCTCAACTTTCATGTGTACAAATTTTAGATTTTTATATTTTCTTTTTGCTATTTTTTGAATTTACTGTTCATCTGCGGGTATAGCTGAGCCTGGATGCTGAAATGCCGCACCCTATTTAGAGTTCTTTTGATACATATAACGCACATGCCATCGCTAGTTTCTAAGTTGGCCGACTCATGTACTGTTTTCTTCATTGGTTTTGGAATCGTCTTGTTTTTGTTTTTATTTTTAAAAAATAATGACCATTTTTTTGTAAATATTTTTTTCCAAATTCATGAACAAACTTCTAAAATCCATGAATATTTCTAATTATGTAAACTTAAAAAAAACTTGCGAGCATTTTTTGATTTCCTTTCAAATTCATGAATTATTTTTTAATTTGGAAAATTTAATAAAACTCACAAAATTTTTCATATTCATGAAAAATAAATAAATTCATAACTATTTGTCAAATTTATGAACATTTTATCCAAAGAGCGAACAAACAACATGTTTTTCCTTATACCAACAGTTCAGGGAATGAACAAGTTCAGAACATCTAACTGGGCCGGCCCAGATATGTCTGTCAGGCGCCGTCTCAACTCAACACAAGTCTCGCCCGCTTATGAGCCTATGGACTAGAGATCCAAATAAATGGGAAATGTCATTAGATTTAAACAATATAGGGTTTTTCATACCGGGGGAGCAACCGGCCGGTCCTCTATCCATCGTATCGTTTCGGTCGCTTGCATCACTGGTTTCATTTACTTAATTTAACTTTGGGTCCCCTCAAGAAAAATATGTTTTCCTTTTTTTTCTTTTTTTTCTGATTTCTTTAGTTTTATTTGTTTCTTTATCGTCTTTTTCTGGTTTCCATGCTTCTCTTTGTTTATTCACCTGTTTTCTTTGTTTCTTTATCAGTTTCAGTTGCTTTCTTCTTTTTCTTTCGTATTTCTTTACTATTCGTTTCTTTCTTGGTTTCCATTCGGTTTTTTTCTTTTTGACTTAGTGTCCCTATTTTCTTCTTGGGTTTCTCTGTTTGTGTCCTGGTTTTCTTTGTTTTTCTTTCTTGATTTCACTTTTTTTTGCACTGATTTTCTTTTGTTATATTTCTTTCTTATTCCTTTCTCTTCCTTTGTTTTTGCCTTGTTTTTTTATTTTCTTGGTTTACATCAATTCCTCCTGTTTCTTTTTTTGTTTCTTCTAGTTTCTGAATACATATTCAAAGAAATTCATATACATCCAAAAAATATTTATATACACCTTTAATACTTTTGAAATACATGATAATCATTTTTCTGAATTCTTTCTTATTTCTACCTTTTTCCATACACATTGTACATTTTTGTATTTTTCTAATACTTTTTTATTATAGGTTTAACATTTTCAAATACAAGTATAACATTTTTTTAATACATGGTCAGCATTTTTTATATGCGCATTTTTAATCATATCTCAAATGATTGATTTAAATTTTTCAAAATAAATGATTAATATTATTTTGGTAAAATTTCCAACCCAACCATATTTTTGTATGTATTTTTCCATATACAATTGTTTGTAAATATTTTCTCAATACACATTTGACATTTTTCAAATGCTTGGTTCTCATTTTTCAAGTTTTTAATGTAAACTTTTTTTCTAATATATATATATAATATTTTGAGAATAAGTAGAAGTAAAAGTAAATAAAGCATCAAACGTCAAAAAAAAGGAACAAAAAACGAGGCTGTGGCCTCCCCTGCGTCTAGGATGGCCTATCTGGCACTCGCCTAAACCGGAGGGTTCCCTACAAGTCGCTACAAGCGAGTAATAGGACCTACCAATATAGTTGCCAGCCCAGTAGCAAAACTGTCCTTTCTTTGAATTTCTGGTTGTTTGTTCTTCTTTTTATTTATTTTTATATTTTTGATATTTTGGAAAAACATTCTTAATATAGCCATTGAAAACATGAAATTACTGTAATTTTCTTAAAAATCACGAATATTAAAAAAAGTTCACACAGTGTAGAAGAATTTTAGCATAAATATAAAAAATCTTGATAACATTCTTGACATTTAAAATGTAGAAAAAATATTTAAAATATAACTAATAAATATTCAAAAAGATTCGGATTTATATATTTCAAAACTAATATCATGTATCTGAAAAATGATGAATGTGCATAAACAATGATCCAAATATATACGAAAAATGTACAAAGTGTATGAAAATAAGTTTTAAACAAATCTTATACAATTCAAAGGTATTAATCATGTATTTGAATAAATTTAGCAGTGTGTATAATAATTTTTCTTGCTGTATACAAAAAAATGTACAATGTGTATGGAAAAAACGTAGATATGAAAATAGAAGTTTTCAAAATCTTAATCATGTATTTGTGAAATGTAAAACATATATATGAATAATGCTCCTGTTGTATACAAAAAATGTACAATGTGTATGGAAAGAGTAGACATAAATAAATGTTTAAAAAATGTCAATTATTTATTTGAAATTATTAAGTATGCACATAAAAAAATTCCTAATTTATAGACAAAAATGTATAATAATTATGGAAAGTGTACAAGCAAAAACATATATTTTGGGAAAACTGTTTATCATGAATTTAATAAAAAGTTCATATAGTTTTATAAAACATTTATTATCATAAAAATAATATTCATCGTGTATTTAAAAAATGTTAACCATTCATTGAAAGAAGTCTTCAAAACATGTATTAAAGTACATCATGTATTTGGCAAATGTTCAACGTGTATTGAAAAAATGTTTCATGTGCACACCAAAAGTATATTGTGTACTGGAAAGAAAAAGTGAACATGCGTTGAACAAAATGGAAACCGATGAAAATCAACAAAAAATAAATACATAATCCTAATAGAAACCACAAAATTAAATGAAAACTGAGGGAAACCGATGAATGAAAGATGGAAACAATGAAACCAAGAAGGAAACAAGGAAAACAAAGAAAACCGAGAAAAGATATAAAGAAATACGAAGATAGAAAGAAAGAAAAGCAAAAGAGACATGAAAACCGAGAAAGAAACAAGAAAATAAACAAATAGAATAGGACCAATAAAGCCAATGAAGAAACGAAGAAAAGCTGACAAGAAAACAAAGAAAAAGGAAAGCCAAAGGAAACCATGAAGAAATTGAGAAAACGAAAAGAAAAATAAAAAACTAGACAAAACTAACAAACGGTAGCGATCGAGCAAACGAGAAAACCAATGAACGAGACAGTTTTGAGGATATATTTTTTTAATAGAAGCAATGGCACTATAGTATGGGATGGATGAAGTACCAATTTACATACATGCTGCGTTAATTTCTGTGAACTAGCAATCGCACTATAGTATGGGACGGACGAAGATACATGTTTGGGCTTTTCTTTCTTTTTTTGTTTTCTTTAGTTTTATTTGTTTCTTTCTCGGGTTTTTCGATTTGTATTGTTTTTTAACTGGTTTTCTTTTTTTCTTTATCGGTTTCACTTATTTTCTTCGTTTTCTTTCCTTTTTTTCCTTTTTTTTCTTTCTTTGTTTTTACTATTTTATTCTTTCTTTTCATACTTTCTTCAACAAATTTTTTGGTTCCTTTGTTCCTTTCTTGATTTCACAGTTTTTCATACTTTTGCACTGTTTTCATACTTTCTCAGTTTTCTTTGATTCCTCTTGTTTCTTGTTTTCTTATTCTAGGTTCTTAGTTCTCTATGCACACATTTAACATTTTTTAAATACATTATTAACATTTTTCATATCTTATTTTTTATGTCTACCTTTTTCATACACATTGTACATTTTTTTCATGTATCAAATATGCTTTTTAATAAAGGTTTAACCTTTTTAAATACAAGTTTAATATTTTATAATACATGGTGAGCATTTTTTCTATGCACACTTTATATATTTTTTTCAAATTCTTGATTAATATTTGCAAATCAAAGAATAATGTTTTTTCTAAATACATTGTCAAGACTTTTTCTATATATTTTAAACATTTTTCAAATCCTTGATTATCATATTTCACATACATGATTAACTTTTTTGCAAATGCTTTATTAACATTTTAAAAATACCTGTTCAACATTATTTCAAATGCTTGATTAATATTATTTTTAACACGTAATAAATCTTCCAAACACATTGTATTTTTGGTATGCATTTTTTCATATACATGTTTCTTCAAATATTTTCTCTATACACATTTAATATTTTTCATACGCTTGGTTATCATTTTTCAAATGTTTTATGTAGACCGTTTTTTGTAATATATATATTTAGAATATTTGAAGTATAAAAAAGTAAAAAATAATAAAGCAAAAACGTCAAATAAACAGAAAAAGACGAGGCTGTGGCCTCCCTTACGGCTAAGAGGCTAATTGGTTTGATGCCAACATTTGGCATTGCCAATACTTGGCAAGCCAACAATTGGCAATTTCACAAGTTGCCAAAAATTGGCAACTTTTTGTGAGGTTGGCAAGTAAAATTGTTCACCAACCAAACACTAGCCAATATTTGGCATTTACCAAATGTTGGCATGCCAACTTTTGGCATCAAACCAATCATGCTCTAAGACGGCCTATCTGGCGCTTGCCTAAACCCTAAACGAGAAATATGGGCACCCGTTTCATAAAATTCGCCTATGCCTCGCTTGGTACGAGGCGGAAGGCAGCTTCATGTCAAGGACGCATATAGTCACCGGCCTAGTAGCAAAACAGTGTTTCTTTTAATTTCCATTGGTTTGTTCTTATTTTTTTCTTTTCTTTTTAAATTTGTTTATATTTTCGAAAACTATTATAAATATAGATATTCCAAAACTTGAAGTTACTGAAATTTTCTTAAAAATCATGAATTTGAAAAAAGGTTAACACATTGTAAAAGAATTGTTAGCGTAATATTTTTAAAATATTGATAACATTCTTCACATTTGAAATCTTGAACACATGTTAAAAATATAATTGATAGGTATTCAAAAAAATCAAACACATATATATTTCACAATTGATATCATATATATGAAAATTGGTACATAAACAAATGTCCATATATATACGATAAATGTACAATGTGTATGAAAATAAGTTGACAAATAATATATTTAACAAGTATTAATCATGTATTTCAATTTTTTTAATTTGTATATAATGAATTTTCTTGATATCAACAAAACATGTAGAATGTGTATGGAAAAATCTAGATATGAAAATGTTTTTTATCAAAAAAATTAATCATGTATTTGCAATGTTAAACGTGTATATAAAAATAAATGTTCCTGTTGTATACAAAATATGTACAATTTGTAGGGAAAGTGTAGGCATAAAAAATTATGTTTAAAAAATGTTAATTATCTATTTGAAAATGTTAAATGCATATATGAAAAATGATCCTGATTTATAGGAAAATGTACAATGGTTATGGAAAAAGTACAAACATAAACATATATTTGAGAAAATTTTAATCATGTATTTATAAAGTGTTTTGCGTAGTTTTAGAAAGTGTTTATTACCATAAAAATAGTATTTAAAGTGTATCTGAAAAATGTCAACCATTTATTGAATGAAGTGTTCAAAACATGTATTAAGAAGAAAATGTACGTCATGTATTTGGCAAATGTTCAACGTGTATCAAACAAATGTTTCACATGCACACTAAAAATATATTGCGTACTGGAAAGAAAAAGTGAACATGTGTTGAACAAAAAGAAAACAGACGAAAATAAAAAAAGAAACAAAGAAAAAACACAGAATCCTAACAGAAACGAAAAAACCAAAAAAGAAAAGAAAATGAAAACTGAAGAGAACCAATGAAAAAAGATGGAAACAATGAAACCGAGAATGAAATAAAGAAAAACAAAGAAAACTGAGAAAAGAAATAAAGAAAAACAAAGAAGAAAAGACAAGCAGAAGAAACAGGAAAACTGAGAAAGAAACAAGAAAAACAAAGAAAAAAGAAATAAATAGAAAAAACCAATAAAAACGTGAAGAAATGAAGAAAACCGGTCAAAAAAACAAAGAAAAACAGAAAGCTGAATAAAACCATGAAGAAATTAAGAAAATGGAAAGAAAAAACAAAATAAAACTGGACCAAACCAACAAACGGTAGCGATCGAACAAACAAGAATGCCAATGAACGAAAAAAACTACCAAATCAGGCCGGTCGTGATTCGACGGGAGAGTAAAAACGATCGACGCAAGAGATCCTTCCATCTGTTTATCAAAAAAAAATCCTCCCATCTCACTATAAGCAAGATAACGCGATATGGTTCTCGTGGTCTCATACGACATATATTTGCACCCCAAAAAATGATATATGTTTGCTATTGTACACATATACAAATTTCTATATAATATTTGTTCATAGTTTTGAAGATTGAATTATTTTAATAGAAGCAGTGGAACTATAGTATGGGATGGATGAAGTGCAAATTTAGATACACGCCGCATTAATTTCAGTGAAGGAAACAACATCAACATCAAGTCAAGCCATTCTGTACTTACACAACAAAACAATTGTCAATCACCATAAAATAAAACCCAACAGCTAGTTACACAAGCACTATACACCTGCACTCTACTCTCAAAAACAATTAAAAGTTACAATCAACTATGCACGCAACCATCTCACACGTGTTGGTTAACTTGGCCTTCGCCACGATTAGACAAACCACACCCGCTGCCCCCGCTCTCTACATCAACATATATATAGCAGCAACTTCGACCGGATCAGTATCAGGATCTGCCACCGCCATTGGCTAAGATCTCCCATCGTCAGCAAACAACCCGGAAGCAGGTAATGCTGTGCATAAATAACCTGAAACAATTACAAGCTATCTCTTCCGGGAGTTAACGTCTTGTCTTTCGGGGGTACGACGTCGCTGTTTGGTGTTGTGAGGAGGTGATCTAGATCACCGATGTCGCTGTCGATGATCGATGTGTCCGACTCCAAATCATCATCTGAAGCAATAGCATGGTGTCAGTTGCAAAGCAAAAGCCTCGCCATATAGTAAATACTTGATCCATTCACAGCACATGGTCTAACACTCTAACCATTAGTTTTTTTAGAAAAGAACACTCTAACCATTCGTACCAGTAGAAAATAAGGTACTACTATAAGACAGGAGACTGCACCAGCTGTTGCACTGTTGTACCTTAAACTATCTTATGCTCAGATGGCAGTCACGATTCAACACATACTGTGAGCAGCAAAAGTGAACCATACAAGATATTTAGTTATTCGGATGAAGCAGTGGTGCTCGACTTCAGGGATTTTGGCTAGTCAAATGTATGTTCACAACTGGCTGTCGCACACACTCCAATTTTAATAGCACAACTTCACAAATGTTCACAGAAATTCAAGCAGATAGAACATCTCAGGCTTCAGGTTGCACATTACTTAAAACCTCAAATGTCCACACTATTTCAACTTGGTAGAAAGGGGTATAAATAATTACATAATATCCTGATAATTCTAGCTTGGTTCACAATCACCATTCCATTGTAAGACAACTAGAAGTGTAACATCATACATTGAAATGGTCGGTTACAGTCAATAAACACAACCATGCGCAAGGACTGGAAACAACATCAAAGTAGCTAAGCAGTGTCAAAATGGATCTGTACAGTAAAGTAAACGACCACGCCAAAATGTTTCCGCACAAAGCAGCGTTTGAGTGTGTACAAAACATGTAGAGAGAGGGAGGTTAGGAAAATTTACCGGAAAATTCAAGGTGTGCAGTTTCATCTCTGACCGCTGAAACCTTGATGTTTTCAGGCAGGACACAGTTGCAGACGGAACCTGGTGCCACAAATGTAAAGTCAGAAACAGCTCAGAATCCACATAGTCCAGGAGCAATAGATTGTGAAATTGTTAAGATATATCCGAACCTAATCTGGCAAGTCGATTCACCCATCCAGGAGTTGGCTTCCCGGTCAAACGCTTACAGACGTCAGCTGTGAAATGGTTACAGTTCTTGACAATCAAGTGATAGGTGTCCCCATGATAATCCTCTGCCAGATCCTCTAGGAAAGTGCGGACTTCAGCCCGGGACATATTGGTGGTGCCCATACACACGGAGCGCCTGAAGATAAAACCAGGACAGCTTTTCGGTTCCACTTGAAACACTCCGCTGGTCGCGTATTCATGGGCTCCATACCCAAACTCCATACCATGCACTGCAGAAAAAGTTTATTGGAATGGTCAGTCTCGGATGTCGAGCTTATAGGTAACTGCATGAAACTCGTATGCACAAGACCTCGTGACACACTTGACACAGATTTAAACTGATCCAGAAAACTGAGGCACTAAAAAATATGGCGAGCAGGCAGAGCATATCAAAGTTGTGATACCAAGAAGAGTTCGAAAGGGCTTGGTGTGGAGCGGCTGAGCTCAAGAGGACCAAAATGTGATGGACCGAAGTAAATGTGTCAGAAATTAGTGCGTGGGACGAGAAATGTCCGAATGGGTTGATCCAGGAGCAACAAATGGCGCGTCAAAAGAAGCGAAGTGGCGCCACGCAAGTCGAAGCAGCTGACAAACCTGGGTTTATAGGGGGGGACAGTGTTCCGGTGCAATTAGGCTGTGGGGGTTAACTATATATATATACCGAAAAGATAGGTTAGGTGGGAGGAGAAATGCCCCAACACAGATAGGGTGTTAAATACTAGATGTATCTCCTCCCATTTGGAAAGCAATTCGTGGCGGTTTGATTGCGCAGCCCAGCTTGTGTCATGCCATTGGGTACACTAGAATGTTTGACATTATTAGGGAACGCTCTGTATCGACCGAGTGTTAATGGCTGAGGAACAAAAAGAAACTCACATGTTTGAGCCAGGAAACACATATGTGTGCAAATCAATTGTACTACCATAATTGGGCATGTAAGGCTGGCAGTTCTGGGGGGCACGGGCACGGTACCATGATTGAGTTGAGTTAAGAAGGGCACGGCAGCAGGAAAATTAAAGGAAGCTGCATGAACTGAACTGAAGTGAATGGATGTACCAACCGTAAAGGAAATAAAAGAGCTTAAATAATCTGAAATGGTTGGATCCTCTTAGGAAGACGGGCGTGTGCAAAGCAAATTGTACTAGCATGATTGGGCATGTAAGGAAGGCAGGCAGTGTACTACTACGTATCATAATTGGGGTAAGCAAGCAGAAGCAGAAGCAGAGCACGGTAGCAAGAGAATTAAAGGAAGCTGCCTGAAGTGAATGGATGTACCAACAGGAAAGGAAGTAAAAGAGCTTATAAATCTTAAAAGAAAATTAAATGGATGGATGTCCCAGGTAGCATAATTGGGGCAAGCAAGCAGAAGCAGAAGCAGAGGCACAGCACGGTAGCAAGAAAATTGAAGTGAATGTATGGATGGATGTACCAACAGGACAGGAAATAAGAGAAGTTAATACTAAATCTTAAATGGTTGGATCCTCGCCTTAAATATACTACTTGTCTGAGTTACAGCAAGTATAATTAGTACTACCTCCGTCTCGGTGTCTAAGTCATTCGCGTAGTTCTAACTATCTAAATATGTATTATATGTGACAAAATATATATATTTAGAAACTACATCCGTGTAGAAATCTAGTGATATATTTTTCGTGACATATAACACATATTTAATTCCTCAAATCAATGACCTAGAACTACGCAAATGACTTAAGTATACACCTAGAAGGAGGGAGTACTACTCCTAGTATTATTTCTTGTGTTATGGGTGGTGTTTTATTGGCGGAGAAGAGAAGGGAAATAAAGAGGTAGGGTAGAGGAGGAGGAGGAGGAGTAGGTACCTTGGACGGCGGAGTGGAAGATGCCGAGGCCGAACCAGTAGAGGTAGTTGTTGATGGGGGAGATGTCGTAGATGTTGAGGTAGACCGCGTAGGTAGCAGGAGCAGGCGCCGGCGCCGGAGCAGCAGCCGGAGGAGGAGCAACCGGAGCAACCGAGGGAGGAGGAGGATCCGAAGTCGGCGGCGGGGCGGCGGCGGTGCTGAAGCTGAACGCCGGCAGCACCCGCATGCGCATCTTCTTCCGCCCCCGCTACCGGACACGAAGCAGCAGGAGGCAGAAGCTCAACCACAACAAGAGCAGAGCAGCTTCGTCTTCATGCGCGCGCGCGCGCACGACACGGATCTGAGTCGTATCCCGCTGGCTCCAGTCCAGTGGGATTCGATTCGACTCGATTTTGGATTGGATTGGATTGGATTGGAGCTCCCCTCCCCAATTGAGGAGGCGAAGCGAGAGGAGATTGGGGAAATTTTTGGGGAAGAGCGGGGAGGGCAAATTGGGGAAGAAGAAGAGAGATGGTGCGATGCGGGTTGGATTTTTATCTGGTTGTATTGATGGATGGTTGTATTGATTGATTGATTGATTGGGATAGAAAGAAAGCAGAAAGCAGAAAGCAGCCGCAGCTGTTGCTTGCCCGCTGGCTGTCTTCTGCTACCGCTAGTCTTTTCTTTTTTTCTGGTTGTGCTCTGGCACCAGCGACTTGCCGTCGACTCACTCAGATACTACTACCTTCTTCTTCTTCTTGTAGGTCCTTCAACTTGTCTTGTATGTGATGGTTTGGTCCTCAAACCTACAAAAGTAGATTATTTGGTCCTCCAACTTGTCCTCAAGGTGCATATTTGGTCCTGGCCCAATCAGCAACAGCCAAGTGGAGCCAGCTGGACTGAGCCGGTCAGCTTCGCACCTTTTGCATTTAGCCCCTGCCGTTTAACGGAATTAACTTGCGGGACACCACATGGCGCCAATGCCCGGCACCGCGGCGAGCTTGGCCGGCACGGTGCCGGAGAGGCGGTTGTGGTCTACCGCGAGGAACGACAGCCTGGGCATCGCCGCAATGGACTCCGGGATGGTGCCCGCGAGGCGCACGTTGGACAGATCGTGTCCCCGGCCAGGGAGCGCTACCCCGCCGGCGAACGCCTGTCTTCCAACCTCGTCGTATCCTTCTTCTCCCACCAGGCCTCCCCAGCCATGGCAGCTACAGGGCTGAACGCGTACGCGCGGCCATATAGCCGCCGCTCCACCCGCGCCCACCTCACTCCGCTAAAGCCCCATCCTTCCATGATGCTGGGGTACCACGGCCACGCCGGCTACCCGCCGCCTTCCCCGTTCGCCGCCAATTACTCCCGCGCCACCTTCCCCGAGCACCACTACCCCGGGGCCCTCCCGCCGCGGCCTTTCTTCCGTGAGCACGTCGCCGCGCCGCGTCACGACCGTCGCCCGCGCAGGGTCATGTTCGATCCTGAGAAGATGTACGCGCAGGGGATGCACAGCTTCAACTACAAGCATAAGGGGCGAGCGGCCGCGGCCGGGAAGGGCAAGGGAGGACCCGTGACTCGCCCTCTGTTGCCGGCGGCACCGCCGTGCGGGCCGCGGGGGCAGCGGGCCAGGGGCAGGAGAAAGGTGTACGTGTCGGCCGCGCGCGCCGGAGGTCGCCGTCGCCGTCGCTCACGAGGCGGAGGGCGTGGCCGGTGCCCCCGCCGGCCTGGGCCTGGCACGGCCGCAGCCGCACGACCGTGTAAGCGACCAGCTAGCCCAGCCACGCTACGCCTTCCCGGTTCTCCACCGTTGTACTGTTCAGTTCGTGCCTGCGTTTTAGTTGATGGATCTTTCGCCTTTTTGGCGTGCGCCGTCGCAGGCGCGCCTCGATGATGAAGCTGCTCGACGACCCCTGCGCCCGCGTGAACAGGCGGCACGGTCCCGGAGCGGTGGCCGCCGCGTCCGATATCCTCAACCTGCCCATGGATTTCAGGTGATTCATCTCATGCTTGCTCTTCTCTCACGGGTTGACAGGGTGATTTCTCTTGCCTGCATTTATGCTTGTGCGGTAGTGGAACAGATTCTTATCAAGTATAGTAGCATCAAATGGACGAAGCCAACGTTAATCCTGTAAGTCAGAAAAATAAGAAGCGTACTTTCAATAAGTTCCTCTTCTTTTGGCGAGACACAGTTTCACAAAGTACGTACGTACCGACTTGTTTTGTGTGCTTTGCTGTTCTTTATTATTATTAGTCAGGTATAATGATCTTTCCGTCTTGCAAAAATAAATGAGTGAGTCTATGTCACATCTACATGTGAGATAATACCTCGCATCTAAATGACATCGTCCTCTAAAAATCTGTCCCACCTCGTTTGACAAACAAAAAATTCGGCTTGTTTATTTGTCGATCTCCCACCTGGCCTGTTGTTTGTCTATCGTCAACACTCGCCCACCCATCCCGACTACCCCCACCTGGTGGGCCTTGTAAGTTGGGCTTTTGTATTGTCTGTTTGTTTGTCTCAAAATTTGCTCACGGGCCTGGCCCTTGTTTGTTATTAGTAGAAAAAGACCTTGCTTGCTTGTAAAAGAAGTTGACTGCAGTTGACTGCAGAAGCTTGATTCTGGTATGTAGAGAAACAACACAGCAGTTGACTGCCGTCAGTGTGTAGCAAGAGGGAATTTGTTTTGATTTCTCCAGGAAACAACAAACTATGGGCGCAGTTGCGAGACGAGAGTGGACTCGCATTTGGGGCAACAACAAACTATGATTCCAATTGCGAGTCGAGGATAGACTTGCAATTAAGACAACTACAAAACAACGAGCCCAGTGCGAGTCAAGGATCGACTTGCAACTAGGATGAAACAAACTACGGACCCAATTGTGAGTCAAGGGTGGACCTGCCACCGGGATGAAAAACTAAACAAAGGCCAAGTTGCGAGTCAAGAGTGAACTTGCAACTAGGTTTAAACAAACTACGAGTCTAGTTGTGAGTCGATGCTATACTTGCAATTGGGACAACTACACAAAACTATGATATGAGTTGCGAGTCGAGGGTGGACTTGCAACTGAGATAACTACACAAAACTACGATACAAGTTGTGAGTTGCGAGGGTGGACTTGCAACTGATACAACTACGAAACTACGAGCCTAGTTGCGAGTTTAGGGTGGACTTGTGATCGGGATGAAAAACAAACCGCATGCCTAGTTGTGAGTCAAGGATAGGTTTGCAACTGGAATGAAACAAATTACGGGCCTAAATGCCAGTCAAGAGTGAATTTATAATTGGGACAACTACACAAAACTAAAAAAGAAAAGAGGAAATAAAAATAAAAAAAGCAAAATAAAAACTGAACCATAGCTCAACGGAAGAGAGTGAGAGCAACGAGTCATGTTACTCTATAAAAAAATTGAACCCGCACCCACCACATAGTGTGAGAAAAGTTCCTGCCCCGCAAACTGAAAATTGACACAACCCCAACAATAAATGCGAGTCGCGAAACGCCTCCAACGTGCGACGTCACATAACCGGAGAACAATGGATGGAAGCCGTGAAATGGGTCGACAACGTGACGAAGATCAAAGCATTGCATGAAAATTTCAGCAACAAAAGATTGTACATTTGAAAATTTAGAAGAGCCGACATTGCTAATCTCGTCCCGATGAGTCACAGTCTATGGAGGATCGTACACTCACACTTACGCAAACATGGAAGACAATGAGAAAAACGACCAGCAATACGACACGAAAAACCGGCCTGACAACGCAAACACCAACACGACCCAAGGTACATGCATGTGAACAAAACATTTTTGCACGAAACATACATGTTTGATCAAGTGGTGAACAACTTAGTTGTAAAATCATCTAGATGTAAATTAGCAAATGCAAAAGAAAAAATATATGAAAATAACGATATTTAAAATAAAAGTAAAAAACAAAAACAAACAAAAAATACGCGTGGCATTTTCATATTTTTTCTTCAATTTTCACCTCTTGGGGTAAGATAACAAATAAGAAAAAAATTAAAATAGAAAAAATGCAACTAATAGTGTGATGCAGGGTGTGTTTGCACGAATTACAGCCCATGCATGCAGCTACATATACGTGCAACATCGGTCACATCCCCAAAACGATGTGAAAAGAAAAAAATAGACGTTCAATGAAGTCCCATGGACCGATACGTGAAACAAGCTAGTACAGGTGCAGTCCGCGCAAGAACAACAATGAGAAAAAAAAATGCACTATGCTGAGAGAAGAGAACAAATCTTAAAGGGCTTTCATCCTATGATGATAGAATTAGATATGAGGTAACTACGGTATTTCACATCTAGCAAAAGACAACAACAAGCGACATAGCCTGCCTCTTCCACTTCTACACCGCAAACCAGATAAAAAGTGGGCCACAAGTGCGCAAGAAAAAACAAAAGTCCAACAAAAAAACAGACATGGGTCAACAAAAAGTGGACAGAACAGAACAAGAGACACAGAAATACATTAGCCGATGATGCGAGATCAAGAATTTGCGTGAAAATTACACCAATATGATCCCAACAGAAAACAACTTAGCATAACTTCAAAAAAAAAACAACTTAGCAAGAGGCCCTTAACAAAAGCCTTGATTATTCTCCCAGTTCTTATTAGTACAACGGTCATGCAACCAACAAAGAAAAAAAGCCCAAAGAGTCACATCACATGCAGCAGACATGGGCTATCTTCCCAAAAGAAAAAGAAAAAGCAGACATGGGCTAAGGCCCTCACGCATGACACGAACAGGCAACAGGAACACAACGTGCAACCGACAAACACGGCAAGCGCGGCCTGGGGATAGCAGGCAGCGACGAGAGATCAAGACGTTTACACGATTTTTTCAGCAATTAGATCGTGTGGTGGAGAACTTAGATGTGAAATAGCAAACCTGAAAATAAATATGGCAGAATATCAACCATACCGTATGTGCAAAAACTGCAAACTGTGCAACTACCAACTAAAAATATGTGCAGCCTTTTAGTATATCTGTAAAAACTAAACAAATCTAAGACAAGTAATTCGGAACGGAGGGAGTAGTAGTACTATCTCCAACAAAGCCCCTGGAAGAAGACAAACAACCAAAGCAAGCGAGGGAAACAAACAGCCAATGAAAGCATGCATAACTTTAGTTTGGTCTTCCAGCCTGAATGAATCGGAGTTAAAACGGTCACGATCTTCTTCTGTTTTGCAACGGGCAAATTAAAGGGAAGCAGGCAGCGTTGCAACAACAAGGGGCGCGGGCGGCACTACGCTCTACACGGCCGCGGCAAGGCGTACATGCAGGTAACGAACGTGCACGCACGCACAAGCCTCCTCCGTGCCGTCGATGCATGCATGCATTCATGCGGTTTGTTCTCTCACACTGTGAGCCGTTGGTCTTTGCAGGCAAAGGCTGAGCCGCTCCACCTTCGCGTGCTACACCGATGAGTACCTCCCGGTTGTCTTCTCGCCGCCACGCGACGGTGCCGCCGACCCGCCCCCGGCCGAGCCTAGGCACCTCGGTCGACGTGTCCCTCCGTGCGTCCCTGCCGTCGAGCCGATGAAGCCGGCGAGCAGCCGGCATGGGTGCATCGAGGCGAGGCTATAGCGAGCTAGCTAGCCACTCCAGCAGAGGTGCCCCGCGGGTTAATTCCGATAAACGACAGGGGGCTAAATGCAAAAAATGCAGCGCTGACCGGCTCGGCCCAGCTAGCTCCACTTGGCCGCTGCTGATTGGGCCAGGACTAAATATGCACCTTGAGAACAAGTTGGAGGACCAAATAATTTACTTTTGCAAGTTTGAGGACCAAACTATCACATACAAGACAAGTTGAAGGACCTGTCGTGCTATTACCTCTTCTTCTTTTTTTTGAGCTGCTCACTGAGATACTCCTACTACTACCACCACCAACCGTCCGCGGAAGTGGGGACACGGATACACGAGACAGCCATCCAATGTTGCCCGCATACATTCATCCAGTCTCCCTCATTTCTCTTTTAAAGCCCGCACATTGAAATAGCCGCGTACATTCAGTTCAGACGTTTAAATAGCAGCATACTTTAAAATAGCCGCATGCATGCCGCACGAGTTCAAATTTTAAAAAAGTCAATATATTACGTTCCAGCATTGTTGTTGTCGTCCCCTTTTAACCGTCCATTGACGCTCGATCGTATCTTCCTTCTGCTGCTTGTAAGTTGATCGATGCCGAATTTGTTGACGCATTTGAATAAACTCTTCAAATGTTCCTGGATTCTGTTCCGGAAGCTCGATATATAGGATCGCCCATGTTCTCGAAATTCTAGAGCTGCGGTTGCATCCTCACCATCATCCTCGACGGTCATGTTGTGCAGAACAACGGCAAAAAAACGGGCATGCAGAACTCCAAATTCCCTATCGGCATCCTTTCTAGTCGCTTCTTGTCTTTGGGCAAAGTGATACTTTTTTCTGGCCAATTGGGTTAGATATTATGCTGACAAAGGTAGCCCGCGGAGGATAGTGGCCCATGTTTTACTCATGTCCGGTCATAGTATAATGGCAAGGATGAACTTTTCCTTCGGCCAGCCTCACAAACAAACGGTGATCGCTGCAGCACATTGATGTCATTGTGAGATTCAGGCATGCCGACGTGCCAAATCAAAAAATCATATGATGCAACTGCTTCAAGAATGATGGTGGGCTTCTTAACATGACCCTGATATTGCCCTTGTAAAGCCTTCGGGCAGTTCTTCCCTTTCCAATGCATGCAATCAAGAGATCCAAGCAAACCTGGCCACCCTCTTATTACTTCTGAGATTGTCAAGAGCCTCTCGGTGTCTGCCACAGTTGGTTCTCTCAGGTACTAAGGTCCAAACACCTCGACCACGGTAGTTGCAAACCTGAACATGGCATATCTGCATGTGCTCTCAGACATCCATAGGTACTCGTCCCACAAATCAGTGGTTGTGACATATGCAAGCATCGGGGGTGCGGCCGCGCACTTCTAGTAACCAGAGAAGCCAACCGTTCCCATGGTGTCCTTCTTCAAGACGAAGTAGTCATCGTAGGACTGGACGCCATGGTATAAACAATCGAAGGTTGCCTTGCGCATCCGAAAACACCGGCGAAGATGGTCAACGAAGAGTGCATCCGTGGCAAAGTATTCGGCCATCAGTGTCAAATGGTCGTGCACCCTATTGCGGTTGAGCACTCCATGGCCCTTGATCGGGCCCTTGAAATTGAGAACATGCTCCTCCACACGCTTCGCGTCTTCAAGGACTTCCTACATCATTGTCGTCTCATCCTTGTAGTCCTCCTCGTATATGTACTCCAAATCGGAATCCATTGCTAGTAAGAAGAAGGGAAAACTTTTTTTTAGCTCCGCCAATTCATCGAACAGTTGTCGAGCATGGTGAGTATAGCAGTAGCGGATGGCACCTGGTGAGGCGGTCAGAGGACATGGGTTGAACGGCGATGGAGGAGAAGTGGAGTGAAGCCCGACTAGAACGCTGGAGGTGACAAAGATGTAGTGTTCTGGCAAGGGCGTGGCGTGGTGGCAGGGGTGGTGGAGCGGCGGCAAAGATAAGAGAGAAAGAAAAAAGTAGAGAAAATTGGGAGGATGAAGGCGCGGGGATCGGGAAGAGTTTTGGGTGGGTCGGGCGTGTCGGAGTCATACGTGTGTGCTGTCTGAACTCCCGCAAAGCCTCTCACGTTTGTCTTGCGTTTATTAAAAAAAGTACGTCCGGACCACTGGACGGACAAATACGAGCCCACATTGGACGGCAAACCACGTCCGGATTGCACGGTCCGGATGTATGCAGGCAGTTTGAGGGTCCGTCTTAAAGATGCCCTTACCTGATTGTGCTTGTTGCTAACTGTTTGTTTCTCGTCCTAATTTACGTCAACCACCACACTAATAGATTATTACAATTTACAAGACATGCCTACCAGCAGCAAGTATCAAAGTGATTTATTATTATTATTATTATGTGCCATCGTCATCGCTCCTTCCTCACTGGACTGGAACAAGGTACCTTGATGTACTATAAAAGTCATCGCGCTAAGGCCTCAAAGAATAGGCACGCAAGAACACCAACTTAGAAGGATCTGACCCATGGACACACAGACGACTAGATCCAAGCAAATCCACTGAGACAAATATTGGACGAATTCCACGTGCTCCATCAGAAACACGCCTTCACACGTCATGTGATGATGCTAGACGTATCACCAGGACCGTCCTAGACAAAGAGAACCTTATTTCATATTCAGATATCTGTCCTGATCTCCGTCAACCACCTGTACTTTTTTCATTATTCCAGAAACCACCGGTACTAGTACAAGCAGAAACCACCAGTACTAGTACTGCTAATACTCCCTCCGTCCGGAAATATTTGTCATCAAAATGAATAAAAGAGGATGTATCTAGATGTATTTTAGTTCTAGATGCATCCTTTTTTGTCCATTTTGATGACAAGTATTTTTGGACGGAGGGAGTACTAAACAATTCTAGTATTAGTTCTTCTACAGACATGCGTGCCAGTAGCAACCAGTAGTACCAACCTGGTTGTGCTTGCTAACCGTCTGTGCCGTCCTAATTTGCGTCAACCACACCTCTAGTACATTACTACCCCCTCTCCCTCTGTTAAGAAATATAAGAGCGTCCGTATCACTATGAACGCTTTTATATTTATGAACGAAGGGACACCTGGTGAGGCGGTCAGAGAACATGGGTTGAACGGCGATGGAGGAGAAGTGGGGTGAAGCCTGACTGGAACGCTGGAGGTGACAAAGACGTAGTGTTCTGGCAAGGGCGTGGCGTGGTAGCAGGGGTGGTGGAGCGGCGGCAAAGATAAGAGAGAAAGAAAAAAGTAGAGAAAATTGGGAGGATGAAGGCGCGGGGACCGGGAAGAGTTTTGGGTGGGCCGGGCGTGTCAGAGTCATACGTGTGTGCTGTCTGAACTCCCGCAAAGCCTCTCACGTTTGTCTTGGGTTATCGAGAAAAGTACGTCCGGACTGCTGGACGGACAAATACGAGCCCACATTGGACGGCAAACGACGTCCGGATTGCACGATCCGGATGTATGCAGGTGGTTTGAGGGTCCGTCTTAAAGATGCCCTTATCTGATTGTGCTTGTTGCTAACCGTTTGTTTCCCGTCCTAATTTACGTCAACCACCTCTAATAGATTATTACAATTTACAAGACATGCCTACCAGTAGCAAGTATCAAAGTGATTTATTATTATTATTATGTGTCGCCGTTATCACTCCTTCCTCACTGGAACAAGGTACCTTGATGTACTATGGAAGCCGTCGCGCTAAGGCCTCAAGAAACACGCCTTCACACGTTTTGTGATGAGGCTGGTTCTAATGATAGTATCATAGTTAGTATCATGCATGCCAACTAGGCAATTTTGTTGAGGTGTCATAGAATTAAATGAAGAAAGAGAGGGATGAGTATCATATCATGATACCGTATCATAACAAATGATATACTACTATGTGTCATGCATGACAATAAATAAAGTACTACATGATACTACTATATAATACTATGCATTAGGGAGGTGATATCATACACTAGTAGCATATACATGATACTAGTATCTGATACTTCCCATTACAACCAGTCTGATGCTAGACGTATCACTAGGACCGGCCTAGACAGAGAGAATCTTACTTCGTATTCAGAGATCTATCCTGATCTGTGTCAACCACCTGTACTTTTTTCATTATGACAGAAACCACCAGTACTAGTACTGCTAGTACAAAACAATTCTAGTATTAGTTCTTCTACAGAAATGCGTGCCAGTAGCAACCAGTAGTACCAACCTGGTTGTGCTTGCTAACCGTTTGTTCCAGTCCTAATTTGCGTCAACCACGCCTCTAGTACATTACTATCCCCTCTCCCTCTGTTAAAAAATATAAGAGCGTCTGTATCACTATGAACGCTTTTATATTTATGAACAGAGGGACACCAAGATGATTTATTATTATTATTATTACTACCACTCCTATTATTATTATTATTATTATTATTATTATTATTGTTGTTGTTGTTGTTGTTGTTGTTGTTGTTGTTGTTGCAAGAAAAACTTTCAATCTACCCATCATCTGTCATGGCAGCACGGCATAAAGAATATCGACAGCGCGTTTTGCAATATTCGGTAAGGCGAATGAGAGTTTAGTGTGGGGAGTTGTATTCAGATTAGACATGGGATGAGTCGTTTTATTTCTCAATCCCCTGTTTGGCACATGATAGGGATTATGTGTGATAATTTAAGGAGAATTTGCATTCCCTTGTGTTGGTTCATGGTAATTGACGAGGGACTAGACCAGAGAAGTGAACATAGGTTATGATGAAGGGTTAAGATTGACTAAATAAAACAATTCCCTCCCAGCTCTCATCACCTCCCTTGTTAATAAAACGGTGGGAGCTGGAGTCTTAAGTCTCGTGTCTATTCATTTATAATAAATTCCCAATACCCCTAACCAAACAACAATAGATTTGAAGTCTCGTACGCCTTTAATTTCCATTCCCTGACTCTAATTACCCCGACCAAACACCTTGCAAAAGTAACAAAAGTTACATCCACCTAGCAACGACTACATATCCCTAACCAAACAATGACTAAAGCGCGCCACTGTCAATGCCCCTCCCCCACCGCACCCAAGCAAACCTTGTTTTAAAGGACCAGAACACCACCCGTCGCTCGTCGATGAAGACAAATAGGTCCAAAGGATTCCAATCCGCAGACACGCAAGCGAGCAAAAGAAGACATGATCCAAGCAAATCCAATGAGGTAAGACACCTATCAAATCTGCGAGATCCGCCCGAGACACACCTTCACACGCCCCCCACGCCCCGTCAAGGCGAGGGCTAGGCGAGAAGAATGCTATTCTATATTCGAATACGGATCTGTCCTAATATGTGTGAACCACCTGTACTTTTTTTCCCTTTGCCAGGAACCACCTGTACTATGACTACTCACTACTAAACTAATCTAGTACGACTATTACTTCTTCTTCAGACATGCGTGCCAGTAGCAACCAGAAAAGTGCTTTATTATTATTATTTTATTATTATTGCTGTTATTGTTATTGTTGTGCTGCGGTGGTTGGTACGGAAAGGCTTTTCAATCAAGAGAAAAAGAGTAGAAAAGCATAATGGGGAGGGAGGGAGAGTGACAGCCTAACCTAAGCTAATGGATATATTAGTGGTACCAAGTATCAACTGCTGCTGCTGGCTAATTCAGTTGAAAGAAAAGGGTGGGTATCACACAGACATGCAGAAAGACAGACCGCATGGCGACATATGCTACCCATCACAGGCTACACGACGTCCAGGACTGATGCCAACACCACGCAACCAACAACGCTCCACTACACCGTCGCTCTACACACTTTCTCTCCTCTCCTCTCATCTCCTCGGAGGAACTCCACCTCCCTGTCCCGCCGTCTCAGGCGATGGGACAGGGCGGCGGCATGGTATCAAATAGGGTCGGCGGTTCATCGTTGGGGCGATGCACCGACGTGGCAGTCCTTCTTAGTAGTCGGCAGGGTGTTCTCTCCGAGGACGACGGTGCTCATTCTTCCCTACATGTCTGTCTTTACAATGTTAGGGACTACGGTCCCCCTAATACTTGTCCTTGCTCCGTACTCCCTCCGTTCTGAAATACTTCATATGTGAACTAATATAAGATCATCTGTAAAGTAACATGAGGTTTTTTTAGAGAGTACATGAGGCTTTAGGTTTGACCCAAGTAAAACTTTTTTAAGGTTGGTCATGTATACATACAGTGCAAGATCAAATACATATACTATGAAGATGCAGTATATTTTATCATGGGACTAATGAAAATAATTCCATGTTTGTAGATGTTGGTGCATCTTTTAATATACTCCGCCAAACTTAAATACTTGGAACAATTCAAGCATTTTGGAACTAGGAGTATATTATACAGATATTTAGGGCAAACAAGAGAGAAAACTCAAGTGCACACCATCCACGGAGCTTTGCATTAACTTGACTATATATCTGGATGGAAAATTCTTCCAGCACAAAACGAGTGCTGCTGCTAATTCATCGATGTAATTAATTAATTATTGCGAATAAATTCACCAGGTTTTATTTATCACAGATCAACGCTTGAAAGTACAGTACGGCACAGCACTAAACACACACAGCAACACAACAATGGGCAGCCGAATGAATCGACCAATCACACGGTGTAATGCTGGTTGTTGATGTTGTCCAGGTCGAGCCCCTTGAGTATGGCGGCGTTCTCCACCTTGCCCTTGAGCGTGCGCACCGCCCGCAGCCTCGTGATCTCCGCGCGCCGCTTGGCCTCCTCCGCCATGTGCCCCAGCTCCATGGACGCCGCCTTCTCCCGCCCCGGCGCCGACTCCAGCCCGTGCAGCGTGCGCTGCTCGTGCGCCCACGCCACCTGCGACGCCTCCTTCCCAAAGTTCTTCTGGTTCGAAAACGCCACCTGAAACACAAACACGCCCCAAACCCACAGTGTCAGCAACGCGAGCTCGGTTCATCATGGCATGGATCCATCATCATGTTCCTGTCCTTCGACCGACCGACCGGCCGACTCACCTTCTTGTCGGTGACGAGGTTCCAGGCCCTCCCGCTAAGCCCGTACCGCACGGCAAACTTGATCGGGTCCAGAAGCATGTAGATGACGATGTTGTACAGCCAGATGACGCCCGTCCAGCCCCATCCGATGCCTCTGATGCTGGCCAGCTCCCAGGTCGCCAGGGCAGACAGCAAGGACGCGATCTGCGTCGTAACATATCAAGCACACCATACCATCGATTTATTAGTGTTGACGAACCTCAAGCAAAAAGGCCAACCGAACTGCGTGAGGAACTACTACTCACCAGCTGAGCTAAGACGAACGCAAACATAAGCAGGAAGCCAGGCCTCTCCGTGAAGGACCAGCCTCTCGACCGCGTCACGAATATGAGGGCCTGGCTGATGGTGCTCACTTGGAGGTACACGGCAGAGGCCAGCATCTCTGTGTTTACGGCGATCGACTCCATGTCTTTACCGATACTGTGTACATTCAACGTGCGGACATGGAAGTGTCTCTGCAAGTAGCATGGAAAATACAAGTGAGTTTCCACAGCACAGACACCTACTCCTTCCAAGCACTGCCTATGTAGCATAACTTTGCAAGATGCAAAAAAGGTATAGCCTTGTTGCCAGAAGAGATACGCGATAGGTACTGCCTAATGAACTGCGTCAAAGAAATAATGATTACCGGAAAAAAGTCGGTCTGATAAGCCGCCCAAAAGAACAAAACGGTTGTTACGGCCAAGTAAGCCCCCAGTACCACCCCTGTTGCGAAGATCTCTGCTAGCTTCCAACTGTCTGGACACGGAGACGGCTTCACCTTATCTTTGGATATGGTCATGATGGTCCCTGAGCAGCAGTAGTCATCACCAGAGTTAAAAATAAATGAATACCTATTGGTAAAAACATTTCTGGTGAGTCAAGACAGCAATGTTCTTACCATCATTAAGGATGGCTATCAGAAGGACCATTATTGGAGGGAAGTCAAACTTCCAGAGGCACGCCAAGAGCAAAAAACCAAGCTGCATGGGTAAGATTTTTTTATCATTGATGTGAATTCAAAATGAGCATCAGCTTTATAAGTCTTAATGGAATATATGTCATCCACTAAACCTCTTTGGAAGGATAGAGCAAACAATAAACACTACTGGGTAAATTTTGGCTAGCTAGATGCTACTAGTAAGCACATATATTGGCAACACAAACTTACCACAATACGGATGGTTATAGAAACAGCGTATATCTGCAAAAGAAAAACATAAATGATTGACATCAGCCCCTTGTTACCTGAATAAAATAGCTTTCCGTAAAACACGAAAAAGAAAAACATATTCCTCTTCGAAGACATACGAAAGCCATAATGTTGGAAAAGGAGAACTAGCATGGTATGGAAATTATTGCCTAAGATGGCAAGTTAGAAACAAAAAGAAAAAAAAAGGAATTGTAAACACAAACTCAACTGTATAATTTTTCATCCGCTGAAAAATGGCGCGACTCGTTAGAACAGCGCTGATGATCACACTCAACCCAGGCTCTGTCAGAACAATATCAGAGGCCCCGCGAGCAGCATCAGTTGCATCAGCCACCGCAATCCCAATGTCTGCTACCTTCAGAGCAGGTGCATCATTAACTCCATCTCCTGTCATCCCGCATATGTGCTTTCTGGCTTGGAGCCTCTTGACAATTTCATATTTGTGCTCTGGGAGGGGAAACAAGTTAGAGTGAAGCACACAATCACAAACTGGCACAAGAGAAAACTAAAGCTCACCAGGGAACACTCCGGCAAAACCATCTGCCTGCTCAATCAGTTCGTCCACTGGTAGGACCGCGATGTCACTATCTATTTTGTCACCAAGCAAAGATGATGAAGGATACATGTTGGTGCCCATTCCTAGCCTCCGCCCAGTTTCCTTACCAATAGCCAACTGATCACCTGAAATTTTGTCCAACGAGCATATTCATAATTCATAAAGATAGTGGGTCCAGGGAAACCTATAGCAGTCAATATTAACAGATTATTCTGAAGCTCAGGACAGCTAAGCAAAGCTTGAGACTGCCACTGCTACTAGTGCTAGTACAAGCAGGCTAATGCGTGGATCGGCACTTAAGCACTTCTTTTCCGGGAACATCAGGGCACATTAAAATTTAAAAGCTAACATTCTCAGATTGACTTCACCACGTTACCAGCCTCTGGGGAACAGACAATCCAAGGGAATAAACAGCAGTCCATTATCAAAGCTTATGTGATGATTGCGGTGCAAGAAAGTGGTCTGTTCCCACTTAGTGTACTAAAAAGATACCTGTAATCATTTTCACACTGACTCCAAGGTCTAGAGCTCGGCGTATGGTTTCCGCACTATCATGGCGGGGAGGATCAAAGAGTGGGAGAAGACCAATAAATTGCCAAGGTCCACCAGCACTTTCCTTGGTACCCTCAGGAACTTCCTGCATGTTGAAGGAAATTAGCAAGTTTTGTAGGTAAACTGACCAGCAGATAAGCAGAAGACTAGCATCCAATAACCTGGTATGCAACAGCAAGCGACCGCAGCCCCCTCTCAGCAAAATTGTCAATTACTTGATGGACCTTTCTTTCGATCTCAGATTTATTTGCTGCCAGGTTCAGAATCTGCAAGAAAATTAAACGAAACATAAGCATATGCTGTGACTGTTTATTTCCTAACAAAGTGATGTATCCTTGGACAAAAAATCAGATGACGTAAATTTCTATACCTGTTCAGGAGCACCTTTGCTAACCCTGTGCATTTTACCCTTATCATCCAAGTACGTGAGAGCTGTCCGCTTGTCCGTTGGGTTAAATGGAAGGAAATGGACTTCTTCGATGCCAGCACGTGCCTAACAGCAAATAGAATGGAATATAACTAGTGTACAGTGTGCCTAAAAGCATAACTATTAACTGACTCAGTAATGTATGAATGGAAACTTCTAAAGATTAGAGCAAAAGAATCACTTTTCAGTGGTATAAAACTGAGCTAGAAGGCATCACAAAATCCATGATGATAACCCTCTGCTATGGAATACATGTTTGTTCAAATCCTCTAGATTAGTCAATATGTTCCCTGTACACTGAAAATTCTTGACATGCTACTTTTGTTTTCAAAATGTACAGGGAACAGAATCTACTGATGAATATATGGTCAAGATGGTATCTATTGCAGTTAAGATTGTTGTTTGGTGACCGCTGTTATTTGTTTCCCTAGCTCAGTGAAGCACAAGCCAGGAATCACTGGAACAGGCTAAAGTCATAGATATATCAGAGAGGAGAGATGTTTACCTCTTTTGGGTCTGGAAGCATGGCAACAATGGCGAAATCAATAGCATCCTGATTCTCCAGTCTTGAGGCCCTTGCGGCCATCAACACGACATCACTCTTTTCGTAACCTCTAGTAAAAACCTAGAGAAAAATGCTTATCTTTCAGACCTTAGGAACATGAAGACAATGTAACTATGTTCAAAAGTACAAGTTGTGGGAGTTATGACCTCAATTATATTGTTGTCTACAGTCAGTTTGTTGAGTGTCAATGTTCCTGTTTTGTCACTGCAAAGCACGTCCATTCCGGCCATCTCTTCAATTGCAGTCATTCTCTTGGTAATAGCACCCTGAAGTCAACAGTTAAGAAAAGCGGTCACTTTCTAGGATATAGTTACATGCCTTCTATTTCAGTGGTAGTCAGAGAGCTCTAGCCATAGATGAATATCAAACCTGTTGTGCAAGCTTATGTGATCCAATAGCCATAGTTACAGACAGAACCGTGGGCATCGCAATTGGAATCCCTCCAATGAGAAGCACCAGAAGGTTATCAACTGTCTGGCGGTACGGTCTGTGTTGAACAGCCGCCATCACAATTAACTCGATAGTCATCCCAATGGCAATGGAGCAAATGCAGAAGTTTCCGATTGATGTGAGAACCTGAAAGCATCCATAAATTGCAGCCCATATCATGAATTTCAGCTGACGCTAGACTAACTGAAGACACACTGATTGCTGAATAATACTCTACCTTCTGAAAGTGGCCAACGTGGGTGGTTGACTCAACGAGGTGAGCAGCTTTTCCAAAGAAGGTATGGATCCCGGTGGCAATAACAACTGCTTCTATTTCACCCTGCTTACAAGTCGAACCAGAGTAAACTCCACCCCCAGGATGCTTAGTTACGGGCAGTGACTCTCCTGTCAGTGCAGACTGCAAAGCAATTGACATATGGCATTAGCACTTGCTGCTCCATGTTGTTCTAGTATCAGAATTCTTTTATTTAGCAGAACTAGTTTAGTAATATGCAACGTGCAGAGGACATAGTTGAGGTGGCTGAAAGACCTGATCAATTTTCAGCGGATCGCCCTGCAGAAGACGCGCATCAGCAGGAATGATGTCTCCAAGCTTAATACTGATTATATCACCCGGAACCAACAACGATGCGTCTAATTCATTCCAGGTGCCATCACGCAGAGCCTACAAAAGAAGGTAACATCATCATCATCATCATCATAACATAAGTATGAGAAAACAGGGGCACCGGCGGACCGGCCATGTAAATTGATCCTTGAGTACTAGCAGTGCTGGCAGGTAGTATTTGAGGAAAGCTATGCAGGTAGAAATTACCTTAGCCTTTGGTGCGAGGCGGGCCATAAGCGCGGCGGCGGCATTGCCGGCGTTGTTTTCCTCTACGAAGCTGATGGTGGAGTTGACGACCAAGAGAATGACGATTCCGACGAAATCGTGGTAGTCTATACTCATCGGCTGCGTCAACGCCAATTGCAGTTCATAGTTACTATGGGACCATGGTAGCCTAGGGGGTAACAGCATATAATCTACGATGGCAATAACAGCAGCAGTAGGTTACCCTTCCCCTGAGGTCCGTTCCATTGTGCGCGAGGGCGATCGCCATGATGGCGGCGGCCTCCATGACCCAGGAGAGCGGGTTCCACATGAAGCCCAGGAACTTGAGGATCTTGCTCTCCTGCATTGCAATTGATTAACAGACGGTTAGTGCTAGTTGGTGGGAGAAATGAAATCGAAGAGCGCGGAGAGCATATGCACATACATTTTTCTCTTCGAGCTTGTTGTAGCCGAAGATCTCGACCCTCTGCTGGGCGCCCTCGGTGGTGAGGCCCTCCTTGGTGCACCTGAGGTGCTCGAACACCTCCTCAACGGGGATGTGCTCCTGCAATTAACCGATACAGTTAAGAGTTCCTCCATGATTCTGTAGATTTTCGATCATTTGTTTTGATCACTCAGAGTTTTCTTTTTCTTTTTTCTTTTTTCTTTTTACTTCACCAAGGCATAGCTTCGGTCTTGCTTGACTTTGGTAGTCGTCGGTGGGATTTTTGTGCGCGCGCGCTGTGTTGTGCATCCTAGCAAGTAGCTATGCAGAAGCCGGGGGTGTTGCTCATTGTGTTTGTATTCCCTTGATGCTTCAATTTGAGCTAATAAAAAAAAATCTGCCCTTTGTCTAAAAATGATTGCCAAGTGATTAACAAGGAGTGGGGGAGGGAGGAGGAGCGGGGTACCAGATCGACGGTCTCCTTGTTGAGGTCGGAGAGGCCATTGGCTTCGGCGGCGGGCGGGTGCTCCTCCTTGGAGTCCATGGCGACGGTCGGTCAGCTACCGGTACCAGCTCGCTGCTGCTGCTCTGCTGCAACCGGAGACTGCGACCGGAAGGGGGGAGGACGGAGAATGCGGTGGAGTAGACGGAGGCGGGGGCGGGCGTATAAATGGGGGGAGGGGGCGGGCGGCGGCGATCGAGAGGGGGAGGGTGGGGGCGCTGGTCCGGTTCCGGCGGCCATCGGCATCGGTCGTGGCTCCGTCGCTGGCAGCGGGCAAGCGGCCAAGGCGGGGCGCCTAGGTCCCCTCGACTGTCGTCTTCTCCCGCCCTTCGGTCTCGCCGCCGTCGGCGCCCACCACCAGTATCTAGCTAGGTCGCTCTCCCCGCCGCCTCGGGGACGACGGCCGGTGTACGGACGACGGATCTACGGATGGACTATTTTTTTGCCCCCGCAAATGGACTGGAGAGGAAGCTCATCCGTGGCACCTCAGCATACATAGGACCCATCGATTGGTCAGTCAAATTCCAAATCAAAATCATGGCGACGGCAACCATTACAATACTCCATTCTTGTTCTACACAACATCCATTCCCCTTTTTTTTTCTTTGCAGATCAATACATATCCATTCTTGTTCTTGGCATTTTGGATTGAAGGAATATTATGATTCTACTAGTTCTATTGGATTTCTTGTTTCGTTTTCCTTTTTTATGCCTTAATCGTAAATGCGATTCAAACATGCCTCTAAAGAGTTGTAATTGTCCACGGTTTGTTTGTTCTACTCCCTCCGTGCCAAATTTTTTTTTGAACGCAGAGGCAAAAAATTTGCATCATTCATTAATTAAGGAAGGAGACAAGGTTTAAGTCGGAGCCACATGAGGCCCACCGAAAACAAAGACATTACTCTTGCGGCATCAAATTACTCAGGCGTTTCGCACCTGCTAGCGCCTAGATGATTTGGGGGGGGGGGGGGGGGGGTCGATTTCTTCTGGAAGACCCTTGCATTTCTCTCATTTCAAATGGTCCAGGTGGTGAGCAAGGTGAGGGTCACCATCGCCTTGCTGCGCCTAGCCATATGAGTCCATCAACTACTGAGAGAGTGATGAGCCGCCCACTGGTTGGTGTTGATATCGCCAATTTGCAACCAATCTCTAATCAGCCTCCACAACCGCATAGTGTATCGACATCTGTAGAAAAGGTGAGCGGCGGACTCGAACTCCCTCTTGCATAACGGGCAGAGACCACAATTTTGCAACTCGTGCCTCTCTAGGCAGTCAGCCGTCCACACCCTATTTTGGATGGCTAGCCATGCGAAGAATTTGACCTTGGGGGGTGCCCAGGCTTTCCAAATAACCTTGTTCATGGGCGTGAGGATAGCTCCCATGAATTGCGCCTTGTATGTTGATTTGGCCGAGTATTCCCCATTAGGGGAGAGCTTCCAAATGATGGTGTCATGGACGTCTTGAGAGATGTTTATATGAGAGAGCAGAGACCACAGTTCAATGAATTCAGTCACATGATTCCAAGGCAGCTCACAATGCATGTCAATGGCCTTGATCCACGCATCATCGTGCAAGGCCCCACTAACCTTCCAACTTTTGCGCTTCGAGATCTTGTATATGAGGGGTGCAACATCAATTGGCATCTTGCCGCTGAGCCACGGTGCGTCCCAAAATGGCGTCCTTTCCCCATTGCCAACTGTGATGGTGGTGAGAGCATAAAAAAGATCCATGTCCTCTTTGTCGCACGGGTTTCTTGAACCAACCCAAATCTTCGTTGGGTCATGCCACTCATACCATGGCCAATGCTGTTGGGGAACGTAGTAATTTCAAAAAATTTCCTACGCACACGCAAGATCATGGTGATGATATAGCAACGAGAGGGGAGAGTGTTCGTCCACGTACCCTCGTAGACCGTAAGCGGAAGCGTTAGCACAACGCGGTTTATGTAGTCGTACGTCTTCACGATCCGACTGATCCAAGCACCGAACGTACGGAGCCTCCGAGTTCAGCATACGTTCAGCTCGATGACGATCTCCGGCCCTCCGATCCAGCAAAGGCTCCGGAGATGAGTTCCGTCAGCACGACGGCGTGGTGACGATGATGATGTTCTACCGGCGCAGGGCTTCGCCTAAGCTCCGCGACGATATGACCGAGGTGGAATATGGTGGAAGGGGGCACCGCACACGGCTAAGGAACGATCCGTAGATCAACTTGTGTGTCATGGGGTGCCCCCTGCCCCCGTATATAAAGGAGGGAGGGAGGAGGAGGCCGGCCCTCTACTATGGCGCGCCATGGGGAGTCCTACTCCCACCGGGAGTAGGATTCCCCTTTTCCTAGTCCAACTAGGAGTCCTTCCATGTATTAGGAGTAGGAGACTAGGAAGGGGAAGAGAGAAGGGAAGGAAGGAGGGGGTGCGGCCCCTCCCCCTAGTCCAATTCGGACTAGGCCTTGGGGGGCGCGCGGCCTGCCCCAGGCAGCCCCTCTCTCTTTCCCGCAGGGCCCAATAAGGCCCAATACTTCTCCCCGGCGAATTCCCGTAACTCTCCGGTACTCCGAAAAATACCCGAATCACTCGGAACCTTTCTGAAGTCCAAACATAGGCTTCCAATATATCAATCTTTATGTCTCGACCATTCCGAGACTCCTCGTCATGTCCGTGATCACATCCGGGACTCTGAACAAACTTCGGTACATCAAAACTTATAAACTCATAATAAAACTGTCATCGAAACGTTAAGCGTGCGGACCCTACGGGTTCGAGAACTATGTAGACATGACCTAGAACCATTCTCGGTCAATAACCAATAGCGGGACCTGGATGCCCATATTGGTTCCTACATATTCTACGAAGATCTTTATCGGTCAAACCGCATAACAACATACGTTGTTCCCTTTGTCATCGGTATGTTACTTGCCCGAGATTCGATCGTCGGTATCCAATACCTAGTTCAATCTCGTTACCGGCAAGTCTCTTTAATCGTTCTGTAATACGTCATCTCACAACTAACTCATTAGTTATAATGCTTGCAAGGCTTAAGTGATGAGTATTACCGAGAGGGCCCAGAGATACCTCTCCGACAATCGGAGTGACAAAACCTAATCTCGAAATACGCCAACTCAACATGTACCTTCGGAGACACCTGTAGTACTCCTTTATAATCACCCAGTTACGTTGTGACGTTTGGTAGTACCCAAAGTGTTCCTCCGGTAAACGGGAGTTGCATAGTTCTCATAGTTACAGGAACATGTATAAGTCATGAAGAAAGCAATAGCAGAATACTAAACGATCATGTGCTAAGCTAACGGGATAGGTCATGTCAATCACATCATTCTCCTAATGATGTGATCCCATTAATCAGATGACAACACATGTCTATGGTTAGAAAACATAACCATCTTTGATTAATGAGCTAGTCAAGTAGAGGCATACTAATGACTATATGTTTGTCTATGTATTCACACATGTATCATGTTTCCGGTTAATAGAATTCTAGCATGAATAATAAACATTTATCATGATATAAGGAAATAAATAATAACTTTATTATTGCCTCTAGGGCATATTTCCTTCAGTCTCCCACTTGCACTAGAGTCAATAATCTAGATTACATAGTAATGATTCTAACACCCATGGAGTCTTGGTGCTAATCATGTTTTGCTCGTGAGAGAGGCTTAGTCAACGGGTCTGCAACATTCAGATCCGTATGTATCTTGCAAATTTCTATGTCTCCCACTTGGACTTGGTCCCGAATGGAATTGAAGCGTCTGTTGATGTGCTTGGTCCTCTTGTGAAATCTGGATTCCTTTGCCAAGGCAATTGCACCAGTATTGTCACAGAAGATCTTCATTGGTCCTGATGCACTAGGTATGACACCTAGATCGGAAATGAACTCCTTCATCCAGACTCCTTCATTTGCTGCTTCAGAAGCAGCTATGTACTCCGCTTCACATGTAGATCCCGCCACGACGCTTTGTTTAGAACTGCACCAACTTACAGCTCCACCGTTTAATATAAACACGTATCCGGTTTGCGATTTAGAATCGTCCGGATCAGTGTCAAAGCTTGCATCGACGTAACCTCTTATGACTAGCTCTTTGTCACCTCCATATACGAGAAATATATCCTTAGTCCTTTTCAGGTATTTCAGGATGTTCTTGACCGCTGTCCAGTGATCCACACCTGAATTACTTTGGTACCTTCCTGCTAAGCTTATTGCTAAGCATACGTCAGGTCTGGTACACAGCATTGCATACATGATAGAGCCTATGGCTGAAGCATAGGGAACATCTTTCATTTTCTCTCTATCTTCTGCTGTGGTCGGGCATTGAGTTTGACTCAACTTCACACCTTGTAGCACAGGCAAGAACCCTTTCTTTGCCTGATCCATTTTGAACTTTTTCAAAATTTTGTCAAGGTATGTGCTTTGTGAAAGTCCTATTAAGCGTCTTGATCTATCTCTATAGATCTTGATGCCCAATATATAAGCAGCCTCACCAAGGTCTTTCATTGAAAAACTTTTATTCAGGTATCCCTTTATGCTATCCAGAAATTCTATATCATTTCCAATTAACAATATGTCATCTACATATAAAACTAGAAATGCTACAGAGCTCCCACTCACTTTCTTGTAAATACAGGCTTCTCCAAAAGTCTGTGTAAAACTGTATGCTTTGATCACACTATCAAAGCGTTTATTCCAACTCCGAGATGCTTGCACCAGTCCATAAATGGAACGCTGGAGCTTGCACACTTTATTAGCACCTTTTGGATCAACAAAACCTTCCGGCTGCATCATATACAACTCTTCTTCTAGAAATCCATTCAAGAATGCAGTCTTGATATCCATTTGCCAGATTTCATAATCATGAAATGCAGCAATGGCTAACATGATTCGGACAGACTTAAGCATCGCTACGGGTGAGAAAGTCTCATCGTAGTCAACCCCTTGAACTTGTCGAAAACCTTTTGCAACAAGTCGAGCTTTATAGACAGTTACATTACCATCAGCGTCAATCTTCTTCTTAAAAATCCGTTTATTCTCAATGGCTTGCCGATCATCGGGCAAGTCAACCAAAGTCCATACTTTATTTTCATACATGGATCCCATCTCAGATTTCATGGCCTCAAGCCATTTTGCAGAATCTGGGCTCATCATCGCTTCCTCATAGTTCGTAGGTTCATCATGGTCAAGTAACATGACTTCCAGAATAGGATTACCGTACCACTCTGGTGCGGATCTTACTCTGGTAGACCTACGAGGTTCTGTAGAAACTTGATCTGAAGTTTCATGATCAACATCATTAGCTTCCTCACTAATTGGTGTAGTTGTCACAGGAACCGGTTCTTGTGATGAACTACTTTCCAATAAGCGAGTAGATACAGTTATCTCATCAAGTTCTACTTTCCTCCCACTCACTTCTTTCGAGAGAAACTCCTTCTCTAGAAAGGATCCAAATTTAGCAACGAAAATCTTGCCCTCAGATCTATGATAGAAGGTGTACCCAATAGTCTCCTTTGGGTATCCTATGAAGACACATTTCTCCGATTTGGGTTCGAGCTTATCTGGTTGAAGTTTCTTCACATAAGCATCGCAGCCCCAAACTTTAAGAAATGACAACTTTGGTTTCTTGCCAAACCATAGTTCATAAGGCGTCGTCTCAACGGATTTTGATGGTGCCCTATTTAACGTGAATGCGGCCGTCTCTAAAGCATAACCCCAAAACGATAGCGGTAGATCAGTAAGAGACATCATAGATCGCACCATATCAAGTAAAGTACGATTACGACGTTCGGACACACCATTTCGTTGTGGTGTTCCAGGTGGCGTGAGTTGCGAGACTATCCCGCATTGTTTCAAGTGTAGACCAAACTCGTAACCCAAATATTCTCCTCCACGATCAGATCGTAGAAACTTTATTTTCTTGTTACGATGATTTTCCACTTCACTCTGAAATTCTTTGAACTTTTCAAATGTTTCAGACTTGTGTTTCATTAAGTAGATATACCCATATCTGCTTAGATCATCTGTGAAGGTGAGAAAATAACGATATCCGCCACGAGCCTCAACATTCATTGGACCGCATACATATGTATGTATGATTTCCAACAAATCTGTTGCTCTCTCCATAGTACCGGAGAACGGTGTTTTAGTCATCTTGCCCATGAGGCACGGTTCGCAAGTACCAAGTGATTCATAATCAAGTGATTCCAAAAGCCCATCAATGTGGAGTTTCTTCATGCGCTTTACACCGATATGACCTAAACGGCAGTGCCACAAATAAGTTGCACTATCATTATCAACTCTGCATCTTTTGGTTTCAACACTGTGAATATGTGTATCACTACTATCGAGATTCAATAAAAATAGACCACTCTTCAAGGGTGCATGACCATAAAAGATATTACTCATATAAATAGAACAACCATTATTCTCTGATTTAAATGAATAACCGTCTCGCATCAAACAAGATCCAGATATAATGTTCATGCTCAACGCTGGCATCAAATAAAAATTATTTAGGTCTAATACTAATCCCGATGGTAGATGTAGAGGTAGCGTGCCGACCGCGATCACATCGACTTTGGAACCATTTCCCACGCGCATCGTCACCTCGTCCTTAGCTAATCTTCGCTTAATCCGTAGTCCCTGTTTCGAGTTGCAAATATTAGCAACAGAACCAGTATCAAATACCCAGGTGCTACTGCGAGCATTAGTAAGGTACACATCAATAACATGTATATCACATATACCTTTGTTCACTTTGCCATCCTTCTTATCTGCCAAATACTTGGGGCAGTTTCGCTTCCAGTGTCCAGTCTGCTTGCAGTAGAAGCACTCAGTTTCAGGCTTAGGTCCTGACTTGGGTTTCTTCTCTTGAGCAGCAACTTGCTTGCCGTTCTTTTTGAAGTTCCCCTTCTTCTTCCCTTTGCCCTTCTTCTTGAAACTAGTGGTCTTGTTGACCATCAACACTTGATGCTCCTTCTTGATTTCTACCTCCGCGGCTTTCAGCATCGCGAAGAGCTCGGGAATAGTCTTGTTCATCCCTTGCATATTATAGTTCATCACGAAGCTCTTGTAGCTTGGTGGCAGTGATTGGAGAATTCTGTCAATGACACTATCATCAGGAAGATTAACTCCCAGTTGAATCAAGTGATTATTATACCCAGACATTTTGAGTATGTGTTCACTGACAAAACTATTCTCCTCCATCTTGCAGCTATAGAACTTATTGGAGACTTCATATCTCTCAATCCGGGCATTTGCTTGAAATATTAACTTCAACTCCTGGAACATCTCATATGCTCCATGACGTTCAAAACGTCGTTGAAGGCCCGGTTCTAAGCCGTAAAGCATGGCACACTGAACTATAGAGTAGTCATCAGCTTTGCTCTGCCAGACGTTCTTAACGTCGTCAGTTGAATCAGCAGCAGGCCTGGCACCCAGCGGTGCTTCCAAGACGTAACTTTTCTGTGCAACAATGAGGATAATCCTCAGGTTACGGACCCAGTCCGTGTAATTTCTACCATCATCTTTCAACTTTGCTTTCTCAAGGAACGCATTAAAATTCAACGGAACAACAGCACGAGCCATCTATCTACAAACAAACATAGACAAGCAAGATACTATCAGGTACTAAGTTCATGATAAATTTAAGTTCAATTAATCATATTACTTAAGAACTCCCACTTAGACAGACATCTCTCTAGTCATCTAAGTGATCACGTGATCCAAATCAACCAAACCATGTCCGATCATCACGTGAGATGGAGTAGTTTCAATGGTGAACATCGCTATGTTGATCATATCTACTATATGATTCACGCTCGACCTTTCGGTCTCCGTGTTCCGAGGCCATATCTGTATATGCTAGGCTCGTCAAGTATAACCTGAGTATTCCGCGTGTGCAACTGTTTTGCACCCGTTGTATTTGAACGTAGAGCCTATCACACCCGATCATCACGTGGTGTCTCAGCACGAAGAACTTTCGCAACGGTGCATACTCAGGGAGAACACTTCTTGATAATTAGTGAGAGATCATCTTAAAATGCTACCGTCAATCAAAGCAAGATAAGATGCATAAAGGATAAACATCACATGCAATCAATATAAGTGATATGATATGGCCATCATCATCTTGTGCTTGTGATCTCCATCTTCGAAGCACCGTCATGATCACCATCGTCACCGGCGCGACACCTTGATCTCCATCGTAGCATCGTTGTCGTTACGCCATCTATTGCTTCTACGACTATCGCTACCGCTTAGTGATAAAGTAAAGCAATTACAGGGCGTTTGCATTTCATACAATAAAGCGACAACCATATGGCTCCTGCCAGTTGCCGATAACTTCGGTTACAAAACATGATCATCTCATACAATAAAATATAGCATCACGTCTTGACCATATCACATCACAACATGCCCTGCAAAAACAAGTTAGACGTCCTCTACTTTGTTGTTGCAAATTTTACGTGGCTGCTACGGGCTTAGCAAGAACCGTTCTCACCTATGCATCAAAACCACAACGATAGTTTGTCAAATAGACTCCGTTTTAACCTTCGCAAGGACCGAGCGTACCCACACTCGGTTCAACTAAAGTGAGAGAGACAGACACCCGCCAGCCACCTTTAAGCACAAGTGCTCGTAACGGTGAAACCAGTCTCGCGTAAGCGTACGCGTAATGTCGGTCCGGGCCGCTTCATCTCACAATACCGCTGAACCAAAGTATGACATGCTGGTAGGCAGTATGACTTATATCGTCCACAACTCACTTGTGTTCTACTCGTGCATATAACATCAACGCATAAAACCTGGCTCTGATACCACTGTTGGGGAACGTAGTAATTTCAAAAAATTTCCTACGCACACGCAAGATCATGGTGATGATATAGCAACGAGAGGGGAGAGTGTTCGTCCACGTACCCTCGTAGACCGTAAGCGGAAGCGTTAGCACAACGCGGTTGATGTAGTCGTACGTCTTCACGATCCGACCGATCCAAGCACCGAATGTACGGAGCCTCCGAGTTCAGCACACGTTCAGCTCGATGACGATCTCCGGCCCTCCGATCCAGCAAAGGCTCCGGAGATGAGTTCCGTCAGCACGACGGCGTGGTGACGATGATGATGTTCTACCGGCGCAGGGCTTCGCCTAAGCTCCGCGACGATATGACCGAGGTGGAATATGGTGGAAGGGGGCACCGCACACGGCTAAGGAACGATCCGTAGATCAACTTGTGTGTCATGGGGTGCCCCCTGCCCCCGTATATAAAGGAGGGAGGGAGGAGGAGGCCGGCCCTCTACTATGGCGCGCCATGGGGAGTCCTACTCCCACCGGGAGTAGGATTCCCCTTTTCCTAGTCCAACTAGGAGTCCTTCCATGTATTAGGAGTAGGAGACTAGGAAGGGGAAGAGAGAAGGGAAGGAAGGAGGGGGTGCGGCCCCTCCCCCTAGTCCAATTCGGACTAGGCCTTGGGGGGCGCGCGGCCTGCCCCAGGCAGCCCCTCTCTCTTTCCCGCAGGGCCCAATAAGGCCCAATACTTCTCCTCGGCGAATTCCCGTAACTCTCCGGTACTCCGAAAAATACCCGAATCACTCGGAACCTTTCCGAAGTCCAAACATAGGCTTCCAATATATCAATCTTTATGTCTCGACCATTCCGAGACTCCTCGTCATGTCCGTGATCACATCCGGGACTCTGAACAAACTTTGGTACATCAAAACTTATAAACTCATAATAAAACTGTCATCGAAACGTTAAGCGTGCGGACCCTACGGGTTCGAGAACTATGTAGACATGACCTAGAACCATTCTCGGTCAATAACCAATAGCGGGACCTGGATGCCCATATTGGTTCCTACATATTCTACGAAGATCTTTATCGGTCAAACCGCATAACAACATACGTTGTTCCCTTTGTCATCGGTATGTTACTTGCCCGAGATTCGATCGTCGGTATCCAATACCTAGTTCAATCTCGTTACCGGCAAGTCTCTTTAATCGTTCTGTAATACGTCATCTCACAACTAACTCATTAGTTATAATGCTTGCAAGGCTTAAGTGATGAGTATTACCGAGAGGGCCCAGAGATACCTCTCCGACAATCGGAGTGACAAAACCTAATCTCGAAATACGCCAACTCAACATGTACCTTCGGAGACACCTGTAGTACTCCTTTATAATCACCCAGTTACGTTGTGACGTTTGGTAGTACCCAAAGTGTTCCTCCGGTAAACGGGAGTTGCATAGTTCTCATAGTTACAGGAACATGTATAAGTCATGAAGAAAGCAATAGCAGAATACTAAACGATCATGTGCTAAGCTAACGGGATAGGTCATGTCAATCACATCATTCTCCTAATGATGTGATCCCATTAATCAGATGACAACACATGTCTATGGTTAGGAAACATAACCATCTTTGATTAATGAGCTAGTCAAGTAGAGGCATACTAGTGACTATATGTTTGTCTATGTATTCACACATGTATCATGTTTCCGGTTAATACAATTCTAGCATGAATAATAAACATTTATCATGATATAAGGAAATAAATAATAACTTTATTATTGCCTCTAGGGCATATTTCCTTCAAATGCAACCGGAGAGCTCTGGCAAATTTGTCAAGGTGTAGGACCCCTAATCCTCCCAGGTAAGTAGGCCTACAGACCGTTTCCCAATTAACCTTGCACTTCCCTCCGGAGAACTTTTTCGTGCCCGCCCAAAGGTAAGCACGCTCAATCTTGTTGATGCTCCGGAGAAGGGGTGCTGGCACAATGAGCGGGGTGAGGTGGTGGATGGCCTGGGAGGTGAGGACCGACTTCACAAGAGCCCCACGTCCAATGGAGGTGATATGCATGGCCTCCCAAGGCACAAGATTGTTAGCAATTTTGTCCTCTAGGTGTTGATAGTCCACTCGCTTAAGTTCCCAAACAGAAAGCGGCAATCCGAGGTATCTCATGGGGAAAGAAGCTCGAGTGGCTGGCATGTCCTCAAGTATGGCGTCCAAATCCAAGTGCCGACACCGAATCGGCACCACGGAGCTCTTGTGAAAGTTTGTGCGCATCCCCGTGACCTCACCAAACCCCTCCAGGATGTCGGCTAGGTTTCTTATATCCTCCCGAATTGGCGCCACAAAGACAGCCGCGTCGTCAGCATAGAGTGATGTCCGGATAATGGTGCCACGCCCTCTAATCTTGTGTAGAAGCCCAATCCGTGTTGCTAAGTTGAGCAGTTGTTGTAGCGGGTCAACTGCAATTTAAAGTTGTAGTAAGGTTGAGACATTTATTTTGGGACAAAGGGAGTATTAGATATGTACCTACAGAGGGCTAATCTGTACCATTAACCCGTCGCGGAAGAAGGAGGTTGTATAGGGTTTGGCCGGCGGGCTCACCCCAACCGACCGACATGCCACGAACACCATGGCTCCCCGTCTGCACCCCTCGAAGACAAGCCATTGTAATTACACCAAGCTCGGGTGTAAAAGGTTTTGCTCGTATCCTTTTTCTTAGGATACGTCTTAACAGCGTCGAATCGGGTAGCATGAGGGCAAAGGGCTTGGGGTGTGATTTTACTTTGGGGTTCTTTTGCATCTTTTGTGTTGAACACCTGTTCGTCAAGCGCTTTTCAGCTTGTAATTCTCTTTCAACATCTGAATGGAGCATGTAGAGCAATTCTAAAAGAAAGGCTTTTCTTTCTCTTAGATATGTTTCTCGATAGTATTAGATGTCTTTTCTTAATCACATCTATTGTCTCTGGGTTAAATATTGAACAACAAAAAAACTAGAGGCATGTATAAACAGTAAAACTGCAAGAGATAGATAACCCGCCGATGTATAGTATTAGTATCCTTGGGTAACATGGAGAAACCCTGTTATCTACCACCGTACATACCCTAACTGATCTCATGTGGTCGTGTACAATATATGAAGACTGATCAGACTCTCTTGACGACCAATCGACTTGGCGGCATTGCAACTGGCAGTTGCCGGGACTTTTCACCCACCACACCATTTGACTGGAGGACCAGCTGCTACTATGTTTTTTTTAGAGTACACAATCGCGTACCTTAGCTTTATAGTTGCTACTATGTTGTTCACTTCTGGGGGCGATGCAAGCAAGAGGTTGGGGTTGTCCCTTGCCTGTGATGTATCCTCATCCACTCAACCGACGTTCAAAAATTCTTGTCTTAGATTTGGCTGGTACGGATTTATCTAGTCATGGTTTAGTGTTAGATACATATGTATCTAAACAAATCTAAGATAAGAAATTTGGGACGAAGGTAATACCACATAGCTTGCGCAATTGTATTTGGCGAAAAAGGGCATCTGTATAGAAGCAGCACCTACAGGGTGTATACCCATCTGTAGCTTATGGGTCTGGTCAGCCACATCTGGCCAATTTGACAATTTTGACCTGTAGATGAAATCATTTCATAAAATGAACTGCCCTTAAAAAGAATTATAGTCAATGCAATAGCCTAACATGTATAATACTATCTCGGTCCTTAATATAATAGATGTCATTCAGGCGCTGCACAGTGTAGTATGGCGCTTTCTTGTCGGGCGCCACTCAAAAATGTCAGCTGAGAGAAAAAAATTTAGGGACAATTCATTTTGTGAAATGATTTCATCCACAGGTCAAAATTGTCAAATTGGCCGCCATGTCCTTGGGACACACCGGGTACGGCCAGGTACACACAGAGGTGCTAGCAGCTAGTGTTACTATACAGTACAGGCCGGCATCTCCTTACTTCTGTTCTTTGCTTTGCTTTGCTTTAAGCTTTGCCTTAGAGCATGGTTAGTAATATAGCTGGCTGTTGTTGGGCATAGCATATTGTCATGTCATCTATAGTCAATGCAATAGGCTAACATGTATAATACTATCTCGGTCCTTAATATAATATGTTTTTGCAATTCATTTTATTAATATATGATTCACCTTCAAGGATGTTCTACTTTATTAACATATGGCCCACCTTTCACTCTTATAAAGCTTCTTGGAGCCTGTGCTAGAGTCGGCTGGAAATCTACTACAGCGGCTTCTCTTCTCTCTCCTTCAGGCAATTGTAAAAGAAAAGAAGGGGAAATTGCCATCTTCTTTCGGTTATAAAGAGGCGGTCTCTTCAGTGCTCAAGAAAGCGTTTTTAAGTGACGCTTAAGCGCGATTACGCATTGAGCGATGGCAAAGCGCTTCGCTTTTGCCCTAAGCGGTAGATTAAGCGTTTTTATTTAAATTTAACCAAAATTTGTCTATTTTTGCACTACTTCTGCTGGTCTGCTTGTGCAACAATGGCAATATATGCCATTTATCTTATTATTAGGCTATGTTCAAGAACTATTTCCTTCATATTTTGGGAATATTCTGTCCACATGATCTCTGTTAGGTTATGTCTATTTGAACTGAACTGCATTTTAGTTGATTTGCTTGCTATGCGAACCTGGTATGTATTTGCTATTCTGCGAACTGTATTTCAGATGCTATATAAATTACCCATGTGCCATGCTTCCTATTTTCATGTGTATATTATTCAAAATCTGTCAATTTCTAGCCAATCTCAGAAAACGCTTAAGCTCAATTAAGCTGCGCTTAAGCGCTCATTGCTCTAAGCTGTGGCCTTCCGCTTCGCTTACGCTTTCCGCATTTTTGAACATTGGGTCTCTTAGCTCTAAGAGAAACCATATTTCTCCATTGGTGTCATCATTTGGTCACACATTCTTTGTAGATAAACTCAATCATCACAACACATGGCGCCATGTAAATACTCAACTGTGGAGATAGCACCAAGAGATACATAAAAATAACATCATATAGTCGTATCTCTAGGTAACATCGATGATGCCTTTTAGAAAAGAAGAATGGTAGCATGGAGAAAACCCGGTTTCAGCCATTATAGGTGCCCTAACTTATCTCACGGGCCTTTTGTTAGACCATCACCGTAGCCATCATTCCATGCAACACATACTTTCCCTAAAATTTGCTTTCAGAGTGATTTAATATGCTTTTTTTTGCCAAAACCACCTCACCTTTCGTCAATGGCAGAGGGTGACAAGAACAACCAAGAAAAACCCCTCTGCTTCACACTGTGTGCATACATGGAGAGACCCTTGGCGATCAATCCACTTGGTGTCATTGCAATTGGCAGCCGCCTATGCTTCTCAGCAGGATTTCCAACAAAACATTTGACTCCATGTTGTCCAATTCAAGTTCCTTTGCTGCCGAGCGACACTTGGCTGTACCGCATCTTCAGCCATTCCTTGAATCAATGACACACACACCACAGGGTTTGTGCAAATGCATGTATTCCACGAAGAAAGCGCCGTGCACAGGGTGTGTATCTTGTACTCCCTCCGATCCAACGTAAGTGTCATGGTTTTAGCTCCAAAATTATCTTCGATCAGAGGGAGTAACTTTGCATGGCTGGTCAGGCACATCCTTGGTGCATCTCCTTGCTTCTGTGATTTGCTTTGGGTCTCTCCCTCTCTCTTTAGCAAGCTAGCTTGCCTCAACAGTTAACAGCAGCAGCAGCAGCCATGACACCAACAGCCCAACCAACCAACCAACCAAAGGCCAGTAGTAGCACAGGAATGGAGAAAGAAAAGCACTGGGAATTAACCAGACACAACTAAATGGACAGCTGATTGCACTTGGGAGTTGTTTGGTACTGGCACATCACACTCACACTCACTCACATGCTTCTTCTTTCCTTTTCCTGCTTCCAACAAACACCACACCACACACAAGCACATGCCATTAGTATTTTAGCTCAAGCTGGACCGCGCCAGATACCACCGGCGACATAGCATAGCCGGAGGCAACACCTGGTGAAGGTCTCAACCCTCTCTTGCCTTCGCCTCTAGGGTTGCGGTGGCCGTCCAGCTAATTAATTCTCCTCCATTTCAGCTTTATTGGTAATACTACTAGTTTTACTCTGTTTCTTCTCCAACATGTCTTCTTGACTCAGGAACCTCCATCCATCCCCAGCTTGTGTCTTTTTTCCTTCTCTCTTTTGAAGAATCCCCAGCTTGTTATTGACTTGATTCTGTTCCAAATAGAAATGCCCTACATTTTCTGCCCATCTCCAGAGTTCCAAACACTCCATCCGCCCATAACAGAACAACAAGTCCGAGAAACTCTTCCATCGCAGCAATGCAGTTTGGAACCTCAACTCCGAGATTACTTACAGCAATGCAGGTGCAATACATGGAGCAGTGCAATGGAACCTACACTCCTCTCTTCCACAAAGCAATACTACTACTGGTAACCACAAACGGAATGACAGGAAAGAATAGAAACTAGTAGCGCAGATTATCACCGTCAGAGGGGATCAGTGCTAGCTCGGATCTGTCATACAAACAAATGCAATGCAGAGTGACATGATATAGGGTTATCTCTGTCTGTCTTGACAATCAGAATTACATGCTATAGCAAGGATCAGATCAGGTCCAATTGTTCTCTTGTTAGTTGCTAAGTTTGCCTATGGAGTAACAATGCAGTAGTAGTGGTAGCAGTAAATTTGTGTATACACAAGGAACAGGGGAAGATCCTAATGCTAGCCATAATTAAGATAAGAAGAGACAACGGATTTTCGATTCATTCTGCTGCATCCTAGTAGGTAGTAGTAGTGAGCCTCCAAATCTCTCCAAAAAGAATGGAATTTGATCAAGAAATACCAGCACTCTGTCTGTCTGTCTACCAATGTGTTGTGGTATATGGGCGGCGAGATCTTGTAGCCTAGGACTTGGCGGTCGCCGTGGCGGAGCGGCGCGTCGGCCCGGTCTCCATGTCGCCGTCCTCCTTCTTCTCCACCACGACCCCGGTGGCCTCCTCCTCCCCTCCGCCGGCGCCTTCGGCGGAGGCGACGGGCTCGAGGTCGTCGCGGACGCGGAACGCGGCGTGGAGCAGGACGACGGGGACGCCGGCGGCGAGCGCGAAGAGGAGGTTGGGCAACGCCCCGGCGGCGGCGAGGTCGGAGACGACGAGGACGACGAAGACGGCGGCGACGAGGCGGCGGTCGAGGAGGCGGCGGAGGAGCGCGGAGGAGGCCCCCGTAGAGGAGCAGGCCCTTGGAGGCGGCCATGAGGAAGAGCATGGAGGCGCGGTGGCGGGGGGCCAGGGAGGCCAGCAGCAGCGCCCACTGGATCACGGCGTAGTGGACGCGGAAGGTGCGGAGGTTGCGCACGGCGCGGACCGCCGCCGCCTCGGCGTCGGGGGCCGCGGAGAAGGCCGACGGGCGGGGCGCGAAGCGGGTGAAGGCGCGCCGGCCGCTGCGGAGGCTCGCGCTCGCCCTGTCCAGCGCGCGGCGGACCGCGCCGGGGCCGTCGGCGGACATGGCGGAGGGGGGCCGGCGGGCGGGCGCGCGGGCGAGATCCGCGTTCCCCCTCTCCCTCTCTCACCTTCTCTGGGCGTTGGTCTTGGTCTGGTCTGCTTTGGCTTTGCCCACACACACACACCCTTGGGTCAAGGCCAAGGCCAATCCTCCCAACCTCAACAAAAATGAAAAATGTGGTGCCAATTCTTTTCTTTTCAGCACAAGAAAATTCAACTCAACTTAAAAAGTTGAGTCAAATGCCCTCACAAGCATTTAACGTAAATACGTAGTATTTAATACTCCCTCCGTATTAAAATATAAGATGTTTTTGCAGATACCAAAGGTAGTAGTAGCTAAATGCTCGTGTGCTTGCGATAAAAGTCAATTGTTTGTTATTCATTATCAGTTGTTTAAACACTTTTGCCACCGTCACCTTAATACACGTGTTGGTGAAAAGAAAAAGAAAATCAAGCTGTATGACATATGTCCTTTACAAAATGGATGGAATCTTTCACAATCTCTAACTTACGAGGTGAATGGACAAAACTAGCAAACCGGACGCAGCGTGCTGGGGGAGGTTCGTCTCTTCGCCGACCACCCCTTCTCGTTGTTCTCTCCACCTCCCACCCCTTTCGCTCTACCTCTTCTCAAATCGGCCTCGCTCGGCCCCTCCCTTCTTCATTTCACGACGGTCCCTTCCTCCCGTAGTTGTATGGGTGTAATTTCGTCCGGAGTGGCTTTGGAATCCATGTCCGTTTTGTCTATGGAGAAGCCGGCAGATGTGGAGGCGCTCCTGGCTTGGCCTTGGCCTCCTACTTGTGGTGGTAGGCACCTCCCTCGTCGACGACTGCGAATCGGTAGGCCTTGTGGCAATTCGGTTATTATCCTCTGGGATCTGACCGGATCCATGCTCTTCCTCATCTCTGTTCGAGAGTTGGAGAAGAAATATGCCGGTAGATCTCTAGGTAGTTGTTCCTTTTCAATAATAATCCCATGTAATCTCTTGATCTGCTCTCCAACATTGGCTTTCATCCCTGTCTATTGTGGTGTTCTTTTACTCGTTCTTCAACTTTGTTTCCTTCTAGTCATGCGGGAAGAAGTTTGGGGATGGGCATACTTTCTTTCCTCTGTTTTGTCTCATCCCCTCTCTTTCTCTGGTGTCCTTCTTTTGGATATGGGTCCGGGACACCCCCCCTAGGGTTTGGACCTTGTTGGTCCTCGGCTCATGTGCTTATTCCTATCTCACGGTGTCATCAAATTTTTACGGCTTCAACCGTGCCGCAGTAGTAGCTGCATAGCCCGCGAGCCAAGAGGGGCTGTTAGAGTGCGTCGCGGGCCATCGGTGGTAGCCGGAGTGTCGGCTTGTTGTGGACAAGTCTTTTCCGGGTAGAAGCAGCGACGTGGAAGCCATTTCCAAGCTCGCATCAACCATTGTGCGCATGTGCCATTGTTGCATCGTTCTATTATTTTTCTTTTTCTGAGGGTTAGTTATGCAAGTTGGGACTTTTATGTCCTATGCATATACTTTGATCTGTTATAATATATGCAGGGTAGCCTATTTTTCTTAGAGGGTTTAAGTTTGCCAGAAGAAAAAAAGAGAGAGGTGAATGGACCACACCAACTTCTTATTTACATAAGATTAAAAAGAGATACTTGAAAAAATAAACTTCATTATGTTACGGGCCAGTTCTTCCCAGCTTATCTAACAGATTCCAGGTCTATAGAATCGGAAGCTATAAAAACTTGAGGGTAAAACAGTTCGAAAAATTCATATTCGAGGTAAAACAGCTCAAAGCAACTCAGTGTTAGCAACTCAGCATACAGTTTAAGTATAGAGGCACTACATAATGCAACACACGACTCATATTAGAATCCATTCTGCAACACCTGAAAAGAATTCTGCACACGGCTGATTCTATGAGCAGTTTCACATAATATGATTCTGTGTGTAGTTAAGCTGATAAGAAGCCCGACTTAAGCATAGGCGGACCCTTGAACAAATATGCAGGGCAACCGCGTCAAATTTTGACCATAAATTTAACTAATAAAATGTTAATACATGTCAACAAAAAATATATCGTTGCATTCGTATTTGAACATAGTTTTCAATGGTGTAACTTTTTATGACATGCATTGACGTTTTGTTAGTTCAATCTATGATCAAAATTTGACACTAGATACGAAGGGGAGTAATAAACCAAGACGGAGGTAGTGCACCAGTAAGTTGAAAGACAAAAGACTGCTTCAGGACAATTCGCTAAAAATAACAGATAATCTGGGGTGATGTAAAGAAAAAAAGAACAGATAATCTGGGGAGTAGAGCTTCAACGCCCGACGCTCACCCCATCACAAAGACGAAAGTTTAAGAAAACAACAAGACTCGAGAATCCAATCCAATGCTATTACACGTTCTTCCAGATAAATAAATTGGTCATCACAGGGCAACTCCCAATTCTCGAATTCTGGGCAATAGTACAGAGTCAATGGTGGTGACTGTGCCGAGCAAAACAAACAAGAACCTTGCTATACGTACGATAAATTTTCGTCCAACACTCAATACGATTAGAAACAAATCACAGATTATCAGTTTGTGGGCCATAGCATCTGCTCTCTGGTCGTACCAGCGTCCGATTAAAAAGAATCGTACGTGTAGCAGTTTTGAACAAACAATCCCAGGAGAAGGCAAGCACATGCTCAGATTTGTGTTAACTCGGCGTAATGCCAGCCAAAACATGTCAACCATAACCAGATATCAGCTGGCTCTCTGATGGAGCATGCAGAGAAGGCACATGGAGGATAACTGAACAGTCTCCAGAAACAAAAACAGATTAGTACTTGCACTTGATTTACTTATATCTAAATCACCGACATCAGTAAGCTGAAAATCTGAAATCTGATTCATTTAAGAGAGCAGCAGCATCAGTAAACAAATGCTTTGTGGTTTACTTGGGTAACTCGTTATCATCAAAAAATAAAGAAGAGAAGGTTGAGAGTAGAGCTTCAACGACGACAGACAACGGGCGCGTGACGCTCACCCAATCACAGAGAACAAACTTTAAGAGAGCAGCAAGACTAGAGATAGGCCCCAAGTATTATTATCACACGACCTTCCAGACAAATAAATAAACTGGTTTATCCGTGCTACTTGTACTCAAGATAATAGTATAGGATCACAGCACAGCTCCCCCGAAGTTGTGGGCAGCCCAGTCACAATTCCCAGAGGCCAGAAGCGACATCTGACCTGAATCCTGGGCAATAGTACAGAGTCAATGGTGGCTGACTGTGCCCAGCGAAACAATCCCAGGAAAAAGCACATGCCAACCATAATAAGTAAGTAAAGATACATGGGGCATGAGCAGAAGCCACATGGAGGATAACCGAACGGCCCCCAGAAACAAAAAACCGAATGCATGCTTACCGGAGTGTCAGATACTCAGAGGAAGATGACAACACCTGAAGAACAATGCCCAGATTGATTATTCATACAGCAAGGCAAAAACCAGAACAGATCATTCACTACCTGTCATGGAGATTAGCTGTACGATGTCTACTTTGTCATATAATCCAACCGTAGTGTGCCAAAAAGAGCTACAGGTAGGGCCGAAAGGCGCAAGGCACGACAACAAAAAAGAAAATAAACAATGTGATGTTGACTGATTATTATGCCAGGTTCATTTGCTTCAGTATTATAAATTTCACCACCGGTCAACCAAGCACTGATGGTCCACGAGATCCTGTCAAATGAATTCGGTAGAATTGATGGAAAAAACTAGAGGCAACAGCCATTCAGATATCAAAAGAGCGAAGTAGGTGGTTAGTTCGCTTGAGTTTCCCCCCTTTTCTTTATGACCGCAAAGGCCAAGTTAAACACCACAAATAATGAATGTATTTCTGCTTTTTAAACATCAACAGCTTAACACAGTGGACAGGAAGATTGTGAATACATGTAAAAGTACGCACATCAGTTTTAAACATGGCCTGGTTCATGCTCGATGGGAAGTGTGTTTCACAGTGTAGTGCATCGTGCAGCCAGACAAACACCCCAAAATGATGGTGCGCGTGGCCTAACCAAAGTATTTGAACAGAAGAAGCAGTGGCTATACATGGTGGCTGACTGTGCCCAGCAAAACAATCCCAGGAGAAAGCACATGCTCAGATTTATCTCCCATGAAGCATCAACAGAAGCCACATGGAGGATAACCCAAAAGTCTCCAGAAACAAATAAGAGAAAAAAAAACAGATTAGCACTACATGCTTAGGCGAGTGCCAGATACCCAGGCAGAGACGACAATGCCTCAATAACAATGCCCAGATTGATTATTCATACAGCAAGGCAAAAACAAGAACAAAACAGAACATTCGCTCCCTGTTGCGGAGATTTAGTTCTACGATGTCTACTTTTGCCATACAATACAACCGTAGTGTGTCAAAGGTTCATTTGTGATGATGACATGTTAAGTATGCAAAGGTTCATTTGTTCCAGTGTTATAAATTTCACCATCGATCAACCTAGCACTGATGGTCCAGAAGATCTATCAAACGAATTCAGTAAAATTAAAGGCAATGAGCCATTCAGCAATCAAAAGGGTATCAGTTGCTGGTTAGTGTATTCCGCACAGTGAGGTAGTTAGTCCGCTTGTTTCTCCCCCCCCTCTTTTGACCGTGAATGTGGTTCTCTTGATATTGGCAGAACCAAAGGCCAAGTTGAACAGCATAAATAATGTACCCATTTCCCCTTTTAAACCATGAACAGCTTTACACGGTGGACAAAAAAGATTGTGAATACATCTGAAGTATGTACAGTTGTACAGCAATTTGAATCAGGTCATGGTTGATGCTCGATGGGAAGTATGTTAGCAATTCAGAGCATCGTAAAGCGAGACAAGCACCGCAAATGCGTGGCCAAATTATTTGCACAAAAGTAGCAGTCACCATTCATTGAAAGCTGAAACAGACTCATATTTTAGGTGCGGAACTGCGAGTAGAGAACCAGCACACATCACAAGCACTGGAATGGCAAAATGGTGAAGGGAGGAGACATAGGAAGTGTCGAATTGCAGTAACCTAGTATCTATCTACATATATGTCTTCGTAGTCATGACTCATGACCGAATCCTGGTGCCTGGCCACATTACTGAACAACCAAAGCGGCGAAGCATAAGAAACACTGACAGCATGGCTGAAAATCGCTAACTGATTACTACTACCATCGGCAAAATTCTCACGGTTATCCGCCTATCAATCACGGAAAAGGCGCTACCAGGCTTTGATAGCATCACCGAATGACAGAATGTATCATGTTGCAAGGCGGCCCGGCGACATTGCAGGTCCAAACCGAGGAGAATGCACCCCTGCCCTGCACTGAATTGTCCAAATGGAGGTGAGATTTGTGGGCATCAGAAATGTGCAATCCAGGAGAAGAGAAATTATCAGTGCTGCATTGCTCTGTACCTGGCGGCAATGGATATGGGTGGGTGGCTAGAAGATGCCGCGCTGGCGGGCGAGCGCGAGGAAGTCCTGCAAGGGATCCTGCTTGCTGGTGGTGGCGGCAGCGGCGGTGGCGGTGGGGATCATGAGCATCGCCCTGTAAAGAGGATCGACGCCGGCACGGGGTGGTTGCTCCGGCCGTTGCTGCTGCTTGGGGCTCGGGGTCAGGGTCGGGGTCGGGGCTGGGGTGCTGAACTTGGCGCCCCTGACCTTCCTGGTGCAAACCCTAGGCTTCCGGCGAGGTCTGGCGTCGTCGTCGTCGGAGGGAGGCGGCGAGGGCGAATGGGGCTGGGAGGGGCTGGGGGTGAAGGGGAGGCTGCACATGGTGATGGGCTCTTGCTGGGGGAGCTCGGGAGGGGTGGCGAATACCTCCTCGTCGTCCTCCTCGTCCCCCCGCGCCTGCGAGGCGGAGGCGGAGGCGGAGGGGGCGTTGGCGGCGCCGAGGAAGGGGGACTTGGCGAGTACGTCCTCCTGGGACGCCGAGATGTCGCCGCCGCACTCCAGCGCAACCGTCGCCATCATCGGCCCGACCTCGGCGGCGGCGGCCATGGCTGCCGCAGTGCTCGGAGAGGGACCTGTAGCTGTTAAAATCTTGGTCAGTTTAGGCCTCTTTCCATGTCTCAGGAAAAAACATGTAGCTGTTGAATGAAAGTTAGGCCTCTTTCATTCAAATTTAAAGGATTTCCAAACGAATTTTGAAGGATCCTAATCCTAATAACTTTTTACTGTATTGGTTGTTATTTTACATAGTACTATCATAAATGCTCGCATACACTCATCTGTATGAGCGTACACACACCCAATCCATATGATCACCTTAAAAAAGCTGAGTTGGCACAACATCTTGAGATTGACGAAGTCACTGTATACATCTCGTAGTGGCCAGGAACGTCTTATTCCTTTTTGTCTTTTAGGATTACAATTCATAGGGATTTCCATTATGATTTATTTGTATTAGATTTTATGGAGAGTTTCCACCCACTCTTACCTAATGGGAAGAAAAACCATTCGTGCGAAAGACACGAGCATGAAAAAACAGAAGAAAGAAGACACATGTGTATTAAAGGTAAACTTGCACTATATTGAGACAATGATACTGGTGGTGAAACGAATTGAAGGTACTCATTCACACCATTGGTTGAGTTTGAACATGACAAAGCCATTGCCGATGTTCATGGAGTTGTAAGTTTATTTACAAAATGGTCAAAATTGGTTGAGAGTAGAAATGGTATTTTTTTTCTTCGAAAAATGCTTATATCACAGTGTTTGGTATAAGGAAGTGATTCAGTTTCCATATGATGCTGACATACATATGTGCCAAAGAAATTAGCAACAATGTTTTTCTTGTGTCGATTCCTAGTTCTTATTATTCGTTAACTGAGTAGTCCGCAAGTAATTTCTAGTTTTTCCCCATGCCATATCCTTTATCATTTAGTTAATCCTATGCTTTTGTTGTAATATTTGGTTGTTATAATAGTTTTATCCTGATGATCTTGCTCCATATTCATGGCTATTGTCATCGACGTCAATCATGTTGACCAGCCTCCTAGAAAAATAATGGCTAATGATAATGATGGGTTAATCATTTGTACCTACTCATATTAGAACCTGTGTAGAAGTGGTGAGAACTAGTCAAGAGCGATTTGTAAATAGAATAACATCACAAAAATGAAATTAGATGGGAAGCGTGTCATAAAAATGGATACTAAATTGCCTTGTCTACGCATCATGATCAATTGTGGAGATTACACATACTTAACATGTATTGCACCATATGAGTACAATTTCCTCAGGTGATCCCTCGCATCAAACGTATATACTCCCTCCATTCCCTTATACAATGCTACTATAAAAAATACATTTTGCATCTATACAAGGCCTTTAACAGTAATCGAGGCAAAATTTAATGATGTTTTTTCGTACTACCAACTTGTTTAATACTTGCATGCATGTAGTCATAATGACATTGTGCTACTTCCTTCTCATTTCTTCCTTGCATGCATGCATGCGTATTAATAATCCCAGTTAACAAGAAGAAAAGTTGGTTTGCAAAGTAGTCATTAAATTTTACCTTGGTACCTGTAATTTGAGTTTGTGGCCTTGTATAAGGGAATGGAGGGAGTAATTTGCAAGATAATGATCTATTCTTTCGGAGCATGGAGAAAAGAACCTGAATTTTCGGTTTCTTACATGCAATACAACACATTAACCAGAACAACATATCAATCAATATTGGCCAAATAAAAAAAATCATATTGTCAATTATTCATAATGGACCGCCAACAGTATAACCCAACCCCTCCTGGGCGGGTCATATCTCGGAGCCATATCCCCAATAGCTTGTTTCCTGGCACTCCAAAAAATAAGATTAGAGCCAAGAAACACTGCAAATCCCCCCAGTTGATCTCCTGTCATCACTACATTCTGCCCAATCAGCATCAGAAAATGCACTGACATGACTATATCTAGAACGTCTAAACTAAAGGCCTAAACTCATAGTGTGTTTTATATAGCGCACAATTCTTTTAACAGTTGTCCAGTATGCAGTAGTACGTGTTGAGGAACGTTGCAAGGGAAACAAAATTTTTCCTACGCTCACTAAGACCAATGGAGATGAACATCTACGAGGGAAGAGATTGGATCCACATACCCTTGCATATCACTAAGCGGAAGCGTATATAACGCGGTTGATGTAGTCGTACTCTTCACGATCCAATCCGATTTAGCACCGAACGGACGACACCTCCACGTTCAGCACACGTGTGGCTTGATGACGTCTTCTCCTTCTTAATTCAGCAAGAGAGGGAGGAGAAGTAGATGGGATCTCAACCAGCACGACGGCGTGGTGGAGATGATGGTGGAGCAATCCCAGTAGGGCTTCGCCAAACGCCTCTAAAACTACGAATGAGGAAGAATGGGAGAGACGGGAGGCCGCAGGGCGTGAGAATTGTTGTGTCCAGCCCTTGCGCCTCCTCCCCACTATATATAGGAGTGTTGGAGGGCTGGGGCGCATCCCTAGCCCCTCCTTCATGGAGGGGAGGCGGCCAAAGGGGGAAGAGTGCCCTCCAAGCCAACTGGAGCCCCCCTCCCCTAGGATCTTCCTCCCCCTAGGCGGATGGGCCTTGGGGGGTTGGTGCGCCCGGCCCAATAAGGCTAGGACGCCCCCTAAAGCACATGCACGCCCTAGGTGCTGGAGAGACCTTCCAGACTCCTTCAAAACCCTTCGGAACCTTCTAGAAACTTCCGGAACCTTTCTGGTACAATACCGATAAAACCCGAAACTTTTCGGGTAGCCAAATATGACGTCCCATACATACATCTTTACATCCGGACCATTCCAGAGCTCCTTGTGACGTCCGGGATCTCATCCGGGACTCCAAACAACATTCGGTCACCAACATGAATATCCCAATACTACTCTAGCATCACCGAACATTAAGCGTGCGGACCCTACGGGTTTGAGAATCATGTGGACATGACAGAGACACCTCTCTAGTCAGTAACCAATAGCAGGACCTGGATGCCCATATTGGTTCCCCACATATTCCATGAAGATCTTTACTGGTCAAACCACGATGCCAAGGATCCAATCAACCCCTATATGCAGTTCCCTTTGTCTAGCGGTATGTTACTTGCCCGAGATTCAATCGTCGGTATCTCCATACCTAGTTCTCCCGTTACCGGTAAGTCTCTTTACTTGTTCCGTAATACATCTCGCGACTAACTCCTTAGCTGCATTGCTTGCAAGCTTCTTGTGATGTTGTATTACCGAGAGGGCCCAGAGATACCTCTCGGTCATACGGAGTGATAAATCCCGGTCTTGATCCATGCCAACCCAACAGACACCCTAGGTGATACCTGTAGAGTACCTTTATGATCACCCAGTTACGAAGTGACGTTTGGTACACACAAGGCATACCTCCGGTGTCAGGGAGTTGCATGATATCATGGTCTTAGGAACGAAACTTGACATGAAGAAAGCAATAGCAATAAACTAATACGATCAAATGCTATGCTTATGGTTGGGTCTTGTCCATCACATCATTCTCCTAATGATGTGATCCCGTTATCAAATGACAACTCATGTGTATGGTTAGGAAACCTTAACCATCTTTGATCAACGAGCTAGTCTAGTAGAGGCTCACTAGGGACACGTTGTTGTCTATGTATCCACACATGTATCTGAGTTTCCGATCAATACAATTCTAGTATGGATAAATCATGAACAGGAAAATATGATAATAACCAATTTATTATTGCCTCTAGGGCATATTTTCAACAGTCTCTCACTTGTACTAGAGTCAATAATCTAGTTCACATCGCCACGTGATTAACACCCAATCAGTTGTGGGGTTTGATCCTTTTTTGCTTGTGAGAGAGGTTTTAGTCAACGGGTCTGCAACATTCAGATCCACATGTACTTTGCAAATCTCTATGTCATATTGTAGATGCTGCTACCACGCACCACTTGGAGCTATTCCAAATGGCTGCTCCACTATATGTATCCGGTTTGCTACTCAGAGTCATCCGGATTGGTGTCAAAACTTGCATCGACGTAACCCTTTATGCTGAACTCTTTATCACCTCCATAACTGAGAAACATTTCCTTATTCCTCTAAGGATAATTTTGACCGCTGTCCAGTGATCCACTCTTGAATCACTCTTCTACCCCCTTACCAGACATGTGGCAAGGCACACATCAGGTGCGGTACACAACATGGCATACCTTATAGAGCCTATGGCTAAGGCATAGGGGACGACCTTCGTCCTTTCTCTTTCTTCTGCTGTGGTCGAGTTTTGAGTCTTACTCAACTTCACACCTTACAACTCAGACAAGAACTTCTTTGACTGATCCATTTTGAACTCCTTCAAAATCATGTCAAGGTATATGCTCTGTGAAAGTCTTATCAGACGTCTTGATCTATCTCTACTAGCAGAACGCCCATGCGTTGCTACGGGCTACAATACATATAAATGAATCAAACATATAAATGAACTCTACCGTCAGGGACCATGCCGGTAGGCTATTATACCCTATGGCCATGGACTCTGGCGGTAAGAAAAGGATCAGATCCTGAATTTTTTAAAGGCAAGGTTAGATCTCGATCAAGTTTTGAAAAAGGGTCAAAACACGAAATTTAGCCTTCAGAAGCAACGACCCATGCGGTACGTGGAAAATCAACAAACACATGACACGACAGCGCCAGTAAACCAGTACGTCGACACGTAAAAAGCTAATTAGAAAAAAGTCAGAACAGCACAATGACCGCATGCACACGGTCACACCACCCATCATAAGAGCATCTCCAACAGCCGCGCTAAACAAACACTGCGTCACAAATTTAGCCATTTTAGCGCGCGCGCAACCCGGCGGGTGGCTCCAGCGGGTGCGCAATAACCGTGCGCGCGGTATAAGGAGTTGGGCACGCGGTCAGATTCGCTATCTCGCGCGGTGTATTTGGGGCGCCCGTTTCCGCGCGCGGCACACTTGAGCGCTCGCGCCGCACTCTCTCCTCTCCGCCTCCTACGCCCTGCGCGCGCCGGTGCCGGCGAACTGCACCCATGGACGCACGCGCCGGCACCCCACTCACCCCATCCTACAGCCGTGAGACCCCCCCCCCGCCGCCACCGTCGCCGAAAACCCTAGCGCGGGGAGCGTTGGCCTCGCCACCGCCGAGCATCGGCCTCGCGCGCAGCCTCTTCTTGCCGCCGCGGATGACCATGGCGACGGGTGGCATCGCGCCGGCGTCGTCCCGTGCAGCCGCCGCCCCTTCGAAGCTCCCCAATGCGGTGCGGCCGAAGAAGGGCAAGACATCCGCGAAGAAGAACAAGGCGGCGGACGGCTCCGGCAGCTCGAATGCGAGGGGAAATAAGCTTGCAGGGCGTTTGACGGGCATGGCGGCTACCGAAGCGCCGGCGAGCTCACTCGTTGAACCGGCCGCCGACGCGCACAACGTGTTTGACGAAATGCCCCCAAGGTAGAATTTTTTTCCAACTTTTCTTTTCTTGTTATTTTTTCAATGCATTCATATAGATAGCTTATTTGCATTGTTCAAAAAACTTTGTAGTCTCAACGATGATGCATACATGTCAACTATGGGTGTTGGCTCCAACAATTCGCATTGGTGTCAAACCAATGACATCCATTTCGAAGACCATGAGTTCGAGGTGGACGAGGAGGGTGAGGGCATTGTCGACGCGCCGAAAGGAAGAGCGGGCAATTACACCAACAAAGATGATATCTTACTATGCAATACTTGGTTGCAAGTGTCAAGGGATCCATCCGTTGGAGGTGATCAAAGTAGAGATGCTTATTGGGGGCGGATGAAAGAACACTTTGATGCTCACAACGTGAGTGGAATTGACCGCTCCGAGAGATCACTTCGATCCCGATGGTCGACAATCAACTCGGATTGTCAAAAGTGGGCGGCCGCACAAAAGGCGGTTGACAAGTTGAACCCAAGTGGCACAAATGAGGACGATAGAGTAAGTGGCATTTCATACATGTTCATCATACTTGTTGTTGGTGTTCAAAGTGCTAACTTGTTTTGTTTTCATGTAGTACAACATCGCACAAAACTTGTTCAAAGAAGAGGAGAGGAAAACCAAGAAGGGGAAGATCAAGAAAGGAAGGGTCTTTACCTTGCCTCACCGCTACAAATTGTTGAAGGATGATGAGAAATGGAAGAAGCGTAAAGATTTGGATGGTTTGCATTTGAGCAACAAACGCAAGCGAACAATTGAGTTGAATGATGATGATGATGAGGAGGAGGATGATGCATCAAGCGATGACGGCAAGAGAAGCCCCACACCCAACTCGGTTTCATACTCGAAGCCAAAACGACCGGATGGGTGCAAAAAAGACAAAACCGAAAATAAGAAGAGGAAAGGAGATGATGAGCTCAAAAATGCTATGTAAGCTATTGTGAAGGCAAGAAAAGAAGCCAACGAGGTGAGGAAAATGGCAAGGAACCAAGATGCCGCGGCCGAGGAGAGGAGGTTGGCGGCCGAGGAGAGGAGGGTGGCCGCCGAGGAGAGGAAAGTGGCATTGGATGAGAGGAAGTTGGCCATGGAGGAGCGAGCCAAGTTGTTGGAATGGGAGAAGCACTTGTCCTTCTTGGACACATCTAACTTCAATGAGGCGCAAAAGGAGTATGTCAATCTTGCCCGTGAAGAAGTGTTGATCTAAAAAAGAGCCATGATTCGTGCAATGGGTGGCGGTGGCATTGGCGCAATGGGTGGCGGTGGCCTTGGCGGTGGCATTGGCGGTGGCCTTGGCGGCATGGGTGGCATGGGTGGCTTCGGAGGTACCATGAGCGGTTTAGGTGTCATGCACTAGTAGAAAACCACCCATTAGGCCCGGTTCGTAAGGGCCTTTAGTGCCGGTTCAGGAACCGAGACTAATGGGTCGTTACTAATACCTCAACCCATTAGTCCCGGTTCAAACAAGAACCGGGACCAATGTGCCTCCACGTGGCCCTCTGCGCCGAGCCCAGTCACGGGGCCTTTGGTCCCGGTTGGTGGCTCCAACCGGGACCAAAAGTCAATTTTTGTTTTACAAAAGTGGCTGCTTTAGGGGTTTTGGGGTTATTTTTAGGTTGTTATTATAGCTAGCTAATAGAGAGAAGTGTCCTCTCTTATCTTCGTCCTTGGTTTATCAACGCTGCTGCTATGTTCATTGCACCCGCAGATATAACATGCTCATGCATGCTTTGCATCATACATCATCATATATATATAATAACAAGTCCTACTAATCATGCATCATCATACAACTTCTACTCGTTATTAATAATAAGTCATACGATCATCATTCTCATAGTCATCGAACCCAACTCTACATAATTGTTCTTAGCACATGATCATCAGTATCAGGTAGGACCTAAACACCCTTAAGGTAAAATAGCATAAAACAATATAGACCCTGACTCTCCATTATGAAGAATGGCGATCATCCTGTCTCCAATTCCTGCCCTTCGCTGCTTATTGCTTCCAAGAAGCTCCTTACGACTGTCCACACATTTTTTCCATTCTTTTATTGTTATGTCTCCACTTCTTTTAGAAACCCGGTATGGACAGTTGAGATTCGTAGGACGACCTGGTCGTATGTTCAAAACATGAAGGCTACCATGCGTATACATCAGATGAGGCACACAATCATTCGGGATTATCTGTTGAAAAACATAGTAATAACTTCGTAGTTAGCAATGATGTACTAGTTTAAGAAGTGTGCAAAAAGATGCACGGATGTTGTAATAGTAAAAAATAATCTTACCAGGGTATCTCCATGATAGTTACCGTAGTTCAACACGTGCACTAGTGGCACGTATTGACCATAATGTTGAGGAGTTTGATTGTACATATTGTAATTCTCAAGATCAGTACAAAATCCGACCAGATGATTTTTCTCCTGATAAGTTAATTCGGAGCCTTCGGTGTAGTACGTTCTGTCTACCATCTTCCGCACATTCTTTGAAGAATGAAAATAAGCTGTCAATGAAGATAAGTTGTCAACTATATATTTTGAAATAAACAATATAAATTACTTAATAACTATGTTTAGCTCACATGAGGGAAGAACTGGAGGTGTATCCACAAGGACCCAAATCGAAGGTGTCTCTTGCTCGATTGTAGGATCACCAAGATCCATGGTGACAAGCATACTCTCATCAAGACCATACAAAATGCAAAATGCATCCCAATTTTTGCAACCAAAATGGGTTAAACTGTGAGCATTGTACAACTTTACTTGAAAATCCACACCATGATGGGTACTTGGGATAATTTTTTTGGTTTCGAAATTTTCATGGTCTTCAAAACCCATCCTCTTCAAGACATAGCGTCTTGCAAAGCATGGGATAAGCTAGTCGAATTGGAAAAGATGAAAAATACACGTTAAAAATAGTTGAAGTCGTGCTTAATTACGAAAAAAATTATTATCGTCATTGCGTACCGTATGAACATCGCAGGTCTCCTCGAGCTTAATGTTGAAGCGCCGATCTTCGTCCAGCTCAATGAACCTGTCGCAGATACCTCGATCGTCATGGCACCAGTCGCACTCCCCCGGACGGTTTTCATCGTCCGATGAGTACGACATTTCTGGCCTACGTTCATAATTCAAATATTAAACTAGATCATTATTATTAATCACGGGTTGACTATCGATGATCGATGTACGTACGTAGCTCCTCTTTCATTCCCGAATGCATTATTATACCAAATTGTCTAGCACACGGGAATGAAGGAGAACTTATCAAATATGAGCATTCAATAAGCAAAACCAAATCATAAAATAAAGTATAGTATTCAAATTAGCATGCATTCAATAATTATAAGCAAAAGTACATCATCTCTTTTGGTGTCCATACATCGTCGAATATTATCACTAATACAACTAGAACCGTAGCGCCCGACGGGTATCGACGCGGGCGGTGGACACCCAAAGATAAGGAACCATCACAGGATCATAGCTCCAGTGAGATCCCTGAAGAACCTGCCAGGTATTGTCGAACCTCCCCTCTAATGCAACCATGTAGCGACGAACGTGCTCGTCCTCCTTGCTGACACGGTGACGTACCACCTCCGCGGTGTCCACATGCCTCACCACCGTCACTGGCCCACGCGACCGCCACCAAACAAGGATCGGGTCAACAACGGGCTGCCTTCTCACCAACCTACGTCCCTCGGAAGGTAGCACCTCCCAATACCAACCCGGCGGAGCCCAGTCCCGAACATGGCCCTGATCAAGCAGGCCTCCACCGCCGAGTCGACGACGACGAGGATGCGGGATAGGCATCGCCGACGTCGACGCGGGAACTACTTCTATATATAGTTAAATAAAAGTAGTTTTATTAATTAAGTCAACTATCTAGTTCAACTACTAAGCACTTACTATAAATAAATAAGTAGTATTTACTAAAAACAAACTACTTCATTATATAGTAAAATAAATTAGTTTATTAAATCAACTAGCTAGTTCAACTATATATAAACTACTTCTTATTTTTTTTCCTTTTTCTAAATGCTATGAACAAAAAAAATCATTAAAATTCTATGAACAAAATTAATTACACAATCTAAATATCACCAAAAAAAATCTATTAACAATAATATCACCAAACATGCATATTCAATAATAATATCATCAAAAAAATCTATTAACAGAAAAAAAATCTAACATAATATGAACAAATTAATTACACAATCTAAATATCACCAAAAAAATCTATTAACAATAATATCACCAAACATGCATATTCAATAATAATATCACCAAAAAAAATCTATTAACAGAAAAAATCTAACATAATATGAACAAATTAATTACACAATCTAAATATCATAAAAAAAATCTATTAACAATAATATCTCCAAACATGCATATTCAATAATAATATCACCAAAAAAAATCTATTAACAGAAAAAAACTAACATAATATGAACAAATTAATTACTACACATATCTAATCTAAAAAAAATCTAATTAATCTAACAAAAAAAATCTAACATAATATGAACAAATTAATTACTACACATATAATCTAAGAAAAAAATCTAATCTAACAAAAAAAATCTATGAACTACATATCTAAATTACTACACATCTAACCTAACAAAAAAAAATGTATGAACTACAAAAAGAATCTAAAAAAATTTAACAAAAATAAAAAAAACGCTCACGTCAGCGTCGAGCGGCGCGGGGCAGGGGGCGACGACGGGCTCGGGGCGGCGCGCGGGGCAGGGGCGACGAGGACAGCGGGCTTGGGGCGGCGACGGGGACGGCGGGCGGCGATGCGGGCGGCGGGGACGACGGGCGGCGACGGGGACGGCGGGCGGCACGGGCGCGCGATGACGGGGCGGCGCGGGACGCGGGCGGCGATGGGGGCGGCGACGACGTGCGCGGGCGACGACGGCGGGCTCGGGGCGGCGCGGGGCAGGGCTCGGCGGCGACGGCGACGAGGAGGAGAGGCGTCGGGGCGAGAAAGAGACGTGTCTTGGCGAAAACTGCTAAGTCCAGTATATATAGCAAAATCATTGGTCCCGGTTGGTGGCTCCAACCGGGACTAATGCCACCTTTAGTCCCGGTTCGTGCCACCAACCGGAACCAAAGGCCTCTTTTCAGCAGCGCAAAGGGCGGGAACGAAGACCTTTGGTTCCGGTTGGTGGCTCCAACCGGGACTATCGATGAGCATTCGTCCCGGTTGGTCCAACCAACCGGGACCAAAGAGCAGCATTGGTATCGGTTGGTGCCATGAACCGGTACCAATGGACCCGTGTAACTACTTTTTTATTTTCTGCAGCTATTTTTTTGTTGATTCTTCCTGCAGCTGTTTTTTTAGTCCCACCTCGCCAAGCGAGAGGCACTCGCAGCTGTTTATAAGCCCTGAGTGCAGAGACGATGACGAAGAGGCTCAATACTCCTGCACGTTGGTTAGCTTCAAGCCTTGAGGAATACGGTAGACTGCACAGAGCTATGTGCAGTGCAGTGGACACTATTCCAAAAGGCTTGAAGCAAATTAACGAGCATTGCGCCTCTTTTTTATTTTTAATGACTTATTACAACTCAGAAATAAAAAGAAAAAAATAAATGTAGCAGAAAAGAAAAAAATATATAAAAAACCACTCAGAAATAAATAGAAGAAAAAATAATTTTGATTAACTTTACTAAAAAAATAACATAGATCAGATCTGTTCTGACCGTTGCAGCCGGCGATGGTGGTCATCTCTTCAGTCAGAGGTGGTCGGCCTGAGGCTGGGTGTTCGGATCCTGGGATCCGTCATCTGGCACCAGCTGCGAGTCGGGGAGACGTAGTTGCCGGTGAAAACCGAGCTGACGGCAGGCGATGGCGGCGTTCCATGTCGTTACCATGATGAAGGCATCGTCGTGTGACTACCGTTGACCCACTCGTATTGCTCCGGGGGAAACCCTAGGATATTGTGTTCCAGACCGGACGATGGCGGCACTGCGGTGTTGTTTCTCTCTTGGGAGCATTGTTTTGTGGAGCAGCGCTGGAAGTCAGAGGAAGGAGGTGGAGCGGCTTCGTCTTGCACGGAGCTTCGGTGGAGCTGTCAAGTCATGCCTGGCCGACAGGTGCTATGCTTGGTCATGCCTGGTCGGAGGTGCTACGCACGACAGATCCACCAAGGGCTTCAAGCTGTGTCGGCTGGTGGTACTTGGCAGCATGGCGCTGAGGTGTATCAGTGGCGACCGTGACGTGTTCAGCTGTTTGCGCGGGACTAAAGATGAGCATTCGTCCCGGTTGGTCCAACCAACCGGGACCAAAGAGTGGCATTGGTACCGGTTGGTGCCATGAACCGGTACCAATGGACCCGTGTAACTACTTTTTTATTTTCTGCAGCTATTTTTTTTGTTTATTCTTCCTGCAGCTGTTTTTTTAGTCCCACCTCGCCAAGCGAGAGGCACTCGCAGCTGTTTATAAGCCCTGAGTGCAGAGACGATGACGAAGAGGCTCAATGCTCCTGCACGTTGGTTAGCTTCAAGCCTTGAGGAATACGGTAGACTGCACAGAGCTATGTGCAGTGCAGTTGACACTATTCCGAAAGGCTTGAAGCACATTAACGAGCATTGCGCCTCTTTTTTATTTCTAATGACTTATTACAGCTTAGAAATAAAAAAGGAAAAAATAAATGTAGCAGAAAAGAAAAAAACTATATAAAAAACCACTCAGAAATAAATAGAAGAAAAAATAATTTTGATTAACTTTACTAAAAAAATAGCATAGATGCTTATTTTTAATGACTTATTACAACTCAGAAATAAAAACAAAAGAATAAATATAACAGAAAAGAAAAAAAAATATAAAACTACTCAGAAATGAATAGAAGCAAAAAATAGTTGTGATTAACTATACTAAAAAAGGAGCATATATGCTTATTTTTAATGGCTTATTACAAGTCAGAAATAAAAAGAAAAAAAATAAATATAGCAGAAAAAGAAAAAAACTATATAAAAAACTACTCAGAAATGAGGAGAGATGCGCTTATAGAGGAAATCCAACTTAAATTCATAACGAATTTCAAGAGAAATCCGTATGAATTTATGCTAAATTCCCTATATAAGGGCATCTATTTTCATTTTCAGAGGAGCTCAATAAGGTAGAGAGGGAGGGGCTTATAAACCGGTCCGATTCCCCTTCGGTTGGCGAGGTGGGACTAAACTCAGGACCAACCCTTTTGTCCCGGTTCGAGCCACCAACCGGGACCAGTGGTGGTGGGCCAGGAGCGAGGCCCATTGGTCCCGGTTCGTCCCACCAACCGGGACCAATAGGTCCAGACGAAACGGGACCAATGGCCCACGTGGCCCGACCGGCCCTTGGGGCTCACGAACCGGGTCCGGTGCCCCCATTTGTCCCGGTTCTGGATTGAACCGGGACTAATGGGCTGGACCGGCCTGGACCATTGGCCCCTTTTCTACTAGTGAAGGGAGGTATGGGTGCACCTCCGGCCGCCATGGGAGGCATGGGTGGCTTTGGAGCACCCCCCGACACTATGGCAGCCATGGGAGGCATGAGTTTTGCTTCTCTCATGGGAGGCATGGGTGCACCTCCGACCGCCATGGACTGAATGTCTTTCGATGTGCCTCCTCACACACATTCCCATGAAGATGCCGTTGAAGATCTTGCCAACACCGTCGGAGCTTCACGTGATGCGGTGCGTGATGAGGAGAGGGAGGAAGATTCATCTTGGGAGGCGGAAGAATCGTTTTCGGAAGATGAGGACGAAGACGAGGAAGAGGATTGACGTGTCTTTCATTTGTGTCTTGAATTTGGTTTGCATTTTGAACTTGGTTGGATGAACTTGTGGGCATGAACTTTTATTCATCAACTTGTTTGTGTGAAATTTTATATGTCATGTTCATTGCATTTTGAATGTTTCAAATTCATTTTGTGTCCAAAATGCCATATATGCAATGCCCCGGTGAGTCGCCCCGGGCATAAAAACCGAAGACCGAAGACCGAAACCGAAAAGACCGAGACCGAACCCGAAAAGACCGAAACCGAAAAGACCGAATAAAAAATGGTCTGCAGAATGCTAAGACCGAACTAATTATGGTCTGTTCAGTCCTGATGTATTGAGGACCGAATAGCCTGTATAGACCGAATAGCCCATTAACCTAAAGCCCATCTAGCAAGCCCAAGGCCCCGTCGTCACCTCACCTCACAGACCGAGCGGTCGTGCCCCTCGACGCAGACACAGGAAACCTAGCCGCCGCTTCACTCGCCTCCTCTTTTCTCTCCCTCGACGAACCCTAGCCGCCACCCGCCAGCCGCTGCTCTGGCCCGATGCCCCGTGACCGTGAGCTGTGAGCCGTGAGCCCGTGACGACCGCCGCAACGAGGCGCACATCGCCCGCGCTTCAGCGACCGATGAAGAACTGCGCCCCGAGCCACAGCCCGCACCGGGACAGGTGACGACTGGTGCCCCGTGCCCCGTGCCGCCGTGCGCCGTGCTGCTGTGCGGCAGGCCGCCAACTCCGACCCTCCTGCTCGTTCGGCCGTCCGTGGCACGTCCATCCGCCGCCTGTGTAGCAGCTGGCTGCTGCTGTTCGTCACCACCACCGCACCACTCGTCCTCTTCCATGCCGGTCGCCGTCTCGCCGCCTTCTGTCCTCTTCTGGTGCTCAACCTCGCAACTGAAGGTGAGCAAGCTACTACTTCTCTTGGTATGCATATGTGATGTACAGATTGTTGTTCATTTAAGTGCATCAATATATTGTTCATGTTCTATGATGTTCAGCTTTTGTGATGTTCAGATTCAAGTAGATGTAGTGCTTCTATGTTCATGGTGTACAGATTGTTGTAGCATTGTGTTGCTGTTGTAGCCTTCTGTAGTTGTAGCCTTGTGTTGTATGTTGAGCTTTTGTGATGTACATATTAAGCATTCTATGTTCAAGGCTACAACAGCTTTTTGTTGGTTTCTATGTTCATGGCAGAGTGTACCATGCTATTTTTATGTTGATTTGGAATGGTTACTATGTAGAGAGGATACCAAACAGACCAATGTCATTTATTAGCTGTGAAAAATTAGATTATCTGAAATGTTTACAGATTTGGAGGACTTGATTGTATGCTCATGTCAATGTTGTTTGACAGACCAATCTCCTCTTTTTTTGTAGATGTTTTCTATATCGGAATCTGGACATGATGAGTTGAACGAGAAAGATGACACATTTATGAGTATAGAGGAAGAGGCGGATGCAGAAGCAGCTGCTGCAGCAGGAGGTGACGAGTCCGTCTTACGTAGTATCATTGAAGGTACAAGCTATCTTATTTCACTAGGCTGACTACTTTGGAAATTTTTGGTGCTGAGTGTGGAGAGAAGGTGTGGTTTGCTGTTAACAAATGTGTTCATGAGTTGTTTGAAGAATACCGAGTAAGATTAACTATACTGGAACCAATAACACCAGCCTATAGCCAAGTACCATTAGAAGGAGGAGGAGCAAGTATGATGAAGCAACTAATTGCAAGCAGGTTGAGGCAAAATAATAGTGGAGGAAGTGCAAGTAGTAAATCTGAGCTTGAAAAATACCTTGCCGAAGACTCTGAAGACCCTGATAAAAAATTGACATCCTAGGATGGTGGAAAGAGAATTCATCTAGGTTCCCAATCTTGGCAAATATGGCTCATGATATTCTTGCTATCCCCATTACAACGGTGGCTTCTGAATCAGCCTTTAGCACAAGTGGACGCATACTTGATGACTTTAGGACATCTCTAACTCCATTTATGGTACAAGCTTTAGTTTGTACCCAAGACTGGCTGAGAAGGTCAACAAATCCTGTCGACATCAAGGAGTACTTGGAAGAATTAGAAGAGCTAGAAAAAGGTAAATCAATTAGTCAACTTCTCCATACATGATAGCAGATTACTTGTACCAAACCAATCACATACTAGCAGATTACTAATGCACGACATACTGATATATATGCATGACTTGTCAACTTTAGTAGAAAAAGGTAAAGCAATCAGTAGTAACTTTTGTAGAAAACCAGTGTATGGAGAAGTTTGTATGCATGAATTATCAACTTTAGTAGATTACAATTGGACTAGGACAAGATCTTACCAACACTAATATTATGAATTTGATTGAATCTTCTTGTTGCAGAGTTGATTGAAGAATTTGGTGACAAGGTGAAGCGAAAGCGCAAGGTCAATGGTGGTGTTGTTGCTTCTTCCATGGCCAAGTCGACCAACAAAGTGAGATCCACATCCACTCATGGTTGAACTGAAATCATGTGGAATGTGTGCTATTCTCATTATCTTGTGCTTGTAATTTGTGACTAGACTTAGAGAATTGAGAACAGTGAGAGTACTGTGTTGATGTCAAGTACTATGTGGTTTGCTGCTTATGTCAAGTGTTGAACTTATGTGGAATCTTATGTTCGTTGTTTGTTGTTGCACTGAAATCATGTACTTAACTTGATTTGTATGATGCCAAGTACTATGTTGTCAAGTACTATGTGCTGGTGTTGCTTGCCTATTTGCTGCTGCTTGTTATCTTATTACTTCCTGTCAAATATAAATGATTATGCATGCATGAATCTTGTTGCGGGACCATGAATCATGTCTTCTTACTTCGTGTCGTCTGAATCTTTTTTACTTGTTGTCAAATATAAAAAAGTTTTGGTAATTTGTTACTTGTTGTCGATACTTTGTTACTTACTGTGAAATGTAAACATGTATTGGTACAACCATACAGGAAGTAACATGAATGTACTGATACAGGAAGTAACACTGATATTATGTAGCAAATTAATTTGGTCTGTTTGGTCGGGACCGAAAACCGAATATTAAAGACCGAAGACCGAATAGTGAAGAACCGAAAAGACCGAAATTATTTCGGTCTTTAATTCTGGAAGACCGAATTCTTGGAAGACCGAAAAGACCGAACCGAACAAACCGAAAAGACCGAACGCCCGGGGCTACCGGCGAGTCACGCGCGCTGCATTTTTTGCGCGCTGCTGGAGCGGCGCGCGCGCTGCATTTTAGCGCGGCTGTTGGAGTCAACGCCGGCGGCCGCGCTAAACCAGCCGAAGCGCGTGCAGCAAACTAGTTTTTTGCGCGCGGCGCGAAGCGCGGCTGTTGGAGATGCTCTAACACCACATGCATGCCGCCCCACATGTTCATATCCGTGTAAAACCAATATGCATGTGTGCACGCAAAAGACCAATTCGTGCATACGTCAGATTTATCGTCAACAAAAGGAATGTCTCAAATCCACCTTGGAATCGCAAAGTTTACCTGAAAACATACACCCCAGCTCCTAAGTTAATTGCGAACCAACATGTGGTTAGATGGTTAAAGGAACAGTGATATTTCCAACCCATCAGGATTCAAGTCTTGGTACTCGCATTATTTCTAGATTTATTTCAGAATTTTTGGCGATGCGTTTTCAATGAAAGGAGATGTTTCCATCAACGACGAGGCGTTTACGGTGACTTCGTAGGATAAAGAAGTCAAAAAGATGGCTAGTGGGAAATAGTGCCTTGGGTATGAATGTTGACTGATTTTTTTTAAGGTTAGTCAATCTTCATAGCAGTTGGATCCAAGACTTTTTCCTCTTCCTCCTCCTCCCGCCCCAATCCTATTCTTATTCCTCTCCCGGACCTTCCTTTCATCGTTGTCTCTCTTCTACTCCGTAGCTGCGATCTTGCTGCCACTCCCCGCGGCGCCCTAGGTTGCTATGGCCGCTACACCTGCTTCTCTCCCGAACTTGACTGCTCGAATTATATTTCCAGAGTATAGAAAATGCGGAGAATCAATATAGCAAGGAACCGAAGTCATGCCAAGTAGGCAGTGTGCTCGTCCTCATAATCGCACGCTGTAAGAGCTTTGCATATGTCATCCATGGTCGGTCTGTTGGTCCTCTCCTCCATGCACGATAAGGAGATCTTCACCATTTCCATGGCCTGTTGAGGGTTGAACTGCCCATTCAGCCTTCTATCCACCAACGACACTATAGATCCACTCGCCACCACCTGCTTCAGCGCCTGTGCGATCTGACGCATCTCCAGCCGTTCCCCACCGTCCGTGGTCGTCTGGTCAGAAATCCTGCTCCCGATCACCATTTCCAAGAGCACGATACCGTAGCTGTACACGTCGACCTTGGCGTCGACCGGCAGGCCCAGCGCCCACTCGGGTGCCATGTACCCCGCCGTCCCCCTCATGTGGGAGAGTTGCACACCGTTGCGGACGTCGTTCCTCCCGGACAACTTGGCCAGCCCGAAGTCAGAGATCTTTGGGTCGAGGTCCCGTGTGAGCAGGATGTTCTCCGGCTTGACGTCACAGTGGATGACCCACTCAAGGCACTCATGGTGGAGGTAGGCTAGGCCCCTGGCCGCGCCAAGCGCAATCTTGAACCTCTCGCTCCACGCCAGCGCCTTGCCGATGCCGTCCTCGCCGAACAGGTGTCTGTCTAGCGACTCATTCTCCACGCACTCATACACCAACAGCTTGTGCTTGCCCTCCAAGCAGAAGCCCCAGATCCTCACCAGGTTGATGTGGTTGATCCTTCCGAACACCGCCATCTCTGCCCAGAACTCGTCGTCGGCCTGCACCACGTTTGTCAGCTTCTTCACGGCCACCACGGTGGTCTTGTCAAGCACCCCGCGGTACACGACGCCGGAGCCGCCACGGCCGAGCTCCTCGTTGAAGTTCCCAGTCGCATTTTTGAGCTCCCGGTACGTGAACCTCTTGAAACGGGTCCCCATGCCCAGCCTGTAGCCTGCCTCCATTGAGCTAGGTATGGTGCTGTTCTGCCTTGACAGGAACCACCATGCCGTGGCGATGAAGACGAGCTCAAGAAATCCCAGCACCGCGGCGATAGCGAAAAAGTAGGACCAGTATTGCGGTGGTGGGACGATGGTGGTACCACCAGCAGAACCATTATGATTGCAGACGAAGTCTGCGGGTGGCGGCGGCGGCGCTGAGGCGTTGAGCTCGCTAGGCACCTTGAGATATGTGCTTCCTAGGGACGTGGGGGACGTGTAACCGTTGAACAGGACCCCTTTCGGGTAGCACTGGCCCTGGCCATTCATCTTGTAGGAGAAGGCGACGCAGGAGCACATGCTCAGGCAGATGCTCTTGCAGTCTTCCAACGTGACGGAGCTGTTGTATCCGAGGTCGTAGCCGTAGAACTCAGTGGACGCCACCTTGACGAACGTGAATCGTTGCTGTTCCGACGCGCTGCAGTTGGTGGCGGTGCTGAACATCGGTTGGCATCCCTTTCTCCAGTCCTGGCGGTCCACCATCTCGTGCCCCGGCGCGCACGAGCATCGGAGGGACGGCTGGTACTCGCAGAGGCCGTTCTCGCCGCACAGCCCGTGGACGGAGCACGGCTGCTTCATCGCAGCCCACGTGACCTTCCATCCTCCGGCCGCGTCCAGGCTGTACATCCTCACGTTCCCGTCCTGCTCGATGGTTAGCCGTCTCTTGACGCCCGCGGCGCCCAGGTCGGAGGCCTCGACTCGCAGTTTGTCGCTGGAGAGGAACACGCCGGTGTCGTCGAGGACGCCGATGCGTGAGGTGTTGTAGTTGGTCCGCCCGCTCCAGAACACGCCTATGTCCCGGTCCGGCCAGTAGGTGCTGGTGATCTCCGGGCCGTCGTAGAAGAGCCGCAGCACGTTGTCGCTGTCGTAGTAGAGGGCGTAGTAGCCGGCGACTAACCTCTTGTCCTTGGACAGCGTCTGCGACGGGAGCAGGGTGTCCGTCGGCCAGTCGAAGCTCTGCCACACGGCGCGGCCGGTAGACGGGTCCGCGACGAGGAGATTGCCGGTGTCGAGGAGGGAGATCGTGAGCTGCTTGTTGCCGCCGGTCTTGCTATCCCACACGCTCGTCCCGTCTGCGTCGACGAGGGCCAGCTTGCCCTCGGCGCTGAAGGATATACGGGAAAGCCGGCCGTTCACGGGGGCGCCAAGGTTGGCCGTCCAGACGGCGGTCCGGTTCTTGGCCGCGGTGAACCAGACGGAGAAGTAGAAGGCGTTGTCGCCGGCCGGGAGGAAGCCGCATGAGAAGGTGGCGTCCGGTGAGACCAGGAAGGGCAGCTGGTGGTCTTCCACCGACAGGGATGACCCGGTGCTCAGCGTGTGTGTTACCGATGCTGCGCCTACACAGGAGCGCAGCGGAAGAAGATCAAGAGATATGAGTGGAAGAAGGGCTACTAGAAGACTAACGACTCTTGTCATCGAATGTTGTGGTGGAGAAGTGGACGGCAAGGGAAGCATTCACAGCAATTAATGCTACATCAGTGGATTACTTAAGGTTTATGGGCGGGCTAATGGGTGGAGATAATAATTTTATGAAAAGTCCCGTAACGGTCCTGTAACACGTGCCCGTATTCTTTTGACTCCCCAGCGGAGACTTGACTCCCGTATTCTTTTGACTCTACCTACCGTGGAATGGACTTGTGGCTCACTCCTCACCCGGCAATGCTACACGTACAAATGATTTACAGGCTTTTACAGGATGGTTAACCTTGATTGGTCAATAGGTGAGCGGGGCGGCCCACCCCCTGAAAATCAGGGGGGGAGAGGTTTGTGATTGGTTGTTAGATGGAAAAAGCGTGTAAAAGCGTGTAAAAGCGTTGCCAACTCGTGGTGTGAAATGCAGTACATGATGGGTCTTGACTCCAGCACAAATACTGACTCCTGCGCCATACTTCTTGCTTTAATTCCAGCCACTTGGGTTGGCAATCATCGCCTCACCTTCTTTGGAGTTTTTCCTTTTATGCAAGAAATCATAAGGACTTTTTTTTAACACAACACAAACGCAAAAGCTCATATATATGCACATACGTTCATACAAACTTGTGGTGTGAAATGCAGTACATGATGGGGCTTGACTACATTGCAAATTGAGTTGTCGCACGTCTTCTTCTTGCTTCCAACCACTCGGGCTACGAATCATCGCCTCACCTTCTTTGAAGTTTTTCCTTTTATGCGAGAATCCAAAAGTAACTTTTTTTTAACACAGCACAGACGCAAAATCTCATACATATGCACATACGCTCATACAATCTTGTGGTGTGAAATGTAGTACATGGCGGGGCTTGACCCTATCACAAATTGAGTTGTCGCACGTCTTCTTATTGCTTTAATTCCGACCACTTGAGCTGGGAATTATCACCTCACATTCTTTGGATTTTTTCCTTTTATGCAAGAAATCACAAGGACTTTTTTGTGGTGAATTATCACCTCGACCGTTTGGCGACATTGCAGGTCCAAACGGAGGAGAATGCACCCCTGCCCTGCACCGCACTGAAATGTCATGAGGTGAGATTTGTGGGCATCAGAAATGTGCAATCCAGGAGAAGAGAAATTGTCAGTGCTGCATTGTTCTGTACCTAGAAGATGGACATGGATATGGGTGGGTGGCTAGAAGATGCCGCGCTGGCGGGCGAGCGTGAGGAAGTCCTCCAAGGGATCCTGCTTGCTGGTGGCGGCGGCGGTGGCGGTGGTGGTGGGGATCACGAGCATGGCCCTGTAGAGAGGATCGACGACGGCATGGGGTGGTTGCTCTGGCTTTTGCTGTTGCTTGAGGCTCGGAGCTGGGGTCGGGGCCGGGGTGCTGAACTTGGCGCCCCTGACCTTCCTGGTGCAAACCCTAGGCTTCCGGCGAGGTCTGGCGTCGTCGTCGTCAGAGGGGGGCGGCGAGGGCGACTGGGGCTGGGAGGGGGTGGGGGTGAAGGGGAGGCTTCACATGGTGATGGGGTCTTGCTGGGGGAGCTCGGGAGGGGTGGCGAAGACCTCCTCGTCGTCGTCCTCGTCCCCCCGCGCCTGCGAGGCGGAGGCGGAGGCAGAGGGGGCGTTGGCGGCATCGAGGAAGGGGGACTTGGCGAGGACGTCCTCCTGGGACGCTGAGATATCGTCGCCGCACTCCAGCGTCACCTTCGCCATCATCGGCCCGACCTCGAAGGAGGCGGCCATGGCCGCAGTGGTCGGAGAGGGACGAGGAGGACGAATCGCCAGACTGAACCTGTAGCTGTTGAATCCAGATTGACACTTGGTCAGTTGTAGCTGTTGAATGAAAGTTAGGCCTCTTTCATTCAAATTCAAAGGATTTCCAAAGAATTTTGAAGGATCCTAATCCTAATAACTTTTTACTGTATTGGTTGTTATTTTACACAGTATAATCACAAATGCTCACGTACACTCATCTATATGAGCGTACACGCACACCCTATCCATATGATCACCTTAAAAAGGCTGAACTGGCACAACATGTTAAGATTAACGAAGTCACCAGGAACGCCTCCTTCCTTTTTGTTCTTAGGATTGCAATTCGTAGGGATTTCCATTATGATTTATTTGTACTACTGATAATGATGGATTAATCATTTGTATCTACTCATATTGTAACCTGTCTAGAAGTGGTGAGAAGTAGTCAAGAACGATTTGTAAATAGAATAACATCACAAAAATGAAATTGGATGGGAAGCATGTCATAAAAATGGATACTAAATTGCCTTGTCTACGCATCATGATCAATTGTGGAGATTACACATACTTAACATGTATTGCACCGTATGAGTACAATTTCCTCAGGTGATCAACCCTCGCATCAAACTTATATAATTTGCAAGATAATGATTTATTCTTTCGGAACATGGAGAAAAGAGCCCGAATTTTCGGTTTCTTACACGCAATACAACACATCAGAACCAAAACAACATACCACCCAATATTGGCCAAATGAAAAAAATATCATATTGTCAATTATTCATAAGGCAGAAATACATTCACGGCTTACAGATGCATACAAGAATGACATATGCTACATTCATTTTATAGCTTAGGATGCGTATCTAAAACTCAACCAAGCCCTACATTTGTGCATTGATCTCCATGCGTGATCGACCAAGGTCCGACCTAGTACTGATTGTTCTCCCAGAATTGAGCCTGGAGATAGTCTATTGTATTCTTTTCCACCTGAAATGCCTTGGCAAGAACATCATCTGATATTGGTGGCTTGGATCCAAACACTGCATTGGCAATTGTGATAGCCCCTGGGTTCTGGCTGCTGAGCGCGGCAATTGCAACAGCTGGCTTGTAGGGGTTGGGATTGAATTGGAAGTGGATGAGCCCCACAGGGAACACAAACACATCACCTTTGTTGAGCACTTTTGAGAGGAATTTGTTCTCCTGGTTGGATGTCACAAAGCCAACATACAATGTCCCCTCGAGCACCGTGAGGATCTCAGTGGCGCGAGGATGCGTATGTGGTGGATTCTGTCCTAGGGGAGCATAGTCAATGCGCGCAATTGAGATGCCGAGGGTGTTGAGTCCAGCAATCTGCATGACATTGATCAAGGTGACGTTGGATCCAACCTTGTTCGTGACCCTGGGCTTGTCCAGAGCGGCTTCCTTGAAGAAGTCATCCGCGTTGACTTCCATCGGGTTCTTGCAAACAAACCCATTGACACGCACTGGGTACATAGAGGAGAGGTGACATGTAAGCTTAGATCTTACCCAATTGTTTCAACTTGCAAATAATTTCCAAAATAATAGTTTCGACATATATATTTGCTGATAATATGTCAGGAAACCGCGGAAGTATCGTAGTACCTGGTGAATGCATGTCGGCGACACAAAAGTCCTGGAGTGGGCTAGGGTCGGAGGCAATGGCCTGCCATGAGACCAACGCAAGAAGAGTGACGAGGAGAAGGAAGGAAGAGGAAGATGCCATTTGATTGTAGTTTCTTTGGCTCTTCTTTTCTCTTGTGTTTCTGTTTGTGTTTGTGGCGTTAATGATGTTTCAAATATGCAGGGGATGTATGTGTTTATATAGGCGCAGCGAGCAGTGTGAACTTGTGGGCAATAGACATAGTCAACTGGAATCGACCAACGGATTGAAATGGTCTCTGCTGCTGATTGATTTATTTTGCATAAAATTTCAAGTTCCCTTTTAATACCCCTAATCTACTCCATCATCTGATGTACGTTTGAGTAATAATTGTGATTATTTATCCATCTCACCCAAGTCACCACACATCACCATAGTTTATTAGATATCCAACTCGCTTTGGTTTCTAGCACGCATCATATACTTGGTCGTGGTGAAAACTGGTGCGCACGAGGTCATAGTCAAAGAGCTCGTTTTCTGTACCTCGAGGCCGACATAGACAAAGTCACCTGCTTAGCTTGATCTACGTGGGCTTCCTGGGTCTATGGCTTCTAAAGCGGAAAGTTCCTTCTGCGTTTTTAACAATGTGTACTAACAACTTAACATACATATGATTAAAAAAATCATGGTCAGAGATATAATGGAATATCATACCATCCTCCAAAATCAAGGGCAAAACTTTCGAATACGAGTCATCGTCTGGTGATATCAAAAAATATATTAGATTGCTTAGAGACGTTAGAGTCTAACAATATAAGATGGCGAAGTAGTTAACGGAGTGAGTCAATGAGGAAGAAATCGAGGCGCGTCATTCCATGCATGAATGCACCTAGCTAGCACAGCTATTATATGTAGGAGTAGCTGTCCCTGTTATCATGACATTAATCAGATATGTACTTGGTCAAATTTCTCTCGAAGTGGTTAAGCACATTAATCCACATACACGTAAACAACGACGATGGGGAGCAAAAACAATTAATTGTGACCTTAGTAAGAGTACTTAACGTCCCTCTTGCTAAGGGTTTGATCATGACTAATTCAGTGCATAAATCTGACAATCTAGTTGGCCTTTCTTGACTAGTCTCATAACACACCTCAACTTGCATGATTTGTTAAGAGTAAACAATGCATCCAATGATATTAGGCCGGGTGGCCACTCATAAATGATTAATTTCTTGGAGGTGTGTGTTGGTAGTCTTGATACAGAAAAGATGTTTCCATCAAACGAATAAAAAGCTTCTAGGAGTCAAAACGTAGGCCGTGTAATCTTGGACCACACAAAGGCGATCTCCATCGCCGGCCGCAAGCACCGTCCTCTCATCCTGTCCTCGCCGCCATCGGTCGGCACCATGCTGACAAAGCACCGAGTGGCGGTAGTCAGCGATGGCATGTCCCTCCTTTCCCCTCAACAAAGCACCGAGGGGCCGTGTTCCACCTTACTTGTGTTTGTGGATCAGGGAACTTTGACCGAAGTCGACGCTCGCCCAAATCAAGGGCAGCACCGTGGTCGTTGACCTATGAGGGGTGATTGCAGCAGACAAGGTATGGTTGCACTTCACCGTTCGTTGGTGAGGCTACTCCGATGGTGAGCTTTCTCCATGCACCAACCCGGCGTGGCCATATGGGGTCACTAGCAGTCTTGGCTCAACCGTATCTGATCGTGGCTGTGGGCTTGGGCTAGACCAAGCATGCTAGACACGCGGCGGGCTCCTCCACGCGGGTGCCCTCGAGGCTTGGGCGGGAGGACGTCGAGGGCGTGGGCGCGGGCGGAGGGGGGACGGCGAGGGAGGCGGCGCTCGGCTCGGGGAGGGAGCGTCGGGGGCGGTGGTGGTCGGGTGCGGCGGGGGCAGCGAGCACGGCTGGGGACGGCGAGCACGGGGGCGTGCAGGCGCGGCGACGGCGTACGGTTGGGGCGGATTGGGTTAGGTCGAGTGGGGATCTAGCGAGGGAGGGGAATAGGTGGACTGGGGGGAAGCTTACTAATGGTGCACCCCGCAGAGGTGCGTCATTAGAATGTTTTTTATTACAGTGCGAGCACTCAGGTTATATTCCACCTAACCCAATCCACATCAGAACTTGCCCACTAGCCCGACTGGTCAGCACGCAGCACACACACCAGGATGTCCTGGGTTCGATTCCCAGGCTCCCCAATATTTTTTTATGCATTTTAAATGTTGTTTGATATTTATTTGTGTTTAAATATGTTCAAACTTGTTTAAATCATAACAATAATATTTTTTTATAAAAATAGTAATAATTTTTTTAAAAAATATGTTCAAATTTGTTACTTGAAAATATCATCGGTGGCGGCGGTGGAGCGGGGGAGGGTGCGGGGGTTCCCGTTGGCGGCGGTGGAGCGGGGGAGGGTGCGGGGGGCCTGGTGCTCGTCAGCGGCGGTGGAGCGGGGGAGGGTCGTGGTGGGTCGTCGGTGGCGGTGCAGCTAGCGGGGGAGGGTGCGGGTGGGATCGAGATTGAGGGGGAATTGAGATCGAGATGGAGGGGGATCGAGATTAAGTGTCCTCATGAATTCAAAAAGTGCCCATAAAATTTAAAAATATTCATGATATCAAAAAGTGCCCATGAAATACAATCGAGAAATGAAGACTGCGATTTAAATACAATCGATCTTAGCTAGCTATCTGTTCTCAATCTTCTTGCCCTTCTTTTTCGCAAATGGAGTTCTTCTGTGGAACAGACGTCCTTTAGGTAGGGTGGTCCTGCTTCTTCTTGTGGTGTGTGCTGCTACTTCATCGTCGTCGTCATGTTCGATCTTCGGGTCACCGTACTTGTTGAAGTCTTGCTCATTGGCTACTCCATCCATTTCGATGATCTTCCTTTTGCCTCTCCTCACGACAACCCGACTGGGCTTTGACGGGTCGGTAATGAAGAAGCATTGGTCCACTTGGGAAGCTAGTACCCATGGCTCATTTTTCGCGGTGACGTTTGCGCCCGCGGTCTTGGATTTGGCTTCGGGTATAACCATGGTGGTGAAATACCGGTCTTCTTTTAGGACGCTCTTGGCCCATCTGACACGGAACATCGGGACCTTCTTTCCAGCGTAGCTCAGCTCCCAGATCTACTCGATCCCTCCGTAGTATCTGTCCTTGTTGTTCCCGGTGTAGGATTCCATTGTTACCCCGGAGTTCTAATAACCATCGCTCTTCATGTCCTTGTTCTCGGTGTAGAATGTGTAGCCGTTGATATCGTACGCCTCATATGTCATCAGGTTGTGCTCGGCGCCCTGTGACAAGGCGAATATGAGTTGTTCTTCCGCGGAAGAATCCTCATGTAAAGGGTACGACAAAAGCTTCTGCTTGAACCAACGCGTGAAACATGAGTTGTGCTCTTTGATTATATCTCCGTCCGTCCTCTGTTGGCCTCGGTCATTGTACGTCTTCTCAATAAAGGTTTGTGCTCTACCACCCAAGGATAGACCACGTCTATGTGTTGTAGCGCGACTAGGTTTGCCCTTTCAAAGTCGGCGAGTCAACCCTCGAAGTCGTCATGCATTTTGCGGCGACCCTCACGGTAACCCCATCCAGCGAGCTGCCGAGGTGACTGTTGACGGGCAGACCAACGGGGTTCTCGATGCCTAGATAATTCGTGCAGTAGGAGATGCACTCTTCGGTCAGAAAGCCCCTGGATATACTTCCCTCTGGACGTGACATGTTGCGAACGTATCCTTTGATGACACCATTCATCCTTTCGAACGGCATCATGCTGTGCAGGAACATCGGCCCGAGTTGGATGATATCCTCCATGATATGGACCAGCAGATGCACCATAACATCGAAGAATGCGGGCGGGAAGTACATCTCAAGCTCGCATAGTATCACCACGATCTCTTCCTGTAGCCTTCTGAGTTGCCTCACGCCAATCGACTTCCGAGAGATGACGTCGAAAAAGTTGAATAGGCCAAATAGCGTTTCACAGACGTGCGCGTCCATGATCCCACGGATTGCAACTGGAAGTATCTGTGTCATTAGCACGTGACAGTCGTGAGACTTCATCCCGCTAAACTTCTGCTTCGCTGGGTCTAGGTATCTGCTTATCTTCCCCGCGTAACCGTAAGGAAGTTTTACTCCTACGAGGCAGGTGAAAAACTGCTCGATCTCCTCCTGACTTAGAGTGAAGCACGCGGGAGGGTAGTCATTTCCGGTCTTCTTGGCCTTTTTGGCTTTGCGACGAGTTTCTGTGTCCTGCTTCGCCTCATCATCATCATCATCATCATCATCATCATCATCATCATCATTAGCGTGAAGCTCCTGCCTGATGCCCATTGATTTCAAGTCTGCCCTTGCTTTCGGCCCATCTTTGGTCCTCTCTGGCATGTTGAGCAGGGTACCAAGCAGACTCTCGCACACGTTCTTCGTGATATGCATGGCATCAAGGCTGTGAGGCACACGATGGATCTTCCAGTACGGCAAGTCCCAGAAAACAGACCTCGTTTTCCATACCTTCAGCAGCGGCTCTGGCGCCTTTTGCTTCTTTCCCGGCTCTGGCGCCTTTTGCTTCTTTCCTGGCAGTGGGCAATCTTTCCAATTTTTCAACAGCTCGTCTATTTCCTCGCCGCTCCTCGTACGTGTGCGTTTTCGGGGTTCGGTTTCACCATCGAACAGATCCTTGCGTTTCCTCCACGGGTCATCGTCGCGAAGCCACCTTCGATGTCCCATGAACACGGTTTTCGAAGACCTGGGATCTCTATCTAGCTGGCGATACGTTGTGTCATCCATGCACCTTACGCATACAGAAAATCCGTGGACTACGTGCCCCGCGAGATATCCGTAACCGAGATAGTTGTGCACCATCGTGAGCAGTGCGACTCTCATTGGGAAATATTATTTCTCTGCGACGTCCCACATATTGGCTGGCGTTTTCCACAACGTGTCTAGCTCCTCTTTTAGCAGCCCCAGATACAGATTGATGTCATTCCCTGGTTGTTTCGGCCCTTCAATTAGCGTACTCATGTGAATGTACTTCCTCTTCATGCACAACCAGGGGGAAGGTTGTACATCCACACAAACACAGGCCAGGTGCTATGTGTGCTTCTCTGGCTGCCAAACGGATTGACTCCATCGGTGCTCGCGCGCCCAGCACAATGTTCCTTGGATCCTTCCCAAATTTTGGGTATTCGAAGTTCAACGCTTGCCACTGGCTCGCATCCTTAGGGTGACTCAGCATCTTGTCTTTTTTATTTATCTTCGGATCATTTCCGTCATCTTCCCGCTTCTTCTCCTCCCTATCCGCGTGCGAACGCAGGAGCTTTGCTACCTTAGGGTCCGCGAAATACCGCTGCAGACGAGGAGTGATCGGAAAGTACCACACCGATTTTTGAGGAGCTTTCTTCCTCTTCTTGTATCGAGTGATGCCGCACACCGGACATATGGTAGACTCCGCGTGCTCGTCCCGATAAATGATGCAATTGTTCATGCACACATGGTATTTCACATGCGGTAAATCCAGAGGACACATGATTTTCTTCGCCTCCTCGAAACTGGTCGGGCACTTGTTCCCCTTGGGAAGACGTTCGTGCCAGAATGACATGTTCTCGTCGAAGCATGCATTGGTCATTTTGTGTTTTACCTTCATCTCCAGAGCCATGAGCATTACTTTCAGGTGGGTATCCTCGGGCCTGTATCCTTCATACAATGGAGTAACCACGTCTATCTCCAGTTGATCCAGCTTGGCTTTCTCTCGGGCGGCAGCTCTTGCATTATCCGTCTGCTTGAGAAGCAGCTCTTGAATATGAGGGTCCTGCACCCAGCCTCCATCGTTGTCTGCTCCGGCATCTTCATCTTCATGATCATGCCCTTCGTCTTGATCTTCCTCATCATCATGTACGACATCTTCTACATGATGACTGTGTACATCATCACCGTCGTGATCATGTCCTAGAGATTCTTTGTCTTCTCGCCCGCCCTCACCGCGGTTGTTGTCTTGTTGCCCTTCCTCATTTCTTGCCCGACCCCCATGGACGACTTCATAGTCATCTTCATCACCTTGCCACCGATAGCCATCCATGAAACCATGCAAGAGCAGGTGGTCCCGCACCTGCCCAGAATCCGGGTCCGCAATAAGCTCTTCAGCTTGCATCTTCGACACTAACATCTTATCTCTGTCTCGTTCTTTTGAAGCATCTCGGCCTTTGTGGAGCTCAAAAACCTATTCATGATGCCTTCGGTCATCGTGCGGACCATGGTCGCCTGCAGGGTAGAGCAAAACGATATTTTAGAACCAAGAAAATTTTTGGCATGACCTTCCCTAAAAATAGGACCAAAAATAATGCATAGTGCCAAAATTCTCGCCGAAACGGAAATATATCAACATTCCGGCAAAATATTGGCAACTATCGCATTTCAAATACCGGTACCTGCAAACACAAACATATATGCAACACCACAAACACATGCAACACCACAAACATACATAGATCTAGCTAGGCCACAAAAAGTGCATGTGCACGTTGTTGAAGCGAGCTAGGGAGAAAAAAAGTAGATCTACATCATGAAGATTGCTTTCCCCTTACTTACCTATCAAAAAAAAGGTAATTTCACCACTTAATTTTGATGAATCTATGGTGCAAATGAGGTGAGGAGGAGGAGGCAGCCGAAAGCTTGGAGAAGGAGGTGGAGGGAATGAAGTGGGGAAAGTGAGTGAGTAGGTGTGGCTGTCCAAAATATCTTGTTGGTGTCCCAGGTTACTATTGGCGCACCACCTGCAAATGCGCCATTAGTAACCCTAGTTACTAATGGCGCACCTGCAGGTGGTGCGCCATTAGTAGTTTTGCAAAAAAGTAAAAAAAAATATATACTAATGGCGCACCTGCAGTTGGTGCGCCATTACTAGTTTAAACTAGTAATGGCGCACTGTGATACGGTGCGCCATTAGTAGTTTTGCAAAAAAAAAAGAATAAAAAATACAGTACTGGCGCACTAAGTGGCTGGTGCGCCATTACTAGTTAGAACTAGTAATGCCGCACTTCGGTCGGATGCGCCATTAGTATGTATGTAAAAATGAAAAAAAATTATCACTACTGGCGCACCTTTTCTCTGGTGCGCCATTAGTGTCTTCCACACTAATGGCGCATCGCCAAGTGGTGCGCCATTAGTATATAGTAGTCGCGCACTACTTCTCTGGTGCGCCATTAGTGTCCATCCCATCTATAGCCCTTTTTCTAGTAGTGGCTTGTACATGTGTACACACCTCCGGGTGATTTGATCTAGCAAGATCAGAAACCAACAGTTGGTATCAGAGCCTTGACGATCAGCGACAAGGAGTCGGTCAACTCCAAGTCCGGTAACAATGGTTCCAAGGAGAACAAGAATGGCAACAAGGTGAAAAAGGGCGGCAAGTCAGCAACTAGTGGTGGCGGAATGGGCGGCGCCAACGTACTAACGCATCGTAACATCCCCATCCAGTACCCCATGCTCACTGACGCCAACTACGGCGTGTGGACGGTGAACATGAAGATCATTCTTCGAACCCTTCGTGTGTGGCAGGCTATCACGGACAACGCCGTCGATGAGGAGTGCAACGAAGGTGCGATGGACGCCATAGCCCAATCTGTGCCGGATTCCATGTTGATGACATTGGTAGAGATTGAGGCACCAAGAGAGGCATGGAACACACTCAAAGAGATAAGGATTGGAGAAGCTTGCGTCACGCTCGGGCACAAGTGCTGAAGCGCCAATTTCACAAGTGCAGATAGAGGAAACTGAATTGGTGAACGACTATGCCATGCGTCTGACTACTTTGGAGGGAGAGATCCACGTGCTTGGTGCAAAGCTCGAGGACGACGAGATCATGTAGAAAATTTTCGGTTCGGTGATTGACAAATTCACGTACATCATCGGCACACTGGAGCAGCTTTACGGCATCGACGACATGACCATAACGGAGGCAACCGGACGCTTGCGGACATGGGAAGAAAATGCTCCTAACTGTCAGAAGGGCAAAGGAGGAGGTGGTGACCAACTCATGTATTCGCACGCAGATTGGGAGTTCCCAAGTAGCAAAGTAAGGCGAACGTTGGTGATGGCTCAAGCAGCGTGAAGCACGGCAGACAAACCGGACAAGGAAAAGGAAAAGGAAAGCCACAAGGTCTAAGGCGGACCGATCTAAAGAGCGGAAGCCACGAAACTTGGGTATGTCTGAGGTAAAGTGCTATAACTGCAACGAGATGGGTCACTTTGCGAAGGATTTTTCGAAGCTTAACAAGCGGGAGATCAACGCAAATTTGGCGAAGCAGGAAGACAAACATCCAGGTCTTCTAATGACCGAAGTTTGTGATCTCGTCCGAATGGTGGTTGTGTAACCAAACCAGACGGTGCTACTTCATGAGAAGAAAGTAATACCGAAGTTATCCGGAAACCAGAACGTGTCATGGTATCTAGACACGGGTGCTAGCTAGTAACCACATACAGGGTCCAAGGAGAAGTTCCTCAAGCTAGAATATGATGTTCAAGGCTTGGTCAATTTTGGTGATGGTTCAGATGTGGAGATTCGCGGGCAAGGTTATGTCCTCTTCGAGGGTCTCACAGGAGAACATCACATACTCACCAGAGTATACTACATCCCACAGCTTCGCAATAACACCATCTCTATCGGGAAACTTGACGAGAATGGATGCAAGATGGATATTGAGAACGGAGTGATGACGATCTTTGACAACCTCCCATACGTGCTAGCGCATGTGAAACACACACGGAACAGGCTCTATATCCTCAACCTTGATCACTCTCAACCGGAGTGTTAGCTTGGCAAGAGTGATGATGATTCGTGGTTATGGCATGCTAGATTTGGACATGTTAACTTATACGCCTTGAAGAAGATGTCAAAGATGGAGATGGTATCCGGGATGCCATTTATCGACCATGTTGATCGAGTATGTGACATGTGCATGGTTGAAAATAGTACCGTAGGTCGTACCCTACTCAGTCTACCTATCATGCAAGTGATGCACTCGAGCTGCTCCATGGTGATCTATGTGGCCCTATCACCCCGGCAACTCACGCAGGAAAGAAGTACTTCTTCCTTGTGGTAGATGACTAATCGAGATACATGTGGGTCGTTCTCCTATAATCTAAAGATGAGGCGTTTGAAGCGTTCAAGAAGCTGAAGGCTGCAACGGAGATGGAACACAAGCTGAAGACCCGGCAGTGGCGCCGTTGCTATTCCTCACTATTGGAGGAGTGCCAGTTGCCTGAGATGGCATGCCATGACCAGTGGGGTTGTGGTCCACCTCACTTGTGTGTGTGGATCAACAAACTTTGGCTGGAGCCGACGCTCACCCAGATTAGGGGCAGCACTATGGTCAGATGAGGAATGGCTCCACTTCGTTGCTTGTGGGTCAGGGTCCTTTGATGGTGAGTTCCTCCATGCACCAACCCAATGTGGTCACATTGGGTCACTAACAGTCTTGGGTCTGACCAGATCTGGCCGTGGCTATGGCATTGGGCCGGGCCAAGCCTTGCTACAATTTTGATGTCCCCCTCCAATGATCTTGTACCAACATATGTTGGTGCAGGTGTGCGAGGTTGGAGTGTTGGATGCCGGGACGATGACCCTAGATGGCAGGCTGTGTTTCTCACTTTCCATTGAGTAGCATGGTGGTTTTTCTTGCTCATGGGGGTGGCGAGGTGCATTTTGGTCGCTCGTCAGTGGTGGCAAAGGCCTTAACCTAATCTAGAGTTCTCGACCTGTTGTGGTGGTTCTGGTGGCCTGAGTCCCCCTTGGCGAGGTGCCAGGGAGGGTCTGAATGAAAGCTCAGAGCCTCAATTCATGTGGTCGTGTTGCTTGCGGGTCTCATGTCCCTCTTGGGGGCATCTCCATGCCTCTCCTCCCCGCCAGTTCAGGACAAATACACTTGACTGCCACGACAGACGCGGTGGTAGTGGTGCATTGCGTCGTGACCCTCTTTGGGGTGTCGCCGATGAGTGCGACTTTCTTTCGGTTGTGGCTGCATGTTCAAAATGGTGTGGAGATCCAGTCAACCCTACCCTAAACTCCGGTGACTCGCGATATTGTTTGCACCTATCTTTTACTGCAACATGCCAGAGGGTCCTCTCCGGCGGTAGTTGGGTCGTGACAGTGCAACAAAGTCTAGTGGTTTCTCCTAGAATCCTAGGTGGTGCATGGTTTCATGATGGTGGCGGTCCTGGTTGGGTATCAAGGTGGTCCAGCATCTCCCGTGCTTCTTCTCAGCAGAATGGTTAGGTATCTAGTTGTGTACTTTCTGTGCTTGTTAACGTGTTTGGCTTGTTTTGGTGTGCTTTTCTTTGATAATCATGTATGCGGATTTCCTCGACACCATGTATCGTTCAGTTGTGTAGCTACCTTTATAAAGCAGGTGAAATTCTGTTTCGAGATGAAATGCTTCTATCACCGGTACGCAGAAACATTTCAAATAACAATCGATTGTTTTGTATATTTATGCATGTTTACCATAAATGTTGTAGTTGATTTTCGGAACCTGGTCCCCAGTGTGCCCAATTTCTAAAACTTAGCAAAAAAAAGTAGTACTTAACATAAGGCAAAAGCATAACACTCATATGTTTTTTGATACAACAAGCCACCTCATCGATTTCCATTAAAGAAACCGCTTGTCAAACTTACAAGAGTTTGGAGCCAAAAGGAAGCTAAAACAACTAAAGCAAGCTCGATGGGAAAGGGACCGTAACTTACTTATTACATGCACCAGAAAGCGAGATACCTCAACAATGACTCCAGGAAGCAACTTTTGCAAATTCAACATTCACATTTCAATCCTGAGCACAACAGGGTTCCAACCATGCCATACTTCACACGTATTGCAAGAAAATCCTAGGCGTTCACCCCAGCATTAAAAATATATTTAATTGTCATATAATAATCTATTATTTCATAACAAGGGGAAATGAACCCAGAATTTTCCATTGTTTTGATAAATAAGACACGTCAGATTCCGAAACAAGCAAATGAGATCATATTAGTGTGACAAATATAATATTGTCCATTATTCAGAAGGTAGAAATACATTCACTGATTACAGACACACAATGGAATGACATATGCTCCATTTATTTTATAGATTAGGATGCATATCTAGGAATTCAACCGTGTCCTTCACTTATGCACTGGTCTCCGGGTAATTGAAAAATGTCTGTCTTAGTAGTGGTTGTTCTCCCAGAACTGAGCCTGGAGATAGTCAATTGTATTCTTTTCCACCTGAAATGCCTTGGCAAGAACATCATCTGATATTGGTGGGTCTGACCCAAACACTGCATTGGCAATTGTGATAGCCCCTGGGTTCTGGCTGCTTAGCGCGGCAATTGCAACAGCGGGCTTGTGGGGGTTGGGGTTGAATTGGAAGTGGATGAGCCCCACGGGGAAGACAAACACATCACCTTTGTTGAGCACCTTGGAGAGGAACTTGTTTTTGTTGGGGGCGGGCTGGTTGGATGTGACAAAGCCAACGTACAGTGTTCCCTCGAGCACCGTGAGGATCTCAGTGGCGCGAGGGTGCGTATGTGGTGGGTTCTGACCCAAGGGAGCATAGTCGATGCGTGCAATTGAGATGCCGAGGGTGTTGAGTCCAGCAATCTGCATGACGTTGATCAAAGTGACGTTGGATCCAACCTTGTTGGGCATCCTAGGCTTGTCGAGATTGGCCGCCTTGAAGAAGTCGTCTGCGTTGACCTCCATCTGGTTCTTGCAAACAAACCCGTTGACACGGACTGCGGCACAAGAGATGTACATGTAAGCTCAGATTTTACAAAGTTGTTTTGACTTGCATATAATTTCCAGAAATAGATTTCAACATATGTATTTGGTGAAAACATAATGACAAAACGGATAGTACCTGGTGAATTCATGTCGGCGACACAAAAGTCCTGGAGTGGGCTAGGATCAGAAGCAGTGGCTTGCCATGAGACCAACGCAAGAAGTACAGCAAGGAGAAGGAAGGAAGAGGAGGATGCCATTTCGTTTTAGTGTCTTTGGCTCTTCCTTTCTCTCGTCTTCCTGTTTCTGTTTGTGGCGTGAGTGGTGATGGTTTGAACATGCAGGGGATACATGTGTTTATATAGGCGCAGAATGAGCAATAGACATAGTCAAGTGCAACCGATTGAAGTGGTCTCTGGGTGCTGATTAAACTATAACTTTACAAGTTTCCTGTAAGACACGTTTTCCCTTCAAAGAAGCAATATAAGGAAACACTCTCTAATTATGAATGTTTCTCCATCGCACCGAGTCGCCACAATGCATGCAGGGCTGGTTCCAGGAAAAGTCACCACCCATCACTATCAAGGAAAATATTTTTTAGATAGGAAACACCGGCAAGAGAAGTAAATGAATTCCACTAGAGTAATTAGATACAGTATCATATACTTCGTCATAGTCTGAACTGGTGGCCTGATGCGCATGCACGAAAGTTAGTAAAAGAGCAGTTGAGGAAAGCCATCAATCGTTTTCTAGCTCAAGGTCATACTATGTCACCTATTCATGCGTGGGCTTGATTCATATGGGTGCACACATGACTTCTAATGACATATAGACTGACTACTGCTCCTGTTCTTTCCAGAAGTCGATATAGAATAATGTGTGCAATCGAGCTTTTCAAACTACGAAATTATATAATTGCCTATAGATTTGTTACAAAATCAAGCAACATAAGACAACGCGGCAGATTGTGTGTGAACAAGGAAGAAACTGAGGCGCGTCGATCCACACATTAATCTACCTAATACATATGCTATATGTAGCAGCCCCTGTACGTTACCATCACGTCAATCTGATATTTACTTGGTCAGATGTCTCTCGAAGTGGTTGAGTATTTTCAGGAAGAAGCGGCGGCATTAGTGGACGAAGTGCCCAACCATAAGGAGAGCTGCCACAGAGGCCATGATTATGGAGAGCAGGAATTTTTCATATGATCTTAGCAAGACTAGTTAACATATTGGAAGGAGTTTTATCAACCTGTTCTAACGAGAAGTTATTATAAAATATATGCAATCTATCTTTTAAAACTATGATCGCTAATATAAACAATATATATATTTTTCCAACAGATTTGTCATGAAATCCAGCAACCTAAGACAACGCGGTAGCTAGTGGATTGTGCCGACAAGGAAGACATCGTGGTGCGTCGATCCATGCACGAATCGACCTAATACAATTGATATATGTAGCAGCCCCTGTTATCATCGCGGTAGTCAGATATATATTTACTTGGGCAAATTTCTCATACAGTAGTTGAGTATTTGCAGGAAGAGGCGACGACATTAATGGACCTGCCTAACCAAAAGGAGAGATATGACTACCTTAGTAAGAGTTGTTATCATCCTCGTGCTAAAAGTTTTATCATGACCAGTTCAGGGCATAAACCTAACAATCTCGGTTGGCTTTCCTACCTAGGTTCATGACACCAAACTTCACCTGCCCCGTTTTGTTAGAGTAAACAGTGCATCCAGTTACTAGGCTGGGTGGCCACACATAAACTGATTAATTTGTCAGAGATGCGCATTGGTAGGTTTGTGAAGGAAAAGATCAAGATATTTCCATCAGACAAATAAAATGCTTCTATCACAAGCTTGTTACAAAGAACCAACTCAGATAATGATCTTTTCTCGTATATTTATGCATACTGTTTATATATGTTGGAGCTGGTTTTTGGAACCTGGTTTGGTGTGCCTAGTTTCTGAAATGTAGCAAAAATCATATTTCTAGTTCTAAATTTAAGAAGAAAAAATACAATCATAAGTTTTTTTTAAAGAATGAGCCTCCTCATCAATTTCCATTAAACAAACGGCTAATCAAATATACAAGAGTTTGGAACCAAAAAGAAACTAAAACAAGACATGCAGGAAAATAGAGCTATCGGCAACCAAAAGAGCAGGTTCACAGCGGAGGAGCAATAAAGTAAGTCTCACATGCACCAGAAAGGGAGAAACCACAAGAACAACTCTACTAACAAACATTTTGCACATTCAACTTTTCACACTGCAATCCAGAGCACAACCGGGTTCCAATCATGGCCTCAAGCATCTTCTCCTGAATCACCTGACTGATCTTTAAGACACCTTCTTCAATCCTTCCTCCATCTTGTCGTTTCTGCAAAATGCTCCAACTGTTAGGCTCTAGAATACAACAACATGATCATCTAGTATTTTTTTATTAAAGCAAGCGGAGTTCCTAGTTTCCATATTGTCCAATGAATTGTTGTCTCCCCCACAGATAACCAATTTCCACTGAGACACGGGAAAAGAGTTAATCCACGCACTAGACAATGGCGTCGGCAATAACAACGGCGACGACATGATCAATGGGGATGACGATGATCCGAACGATGGAGAATATAATTCGGAGGACGAGGAGGAAAGAAGCCTCGGCCCCGATGAGTATGACGCTTTCGAGCAACCCCTTGAGGTACCCCAGCTCGAAACTCTGTGCAAGCGATTGTCTAGTACGACCAAAAGCATCAAAAAGAAGTCCCAATGTCTCAAGAATGAAGAAGATGAGCTGAATGACATATGGACCGAGCTCCTTAGGGCCTAGCAGGCTCGAGGACAAACTCGAACAGACTGGTGCTAACATATCTTACCCCGCAGAAACTTGTTGGACTAGTTGGACGCGGAGGCCGAGGTCAACGCGCTTTCAAAACATGACTGGGTTGAAACCCTCGACCGTCCTCGCCGGGACAGAGATCGACAGACAGACGTAGACAAATATGCCCTCGAGGGGCATGGAGCCCAAGGTGGAGTCAACCCACCACCGACCAACACGAGATACGAACCCAAGGAGAAGAGGCACTTAAGCTTCGAAAACCCACATCGATCAATCTACAAGTCCAGGCAACACCCACCTGCTGGACAGATAGGATATTTGGCATAGCTAGCAAAGAACGGTTATGTGCACGACTACACTTGCGACCGCACAGTAACGATGTCAGACGTACGCCACACGACTGCAAGAGTCCAAGGAGCTACACACCCTCGGTGCTTTACAGATGAGGTCATGCAACACCAGTTCCCTGCTAATCACGTAGGAGCTGTTGGATTTCTCTGAAAAGGAAAGGTGATGTAGCACAACAGTAAAAAGTATTTCCATCAGTTAAGAACCAAACATTATCGAATCAGTAGGAGTCCACAAGCTAGCAAGATAAGCAACAACCACACACAAACAAAATAAATGCTTGCACCCAACTTGGCAAGGGGGTTGTCAATCCCCTCATCTTGCCAGTTACAAGGTTAAAAGCAAATAGTGATAGACAACGATATCAAATGGCAAAATAGTAAAGAGAGCAATAGAGCAACACAAATAATAATAGATAATGGACCCGGGGGGCCTTAGGTTCACTAGTGACTTCTCTCTCGAATGCAGGTAATGGCATGGTAAACAAATCACTGTTGGGCAATTGACAGATAAGCAACATTCATACTATGATCATTAGGCATCATGTGCATGACAATTAGACTGTACTCCAACTGCATCTACTCTTTTTACTCCACCCCAAGACCGCTATCCAACATGCATGTCACAGTATTAAGTTTTCAAGAAATACAGTAAGGCAGTAAGCAAGATGACATGATGTAGCTCGACAGAAAGAAACCTAGCAATAAGATCAATCCCCGTTGTTTTATCCTTAGTATCAACAACACATCATGTGCCTTTGCCCCTTTTTGTCACTGGGCAAGATCGCCACGAGGTTGAACCCACTACTATGCACCACTCCCTCTCAAGAATTACCCATCTATCTTGGCCAGGGAAGACAAATAACTCGAAAAGCATACATAGCTACTTAATCATACAACAAAGAAACTTCAGTTATATTCAATGCACAATTTGATGATAAATCCACAAATCATCGGATCACAACAAAGACACCATAAGAATTACATCAGATTGATCTTAGAGGAGATCATTGTATTGAAGATCCATGAGAGAGAGAGAGAGAGAGAGAGATAAGAAGTCATCTAGCTACTACTATGGACTCGTAGGTCATGAAGGAACTACTCACACATCATCATGGAGGCAACAAGGTTTATGAAGATGGAGAGCCCAATGGTTTCCCCCTCCGGCAGAGCTCTAGAATAGGTCTCCATATGGGATCACTTCAGAACAGAGACTTGCGGCGGCGATAAAATTCTCTCGTTTGTCTCTTTGAGGGTGCCGGGAATATGTGGAATTTATAGGACAAGAATTAGGTCATACGGAGCAGCAGGGGCCCCACAAGCCTGGGTGGCATGACCACGGGTAGGCCGTGCCCCCTGGGCTTGTGGGCCCCTTGTCCATATTTTAGTCAATTATGTTGTCCACGCATCATAACCAATGGCAGGCTTGACTTGGAAGAGAAGTCCTCCTCCCTCCTCCCACGAGGCGACCGGGGGGGGGGGGGGATCCTCGATCCCGCTGGCCCTCACCATCGCTCGACGGTGCGGTCGAGCGAAGCCCAACCGTCGCTGGTAGCGGCGGGGACTCTGGCTCTTCTTTCCCGTGCGGGGCTGGTGAGGGCCGGCGACCCAAGCCAGAACATGGCGGGCCGTGTGCCATGGCAGTATAGTGGGTGGACGCAGTGCTCTGGTGCCGTGCTGCACACGTGCCTGGTGGCTTGGTGGGATGGGTGCGCTTGGGCGCTTGCGATGGCAGCGATCTAGGCTTCCAGATATAGATCGAGATGGCGCGGGTTGCGGGCGGCTGCCCCTACCATGGCATCGGCTGGTGGTGGTGGAGGCGTAGCAGCGACGGGACAGACGGTGTGCTGGTTAGCTTCGGTTGCTCTGACGGCGGACAAAGGCGAGCTCGAAGGTGGGCATCCCTGGTGAGCAGTTTTGGTTGATGGCGGCATTTCACAGGGTTGTCCTCGCCAGTGGTCGGGTGTCGTAGGTGGTCATGCGTGGAGCTACGCCGGCCGCCAAGGTGGGGCAACACATGGGGTGCTCGGTGGTGAGGTTGGCGAGAGGGATGGCAGTGCCGACATGGTCAGGCAACCCGTCGCCGACACAAGGGTAAGCTGGTCGTGGATGCGTCCTCTCCCCTTCCTTCCCCTTTCCATGTCTATGCGCGCTACCATAGCTAGAGCAGTGTTCTAGCTATGACGTATGCTTCGGCCCCGTCGGTTGGGGGCTGCCTAGTGGTCCAAAGCCGAACACTTTGGTTGGTCTTGGAGGGGTTTGGATGCAAGGTGGCAGCCCTGGCGGCGGGAGGCGCGACATTCATAGGCGGAGCATGCATCTCAGGTCCGGGCGGGCAGCCATGGCCACGCGGGTAGCTTGGTTGCGGGTGTTTAGCGGAGCTAGGGTGCAACAGAGGTGTGTGAACACTAGGGTGCATCACTTGTCCAATCCGTGTACTAGCCGATGGTGGCAGCATCTGTTGACGTCGTATCCTTCCTGTAGGCTCCGTTGCGGAGTTCCGACTCCTTTCATCATGCTCCGGATAAAAACTTCATCTACATGATCGAGCGGTGGCGGCTATCAGTGGTTGTACACTTCTGGGAGACACCATTTTGGAGTCCTGGCTTCATCGTTGTCCATCTCACCTCTTCGTTGTGGTTCATGGTGGAGGTCTCCGTCGGCTTCAAACGGTCTTCTTCGCATATCCGTAGTTAGCTTGGTAGTCGGTGGGGTGGTGTGTTAGCGCCCGACACCTTTGTATCTTGTCTTGCGTGTGTGTTGTGTGCGGTGGTGGTGTGTGTTTATATCGGTCTACTTGGTTGTAATACGGTGATGGTTGCTTTATAATACTAGAACAATGCCCGTAAGTTGCAATGGGATATAAATATTCTAGTACGTTAGTTTGTGATTTACCTGCCCATAATATGCGATAGTGTAAATAAATGTTCATCAAATTCTGGCTGTAATTTACCTTATATTTTGATCGAAAGTTTTGTAAGTAAATTAAAGTGGAATTGGTTCAGAAGGTAAGTAAATTAAGATGACTGATTATTATACGGGGAAGGTTGGACGAAGGGTTGGTTGAAAGAAATGTGAAACGGGAACCTTATATTCTTTTTAAGTAATAATATAATATAATATAATATAGACATAGAGATTGCCTTATATTTTGATGAGAACTTTAGTAAGTAAATTAAAGTGGAATTGGTTTAGAAGGTAAGTAACTTAAGGTGATTGATTATTATACGGGGAAGGTTAAACGAAGGGTTGGTGGAAAGAAAGGTGAAATGGGAATCTTACATTCCTAGTAGAGATAAAGCGGGGAACCCCGTTTTTGTCAAACCAATGGTAGGATTATAGTGCTGCACATGTATTGCAGACAAGCACTATATATGTAGAACTTCCCGAGGTGTTCCACCAAACCAGCAAACTTACATTAAATTACTAGATAATCGTCAATTGTATCAGAGAAGGGAAAAGGCAACCTGAATTTTCATTTGTTATGGAAATACGACACACAATAACCAAAATAGCATACGACATCATATCAGAGTGATGAAAAAATATATTGTTGATTATTCATAACATGGAAATACATTCATGGCTTAAATACACACAGCGGCATGACATATTCTCCATTTATTTTATAGATAAGGATGCTCGAGAAATTCAACCAAATCATTGGTTTATGCACTAATCTTCCGTATAATCAACAAATTTCTGACTTAGTTGTGGTTGTTCTCCCAAAATTGAGCCTGGAGATAGTCTATTGTATTCTTTTCCACCTGAAATGCCTTGGCGAGAACATCATCTGATATTGGTGGGTCCGACCCAAACACTGCATTGGCAATTGTGATAGCCCCTGGGTTCTGGCTGCTTAGCGCGGCAATTGCAACAGCGGGCTTGTGGGGGTTGGGGTTGAATTGGAAGTGGATGAGCCCCACGGGGAAGACAAACACATCACCTTTGTTGAGCACCTTGGAGAGGAACTTGTTTTTGTTGGGGGCGGGCTGGTTGGATGTGACAAAGCCAACGTACAGTGTTCCCTCGAGCACCGTGAGGATCTCAGTGGCGCGAGGGTGCGTATGTGGTGGGTTCTGACCCAAGGGAGCATAGTCGATGCGTGCAATTGAGATGCCGAGGGTGTTGAGTCCAGCAATCTGCATAACGTTGATCAAAGTGACGTTGGATCCAACCTTGTTGGGCATCCTAGGCTTGTCGAGGTTGGCCGCCTTGAAGAAGTCGTCTGCATTGACCTCCATCGGGTTCTTGCAAACAAACCCGTTGACACGGACTGGGGCACAAGAGATGTACATGTAAGCTCAGATTTTACAAAGTTGTTTCGACTTGCATATAATTTCCAGAAATAGATTTCAACATATGTATTTGGTGAAAACATAATGACAAAACGGATAGTACCTGGTGAATTTATGTCGGCGACACAAAAGTCCTGGAGTGGGCTAGGATCAGAAGCAGTGGCCTGCCATGAGACCGACGCAAGAAGTGCAGCAAGGAGAAGGAAGGAAGAGGAGGATGCCATTTCGTTTTAGTGTCTTTGGCTCTTCTGTTCTCTCGTCTTCCTATTTCTGTTGGTGGCGTGAGTGACGATGGTTTAAACATGCAGGGGATGCATGTGTTTATATAGGCTCAGAACTCGTGAGCAATAGACAAAGTCAAGTGCATGCGCTCAACAGATTGAAATGGTCTCCCGCTGCTGATTAAACTAGTTTGCATAACTTTACAGGTTCCCTTCAAGACACGTTTTCCCTTCAAAGAAGCAATGTGAAACTCTCTCCTGAGTCGGCACCAAGCATGCAGGGCTGGTTCCAGGAAAAGTCACCACCCATCACCATTTAGGAAAATATTTTGAAGATAAGAAATACTGACAAGATAAACAACTGAAATTCCACTAGTTTAATTAGATACAGTATCACATACTTGGTCAGAGTCTGAACTGGTGGTCTGGTGCGCATGCACAAAGTTAGTCAAAGAGCAGTTGAGAAAAGCCAAGTCATGTAAGGCCATCAATCGTTTTCTACCTCGAGGACGACCTTGACAAATTTTGTCACCTACTCATGCGTGGGCTTGATTCATGGGTGCCTGCATGACTTCTTAAGAGATATAAAGTGACTACCACTCCTGTTCTTTCCAGAAGTTGATATAGAATAATGTGTGCAGTCGAGCTTTTCAAACTATAAAATTATATATTTGCCTGTAGATTTGTCATGAAATCCAGCAACATAAGATGACGCGGCATATTGTGTGCGAACAAGGAAGAAAGCGAGGCGCGTCGATCCACACATGAATCCACCTAATACATCTGCTATATGTAGCAGCCCCTGTACGTTATCATCACGTCAATCTGGTATTTACTTGGTCAAATGTCTCTCGAAGTGGTTGAGTATTTTCAGGAAGAAGCGGCGACCTTAGCGGACGAAGTGCCCAACCAAAAGGTGAGCTGCCACATAGGCCATGACGGTGGAGAGGAGGAACTTTTCACATGATCTTAGCAAGACTAGTTAACATCTTGCAAGGAGTATTATCAACCTGTTCTTTCCAGAAGTTACTATAAAATACATGCAATCTATCTTTTCGAACTACAACACTAGTATAAGCAAATTGTATATTATCCAACAGATTTTTCATGAAATCCACCAACATAAGACGATGTAGTAGCTAAGGGATTGTGCCGACAAGGAAGAAATCAAGGCGCGTGGACCCATACATGAATCCACCTATAATACACTAATATATGTAGCAACCCCTGTTATCATCATGGTAATCAGATATATATTTACTTGGTCAAATTTCTCTCGCAGTAGTTAAGTACTTGCAGGAAGAGGCGACGACATTAATAAACCAGCCTAACCAAAAAGAGAGATATGACGATCTTACTAGGAGTAGTAGCATCCTCTTGCTAAGAGTTTTATCATGGCCAATTCAGTGCATAAATCTAACAATCTTGGTTGGCTTTCCTGCCTAGGTTCATGATACCAAACCTCACCTGCCCCTTTTGTTAGAGCTAAACAGTATATCCAGTGACTACACTGGGTGTCCACTCATAAACTGGTTACTTTGTCGGAGGTGCACGAGTTGGTAGGTTTGTTGAAGAAAAGATCAGGATGTTTCCATCAGACGAATATATGTGGATGACATAATCTTCGGCTGCACCAACAAGAAATGCGGTGATGAGTTTGGTCATATGATGCAAGAGCAATATCAGATGTCCATGATGGGTGAATTGAAATTCTTTCTGGGTCTCCAAATCCGTCAGCAACGCAACGGCATCTTCATCTGTCAAGAAAAATATCTCAAAGATTGTCTGAAGAAGTTTGGAATGCAAGACTGCAAAGGATACACGACGCCAATGCCAACCAAAAGTCATCTGGGTCCCGACGACAATGGTAAAGAATTCGACCAAAAGGTATACTGCTCCATGATTGGTTCTTTGCTTTATTTATTTGCATCTAGGCCAGATATAATGCTTAGTGTTTGCATGTGTGCCCGATTCCAAGAAGCACCAAAGGAATCGCATCACTTAGCTGTGAAGCGAATACTTCGATATTTGGCTTACACCCCAACACTAGGATTATGGTATCCAAAGGGCTCAGAGTTTGATCTAGTTGGATTCTCAGGTGCTGATTATGCTGGTGACAAGGTTGATCGCAAGTCCACATCAGGTACATGTCCATGGGAGAATCCCTTGGTTCTCATAGTCTGCATTCGTTTGCAGAATTCTTGCAGAGTCACATAAACTCACCTGAAGCGAGTTCCTGTCAGTCCAGCTGAGGGAGTCCTGGACTAGGGAGTGTCCGGATAGCCGAACTATCATCATTGGCCGGACTCCAAGACTATGAAGATACAAGATTGAAGACTTCGTCCCGTGTCCGGATGGGACTTTCCTTGGCGTGGAAGGCAAGCTTGGCAATATGGATATGTAGATCTCCTACCATTGTAACCGACTCTGTGTAACCCTAGCCCTCTCCGGTGTCTATATAAACCGGAGGGTTTTAGTTCATAGGACGAACAACAATCATACCATAGGCTAGCTTCTAGGGTTTAGCCTCTTTGATCTCGTGGTACATCCACTCTTGTACTACCCATATCATCAATATCAATCAAGCAGGAGTAGGGTTTTACCTCCATCGAGAGGGCCCGAACCTGGGTAAAAACATTGTGTCGCTTGTCTCCTGTTACCATCCGCCTAGACGCACAGTTCGGGACCCCCTACCCGAGATCCGCCGGTTTTGACACCGACATTGGTGCTTTCATTGAGAGTTCCTTTGTGCCATCGCAATCAGGAAGGATGCCTTTCCCGTCTTTAAAGACAGCACCGTTGCCGAGGGAGCTTTGGCCACCGGCCAAACTATCCGGCTAGGTGGTTTTCTTATGACCGCCTGTTCGGCCGCCGCTCCGACAATGACCTCTTAGGTCATCAAAAGCGATCTTCACGTCACCTCGGAATTCGCCGAGTAGCTAGATCCGATGGAGCTCTCCTCCGTAAACGAGCTCTTGGATCGCATCGCCGCCCTGGGAGTCGCTACAGACTACGATCAGATTGGGCTTAAAACTGATCTGAGAGAAATTAACTCTCCCCAGGCTACCCACCACGTTGCTGTGGTAGAGGAACAACACGGCGACTCTTCTTCTATGCTAAAGACCAGTTATGTCCGGATTCCCGATCCCTCCATGCCGGATTCCCGCAGAGGGATGGACGTCAATCAAGTACTGAAGCTAAAGTCATCCAGCGGACCAGATTCGTTGGACAACATCCAGCAATCCAAGCTTCCGAATTCGGAAACTTCTTGGCCCTTGAGCCTCAGATTGGGCGGGGTTCCGAACTTAATTCCACCCGCCCACCCAAACACAAGCGATCTATCTCAAATCCGGCAAGAGCCCGCTGAAACAGTACATCATTACTGGGCCAGATTCCTCCTGGTTATGGACAGGATAAAGGACTGCCGTGAGGAAAGCGCAATCTCAATTTTCTGCAACAATTGCACGGACAAGGGAATCTTGAACGCCATAAGTCGTCGCAAAATTACACGCTTCGCCGACCTGGCGAAAGTACTGTGCGATGAAGAGTGCCTGGAAAACCGAAACTAAGTTTTGGGACAATCCGGCTCCGAACATAACCCTAGTCCGAAATAAAAGGGTGCATCATGCTCAGGCACCTGGGACAAAAACCAAAAAGCAAAAACCCCCTAAAGGGCACGGAACCGTACTGGAGGGATGGCTCAGCGGACCCTGTAAAATACATAGTACAGAGGGCGCCACTCCAACACATAGCCTTTGAGCATGTTGGATACTATGACAGGTGGCCAAAAGTGGCGAAGGTCTTCTAGCCCCGGAGAACCAGCCCAACAGTATCAGTACGGTATTAACAGTCTTCGAGACTTTTGCATCAAATAATATGCGGAAACGAACAATCCGCAGCCTCGTCGAAGTCTACCAAGTAGCAACAACAAATCCATGGAGCGACACGGCTATCACCTTCAATGCCAGCGACGAACCTAAATTCCGAACAACCCGAGCACTAGCCGCATTGGTCCTCAGTCCAATAATGGACGGCTTTCGTCTTACCAAGGTACTCATGGATGGCGACAACGGATTAAACCTCATTTATGAGGAAACCCTTCGAAAAATGGTAATAGACTGGAGCCGCATTGAGCGAAGCAGCACAACCTTTAGAGGAATAATCCCTAGTCGGGAAGCACGCTGCTCAGGAAAAATTACACTAGCTGTGGTGTTCGGCTCGCCGGACAATTACAGGTCCGAGGAGGTCACGTTCCAAGTGGCCCCGTTCAGCAGCGGATATCACGCTTTATTAGGGCGAGAGGCATTCACAATTTTTCAAGCTATACCCCATTACGGGTACATGAAGCTTAAAATGCCCGGGCCCAATGGAATCATCACTCTTGTCAGCGATCCGGACACAGCGCTCCGGGCCGAAAACAAGACAGCCGCACTAGCCCTAGAGGCACTATCCGAAACCCTAGCGGCAGAGGAACTCACTGCGCTGCGCTCCACGGTGAACAGGGGCGATGTGATACTCAATAAGAGATCCAAGTCCACCTATTTTAAACCAGCGGACGAAATAGTCAAATTCTAAGTCCATCCAACGGATCCCACAAAGACGGCCTCCATTGGGGCACAATTAAACCCTGATGTAGACGCCGCACTACGAGAATTCCTTCGGGAAAATTGGGACATCTTTGCCTGGCACCCTTCAGATATGCCAGGAATCCCACGCAGGCTGGCAGAACACAGCCTAAACATCCTAAAAGGATTCAAGACAGTCAAACAGGCTCTTCGGCGATTTTCCGAACCCAAAAGACAGGCAATGGGAGAGGAGCTAGTCAAACTATTAGAAGCCGGATTCATCAGAGACATAAAACATCCAGACTGGCTAGCGAACCTGGTAATGGTACCAAAAAAGGACAAATCCTGGCGCCTGTGTGTCGATTTTAAAGACCTTAACAAGGCTTTCCCGAAGGATCCTTTCCCCCTTCCCCGCATCGATCAAATCATTAATGCTACCGCAGGGCACGATTCATTGTGCTTCCTCGACGTATACTCCGGATACCATCAAATCAAGATGGCGGAGACAGACCAAGACGCAACGGCATTCATTACTCCATATGGACCATTCTGCTTCAACACAATGCCCTTTGGGCTCAAGAACGCCGGCGCAACATATCAGCGCATGATTCAGACATGTCTGGCAACCCAGATCGCCAAAATAGTGGAGGCATACGTAGACGATGTGGTCGTCAAGACCAAACACGTCGAAACTCTAGTAGACGATTTGAGGCTCACATTCGACAACCTCCGAGCATACGATATTAAGCTCAACCCGGAAAAATGTGTTTTCGGCGTACCAGCCGGAAAGCTCTTGGGCTTCATCGTATCCGGTAGAGGAATTGAAGCAAACCCAGCCAAGATCCGAGCTCTGTCACAATTGGATATCCCAAAAGACCTCAAACAAATACAAAAATTGACTGGATGCGTGGCAGCTCTAAGCCGCTTCATCTCCCGCTTGGGAGAAAAGGCATTGCCCCTTTATCGCCTCCTCCGGCGCACCGAACACTTCGAATGGACGGATGCTGCCACGGTCGGACTCGAAGAAATAAAAGCCATATTGACAACAAATCCGGTCCTAGCCACGCCCAACTTGGGCGAACCAATGTTATTATATATCGCGGCAACACATCAAGTTGTAAGCGCAGTGCTCGTCGTCGAACGAGAAACAGGACACAAATTCCCTCTTCAAAAGCCAGTGTACTACGTATCCACTGTCTTAACTCCATGCAAGTCCCGGTATCCACATTATCAAAAGATAGCGTACGCGGTGTTCATGGCATCCCGGAATCTGCGACACTACTTTCAAGAGTGTTCGATAACAGTGGCCTCCGAAGTACCTCTCAACGACATTATAAACAACCGCGACGCGACGGGCAGGATTGCAAAATGGGCCATTGAGCTGTTACCATTCGACATAACCTACAAACCACGGCGAGCTATAAAGTCGCAAGTTTTGGCTGACTTCATCGCTGAGTGGACCGAAGCCGAACTCCCTAAAGAGTATGGCGCATACTCCAATTGGATCATGCACTTCGACGGCTCTAAAATGTTGGCCGGCTTGGGGGCTGGCGTCGTCTTGACGTCCCCAACCGGAGACACAGTCCAATACGTACTTCAAATAATGTACACGGACTCCAACAATGCAGCCGAATACGAGGCCCTTCTACATGGTCTCCGGATGGCAATCTCCATGGGCATCCAACGCCTAGAGGTCCGCGGGCGCGGGGATTCAAACCTTGCAATATCCTAAGTAAATGGAGACTTTGATGCCAAGGATCCAAAAATGGCATCCTAGCGTAACACCGTCTTAAAAATGTCAGCTCGGTTCGAAGGACTCGAATTCCACCATGTAGCCCGGGATAATAACCAGGCGGCCGACGTGTTGGCACGCATCGGCGCAAAGCGCGACACCGTTCCTCCAAACATCTTCCTGGAGCGGCTCTTTAAGCCATCCGTAGTATGGGAAGAGGAGTCCGAAAACAACAATCCGGAACCAACCGCACCGTCCAACACCGAACATTCTGACACAATCGGTGGCTCAGCCAATGAAATAACACCTTCAGCCCACGAAATAATGGCAGTCATTGCCCCGTGTATGGAACAATTACTAGCCTACTTAATTAGGCAGGAACTCCCCGAAGACCAAAATGAGGCCTGCTGCATAGTACGGCGATCTAAAGCCTACAAGGTCCATGAGGGAGAGCTCTATAAGAAAAGCACGACCGGAGTCCTTCAAAGGTGCATCTCCGAAGAAGAAGGGCGGAATCTTCTGGCTGAAATTCACGCCGGACTCGGCGGGCACCACGCCGCAGCTCGGGCCCTTGTAGGCAAGGCCTTTCGTACATGATTTTATTCGCCGACAGCCTGGGCAGATGCTCAGGACTTAGTCCAACGATGCGTCGGTTGCCAGCTCTTTGCTAATCAAAGCCACATGCCACCCACCGCCCTCAAAACGATACCCATCACCTGGCCGTTCGCGGTCTGGGGGCTTGACATGGTTGGACCCCTTAAAGGGGGAACCCACAAGCAAAAATACCTATTGGTCATGGTGGACAAATTCACCAAATGGATAGAGGCCAAGCCAGTTAAAACGGCCGAATCTGGACCCGTGATAGACTTCATATCCGGGGTAGTACACCGTTATGGCGTCCCCCACAGCATCATCACTGATAACGACACGAATTTCACGGCCGACGAGGTTAAACTCTGGTGCAAAAATATGGGCATCAAGCTCGACTACGCTTCAGTCTATCACCCTCAAACTAACGGTCAAGTCGAACGAGCAAATGGTCTAATCATGAGCGGCATCAAACCCAGATTAGTGCGGTCCCTCACGGAATCTAACACGCACTGGGTAGAGGAGCTCGACTCCGTACTCTGGGGGCTGCGGACCACGCCAAACCGCACTACCGGATTCACACTATTTTTTATGGTGTACGGCGCAGAGGTAGTTTTGCCCTGCGATATAATTCATGACTCACCTCGCGTGCGCATGTACGAAGAAAGAGAAGCCGAGTTGGATCGGCAGTACAGTTTGGACGCCTTAGAGGAGGAGCGCGACGTGGTAAAAGCCCGTTCCGCATATTAGCAGCAGGCTCGAAGATATCAAAGCAGAGAAGTACGGGCCAAAACTTACAATGTTGGCGAACTAGTTCTATGCCTGCCGGACAAGAAAAAGGACAAACTCAAGCCCAAATTGGAAGGTCCCTTCATCATCGACCAAGTCCTGACCGGTGGAGCATACCGTCTATGTAACGTATTTGACAACCGACTCGAGCCGAACCCATGGAACGCAACCCGTCTCCGAAGATTCTACGCCTAGCGCCGGACTCAGAGTTCGTCTCCTTCCTCCGTCCACATTTTATATTCTAGCTGTCTTTTGTTTCCCTCCTTTTCCTCCCTTTTTAGAAAAAGCCTTTGAGGGCTGATCTGCGCATTGTTCGCACACACTTGACGTGCTACTCGCACTCATTATACCCGGGGGCTTCTTTAACAGAAGCTTATTTATACGGGTTTCATGCCCAACATATGTGTCAAAATTCCGCATGTACCTTTTATTCACCATTATATGCATCGATATGACTTAAGTTTTGGCCAAGCTGGGTTGCCTGGCTCCTGTGCTTACCCCTACGTTCCCGATTGTTCGGCTAGGAGGTAAAGGGAGCACCTCTGCGATTGTTACTGCCGGGTCAGACGGATGTGTACCTCAGACAGGGTGAAGCCGAAAGCTAGCGTTCTTAAGGGAATATTCGGTTGGTGACTTGAAAGATGATTTATTACTTATTTATTTATCTGCCCCCAGATGCTTTTCTGCTCTTTTCGCAGTCCGGACATGCACTTTAGGGCATGCCTCCCAGGGAAAGGAACCCCTAACGGAACTATTCTCCCTGGAAGATGTTTCTTACTAACCATGTAATATAACATAACTAGTTGGGCACTTGTCTGATAAAGCACTAATGACCCCTACGCCTGGTCTCCATGCATGCCCCAGTTTTTATATAACCGTGAGGGTATTCGGACACACTCCGGACTGTTGGGTCCCGAGGTTGAAGCGAAAAGGTCCGCAAAGACAAACGATCTACAATCCGTCTAGAAGGCATTTTACATGTCATTTTAAATTACATCATCAAATTGACTGATTGTACTCCTCTTCAATCCCATCTAACAGGCTGTCTAGTTTACAGTCGCGTTGGGAATATTTCGCGGCCAACTCTACTTGGCCATACATGCGGCTCACAGGGATCTCCTTCCCATCGGGCCCCACAGGTCCAACCTCAGCCATGTGGTTTGGATCAGCCTTCGTGTACCGCGTCTTCACCATGGCCCAGGCCTCCCTGGCGCCTTGACGGTAGGCCGATATCTTCCACAGACGGAAGCGCTGCCCTCCTTCCTGAAGCTTCTCAGCAAGCCCTCCAAGACCCTCGGGTAGGGAGACGGACGGCCATAAGGCCTGAACGACGCCGCTCATCGCCTGCCGAACACGTTCATGCAGTTGCAGCAGCTCCGGAAGAAGGTCACCCGTGGAACCAGACATTTCCTCTGCTGGACGACCCGTGAGCACACCTACAGACACATTTCTGTCAATCGACTTCCTCGCTAAACTCTTCTTTTCAAAAGAGTTTGCTCAAGCACTTACTGTAAATGCCGCGACGAAGCCGCCGATTCTCCTTTACGGAGTCAGACAGCTGGACCTGAACATCTTTTAGTTCTTCGCCCAGCTGGGTCTTGGCATCTTGGAGTTTGTTCCTCTCCTGCTGTACCCTCATAAGCACCTTCTCGCCGGCCTTCAGCTGGCGCAGCAGATGTTGCTTGTCCGGATCTAGTCCGGCACCCTCTGCAATATTATTGTCAGACTTACGCACACGCCGCACTTCATAAACTACTTATTTTTTCGAAGTATGTATTACCAGAGGGGGTCTCTGTGGCTCCCCCTGCGGCGGCTAGTGCGGCCTCAAGTTGGGCCTTGCACTCTTGAAGCTCCTGGGACAGGTGGGTATTCTTCTCCGTAAGATCCTGCCTAACAAATGATCCTTAAATCAGTTATTTTAACTATTTTAAGTCTCGGGGGCTACTGGCATATATAACTATTAAAATTCCTCACCCGTATGTCTTTCACATACTGCTCTGTGGCTCTGGTTAAACCATCTCGAGCAGCACGGAGGTGCGCGTCTCCCGCATTAAAGACATTCAACGCCTCCGGGGAGAAACACGTATCACGAAGAACTATCCGGCGGCGCCTGTGATTCATGGCACTCTCCACCTCGGACCTGGTGGCGGACAGCCTGTCGGCATCCTCCGTTGGAGGAGCATCCGGCTCACGCTTTGTGTTCGCCTCCCCCTCCGGACCCGGCGTTGGAGCCTGGCTGGTGGAGGTATGCTTGGAAACCTCTCCGGGCACAGTCCGGCGAGCGCTCTTTCTCCTGGAAAAATCATGAGCATTAACATACCTCCTAGGAATCTTTCCCTTAAAGACAGTGGTGCGCCATACCATTGCGGCGACGTTTCGATTCGCGCCGCACTCCTCTTCCGCCTGCTAGGCCGCACTGACCCTTGTTGGTCAGTCGCCGCGGGTTCGGCTTCCCGCCTCAAAGGCACCTCCTGCGAGGCACCGTTGGTATACGGTGGTCAGAAATAAGCATGGATGAAGTAATGATGTCAGGACTCCGGTCACAGTTACCTGGGAAGCCGGAGATAAATCGGGGTAGTCGGCCGTAATGGCGACTAAAGCATTGTCCATGCTAAGTTGGTGGAACACCCCGTCGATCAACTCCACCTCTATGTCCAGATCCTCTTCGGAGGCCGGATCAAGGGATCGTCCCGGATCCTCGGGTTGTGGAGTCGGGCTATGTACGCCCTCTACGTCCCGGCACAGCTCCTGCGTCAAAATCACGAAGTGAGACACTTAACTTTGGGAATATGGATTGGATAAATAAACGTCCACTTACCCAACTTTGAGGGTTATTCATGGAGAATCCATTCAATGGACTCGCGCAGAGGAAGTCCTCTTTCTCCCCCTTGTACAAGCCGGTCATGATCTTCACCAGATCGGCAACCGATCCCGGCCCCTTGCGGCCATGATGGGTGGCGTCATTATCCCCGTTGAAATCCCACATGGGGTGGCCCCTATATTGGAGCGGCTGCACCCCTCGCATGATGCACGTGGCCATGACTCCGATCATGGTCAATCCGGAATGAGCCAGTAACCTTATCCGACCCATCAGGTATTGGATGCTCCTATCACTCTCCCGTTGAGGGCTCCACAGGCGCCAACTCAGGCGTTTCTTAAGAGGAGCGTTGCTGAACTCCGGGAGGCTGATCCGAACTGGGTCCGGCAATGGGGCGTCTTCCATATAAAACCATTCCGAAGGCCAGTCTTTGGACGCCTTCTTCGGGGTTCCGGATAGATATCCGGTCCCGGCGATGCGCCATATTTTGGCTCCGCCCACTTGATATATCGACCCCTCGTGAGAACGGGGTACGAGGCAAAACAATCTCTTCCACAGCGCGAAATGGGCCTCGATGCCCAAGAACAGCTCGCAAAGGGCTACAAAGCCCGCGATGTGCAAAATGGAGGCAGGTGTAAGGTGGTGAAGCTGGAGTCCATAGAACTCCAGTAGCCCCCGGAGAAACGGATGTATGGGAAATCCGAGTCCCCTTATTAGATAAGGGACGAAGAACACCCGCTCTCCTTTGGAGGGATTGGGGATGCTCTCCGCCTGCTTTCCACCCTTGTAGGTGGCCAGTCCGGCTCGAACTGGAACGATGAAGGCTGGGGGAAGGTATCCCTCTGCTTGGAGCGTCACGAACTCGCTATGCGGGACTGAACATCTCCTCCAATCTCCTGGCTCAGGGCTGGGAGCGCGAGAGGAGGAGCCGCGTCGACTGTCCATGATGGAATGGATTTTGTCAGAAGTGCTTCGATGAGTACTTGCGGAAGGAGGATGGTGTGATTCGGATCTAGATCCTCGCCTCTCTTATAGGCAGCTTATTCGCACAGCTAGGGGGTAAAACGTAAAAATACCCTGGCTTTTCGCATTCATACGACACATGGAAGAGGGCCATTATTGGACGTAGAAGCCAAGGAGCGCAACATTTATAAGGAAGCCGGACACTATTCGGCAAACACATGGAATATGGAGGAGAACCTGCCTTGCAACGCCGAAGACAATATGCGCGCCGGACTCGTCATCATTGAAGCCTGGTTCGGGGGCTACTGAGGGAGTCCTGGACTAGGGGGTGTCCGGATAGCCGAACTATCATTATTGGCCGGACTCCAAGACTATGAAGATACAAGATTGAAGACTTCGTCCCGTGCCCGGATGGGACTTTCCTTGGCGTGGAAGGCAAGGTTGGCAATACGGATATGTAGATCTCCTACCATTGTAACCGACTCTGTGTAACCCTAGCCCTCTCCGGTGTCTATATAAACCGGAGCGTTTTAGTCCATAGGACGAACAATAATCATACCATAGGCTAGCTTCTAGGGTTTGGCCTCTTTGATCTCGTGGTAGATCCACTCTTGTACTACCCATATCATCAATATCAATCAAGCAGGAGTAGGGTTTTACCTCCATCGAGAGGGCCCGAACCTGGGTAAAAACATCGTGTCCCTTGTCTCCTGTTACCATCCGCCTAGACGCATAGTTCGGGACCCCCTACCCAAGATCCGCCGGTTTTGACACCGACACCAGCCGTTTGAAGCCATTGCACATACTGAAGCCTTTCAGTTTACACTTCATGGCTACTGAAAAATCAGCAAGAAAGGAAGGCAGACAGCGTCGTGGTGATACTTCCAAGGACTTACCTCCTGATTTGCACGAGATGTACAAAACTGATCCAGAAGAAACCTATACTGAACGCAAGAATCGAATCCAATGGATTCGAAAATATTGGGCAGAAGAGTGGTTCAGATATTGCTTCATCACTAAAGAGTATGCAGAGAAGAATGCCATCAAGGCACCCTGGAGTGATATTCTGTACAGAAATCTTCCACCTAGGAATCAAGCTGAAGCTATTGAGCAAGGCTTCTATCCTTGCATGGTGCGCGGACCACATCCTGCGAATGCTGACCCGTCTTTGCTGCTCTGGTGTCATGACGACAGTCTGTTCAAGTGCAACTACCAGTTCGCCAAAGACTCAGCCAAAAAGAACAAGAAGGATCTGGGGCTTGACTTCAACCCTGGTCCCTCCTCTCCTCGGGACAATGGCACCCGTGAAGCGAATGAAAACAGGATTGGCCCCTTCTACAACCTTGCTGGCCTCTTCACTCACATCACTGTTCGAGGTGCCAAAGTGGATCATTCTGATGATGATGATGCTGACACCGACGAAGCTCCAGCTCCTCCTCCAAAGCCCAAGAAGCAAAAAAAGACTAAAGCTTCAAAACCATCTGCTGCTTCAACGGCTTCGAGACCGAAGCCATTGGCAACTGCCCCTTCTGCTCCCAGCAATAACTCTGAAGATCTCTCTCGTGTCTCCAAGAAGCATGAGAAGCCACAGAAGAAACCTGTTCAGAAACTTAGCCAAGCACTGACACCAGCTGCCGTTCTGAGGAACGAATCTGAAGCCATTGATTTGTCTTCAGACGAAGAGTTTGGTGAGGATGCTCTGGAACAGCTAATCAAGAGCAAGCAAGAGGCGGAGATCTTCAATGATCTGCCCCTCTTTGATGTGAATATCTTGCACGGTTTCATTGATGAATGGTTCGACAATCAAGATCTCAGCTTTGATGATCTTCAACTTCCCATTGGCATCAGCGTCGCCTTTCAAGGTGCAATTGCTCCTGAACTAGCTCTGGCCCAGCGAATTGTTGAACTGAAACACAAGATTGATTTCGAGAAGGAATAGTTCAAGAAGCATGTGGCCAAGCTGAGTGTGGCTGATGTCCAAAAATTCAAGGTGATGCTGAATGACCTTAAAGAAGCCTTTCGCAAGAAGCGTGAAGAAGCCAAAGGCTCAAGAGAACGCATGAAGACACTTGCTGCCAAATGTGTTCAGGCGTACAACAAAGCTGAAAAGCGCAAGGCACTTGGGCGTCCTGGTATTGACCCCAAGATGGCTGCCAAGCAAAAGAAGAAGTCTACTGTGGCCCCCACTGAGGCTCCAAGGCGGGAAGAACCTCGCATTGTCTTCCCTGCCAGCACGACAGGCTCGAAGCCTAAGGTCCCCATAGTGGCTTCAGAACAGAAGAAAACCAAGGCAGCTGAAGCCGAAGCCAAGAAGAGGAAAACCAAGCGTACCACTGATGAAGCACCTCCCCCTACGAAGAGGAAGACCAAGAAGAGAGATCGGGCTGCTCCTACAGAGCCCCTTGTTGTTGAACCCCTTGCTTTTGTCCCCCCTCCGTCTGCAAACCAAGAGCGTCGAATGATTATTCATGAGCATGCTTCCACAGAGGCTCCTGAAGAACAAGAAGTTCCAGTCGTTGATCCTATCGCGACTGAAGACTTTGGTCCCCAAGACAATGTAGAAGATGATGAATTCCTTCCTCAGATCAAGCACCCAACGGTATCATTGCCTGTTCGAACGAACATTGAGCTAATCAGTATTGGTCGTACTTTGACGCCAATATCACAAGATGCATCATGGGCTGATCGCCTCCAACAAGCTACCCCACATCAAGACTCACCAAGTACACCTCAGCCATCATGTGTGCCCGTCATCGGCCCCATGTCCAATGATGACAACTACATGGAGACATCACCATCACCAAAGGCGTCACCCATATTCCAACGGCTTCGCAAAGGCCTGAGGCCATCTATCTCCATGACCACCATCACAGAAGAGGGCTCCAACTTGTCAAGTTAAGTGGCACGTCAAGTGTTCCCTGAAGACAATCCTTCTGTGACGGTCCTTGTGTCTGAAGCCAATGCTGCTTAAGACCCTCCGGTTGCATCAGCCAGAGCAACACAAGAAGAAGAGCGTGTCGCTACTCCCCCTACAACACAAGAAGAAGTGCATGAAGAGAATCAGTCTGTGCCAGAACCTCCAGCTACTCAAGTGGAGGGTGAGAATCCTGAGGCTGCCACAAATGATATTTCTGACGCCAATGACGTTGTCATGGCTGAAGCCAATGTGGAGCCTACAGTGGGCAATGCTCCAGTGCCCAATGAAGCCCATGAAGCAGATGAAGTCAATGCCGCACCTGACACAAATCTGCTGCCAGAAGCTAATGCCACTGCTCCTGTTCCGCCTCCAAGGCCTCATACTATCGAGCAAGCATACAACTATGGCCAGCTTGTCACTGTCCGATGGCCTATTCTGATTCCTCCACCTGCTGCTGGTCCTCAAGTTGATTACCATGTCGAGCACAGGCCTCACGTTCAGAAGCCAAAGCCAAGACTGCCCAGATTTCCAGGTACTGCCACTTCACCAGGATCCTTCAATGTCAACGGCTTCATTGCACACAACACCTTCTTCGATAGCGACAAGAACCCCTACGCCAAGCCCAAGATTTCATCTGATTGGTTCTGGAGCTATCAGCAGCGCAGCTATTATTCATGCATTCTATACAACCAAGGCCGCATATTTCCGCATATGCGCCTTGATACTGAAGCCATAGCTGGCCTGCCCTACTTAGAAGAAGCTCTCGACTGCTTCAAAGAGGCTGGCTTACTCCATTTCGTCACTGATAAGGAGAACTGGAATGAAGAATTGTTGCTTCAATTCTATGCTACCCTTCATATAAGAGGCTACAACAGGGATCCTAAGACTTGGGTCCTTGAGTGGATGAAAGGAAATGTCCATCATGAAGACAAAGCATTTGATGTCATTCAGCTTACTGGCCTGCCCACTCCAGGTGATCTCTGTGAGCCTGGTTGTCAGCTTCACACTGCTGCTCTAGAAAGCATCTTTCACAAGCCAGAACCTGACATGAGCCAGATGCTCAGTATGATGAAGCCATTGCCTCCAGATGCAGAATACCCTATGGAGTTCTTTGTTGAAGACCTTGAGTATCTGCCACGCACAATCTATCACATCGTAAGGCGAACTCTCTGGCCTATCAAGGGACATTCTCCAAAGGCTAAGCTAGAAGGTGCAATGAAGACATTGGTCTTCCATATTCTTCATGGAAAAAGCTTCAATGCACAAGATTTCTTCATCCGCCAACTTGCTGCATCAGGATCTGATATTTTTGGCTTGAAGTTCTATGCTAAATGGATCATGCGTCTGATCAAGCTTCACACTGCCTTCAACTATCAGCCATTTGCACGCAACCACATTGTATTCTTGCCAGATGTTGATATGTCTGTTGAAGCCATCTATCCAGAGCCCGACAAAGAGCCACTTTATCTTCATAACGCTGATCGTCAGAGCTTCACTCAGCCTATTGAAGGTGTGCTGGCTGCCACTCGAGTCTATCCGTTGGCTAATACTACACGTGCACCTCACCATGCCCCAACCGAAGCCACTAACAGCACAATTGCTCAACGGCCTCGAAGGCGATCTCGTGTTCTCAATGACCAAGGGCTTCTCGTTGGCCTGCATCAAAAACATGATAGGCATCACGATTGGCTCAAGCGCCAGATGCAAAGCATCATGACTGACGTCAACCGCATTCGCAACCTTGCAACCAAGAATACCTTTGTCGCGCATGAAACCTGTCGACGCACATGGAAAGCGCTGACGCTTATGTGTGTTGAGGAAGATCTTCAGGACGATGGCTTCTCAGAATGATTCAAGTTTGATTCCACTACGCCCAGAAATGCTGTTCTGCGGCGCACTCCATCTCTTGAATACTCAGAGTACTCCTCTTCTGTTGCAACTGTGAATGCTCGTGTGATCGATGATCAAGATGATGCCACTTCGCCACCTCCAACGCATATCAACACTGCTCCAAGTTCGTCTGCACCGCCAAACCTCGACACCAACCCTGCATCTTCTCCTACTCCTTCTGGGAACGAGTAGAGGCTCACTGTCTTCAAACCTTTTTGGTCCTTACTGACAAAAGGGGGAGAAGCTATGAGTTGATAGTTTTCAAGCGGGTTCATATGGGCGGTTGCATTATATTTTTGCCTAGTGATAAACTCGATTGTCGTCTGCTACTTATTTGCTATTTTGTGATGCGATGATAAATTCTGCATGTGCGATGATAACTTCCGCACTTAAATCATTATGCAGACGTCCATTTCTCATTATGCATGTCTTCGTTACATCGAATCATGCATGATGAATTGTCTTCATAAGTTGAAGAGGATCTCCACAAGTAGAACCTGCCATGTGCATTTGCATTCCAAAAGCAAATCATTTATATGCACATCTTCAGGGGGAGCCTTTTGCTACTTACGAAGACAATACCTCATCCTTTACAATTTCACATATTTATATCCCCGTTGAAAACTTCAACCAGTTTGTCATCAATCACCAAAAAGGGGGAGATTGTAAGTGCATCTAGTGCCACCCCTAGTTTGGTTTTGGAGTATTGACGACAAACGTGGTTGAGGGACTAATGTGTTTGTGAGAATTGCAGGATAACACAGGTATTAGTCCCTCCTTGATTCGGTTTACCTAACGGAGATGACCCCTAAAAATGTATGAAGACATTGAAGATAATGGTGGTATGTGAAGACATTCACACTGAAGACTATGGAGCGCGAAGACTTAGTAGTTTCGTTGTTTCTTTTCTTCTTTGTTGAGTCATAGGAACCACCGCACTATTAAGTGGGGTCCAAGTGAACAAAGTCAGAGTGACTGAAGTGGTGCTCATCCAAATCCTATGTCTTCGAGCGAAGACAATGAGAGCAAATCTTATCCAGAGTCGGATAAGTCAGCTTTACTTGTAGCCCAAGTCAAGCTGTCGCGTTTGTTTGAAATCTGAGCGTTGTGACACGTGTCAGTTCCTTAGTGACCTAGGGTCATTTCGGACAAATCAGGTCGGGTTGCCCAGTGGCTATAAATAGCCCACCCCCTACACCATAAATTGGTGGCTGCTTCGAGGTAGATACGGCTTTTGTCATTTGAGAGCAACGCACCTCCGAAGCCTTTGAGAGAGAGAATCCTTGCGAGGATAAAGCCCAAACCACCCAAAGCCCAGAGAGTGTTTGGCATCACTGAAGTCTTTCTGTCCGCGTGATCTGAAGACTTGTTACACTTGAGGACTGTGATTCCTCCAGCTGGTTAGGCGTCACGTTCTGAGCATCCAAGAGTAATTGTGGATCGCCGGTGAACGAAGTCTGTGAAGGTTTGGAAGTCTACCTTGAAGACTTACCAGAGTGATTGGGCGGGGACTGTGTGTCCTTAGCTCAAGGGGAATAAGGTGAAGACACGGTCTTCTGAGTTCAATCTCAGCCTCCCTAACCAGACGTACGGTTGACACAGCAACTGGAACTGGTCGAAAAAAATCCTTGTCTTCACAACACACTGGTTCTATCTCTTACTCTCATTACTTAAAGTTTGTCTTTGTGAAGTCATTGCCTGATTGCTCTGCCTGTTTGACTTCACTGTGTGACTACTTGTTCTGATTGGCTTCATACTATCTTCCATCCTGATCCTACTACCTAGCTGCTATCAGTCATCATGCTTTAGCTTCATACTATGGCTTGTCTAGTGTAGTTCATCTTCCGCTGCATGTTTATAGGTCCTGTTTTTGTGTTTGTCTTTGAAACTTTCATGTTTTGAAGACTTCCATAAAAATCGCCTATTCACCCCCCCCTCTCTAGTCGATAACTAGCACTTTCAACCATGGATGGCAGGCTGCGTTTCTCACTTTCCATTGAGTAGCATGGTGGTGTTTCTTGGTCATGGGGGTGGCGAGGTGCATTTTGGTCGCCCGTTAGTGGTGGCGAAGGCCTTAACCTGATCTAGGGTTCTCAACCTGTTGTGGTGGTTCTGGTGGCCTGAGTCCCCCTTGGCAAAGTGCCGGGGAGGGTCTAAATGAAAGCTCAGAGCCTGAATTCCTGTGGCCGTGATGCTTGCGGGTCTCATGTCCCTCTTGGGGGCATCGCCATGCCCCTCCTCCCCACCAGTTCAGGACGAATACACTTGACTGCCACGACAGACGCGGTGGTAGTGGTGCATTGCGTCGTGACCCTCTTTGGGGTGTCGCCAATGAGTGCGACTTTCTTTCGGTTGTGGCTGCATGTTCAAAATGGTGTGGAGATCCAATCGACCCTACCCTAAACTCCGGTGACTCGCGATATCGTTTGCACCTATCTTTTACATGTGACGTCATCCTCTCTTCGTGCTTCCTGCTTGCCGACATGGATGACACTCCTCTGTTTAGAGCAAGAGGCCAGAGGGTCCTCTCCGGCGGTAGTTGGGTCGTGACAGTTCAAATAATAATCATTTGGATGGTGTGTGTGTGTGTGTGTGTGTGTGTGTGTGTGTGTGTGTTGGGGGGGGGGGTCACGTAATAATCATTTGTTTTGTATATTTATGCATGTTTACCATATACATTGTAGTTGATTTTTGGAACCTGGTCCCAGTGTGCCCAATTTCTAAACTTAGCAAAAAAAATAGTACTTAACATAAGGCAAAAGCATAACGCTCATATGTTTTTTTGATACAACAAGCCACCTCATCAATTTCCATTAAAGAAACCGCCTGTCGAACTTACAAGAGTTTTGAACCAAAAGGAAGCTAAAACAACTAAAGCAAGCTCGAGAGGAAAGGGACCGTAACTTACTTATTACATGCACAAGAAAGCGAGATACATCAGCAATGACTCCAGGACGCAACTTTTGCAAATTCAAAATTCACATTTCAATCCTGAGCACAACAGGGTTCCAACCATGCCATACTTCACATGTATTGCAAGAAAATCCTAGGCGTTCACCCCAGCATTAAACATATATTTAATTGTCATATAATAATCTATTATTTCATAACAAGGGGAAATGAACCCAGAATTTTAATTTGTTTTGATAAATAAGACACGTCAGAGTCCAAAACAAGCAAATGCGATCATATTAGTGTGACAAATATAATATTGTCAATTATTCAGAAGGTAGAAATACATTCACTGATTACAGACACGCAATGGAATGACATAGGCTCCATTTATTTTATAGATTAGGATGCATATCTAGGAACTCAACTGTGTCCTTCACTTGTGCACTAGTCTCCGGGTAATTGAAAAATGTCTGTCTTAGTAGTGGTTGTTCTCCCAGAATTGAGCCTGGAGATAGTCAATTGTATTCTTTTCCACCTGAAATGCCTTGGCAAGAACATCATCTGATATTGGTGGGTCTGACCCAAACACTGCATTGGCAATTGTGATAGCCCCTGGGTTCTGGCTGCTTAGCGCGGCAATTGCAACAGTGGGCTGGTGGGGGTTGGGGTTGAATTGGAAGTGGATGAGCCCCACGGGGAAGACAAACACATCACCTTTATTCAGCACCTTGGAGAAGAACTTGTTTTTGTTGGGGGCGGGCTGGTTGGATGTCACAAAGCCAACGTACAGTGTTCCCTCGAGCACCGTGAGGATCTCAGTGGCGCGAGGGTGCGTATGTGGTGGGTTTTGACCCAAGGGAGCATAGTCGATGCGTGCAATTGAGATGCCGAGGGTGTTGAGTCCAGCAATCTGCATGACGTTGATCAAAGTGACGTTGGATCCAACCTTGTTGGGCATCCTAGGCTTGTCGAGATTGGCCGCCTTGAAGAAGTCGTCTGCGTTGACCTCCATCGGGTTCTTGCAAACAAACCCGTTGACACGGACTGGGGCACAAGAGATGTACATGTAAGCTCAGATTTTACAAAGTTGTTTTGACTTGCATATAATTTCCAGAAATAGATTTCAACATATGTATTTGGTGAAAACATGATGACAAAACAGATAGTACCTGGTGAATTCATGTCGGCGACACAAAAGTCCTGGAGTGGGCTAGGATCAGAAGCAGTGGCCTGCCATGAGACTAACGCAAGAAGTGCAGCAAGGAGGAGAAAGGAAGAGGCGGATGCCATTTCGTTTTAGTGTCTTTGGCTCTTCTGTTCTCTCGTCTTCCTATTTCTGTTTGTGGCGTGAGTGACGATGGTTTGAACATGCAGGGGATGCATGTGTTTATATAGGCTCAGAACTCGTGAGCAGTAGACAAAGTCAAGCGCAACTGATCAACAGATTGAAATGGTCTCCGGCTGCTGATTAAACTATTTTGCATAACTTTATAGGTTCCCTTTAACACACGTTTTCCCTTCAAAGAAGCAATGTGAAACTCTCTCCTGAGTCGCCACAATGCATGCAGGGCTGGTTCCAGGAAAAGTCACCACCCATCACCATTTAGGAAAATATTTTGAAGATAAGAAATACTGACAAGATAAACAACTGAAATTCCACTAGTTTAATTAGATACAGTATCACATACTTGGTCAGAGTCTGAACTGGTGGTCTGGTGCGCATGCACAAAGTTAGTCAAAGAGCAGTTCAGAAAAGCCAAGTCATGTAAGGCCATCAATTGTTTTCTACCTCGAGGACGACCTTGACAAATTTTGTCACCTACTCATGCGTGGGCTTGATTCATGGGTGCCTGCATGACTTCTTAAGAGATATAAAGTGACTACCACTCCTGTTCTTTCCAGAAGTTGATATAGAATAATGTGTGCAGTCGAGCTTTTCAAACTATAAAATTATATATTTGCCTGTAGATTTGTCATGAAATCCAGCAACATAAGATGACGCGGCATATTGTGTGCGAACAAGGAAGAAAGCGAGGTGCGTTGATCCACACATGAATCCACCTAATACATCTGCTATATGTAGCAGCCCCTGTACGTTATCATCACGTCAATCTCGTATTTACTTGGTCAAATGTCTCTCGAAGTGGTTGAGTATTTTCAGGAAGAAGCGGCGACCTTAGTGGACGAAGTGCCCAACCAAAAGGAGAGCTGCCACATAGGCCATGACGGTGGAGAGGAGGAACTTTTCACATGATCTTAGCAAGACTAGTTAACATCTTGCAAGGAGTATTATCAACCTGTTCTTTCCAGAAGTTATTATAAAATACATGCAATCTATCTTTTCGAACTACAACACTAGTATAAGCAAATTATATATTATCCAACAGATTTTTCATGAAATCCACCAACATAAGACGATGCAGTAGCTAAGGGATTGTGCCGACAAGGAAGAAATCAAGGCGCGTGGACCCATACATGAATCCACCTATAATACACTAATATATGTAGCAGCCCCTGTTATCATCATGGTAATCAGATTTATTTACTTGGTCAAATTCCTCTCGCAGTAGTTGAGTACTTGCAGGAAGAGGCGACGACATTAATGAACCAGCCTAACCAAAAAGAGAGATATGACGATCTTACTAGGAGTAGTAGCATCCTCTTGCTAAGAGTTTTATCATGGCCAATTCAATGCATAAATCTAACAGTCTCGGTTGGCTTTCCTGCCTAGGTTCATGATACCAAACCTCACCTGCCCCTTTTGTTAGAGCTAAACAGTATATCCAGTGACTACACTGGGTGGCCACTCATAAACTGGTTACTTTGTCGGAGGTGCACGAGTTGGTAGGTTTGTTGAAGAAAAGATCAGGATGTTTCCATCAGACGAATAAAATGCTTCTATCACAAGCTTGTTACAAAGAACCAACTCAGATAGTAATCATTTCTCATATATTTATACAGGTTGTCTATATATGTTGGAGCAGGTTTTTGGAACCTTGTGTTCAGTGTGCCTAGTTTCTTAAACGTAGCAAAAATCAAATTTCTAGTTCTATATTTTGAAAAAAATAACGATCATATGGTTTTTTGGAAAATGAGACACCTCATCAGTTTCCATTAAACAACCGGCTAATTAGATTTACAAGAGTTTCGATCCAAAAGTAAGCTCAAAGAAGACATGCAGGAAAATAGAGCTAACGGCAACTAAAAGAGCAGGTTCATAGCAAAGGACTAATAAACTAAGTCTTAGATACACCAGAAAGGGAGAGACCACAACAACAACTCTACGAAGCAAAACTTTTGCACTTTCAGCTTTTCACACTGCAATCCTGAGCACAACCGGGTTCCAACCACAGCTTCGAGCATACTCCTCCTGGCTCACCAGATTGAACTTTAAGACCCGTTCTTCAATTCTTCCCCCATCATGTCATTTCTGTGAAATGCTCCAACTATTAGGCTCTAGAATATAACAACAGGATCATCCGGGAAATTTCTATATTAAAGCAAGCAGAGTTTCTAGTTTTCAAATTGTCCAACGTATTGCTGCCTCCCCCACAGATAACCAATTTCCATGGACACGGGAAAAGAGTTAATCCACACACTAGTCCTATCCTCGTTGCTATCTGGTGGTCTACTTAGACTAAAAGGACATAGTGTAACCTGCCATGTCGGGTTAGCTAAGAGGTTATCGCTGTCCCTTTCTGTCCATGGAAGTGTCATTGATCATTCCCTGTCCACCCTCTCATTAGAAGGTTATCCTTGGGCAAGATGCAATTTCTGTGCATCGACCATGGAGAAACTTTATCATAAGGGGAATCTTGAATTTCCTTATAAATTTATATACCACCTGATGCATTGTCTTCAGTTTTAAATATTAATCTCATAGTGAACTTACGTTTAATTGTAATCATCCGTCGGTATAAAATGAAGTAGATCCCAGTTCGCTCGCGGCCATGGATACAACTCCAAACTGAAGGTCAGTAGCACCTTTAGGGCACTATCTTTTGCATCTAACAATTTCTAAACTAATGAATGTGCTACGTGTTTAACATGGTACTAAACATAATCTGATGACTTGTTAAGATAAACATCAACTTAAACACTCAATATGACACCTAAAATAACGAAAACATTGCATCATTGTGGTTGTCATTGATGGAAGGGAGTGGGGAAGTTGTGCGAAGGGGCTAGGGAACCGACAGGGTTGCATCGTCCTCGAAGATGGCACTCGAGCGCATGGCGGCTCAGGAGCTGTCAGGGTCGAGCAGAAGCAGGGCATCAGGAAGGTGAAGAGTAGTACTAGTCTGCAGGCTGGAAGTGTAGTAATTAACCTAGTTGTAGTCTATGTAGGTTGAGAGTCCTAAAGATAGTTCACTAGTGTTTGAGTGTAAACTGGACGAGTTGTTTGTACCGAGTCGGGGTTGCGTCGTGTTGGTTGCCGGCCGAGTCGGTAGCGAGTTGGACGTGGCAAGTCTGTATCCCTCTATATACGTTAGGAAAAAATCAGAAAAGGTGCAAGTTGTCCGCACCGCAAAATCAGTTTCCCTCTGTTCAGTTTTGACATCAAGTTTACAACGAGAGAAGCCGTTTCGTCGAAATTGATTCGATTCGATCGATCTAGCTAGGCCAGGCTATGTTATGCACGTACGGCGAGACGTGCATAGGCACTGTTCATCAATCAAGCAGTGTGCCTATGTGCTTGCTAGCTCACTACTAGGAAAAGGCCTACTAATGGCGCACCGGTTTTGCCTACTAATGGCGCACTACCGGTGCGCCATTAGTATCACGCCACTAGTATTTTTTTACTAATGGCGCACCACTGGTGCGTCATTAGTATCTAGTATACTAATGGTGCACCTAGCAGTGCGCCATTAGTATGTAACACCATGCGCCATTAGTATGCCTCCCGGGGGGTCATATGTAACCATGTGCTTTGTCATACTAATGGCGCACTCTGTCGTGATGCCCATTAGTATTCTTTGGCATACTAATGGCGCATCGCCATTAGTACGAATATTTGTTTTTTTTTACTTTTCTGATTTTTGCACAGGTCACAAAATATATTATTGGACAGAATATAGACAGCAGCACACAGCAACAGCAGATTCATCGAATACAATAGAAGATTAGTCTCCGAATACAATTCATCATATTAGTCTCCGAATTCAAAAGACCGTACAAAGATAAAACATTACAAGTCTCAAGACCGCGAGTATCGAGTTTGTCTTCACATTACAAGTCGATATCGATCATCTAAACTACCATCACATAGAAGAGAGCTGCGGTCATCACGATGAGCATCATCGCAATCAAATTGGTCTTCATCCGGTTCCTCCAACGCTCCCTCCTCTCTCCCGCTAGATAGCGGGCATATCTAGATTCGGCCTCCGCCCTAGTGGTGTACCCTTTGTAACTGTTACCGCTGAAACGGTGAACCTTACCCTTGTACACGACATATGACGACATCTCTATGCACAAGCCAAACAACAGACAATACATAAGCAATATGTAAGTATGCAACAAAAGGATCGGAAGAGAAAAGTAAGACATTAATAGCACGATTCATGGTCCTACTAATAAATAGCATCGATTACATTTAAGTTGAACGACTGTCCAAACCAAAGAGACATACGAATTCATTAAAGTTTAATTACAACATGAGCCAATCAATGTTTTAGAACTACTTTCGACTCGACTCATCGGACAGGAGCATGGATGAAGCCGCCGTCTGTCGTGATGGTCACCCTGCATTTGTAGCGTTCCATCTATCTCACTGTTGGACGGTTGATATCTAAGGAAGAACTGCCCCGAGGTATGAAGGACATCTTTGATGGATGATGTCCGCAAACTCCGACTGGATGCGAAAGAATTCTTGTCTGAGGTCCGCGTCCTGGATTGCCGACAAGTTCGCGGCCCAATCTTTGAGATTATCTGGTAGCAGAAGGTGATGATGGTCCCTTACGATCGCCCGCATGTGATGGAGGGCGTAGTTGGCATCCTTCTGACCGCCAGGCGGCTGCTTGACGCAGCAGAACTTCGTATTGTGTGAGAACATGTGCTTGCCGTACTTACGAACTGCCCTGGTGAAGGTGCCTCCAGATTTGGCGTAGCCGGGGAGAACATCATCAAGAACTTTCTTGACATTTGTGTAGTCTATCTTGGAGTTACGGTTCGGGTCGAAATACGTGGCCATGGAATATTTCGGGCTTAAGAGGATGAGTGTGCAATGTGTGTCACTGCACAGAACACGGAATGTTAGAAAAAAAAGAACGATCAAAATCTAAGAAATCATATGTTACGGGGCGGTTAAGGGATGACTTACTCGGGAAAGTAAGCCACAAGGAAGTTATCCTTATCTGGGTTTGCCAGAATGATGCCTTCGAGGTGTGAACTCACAACTTGGCGGTCCTCAGCGCTGCTCAAGTGCTTGGCACGCATGTAGAAGGGGTCAACTATCACGATGTCCGGGGTCTTGTCTCTAATGATCCGCATCTCCATACTCAGCGAAAATAGTCGAACTAAGGTGTAGTGCAGCGGATGAAGGTTAAACATAGCAAAGATGTCATCAAACCGCAGGACGATCGTACCCCCGATGTCGCCATCCACAAAGTCCTTGCCCTCTGGCACCTTGGCCACGAAAACCGGGTATGCCACATCATTCTCTCTGAGATGCCGCTTCTCCAAAGAAAGAACACTGTCGTGCAGACTCCGCATAGCACCGGTTGCAGCATTGAGAATATTTGGCGGTAGCATTGCCCTACCCGCCACATGCACCCTCCTCGAGATATCCTTAGGTGAAGGTGGCCCGTCCTGAGCACGGATCAAACTCGGTGCCGGCTGGCTCGCACCGGCGCCCTTGTTAGTCTTTCGTTTCCGTCCCTTCTTCTTGATCTCCTGTAATGGGACCGAGTTCTGCTCACAGACCGCCTTCTTGAGCGTGTTGGGGCTGATAATATTTTGCACCTCAGCTTTCTGAGGCTCGGTGAAGGCGGGAGCTGGAGGCGTCTCCTGAGAACTGAACGCCAGACGACGCCTGTTGCAATTCGATTTCTCCGCCGTACCAGCTAGATTGCAATCGTCTTGGTTGGGTTCTTGAGAAAGAGGCCGGCAGAACTCGTCAGCGTACCCATGTTCGGCAAAGTACTTATCGACTTTGGTAAATGTACCGTTGTCGTTGTCGTCGTCATCCGGATCCTGTGCCATAGGGCTGTCCGGATCCTATGCCATAGGGATGTCCGGCATAGGGATGTCCGGAAGGTCCGGTAGCGTTGCGGCGTTCTTGCCATGGCTTGGCGCTGGCACGACTGGCGGTCTTGTCTGTGGGGTGGTGTCCCCCGCCCCCAAACAAATCTGGCTCTTCGGCCAAAGCAGGGGCCAGTTGACGCAGGCGCTGAGGTCATCTCATCTTCTTCGTCGGCCCCAGCGGGTCATCTCATCTTCTTCGTCGCAGCCTGGCAGCACCCGAACCACTTCAACCCTATACACTGTGGGTGGCATCGGATTACCGTGGAACATGGGGTTGCCCGGTTGAACGATTGTGCCCTTGGCGACATCGACCAACTCGCCGCCCACGAAGTGCAAAAGAGTGCAAGGAACGTCGGCGGCGCCCTGCGAAAACGTGTAGGGCGTCAGGGATGCCCAGTCAAAGGCAAGGAGATGAAGTCATCGGCCGAGAGGCTTAGTTACCGTGATGCCGTCGAGCTCGGCTAATGTCGAGGCACCGCCAACGGCGGGCGTGCAACTGACGGAGGGGCCGCTTGCTGGCGAGGTGCCGGCCGGCGTACACCCGGGTGCATTAAGCTCCAATGCCCGTGCCGGCGCCGGAGACACGAATACCGCCTCCGCCGGAGACACCAATGGCGCCGCCGGAGACACCAATGGCGCCGCCGAAGACACCAATGGCGCCGCCTGCTTGCTGTGCGAGTTGCTGGCCATGAAGCTGGGAACCGGGGGAGGCCCCTGTTGGCCGCCCGCAATTCACGTCGTCAGCCCATGAATCAACGTAAGCACCATGGCATTGAGCTTCATTCCCAGTTGTTGTTCCACTTGCTCTTGGACAAGCTTCGAAATCTGCGCCACTTGTGCCTTGAGTGCTTCAACCTCGCGCGACTAGCTTTCTGAGCTGGTCTTTTTCTCCTTTCGCCCACCAGCGGTATAGTATGACGACCATTTTGTGGACAAGCCTTTGCCGGCCACATGACCAGCTGACGTCGGCTTACTGAGCTTATCCTTGTTTTTCATTACGTTCAACGCCCTATTTAAAGGGGTGTCGAAAGGAGAGCTCTGAGACGACCCCGTGCTACTGCTTTCAGTGTCCTGCGGAAGGAACGTGAGCCATTTAGAAATATTGGGGATTAATTAGAATGCAACCATATGGAGCTAATTACGCGGGGGTGTATTCCTTACCAGAACAAAGCTCGAGCACCCTAATCTTCGGATCCGTGGTAAGCTCCTTTGTTACCGGGTCCTCCTTGTACCAGGCCCTGAGAAAGTTCCTGGTCTGCTTGTCACGGTATTTCTCGAAGCGGGGCGGTAGGCCTTGCTCGGCACACTCCGCGTCCTCCTTGTCCCATATAGGCTCCGCCACTCTGTAACCTCCGGGACCAAGTTGGTGGACCCCTAAGTTCAACTTCCGCATTTCTTTCCCCCACTGACTTGATTCAGAGGTTGCGCTGCTCTCGCACTTGATCTTGAACTCCTTGTACTCATCTTCGCTCATCAAAGGATATTTCGCCTTGATCTTGTCATAACTACCACCTTTGTCAATCATTGCCTTCACCATGCTTCTCCAAGTAGACAGCGCCGTGCTCATCCTCGTGAGGGCGGTACTGTTCACTTTATTCCCTGAGAGGCTTGTGTTTGCAAACTCAGCAGGGAACTTGTATCGTTCGTGCAACTTCGTGAAGAGGAGGCTGCGCAAATTCCCGTGGTCCTTATGCCTTAGGTTCTCGGTGTTGATCGAGACGGTGCTCCGGAGAATGCACCCGAGCTGAACCGAGTACCCCTTGACTACTTGTTTGGGCGTCGTCGGATTCCCGTCGGAGTCCACTTCAGTAAATTCCTCCCTGACGGTGCCGAGCGCGCTCGGGCGCCGGTCCTTCCGTTGCCTCTTCGGTTGGCTGCCATCTGTGTGTGCGCCGCCATCATCAGTGGTGGCATCCTCGGCGGCACCATCAGTGGTGTCATCCCTGACGCCACTAGGGGTTGTGTAGTCAGGATCGGTGTCTTCCGCGGTGTCCTCATAGCGGTGAGGTTGTTCCTCCAACTCCTGGGACAGCTCCCAGAATTGCTTGCCGCCCGAACCGCCGGCCTCATCGTTGTGGGCCATGTTTCGCTCTAAATAGGAAAAAAGTTTGGTCAAAAAGTTGGTTATTGTCAAGGAACAAGATCATGGTCTCATCATTTAGGGTTTGTCGACACCGAGGCACCCTAAAAGCCTAAGCGTACATCATTTAGGTTATCATCGACACCGAGGCACCCTAAAAGCCAAGGTTTCATCATTTAGGGTTTGTCAACGCCGAGGCACCCTAAATGCTAAGTTAAGTTTTCATCATTTAGGGTTTATCGATGCCGAGGCACCCTAGGTTGGGCCTAATCACTTGGCACTAATCAGTTGGCTCTATTGCCACCTATGTTGGGTTTATCATCTAGGGTTTATCAATGCTGAGGAGAATTCTAAGTTGGGCCTAATCACTTGGCTCTATTGCCACCTATGGTTTAATGCAGCAAGAATAAAGGGGCAGTTGATCCTACTTAATTAAGTACTAAGATACCCCGGCCCATGCATTAGTAGCAAGTACCTCATATGTCCGATTTTTAGCAAAGTCATGCTAAAATTCACGAAAAATTTCAGCATGACCTTTGCTAAAAATAGGACATATGGAGTACCCGAATTTGCCGGAACGGAATTTAATCGACATTCCGGCAAACTCAAGGGCCTCTCGGGGTACCTGCAAAATCATCACGACACGAAGGGCCTCTCAATGGCCTCAAGCAGCAGCGGCGTCTCCCAGGACCCCATTTTTTTTGCTAAATTTCTTTGAGCAACAATCAGAGCAGAAAATTGCTACTGTATCTTGCGTAGGCACCACTACTGCAAGTGCCATACTACTGCAAGTGCTATACTACTGCAGGAAAGGAGGATCATCATACACATATATATGTATAGCAATTGACAGGAGCTTCATCATTTTTAGTAACAACAATACATATATAGCAATTGGAAGCAAACAGATGTACACATAAGATAAAAATGTAGTGCTGAAAGTTTAATGCTTAAAAAAGACTTGCTGAAATAGTGAAAAATATGGAGTCACCAAGCTGGCTAAGAAACTCCCAAAGTCCACTAGCAAATCCAAGATCTAATCCTGTTATACACATCATAACAATTTAAGATAATTAGGATAAGGATAGTAGGAAATGAAAAAGAAAGAGCTCAAGAAACAATCACAACAGAAAAATAATAAAAACCTAGTCCTAGAAGAAAATAAATCCTAAAAGAAAAGAAATCCTAAAATCTGGAGAAAGTCCTAGCAGTAGTAGTCCAACTAGATGGCCACCACTACTACTCCTATCACTAGAGTAAACAACAGTTGTGTGTTCAACATCTTTACTAACAGTAAATTGGCAGTACTCCATTGTCTACTCCTGCAACTTCAACTACAATAACATCCTACAACTACTACAACAACATAAAACTACTATGCATCATCTTCCTACAACTACTCATCTTCAGCAGCAACAACATAAAATTCCTGTTTAGTTAAATTCATGTTAATAGCCTGATCTAACCACTCAAACAGAACAAGAGCAAGAAACCCAGAAATGAATCATGAATTGTTATTCATAGCTGAGGCAAATTAGGGCCCCATCTGTACAACAATCTTTTACAATTTGCATTTATTTACAAATAAAATGAAATGAAATGTCTTTCATTGGAACGATGTACACTAGAGACAATATTCTCCACTACAAATTATTAAAATGTCATAAACAAAATGGCAGAGAGGAGAATGCTGTTTCCACATTACCATCAATTGAGCTAGATTAGTCCAAACTAGTCACTGCATACTGGAGAAGCATTAGCAAATTGTGGTGTTGAAAATTGTGAGTAATTGCATGGCTTCGCAACAACCAAAATACAATCGGCTCATAACACCTACTAATAAAAGCACAGAGGTATAAAACATGTTGACGTGTGCCATTTATACCAAAAAACAAATATGGCAAGTAAGCCTGCTGCATAAGGTTTGTCCATGAAATGGAAAACAGATCAATGGTAGTCTGAAGACTCTCACGTCTGTCTTGAAGTGTTTCCCATTTTTCATTGTGATGCAGTGTCATCCAATCAAAGCTCTAATGTTTTAAAACCTATTACAGTGGAGTGGTTTTGGGAGTTCAGTTCATCTCATTAGGATCTGGGATTTCCATAAGCAAACTAATACTCAGATGTAACATCTTCCACATCACTGAATGGATCCCCTAATTGTCTCTGCATTGTTACAAAATCTGTAAAATATGGCTATTTGGTAACGCTAAGTAAGCCTGTTGCTCCTTAGGAAGTTTGCCCACATCCTAGATCATAGGGTATCACGTGAGGGTGGGAGGAGGAAAACACTTACTGGTGCATTTCTCAAATTGTATTCATCTATACTAGCATTTTCAAATTACGAATATTGCATAGAGAGTGATCATTGTCTTGTTGTGGTAGCAGAGACAACACGCGACAGGGGCGGGGTGAGCGCGGTCTGGTGCGGCCGGGTGACAGCCGGAGGCGAGGTCAGGCATTGGGCAGCACGGTGCAGCCGCGCGCGGAGCAAGGCCCAACCATGGCGGATAGTGGTGCGGCAAAATCATAGGGGCGGTGCTAGGGTTTGCAGGGGAGGGGGTGGAGGAGAAGGGAGGAATCACCTGGGGAGGGGATGGAGGAATGGAGGAAGACACCGGCGTTGAAGCTCCGGCAGCGGCTGGGCGTTGAAGCTTCGGTGACACGCGGCAGGCTCCTCCACGCGGGTGCCCTCGAGTCTTGGGCGGGAGGACGTCGAGGGCGCGGGCGCGGGTGGAGGGGGGACGGCGAGGAAGGCGGCGCTCGGCTCGGGGAGGGGGCGTGGGAGGCGGTGGTGGTCGGGTGCGGCGGGGGCAGCGAGCACGGCTGGGGACGCCGAGCACGGGGGCGTGCAGGCGTGGCGGCGGCATACGGTTGGGGCGGATTGGGTTAGGTCGAGTGGGGATCTAGCGAGGGAGGGGAATAGGTGGACTGGCGGGAAGCTTACTAATGGCGCACCCCGTAGAGGTGCGTCATTAGAATGTTTTTTTATTACAGTTCGAGCACTCAGGTTATATTCCACCTAACCCAATCCACATCAGAACCTGCCCACTAGCCTGACTGGTTAGCACGTAGCACACACACCAGGAGGTCCTGGGTTCAATTCCCAGGCTCCCCAATATTTTTTTATGCATTTTAAATGCTGTTTGATATTTATTTGTGTTTAAATATGTTCAAACTTGTTTAAACCATAACAGTAATATTTTTTTATAAAAACAGTAATAATTTTTTTTTAAATATGTTCAAATTTGTTACTTGAAAATATCACCGGCGGCGGCGGTGGAGCGGGGGAGGGTGCGGGGGGTGCCCGTTGGCGGCGGTGGAGCGGGGGAGGGTGCTGGGGGTCGGGTGCTCGTCGGCGGCGGTGGAGCGGGGGAGGGTTGCGGTGGGTCGTTGGCGGCGGTGGAGCTAGCGGGGGAGGGTGCAGGTGGGATCGAGATGGAGGGGGATCGAGATTAAGTGTCCTCATGAATTCAAAAAGTGCCCATGAAATTTAAAAATATTCATGATATCAAAAAGTGCCCATGAAATACAATCGAGAAATGAAGACTACGATTTAAATACAATCGATCTTAGCTAGCTATCTGTTCACAATCTTCTTGCCCTTCTTTTTCGCAAATGGAGTTATTCTGTGGAACGGACGTCCTTTAGGTAGGGTGGTCCTGCTTCTTCTTGTGGTGTGTGCTGCTACTTCATCGTCGTCGTCATGTTCGATCTTCGGGTCGTCGTACTTGTCGAAGTCTTGCTCATTGGCTACTCCATCCATTCCGATGATCTTCCTTTTGCCTCTCCTCATGACAACACGACTAGGCTTTGACGGGTCGGTAATGAAGAAGCATTGGTCCACATGGGAAGCCAGTACCCATGGCTCATTTTTCGCGGTGACGTTTGCGCCCGCGGTCTTGGATTTGGCTTCGGGTATAACACTACTAGGAAAAGGCATGCTAGTGGCGCACCAGTTTTGCCTTCTAATGGCGCATGGTTGGTGCGCCACTAGCCTCACGCCATTAGAATTTTTTTCTAATGGCGCACCACATGTGCGCCATTAGAATCTTGTATTCTAATGGCGCACCAGGAAGTGCGCCATTAGTACTGCCCACAGTGCGCCACTATTATCTGCTATACTTATAGCGCAGCACATGGTAGTGCGCCATTAGTAACAACTTTTTTAAATTTTTTTTCTTAATCTCAGGTCACTATTTCACATATGAGATATTCAACACATATATATACAACAAGCATCCATATAGCAATCATATCCAACACACAAGTTTCATCATATATACATACATAGCCAACACATAGTTCCGTCGTTACAAAAGTTTCACATTGTTCATCCAACACCGTTATCCATCAATTCACAAAAGTTTCACATTGATGCAAAATAAAAACACAAATGGAAAAGAAGCAATCCATCCACGCAAGCTTCCGTCAATTAAATCAAATCTGCAAAATGATAAACAAGAAGTTAGAAGAAGAAAAAGAAGAAGACTAGAAGAATACTAGAAGAAGAAGAACACTAGAAGAAGAATAAGAAGAGTTTTGGAAAAGAAGAAGAATAAGAAGAAGACTATAAGCTTATTATGTAAACTTGATCATTTTGTGCTAACATAAGTTATTTTGGAGCTAACCTATAGGAAACTAAGCATATAAGCTCTAAGTTAGTATATTAGAGCCAACTTAGGTAAAATGAAGCTAACCTATGTCATTTTGGAAAAGAAGAAGAATAAGAAAAAGACTATAAGCTTATTATGTAAACTTGATCATTTTGTGCTAACATAAGTTATTTTGGAGCTAACCTATAGGAAACTAAGCATATAAGCTCTAAGTTAGTATATTAGAGCCAACTTAGGTAAAATGAAGCTAACCTATAGGAAACGAAGCATATTAGAGATAACATAGGTAACTAAGTATATATATATATATATATCATTTTGGATAGCTAACCTATAGGAGATCTGACATACCTGACAAAGTAGGCAGTTCTTCTCCTTCTTCTCCTTCATCTTCCTGATGCGCCTAGAGCGGCGAGGCGGTGGAGGCAGTGGAGGCAGTGGGATGTAGTCTTCTACCACAATTGGCGTGGTCATGTCACCCAGTTGTGGGATCGCCGGCGCCACCACCGGTGCGTGGTCATTGTCAGGCACCACCACCATCGCGAGGCCACCTTCAGGCACGACCATCGCTAGGTCATCCTCAGCCACCTCCATCTCTTGCCCATGGTTAGCCACCACCATCTCTTGCCCTTGGTAAGCCACCACCAGCGCTAGGTCATCCTCAGCCTGATGCCCATCATCATCCTGCAGCTCCTCATCCTCACTCTGCTCCTCTTCTCCCGCACTCCAGTCCGGATCATCCTTCTTGTTGTCTATGCTGCTGCCAGAATCGCTGTTGCTTTCGCTACAGCCAGAATCGCTGCTGCTTTCGCTACAGCCATAGTCGCTGCTGCTTTGGCTGTAGCCAGTGTCGCTGCTGTTGCTCCTACCTGTCCAAAATGCAACAATGACCGTTAACAATCGATGTGAGACAAAGCCAAATGTAGAGGAATAAGAAGAGGCAGAACGTATCGGCATCATCATCGGCAGCGTAGCGCATGCGATACATAGTCTTGTTGTACACCTTCACGATGAGCATGTTGGCGTCGTCGTCGTACCTGAAGACAAGGAAGTACCCCAGCCGCAGGTCGTAGGCACGGTAGAACTTCTCCCACCCACGAGACAAGTACATGTGGCCTTTCTTGATCGCCAACTGCACATCGCACTGCCTGCGAAACCCGCTGCCGGCATGTCGCAGCTTCACATTATTTGGCGGATCTTCACCCATCAGCATGTTCATAAAACTATCAGGCAGCCTCTGCAGTTTGGGACAATGAGTGATGTAGCAAACAACAGATATTAATGAGATGGGTGAAGGGGAGATCTCTCGTTTTATATACCTGCGTCATGGATGATACTGAAGCCTCAAGTATGATAGTGAAGAACTTGGAAGCATCCAACTCGTACTGCGGTGTCGCAGATCGGCGGTGGCTGCTTCCCGCCATCTCTGATAAGCAGCAGAAGAGACCAATTAGTACCCATGCATGATAACAGGCATTAGTCGCAAGTATCCCATATGTCCTATTTTTAGCAAAGTAATGCTAAAATTCACGAAAAATTTCAGCATTACCTTTGTTGAAAATAGGACATATGGAGTACCCGAATTTGCCGGAACAGAAGTTAATCGACATTCCAGCAAACTCAAGGGCCTCTCGGGGTACCTGCAAATTCATCACGACATAATGGTCGGAGACAAAACCCAGCAAACTAGCACCACAAAGCACATAACAAAATTCAGTAAATTTCCAGCAACTACTCCTAATGCAAACAAGATTCACCTAGCAAGGTTTATTTGACATGGAGTAGTTTATTTCATAGAGTAAATCATTAATTAGCACTATTTGACAGTAAAAGGTTTTAGCTAATTTGAATTAACTGAAAGCAGCAGTACATCATTTTTATTGATAGTAAAATGTTCAAAGAAAAAGAAATATCAGTACAATAGCTAGATTACACTATCAGTACACTAGCAGTAAAATGTTCATTTACTTTGAATAAACAAATATTCAAGCAGATTTATAGGCATATAGGCATATTTATTCGGTTCAGCAAACATCCATAGCACTACTAGTAAGAGAGTAGCACTACTAGTACTAGCCTTATAGGCATATTTATTCGGTTCAGCAAACATCCATAGCAGGAGATAGTTGTAGGTCTAGGCCATATAGGCATATTTCTGCATATGTTTGGGATGTCAGTAAGTGATGATACATGAACCGTTAGGAGCCTATCAAACCATCAACCCGCGTGTTGTCGAAAAGAAGAAAAGCCAGTTACCATTATCTTAATATTTTGCAATACTCCTAAGTCTTTGGTACTGGACAGTTGTGTCAAACATTAAACTGAATTTGTATAAAACAGACCAAGGATGTTGAATTCTCTTCTAAGTTTCCCCTACACTGAATGAATTAAGGCAATTTACTTATGAATCAGAACACTTAAAATATTGGATGAGTGGTCCATACTCTGTTTTTTGTTTCTACTGTTCAAAGCATAATTTTAATTAAAAGCATAATTCTCTTGATCTTGCTGTCCAGGACATGGAGAGAGAGGGAGAAGGGGCAGGGAAGCTCACCTTGGACGGCGCAGAGAGGAAGCAGGGGAGCTCGGGGTTGGCGGCGAGGGTCACGACACCGTCCTTGGCTCGCCGGCTGCTGCGGAGGTGACCGGTGGCGGAGGACGGCAGGGGCAGGCGGGGTGGGAACGTCGGGGCCGCGCTTGTCGGCTGCTGCAGGGGCCGGAGGAGGCCCTCACTCGTCGGAGGGAGGAGAAGAGGAGAGGAGCGGGCGGCGGGGTTTGGAACCCTAGCGCGTGCGCTCGGCCGATCCCGTTCGGGGGGCGCGGGGGCGGCGGGGGTGGAGTCCGGCGGCGGTCGGGGCGGCGGCGTCGGGGCAGCACAAGACCACAGCCAGGAGAGGCGGCGGCGTCGCCGACGGCGTGCAGGCGCGGCGGACGGAGGGGGCGGAGCAAGGCGGGACGGCGAACACGGGGGGGGGGGGGGGGGGGGGGGGGCAGCGGGTGAGATCGATGAGGCAGGGGAGAGATTAGAGAGATTGGAGATTAATTAGTGTACGACTATTCTAATGGCGCACCACCACCTCGTGCGCCATAAGTACGACTATTCTAATGGCGCACGCATCAGAGCTCGGTGCGCTATTAGAATTTTGTTTTAATCTAGCCCACTAGCCCTGTCTACAACCTAACCCTATCTACAACATAACCCACCCACTAGCTTGACTGGTCGGCACGCAGCACACACACCAGGAGGTACTGGGTTCGATTCCCAGGCTCCCCAATATTTTTTTATGCATTTTAAATGCTGTTTTTTATATTTATTTGTGTTTAAATATGTTCAAACTTGTTTAAATCATAACAGTAATATTTTTTTTATAAAAACAGCAATAATTTTTGAAAAAATATGTTCAAATTTGTTACTTGGAAATATCATCGGCGGCGGCGGTGGAGTGGGGGAGGGTGCGGGGGGGGGGGGGGCCGGGTGCTCGTCGGCGGCGGTGGAGCGGGGGAGGGTTGCGGTGGGTCGTCGGCGGTGGTGGAGCTAGCGGGGGAGGGTGCGGGTGGGATCGAGATCGAGATCAAAAAGTGTCCATGAAAATATACACGGTGCGCCATTAGCAGTTTTGCAAAAAAGTAAAAAAAATTATATACTAATGGCACACTGCTTACAAGGTGCGCCATTACTTGGTAGAACTTGTAATGGCGCACTTCGGCCCCATGCGCCATTAGAGTGTATGGAAAAATGGAAAAAAAAATTGAATACTAGTGGCGCACCCTGTGCACGGTGCGCCATTAGTGTCTTCCACACTAATGGCGCACCTCCGTCCGGTGCACCATTAGTATATAGTAGTGGCGCACTGCTTACCAGGTGCGCCATTAGTATCAATCCTATCTATAGCCCTTTTCCTAGTAGTGTAACCATGGTGGTGAAATACCGGTCTTCTTTTAGGACGCTCTTGGCCCATCTGACACGGAACATCGGGACCTTCTCTCCAGCGAAGATCAGCTCCCAGATCTCCTCGATCCTTCCGTAGTATCTGTCCTTGTCGTTACCGGTGTAGGATTCCATCGTTACCCTAGAGTTCTGATAACTATCGCTCTTCATGTCCTTGTTCTTGGTGTAGAATGTGTAGCCGTTGATATCGTACGCCTCATATGTCATCAGGTTGTGCTCGGCGCCCTGTGACAAGGCGAATATGAGTTGTTCTTCCGCGGAAGAATACTCATGTAAAGGGTATGACAGAAGCTTCTGCTTGAACCAACGCGTGAAACATGAGTTGTGCTCTTTGATTATATCTCCGTCCGTCCTCTGTTGGCCTCGGTCATTGTACGTCTTCTCAATAAAGGTTTTGTGCTCTACCACCCAAGGATCGACCACGTCTATGTGTTGTAGCGCGACTTGGTTTGCTCTTTCAAAGTCGGCGAGTCGACCCTCGAAGTCGACATGCATTTCGGGGTGACCCTCACGGTGACCCCATCCAGCGAGCCTGCGGAGGTGCCTGTTGACGGGCAGAACAACGGGGTTCTCGATGCCTAGATAATTCGTGCAGTAGGAGATGCACTCTTTGGTCAGAAAGCCCCTGGCTATACTTCCCTCTGGACGTGACATGTTGCGAACGTATCCTTTGATGACACCATTCATCCTTTCGAATGGCATCATGCTGTGCAGGAACGTCGGCCCGAGTTGGATGATATCCTCCACGATATGGACCAGCAGATGCACCATAACGTCGAAGAATGCGGGCGGGAAGTACATCTCAAGCTCGCATAGTATCACCACGATCTCTTCCTGTAGCCTTCTGAGTTGCCTCATGCCAATCGACTTCCGAGAGATGACGTCAAAAAAGTTGCATAGGCCAAATAGCGTTTCACGGACGTGCGCATCCATGATCCCACGGATTGCAACTGGAAGTATCTGCATCATCAGCACGTGACAGTCGTGAGACTTCATCCCGCTGAACTTTTGCTTCGCTGGGTCTAGGTATCTGCTTATCTTCCCCGCGTAACCGTAAGGAAGTTTTACTCCTACGAGGCAGGTGAAAAACTGCTCGATCTCCTCCTGACTTAGAGTGAAGCACGCGGGAGGGTAGTCATTTCCGGTCTTCTTGGCCTTTTTGCCTTTGCGACGAGTTTCTGTGTCCTTCTTCGCCTCATCATCATCATCATCACCATCATCATCATCATCATCATCATCATTAGCGTGAAGCTCCTGCCTGATGCCCATTGATTTCAAGTCTGCCCTTGCTTTCGGCCCATCTTTGGTCCTCTCTGGCATGTTGAGCAGGGTACCAAGCAGACTCTCGCACACGTTCTTCGTGATATGCATGGCATCAAGGCTGTGAGGCACACGGTGGATCTTCCAGTACGGCAAGTCCCAGAAAACAGACCTCGTTTTCCATACCTTCAGCAGCGGCTCTGGCGCCTTTCGCTTCTTTCCCAGCTCTGGCGCCTTTTGCTTCTTTCCCGGCAGTGGGCAATCTTTCTAATTTTTCAACAGCTCGTCTATTTCCTCGCCGCTCCTCGTACGCGGGCGTTCGGGGTTCGGTTTCACCATCGAACAGATCCTTGCGTTTCCTCCATGGGTCATCGTCACGAAGCCACATTCGATGTCCCATGAATACGGTTTTCGAAGACCCGGGATCTCTAGCTAGCTGGCGATACGTTGTGTCATCCATGCACCTTACGCATCCAGAAAATCCGTGGACTACTTGCCCCACGAGATATCCGTAATCGAGATAGTCGTGCACCGTCGTGAGCAGTGCGGCTCTCATAGGGAAATATTCTTTCTCTGCGGCATCCCACGTATTGGCTGGCGTTTTCCAGAGCGTGTCTAGCTCCTCTTTCAGCAGCCCCAGATACAGATTGATGTCGTTCCTTGGTTGTTTCGGCCCTTCAATTAGCATACTCATGTGAATGTACTTCCTCTTCATGCACAACCAGGGGGGAAGGTTGTACATCCACACAAACACAGGCCAGGTGCTATGTGTGCTTCTCTGGCTGCCAAACGGATTGACTCCATCGGTGCTCGCGCCCAGCACACTGTTCCTTGGATCCTTCCCAAATTCTGGGTACTCGAAGTTCAACGCTTGCCACTGGCTCGCATCCTTAGGGTGACTCAGCATCTTGTCTTTTTTATTTATATCCGGATAATTTCCGTCATCTTCCCGCTTCTTCTCCCCCTATCCGCGTGCCAACGCAGGAGCTTTGCTACCTTAGGGTCCGCGAAATACCACTGCAGACGAGGAGTGATCGGAAAGTACCACACCGATTTTCGAGGAGCTTTCTTCCTCTTCTTGTATCGAGTGACGCCGCACACCGGACATATGGTAGACTCCGCGTGCTCGTCCCGATAAATGATGCAATTGTTCATGCACACATGGTATTTCACATGCGGTAAATCCAGAGGACACACGATTTTCTTCACCTCCTCAAAACTGGTCGGGCACTTGTTCCCCTTGGGAAGACGTTCGTGCCAGAATGACATGTTCTCGTCGAAGCATGCGTCGGCCATTTTGTGTTTTACCTTCATCTCCAGAGCCATGAGCGTTACTTTCAGGCGGGTATCCTCGGGCCTGCATCCTTCATACAATGGTGTAACCGCGTCTATCTCCAGTTGATCCAGCTTGGCTTTCTCTCGGGCGGCAGCTCTTGCATTATCCGTCTGCTTGAGAAGCAACTCTTGAATATGAGGGTCCTGCACCCAGCCTCCATCGTCGTCTGCTCCGGCATCTTCATATTCATGATCATGCCCTTCGTCTTGATCTTCCTCATCATCATCTACGACATCTTCTACATGATGACTGTGTACAGCATCACCGTCGTGATCATGTCCTGGAGATTCTTCGTCTTCTCGCCCGCCCTCACCGCGGTGGTTGTCTTGTTGCCCTTCCACATTTCTTTCCCGGCCCCCATGGACGACTTCATATTCATCTTCATCACCTTGCCACCGATAGCCATCCATGAAACCACGCAAGAGCAGGTGGTCCCGCACCTGCCCGGAATCCGGGTCCGCAATAAGGCTCTTCAGCTTGCATCTTCGACACGGACATCTTATCTCCGTCTCGTTCTTTTGAAGCATCTCGGCCTTCGTGGAGCTCAAAAACCTATTCACGATGCCTTCGGTCATCGTGCGGACCATGGTCGCCTGCGGGGTAGAGCAAAACGATATTTTAGAACCAAGAAATTTTTTGGCATGACCTTCCCTAAAAATAGGACCAAAAGAAATGCATAGTGCCAAAATTCTCGCCGAAACGGAAATGAATCAACATTCCGGCAAAATATTGGCAACTATCGCATTTCAAATACCGGTACCTGCAAACACAAACATATATGCAACACCACAAACACATGCAACACCACAAACATACATAGATCTAGCTAGGCCACAAAAAGTGCATTTGCACGTTGTTGGAGCGAGCTAGGGAGAAAAAAAGTAGATCTACATCATGAAGATAGCTTTCCCCTTACTTACCTATCAAAAAAAGGTAATTTCACGACTTAATTTTGATGAATCTATGGTGCAAATGAGGTGAGGAGGAGGCAGCCGAAAGCTTGGAGAAGGAGGTGGAGGGAATGAAGTGGGTAAAGTGAGTGGGTAGGTGTGGCTGTCCAAAATATCTTGTTGGGGTCCCAGGTTACTAATGGCGCACCACCTGCAAATGCGCCATTAGTAACCCTGGTTACTAATGGCGCACCTGCAGGTGGTGCGCCATTAGTAGTTTTGCAAAAAAGTAAAATATATATATATATATACTAATGGCGCACCTGCAGTTGGTGCGCCATTACTAGTTTAAACTAGTAATGGCGCACTATGACACGGTGCGCCATTAGTAGTTTTGCAAAAAAAAGAATAAAAAAAAATACAGTACTGGCGCACTAAGTGGCTAGTGCGCCATTAGTATGTATGTAAAAATGAAAAAAAATATCACTAGTGGCGCACCTTTTCTCTCGTGCACCATTAGTGTCTTCCACACTAATGGCGCATCGCCAAGTGGTGCGCCATTAGTATATAGTAGTGGCGCACTACTTCTCTGGTGTGCCATTAGTGTCCATCCCATCTATAGCCCTTTTTCTAGTAGTGGCTTGTACATGTGTACACACCTCCAGGTGATTTGATCTAGCAAGATCAGAAACCAACAGTTGGTATCAGAGCCTTGACGATCAGCGACAAGGAGTCGGTCAACTCCAAGTCCGGCAACAACGGTTCCAAGGAGAACAAGAACGGCAACAAGGTGAAAAAGGGCGGCAAGTCAGCAACTAGTGGTGGCGGAATGGGCGGCGCCAATGTATTGGCGCATCGTAACATCCCCATCCAGTAACCCATGCTCACTGACGTCAACTACGGCGTGTGGACGGTGAACATGAAGATCATTCTTCGAACCCTTCGTGTGTGGCGGTTCGGTGATTGACAAATTCACGTACATCATCGGCACACTGGAGCAGCTTTACGGCATCGACGACATGACCATAATGGAGGCAACCAGACACTTGCGGACATGGGAAGAAAATGCTCCTGACTGTCAGAAGGGCAAAGGAGGAGGTGGTGACCAACTCATGTATTCGCACGCAGATTGGGAGTCCCCAAGTAGCAAAGTAAGACGAACGTTGGTGATGGCTCGAGCAGCGTGAAGCACGGCGGACAAACCGGAAAAGGAAAAGGAAAAGGAAAGCCACAAGGTCTAAGGCGGACCGATCTAAAGAGCGGAAGCCACGAAACTTGGGTATGTCTGAGGTAAAGTGCTATAACTGCAACGAGATGGGTCACTTTGCGAAGGATTTTTCGAAGCTTAACAAGTGGGAGATCAACGCAAATTTTGCGAAGCAGGAAGACAAACATCCAGGTCTTCTAATGACCGAAGTTTGTGATCTCGTCGGAATGGTGGTTGTGTAACCAAACCAGACGGTGGAAACCAGAACGTGTCATGGTATCTAGACACGGGTGCTAGCTAGTAACCACATACAGGGTGCAAGGAGAAGTTCCTCAAGGTAGAATATGATGTTCAAGGCTTGGTCAATTTTGGTGATGGTTCAGATGTGGAGATTTGCGGGCAAGGTTATGTCCTCTTCGAGGGTCTCACAGGAGAACATCACATACTCACCAGAGTATACTACATCCCACGGCTTCGCAACAACACCATCTCTATCGGGAAACTTCACGAGAATGGATGCAAGGTGGATATTGAGAACGGAGTGATGACGATCTTTGACAACCTCCCATACGTGCTAGCGCATGTGAAACACACACGGAACAGGCTCTATATCCTCAACCTTGATCACTCTCAACCGGAGTGTTAGCTTGGCAAGAGTGATGATGATTCATGGTTATGGCATGCTAGATTTGGACATGTTAACTTATACGCCTTGAAGAAGATGTCAAAGATGGAGATGGTATCCGGGATGCCATTTATCGACCATGTTGATTGAGTATGTGACCTGTGCATGGTTGAAAATAGTACCGTAGGTCGTACCCTACTCAGTCTACCTATCATGCAAGTGATGCACTCGAGCTGCTCCATGGTGATCTATGTGGCCTTATCACCCCGGCAACTCACGCAGGAAAGAAGTACTTCTTCCTTGTGGTAGATGACTAATCGAGATACATGTGGGTCGTTCTCCTACAATCTAAAGATGAGGCATTTGAAGCGTTCAAAAAGCTGAAGGCTGCAACAGAGATGGAACACAAGCTGAAGACCCGGCAGTGGCGCTGTTGCTATCCATAACAATTGGAGGAGTGCCAGTTGCCTGAGATGGCATGCCATGACCAGTGGGGTTGTGGTCCACCTCACTTGTGTGTGTGGATCAACAAACTTTGGCTGGAGCCGACGCTCACCCAGATTAGGGGCAGCACTATGGTAAGATGAGGAATGGCTCCACTTCGTTGCTCGTGGGTCAGGGTCCTTTGATGGAGAGTTCCTCCATGCACCAACCCAATGTGGTCACATTGGGTCACTAACAGTCTTGGGTCTGACTAGATCTGGTCGTGGCTATGGCCTTGGGCCGGGCCAAGCCTTGCTACGATTTTGATGTCCCCCTCCGATGATCTTGTACCAACATATGTTTGTGCAGGTGTGCGAGGTTGGAGTGTCGGATGCCGGGACGATGACCCTAGATGGCAGGCTGCGTTTCTCACTTTCCATTGAGTAGCATGGTGGTTTTTCTTGCTCATGGGGGTGGCGAGGTGCATTTTGGTCGCCCGTCAGTGGTGGCAAAGGCCTTAACCTAATCTAGAGTTCTCGACCTATTGTGGTGGTTCTGGTGGCCTGAGTCCCCCTTGGCGAGGTGCCGGGCAGGGTCTGAATGAAAGCTCAGAGCCTCAATTCCTGTGGTCGTGTTGCTTGCGGGTCTCATGTCCCTCTTGGGGGCATCTCCATGCCTCTCCTCCCCGCCAATTCAGGACGAATACACTTGACTGCCACGACAGACGCGGTGGTAGTGGTGCATTGCGTCCTGACCCTCTTTGGGGTGTCGCCGATGAGTGCGACTTTCTTTCGGTTGTGGCTGCATGTTCAAAATGGTGCGGAGATCCAGTCAACCCTACCCTAAACTCCGGTGACTCGCGATATCGTTTGCACCTATCTTTTACTGCAACATGCCAGAGGGTCCTCTCCGGCGGTAGTTGGGTCGTGACAGTGCAACAAAGTCTAGTGGTTTCTCCTAGAATCCTAGGTGGTGCATGGTTTCATGATGGTGGCGGTCCTGGTTGGGTATCAAGGTGGTCCAGCATCTCCCGTGCTTCTTCTCAGCAGAATGGTTGAGGTATCTAGTTGTGTACTTTCTGTGCTTGTTAACGTGTCTGGCTTGTTTTGCTGTGCTTTTCTTTGATAATCTTGTATGCGGATTTCCTCGACACCATGTATCGTTCAGTTGTGTAGCTACCTTTATAAAGCAGGTGAAATTCTGTTTCTAGATGAAATGCTTCTATCACCAGCTCGGTACGCAGAAACATTTCAAATAATAATCATTTGGATGGTGGTGGTGGTGGGGGGGGGGGGGGGGGGTCAGGTAATAATCGCTTGTTTTGTATATTTATGCATGTTTACCATATATATGTTGTAGTTGATTTTCGGAACCTGGTCCCCAGTGTGCCCAATTTCTAAAACTTAGCAAAAAAAAATAGTACTTAACATAAGGCAAAAGCATAACACTCATATGTTTTTTGATACAACAAGCCACCTCATCGATTTCCATTAAAGAAACCGCCTGTCAAACTTACAAGAGTTTGGAACCAAAAGGAAGCTAAAACAACTAAAGCAAGCTCGATAGGAAAGGGACCGTAACTTACTTATTACATGCACCAGAAAGCGAGATACCTCAACAATGACTCCAGGAAGCAACTTTTGCAAATTCAACATTCACATTTCAATCCTGAGCACAACAGGGTTCCAACCATGCCATACTTCACATGTATTGCAAGAAAATCCTAGGCGTTCACCCCAGCATTAAAAATATATTTAATTGTCATATAATAATCTATTATTTCATAACAAGGGGAAATGAACCCAGAGTTTTCCATTGTTTTGATAAATAAGACACGTCAGATTCCGAAACAAGCAAATGAGATCATATTAGTGTGACAAGTATAATATTGTCCATTATTCAAAAGGTAGAAATACATTAACTGATTACAGACACACAATGGAATGACATATGCTCCATTTATTTTATAGATTAGGATGCATATCTAGGAATTCAACCGTGTCCTTCACTTATGCACTAGTCTCCGGGTAATTGAAAAATGTCTGTCTTAGTAGTGGTTGTTCTCCCAGAACTGAGCCTGGAGATAGTCAATTGTATTCTTTTCCACCTGAAATGCCTTGGCAAGAACATCATCTGATATTGGTGGGTCTGACCCAAACACTGCATTGGCAATTGTGATAGCCCCTGGGTTCTGGCTACTTAGCGCGGCAATTGCAACAGCGGGCTGGTGGGGGTTGGGGTTGAATTGGAAGTGGATGAGCCCCACGGGGAAGACAAACACATCACCTTTGTTGAGCACCTTGGAGAGGAACTTGTTTTTGTTGGGGGCGGGCTGGTTGGATGTGACAAAGCCAACGTACAGTGTTCCCTCGAGCACCGTGAGGATTTCAGTGGCGCGAGGGTGCGTATGTGGTGGGTTTTGACCCAAGGGAGCATAGTCGATCCGTGCAATTGAGATGCCGAGGGTGTTGAGTCCAGCAATCTGCATGACGTTGATCAAAGTGACGTTGGATCCAACCTTGTTGGGCATCCTAGGCTTGTCGAGATTGGCCGCCTTGAAGAAGTCGTCTGCGTTGACCTCCATCGGGTTCTTGCAAACAAACCCGTTGACACGGACTGCGGCACAAGAGATGTACATGTAAACTCAGATTTTACAAAGTTGTTTTGACTTGCATATAATTTCCAGAAATAGATTTCAACATATGTATTTGGTGAAAACATAATGACAAAACGGATAATACCTGGTGAATTCATGTCGGCGACACAAAAGTCCTGGAGTGGGCTAGGATCAGAAGCAGTGGCTTGCCATGAGACCCACGCAAGAAGTGCAGCAAGAAGAAGGAACGAAGAGGAGGATGACATCTCGTTTTAGTGTCTTTGGCTCTTCTTTTCTCCCGCCTTCCTATTTCTGTTTGTGGCGTGAGTGTGGTTTGAACATACAGGGGATGCATGTGCTTATATAGGCGCAGAATTCATGAGCAATAGACAAAGTCAAGTGCAACCGATTGAAATGGTCTCTGGGTGCTGATTAAACTATTTTGCATAACTTTACAAGTTCCCTTTAAGACACGTTTTCCCTTCAAAGAAGCAATGCAACGTATACAGTCAGGCTACTCTAATGCGAAACTCTCTCTAATTATGAATGTTTCTCCATCTCACCGAGTCGTCACAGTGCATGCAGGGCTGGTTTCCAGGAAAAGTCACCACCCATCACTATTAAGGAAAATATTTTTAAGATAAGAAACACCGGCAAGAGAAGTAAATGAATTCCACTAGAGTAATTAGATACAGTATCATATATTTGGTCATAGTCTGATCCGGTGACCTGGTGCGCATGCACGGAAATTAGTCAAAGAGCAGTTGAGGAAAGCCATCAATCGTTTTCTAGCTTGAGGTCATACTATGTCACCTATTCATGCGTGGGCTTGATTCATATGGGTGCACGCATGACTTCTAATGACATATAGAGCGACTACTGCTCCTGTTCTTTCCAGAAGTCGATATAGAATAATGTGTGCAATCGAGCTTTTTAAACTATGAAATTATATATTTGCCTATAGATTTGTTACAAAATCAAGCAACATAAGACAACGCGGCAGATTGTGTGTGAACAAGGAAGAAACTGAGGCGCGTCGATCCACACATTAATCTACCTAATACATATGCTATATGTAGCAGCCCCTGTACGTTACCATCACGTCAATCTGATATTTACTTGGTCAGATGTCTCTCGAAGTGGTTGAGTATTTTCAGGAAGAAGCGGCGGCATTAGTGGACGAAGTGCCCAACCATAAGGAGAGCTGCCACAGAGGCCATGATTATGGAGAGCAGGAATTTTTCATATGATCTTAGCAAGACTAGTTAACATATTGGAAGGAGTTTTATCAACCTGTTCTAACGAGAAGTTATTATAAAATATATGCAATCTATCTTTTAAAACTATGATCGCTAATATAAACAATATATATATTTTTCCAACAGATTTGTCATGAAATCCAGCAACCTAAGACAACGCGGTAGCTAGTGGATTGTGCCGACAAGGAAGACATCGTGGTGCGTCGATCCATGCACGAATCGACCTAATACAATTGATATATGTAGCAGCCCCTGTTATCATCGCGGTAGTCAGATATATATTTACTTGGGCAAATTTCTCATACAGTAGTTGAGTATTTGCAGGAAGAGGCGACGACATTAATGGACCTGCCTAACCAAAAGGAGAGATATGACTACCTTAGTAAGAGTTGTTATCATCCTCGTGCTAAAAGTTTTATCATGACCAGTTCAGGGCATAAACCTAACAATCTCGGTTGGCTTTCCTACCTAGGTTCATGACACCAAACTTCACCTGCCCCGTTTTGTTAGAGTAAACAGTGCATCCAGTTACTAGGCTGGGTGGCCACACATAAACTGATTAATTTGTCAGAGATGCGCATTGGTAGGTTTGTGAAGGAAAAGATCAAGATATTTCCATCAGACAAATAAAATGCTTCTATCACAAGCTTGTTACAAAGAACCAACTCAGATAATGATCTTTTCTCGTATATTTATGCATACTGTTTATATATGTTGGAGCTGGTTTTTGGAACCTGGTTTGGTGTGCCTAGTTTCTGAAATGTAGCAAAAATCATATTTCTAGTTCTAAATTTAAGAAGAAAAAATACAATCATAAGTTTTTTTTAAAGAATGAGCCTCCTCATCAATTTCCATTAAACAAACGGCTAATCAAATATACAAGAGTTTGGAACCAAAAAGAAACTAAAACAAGACATGCAGGAAAATAGAGCTATCGGCAACCAAAAGAGCAGGTTCACAGCGGAGGAGCAATAAAGTAAGTCTCACATGCACCAGAAAGGGAGAAACCACAAGAACAACTCTACTAACAAACATTTTGCACATTCAACTTTTCACACTGCAATCCAGAGCACAACCGGGTTCCAATCATGGCCTCAAGCATCTTCTCCTGAATCACCTGACTGATCTTTAAGACACCTTCTTCAATCCTTCCTCCATCTTGTCGTTTCTGCAAAATGCTCCAACTGTTAGGCTCTAGAATACAACAACATGATCATCTAGTATTTTTTTATTAAAGCAAGCGGAGTTCCTAGTTTCCATATTGTCCAATGAATTGTTGTCTCCCCCACAGATAACCAATTTCCACTGAGACACGGGAAAAGAGTTAATCCACGCACTAGACAATGGCGTCGGCAATAACAACGGCGACGACATGATCAATGGGGATGACGATGATCCGAACGATGGAGAATATAATTCGGAGGACGAGGAGGAAAGAAGCCTCGGCCCCGATGAGTATGACGCTTTCGAGCAACCCCTTGAGGTACCCCAGCTCGAAACTCTGTGCAAGCGATTGTCTAGTACGACCAAAAGCATCAAAAAGAAGTCCCAATGTCTCAAGAATGAAGAAGATGAGCTGAATGACATATGGACCGAGCTCCTTAGGGCCTAGCAGGCTCGAGGACAAACTCGAACAGACTGGTGCTAACATATCTTACCCCGCAGAAACTTGTTGGACTAGTTGGACGCGGAGGCCGAGGTCAACGCGCTTTCAAAACATGACTGGGTTGAAACCCTCGACCGTCCTCGCCGGGACAGAGATCGACAGACAGACGTAGACAAATATGCCCTCGAGGGGCATGGAGCCCAAGGTGGAGTCAACCCACCACCGACCAACACGAGATACGAACCCAAGGAGAAGAGGCACTTAAGCTTCGAAAACCCACATCGATCAATCTACAAGTCCAGGCAACACCCACCTGCTGGACAGATAGGATATTTGGCATAGCTAGCAAAGAACGGTTATGTGCACGACTACACTTGCGACCGCACAGTAACGATGTCAGACGTACGCCACACGACTGCAAGAGTCCAAGGAGCTACACACCCTCGGTGCTTTACAGATGAGGTCATGCAACACCAGTTCCCTGCTAATCACGTAGGAGCTGTTGGATTTCTCTGAAAAGGAAAGGTGATGTAGCACAACAGTAAAAAGTATTTCCATCAGTTAAGAACCAAACATTATCGAATCAGTAGGAGTCCACAAGCTAGCAAGATAAGCAACAACCACACACAAACAAAATAAATGCTTGCACCCAACTTGGCAAGGGGGTTGTCAATCCCCTCATCTTGCCAGTTACAAGGTTAAAAGCAAATAGTGATAGACAACGATATCAAATGGCAAAATAGTAAAGAGAGCAATAGAGCAACACAAATAATAATAGATAATGGACCCGGGGGGCCTTAGGTTCACTAGTGACTTCTCTCTCGAATGCAGGTAATGGCATGGTAAACAAATCACTGTTGGGCAATTGACAGATAAGCAACATTCATACTATGATCATTAGGCATCATGTGCATGACAATTAGACTGTACTCCAACTGCATCTACTCTTTTTACTCCACCCCAAGACCGCTATCCAACATGCATGTCACAGTATTAAGTTTTCAAGAAATACAGTAAGGCAGTAAGCAAGATGACATGATGTAGCTCGACAGAAAGAAACCTAGCAATAAGATCAATCCCCGTTGTTTTATCCTTAGTATCAACAACACATCATGTGCCTTTGCCCCTTTTTGTCACTGGGCAAGATCGCCACGAGGTTGAACCCACTACTATGCACCACTCCCTCTCAAGAATTACCCATCTATCTTGGCCAGGGAAGACAAATAACTCGAAAAGCATACATAGCTACTTAATCATACAACAAAGAAACTTCAGTTATATTCAATGCACAATTTGATGATAAATCCACAAATCATCGGATCACAACAAAGACACCATAAGAATTACATCAGATTGATCTTAGAGGAGATCATTGTATTGAAGATCCATGAGAGAGAGAGAGAGAGAGAGAGATAAGAAGTCATCTAGCTACTACTATGGACTCGTAGGTCATGAAGGAACTACTCACACATCATCATGGAGGCAACAAGGTTTATGAAGATGGAGAGCCCAATGGTTTCCCCCTCCGGCAGAGCTCTAGAATAGGTCTCCATATGGGATCACTTCAGAACAGAGACTTGCGGCGGCGATAAAATTCTCTCGTTTGTCTCTTTGAGGGTGCCGGGAATATGTGGAATTTATAGGACAAGAATTAGGTCATACGGAGCAGCAGGGGCCCCACAAGCCTGGGTGGCATGACCACGGGTAGGCCGTGCCCCCTGGGCTTGTGGGCCCCTTGTCCATATTTTAGTCAATTATGTTGTCCACGCATCATAACCAATGGCAGGCTTGACTTGGAAGAGAAGTCCTCCTCCCTCCTCCCACGAGGCGACCGGGGGGGGGGGGGGGGGATCCTCGATCCCGCTGGCCCTCACCATCGCTCGACGGTGCGGTCGAGCGAAGCCCAACCGTCGCTGGTAGCGGCGGGGACTCTGGCTCTTCTTTCCCGTGCGGGGCTGGTGAGGGCCGGCGACCCAAGCCAGAACATGGCGGGGCCGTGTGCCATGGCAGTATAGTGGGTGGACGCAGTGCTCTGGTGCCGTGCTGCACACGTGCCTGGTGGCTTGGTGGGATGGGTGCGCTTGGGCGCTTGCGATGGCAGCGATCTAGGCTTCCAGATATAGATCGAGATGGCGCGGGTTGCGGGCGGCTGCCCCTACCATGGCATCGGCTGGTGGTGGTGGAGGCGTAGCAGCGACGGGACAGACGGTGTGCTGGTTAGCTTCGGTTGCTCTGACGGCGGACAAAGGCGAGCTCGAAGGTGGGCATCCCTGGTGAGCAGTTTTGGTTGATGGCGGCAATTCACAGGGTTGTCCTCGCCAGTGGTCGGGTGTCGTAGGTGGTCATGCGTGGAGCTACGCCGGCCGCCAAGGTGGGGCAACACATGGGGTGCTCGGTGGTGAGGTTGGCGAGAGGGATGGCAGTGCCGACATGGTCAGGCAACCCGTCGCCGACACAAGGGTAAGCTGGTCGTGGATGCGTCCTCTCCCCTTCCTTCCCCTTTCCATGTCTATGCGCGCTACCATAGCTAGAGCAGTGTTCTAGCTATGACGTATGCTTCGGCCCCGTCGGTTGGGGGCTGCCTAGTGGTCCAAAGCCGAACACTTTGGTTGGTCTTGGAGGGGTTTGGATGCAAGGTGGCAGCCCTGGCGGCGGGAGGCGCGACATTCATAGGCGGAGCATGCATCTCAGGTCCGGGCGGGCAGCCATGGCCACGCGGGTAGCTTGGTTGCGGGTGTTTAGCGGAGCTAGGGTGCAACAGAGGTGTGTGAACACTAGGGTGCATCACTTGTCCAATCCGTGTACTAGCCGATGGTGGCAGCATCTGTTGACGTCGTATCCTTCCTGTAGGCTCCGTTGCGGAGTTCCGACTCCTTTCATCATGCTCCGGATAAAAACTTCATCTACATGATCGAGCGGTGGCGGCTATCAGTGGTTGTACACTTCTGGGAGACACCATTTTGGAGTCCTGGCTTCATCGTTGTCCATCTCACCTCTTCGTTGTGGTTCATGGTGGAGGTCTCCGTCGGCTTCAAACGGTCTTCTTCGCATATCCGTAGTTAGCTTGGTAGTCGGTGGGGTGGTGTGTTAGCGCCCGACACCTTTGTATCTTGTCTTGCGTGTGTGTTGTGTGCGGTGGTGGTGTGTGTTTATATCGGTCTACTTGGTTGTAATACGGTGATGGTTGCTTTATAATACTAGAACAATGCCCGTAAGTTGCAATGGGATATAAATATTCTAGTACGTTAGTTTGTGATTTACCTGCCCATAATATGCGATAGTGTAAATAAATGTTCATCAAATTCTGGCTGTAATTTACCTTATATTTTGATCGAAAGTTTTGTAAGTAAATTAAAGTGGAATTGGTTCAGAAGGTAAGTAAATTAAGATGACTGATTATTATACGGGGAAGGTTGGACGAAGGGTTGGTTGAAAGAAATGTGAAACGGGAACCTTATATTCTTTTTAAGTAATAATATAATATAATATAATATAGACATAGAGATTGCCTTATATTTTGATGAGAACTTTAGTAAGTAAATTAAAGTGGAATTGGTTTAGAAGGTAAGTAACTTAAGGTGATTGATTATTATACGGGGAAGGTTAAACGAAGGGTTGGTGGAAAGAAAGGTGAAATGGGAATCTTACATTCCTAGTAGAGATAAAGCGGGGAACCCCGTTTTTGTCAAACCAATGGTAGGATTATAGTGCTGCACATGTATTGCAGACAAGCACTATATATGTAGAACTTCCCGAGGTGTTCTACCAAACCAGCAAACTTACATTAAATTACTAGATAATCGTCAATTGTATCAGAGAAGGGAAAAGGCAACCTGAATTTTCATTTGTTATGGAAATACGACACACAATAACCAAAATAGCATACGACATCATATCAGAGTGATGAAAAAATATATTGTTGATTATTCATAACATGGAAATACATTCATGGCTTAAATACACACAGCGGCATGACATATTCTCCATTTATTTTATAGATAAGGATGCTCGAGAAATTCAACCAAATCATTGGTTTATGCACTAATCTTCCGTATAATCAACAAATTTCTGACTTAGTTGTGGTTGTTCTCCCAAAATTGAGCCTGGAGATAGTCTATTGTATTCTTTTCCACCTGAAATGCCTTGGCGAGAACATCATCTGATATTGGTGGGTCCGACCCAAACACTGCATTGGCAATTGTGATAGCCCCTGGGTTCTGGCTGCTTAGCGCGGCAATTGCAACAGCGGGCTTGTGGGGGTTGGGGTTGAATTGGAAGTGGATGAGCCCCACGGGGAAGACAAACACATCACCTTTGTTGAGCACCTTGGAGAGGAACTTGTTTTTGTTGGGGGCGGGCTGGTTGGATGTGACAAAGCCAACGTACAGTGTTCCCTCGAGCACCGTGAGGATCTCAGTGGCGCGAGGGTGCGTATGTGGTGGGTTCTGACCCAAGGGAGCATAGTCGATGCGTGCAATTGAGATGCCGAGGGTGTTGAGTCCAGCAATCTGCATAACGTTGATCAAAGTGACGTTGGATCCAACCTTGTTGGGCATCCTAGGCTTGTCGAGGTTGGCCGCCTTGAAGAAGTCGTCTGCATTGACCTCCATCGGGTTCTTGCAAACAAACCCGTTGACACGGACTGGGGCACAAGAGATGTACATGTAAGCTCAGATTTTACAAAGTTGTTTCGACTTGCATATAATTTCCAGAAATAGATTTCAACATATGTATTTGGTGAAAACATAATGACAAAACGGATAGTACCTGGTGAATTTATGTCGGCGACACAAAAGTCCTGGAGTGGGCTAGGATCAGAAGCAGTGGCCTGCCATGAGACCGACGCAAGAAGTGCAGCAAGGAGAAGGAAGGAAGAGGAGGATGCCATTTCGTTTTAGTGTCTTTGGCTCTTCTGTTCTCTCGTCTTCCTATTTCTGTTGGTGGCGTGAGTGACGATGGTTTAAACATGCAGGGGATGCATGTGTTTATATAGGCTCAGAACTCGTGAGCAATAGACAAAGTCAAGTGCATGCGCTCAACAGATTGAAATGGTCTCCCGCTGCTGATTAAACTAGTTTGCATAACTTTACAGGTTCCCTTCAAGACACGTTTTCCCTTCAAAGAAGCAATGTGAAACTCTCTCCTGAGTCGGCACCAAGCATGCAGGGCTGGTTCCAGGAAAAGTCACCACCCATCACCATTTAGGAAAATATTTTGAAGATAAGAAATACTGACAAGATAAACAACTGAAATTCCACTAGTTTAATTAGATACAGTATCACATACTTGGTCAGAGTCTGAACTGGTGGTCTGGTGCGCATGCACAAAGTTAGTCAAAGAGCAGTTGAGAAAAGCCAAGTCATGTAAGGCCATCAATCGTTTTCTACCTCGAGGACGACCTTGACAAATTTTGTCACCTACTCATGCGTGGGCTTGATTCATGGGTGCCTGCATGACTTCTTAAGAGATATAAAGTGACTACCACTCCTGTTCTTTCCAGAAGTTGATATAGAATAATGTGTGCAGTCGAGCTTTTCAAACTATAAAATTATATATTTGCCTGTAGATTTGTCATGAAATCCAGCAACATAAGATGACGCGGCATATTGTGTGCGAACAAGGAAGAAAGCGAGGCGCGTCGATCCACACATGAATCCACCTAATACATCTGCTATATGTAGCAGCCCCTGTACGTTATCATCACGTCAATCTGGTATTTACTTGGTCAAATGTCTCTCGAAGTGGTTGAGTATTTTCAGGAAGAAGCGGCGACCTTAGCGGACGAAGTGCCCAACCAAAAGGTGAGCTGCCACATAGGCCATGACGGTGGAGAGGAGGAACTTTTCACATGATCTTAGCAAGACTAGTTAACATCTTGCAAGGAGTATTATCAACCTGTTCTTTCCAGAAGTTACTATAAAATACATGCAATCTATCTTTTCGAACTACAACACTAGTATAAGCAAATTGTATATTATCCAACAGATTTTTCATGAAATCCACCAACATAAGACGATGTAGTAGCTAAGGGATTGTGCCGACAAGGAAGAAATCAAGGCGCGTGGACCCATACATGAATCCACCTATAATACACTAATATATGTAGCAACCCCTGTTATCATCATGGTAATCAGATATATATTTACTTGGTCAAATTTCTCTCGCAGTAGTTAAGTACTTGCAGGAAGAGGCGACGACATTAATAAACCAGCCTAACCAAAAAGAGAGATATGACGATCTTACTAGGAGTAGTAGCATCCTCTTGCTAAGAGTTTTATCATGGCCAATTCAGTGCATAAATCTAACAATCTTGGTTGGCTTTCCTGCCTAGGTTCATGATACCAAACCTCACCTGCCCCTTTTGTTAGAGCTAAACAGTATATCCAGTGACTACACTGGGTGTCCACTCATAAACTGGTTACTTTGTCGGAGGTGCACGAGTTGGTAGGTTTGTTGAAGAAAAGATCAGGATGTTTCCATCAGACGAATATATGTGGATGACATAATCTTCGGCTGCACCAACAAGAAATGCGGTGATGAGTTTGGTCATATGATGCAAGAGCAATATCAGATGTCCATGATGGGTGAATTGAAATTCTTTCTGGGTCTCCAAATCCGTCAGCAACGCAACGGCATCTTCATCTGTCAAGAAAAATATCTCAAAGATTGTCTGAAGAAGTTTGGAATGCAAGACTGCAAAGGATACACGACGCCAATGCCAACCAAAAGTCATCTGGGTCCCGACGACAATGGTAAAGAATTCGACCAAAAGGTATACTGCTCCATGATTGGTTCTTTGCTTTATTTATTTGCATCTAGGCCAGATATAATGCTTAGTGTTTGCATGTGTGCCCGATTCCAAGAAGCACCAAAGGAATCGCATCACTTAGCTGTGAAGCGAATACTTCGATATTTGGCTTACACCCCAACACTAGGATTATGGTATCCAAAGGGCTCAGAGTTTGATCTAGTTGGATTCTCAGGTGCTGATTATGCTGGTGACAAGGTTGATCGCAAGTCCACATCAGGTACATGTCCATGGGAGAATCCCTTGGTTCTCATAGTCTGCATTCGTTTGCAGAATTCTTGCAGAGTCACATAAACTCACCTGAAGCGAGTTCCTGTCAGTCCAGCTGAGGGAGTCCTGGACTAGGGAGTGTCCGGATAGCCGAACTATCATCATTGGCCGGACTCCAAGACTATGAAGATACAAGATTGAAGACTTCGTCCCGTGTCCGGATGGGACTTTCCTTGGCGTGGAAGGCAAGCTTGGCAATATGGATATGTAGATCTCCTACCATTGTAACCGACTCTGTGTAACCCTAGCCCTCTCCGGTGTCTATATAAACCGGAGGGTTTTAGTTCATAGGACGAACAACAATCATACCATAGGCTAGCTTCTAGGGTTTAGCCTCTTTGATCTCGTGGTACATCCACTCTTGTACTACCCATATCATCAATATCAATCAAGCAGGAGTAGGGTTTTACCTCCATCGAGAGGGCCCGAACCTGGGTAAAAACATTGTGTCGCTTGTCTCCTGTTACCATCCGCCTAGACGCACAGTTCGGGACCCCCTACCCGAGATCCGCCGGTTTTGACACCGACATTGGTGCTTTCATTGAGAGTTCCTTTGTGCCATCGCAATCAGGAAGGATGCCTTTCCCGTCTTTAAAGACAGCACCGTTGCCGAGGGAGCTTTGGCCACCGGCCAAACTATCCGGCTAGGTGGTTTTCTTATGACCGCCTGTTCGGCCGCCGCTCCGACAATGACCTCTTAGGTCATCAAAAGCGATCTTCACGTCACCTCGGAATTCGCCGAGTAGCTAGATCCGATGGAGCTCTCCTCCGTAAACGAGCTCTTGGATCGCATCGCCGCCCTGGGAGTCGCTACAGACTACGATCAGATTGGGCTTAAAACTGATCTGAGAGAAATTAACTCTCCCCAGGCTACCCACCACGTTGCTGTGGTAGAGGAACAACACGGCGACTCTTCTTCTATGCTAAAGACCAGTTATGTCCGGATTCCCGATCCCTCCATGCCGGATTCCCGCAGAGGGATGGACGTCAATCAAGTACTGAAGCTAAAGTCATCCAGCGGACCAGATTCGTTGGACAACATCCAGCAATCCAAGCTTCCGAATTCGGAAACTTCTTGGCCCTTGAGCCTCAGATTGGGCGGGGTTCCGAACTTAATTCCACCCGCCCACCCAAACACAAGCGATCTATCTCAAATCCGGCAAGAGCCCGCTGAAACAGTACATCATTACTGGGCCAGATTCCTCCTGGTTATGGACAGGATAAAGGACTGCCGTGAGGAAAGCGCAATCTCAATTTTCTGCAACAATTGCACGGACAAGGGAATCTTGAACGCCATAAGTCGTCGCAAAATTACACGCTTCGCCGACCTGGCGAAAGTACTGTGCGATGAAGAGTGCCTGGAAAACCGAAACTAAGTTTTGGGACAATCCGGCTCCGAACATAACCCTAGTCCGAAATAAAAGGGTGCATCATGCTCAGGCACCTGGGACAAAAACCAAAAAGCAAAAACCCCCTAAAGGGCACGGAACCGTACTGGAGGGATGGCTCAGCGGACCCTGTAAAATACATAGTACAGAGGGCGCCACTCCAACACATAGCCTTTGAGCATGTTGGATACTATGACAGGTGGCCAAAAGTGGCGAAGGTCTTCTAGCCCCGGAGAACCAGCCCAACAGTATCAGTACGGTATTAACAGTCTTCGAGACTTTTGCATCAAATAATATGCGGAAACGAACAATCCGCAGCCTCGTCGAAGTCTACCAAGTAGCAACAACAAATCCATGGAGCGACACGGCTATCACCTTCAATGCCAGCGACGAACCTAAATTCCGAACAACCCGAGCACTAGCCGCATTGGTCCTCAGTCCAATAATGGACGGCTTTCGTCTTACCAAGGTACTCATGGATGGCGACAACGGATTAAACCTCATTTATGAGGAAACCCTTCGAAAAATGGTAATAGACTGGAGCCGCATTGAGCGAAGCAGCACAACCTTTAGAGGAATAATCCCTAGTCGGGAAGCACGCTGCTCAGGAAAAATTACACTAGCTGTGGTGTTCGGCTCGCCGGACAATTACAGGTCCGAGGAGGTCACGTTCCAAGTGGCCCCGTTCAGCAGCGGATATCACGCTTTATTAGGGCGAGAGGCATTCACAATTTTTCAAGCTATACCCCATTACGGGTACATGAAGCTTAAAATGCCCGGGCCCAATGGAATCATCACTCTTGTCAGCGATCCGGACACAGCGCTCCGGGCCGAAAACAAGACAGCCGCACTAGCCCTAGAGGCACTATCCGAAACCCTAGCGGCAGAGGAACTCACTGCGCTGCGCTCCACGGTGAACAGGGGCGATGTGATACTCAATAAGAGATCCAAGTCCACCTATTTTAAACCAGCGGACGAAATAGTCAAATTCTAAGTCCATCCAACGGATCCCACAAAGACGGCCTCCATTGGGGCACAATTAAACCCTGATGTAGACGCCGCACTACGAGAATTCCTTCGGGAAAATTGGGACATCTTTGCCTGGCACCCTTCAGATATGCCAGGAATCCCACGCAGGCTGGCAGAACACAGCCTAAACATCCTAAAAGGATTCAAGACAGTCAAACAGGCTCTTCGGCGATTTTCCGAACCCAAAAGACAGGCAATGGGAGAGGAGCTAGTCAAACTATTAGAAGCCGGATTCATCAGAGACATAAAACATCCAGACTGGCTAGCGAACCTGGTAATGGTACCAAAAAAGGACAAATCCTGGCGCCTGTGTGTCGATTTTAAAGACCTTAACAAGGCTTTCCCGAAGGATCCTTTCCCCCTTCCCCGCATCGATCAAATCATTAATGCTACCGCAGGGCACGATTCATTGTGCTTCCTCGACGTATACTCCGGATACCATCAAATCAAGATGGCGGAGACAGACCAAGACGCAACGGCATTCATTACTCCATATGGACCATTCTGCTTCAACACAATGCCCTTTGGGCTCAAGAACGCCGGCGCAACATATCAGCGCATGATTCAGACATGTCTGGCAACCCAGATCGCCAAAATAGTGGAGGCATACGTAGACGATGTGGTCGTCAAGACCAAACACGTCGAAACTCTAGTAGACGATTTGAGGCTCACATTCGACAACCTCCGAGCATACGATATTAAGCTCAACCCGGAAAAATGTGTTTTCGGCGTACCAGCCGGAAAGCTCTTGGGCTTCATCGTATCCGGTAGAGGAATTGAAGCAAACCCAGCCAAGATCCGAGCTCTGTCACAATTGGATATCCCAAAAGACCTCAAACAAATACAAAAATTGACTGGATGCGTGGCAGCTCTAAGCCGCTTCATCTCCCGCTTGGGAGAAAAGGCATTGCCCCTTTATCGCCTCCTCCGGCGCACCGAACACTTCGAATGGACGGATGCTGCCACGGTCGGACTCGAAGAAATAAAAGCCATATTGACAACAAATCCGGTCCTAGCCACGCCCAACTTGGGCGAACCAATGTTATTATATATCGCGGCAACACATCAAGTTGTAAGCGCAGTGCTCGTCGTCGAACGAGAAACAGGACACAAATTCCCTCTTCAAAAGCCAGTGTACTACGTATCCACTGTCTTAACTCCATGCAAGTCCCGGTATCCACATTATCAAAAGATAGCGTACGCGGTGTTCATGGCATCCCGGAATCTGCGACACTACTTTCAAGAGTGTTCGATAACAGTGGCCTCCGAAGTACCTCTCAACGACATTATAAACAACCGCGACGCGACGGGCAGGATTGCAAAATGGGCCATTGAGCTGTTACCATTCGACATAACCTACAAACCACGGCGAGCTATAAAGTCGCAAGTTTTGGCTGACTTCATCGCTGAGTGGACCGAAGCCGAACTCCCTAAAGAGTATGGCGCATACTCCAATTGGATCATGCACTTCGACGGCTCTAAAATGTTGGCCGGCTTGGGGGCTGGCGTCGTCTTGACGTCCCCAACCGGAGACACAGTCCAATACGTACTTCAAATAATGTACACGGACTCCAACAATGCAGCCGAATACGAGGCCCTTCTACATGGTCTCCGGATGGCAATCTCCATGGGCATCCAACGCCTAGAGGTCCGCGGGCGCGGGGATTCAAACCTTGCAATATCCTAAGTAAATGGAGACTTTGATGCCAAGGATCCAAAAATGGCATCCTAGCGTAACACCGTCTTAAAAATGTCAGCTCGGTTCGAAGGACTCGAATTCCACCATGTAGCCCGGGATAATAACCAGGCGGCCGACGTGTTGGCACGCATCGGCGCAAAGCGCGACACCGTTCCTCCAAACATCTTCCTGGAGCGGCTCTTTAAGCCATCCGTAGTATGGGAAGAGGAGTCCGAAAACAACAATCCGGAACCAACCGCACCGTCCAACACCGAACATTCTGACACAATCGGTGGCTCAGCCAATGAAATAACACCTTCAGCCCACGAAATAATGGCAGTCATTGCCCCGTGTATGGAACAATTACTAGCCTACTTAATTAGGCAGGAACTCCCCGAAGACCAAAATGAGGCCTGCTGCATAGTACGGCGATCTAAAGCCTACAAGGTCCATGAGGGAGAGCTCTATAAGAAAAGCACGACCGGAGTCCTTCAAAGGTGCATCTCCGAAGAAGAAGGGCGGAATCTTCTGGCTGAAATTCACGCCGGACTCGGCGGGCACCACGCCGCAGCTCGGGCCCTTGTAGGCAAGGCCTTTCGTACATGATTTTATTGGCCGACAGCCTGGGCAGATGCTCAGGACTTAGTCCAACGATGCGTCGGTTGCCAGCTCTTTGCTAATCAAAGCCACATGCCACCCACCTCCCTCAAAACGATACCCATCACCTGGCCGTTCGCGGTCTGGGGGCTTGACATGGTTGGACCCCTTAAAGGGGGAACCCACAAGCAAAAATACCTATTGGTCATGGTGGACAAATTCACCAAATGGATAGAGGCCAAGCCAGTTAAAACGGCCGAATCTGGACCCGTGATAGACTTCATATCCGGGGTAGTACACCGTTATGGCGTCCCCCACAGCATCATCACTGATAACGACACGAATTTCACGGCCGACGAGGTTAAACTCTGGTGCAAAAATATGGGCATCAAGCTCGACTACGCTTCAGTCTATCACCCTCAAACTAACGGTCAAGTCGAACGAGCAAATGGTCTAATCATGAGCGGCATCAAACCCAGATTAGTGCGGTCCCTCACGGAATCTAACACGCACTGGGTAGAGGAGCTCGACTCCGTACTCTGGGGGCTGCGGACCACGCCAAACCGCACTACCGGATTCACACTATTTTTTATGGTGTATGGCGCAGAGGTAGTTTTGCCCTGCGATATAATTCATGACTCACCTCGCGTGCGCATGTACGAAGAAAGAGAAGCCGAGTTGGATCGGCAGTACAGTTTGGACGCCTTAGAGGAGGAGCGCGACGTGGTAAAAGCCCGTTCCGCATATTAGCAGCAGGCTCGAAGATATCAAAGCAGAGAAGTACGGGCCAAAACTTACAATGTTGGCGAACTAGTTCTATGCCTGCCGGACAAGAAAAAGGACAAACTCAAGCCCAAATTGGAAGGTCCCTTCATCATCGACCAAGTCCTGACCGGTGGAGCATACCGTCTATGTAACGTATTTGACAACCGACTCGAGCCGAACCCATGGAACGCAACCCGTCTCCGAAGATTCTACGCCTAGCGCCGGACTCAGAGTTCGTCTCCTTCCTCCGTCCACATTTTATATTCTAGCTGTCTTTTGTTTCCCTCCTTTTCCTCCCTTTTTAGAAAAAGCCTTTGAGGGCTGATCTGCGCATTGTTCGCACACACTTGACGTGCTACTCGCACTCATTATACCCGGGGGCTTCTTTAACAGAAGCTTATTTATACGGGTTTCATGCCCAACATATGTGTCAAAATTCCGCATGTACCTTTTATTCACCATTATATGCATCGATATGACTTAAGTTTTGGCCAAGCTGGGTTGCCTGGCTCCTGTGCTTACCCCTACGTTCCCGATTGTTCGGCTAGGAGGTAAAGGGAGCACCTCTGCGATTGTTACTGCCGGGTCAGACGGATGTGTACCTCAGACAGGGTGAAGCCGAAAGCTAGCGTTCTTAAGGGAATATTCGGTTGGTGACTTGAAAGATGATTTATTACTTATTTATTTATCTGCCCCCAGATGCTTTTCTGCTCTTTTCGCAGTCCGGACATGCACTTTAGGGCATGCCTCCCAGGGAAAGGAACCCCTAACGGAACTATTCTCCCTGGAAGATGTTTCTTACTAACCATGTAATATAACATAACTAGTTGGGCACTTGTCTGATAAAGCACTAATGACCCCTACGCCTGGTCTCCATGCATGCCCCAGTTTTTATATAACCGTGAGGGTATTCGGACACACTCCGGACTGTTGGGTCCCGAGGTTGAAGCGAAAAGGTCCGCAAAGACAAACGATCTACAATCCGTCTAGAAGGCATTTTACATGTCATTTTAAATTACATCATCAAATTGACTGATTGTACTCCTCTTCAATCCCATCTAACAGGCTGTCTAGTTTACAGTCGCGTTGGGAATATTTCGCGGCCAACTCTACTTGGCCATACATGCGGCTCACAGGGATCTCCTTCCCATCGGGCCCCACAGGTCCAACCTCAGCCATGTGGTTTGGATCAGCCTTCGTGTACCGCGTCTTCACCATGGCCCAGGCCTCCCTGGCGCCTTGACGGTAGGCCGATATCTTCCACAGACGGAAGCGCTGCCCTCCTTCCTGAAGCTTCTCAGCAAGCCCTCCAAGACCCTCGGGTAGGGAGACGGACGGCCATAAGGCCTGAACGACGCCGCTCATCGCCTGCCGAACACGTTCATGCAGTTGCAGCAGCTCCGGAAGAAGGTCACCCGTGGAACCAGACATTTCCTCTGCTGGACGACCCGTGAGCACACCTACAGACACATTTCTGTCAATCGACTTCCTCGCTAAACTCTTCTTTTCAAAAGAGTTTGCTCAAGCACTTACTGTAAATGCCGCGACGAAGCCGCCGATTCTCCTTTACGGAGTCAGACAGCTGGACCTGAACATCTTTTAGTTCTTCGCCCAGCTGGGTCTTGGCATCTTGGAGTTTGTTCCTCTCCTGCTGTACCCTCATAAGCACCTTCTCGCCGGCCTTCAGCTGGCGCAGCAGATGTTGCTTGTCCGGATCTAGTCCGGCACCCTCTGCAATATTATTGTCAGACTTACGCACACGCCGCACTTCATAAACTACTTATTTTTTCGAAGTATGTATTACCAGAGGGGGTCTCTGTGGCTCCCCCTGCGGCGGCTAGTGCGGCCTCAAGTTGGGCCTTGCACTCTTGAAGCTCCTGGGACAGGTGGGTATTCTTCTCCGTAAGATCCTGCCTAACAAATGATCCTTAAATCAGTTATTTTAACTATTTTAAGTCTCGGGGGCTACTGGCATATATAACTATTAAAATTCCTCACCCGTATGTCTTTCACATACTGCTCTGTGGCTCTGGTTAAACCATCTCGAGCAGCACGGAGGTGCGCGTCTCCCGCATTAAAGACATTCAACGCCTCCGGGGAGAAACACGTATCACGAAGAACTATCCGGCGGCGCCTGTGATTCATGGCACTCTCCACCTCGGACCTGGTGGCGGACAGCCTGTCGGCATCCTCCGTTGGAGGAGCATCCGGCTCACGCTTTGTGTTCGCCTCCCCCTCCGGACCCGGCGTTGGAGCCTGGCTGGTGGAGGTATGCTTGGAAACCTCTCCGGGCACAGTCCGGCGAGCGCTCTTTCTCCTGGAAAAATCATGAGCATTAACATACCTCCTAGGAATCTTTCCCTTAAAGACAGTGGTGCGCCATACCATTGCGGCGACGTTTCGATTCGCGCCGCACTCCTCTTCCGCCTGCTAGGCCGCACTGACCCTTGTTGGTCAGTCGCCGCGGGTTCGGCTTCCCGCCTCAAAGGCACCTCCTGCGAGGCACCGTTGGTATACGGTGGTCAGAAATAAGCATGGATGAAGTAATGATGTCAGGACTCCGGTCACAGTTACCTGGGAAGCCGGAGATAAATCGGGGTAGTCGGCCGTAATGGCGACTAAAGCATTGTCCATGCTAAGTTGGTGGAACACCCCGTCGATCAACTCCACCTCTATGTCCAGATCCTCTTCGGAGGCCGGATCAAGGGATCGTCCCGGATCCTCGGGTTGTGGAGTCGGGCTATGTACGCCCTCTACGTCCCGGCACAGCTCCTGCGTCAAAATCACGAAGTGAGACACTTAACTTTGGGAATATGGATTGGATAAATAAACGTCCACTTACCCAACTTTGAGGGTTATTCATGGAGAATCCATTCAATGGACTCGCGCAGAGGAAGTCCTCTTTCTCCCCCTTGTACAAGCCGGTCATGATCTTCACCAGATCGGCAACCGATCCCGGCCCCTTGCGGCCATGATGGGTGGCGTCATTATCCCCGTTGAAATCCCACATGGGGTGGCCCCTATATTGGAGCGGCTGCACCCCTCGCATGATGCACGTGGCCATGACTCCGATCATGGTCAATCCGGAATGAGCCAGTAACCTTATCCGACCCATCAGGTATTGGATGCTCCTATCACTCTCCCGTTGAGGGCTCCACAGGCGCCAACTCAGGCGTTTCTTAAGAGGAGCGTTGCTGAACTCCGGGAGGCTGATCCGAACTGGGTCCGGCAATGGGGCGTCTTCCATATAAAACCATTCCGAAGGCCAGTCTTTGGACGCCTTCTTCGGGGTTCCGGATAGATATCCGGTCCCGGCGATGCGCCATATTTTGGCTCCGCCCACTTGATATATCGACCCCTCGTGAGAACGGGGTACGAGGCAAAACAATCTCTTCCACAGCGCGAAATGGGCCTCGATGCCCAAGAACAGCTCGCAAAGGGCTACAAAGCCCGCGATGTGCAAAATGGAGGCAGGTGTAAGGTGGTGAAGCTGGAGTCCATAGAACTCCAGTAGCCCCCGGAGAAACGGATGTATGGGAAATCCGAGTCCCCTTATTAGATAAGGGACGAAGAACACCCGCTCTCCTTTGGAGGGATTGGGGATGCTCTCCGCCTGCTTTCCACCCTTGTAGGTGGCCAGTCCGGCTCGAACTGGAACGATGAAGGCTGGGGGAAGGTATCCCTCTGCTTGGAGCGTCACGAACTCGCTATGCGGGACTGAACATCTCCTCCAATCTCCTGGCTCAGGGCTGGGAGCGCGAGAGGAGGAGCCGCGTCGACTGTCCATGATGGAATGGATTTTGTCAGAAGTGCTTCGATGAGTACTTGCGGAAGGAGGATGGTGTGATTCGGATCTAGATCCTCGCCTCTCTTATAGGCAGCTTATTCGCACAGCTAGGGGGTAAAACGTAAAAATACCCTGGCTTTTCGCATTCATACGACACATGGAAGAGGGCCATTATTGGACGTAGAAGCCAAGGAGCGCAACATTTATAAGGAAGCCGGACACTATTCGGCAAACACATGGAATATGGAGGAGAACCTGCCTTGCAACGCCGAAGACAATATGCGCGCCGGACTCGTCATCATTGAAGCCTGGTTCGGGGGCTACTGAGGGAGTCCTGGACTAGGGGGTGTCCGGATAGCCGAACTATCATTATTGGCCGGACTCCAAGACTATGAAGATACAAGATTGAAGACTTCGTCCCGTGCCCGGATGGGACTTTCCTTGGCGTGGAAGGCAAGGTTGGCAATACGGATATGTAGATCTCCTACCATTGTAACCGACTCTGTGTAACCCTAGCCCTCTCCGGTGTCTATATAAACCGGAGCGTTTTAGTCCATAGGACGAACAATAATCATACCATAGGCTAGCTTCTAGGGTTTGGCCTCTTTGATCTCGTGGTAGATCCACTCTTGTACTACCCATATCATCAATATCAATCAAGCAGGAGTAGGGTTTTACCTCCATCGAGAGGGCCCGAACCTGGGTAAAAACATCGTGTCCCTTGTCTCCTGTTACCATCCGCCTAGACGCATAGTTCGGGACCCCCTACCCAAGATCCGCCGGTTTTGACACCGACACCAGCCGTTTGAAGCCATTGCACATACTGAAGCCTTTCAGTTTACACTTCATGGCTACTGAAAAATCAGCAAGAAAGGAAGGCAGACAGCGTCGTGGTGATACTTCCAAGGACTTACCTCCTGATTTGCACGAGATGTACAAAACTGATCCAGAAGAAACCTATACTGAACGCAAGAATCGAATCCAATGGATTCGAAAATATTGGGCAGAAGAGTGGTTCAGATATTGCTTCATCACTAAAGAGTATGCAGAGAAGAATGCCATCAAGGCACCCTGGAGTGATATTCTGTACAGAAATCTTCCACCTAGGAATCAAGCTGAAGCTATTGAGCAAGGCTTCTATCCTTGCATGGTGCGCGGACCACATCCTGCGAATGCTGACCCGTCTTTGCTGCTCTGGTGTCATGACGACAGTCTGTTCAAGTGCAACTACCAGTTCGCCAAAGACTCAGCCAAAAAGAACAAGAAGGATCTGGGGCTTGACTTCAACCCTGGTCCCTCCTCTCCTCGGGACAATGGCACCCGTGAAGCGAATGAAAACAGGATTGGCCCCTTCTACAACCTTGCTGGCCTCTTCACTCACATCACTGTTCGAGGTGCCAAAGTGGATCATTCTGATGATGATGATGCTGACACCGACGAAGCTCCAGCTCCTCCTCCAAAGCCCAAGAAGCAAAAAAAGACTAAAGCTTCAAAACCATCTGCTGCTTCAACGGCTTCGAGACCGAAGCCATTGGCAACTGCCCCTTCTGCTCCCAGCAATAACTCTGAAGATCTCTCTCGTGTCTCCAAGAAGCATGAGAAGCCACAGAAGAAACCTGTTCAGAAACTTAGCCAAGCACTGACACCAGCTGCCGTTCTGAGGAACGAATCTGAAGCCATTGATTTGTCTTCAGACGAAGAGTTTGGTGAGGATGCTCTGGAACAGCTAATCAAGAGCAAGCAAGAGGCGGAGATCTTCAATGATCTGCCCCTCTTTGATGTGAATATCTTGCACGGTTTCATTGATGAATGGTTCGACAATCAAGATCTCAGCTTTGATGATCTTCAACTTCCCATTGGCATCAGCGTCGCCTTTCAAGGTGCAATTGCTCCTGAACTAGCTCTGGCCCAGCGAATTGTTGAACTGAAACACAAGATTGATTTCGAGAAGGAACAGTTCAAGAAGCATGTGGCCAAGCTGAGTGTGGCTGATGTCCAAAAATTCAAGGTGATGCTGAATGACCTTAAAGAAGCCTTTCGCAAGAAGCGTGAAGAAGCCAAAGGCTCAAGAGAACGCATGAAGACACTTGCTGCCAAATGTGTTCAGGCGTACAACAAAGCTGAAAAGCGCAAGGCACTTGGGCGTCCTGGTATTGACCCCAAGATGGCTGCCAAGCAAAAGAAGAAGTCTACTGTGGCCCCCACTGAGGCTCCAAGGCGGGAAGAACCTCGCATTGTCTTCCCTGCCAGCACGACAGGCTCGAAGCCTAAGGTCCCCATAGTGGCTTCAGAACAGAAGAAAACCAAGGCAGCTGAAGCCGAAGCCAAGAAGAGGAAAACCAAGCGTACCACTGATGAAGCACCTCCCCCTACGAAGAGGAAGACCAAGAAGAGAGATCGGGCTGCTCCTACAGAGCCCCTTGTTGTTGAACCCCTTGCTTTTGTCCCCCCTCCGTCTGCAAACCAAGAGCGTCGAATGATTATTCATGAGCATGCTTCCACAGAGGCTCCTGAAGAACAAGAAGTTCCAGTCGTTGATCCTATCGCGACTGAAGACTTTGGTCCCCAAGACAATGTAGAAGATGATGAATTCCTTCCTCAGATCAAGCACCCAACGGTATCATTGCCTGTTCGAACGAACATTGAGCTAATCAGTATTGGTCGTACTTTGACGCCAATATCACAAGATGCATCATGGGCTGATCGCCTCCAACAAGCTACCCCACATCAAGACTCACCAAGTACACCTCAGCCATCATGTGTGCCCGTCATCGGCCCCATGTCCAATGATGACAACTACATGGAGACATCACCATCACCAAAGGCGTCACCCATATTCCAACGGCTTCGCAAAGGCCTGAGGCCATCTATCTCCATGACCACCATCACAGAAGAGGGCTCCAACTTGTCAAGTTAAGTGGCACGTCAAGTGTTCCCTGAAGACAATCCTTCTGTGACGGTCCTTGTGTCTGAAGCCAATGCTGCTTAAGACCCTCCGGTTGCATCAGCCAGAGCAACACAAGAAGAAGAGCGTGTCGCTACTCCCCCTACAACACAAGAAGAAGTGCATGAAGAGAATCAGTCTGTGCCAGAACCTCCAGCTACTCAAGTGGAGGGTGAGAATCCTGAGGCTGCCACAAATGATATTTCTGACGCCAATGACGTTGTCATGGCTGAAGCCAATGTGGAGCCTACAGTGGGCAATGCTCCAGTGCCCAATGAAGCCCATGAAGCAGATGAAGTCAATGCCGCACCTGACACAAATCTGCTGCCAGAAGCTAATGCCACTGCTCCTGTTCCGCCTCCAAGGCCTCATACTATCGAGCAAGCATACAACTATGGCCAGCTTGTCACTGTCCGATGGCCTATTCTGATTCCTCCACCTGCTGCTGGTCCTCAAGTTGATTACCATGTCGAGCACAGGCCTCACGTTCAGAAGCCAAAGCCAAGACTGCCCAGATTTCCAGGTACTGCCACTTCACCAGGATCCTTCAATGTCAACGGCTTCATTGCACACAACACCTTCTTCGATAGCGACAAGAACCCCTACGCCAAGCCCAAGATTTCATCTGATTGGTTCTGGAGCTATCAGCAGCGCAGCTATTATTCATGCATTCTATACAACCAAGGCCGCATATTTCCGCATATGCGCCTTGATACTGAAGCCATAGCTGGCCTGCCCTACTTAGAAGAAGCTCTCGACTGCTTCAAAGAGGCTGGCTTACTCCATTTCGTCACTGATAAGGAGAACTGGAATGAAGAATTGTTGCTTCAATTCTATGCTACCCTTCATATAAGAGGCTACAACAGGGATCCTAAGACTTGGGTCCTTGAGTGGATGAAAGGAAATGTCCATCATGAAGACAAAGCATTTGATGTCATTCAGCTTACTGGCCTGCCCACTCCAGGTGATCTCTGTGAGCCTGGTTGTCAGCTTCACACTGCTGCTCTAGAAAGCATCTTTCACAAGCCAGAACCTGACATGAGCCAGATGCTCAGTATGATGAAGCCATTGCCTCCAGATGCAGAATACCCTATGGAGTTCTTTGTTGAAGACCTTGAGTATCTGCCACGCACAATCTATCACATCGTAAGGCGAACTCTCTGGCCTATCAAGGGACATTCTCCAAAGGCTAAGCTAGAAGGTGCAATGAAGACATTGGTCTTCCATATTCTTCATGGAAAAAGCTTCAATGCACAAGATTTCTTCATCCGCCAACTTGCTGCATCAGGATCTGATATTTTTGGCTTGAAGTTCTATGCTAAATGGATCATGCGTCTGATCAAGCTTCACACTGCCTTCAACTATCAGCCATTTGCACGCAACCACATTGTATTCTTGCCAGATGTTGATATGTCTGTTGAAGCCATCTATCCAGAGCCCGACAAAGAGCCACTTTATCTTCATAACGCTGATCGTCAGAGCTTCACTCAGCCTATTGAAGGTGTGCTGGCTGCCACTCGAGTCTATCCGTTGGCTAATACTACACGTGCACCTCACCATGCCCCAACCGAAGCCACTAACAGCACAATTGCTCAACGGCCTCGAAGGCGATCTCGTGTTCTCAATGACCAAGGGCTTCTCGTTGGCCTGCATCAAAAACATGATAGGCATCACGATTGGCTCAAGCGCCAGATGCAAAGCATCATGACTGACGTCAACCGCATTCGCAACCTTGCAACCAAGAATACCTTTGTCGCGCATGAAACCTGTCGACGCACATGGAAAGCGCTGACGCTTATGTGTGTTGAGGAAGATCTTCAGGACGATGGCTTCTCAGAATGATTCAAGTTTGATTCCACTACGCCCAGAAATGCTGTTCTGCGGCGCACTCCATCTCTTGAATACTCAGAGTACTCCTCTTCTGTTGCAACTGTGAATGCTCGTGTGATCGATGATCAAGATGATGCCACTTCGCCACCTCCAACGCATATCAACACTGCTCCAAGTTCGTCTGCACCGCCAAACCTCGACACCAACCCTGCATCTTCTCCTACTCCTTCTGGGAACGAGTAGAGGCTCACTGTCTTCAAACCTTTTTGGTCCTTACTGACAAAAGGGGGAGAAGCTATGAGTTGATAGTTTTCAAGCGGGTTCATATGGGCGGTTGCATTATATTTTTGCCTAGTGATAAACTCGATTGTCGTCTGCTACTTATTTGCTATTTTGTGATGCGATGATAAATTCTGCATGTGCGATGATAACTTCCGCACTTAAATCATTATGCAGACGTCCATTTCTCATTATGCATGTCTTCGTTACATCGAATCATGCATGATGAATTGTCTTCATAAGTTGAAGAGGATCTCCACAAGTAGAACCTGCCATGTGCATTTGCATTCCAAAAGCAAATCATTTATATGCACATCTTCAGGGGGAGCCTTTTGCTACTTACGAAGACAATACCTCATCCTTTACAATTTCACATATTTATATCCCCGTTGAAAACTTCAACCAGTTTGTCATCAATCACCAAAAAGGGGGAGATTGTAAGTGCATCTAGTGCCACCCCTAGTTTGGTTTTGGAGTATTGACGACAAACGTGGTTGAGGGACTAATGTGTTTGTGAGAATTGCAGGATAACACAGGTATTAGTCCCTCCTTGATTCGGTTTACCTAACGGAGATGACCCCTAAAAATGTATGAAGACATTGAAGATAATGGTGGTATGTGAAGACATTCACACTGAAGACTATGGAGCGCGAAGACTTAGTAGTTTCGTTGTTTCTTTTCTTCTTTGTTGAGTCATAGGAACCACCGCACTATTAAGTGGGGTCCAAGTGAACAAAGTCAGAGTGACTGAAGTGGTGCTCATCCAAATCCTATGTCTTCGAGCGAAGACAATGAGAGCAAATCTTATCCAGAGTCGGATAAGTCAGCTTTACTTGTAGCCCAAGTCAAGCTGTCGCGTTTGTTTGAAATCTGAGCGTTGTGACACGTGTCAGTTCCTTAGTGACCTAGGGTCATTTCGGACAAATCAGGTCGGGTTGCCCAGTGGCTATAAATAGCCCACCCCCTACACCATAAATTGGTGGCTGCTTCGAGGTAGATACGGCTTTTGTCATTTGAGAGCAACGCACCTCCGAAGCCTTTGAGAGAGAGAATCCTTGCGAGGATAAAGCCCAAACCACCCAAAGCCCAGAGAGTGTTTGGCATCACTGAAGTCTTTCTGTCCGCGTGATCTGAAGACTTGTTACACTTGAGGACTGTGATTCCTCCAGCTGGTTAGGCGTCACGTTCTGAGCATCCAAGAGTAATTGTGGATCGCCGGTGAACGAAGTCTGTGAAGGTTTGGAAGTCTACCTTGAAGACTTACCAGAGTGATTGGGCGGGGACTGTGTGTCCTTAGCTCAAGGGGAATAAGGTGAAGACACGGTCTTCTGAGTTCAATCTCAGCCTCCCTAACCAGACGTACGGTTGACACAGCAACTGGAACTGGTCGAAAAAAATCCTTGTCTTCACAACACACTGGTTCTATCTCTTACTCTCATTACTTAAAGTTTGTCTTTGTGAAGTCATTGCCTGATTGCTCTGCCTGTTTGACTTCACTGTGTGACTACTTGTTCTGATTGGCTTCATACTATCTTCCATCCTGATCCTACTACCTAGCTGCTATCAGTCATCATGCTTTAGCTTCATACTATGGCTTGTCTAGTGTAGTTCATCTTCCGCTGCATGTTTATAGGTCCTGTTTTTGTGTTTGTCTTTGAAACTTTCATGTTTTGAAGACTTCCATAAAAATCGCCTATTCACCCCCCCCTCTCTAGTCGATAACTAGCACTTTCAACCATGGATGGCAGGCTGCGTTTCTCACTTTCCATTGAGTAGCATGGTGGTGTTTCTTGGTCATGGGGGTGGCGAGGTGCATTTTGGTCGCCCGTTAGTGGTGGCGAAGGCCTTAACCTGATCTAGGGTTCTCAACCTGTTGTGGTGGTTCTGGTGGCCTGAGTCCCCCTTGGCAAAGTGCCGGGGAGGGTCTAAATGAAAGCTCAGAGCCTGAATTCCTGTGGCCGTGATGCTTGCGGGTCTCATGTCCCTCTTGGGGGCATCGCCATGCCCCTCCTCCCCACCAGTTCAGGACGAATACACTTGACTGCCACGACAGACGCGGTGGTAGTGGTGCATTGCGTCGTGACCCTCTTTGGGGTGTCGCCAATGAGTGCGACTTTCTTTCGGTTGTGGCTGCATGTTCAAAATGGTGTGGAGATCCAATCGACCCTACCCTAAACTCCGGTGACTCGCGATATCGTTTGCACCTATCTTTTACATGTGACGTCATCCTCTCTTCGTGCTTCCTGCTTGCCGACATGGATGACACTCCTCTGTTTAGAGCAAGAGGCCAGAGGGTCCTCTCCGGCGGTAGTTGGGTCGTGACAGTTCAAATAATAATCATTTGGATGGTGTGTGTGTGTGTGTGTGTGTGTGTGTGTGTGTGTGTGTTGGGGGGGGGGGTCACGTAATAATCATTTGTTTTGTATATTTATGCATGTTTACCATATACATTGTAGTTGATTTTTGGAACCTGGTCCCAGTGTGCCCAATTTCTAAACTTAGCAAAAAAAATAGTACTTAACATAAGGCAAAAGCATAACGCTCATATGTTTTTTTGATACAACAAGCCACCTCATCAATTTCCATTAAAGAAACCGCCTGTCGAACTTACAAGAGTTTTGAACCAAAAGGAAGCTAAAACAACTAAAGCAAGCTCGAGAGGAAAGGGACCGTAACTTACTTATTACATGCACAAGAAAGCGAGATACATCAGCAATGACTCCAGGACGCAACTTTTGCAAATTCAAAATTCACATTTCAATCCTGAGCACAACAGGGTTCCAACCATGCCATACTTCACATGTATTGCAAGAAAATCCTAGGCGTTCACCCCAGCATTAAACATATATTTAATTGTCATATAATAATCTATTATTTCATAACAAGGGGAAATGAACCCAGAATTTTAATTTGTTTTGATAAATAAGACACGTCAGAGTCCAAAACAAGCAAATGCGATCATATTAGTGTGACAAATATAATATTGTCAATTATTCAGAAGGTAGAAATACATTCACTGATTACAGACACGCAATGGAATGACATAGGCTCCATTTATTTTATAGATTAGGATGCATATCTAGGAACTCAACTGTGTCCTTCACTTGTGCACTAGTCTCCGGGTAATTGAAAAATGTCTGTCTTAGTAGTGGTTGTTCTCCCAGAATTGAGCCTGGAGATAGTCAATTGTATTCTTTTCCACCTGAAATGCCTTGGCAAGAACATCATCTGATATTGGTGGGTCTGACCCAAACACTGCATTGGCAATTGTGATAGCCCCTGGGTTCTGGCTGCTTAGCGCGGCAATTGCAACAGTGGGCTGGTGGGGGTTGGGGTTGAATTGGAAGTGGATGAGCCCCACGGGGAAGACAAACACATCACCTTTATTCAGCACCTTGGAGAAGAACTTGTTTTTGTTGGGGGCGGGCTGGTTGGATGTCACAAAGCCAACGTACAGTGTTCCCTCGAGCACCGTGAGGATCTCAGTGGCGCGAGGGTGCGTATGTGGTGGGTTTTGACCCAAGGGAGCATAGTCGATGCGTGCAATTGAGATGCCGAGGGTGTTGAGTCCAGCAATCTGCATGACGTTGATCAAAGTGACGTTGGATCCAACCTTGTTGGGCATCCTAGGCTTGTCGAGATTGGCCGCCTTGAAGAAGTCGTCTGCGTTGACCTCCATCGGGTTCTTGCAAACAAACCCGTTGACACGGACTGGGGCACAAGAGATGTACATGTAAGCTCAGATTTTACAAAGTTGTTTTGACTTGCATATAATTTCCAGAAATAGATTTCAACATATGTATTTGGTGAAAACATGATGACAAAACAGATAGTACCTGGTGAATTCATGTCGGCGACACAAAAGTCCTGGAGTGGGCTAGGATCAGAAGCAGTGGCCTGCCATGAGACTAACGCAAGAAGTGCAGCAAGGAGGAGAAAGGAAGAGGCGGATGCCATTTCGTTTTAGTGTCTTTGGCTCTTCTGTTCTCTCGTCTTCCTATTTCTGTTTGTGGCGTGAGTGACGATGGTTTGAACATGCAGGGGATGCATGTGTTTATATAGGCTCAGAACTCGTGAGCAGTAGACAAAGTCAAGCGCAACTGATCAACAGATTGAAATGGTCTCCGGCTGCTGATTAAACTATTTTGCATAACTTTATAGGTTCCCTTTAACACACGTTTTCCCTTCAAAGAAGCAATGTGAAACTCTCTCCTGAGTCGCCACAATGCATGCAGGGCTGGTTCCAGGAAAAGTCACCACCCATCACCATTTAGGAAAATATTTTGAAGATAAGAAATACTGACAAGATAAACAACTGAAATTCCACTAGTTTAATTAGATACAGTATCACATACTTGGTCAGAGTCTGAACTGGTGGTCTGGTGCGCATGCACAAAGTTAGTCAAAGAGCAGTTCAGAAAAGCCAAGTCATGTAAGGCCATCAATTGTTTTCTACCTCGAGGACGACCTTGACAAATTTTGTCACCTACTCATGCGTGGGCTTGATTCATGGGTGCCTGCATGACTTCTTAAGAGATATAAAGTGACTACCACTCCTGTTCTTTCCAGAAGTTGATATAGAATAATGTGTGCAGTCGAGCTTTTCAAACTATAAAATTATATATTTGCCTGTAGATTTGTCATGAAATCCAGCAACATAAGATGACGCGGCATATTGTGTGCGAACAAGGAAGAAAGCGAGGTGCGTTGATCCACACATGAATCCACCTAATACATCTGCTATATGTAGCAGCCCCTGTACGTTATCATCACGTCAATCTCGTATTTACTTGGTCAAATGTCTCTCGAAGTGGTTGAGTATTTTCAGGAAGAAGCGGCGACCTTAGTGGACGAAGTGCCCAACCAAAAGGAGAGCTGCCACATAGGCCATGACGGTGGAGAGGAGGAACTTTTCACATGATCTTAGCAAGACTAGTTAACATCTTGCAAGGAGTATTATCAACCTGTTCTTTCCAGAAGTTATTATAAAATACATGCAATCTATCTTTTCGAACTACAACACTAGTATAAGCAAATTATATATTATCCAACAGATTTTTCATGAAATCCACCAACATAAGACGATGCAGTAGCTAAGGGATTGTGCCGACAAGGAAGAAATCAAGGCGCGTGGACCCATACATGAATCCACCTATAATACACTAATATATGTAGCAGCCCCTGTTATCATCATGGTAATCAGATTTATTTACTTGGTCAAATTCCTCTCGCAGTAGTTGAGTACTTGCAGGAAGAGGCGACGACATTAATGAACCAGCCTAACCAAAAAGAGAGATATGACGATCTTACTAGGAGTAGTAGCATCCTCTTGCTAAGAGTTTTATCATGGCCAATTCAATGCATAAATCTAACAGTCTCGGTTGGCTTTCCTGCCTAGGTTCATGATACCAAACCTCACCTGCCCCTTTTGTTAGAGCTAAACAGTATATCCAGTGACTACACTGGGTGGCCACTCATAAACTGGTTACTTTGTCGGAGGTGCACGAGTTGGTAGGTTTGTTGAAGAAAAGATCAGGATGTTTCCATCAGACGAATAAAATGCTTCTATCACAAGCTTGTTACAAAGAACCAACTCAGATAGTAATCATTTCTCATATATTTATACAGGTTGTCTATATATGTTGGAGCAGGTTTTTGGAACCTTGTGTTCAGTGTGCCTAGTTTCTTAAACGTAGCAAAAATCAAATTTCTAGTTCTATATTTTGAAAAAAATAACGATCATATGGTTTTTTGGAAAATGAGACACCTCATCAGTTTCCATTAAACAACCGGCTAATTAGATTTACAAGAGTTTCGATCCAAAAGTAAGCTCAAAGAAGACATGCAGGAAAATAGAGCTAACGGCAACTAAAAGAGCAGGTTCATAGCAAAGGACTAATAAACTAAGTCTTAGATACACCAGAAAGGGAGAGACCACAACAACAACTCTACGAAGCAAAACTTTTGCACTTTCAGCTTTTCACACTGCAATCCTGAGCACAACCGGGTTCCAACCACAGCTTCGAGCATACTCCTCCTGGCTCACCAGATTGAACTTTAAGACCCGTTCTTCAATTCTTCCCCCATCATGTCATTTCTGTGAAATGCTCCAACTATTAGGCTCTAGAATATAACAACAGGATCATCCGGGAAATTTCTATATTAAAGCAAGCAGAGTTTCTAGTTTTCAAATTGTCCAACGTATTGCTGCCTCCCCCACAGATAACCAATTTCCATGGACACGGGAAAAGAGTTAATCCACACACTAGTCCTATCCTCGTTGCTATCTGGTGGTCTACTTAGACTAAAAGGACATAGTGTAACCTGCCATGTCGGGTTAGCTAAGAGGTTATCGCTGTCCCTTTCTGTCCATGGAAGTGTCATTGATCATTCCCTGTCCACCCTCTCATTAGAAGGTTATCCTTGGGCAAGATGCAATTTCTGTGCATCGACCATGGAGAAACTTTATCATAAGGGGAATCTTGAATTTCCTTATAAATTTATATACCACCTGATGCATTGTCTTCAGTTTTAAATATTAATCTCATAGTGAACTTACGTTTAATTGTAATCATCCGTCGGTATAAAATGAAGTAGATCCCAGTTCGCTCGCGGCCATGGATACAACTCCAAACTGAAGGTCAGTAGCACCTTTAGGGCACTATCTTTTGCATCTAACAATTTCTAAACTAATGAATGTGCTACGTGTTTAACATGGTACTAAACATAATCTGATGACTTGTTAAGATAAACATCAACTTAAACACTCAATATGACACCTAAAATAACGAAAACATTGCATCATTGTGGTTGTCATTGATGGAAGGGAGTGGGGAAGTTGTGCGAAGGGGCTAGGGAACCGACAGGGTTGCATCGTCCTCGAAGATGGCACTCGAGCGCATGGCGGCTCAGGAGCTGTCAGGGTCGAGCAGAAGCAGGGCATCAGGAAGGTGAAGAGTAGTACTAGTCTGCAGGCTGGAAGTGTAGTAATTAACCTAGTTGTAGTCTATGTAGGTTGAGAGTCCTAAAGATAGTTCACTAGTGTTTGAGTGTAAACTGGACGAGTTGTTTGTACCGAGTCGGGGTTGCGTCGTGTTGGTTGCCGGCCGAGTCGGTAGCGAGTTGGACGTGGCAAGTCTGTATCCCTCTATATACGTTAGGAAAAAATCAGAAAAGGTGCAAGTTGTCCGCACCGCAAAATCAGTTTCCCTCTGTTCAGTTTTGACATCAAGTTTACAACGAGAGAAGCCGTTTCGTCGAAATTGATTCGATTCGATCGATCTAGCTAGGCCAGGCTATGTTATGCACGTACGGCGAGACGTGCATAGGCACTGTTCATCAATCAAGCAGTGTGCCTATGTGCTTGCTAGCTCACTACTAGGAAAAGGCCTACTAATGGCGCACCGGTTTTGCCTACTAATGGCGCACTACCGGTGCGCCATTAGTATCACGCCACTAGTATTTTTTTACTAATGGCGCACCACTGGTGCGTCATTAGTATCTAGTATACTAATGGTGCACCTAGCAGTGCGCCATTAGTATGTAACACCATGCGCCATTAGTATGCCTCCCGGGGGGTCATATGTAACCATGTGCTTTGTCATACTAATGGCGCACTCTGTCGTGATGCCCATTAGTATTCTTTGGCATACTAATGGCGCATCGCCATTAGTACGAATATTTGTTTTTTTTTACTTTTCTGATTTTTGCACAGGTCACAAAATATATTATTGGACAGAATATAGACAGCAGCACACAGCAACAGCAGATTCATCGAATACAATAGAAGATTAGTCTCCGAATACAATTCATCATATTAGTCTCCGAATTCAAAAGACCGTACAAAGATAAAACATTACAAGTCTCAAGACCGCGAGTATCGAGTTTGTCTTCACATTACAAGTCGATATCGATCATCTAAACTACCATCACATAGAAGAGAGCTGCGGTCATCACGATGAGCATCATCGCAATCAAATTGGTCTTCATCCGGTTCCTCCAACGCTCCCTCCTCTCTCCCGCTAGATAGCGGGCATATCTAGATTCGGCCTCCGCCCTAGTGGTGTACCCTTTGTAACTGTTACCGCTGAAACGGTGAACCTTACCCTTGTACACGACATATGACGACATCTCTATGCACAAGCCAAACAACAGACAATACATAAGCAATATGTAAGTATGCAACAAAAGGATCGGAAGAGAAAAGTAAGACATTAATAGCACGATTCATGGTCCTACTAATAAATAGCATCGATTACATTTAAGTTGAACGACTGTCCAAACCAAAGAGACATACGAATTCATTAAAGTTTAATTACAACATGAGCCAATCAATGTTTTAGAACTACTTTCGACTCGACTCATCGGACAGGAGCATGGATGAAGCCGCCGTCTGTCGTGATGGTCACCCTGCATTTGTAGCGTTCCATCTATCTCACTGTTGGACGGTTGATATCTAAGGAAGAACTGCCCCGAGGTATGAAGGACATCTTTGATGGATGATGTCCGCAAACTCCGACTGGATGCGAAAGAATTCTTGTCTGAGGTCCGTGTCCTGGATTGCCGACAAGTTCGCGGCCCAATCTTTGAGATTATCTGGTAGCAGAAGGTGATGATGGTCCCTTACGATCGCCCGCATGTGATGGAGGGCGTAGTTGGCATCCTTCTGACCGCCAGGCGGCTGCTTGACGCAGCAGAACTTCGTATTGTGTGAGAACATGTGCTTGCCGTACTTACGAACTGCCCTGGTGAAGGTGCCTCCAGATTTGGCGTAGCCGGGGAGAACATCATCAAGAACTTTCTTGACATTTGTGTAGTCTATCTTGGAGTTACGGTTCGGGTCGAAATACGTGGCCATGGAATATTTCGGGCTTAAGAGGATGAGTGTGCAATGTGTGTCACTGCACAGAACACGGAATGTTAGAAAAAAAAGAACGATCAAAATCTAAGAAATCATATGTTACGGGGCGGTTAAGGGATGACTTACTCGGGAAAGTAAGCCACAAGGAAGTTATCCTTATCTGGGTTTGCCAGAATGATGCCTTCGAGGTGTGAACTCACAACTTGGCGGTCCTCAGCGCTGCTCAAGTGCTTGGCACGCATGTAGAAGGGGTCAACTATCACGATGTCCGGGGTCTTGTCTCTAATGATCCGCATCTCCATACTCAGCGAAAATAGTCGAACTAAGGTGTAGTGCAGCGGATGAAGGTTAAACATAGCAAAGATGTCATCAAACCGCAGGACGATCGTACCCCCGATGTCGCCATCCACAAAGTCCTTGCCCTCTGGCACCTTGGCCACGAAAACCGGGTATGCCACATCATTCTCTCTGAGATGCCGTTTCTCCAAAGAAAGAACACTGTCGTGCAGACTCCGCATAGCACCGGTTGCAGCATTGAGAATATTTGGCGGTAGCATTGCCCTACCCGCCACATGCACCCTCCTCGAGATATCCTTAGGTGAAGGTGGCCCGTCCTGAGCACGGATCAAACTCGGTGCCGGCTGGCTCGCACCGGCGCCCTTGTTAGTCTTTCGTTTCCGTCCCTTCTTCTTGATCTCCTGTAATGGGACCGAGTTCTGCTCACAGACCGCCTTCTTGAGCGTGTTGGGGCTGATAATATTTTGCACCTCAGCTTTCTGAGGCTCGGTGAAGGCGGGAGCTGGAGGCGTCTCCTGAGAACTGAACGCCAGACGACGCCTGTTGCAATTCGATTTCTCCGCCGTACCAGCTAGATTGCAATCGTCTTGGTTGGGTTCTTGAGAAAGAGGCCGGCAGAACTCGTCAGCGTACCCATGTTCGGCAAAGTACTTATCGACTTTGGTAAATGTACCGTTGTCGTTGTCGTCGTCATCCGGATCCTGTGCCATAGGGCTGTCCGGATCCTATGCCATAGGGATGTCCGGCATAGGGATGTCCGGAAGGTCCGGTAGCGTTGCGGCGTTCTTGCCATGGCTTGGCGCTGGCACGACTGGCGGTCTTGTCTGTGGGGTGGTGTCCCCCGCCCCCAAACAAATCTGGCTCTTCGGCCAAAGCAGGGGCCAGTTGACGCAGGCGCTGAGGTCATCTCATCTTCTTCGTCGGCCCCAGCGGGTCATCTCATCTTCTTCGTCGCAGCCTGGCAGCACCCGAACCACTTCAACCCTATACACTGTGGGTGGCATCGGATTACCGTGGAACATGGGGTTGCCCGGTTGAACGATTGTGCCCTTGGCGACATCGACCAACTCGCCGCCCACGAAGTGCAAAAGAGTGCAAGGAACGTCGGCGGCGCCCTGCGAAAACGTGTAGGGCGTCAGGGATGCCCAGTCAAAGGCAAGGAGATGAAGTCATCGGCCGAGAGGCTTAGTTACCGTGATGCCGTCGAGCTCGGCTAATGTCGAGGCACCGCCAACGGCGGGCGTGCAACTGACGGAGGGGCCGCTTGCTGGCGAGGTGCCGGCCGGCGTACACCCGGGTGCATTAAGCTCCAATGCCCGTGCCGGCGCCGGAGACACGAATACCGCCTCCGCCGGAGACACCAATGGCGCCGCCGGAGACACCAATGGCGCCGCCGAAGACACCAATGGCGCCGCCTGCTTGCTGTGCGAGTTGCTGGCCATGAAGCTGGGAACCGGGGGAGGCCCCTGTTGGCCGCCCGCAATTCACGTCGTCAGCCCATGAATCAACGTAAGCACCATGGCATTGAGCTTCATTCCCAGTTGTTGTTCCACTTGCTCTTGGACAAGCTTCGAAATCTGCGCCACTTGTGCCTTGAGTGCTTCAACCTCGCGCGACTAGCTTTCTGAGCTGGTCTTTTTCTCCTTTCGCCCACCAGCGGTATAGTATGACGACCATTTTGTGGACAAGCCTTTGCCGGCCACATGACCAGCTGACGTCGGCTTACTGAGCTTATCCTTGTTTTTCATTACGTTCAACGCCCTATTTAAAGGGGTGTCGAAAGGAGAGCTCTGAGACGACCCCGTGCTACTGCTTTCAGTGTCCTGCGGAAGGAACGTGAGCCATTTAGAAATATTGGGGATTAATTAGAATGCAACCATATGGAGCTAATTACGCGGGGGTGTATTCCTTACCAGAACAAAGCTCGAGCACCCTAATCTTCGGATCCGTGGTAAGCTCCTTTGTTACCGGGTCCTCCTTGTACCAGGCCCTGAGAAAGTTCCTGGTCTGCTTGTCACGGTATTTCTCGAAGCGGGGCGGTAGGCCTTGCTCGGCACACTCCGCGTCCTCCTTGTCCCATATAGGCTCCGCCACTCTGTAACCTCCGGGACCAAGTTGGTGGACCCCTAAGTTCAACTTCCGCATTTCTTTCCCCCACTGACTTGATTCAGAGGTTGCGCTGCTCTCGCACTTGATCTTGAACTCCTTGTACTCATCTTCGCTCATCAAAGGATATTTCGCCTTGATCTTGTCATAACTACCACCTTTGTCAATCATTGCCTTCACCATGCTTCTCCAAGTAGACAGCGCCGTGCTCATCCTCGTGAGGGCGGTACTGTTCACTTTATTCCCTGAGAGGCTTGTGTTTGCAAACTCAGCAGGGAACTTGTATCGTTCGTGCAACTTCGTGAAGAGGAGGCTGCGCAAATTCCCGTGGTCCTTATGCCTTAGGTTCTCGGTGTTGATCGAGACGGTGCTCCGGAGAATGCACCCGAGCTGAACCGAGTACCCCTTGACTACTTGTTTGGGCGTCGTCGGATTCCCGTCGGAGTCCACTTCAGTAAATTCCTCCCTGACGGTGCCGAGCGCGCTCGGGCGCCGGTCCTTCCGTTGCCTCTTCGGTTGGCTGCCATCTGTGTGTGCGCCGCCATCATCAGTGGTGGCATCCTCGGCGGCACCATCAGTGGTGTCATCCCTGACGCCACTAGGGGTTGTGTAGTCAGGATCGGTGTCTTCCGCGGTGTCCTCATAGCGGTGAGGTTGTTCCTCCAACTCCTGGGACAGCTCCCAGAATTGCTTGCCGCCCGAACCGCCGGCCTCATCGTTGTGGGCCATGTTTCGCTCTAAATAGGAAAAAAGTTTGGTCAAAAAGTTGGTTATTGTCAAGGAACAAGATCATGGTCTCATCATTTAGGGTTTGTCGACACCGAGGCACCCTAAAAGCCTAAGCGTACATCATTTAGGTTATCATCGACACCGAGGCACCCTAAAAGCCAAGGTTTCATCATTTAGGGTTTGTCAACGCCGAGGCACCCTAAATGCTAAGTTAAGTTTTCATCATTTAGGGTTTATCGATGCCGAGGCACCCTAGGTTGGGCCTAATCACTTGGCACTAATCAGTTGGCTCTATTGCCACCTATGTTGGGTTTATCATCTAGGGTTTATCAATGCTGAGGAGAATTCTAAGTTGGGCCTAATCACTTGGCTCTATTGCCACCTATGGTTTAATGCAGCAAGAATAAAGGGGCAGTTGATCCTACTTAATTAAGTACTAAGATACCCCGGCCCATGCATTAGTAGCAAGTACCTCATATGTCCGATTTTTAGCAAAGTCATGCTAAAATTCACGAAAAATTTCAGCATGACCTTTGCTAAAAATAGGACATATGGAGTACCCGAATTTGCCGGAACGGAATTTAATCGACATTCCGGCAAACTCAAGGGCCTCTCGGGGTACCTGCAAAATCATCACGACACGAAGGGCCTCTCAATGGCCTCAAGCAGCAGCGGCGTCTCCCAGGACCCCATTTTTTTTGCTAAATTTCTTTGAGCAACAATCAGAGCAGAAAATTGCTACTGTATCTTGCGTAGGCACCACTACTGCAAGTGCCATACTACTGCAAGTGCTATACTACTGCAGGAAAGGAGGATCATCATACACATATATATGTATAGCAATTGACAGGAGCTTCATCATTTTTAGTAACAACAATACATATATAGCAATTGGAAGCAAACAGATGTACACATAAGATAAAAATGTAGTGCTGAAAGTTTAATGCTTAAAAAAGACTTGCTGAAATAGTGAAAAATATGGAGTCACCAAGCTGGCTAAGAAACTCCCAAAGTCCACTAGCAAATCCAAGATCTAATCCTGTTATACACATCATAACAATTTAAGATAATTAGGATAAGGATAGTAGGAAATGAAAAAGAAAGAGCTCAAGAAACAATCACAACAGAAAAATAATAAAAACCTAGTCCTAGAAGAAAATAAATCCTAAAAGAAAAGAAATCCTAAAATCTGGAGAAAGTCCTAGCAGTAGTAGTCCAACTAGATGGCCACCACTACTACTCCTATCACTAGAGTAAACAACAGTTGTGTGTTCAACATCTTTACTAACAGTAAATTGGCAGTACTCCATTGTCTACTCCTGCAACTTCAACTACAATAACATCCTACAACTACTACAACAACATAAAACTACTATGCATCATCTTCCTACAACTACTCATCTTCAGCAGCAACAACATAAAATTCCTGTTTAGTTAAATTCATGTTAATAGCCTGATCTAACCACTCAAACAGAACAAGAGCAAGAAACCCAGAAATGAATCATGAATTGTTATTCATAGCTGAGGCAAATTAGGGCCCCATCTGTACAACAATCTTTTACAATTTGCATTTATTTACAAATAAAATGAAATGAAATGTCTTTCATTGGAACGATGTACACTAGAGACAATATTCTCCACTACAAATTATTAAAATGTCATAAACAAAATGGCAGAGAGGAGAATGCTGTTTCCACATTACCATCAATTGAGCTAGATTAGTCCAAACTAGTCACTGCATACTGGAGAAGCATTAGCAAATTGTGGTGTTGAAAATTGTGAGTAATTGCATGGCTTCGCAACAACCAAAATACAATCGGCTCATAACACCTACTAATAAAAGCACAGAGGTATAAAACATGTTGACGTGTGCCATTTATACCAAAAAACAAATATGGCAAGTAAGCCTGCTGCATAAGGTTTGTCCATGAAATGGAAAACAGATCAATGGTAGTCTGAAGACTCTCACGTCTGTCTTGAAGTGTTTCCCATTTTTCATTGTGATGCAGTGTCATCCAATCAAAGCTCTAATGTTTTAAAACCTATTACAGTGGAGTGGTTTTGGGAGTTCAGTTCATCTCATTAGGATCTGGGATTTCCATAAGCAAACTAATACTCAGATGTAACATCTTCCACATCACTGAATGGATCCCCTAATTGTCTCTGCATTGTTACAAAATCTGTAAAATATGGCTATTTGGTAACGCTAAGTAAGCCTGTTGCTCCTTAGGAAGTTTGCCCACATCCTAGATCATAGGGTATCACGTGAGGGTGGGAGGAGGAAAACACTTACTGGTGCATTTCTCAAATTGTATTCATCTATACTAGCATTTTCAAATTACGAATATTGCATAGAGAGTGATCATTGTCTTGTTGTGGTAGCAGAGACAACACGCGACAGGGGCGGGGTGAGCGCGGTCTGGTGCGGCCGGGTGACAGCCGGAGGCGAGGTCAGGCATTGGGCAGCACGGTGCAGCCGCGCGCGGAGCAAGGCCCAACCATGGCGGATAGTGGTGCGGCAAAATCATAGGGGCGGTGCTAGGGTTTGCAGGGGAGGGGGTGGAGGAGAAGGGAGGAATCACCTGGGGAGGGGATGGAGGAATGGAGGAAGACACCGGCGTTGAAGCTCCGGCAGCGGCTGGGCGTTGAAGCTTCGGTGACACGCGGCAGGCTCCTCCACGCGGGTGCCCTCGAGTCTTGGGCGGGAGGACGTCGAGGGCGCGGGCGCGGGTGGAGGGGGGACGGCGAGGAAGGCGGCGCTCGGCTCGGGGAGGGGGCGTGGGAGGCGGTGGTGGTCGGGTGCGGCGGGGGCAGCGAGCACGGCTGGGGACGCCGAGCACGGGGGCGTGCAGGCGTGGCGGCGGCATACGGTTGGGGCGGATTGGGTTAGGTCGAGTGGGGATCTAGCGAGGGAGGGGAATAGGTGGACTGGCGGGAAGCTTACTAATGGCGCACCCCGTAGAGGTGCGTCATTAGAATGTTTTTTTATTACAGTTCGAGCACTCAGGTTATATTCCACCTAACCCAATCCACATCAGAACCTGCCCACTAGCCTGACTGGTTAGCACGTAGCACACACACCAGGAGGTCCTGGGTTCAATTCCCAGGCTCCCCAATATTTTTTTATGCATTTTAAATGCTGTTTGATATTTATTTGTGTTTAAATATGTTCAAACTTGTTTAAACCATAACAGTAATATTTTTTTATAAAAACAGTAATAATTTTTTTTAAAATATGTTCAAATTTGTTACTTGAAAATATCACCGGCGGCGGCGGTGGAGCGGGGGAGGGTGCGGGGGGTGCCCGTTGGCGGCGGTGGAGCGGGGGAGGGTGCTGGGGGTCGGGTGCTCGTCGGCGGCGGTGGAGCGGGGGAGGGTTGCGGTGGGTCGTTGGCGGCGGTGGAGCTAGCGGGGGAGGGTGCAGGTGGGATCGAGATGGAGGGGGATCGAGATTAAGTGTCCTCATGAATTCAAAAAGTGCCCATGAAATTTAAAAATATTCATGATATCAAAAAGTGCCCATGAAATACAATCGAGAAATGAAGACTACGATTTAAATACAATCGATCTTAGCTAGCTATCTGTTCACAATCTTCTTGCCCTTCTTTTTCGCAAATGGAGTTATTCTGTGGAACGGACGTCCTTTAGGTAGGGTGGTCCTGCTTCTTCTTGTGGTGTGTGCTGCTACTTCATCGTCGTCGTCATGTTCGATCTTCGGGTCGTCGTACTTGTCGAAGTCTTGCTCATTGGCTACTCCATCCATTCCGATGATCTTCCTTTTGCCTCTCCTCATGACAACACGACTAGGCTTTGACGGGTCGGTAATGAAGAAGCATTGGTCCACATGGGAAGCCAGTACCCATGGCTCATTTTTCGCGGTGACGTTTGCGCCCGCGGTCTTGGATTTGGCTTCGGGTATAACACTACTAGGAAAAGGCATGCTAGTGGCGCACCAGTTTTGCCTTCTAATGGCGCATGGTTGGTGCGCCACTAGCCTCACGCCATTAGAATTTTTTTCTAATGGCGCACCACATGTGCGCCATTAGAATCTTGTATTCTAATGGCGCACCAGGAAGTGCGCCATTAGTACTGCCCACAGTGCGCCACTATTATCTGCTATACTTATAGCGCAGCACATGGTAGTGCGCCATTAGTAACAACTTTTTTAAATTTTTTTTCTTAATCTCAGGTCACTATTTCACATATGAGATATTCAACACATATATATACAACAAGCATCCATATAGCAATCATATCCAACACACAAGTTTCATCATATATACATACATAGCCAACACATAGTTCCGTCGTTACAAAAGTTTCACATTGTTCATCCAACACCGTTATCCATCAATTCACAAAAGTTTCACATTGATGCAAAATAAAAACACAAATGGAAAAGAAGCACTCCATCCACGCAAGCTTCCGTCAATTAAATCAAATCTGCAAAATGATAAACAAGAAGTTAGAAGAAGAAAAAGAAGAAGACTAGAAGAATACTAGAAGAAGAAGAACACTAGAAGAAGAATAAGAAGAGTTTTGGAAAAGAAGAAGAATAAGAAGAAGACTATAAGCTTATTATGTAAACTTGATCATTTTGTGCTAACATAAGTTATTTTGGAGCTAACCTATAGGAAACTAAGCATATAAGCTCTAAGTTAGTATATTAGAGCCAACTTAGGTAAAATGAAGCTAACCTATGTCATTTTGGAAAAGAAGAAGAATAAGAAAAAGACTATAAGCTTATTATGTAAACTTGATCATTTTGTGCTAACATAAGTTATTTTGGAGCTAACCTATAGGAAACTAAGCATATAAGCTCTAAGTTAGTATATTAGAGCCAACTTAGGTAAAATGAAGCTAACCTATAGGAAACGAAGCATATTAGAGATAACATAGGTAACTAAGTATATATATATATATATATCATTTTGGATAGCTAACCTATAGGAGATCTGACATACCTGACAAAGTAGGCAGTTCTTCTCCTTCTTCTCCTTCATCTTCCTGATGCGCCTAGAGCGGCGAGGCGGTGGAGGCAGTGGAGGCAGTGGGATGTAGTCTTCTACCACAATTGGCGTGGTCATGTCACCCAGTTGTGGGATCGCCGGCGCCACCACCGGTGCGTGGTCATTGTCAGGCACCACCACCATCGCGAGGCCACCTTCAGGCACGACCATCGCTAGGTCATCCTCAGCCACCTCCATCTCTTGCCCATGGTTAGCCACCACCATCTCTTGCCCTTGGTAAGCCACCACCAGCGCTAGGTCATCCTCAGCCTGATGCCCATCATCATCCTGCAGCTCCTCATCCTCACTCTGCTCCTCTTCTCCCGCACTCCAGTCCGGATCATCCTTCTTGTTGTCTATGCTGCTGCCAGAATCGCTGTTGCTTTCGCTACAGCCAGAATCGCTGCTGCTTTCGCTACAGCCATAGTCGCTGCTGCTTTGGCTGTAGCCAGTGTCGCTGCTGTTGCTCCTACCTGTCCAAAATGCAACAATGACCGTTAACAATCGATGTGAGACAAAGCCAAATGTAGAGGAATAAGAAGAGGCAGAACGTATCGGCATCATCATCGGCAGCGTAGCGCATGCGATACATAGTCTTGTTGTACACCTTCACGATGAGCATGTTGGCGTCGTCGTCGTACCTGAAGACAAGGAAGTACCCCAGCCGCAGGTCGTAGGCACGGTAGAACTTCTCCCACCCACGAGACAAGTACATGTGGCCTTTCTTGATCGCCAACTGCACATCGCACTGCCTGCGAAACCCGCTGCCGGCATGTCGCAGCTTCACATTATTTGGCGGATCTTCACCCATCAGCATGTTCATAAAACTATCAGGCAGCCTCTGCAGTTTGGGACAATGAGTGATGTAGCAAACAACAGATATTAATGAGATGGGTGAAGGGGAGATCTCTCGTTTTATATACCTGCGTCATGGATGATACTGAAGCCTCAAGTATGATAGTGAAGAACTTGGAAGCATCCAACTCGTACTGCGGTGTCGCAGATCGGCGGTGGCTGCTTCCCGCCATCTCTGATAAGCAGCAGAAGAGACCAATTAGTACCCATGCATGATAACAGGCATTAGTCGCAAGTATCCCATATGTCCTATTTTTAGCAAAGTAATGCTAAAATTCACGAAAAATTTCAGCATTACCTTTGTTGAAAATAGGACATATGGAGTACCCGAATTTGCCGGAACAGAAGTTAATCGACATTCCAGCAAACTCAAGGGCCTCTCGGGGTACCTGCAAATTCATCACGACATAATGGTCGGAGACAAAACCCAGCAAACTAGCACCACAAAGCACATAACAAAATTCAGTAAATTTCCAGCAACTACTCCTAATGCAAACAAGATTCACCTAGCAAGGTTTATTTGACATGGAGTAGTTTATTTCATAGAGTAAATCATTAATTAGCACTATTTGACAGTAAAAGGTTTTAGCTAATTTGAATTAACTGAAAGCAGCAGTACATCATTTTTATTGATAGTAAAATGTTCAAAGAAAAAGAAATATCAGTACAATAGCTAGATTACACTATCAGTACACTAGCAGTAAAATGTTCATTTACTTTGAATAAACAAATATTCAAGCAGATTTATAGGCATATAGGCATATTTATTCGGTTCAGCAAACATCCATAGCACTACTAGTAAGAGAGTAGCACTACTAGTACTAGCCTTATAGGCATATTTATTCGGTTCAGCAAACATCCATAGCAGGAGATAGTTGTAGGTCTAGGCCATATAGGCATATTTCTGCATATGTTTGGGATGTCAGTAAGTGATGATACATGAACCGTTAGGAGCCTATCAAACCATCAACCCGCGTGTTGTCGAAAAGAAGAAAAGCCAGTTACCATTATCTTAATATTTTGCAATACTCCTAAGTCTTTGGTACTGGACAGTTGTGTCAAACATTAAACTGAATTTGTATAAAACAGACCAAGGATGTTGAATTCTCTTCTAAGTTTCCCCTACACTGAATGAATTAAGGCAATTTACTTATGAATCAGAACACTTAAAATATTGGATGAGTGGTCCATACTCTGTTTTTTGTTTCTACTGTTCAAAGCATAATTTTAATTAAAAGCATAATTCTCTTGATCTTGCTGTCCAGGACATGGAGAGAGAGGGAGAAGGGGCAGGGAAGCTCACCTTGGACGGCGCAGAGAGGAAGCAGGGGAGCTCGGGGTTGGCGGCGAGGGTCACGACACCGTCCTTGGCTCGCCGGCTGCTGCGGAGGTGACCGGTGGCGGAGGACGGCAGGGGCAGGCGGGGTGGGAACGTCGGGGCCGCGCTTGTCGGCTGCTGCAGGGGCCGGAGGAGGCCCTCACTCGTCGGAGGGAGGAGAAGAGGAGAGGAGCGGGCGGCGGGGTTTGGAACCCTAGCGCGTGCGCTCGGCCGATCCCGTTCGGGGGGCGCGGGGGCGGCGGGGGTGGAGTCCGGCGGCGGTCGGGGCGGCGGCGTCGGGGCAGCACAAGACCACAGCCAGGAGAGGCGGCGGCGTCGCCGACGGCGTGCAGGCGCGGCGGACGGAGGGGGCGGAGCAAGGCGGGACGGCGAACACGGGGGGGGGGGGGGCAGCGGGTGAGATCGATGAGGCAGGGGAGAGATTAGAGAGATTGGAGATTAATTAGTGTACGACTATTCTAATGGCGCACCACCACCTCGTGCGCCATAAGTACGACTATTCTAATGGCGCACGCATCAGAGCTCGGTGCGCTATTAGAATTTTGTTTTAATCTAGCCCACTAGCCCTGTCTACAACCTAACCCTATCTACAACATAACCCACCCACTAGCTTGACTGGTCGGCACGCAGCACACACACCAGGAGGTACTGGGTTCGATTCCCAGGCTCCCCAATATTTTTTTATGCATTTTAAATGCTGTTTTTTATATTTATTTGTGTTTAAATATGTTCAAACTTGTTTAAATCATAACAGTAATATTTTTTTTATAAAAACAGCAATAATTTTTGAAAAAATATGTTCAAATTTGTTACTTGGAAATATCATCGGCGGCGGCGGTGGAGTGGGGGAGGGTGCGGGGGGGGGGGGCGGGTGCTCGTCGGCGGCGGTGGAGCGGGGGAGGGTTGCGGTGGGTCGTCGGCGGTGGTGGAGCTAGCGGGGGAGGGTGCGGGTGGGATCGAGATCGAGATCAAAAAGTGTCCATGAAAATATACACGGTGCGCCATTAGCAGTTTTGCAAAAAAGTAAAAAAAATTATATACTAATGGCACACTGCTTACAAGGTGCGCCATTACTTGGTAGAACTTGTAATGGCGCACTTCGGCCCCATGCGCCATTAGAGTGTATGGAAAAATGGAAAAAAAAATTGAATACTAGTGGCGCACCCTGTGCACGGTGCGCCATTAGTGTCTTCCACACTAATGGCGCACCTCCGTCCGGTGCACCATTAGTATATAGTAGTGGCGCACTGCTTACCAGGTGCGCCATTAGTATCAATCCTATCTATAGCCCTTTTCCTAGTAGTGTAACCATGGTGGTGAAATACCGGTCTTCTTTTAGGACGCTCTTGGCCCATCTGACACGGAACATCGGGACCTTCTCTCCAGCGAAGATCAGCTCCCAGATCTCCTCGATCCTTCCGTAGTATCTGTCCTTGTCGTTACCGGTGTAGGATTCCATCGTTACCCTAGAGTTCTGATAACTATCGCTCTTCATGTCCTTGTTCTTGGTGTAGAATGTGTAGCCGTTGATATCGTACGCCTCATATGTCATCAGGTTGTGCTCGGCGCCCTGTGACAAGGCGAATATGAGTTGTTCTTCCGCGGAAGAATACTCATGTAAAGGGTATGACAGAAGCTTCTGCTTGAACCAACGCGTGAAACATGAGTTGTGCTCTTTGATTATATCTCCGTCCGTCCTCTGTTGGCCTCGGTCATTGTACGTCTTCTCAATAAAGGTTTTGTGCTCTACCACCCAAGGATCGACCACGTCTATGTGTTGTAGCGCGACTTGGTTTGCTCTTTCAAAGTCGGCGAGTCGACCCTCGAAGTCGACATGCATTTCGGGGTGACCCTCACGGTGACCCCATCCAGCGAGCCTGCGGAGGTGCCTGTTGACGGGCAGAACAACGGGGTTCTCGATGCCTAGATAATTCGTGCAGTAGGAGATGCACTCTTTGGTCAGAAAGCCCCTGGCTATACTTCCCTCTGGACGTGACATGTTGCGAACGTATCCTTTGATGACACCATTCATCCTTTCGAATGGCATCATGCTGTGCAGGAACGTCGGCCCGAGTTGGATGATATCCTCCACGATATGGACCAGCAGATGCACCATAACGTCGAAGAATGCGGGCGGGAAGTACATCTCAAGCTCGCATAGTATCACCACGATCTCTTCCTGTAGCCTTCTGAGTTGCCTCATGCCAATCGACTTCCGAGAGATGACGTCAAAAAAGTTGCATAGGCCAAATAGCGTTTCACGGACGTGCGCATCCATGATCCCACGGATTGCAACTGGAAGTATCTGCATCATCAGCACGTGACAGTCGTGAGACTTCATCCCGCTGAACTTTTGCTTCGCTGGGTCTAGGTATCTGCTTATCTTCCCCGCGTAACCGTAAGGAAGTTTTACTCCTACGAGGCAGGTGAAAAACTGCTCGATCTCCTCCTGACTTAGAGTGAAGCACGCGGGAGGGTAGTCATTTCCGGTCTTCTTGGCCTTTTTGCCTTTGCGACGAGTTTCTGTGTCCTTCTTCGCCTCATCATCATCATCATCACCATCATCATCATCATCATCATCATCATTAGCGTGAAGCTCCTGCCTGATGCCCATTGATTTCAAGTCTGCCCTTGCTTTCGGCCCATCTTTGGTCCTCTCTGGCATGTTGAGCAGGGTACCAAGCAGACTCTCGCACACGTTCTTCGTGATATGCATGGCATCAAGGCTGTGAGGCACACGGTGGATCTTCCAGTACGGCAAGTCCCAGAAAACAGACCTCGTTTTCCATACCTTCAGCAGCGGCTCTGGCGCCTTTCGCTTCTTTCCCAGCTCTGGCGCCTTTTGCTTCTTTCCCGGCAGTGGGCAATCTTTCTAATTTTTCAACAGCTCGTCTATTTCCTCGCCGCTCCTCGTACGCGGGCGTTCGGGGTTCGGTTTCACCATCGAACAGATCCTTGCGTTTCCTCCATGGGTCATCGTCACGAAGCCACATTCGATGTCCCATGAATACGGTTTTCGAAGACCCGGGATCTCTAGCTAGCTGGCGATACGTTGTGTCATCCATGCACCTTACGCATCCAGAAAATCCGTGGACTACTTGCCCCACGAGATATCCGTAATCGAGATAGTCGTGCACCGTCGTGAGCAGTGCGGCTCTCATAGGGAAATATTCTTTCTCTGCGGCATCCCACGTATTGGCTGGCGTTTTCCAGAGCGTGTCTAGCTCCTCTTTCAGCAGCCCCAGATACAGATTGATGTCGTTCCTTGGTTGTTTCGGCCCTTCAATTAGCATACTCATGTGAATGTACTTCCTCTTCATGCACAACCAGGGGGGAAGGTTGTACATCCACACAAACACAGGCCAGGTGCTATGTGTGCTTCTCTGGCTGCCAAACGGATTGACTCCATCGGTGCTCGCGCCCAGCACACTGTTCCTTGGATCCTTCCCAAATTCTGGGTACTCGAAGTTCAACGCTTGCCACTGGCTCGCATCCTTAGGGTGACTCAGCATCTTGTCTTTTTTATTTATATCCGGATCATTTCCGTCATCTTCCCGCTTCTTCTCCCCCTATCCGCGTGCCAACGCAGGAGCTTTGCTACCTTAGGGTCCGCGAAATACCACTGCAGACGAGGAGTGATCGGAAAGTACCACACCGATTTTCGAGGAGCTTTCTTCCTCTTCTTGTATCGAGTGACGCCGCACACCGGACATATGGTAGACTCCGCGTGCTCGTCCCGATAAATGATGCAATTGTTCATGCACACATGGTATTTCACATGCGGTAAATCCAGAGGACACACGATTTTCTTCACCTCCTCAAAACTGGTCGGGCACTTGTTCCCCTTGGGAAGACGTTCGTGCCAGAATGACATGTTCTCGTCGAAGCATGCGTCGGCCATTTTGTGTTTTACCTTCATCTCCAGAGCCATGAGCGTTACTTTCAGGCGGGTATCCTCGGGCCTGCATCCTTCATACAATGGTGTAACCGCGTCTATCTCCAGTTGATCCAGCTTGGCTTTCTCTCGGGCGGCAGCTCTTGCATTATCCGTCTGCTTGAGAAGCAACTCTTGAATATGAGGGTCCTGCACCCAGCCTCCATCGTCGTCTGCTCCGGCATCTTCATATTCATGATCATGCCCTTCGTCTTGATCTTCCTCATCATCATCTACGACATCTTCTACATGATGACTGTGTACAGCATCACCGTCGTGATCATGTCCTGGAGATTCTTCGTCTTCTCGCCCGCCCTCACCGCGGTGGTTGTCTTGTTGCCCTTCCACATTTCTTTCCCGGCCCCCATGGACGACTTCATATTCATCTTCATCACCTTGCCACCGATAGCCATCCATGAAACCACGCAAGAGCAGGTGGTCCCGCACCTGCCCGGAATCCGGGTCCGCAATAAGGCTCTTCAGCTTGCATCTTCGACACGGACATCTTATCTCCGTCTCGTTCTTTTGAAGCATCTCGGCCTTCGTGGAGCTCAAAAACCTATTCACGATGCCTTCGGTCATCGTGCGGACCATGGTCGCCTGCGGGGTAGAGCAAAACGATATTTTAGAACCAAGAAATTTTTTGGCATGACCTTCCCTAAAAATAGGACCAAAAGAAATGCATAGTGCCAAAATTCTCGCCGAAACGGAAATGAATCAACATTCCGGCAAAATATTGGCAACTATCGCATTTCAAATACCGGTACCTGCAAACACAAACATATATGCAACACCACAAACACATGCAACACCACAAACATACATAGATCTAGCTAGGCCACAAAAAGTGCATTTGCACGTTGTTGGAGCGAGCTAGGGAGAAAAAAAGTAGATCTACATCATGAAGATAGCTTTCCCCTTACTTACCTATCAAAAAAAGGTAATTTCACGACTTAATTTTGATGAATCTATGGTGCAAATGAGGTGAGGAGGAGGCAGCCGAAAGCTTGGAGAAGGAGGTGGAGGGAATGAAGTGGGTAAAGTGAGTGGGTAGGTGTGGCTGTCCAAAATATCTTGTTGGGGTCCCAGGTTACTAATGGCGCACCACCTGCAAATGCGCCATTAGTAACCCTGGTTACTAATGGCGCACCTGCAGGTGGTGCGCCATTAGTAGTTTTGCAAAAAAGTAAAATATATATATATATATACTAATGGCGCACCTGCAGTTGGTGCGCCATTACTAGTTTAAACTAGTAATGGCGCACTATGACACGGTGCGCCATTAGTAGTTTTGCAAAAAAAAGAATAAAAAAAAATACAGTACTGGCGCACTAAGTGGCTAGTGCGCCATTAGTATGTATGTAAAAATGAAAAAAAATATCACTAGTGGCGCACCTTTTCTCTCGTGCACCATTAGTGTCTTCCACACTAATGGCGCATCGCCAAGTGGTGCGCCATTAGTATATAGTAGTGGCGCACTACTTCTCTGGTGTGCCATTAGTGTCCATCCCATCTATAGCCCTTTTTCTAGTAGTGGCTTGTACATGTGTACACACCTCCAGGTGATTTGATCTAGCAAGATCAGAAACCAACAGTTGGTATCAGAGCCTTGACGATCAGCGACAAGGAGTCGGTCAACTCCAAGTCCGGCAACAACGGTTCCAAGGAGAACAAGAACGGCAACAAGGTGAAAAAGGGCGGCAAGTCAGCAACTAGTGGTGGCGGAATGGGCGGCGCCAATGTATTGGCGCATCGTAACATCCCCATCCAGTAACCCATGCTCACTGACGTCAACTACGGCGTGTGGACGGTGAACATGAAGATCATTCTTCGAACCCTTCGTGTGTGGCGGTTCGGTGATTGACAAATTCACGTACATCATCGGCACACTGGAGCAGCTTTACGGCATCGACGACATGACCATAATGGAGGCAACCAGACACTTGCGGACATGGGAAGAAAATGCTCCTGACTGTCAGAAGGGCAAAGGAGGAGGTGGTGACCAACTCATGTATTCGCACGCAGATTGGGAGTCCCCAAGTAGCAAAGTAAGACGAACGTTGGTGATGGCTCGAGCAGCGTGAAGCACGGCGGACAAACCGGAAAAGGAAAAGGAAAAGGAAAGCCACAAGGTCTAAGGCGGACCGATCTAAAGAGCGGAAGCCACGAAACTTGGGTATGTCTGAGGTAAAGTGCTATAACTGCAACGAGATGGGTCACTTTGCGAAGGATTTTTCGAAGCTTAACAAGTGGGAGATCAACGCAAATTTTGCGAAGCAGGAAGACAAACATCCAGGTCTTCTAATGACCGAAGTTTGTGATCTCGTCGGAATGGTGGTTGTGTAACCAAACCAGACGGTGGAAACCAGAACGTGTCATGGTATCTAGACACGGGTGCTAGCTAGTAACCACATACAGGGTGCAAGGAGAAGTTCCTCAAGGTAGAATATGATGTTCAAGGCTTGGTCAATTTTGGTGATGGTTCAGATGTGGAGATTTGCGGGCAAGGTTATGTCCTCTTCGAGGGTCTCACAGGAGAACATCACATACTCACCAGAGTATACTACATCCCACGGCTTCGCAACAACACCATCTCTATCGGGAAACTTCACGAGAATGGATGCAAGGTGGATATTGAGAACGGAGTGATGACGATCTTTGACAACCTCCCATACGTGCTAGCGCATGTGAAACACACACGGAACAGGCTCTATATCCTCAACCTTGATCACTCTCAACCGGAGTGTTAGCTTGGCAAGAGTGATGATGATTCATGGTTATGGCATGCTAGATTTGGACATGTTAACTTATACGCCTTGAAGAAGATGTCAAAGATGGAGATGGTATCCGGGATGCCATTTATCGACCATGTTGATTGAGTATGTGACCTGTGCATGGTTGAAAATAGTACCGTAGGTCGTACCCTACTCAGTCTACCTATCATGCAAGTGATGCACTCGAGCTGCTCCATGGTGATCTATGTGGCCTTATCACCCCGGCAACTCACGCAGGAAAGAAGTACTTCTTCCTTGTGGTAGATGACTAATCGAGATACATGTGGGTCGTTCTCCTACAATCTAAAGATGAGGCATTTGAAGCGTTCAAAAAGCTGAAGGCTGCAACAGAGATGGAACACAAGCTGAAGACCCGGCAGTGGCGCTGTTGCTATCCATAACAATTGGAGGAGTGCCAGTTGCCTGAGATGGCATGCCATGACCAGTGGGGTTGTGGTCCACCTCACTTGTGTGTGTGGATCAACAAACTTTGGCTGGAGCCGACGCTCACCCAGATTAGGGGCAGCACTATGGTAAGATGAGGAATGGCTCCACTTCGTTGCTCGTGGGTCAGGGTCCTTTGATGGAGAGTTCCTCCATGCACCAACCCAATGTGGTCACATTGGGTCACTAACAGTCTTGGGTCTGACTAGATCTGGTCGTGGCTATGGCCTTGGGCCGGGCCAAGCCTTGCTACGATTTTGATGTCCCCCTCCGATGATCTTGTACCAACATATGTTTGTGCAGGTGTGCGAGGTTGGAGTGTCGGATGCCGGGACGATGACCCTAGATGGCAGGCTGCGTTTCTCACTTTCCATTGAGTAGCATGGTGGTTTTTCTTGCTCATGGGGGTGGCGAGGTGCATTTTGGTCGCCCGTCAGTGGTGGCAAAGGCCTTAACCTAATCTAGAGTTCTCGACCTATTGTGGTGGTTCTGGTGGCCTGAGTCCCCCTTGGCGAGGTGCCGGGCAGGGTCTGAATGAAAGCTCAGAGCCTCAATTCCTGTGGTCGTGTTGCTTGCGGGTCTCATGTCCCTCTTGGGGGCATCTCCATGCCTCTCCTCCCCGCCAATTCAGGACGAATACACTTGACTGCCACGACAGACGCGGTGGTAGTGGTGCATTGCGTCCTGACCCTCTTTGGGGTGTCGCCGATGAGTGCGACTTTCTTTCGGTTGTGGCTGCATGTTCAAAATGGTGCGGAGATCCAGTCAACCCTACCCTAAACTCCGGTGACTCGCGATATCGTTTGCACCTATCTTTTACTGCAACATGCCAGAGGGTCCTCTCCGGCGGTAGTTGGGTCGTGACAGTGCAACAAAGTCTAGTGGTTTCTCCTAGAATCCTAGGTGGTGCATGGTTTCATGATGGTGGCGGTCCTGGTTGGGTATCAAGGTGGTCCAGCATCTCCCGTGCTTCTTCTCAGCAGAATGGTTGAGGTATCTAGTTGTGTACTTTCTGTGCTTGTTAACGTGTCTGGCTTGTTTTGCTGTGCTTTTCTTTGATAATCTTGTATGCGGATTTCCTCGACACCATGTATCGTTCAGTTGTGTAGCTACCTTTATAAAGCAGGTGAAATTCTGTTTCTAGATGAAATGCTTCTATCACCAGCTCGGTACGCAGAAACATTTCAAATAATAATCATTTGGATGGTGGTGGTGGTGGGGGGGGGGGGGGGGGTCAGGTAATAATCGCTTGTTTTGTATATTTATGCATGTTTACCATATATATGTTGTAGTTGATTTTCGGAACCTGGTCCCCAGTGTGCCCAATTTCTAAAACTTAGCAAAAAAAAATAGTACTTAACATAAGGCAAAAGCATAACACTCATATGTTTTTTGATACAACAAGCCACCTCATCGATTTCCATTAAAGAAACCGCCTGTCAAACTTACAAGAGTTTGGAACCAAAAGGAAGCTAAAACAACTAAAGCAAGCTCGATAGGAAAGGGACCGTAACTTACTTATTACATGCACCAGAAAGCGAGATACCTCAACAATGACTCCAGGAAGCAACTTTTGCAAATTCAACATTCACATTTCAATCCTGAGCACAACAGGGTTCCAACCATGCCATACTTCACATGTATTGCAAGAAAATCCTAGGCGTTCACCCCAGCATTAAAAATATATTTAATTGTCATATAATAATCTATTATTTCATAACAAGGGGAAATGAACCCAGAGTTTTCCATTGTTTTGATAAATAAGACACGTCAGATTCCGAAACAAGCAAATGAGATCATATTAGTGTGACAAGTATAATATTGTCCATTATTCAAAAGGTAGAAATACATTAACTGATTACAGACACACAATGGAATGACATATGCTCCATTTATTTTATAGATTAGGATGCATATCTAGGAATTCAACCGTGTCCTTCACTTATGCACTGGTCTCCGGGTAATTGAAAAATGTCTGTCTTAGTAGTGGTTGTTCTCCCAGAACTGAGCCTGGAGATAGTCAATTGTATTCTTTTCCACCTGAAATGCCTTGGCAAGAACATCATCTGATATTGGTGGGTCTGACCCAAACACTGCATTGGCAATTGTGATAGCCCCTGGGTTCTGGCTACTTAGCGCGGCAATTGCAACAGCGGGCTGGTGGGGGTTGGGGTTGAATTGGAAGTGGATGAGCCCCACGGGGAAGACAAACACATCACCTTTGTTGAGCACCTTGGAGAGGAACTTGTTTTTGTTGGGGGCGGGCTGGTTGGATGTGACAAAGCCAACGTACAGTGTTCCCTCGAGCACCGTGAGGATTTCAGTGGCGCGAGGGTGCGTATGTGGTGGGTTTTGACCCAAGGGAGCATAGTCGATCCGTGCAATTGAGATGCCGAGGGTGTTGAGTCCAGCAATCTGCATGACGTTGATCAAAGTGACGTTGGATCCAACCTTGTTGGGCATCCTAGGCTTGTCGAGATTGGCCGCCTTGAAGAAGTCGTCTGCGTTGACCTCCATCGGGTTCTTGCAAACAAACCCGTTGACACGGACTGCGGCACAAGAGATGTACATGTAAACTCAGATTTTACAAAGTTGTTTTGACTTGCATATAATTTCCAGAAATAGATTTCAACATATGTATTTGGTGAAAACATAATGACAAAACGGATAATACCTGGTGAATTCATGTCGGCGACACAAAAGTCCTGGAGTGGGCTAGGATCAGAAGCAGTGGCTTGCCATGAGACCCACGCAAGAAGTGCAGCAAGAAGAAGGAACGAAGAGGAGGATGACATCTCGTTTTAGTGTCTTTGGCTCTTCTTTTCTCCCGCCTTCCTATTTCTGTTTGTGGCGTGAGTGTGGTTTGAACATACAGGGGATGCATGTGCTTATATAGGCGCAGAATTCATGAGCAATAGACAAAGTCAAGTGCAACCGATTGAAATGGTCTCTGGGTGCTGATTAAACTATTTTGCATAACTTTACAAGTTCCCTTTAAGACACGTTTTCCCTTCAAAGAAGCAATGCAACGTATACAGTCAGGCTACTCTAATGCGAAACTCTCTCTAATTATGAATGTTTCTCCATCTCACCGAGTCGTCACAGTGCATGCAGGGCTGGTTTCCAGGAAAAGTCACCACCCATCACTATTAAGGAAAATATTTTTAAGATAAGAAACACCGGCAAGAGAAGTAAATGAATTCCACTAGAGTAATTAGATACAGTATCATATATTTGGTCATAGTCTGATCCGGTGACCTGGTGCGCATGCACGGAAATTAGTCAAAGAGCAGTTGAGGAAAGCCATCAATCGTTTTCTAGCTTGAGGTCATACTATGTCACCTATTCATGCGTGGGCTTGATTCATATGGGTGCACGCATGACTTCTAATGACATATAGAGCGACTACTGCTCCTGTTCTTTCCAGAAGTCGATATAGAATAATGTGTGCAATCGAGCTTTTTAAACTATGAAATTATATATTTGCCTATAGATTTGTTACAAAATCAAGCAACATAAGACAACGCGGCAGATTGTGTGTGAACAAGGAAGAAACTGAGGCGCGTCGATCCACACATTAATCCACCTAATACATATGCTATATGTAGCAGCCCCTGTACGTTATCATCACGTCAATCTGATATTTACTTGGTCAGATGTCTCTCAAAGTGGTTGGGTATTTTCAGGAAGAAGCGGCGGCATTACTGGACGAAGTGCCCAACCATAAGGAGAACTACCACAGAGGCCATGATTATGGAGAGCAGGAAATTTTCATATGATCTTATCAAGACTAGTTAATATCTTGGAAGGAGTTTTATCAACCTGTTCTATCGAGAAGTTATTATAAAATTTATGCAATCTATCTTTTAAAACTATGATCGCTAATATAAACAAAATATATATTTTTCCAACAGATTTGTCATGAAATCCAGCAACATAAGACAACGCGGTAGCTAGTGGATTGTGCCGACAAGGAAGACATCGTGGTGCGTCGATCCATGCACGAATCGACCTAATGCAATTGATATATGTATCAGCCCCTGTTATCATCACGGTAGTCAGATATATATTTACTTGGCAAATTTCTCATGCAGTAGTTGAGTATTTGCAGGAAGAGGGGACGACATTAATGGACTTGCCTAACCAAAAGGAGAGATATGACTACCTTAGTAAGAGTAGTTATCATCCTCGTGCTAAAAGTTTTATCATGACCAGTTCAGGGCATAAACCTAACAATCTCGGTTGGCTTTCCTACCTAGGTTCATGACACCAAACTTCACCTGCCCCGTTTTGTTAGAGTAAACAGTGCATCCAGTTACTAGGCTGGGTGGCCACACATAAACTGATTAATTTGTCAGAGGTGCGCATTGGTAGGTTTGTGAAGGAAAAGATCAAGATATTTCCATCAGACAAATGAAATGCTTCTATCACAAGCTTGTTACAAAGAACCAACTCAGATAAATAACTCGAAAAGCATACATAGCTACTTAATCATACAACAAAGAAACTTCAGTTATATTCAATGCACAATCTGATGATAAATCCACAAATCATCGGATCACAACAAAGACACCATAAGAATTACATCAGATTGATCTTCGAGGAGATCATTGTATTGAAGATCCATGAGAGAGAGAGAGAGAGAGAGAGAGAGAGAGAGATAAGAAGTCATCTAGGTACTACTAGGACCCGTAGGTCCTGAAGGAACTACTCACACATCATCATGGAGGCAGCAGGGTTTATGAAGATGGAGAGCCCAATGGTTGCCCCCTCCGGCAGAGCTCTAGAATAGGTCTCCAGATGGGATCACTTCAGGACAGAGACTTGCGGCGCCGATAAAATTCTCTCGTTTGTATCTTTGAGGGTGCCGGGAATATGTGGAATTTATAGGACAAGAATTAGTCATATGGAGCAGCAGGGGCCCCACAAGCCTGGGTGGCATGACCACGGGTAGGCTGTGCCCCCTGGGCTTGTGGGCCCCTTGTCCATATTTTAGTCAATTATGTTGTCCACGCGTCATAACCAATGGCAGGCTTGACTTGGAAGAGAAGTCCTCCTCCCTCCTCCCACGAGGCGACCGGGGGGGGGGGGGGGATCCTCGATCCCGCTGGCCCTCACCATCGCTCGACGGTGCAGTCGAGCAAAGCCCAACCGTCGCTGGTAGCGGCGGGGACTATGGCTCTTCTTTCTCGTGCGGGGCTGGTGAGGGCCGGTGACCCAAGCCAGAACATGGCGGGGCCGTGTGCCATGGCAGTATAGTGGGTGGACGCAGTGCTCCGGTGCTCTGTTGCACACGTGCCCGGTGGCTTGGTGGGATGCGTGCGCCTGGGCGCTTGCGATAACAGCGATCTAGGCTTCCAGATATAGATCGAGATGGCGCGGGTTGTGGGCGGCTGCCCCTACCATGGCATCGGCTGGTGGTGGTGGAGGCGTAGCAGCGACGGGACAGACGATGGGCTGGTTAGCTTCGGTTGCTCTAACGACGGACAAAGGCGAGCTCGAAGGTGGGCATCCCCGGTGAGCAGTTTTGGTTGATGGCGGCATTTCACAGGGTTGTCCTCGCCAGTGGTCGGGTGTCGTAGGTGGTCATGCGTGGATCTACGCCGGCCGCCAAGGTGGGGCAACACATGGGGTGCTCGGTGGTGAGGTTGGCGAGAGGGATGGCGGTGCCGACATGGTCAGGCAACCCGTCGCCGACACAAGGTTTAGCTGGTCGTGGATGCGTCCTCTCCCCTTCCTTCCCCTTTCCATGTCTATGCGCGCTACCATAGCTCTGGCAGTGTTCTAGGCGGGACGTATGCTTCGGCCCCGTCGGTTGGGGGCTGCCTAGTGGTCCAAAGCCGAACACTTTGGTTGGTCTTGGAGGGGTTTGGATGCAAGGTGGCAGCCCTGGCGGCGGGAGGCGCGACATTCATAGGCGGAGCATGCATCTCAGGTCCGGGCGGGCAGCCATGGCCACGCGGGTAGCTTGGTTGCGGGTGTTTAGCGGAGCTAGGGTGCAACAGAGGTGTGTGAACACTAGGGTGCATCACTTGTCCAATCCGTGTACTAGCCGATGGTGGCAGCATCTGTTGACGTCGTATCCTTCCTGTAGGCTCCGTTGCGGAGTTCCGACTCCTTTCATCATGCTCCGGATAAAAACTTCATCTACATGATCGGGCGGTGGCGGCTATCAGTGGTTGTACACTTATGGGAGACACCATTTTGGAGTCCTGGCTTCATCGTTGTCCGTCTCAGCTCTTCGTTGTGGTTCATGGTGGAGGTCTCCGTCGGCTTCAAATGGTCTTCTTCGCATATCCGTAGTTAGCTTGGTAGTCGGTGGAGTGGTGTGTTAGCGCCCGACACCTTTGTATCTTGTCTTGAATGTGTGCTGTGTGCGGTGGTGGTGTGTGTTTATATCGGTCTACTCGGTTGTAATACGGTGATGGTTGCTTCATAATACTAGAACAATGCCCGTGAGTTGCAATGGGATATAAATATTCTAGTACGTTAGTTTGTGATTTACCTGCCCATAATATGCGATAGTGTAAATAAATGTTCATCAAATTCTGGCTGTAATTTACCTTATATTTTGATCGAAAGTTTGGTAAGTAAATTAAAGTGGAATTGGTTCAGAAGGTAAGTAAATTAAGGTGACTGATTATTATACGGGGAAGGTTGGACGAAGGGTTGGTTGAAAGAAAGGTGAAACGGGAACCTTATATTCTTTTTAAGTAATAATATAATATAATATAATATAGACATAGAGATTGCCTTATATTTTGATGAGAAGTTTAGTAAGTAAATTAAAGTGGAATTGGTTTAGAAGGTAAGTAACTTAAGGTGATTGATTATTATACGGGGAAGGTTAAACGAAGGGTTGGTGGAAAGAAAGGTGAAATGGGAATCTTACATTCCTAGTAGAGATAAAGCGGGGAACCCCATTTTTGTCAAACCAAAGGTAGGATTATAGTGCTGCACATGTATTGCAGACAAGCACTATATATGTAGAATTTCCCGAGGTGTTCCACCAAATCAGCAAACTTACATTAAATTACTAGATAATCGTCAATTGTATCAGAGAAGGGAAAAGGCAACCTGAATTTTCATTTGTTATGGAAATACGACACATAATAACCAAAATAGCATACGACATCATATCAGAGTGATGAAAAAATATATTGTTGATTATTCATAACATTGAAATACATTCATGGCTTAAATACACACAGCGGCATGACATATTCTCCATTTATTTTATAGATAAGGATGCTCGAGAAATTCAACCAAATCATTGGTTTATGCACTAATCTTCCGTGTAATCAACAAATGTCTGACTTAGTTGTGGTTGTTCTCCCAAAATTGAGCCTGGAGATAGTCTATTGTATTCTTTTCCACCTGAAATGCCTTGGCGAGGACATCATCTGATATTGGTGGGTCCGACCCAAACACTGCATTGGCAATTGTGATAGCCCCTGGGTTCTGGCTGCTTAGCGCGGCAATTGCAACAGCAGGCTGGTGGGGGTTGGGGTTGAATTGGAAGTGGATGAGTCCCACGGGGAAGACAAACACATCACCTTTGTTAAGCACCTTGGAGAAGAACTTGTTTTTGTTGGGGGCGGGCTGGTTGGATGTCACAAAGCCAACGTACAATGTTCCCTCGAGCACCGTGAGGATCTCAGTGGCCCGAGGGTGTGTATGTGGTGGGTTTTGACCCAACGGAGCATAGTCGATGCGTGCAATTGAGATGCCGAGGGTGTTGAGTCCAGCAATCTGCATGACGTTGATCAAAGTGACGTTGGATCCAACCTTGTTGGGCATCCTAGGCTTGTCGAGGTTGGCCGCCTTGAAGAAGTCGTCTGCGTTGACCTCCATCGGGTTTTTGCAAACAAACCCGTTGACACGGACTGGGGCACAAGAGATGTACATGTAAGCTCAGATTTTACAAAGTTGTTTTGACTTGCATATATTTTCTAGAAATAGATTTCAACATATGTATTTGGTGAAAACATGATGACAAAACGGATAGTACCTGGTGAATTCATGTCGGCGACACAAAAGTCCTGGAGTGGGCTAGGATCAGAAGCAGTGGCCTGCCATGAGGCTAATGCAAGAAGTGCAGCAAGGAGGAGAAAGGAAGAGGAGGATGCCATTTCGTTTTTAGTGTCTTTGGCTCTTCTGTTCTCTCGTTTCCTATCTCTGTTTGTGGCGTGAGTGATGATGGTTTGAACATGCAAGGGATGCACGTGTTTATATAGGCTTAGAACTCGTGGGCAATAGACAAAGTCAAGCGCAACTGATCAACAGATTGAAATGGTCTCGGGCTGCTGATTAAACTATTTTGCATAACTTTATAGGTTCCCTTTAAGACACGTTTTCCCTTCAAAGAAGCAATGTGAAACTCTCTCCTGAGTCGCCACAATGCATGCAGGGCTGGTTCCAGGAAAAGTCACCACCCATCACCATTTAGGAAAATATTTTGAAGATAAGAAATACTGACAAGATAAACAACTGAAATTCCACTAGTTTAATTAGATACAGTATCACATACTTGGTCAGAGTCTGAACTGGTGGTCTGGTGCGCATGCACAAAGTTAGTCAAAGAGCAGTTGAGAAAAGCCAAGTCATGTAAGGCCATCAATTGTTTTCTACCTCGAGGACGACCTTGACAAATTTTGTCACCTACTCATGCGTGGGCTTGATTCATGGGTGCCTGCATGACTTCTTAAGAGATATAAAGTGACTACCACTCCTGTTCTTTCCAGAAGTTGATATAGAATAATGTGTGCAGCCGAGCTTTTCAAACTATAAAATTATATATTTGCCTGTAGATTTGTCATGAAATCCAGCAACATAAGATGACGCGGCATATTGTGTGCGAACAAGGAAGAAAGCGAGGTGCGTCGATCCACACATGAATCCACCTAATACATCTGCTATATGTAGCAGCCCCTGTACGTTATCATCACGTCAATCTCGTATTTACTTGGTCAAATGTCTCTCGAAGTGGTTGAGTATTTTCAGGAAGAAGCGGCGACCTTAGTGGACGAAGTGCCCAACCAAAAGGAGAGCTGCCACATAGGCCATGACGGTGGAGAGGAGGTACTTTTCACATGATCTTAGCAAGACTAGTTAACATCTTGCAAGGAGTATTATCAACCTGTTCTTTCCAGAAGTTATTATAAAATACATGCAATCTATCTTTTCGAACTACAACACTAGTATAAGCAAATTATATATTATCTAACAGATTTTTCATGAAATCCACCCACATAAGACGATGCAGTAGCTAAGGGATTGTGCCGACAAGGAAGAAATCAAGGCGCGTGGACCCATACATGAATCCACCTATAATACACTAATATATGTAGCAGCCCCTGTTATCATCATGGTAATCATATATATATTTACTTGGTCAAATTTCTCTCGCAGTAGTTGAGTACTTGCAGGAAGAGGCGACGACATTAATGAACCAGCCTAACCAAAAAGAGAGACATGACGATCTTACTAGGAGTAGTAGCATCCTCTTGCTAAGAGTTTTATCATGGCCAATTCAATGCATAAATCTAACAGTCTCGGTTGGCTTTCCTGCCTAGGTTCATGATACCAAACCTCACCTGCCCCTTTTGTTAGAGCTAAACAGTATATCCAGTGACTACACTGGGTGGCCACTCATAAACTGGTTACTTTGTCGGAGGTGCACGAGTTGGTAGGTTTGTTGAAGAAAAGATCAGGATGTTTCCATCAGACGAATAAAATGCTTCTATCACAAGCTTGTTACAAAGAACCAACTCAGATAGTAATCATTTCTCGTATATTTATGCAGGTTGTCTATATATGTTGGAGCTGGTTTTTGGAACCTTGTGTTCAGTGTGCCTAGTTTCTTAAACGTAGCAAAAATCAAATTTCTAGTTCTAAATTTTAAAAACAAATAATGATCATATGATTTTTTTGGAAAATGAGACACCTCATCAGTTTCCATTAAACAACCGGCTAATTATTTACAAGAGTTTCGATCCAAAAGTAAGCTCAAAGAAGACATGCAGGAAAATAGAGCTAATGGACGGCTCACGAAACTCAATCTTTTTTTCCTCGCTCCTCCCTCTGTCGTTCCCGCGGGCGGCAGGGGAGGAACCCTAGCCGCCCCCACCAGCAGCCCTCCTGCTCCTCCTCCCTCCTCGCCGCCGCCTGCTCGTGCCGGCGGGCAAAGCCCGGCGGGCCTAGGTGGCGGCAGGGCGATTTCTCTCCCCTCGTGTGGTGGGGTCGTTGCGGGCAGATCCAATCAGGCCGGGGCGCGTTGTGGTGCGGGATGGCGCGGCAGCGCTGTGGCGGCGCCTGCCGGCGGTGCTGGGCATCTCCTGGTGGTGTGGAGGACTGCATGGCGGTGGTGGAGCGCGCTGGTGCTGGCGCCGGTCCTCTGGTCGCGGGCAGGCGGCGCGGGAGGTGGGCGCTCTTCTGGTGGTCGCGGTGGGGGTCCTGGTCAGGTCCGGCCGGACCTGACTCCGGTCTGCCTCGGTGCGGTGCGGGAGGTGGCGGCGGGGATGGGGCGCAGGCTGCGCGGCGGCTAGCATGCTCGTGGCGGCGGCGCTCCCGGTTTGGGATCTGGCGCGGACGAGCGGCGCGGGGGCGGGCTGCGACCTCGGCGACGCACCGCAGCTGCTGCAGGGCGGCTCGGGGTAGACCCTCGAGGTCCCGGCATGGATGTGGGCTGCCACGGCATGGTGGTGGCTCATGGCGGTGTTGGGTCGTTTCACGGCAGCGGCCGGACATCTCCGGCGTTGGCCCGTCGGGAAGCGGCCTGTTTTGGCCTTCGATTTCTCTCCTCGTCGTTCAGACGCTACCTTCGTCAAAGGGCTGGCCCTCTCCCAGCTGCAGCCCATCGTCCGTCTCACGCCCGGTGCTGCGGGATTAATCTTGTCTCGCGCCCGGCAGCAGGAACGAGCTTGTATCGCGCCCGGCAGCAGGACCAAGCTTGTCTCGCGCCCGGCAGCAGGACCGACCTCGTCTCGTGCCCGACAGCAGAACAGATCCCGTCTCGCGCCTGGTGCAGCAGGACAGGGCGATGGAAGCTAGTTTCGACTGGCATCTTAGGTCTCGACGCTGGGGGTCGCCCAGGGGTGCGAAAGACGGGACCTTTCCACTCGTCTCTTTGGTTGGAGTAGTGGCCGGTCTCGGGTGAGGTGGTGTCAAGGTCTTGGATGCCAGGGCGGTGGCCCTGGGGGTGGTAGCGCGGTGCTCTTGGGCAGAGCCCGTGGCTTGGTGCTGCCTGGTGACCATGGCCGTATGGGCGGCATGGTTGTCAGGGTGTGGCGTTCGGTGGTGATGATTGTTGGCCGGGGTGAAAACTTGCTCTATCTTCGGACGGACAGGCGGCGGCGAATCGTTCCGTTCTTGAAGCCGTCGTCGAGGCCTTCATTACCCATCGTGTTGCTCCAGGGGAAACCCTGATCCTCGTGTCGGGCGGTGGCGGCGCTCCGGTGTCGTTCCCTTCCTGAAGGTGCCGCCTTGGAGCCCACGGTTCGTCGTATGCGGCTTCACCTCTTGGCGGTGGCGTGTTCACGGCTAGGATCTCCGGTTACTCTTGTAGTGCTAGGGGTGGTGTTGCTGCGCTCAGCATCTTTGTATCCTGCCTTGGGTGTGTGTGTTCTGTTGCCGTGCGTTTGTACCGCGTTTGTTGATGATCTTTGCTTTATATATAAAGTGGGGCGAAAGCCTTTTTCGGTAATAGAGCTAACGGCAACTAAAAGAGCAGGTTCATAGCAAAGGACTAATAAACTAAGTCTTACATACACGAGAAAGGGAGAGACCACAACAACTCTACGAAGCAAAACTTTTGCACTTTCAGCTTTTCACACTGCAATCCTGAGCACAACCGGGTTCCAACCACAACTTCGAGCATACTCCTCCTGGGTCACCAGATTGAACTTTAAGACCCGTTCTTCAATTCTTCCCCCATCATGTCATTTCTGCGAAATGCTCCAACTATTAGGCTCTAGAATATAACAACAGGATCATCCGGGAAATTTCTATATTAAAGCAAGCAGAGTTCCTAGTTTTCAAATTGTCCAACGGATTGCTGCCTCCCCCACAGATAACCAATTTCCATGGACACGGGAAAAGAGTTAATCCACACACTAGTCCAATCCTCGTTGCTATCTGGCGGTCTACTTAGACTAAAAGGACATAGTGTAACCTGCCATGTCGGGTTAGCTAATAGGTTATCGCTGTCCCTTTATGTCCACGGAAGTGTCATTGATCATTCCCAGTCCACCCTCTCATTAGAAGGTTATCCTTGGGCAAGATGCAATTTCTGTGCATCAACCATGGAAAAACTTTATCATAAGGGGAATCTTGAATTTCCTTATAAATTTATATACCACCTGATGCATTGTCTTCAGTTTTAAATATTATTCTCATAGTGAACTTACGTTGAATTGTAATCATCCGTCGGTATAAAATGAAGTAGATCCCAGTTCGCTCGCGGCCATGGCTACAACTCCAAACTGACAGGTCAGTAGCACCTTTAGGGCACTAGCTTTTGCATCTAACAAGTTCTAAACTAATGAATGTGCTACTTGTTTAACATGGTACTAAACATAATCTGATGACTTGTTAAGATAAACATCACCTTAAACTCTCAATATGACACCTAAAATAACGAAAACATCACACATCATTGTGGTTGTCATTGATGGAAGGGAGTGGGGAAGTTGTGCGAAGGGGCTAGGGAACCGACAGGGTTGCATCATCCTCGGAGATGGCACTCGAGCGCATGGCGGTTCAGGAGCTGTCAGCGTCGGGCACAAGCAGGGCATCGGGAAGGTCAAGAGTAGTACTAGTCTGTAGGCTAGAAGTGTAGTATTTAACCTAGTTGTAGTCTATGTAGGTAGAGAGTCCTAAAGATAGTTCACTAGTGTTTGAGTGTAAACTGGACGAGGTGTTTGTACCGAGTCAGGGTTGCGTCGTGTTGGTTGCCGGCCGAGTCGGCAGCGAGTTGGATGTGGCAAGTCTGTATCCCTCTATATACGTAAGGAAAAAATCAGAAAAGGTGCAAGTTGTCCGCACCGCAAAATCAGTTTCCCTCTGTTCAGTTTTGACAGCAAGTTTACAACGAGAGAAGCTGTTTCATCGAAATTTGTTCGATTCGATCGATCTAGCTAGGCCAGGCTATGTTACACACGTACGATGAGACGTGCATAGGCACTCTTCATTAATCAAGCAGTATGCCTGCGTGCTTGCTAGCTTGTACGTGCATACACACCTCCGAGTGATTTGATCTAGCAAGATCAGAAACCAACAGTTGGTATCAAAGCCTTGACGATCAGCGACAAGGAGTCGGTCAACTCCAAGTCCGGCAACAATGGTTCCAAGAAGAACAAGAACGGCAACAAGGTGAAAAAGGGCGGCAAGTCAGCAACTAGTGGTGGCGGAACGGGCGGCGCCAACGTACTGGCACATCGTAACATCCCCATCCAGTACCCCATGCTCACTGACGCCAACTACGGCGTGTGGGCGGTAAACATGAAGATCATTCTTCGAACCCTTCGTGTGTGGCAGGCTATCACGGACGACGCCGTCGACGAGGAGTGCGACAAAGGTGCCATGGCCGCCATAGCCCAGTCTGTGCCGGATTCCATGTTGATGACATTGGTAGAGATTGAGGCGGCAAGAGAGGCATGTAACACACTCAAAGAGATAAGGTTTGGAGAAGCTCGCATCACGCTCGGGCACATGTGCTAAAGCACCAATTTCACAAGTGCAGATGGAGGAAATTGAATTGGTGAACGACTATGCCATGCGTCTGACTACTTTGGAGGAAGAGATCCACGTGCTTGGTGCAAAGCTCGAGGACGACGAGATCATGTAGAAAATTTTCGGTTCGGTGATTGACAAATTCACGTACATCATTGGCACAATGGAGCAGCTTTACGACATCGACGACATGACCATAACGGAGGCGACCGGACGCTTGCTGACATGGGAAGAAAATGCTCCTGACTGTCAGAAGGGCAAAGGAGGAGGTGGTGACCAACTCATGTATTCGCGCGCAGATTGGGAGTCCCCAAGTAGCAAAGTAAGGCGCAACGTTGGTGATGGCTTGAGCAGCGTGAAGCACGGCGGACAAACCGGAAAAGGAAAAGGAAAAGGAAAAGGAAAGCCACAAGGTCTAAGGCGGGCCGATCTAAAGAGCGGAAGCCATGAAACTTGGGTATGCATGAGGTAAAGTGCTATAACTGCAACGAGATGGGTCACTTTGCGAAGGATTGTCCGGAGCTTAACAAGTGGGAGATCAACGCAAATTTGGCAAAGCAAGAAGACAAACATCCATGTCTTCTAATGGCCGAAGTTTGTGATCTCGTCCGAATGGTGGTTGTGTAACCAAACCAGAAGGTGCTACTTCATGCGAAGAAAGTAATACCGAAGTTATCCGGAAACCAGAATGTGTCATCGTATCTAGACACGGGTGCTAGCTAGTAACCACATACATGGTGCAAGGAGAAGTTCTTCAAGCTAGAATATGATGTTCAAGGCTTGGTCAATTTTGGTGATGGTTCAGATGTGGAGATTTGCGGGCAAGGTTATGTCCTCTTCGAGGGTCTCACAGGAGAACATCACATACTCACTAGAGTATACTACATCCCACGGCTTCGCAACAACACCATCTCTATCGGGAAACTTGACGAGAATGGATGCAAGGTGGATATTGAGAACGGAGTGATGACGATCTTTGACAACCTCCCGTACGTGCTAGCGCATGTGAAACACACACGGAACATGCTCTATATCCTCAACCTTGAGCACTCTCAACCGGAGTGTTAGCTTGGCAAGAGTGATGATGATTCGTGGTTATGGCATGCTAGATTTGGACACGTTAACTTATACGCCTTGAAGAAGATGTCAAAGATGGAGATGGTATCCGGGATGCCATTTATTGACCATGTTGATTGAGTATGTGACCTGTGCATGGTTGGAAATTAGTACCGTAGGTCGTACCCTACTCAGTCTACCTATCATGCAAGTGATGCACTCAAGCTGCTTAATGGTGATCTATGTGGACCTATCATCCCGACAACTCACGCAGGAAAGAAGTACTTCTTCCTTGTGGTAGATGAATAATCGAGATACATGTGGGTCGTTCTCCTACGATCTAAAGATGAGGCGTTTGAAGCGTTCAAGAAGCTGAAGGCTGCAACGGAGTTGGAACACAAGCTGAAGACCCGGCAATGGCGCCGCTACTATCCATCACTATTGGAGGAGTGCCAGTTGCCTGAGATGGCTTGCCATGACCAGTGGGGTTGTGGTCCACCTCACTTGTGTGTGTGGATCAACAAACTTTGGCTGGAGCCGACGCTCACCCAGATTAGGGGCAGCACTATGGTCAGATGAGGAATGGCTGCACTTCGTTGCTCGTGGGTGAGGGTCCTTTGATGGTGAGTTCCTCCATGCACCAACCCAATGTGGTCACATTGGGTCACTAACAGTCTTGGGTCATACCAGATATCGTCGTGGCTATGGGCTTGGGCCGGGCCAAGCCTTGCAACGGTTTTTATGCCCCCCTCCGATGATCTTGGACCAACATATGTTGGTGCAGGTGTGCGAGGTTGGAGTGTTGGATGCCGGGACGATGACCCTGGATGGCAGGCTGGGTTTCTCACTTTCCATTGAGTAGCATGGTGGTTTTTCTTGGTCATGGGGGTGGCGAGGTGCATTTTGGTCGCCCGTCAGTGGTGGCAAAGGCCTTAACCTGATCTAGAGTTCTCGACCTGTTGTGGTGGTTCTGGTGGCCTGAGTCCCCCTTGGCGAGGTGCCGGAGATGGGTCACCTTGTTGGGCATCCTAGGCTTGTCGAGGTTGGCCGCCTTGAAGAAGTCGTCTGCGTTGACCTCCATCGGGTTCTTGCAAACAAACCCGTTGACACGGACTGGGGCACAAGAGATGTACATGTAAGCTCAGATTTTTACAACGTTGTTTTGACTTGCATATAATTTCCAGAAATAGATTTCAACATATGTATTTGGTGAAAACATGATGACAAAACAGATAGTACCTGGTGAATTCATGTCGGCGACACAAAAGTCCTGGAGTGGGCTAGGATCAGAAGCAGTGGCCTGCCATGAGACCGACGCAAGAAGTGCAGCAAGGAGGAGAAAGGAAGAGGAGGATGCCATTTCGTTTTAGTGTCTTTGGCTCTTCTGTTCTCTCGTCTTCCTATTTCTGTTGGTGGCGTGAGTGACGATGGTTTAAACATGCAGGGGATGCATGTGTTTATATAGGCTCAGAACTCGTGAGCAATAGACAAAGTCAAGTGCATGCGCTCAACAGATTGAAATGGTCTCCCGCTGCTGATTAAACTAGTTTGCATAACTTTACAGGTTCCCTTTAAGACACGTTTTCCCTTCAAAGAAGCAATGTGAAACTCTCTCCTGAGTCGGCACCATGCATGCAGGGCTGGTTCCAGGAAAAGTCACCACCCATCACCATTTAGGAAAATATTTTGAAGATAAGAAATACTGACAAGATAAACAACTGAAATTCCACTAGTTTAATTAGATACAGTATCACATACTTGGTCAGAGTCTGAACTGGTGGTCTGGTGCGCATGCACAAAGTTAGTCAAAGAGCAGTTGAGAAAAGCCAAGTCATGTAAGGCCATCAATCGTTTTCTACCTCCAGGCCGACCTTGACAAATTTTGTCACCTACTCATGCGTGGGCTTGATTCATGGGTGCCTGCATGACTTCTTAAGAGATATAAAGTGACTACTACTCCTGTTCTTTCCAGAAGTTGATATAGAATAATGTGTGCAATCGAGCTTTTCAAACTATAAAATTATATATTTGCCTGTAGATTTTTCATGAAATCCAGCAACATAAGATGACGCGGCTTTTTGTGTGCGAACAAGGAAGACAGTGAGGCACGTCGATCCACACATGAATCCACCTAATACATCTGCTATATGTAGCAGCCCATGTACGCTATCATCACGTCAATCTGGTATTTACTTGGTCAGATGTCTCTCGAAGTGGTTGAGTATTTTCAGGAAGAAGCGGCGACCTTAGTGGACAAAGTGCCCAACCAAAAGGAGAACTGCCACATAGGCCATGACGACTGAGAGGAGGAACTTCTCACATGATCTTAGCAAGACTAGTTAACATCTTGCAAGGAGTATTATCAACCTGTTCTTTCCAGAAGTTATTCTAAAATACATGCAATCTATCTTTTCGAACTACAACACCACTCTAAGCAAATTATATATTATCCAACAGATTTTTCAGGAAATCCACCAACATAAGACGATGCGGTAGCTAAGGGATTGTGCCAACAAGGAAGAAATCAAGGCGCATGGAGCAATACATGAATCCACCTATAATACACTCATATATGTAGCAGCCCCTGTTATCATCATGGTAATCAGATATATATTTACTTGGTCAAATTTCTCTCGCAGTAGTTGAGTACTTGCAGGAAGAGGCGACGGCATTAATGAACCAGCCTATCCAAAAAGAGAGATATGACGATCTTACTAGGAGTAGTAGCGTCTTCTTGCTAAGAGTTTTATCATGGCCAGTTCAGTGCATAAATCTAATAATCTCGGTTGGCTTTCCTGCCTAGGTTCATGATACCAAACCTCACCTGCCCCTTTTGTTAGAGTAAACAGTGCATCCAGTGACTACACTGGGTGGCCACTCATAAACTGGTTACTTTGTCGGAGGTGCACGAGTTGGTAGGTTTATTGAAGAAAAGATCAGGATGTTTCCATCAGACGAATAAAATACTTCTATCACAAGCTTGTTACAAAGAACCAACTCAGATAGTAATGATTCCTCGTATATTTATGCATGTTGTCTATATATGCTGGAGCTGGTTTTTGGAACCTGGTGTTCAGTGTGCCTAGTTTCTTAAACGTAGCAAAAATCAAATTTCTAGTTCTAAATTTAAGAAAAAATGACGATCATATGGGTTTTTAGGAAAACAAGACACCTCATCAGTTTCCATTGAACAACCGGCTAATTAAACGCTCAAAGAAGACATGCAGGAAAATAGAGCTAAAAGAGCAGGTTCATAGCAAAGGACTAATAAACTAAGTCTTACATACACGAGAAAGGGAGAGACCACAATAACAACTCTATGAAGCAACTTTTGCACATTCAGCTTTTCACACTGCAATCCTGAGCACAACCGGGTTCCAACCACAGCTTCGAGCATACTCCTGCTGGATCACCAGATTGAACTTTAAGACTCGTTCTTCAATTCTTCCTCCATCACGTCATTTCTGCGAAATGCTCCAACTATTAGGCTCTAGAATATAACAATAGGATCATCCACGAAATTTCTATATTAAAGCAAGCAGAGTTCCTAGTTTTCAAATTGTCCAACGTATTGCTGCCTCCCCCACAGATAACCAATTTCCATGGACGCGGGAAAAGAGTTAATCCGCACACTAGTCCTATCCTCGTTGCTATCTGGTAGTCTACTTAGACTAAAATGACATATTGTAACCTGCCATGTCGGGTTAGCTAAGAGGTTATCGCTGTCCCTTTATGTCCATGGAACTGTCATTTATATACCGCCTGATTCATTTGTCTTCAGCTTTAAATATTGATCTCATAGTGAACTTACGTTGAATTGCAATCATCCGTTGGTGTAAAATCAAGTAGATCCCACTTCGCTCGCGGCCATGGCTACAACTCCAAACTGATAGGTCAGTAGCACCTTTAGGGCACTAGCTTTTGCATCTAACAAGTTCTGAACTAATGAATCTGCTACTTGTTTAACATGGTACTAAGTATAATCTGATGACTTGTTAACATAAACATCACCTTAAACACTCAATATGACACCAAAAAATAATGTAAACATCACACATCATTGTGGTTGTCATTGATGGAAGGGAGTGGGGACGTTGTGCGAAGGGGCTAGGGAACCGACAGGGTTGCATTGTCCTCGGAGATTGCACTTGAGTGCATGGCGGCTCGGGAGCTATCGGCGTCGGGCACAAGCAGGGCATCGGGAAGGTGAAGAGTAGACTAGTCTGCAGGCTGGAAGTGTAGAAATTAACCTAGTTGTAGTCTACGTAGGTAGAGAGTCCTAAAGATAGTTCACTAGTGTTTGAGTCTAAACCGAACGAGGTGTTTGTACCGAGTCAGGGTTGCGTCGTGTTCGTTGCCGGCCGAGTCGGCAGCGAGTTGGACGTGGCAAGTGTGTATCCCTCTATATACGTAAGGAAAAATCAGAAAAGGTGCAAGTTGTCCGCACCGCAAAATCAGTTTCCCTCTGTTCAATTTCGACAACAAGTTTACAACGAGAGAAGCCGTTTCGTCGAAATCGATTCGATTCGATCGATCTAGCTAGCCCAGGCTACGTTACGCACGTACGGCAAGACGTGCATAGGCACTATTCATCAATCAAGCAGTGTGCCTGTGTGCTCGCTAGCTTGTACGTGCGTACACACCTCCGGGTGATTTGATCTAGCAAGATAAAAAACCAACAGTTGGTATCAGAGCCTTGACGATCAACGACAAGGAGTCGGTCAACTCCAAGTCCGGCAACAACGGTTCCAAGGCGAACAAGAACGGCGACAAGGTGAAAAAGGGCGGCAAGTCAGCAAATAGTGGTGGCGGAACGGGCGGCGCCAACGTACTGGCGCATCGTAACATCCCCATCCAGTACCCCATGCTCACTGATGCAAACTACGGCGTGTGGGCGGTGAACATGAAGATCATTCTTCAAACACTTCGTGTGTGGCAGGCTATCACAGACGACGACGTCGATGAGGAGTGCGACGAAGGTGCCATGGCCGCCATAGCCCAGTCTGTGCCGGATTCCGTGCTGATGATATTGCCAGAGTTTGAGATGCCAAGAGAGGCGTGGAACACACTCAGAGTGATGAGGATCGGAGAAGCTCCCGTTACGCTCGGGCACAAGTGCTAAAGCGCCAATTTCACAACTGCAGATGGAGGAAACTGAATTGGTGAATGACGATGCCATGCGTCTGAGTACTTTGGTGGGACAGATCCGTGCGCTTGGTGCAAAGATCGGGGAAGCCGAGATCATGGAGAAATTTTTTGGTTTGGTGACTGACAAATTCACGTACATCATCGGCACACTGGAGCAGCTTTACAACATCGATGACATGACCATAACGGAGGCGATCGGACGCTTGCAGACATGGGAAGAAAATGCTCGTGACTGTCGGAAGGGTAAAGGAGGAGGTGGTGACCAACTCATGTAGTTGCGCGCAGATTGGGAGTCCTCAAGTAGCAAAGTAAGACGGAACTTTGGCGAAGGCTCCAGCAGCGCGAAGCACGGCAAACAAACCGGAAAAGGCAAAGGAAAAGGCAAGCCACAAGGTCTAAGGTGGACCAATCTAAAGAGTGTAAGACACGGAACTTGTGTATGTCTGAGGTAAAGTTCTATAACTGCAACGAGATGGGTCACTTTGCGAAGGATTGTCCGAAGCTTAACAAGCGGGAGATCAAGGAAAATTTGGCGAAGCAGGAAGACGAACGACCAGTTCTTCTGATGGCCGAAGTTTGTGATCTCATCCGAACGGTGGTTGTGAAACCAAACCAGAAGGTGCTACTTCATGAGAAGAAAGTAATACCAAAGTTATCCGGAAACCAAAACGTGTCATGGTATCTAGACACGGGTGCAAGTAACCACATGATTGGGTGCAAGGAGAAATTCCTCGAGCTGGAATTTGATGTTCAAGGCTTGGTCAAGTTCGGTGATGGTTCAGATGTGGAGATTTGCGGGCAAGGTTCTGTCCTCTTCGAGGGTCTCACAGGAGAACATCACATACTCACCGGAGTAACTACATCCCACGGCTTCGCAACAACATCATCTCTACCGGGAAACTTGATGAGAATGGATGCAAGGTGGATATTGAGAACGGAGTGATGACGATCTTTGACAACCTCCGATACGTGTGTTCGGACGGACTTTCCTGGTCTAAGGTTCAATCTTGAGCACAAGAGGTTCCAACCATGGCATACTTCACATGTATTGCAAGAAAATCCTAGGTGTTGACCCCATCATTAAACATATATTTAATTGTCATATAATAATCTATTATTTCTTAACAAGGGGAAATGAACTCAGAATTTTAATTTGTTTTGGTAAATAAGACACGTCAGATTCCAAAACAAGCAAATGAGATCATATTAGTGTGACAAATATAATATTGTCAATTATTCAGAAGGTAGAAATACATTCACTGATCATAGACACACAATGGAATGGCATATGCTCCATTTATTTTATAGATTAGGATGCATATCTAGGAACCCAACCATGTCCTTCACTTGTGCACTGGTCTTCCGGGTAATTAACAAATGTCTCTCTTAGTAGTGGTTAACCTCCCAGAACTAAGCCTGGAGATAGTCAATTGTATTCTTTTCCACCTGAAATGCCTTGGCAAGAATATCATCTGATATTGGTGGGTCTGACCCAAACACTGCATTGGCAATTGTGATAGCCCCTGGGTTCTGGCTGCTTAGCGCGGCAATTGCAACAGCGGACTGGTGGGGGTTGGGGTTGAATTGGAAGTGGATGAGCCCCACGGGGAAGACAAACACATCACCTTTGTTGAGCACCTTGGAGAGGAACTTGTTTTTGTTGGGGGCGGGCTGGTTGGATGTCACAAATCCAACATACAGTGTTCCCTCGAGCACCGTGAGGATCTCATTGGCGTGAGGGTGCGTATGTGGTGGGTTTTGACCCAAGGGAGCATAGTCGATGCGTGCAATTGAGATGTCGAGGGTGTTGAGTCCAGCAATCTGCATGACGTTGATCAAAGTGACATTGGATCCAACCTTGTTGGGCATCCTAGGCTTGTCGACGTTTGGCGCCTTGAAGAAGTCGTCTGCATTGACCTCCATAGGGTTCTTGCTGTTGGGGAACGTTACAGAAAATTAAAAATTTTCCTACGGTTTCACCAAGATCCATCTATGAGTTCATCTAAGCAACGAGTCATGGGAGAGAGATTGCATCTACATACCACTTGTAGATCGCGTGCGGAAGCGTTCAAGGGAACAGGGATGATGGAGTCGTACTCGCCGTGATCCAAATCACCGATGACCAAGTGCTGAACGGGCAGCACCTCCGCGTTCAACACACGTACGGAGCGGATGACGTCTCCTCCTTCTTGATCCAGCTAGGGGGAAGGAGAGGTTGAGGAAGATGGATCCAGCAACAGCACGACGGCGTGATGATGGTGGAGAGGCAGTACTCCGACAGGGCTTCGCCAAGCACTCGACGGAGGAGGAGAGGTGGTGGGGAGGGGCGGGGCTGCACCTTGGATCAGGTGTTCAGCCCTCCCCTCGCCCCTCTATTTATAGGGGAAGGGGAAAGGGGGCCGGCCCCTTCTAGATGAGATCTAGAGGGGGGGCGGCGGCCAGGGAGGGGGGCTTGCCCCGCAAGCAAGGGGGGCGCCCCCACTAGGGTTCACCCCCAACCCTAGGCGCATGGGCCCAAGGGGGGGTGCCCAGCCCTCCAGGGGCTGGTTCCCTGCCCCTTGCGGCCCATGAGGCCCTCCGAGAGGGGTGGCCCCTCCCGGTGGACCCCCGGAACCCCTCCGGTGGCCCCGGTACAATACCGATATGCGCCCGAAACTTTCCAGTGTCCGTATGACAACTTCCCATATATAAATCTTCACCTCCGGACCATTCCGGAACTCCTCGTGACGTCTAGGATCTCATCCGGGACTCCAAACAACATTCCGTAATCACATACAAGTCTTCCTAATAACCCTAGCGTCACCGAACCTTAAGTGTGTAGACCCTACGGGTTCGGGAGACACGCAGACATGACCGAGACGGCTCTCCGGTCAATAACCAACAGTGGGATCTGGATACCCATGTTGTCTCCCACATGCTCCTCGATGATGTCATCGGATGAACCACGATGTCGAGGATTCAATCAACCCCGTATGCAATTCCCTTTGTCAATCGGTACGTTACTTGCCCGAGACTCGATCGTCGGTATCCCAATACCTCATTCAGTCTCGTTACCGGCAAGTCACTTTACTCGTACCGTAATGCATGATCCCGTGACCAAACACTTGGTAACTTTGAGCTCATTATGATGATGCATTACCGAGTGGGCCCAGAGATACCTCTCCGTCATACGGAGTGACAAATCCCAGTCTTGATCCGTGTCAACCCAACAGACACTTTCGGAGATACCTGTAGTGCACCTTTATAGTCACCCAATTACATTGTGATGTTTGGTACACCCAAAGTACTCCTACGGTATCCGGGAGTTACACGATCTCATGGTCTAAGGAAGAGATACTTGACATTTGAAAATCTCTAGCAAAACAAACTACACGATCTTGTGTTATGCTTAGGATTGGGTCTTTTCCATCACATCATTCTCCTAATGATGTGATCCCGTTGTCAATGACATCTAATGTCCATAGTCAGGAAACCATGACTATCTGTTGACCAACGAGCTAGTCAACTAGAGGCTTACTAGGGACATGTTTGGTCTAAGTATTCACACGTGTATTACGATTTCCGGATAATACAATTATAGCATGAATAAAGACAATTATCATGAACAAGGAAATATAATAATAATCCTTTTATTATTGCCTCTAGGGCATATTTCCAACAGTCTCCCACTTGCACTAGAGTCAATAATCTAGTTACATTGTGATGAATCGAACATCCATAGAGTTCTGGTGTTGATCATGTTTTGCTCGCGAGAGAGGTTTAGTCAACGGATCTGCGACATTCAGATCCGTATGTACTTTGCAAATATCTATGTCTCCATCTTGAACATTTTCACGGATGGAGTTGAAGCGACGCTTGATGTGCCTGGTCTTCTTGTGAAACCTGGGCTCCTTGGCAAGGGCAATAGCTCCAGTGTTGTCACAGAAGAGTTTGATCGGCCCCGACGCATTGGGTATGACTCCTAGGTCGGTGATGAACTCCTTCACCCAAATAGCTTCATGCGCTGCCTCCGAGGCTGTCATGTACTCCGCTTCACATGTAGATCCCGCCACGACACTCTGGTTGCAGCTGCACCGGCTTACTGCTCCACCATTCAACATATACACGTATCCGGTTTGTGACTTAGAGTCATCCAGATCTGTGTCGAAGCTAGCGTCGACGTAACCCTTTACGGCAAGCTCTTCGTCACCTCCATAAATGAGAAAAATGTCCTTTGTCCTTTTCAGGTACTTCAGGATATTCTTGACCGCTGTCCAGTGTTCCTTGCCGGGATTACTTTGGTACCTCCCTTCCAAACTTACGGCAAGGTTTACATCAGGTCTGGTACACAGCATGTCATACATAATAGATCCTATGGCTGAAGCATAGGGGATGACACTCATCTCTTCTTTATCTTTTGCCTGTTGGAAATATGCCCTAGAGGCAATAATAAATTAGTTATTATTATATTTCCTTGTTCATGATAATCATTTATTATCCATGCTATAATTGTACTGATAGGAAACTCAGATACATGTCTGGATACATAGGCAACACCATGTCCCTAGTAAGCCTCTAGTTGACTAGCTCGTTGATCAATAGATGGTTTCGGTTTCCTGACCATGGACATTGGATGTCATTTATAACGGGATCACATCATTAGGAGAATGATGTGATGGACAAGACCCAATCCTAAGCCTAGCATAGAGATCGTGTAGTTCGTATGCTAAAGCTTTTCTAATGTCAAGTATCTTTTCCTTAGACCATGAGATTGTGCAACTCCCGGATACCGTAGGAATGCTTTGGGTGTACCAAACGTCACAACGTAACTGGGTGGCTATAAAGGTGCACTAAAGGTATATCCGAAAGTGTCTGTTGGGTTGGCATGAATGGAGACTGGGATTTGTCACTCCGTGTAAACGGAGAGGTATCTCTGGGCCCACTCGGTAGGACATCATCATAATGTGCACAATGTGACCAAGGGGTTGATCACGGGATGATGTGTTACGGAACGAGTAAAGAGACTTGCCGGTAACGAGATTGAACAAGGTATTGGTATACCGACGATCGAATCTCGGGCAAGTACAATACCGTTAGACAAAGGGAATTGTATACGGGATCGATTGAGTCCTTGACATCGTGGTTCACCCGATGAGATCATCGTGGAACATGTGGGAGCCAACATGGGTATCCAGATCCCGCTGTTGGTTATTGACCGGAGAACGTCTCGGTCATGTCTACATGGTTCCCGAACCCGTAGGGTCTACACACTTAAGGTTCGATGACGCTAGGGTTATAAAGGAAGTTTGTATGTGGTTACCGAATGTTGTTCGGAGTCCCGGATGAGATCCCGGACGTCACGAGGAGTTCCGGAATGGTCCGGAGGTAAAGATTTATATATGGGAAGTCCTGTTTTGGTCACCGGAAAAGTTTCGGGTTTTATCGGTAACGTACCGGGACCACCGGGACAGCGGTCCACCAAGTGGGGCCACCGGCCCCGGAGGGCTGCATGGGCCAAGTGTGGGAGGGGACCAGCCCCAGGTGGGCTGGTGCGCCCCCCCCCCCCTCCCCCCACCAAGGCCCAAGGCGCCTAGGGCTGGGGGAAACCCTAAAGGGGGGCGCCTCCCTTGGCTTGGGGGGCAAGGCAACCCCCCTGGCCGCCGCCCCCTCCTCAGATTGGATCTGAGGGGGCCGGCCTCCCTCTCCCTTGCCCCTATATATATGAAGGGGGTGGGAGGGCAGCCGCACCCATGTTCTGGCGCAGCCCTCCCCCTCTCCCAAGTACTCCTCCTCTCCCGCGGTGCTTGGCGAAGCCCTGCAGGATTGCCACGCTCCTCCACCACCACCACGCCGTTGTGCTGCTGCTGGATGGAGTCTTCCTCAACCTCTCCCTCTCTCCTTGCTGGATCAAGGCGTGGGAGACGTCACCGGGCTGTACGTGTGTTGAACACGGAGGTGCCATCCGTTCGGCACTAGGATCTCCGGTGATTTGGATCACGACGAGTACGACCCCTTCAACCCCGTTCTCTTGAACGCTTCCGCTTAGTGATCTACAAGGGTATGTAGATGCACTCTCCTTCCCCTCGTTGCTGGTTTCTCAATAGATAGATCTTGGTGACACATAGGAAAATTTTGAATTTCTGCTACGTTCCCCAACAGTGGCATCATGAGCTAGGTCTATGCGTAGTTCTCTATTGCACGAGTAGAACACAATTTTTGTTGTGGGCGTAGATCTTGTCAACTTGCTTGCCGCTACTAGTCTTATCTTGCTTCAGTGGTATTGTGGGATGAAGCGGCCCGGACCAACCTTACACGTACGCTTACGTGAGACCGGTTCCACCGACTGACATGCACTAGTTGCATAAGGTGGCTGGCGGGTGTCTGTCTCTCCCACTTTAGTTGGAGCGGATTCGATGAAAAGGGTCCTTATGAAGGGTAAATAGAAGTTGACAAAATCACGTTGTGGTTATTCGTAGGTAAGAAAACGTTCTTGCTAGAACCCGATTGCAGCCACATAAAAGATGCAACAACAATTAGAGGACGTCTAACTTGTTTTTGCAGCAGTTGTCATGTGATGTGATATGGCCAGAAGTTATGATGAATGATGAATGATATATTGTGATGTATGAGATCATGTTCTTGTAATAGGAATCACGACTTGCCTGTCGATGAATATGACAACCGGCAGGAGCCATAGGAGTTGTCTTTATTTTTTTTGTATGACCTGCGTGTCATTGAAGAACGCCATGTAAATTACTTTACTTTATTGCTAAACACGTTAGCCATAGAAGTAGAAGTAGTCATTGGCGTGACAACTTCATGAAGACACGATGATGGAGATCATGATGATGGAGATCATGGTGTCATGCCGGTGACAAGATGATCATGGAGCCCCGAAGATGGAGATCAATGGAGCTATATGATATTGTCCATATCATGTCACTACTATATAATTGCATGTGATGTTTATTATGTTTATACATCTTGTTTACTTAGAACGACGGTAGTAAATAAGATGATCCCTTACAACAATTTCAAGAAGTGTTCTCTCCTCACTGTGCACCGTTGCTAAAGTTCGTCGCTTCTAAGCACCACGTGATGATCGGGTGTGATGGATTCTTACGTTCACATACAACGGGTGTAAGACAGATTTACACACGCGAAATACTTAGGGTTAACTTGCCGAGCCTAGCATGTACAGACATGGCCTCGGAACACAGAGACCGAAAGGTCGAGCATGAGTCGTATAGTAAATACGATCAACATGAAGATGTTCACCGATGATGACTAGTCCGTCTCACGTGATGATCGGACACGGCCTAGTTGACTCGGATCATGTGATCACTTAGATGACTAGAGGGATGTCTATCTGAGTGGGAGTTCATAAGGTGAACTTAATTATCCTGAACATAGTCAAAAAGATCTTTGCAAATTATGTCGTAAGCTCGCGCTTTAGTTCCACTGTTTAGATATGTTCCTAGAGAAAATATAGTTGAAAGTTGACAGTAGCAATTATGCAGACAGTAGAAAGCTTATGTCCTTAATGCACCGCTCAGTGTGCTGAACTCCAAACGTCGTTTGTGGATGTTGTGAACATCGGACATACATGTTTTGATAACTACGTGATAGTTCAGTTAAACGGTTTAGAGATAAGGCACTGAAGACGTTTTCGAAATGTCGCGGAAGATATGAGATGTTTCGAGGGCTGAAATTGGGATTTCAGGCTCGTGCCCACGTCAAGAGGTATAAGACCTCCGACGATTTTCTTAGCCTGCAAACTAAGGGAGAAAAGCTCAATCGCTGAGCTTGTGCTCAGATTGTCTGAGTGCAACAATCACTTGAATCGAGGGGGAGTTGATCTTCCAGATGAGATAGTGATGTTTCTCCAAAAGTCATTACCACCAAGCTGCTAGAGCTTCATGATGAACTATAACATATCAAGGATAGAGATGATAATCCTTGAGGTATTCGTGTTGTTTGACATCGCAAAAGTAGAAATCAAGAAGGAGCATCAATTGTTGATGGTTGGTGAAACCACTAGTTTCAAGAACGGCAAGGGCAAGAAGGGACACTTCATGAAACGGCAAATCAGTTGCTGCTCCAGTGAAGAAACCCAAGGTTGAACCCAAACCCGAGACTAAGTGCTTCTGTAATAAGGACAACCACTTGAGCAGCATTACCCTAGATACTTGGTAGATGAGAAGGCTGGCAAGGTCAATAGAAGTATATTGGATATACATTATGTTAATGTGTACTTTACTAGTACTCCTTGTAGCACCAGGGTATTAAGATACCGGTTCAGTTGCTAAGTGTTAGTAACTCGAAATAAAAGAGCTACGGAATAAACGGAGACTAGCTAAAGGTGAGCTGACGATATATGTTGGAAGTGTTTCCAAGTTTGATGTGATCAAACATCGCACGCTCCCTCTACCATCAAGATTAGTATTAAACCTGAATAATTGTCATTTGGTGTTTGCGTTGAGCATAGACATGATTGGATTATGTCTATCGCAATACGGTTATTCATTTAAGGAGAATAATGGTTACTCTATTTATGTGAATAATACCTTCAGTGGTCTTGCACCTAAAGGAATGGTTTATTGAATCTCGATCGTAGTGATACACATTTTCATGCCAAAAGATATAAGATAGTTATGATAGTACCACTTACTTGTGGCACTGCCATGTAAGTCATATTAGTGTAAAACGCATGAAGAAGCTCCATGTTGATGGATCTTTGGACTCACTCGTTTTTGAAAAGTTTGAGACATGCGAACCATGTCTATTGGTGTATACGCATGAAGAAACTCCATGCAGATGGATCGTTTGGACTCACTTGATTTTGAATCACTTGAGACATGCAAATCATACCACATGGGCAAGATGACTGAAAGCCTCGTTTTCAGCTAAATGGAACAAGAAAGCAACTTGTAGGAAGTAACACATTTTGATGTGTGCAGTCCAATGAGTGCTGAGGCATGCAGTGAATATCGTTATGTTCTTACTTCATAGATGATTCGAGTAAATGTTTAGTATATGCTTGATGAAACACAAGTCTGAATTATTGAATGGTTCAAGTAATTTCAGAGTGAAGTTGAAGATCATTGTGACAAGAGGATAAAATGTCTATGATATGATCATAGAGATGAGTATCTGAGTTACAAGCTTTGGCACGCAATTAAGACATTGTGGAAATTGTTTCACAATTAATACCGCCTGGAACACCATAGTGTGATGGTGTGTCCGAACATCATAGTTGCACCCTATTGGATATGGTGCATACCATGATGTCTCTTATCGAATTACCACTATCGTTCATGGGTTAGGCATTAGAGACAACCGCACTCACTTTAATAGGGCACCACGTAACTCCGTTGAGACGACACCGTATGAACTATGGTTTGGAGGAACCTAAGCTGTCGTTCCTTAAAAGTTTGGGGCTGAGACGCTTATGTGGAAAAGTTTCAGGTTGATAAGCTCGAACCCAAAGCGGATAAAATGCATCTTCATATGACACCCAAAATAGTTGGGTATACCTCCTAATTCAGATCCGAAAGCAATAGGGACTGTTTCTTGAACCGGGTCCTTTCTCGAGGAAAAGTTTGTCTCGAAAAGTTGAGTGGGAGGATGGTGGGGACTTGATATGGTTATTGAACCATTACTACAACTAGTGTGTAGCAGGGCACATGAAGTTGTTCCTGTGGCACCTACACCAATTGAAGTAGAAGCTTATGACAGTGATCATGAAACTTCGGATCAAGTCACTACCGTACCTCGTAGGGTGACAAGGATGTGTACTGCTTCAGAGTGGTACAGTAATCCTGTCTTGAAGGTCATGTTGCTAGACAACAATGAACCTACGAGTTATGGAGAAGCGATGGTGGGCCCAAATTCCGACAAATGGTTAGAAACCATGAAATCCGAGATAGGATCCATGTATCAGAACAAAGCATGGACTTTGGTGGACTTGCCCGATGATCGGCAAGCCATTGAGATAAATGGATCTTTAAGAAGAAGACGGACGTGGACGGTAATGTCACCGTCTATGAAGCTCGACTTGTGGCAAAGAGTTTTTCACAAGTTCAAGGAGTTGACTACGATGAGATTTTCTCATCCGTAGCGATGCTTAAGTCCGTCGGATTCATGTTAGCATTAGATGCATTTATGAAATCTGGCAGATGGATGTCAAAACGAGTTTCCTTACCAGTTTTTCGTAAGGAAAGGTTGTATGTGATACAATCAGAAAAGTTTTGTCGATCCTAAGAATGCTAAAAGGTATGCTAGCTCTAGCGATCCTTCCATGGACTGGAGTAAGCATCTCGGAGTTGGAATGTGCACTTTGATAAGATGATCAAAGATTTTGGGTTTATACAAAGTTTATGAGAAACGTATACTTCCAAAGAAGTGAGTGGGAGCACTATAGAATTTCTGATGAGTATATGTTGTTGACATATTGTTGATCAGAAATGATGTAGAATTTCTGGAAAGCATATAGGGTTATTTGAAAAGTGTTTTTCAATAGAAAACCTGGATTAAGCTACTTGAACATTGAGCATCGAGATCTATAAGGATAGATCAAAATGCTTAATAATACTTTCAAATGAGCACATACCTTGACATGATCTTGAAGGTGTTCAAGTTGGATCAGTCAAAGAAGGAGTTCTTGCCTGGGTTGCAAGGTACGAAGTTAAGACTTAAAGCTCGACCTCGGCAGAAAAGAGAGAAAGGACGAAGGTCGTCCCCTATGCTTTAGACGTAGGCTCTACAGTATGCTATGCTAAGTACCGCACCTGATGTGTGCCTTGCCACATGTCTGGCAAGAGAGTACAAAGGTGATCAAGGAGTGGATCATCAGATAGCGGTCAAAGTTATCCTTAGAGGAATAAGGATATGTTTCTCGATTATGGAGGTGATAAAGAGTTCGGCGTAAAGGGTTACGTTGATGCAAGCTTTAACACCTATCCGAATGACTCTGAGTAGAAAACCGGATACGTATAGTGGAGCAACCATTCGGAATAGCTCCAAGTGGAGCGTGGAAGCAGCATTTACAATATGACCTAGAGATTTGCGAAATACATACGGATCTGAATGTTACAGATCCGTTTACTAAAACCTCTCTCACAAGAAGAACAAGATCAAACCCCAGAACTCATTGAGTCTTAATCACATGATGATGTGAACTAGTTTAGTGACACTAGTAAACTCTTTGGATGTTGGTCACATGGTGATGTGACCTATCAGTGTTAATCACATGGTGATGTGAACTAGATTATTGACTCTAGTGCAAGTGGGAGACTGTTGGAAATATGCCCTAGAGGCAATAATAAATTAGTTATTATTATATTTCCTTGTTCATGATAATCGTTTATTATGCATGCTATAATTGTATTGATAGGAAACTCAGATACATGTGTGGATACATAGACAACACCATGTCCCTAGTAAGCCTCTAGTTGACTAGCTCGTTGATCAATAGATGGTTACGGTTTCCTAACCATGGACATTGGATGTCATTGATAACGGGATCACATCATTAGGAGAATGATGTGATGGACAAGACCCAATCCTAAGCCTAGCATAGAGATCGTGTAGTTCGTATGCTAAAGCTTTTCTAATGTCAAGTATCTTTTCCTTAGACCATGAGATTGTGCAACTCCCGGATACCGTAGGAATGCTTTGGGTGTACCAAACGTCACAACGTAACTGGGTGGCTATAAAGGTGCACTACAGGTATCTCCGAAAGTGTCTGTTGGGTTGGCACGAACCGAGACTGGGATTTGTCACTCCGTGTAAACGGAGAGGTATCTCTGGGCCCACTCGGTAGGACATCATCATAATGTGCACAATGTGACCAAGGGGTTGATCACGGGATGATGTGTTACGGAACGAGTAAAGAGACTTGCCGGTAACGAGATTGAACAAGGTATCGGTATACCGACAATCGAATCTCGGGCAAGTACAATACCGTTAGACAAAGGGAATTGTATACGGGATCGATTGAGTCCTTGACATCGTGGTTCATCCGATGAGATCATCGTGGAACATGTGGGAGCCAACATGGATATCCAGATCCCGCTGTTGGTTATTGACCGGAGAACGTCTCGGTCATGTCTACATGGTTCCCGAACCCGTAGGGTCTACACACTTAAGGTTCGATGACGCTAGGGTTATAAAGGAAGTTTCTATGTGGTTACCGAATATTTTTCGGAGTCCCGGATGATATCCCGGACGTCACGAGGAGTTCCGGAATGGTCCGAAGGTAAAGATTTATATATGGGAAGTCCTGTTTTGGTCACCGGAAAAGTTTCGGGTTTTATCGGTAACGTACCGGGACCACCGGGACGGGGGTCCACCAAGTGGGGCCACCGGCCCCGGAGGACTGCATGGGCCAAGTGTGGGAGGGGACCAGCCCCAGGTGGGCTGGTGCGCCCCCCCCCCCCCCCCCCCCACCAAGGCCCAAGGCGCCTAGGGCTGGGGGAAACCCTAAAGGGGGGCGCCTCCCTTGGCTTGGGGGGCAAGGCAACCCCCCTGGCCGCCGCCCCCTCCTCAGATTGGATCTGAGGGGGGCGGCCTCCCTCTCCCTTGCCCCTATATATATGAAGGGGGTGGGAGGGCAGCCGCACCCATGTTCTGGCGCAGCCCTCCCCCTCTCCCAAGTACTCCTCCTCTCCCGCGGTGCTTGGCGAAGCCCTGCAGGATTGCCACGCTCCTCCACCACCACCACGCCGTTGTGCTGCTGCTGGATGGAGTCTTCCTCAACCTCTCCCTCTCTCCTTGCTGGATCAAGGCGTGGGAGACGTCACCGGGCTGTACGTGTGTTGAACACGGAGGTGCCATCCGTTCGGCACTAGGATCTCCGGTGATTTGGATCACGACGAGTACGACCCCTTCAACCCCGTTCTCTTGAACGCTTCCGCTTAGTGATCTACAAGGGTATGTAGATGCACTCTCCTTCCCCTCGTTGCTGGTTTCTCAATAGATAGATCTTGGTGACACATAGGAAAATTTTGAATTTCTGCTACGTTCCCCAACAGTGGCATCATGAGCTAGGTCTATGCGTAGTTCTCTATTGCACGAGTAGAACACAATTTTTGTTGTGGGCGTAGATCTTGTCAACTTGCTTGCCGCTACTAGTCTTATCTTGCTTCAGCGGTATTGTGGGATGAAGCGGCCCGGACCAACCTTACACGTACGCTTACGTGAGACCGGTTCCACCGACTGACATGCACTAGTTGCATAAGGTGGCTGGCGGGTGTCTGTCTCTCCCACTTTAGTTGGAGCGGATTCGATGAAAAGGGTCCTTATGAAGGGTAAATAGAAGTTGACAAAATCACGTTGTGGTTATTCGTAGGTAAGAAAACGTTCTTGCTAGAACCCGATTGCAGCCACATAAAAGATGCAACAACAATTAGAGGACGTCTAACTTGTTTTTGCAGCAGTTGTCATGTGATGTGATATGGCCAGAAGTTATGATGAATGATGAATGATATATTGTGATGTATGAGATCATGTTCTTGTAATAGGAATCACGACTTGCCTGTCGATGAATATGACAACCGGCAGGAGCCATAGGAGTTGTCTTTATTTTTTTGTATGACCTGCGTGTCATTGAAGAACGCCATGTAAATTACTTTACTTTATTGCTAAACACGTTAGCCATAGAAGTAGAAGTAGTCATTGGCGTGACAACTTCATGAAGACACGATGATGGAGATCATGATGATGGAGATCATGGTGTCATGTCGGTGACAAGATGATCATGGAGCCCCGAAGATGGAGATCAATGGAGCTATATGATATTGGCCATATCATGTCACTACTATATAATTGCATGTGATGTTTATTATGTTTATACATCTTGTTTACTTAGAACGACGGTAGTAAATAAGATGATCCCTTACAACAATTTCAAGAAGTGTTCTCTCCTCACTGTGCACCGTTGCTAAAGTTCGTCGCTTCTAAGCACCACGTGATGATCGGGTGTGATGGATTCTTACGTTCACATACAACGGGTGTAAGACAGATTTACACACGCGAAATACTTAGGGTTAACTTGCCGAGCCTAGCATGTACAGACATGGCCTCGGAACACAGAGACCGAAAGGTCGAGCATGAGTCGTATAGTAGATACGATCAACATGAAGATGTTCACCGATGATGACTAGTCCGTCTCACGTGATGATCGGACACGGCCTAGTTGACTTGGATCATGTGATCACTTAGATGACTAGAGGGATGTCTATCTGAGTGGGAGTTCATAAGGTGAACTTAATTATCCTGAACATAGTCAAAAAGATCTTTGCAAATTATGTCGTAAGCTCGCGCTTTAGTTCCACTATTTAGATATGTTCCTAGAGAAAATATAGTTGAAAGTTGACAGTAGCAATTATGCAGACAGTAGAAAGCTTATGTCCTTAATGCACCGCTCAGTGTGCTGAACTCCAAACGTCGTTTGTGGATGTTGTGAACATCGGACATACATGTTTTGATAACTACGTGATAGTTCAGTTAAACGGTTTAGAGATAAGGCACCGAAGACGTTTTCGAAATGTCGCGGAAGATATGAGATGTTTCGAGGGCTGAAATTGGGATTTCAGGCTCGTGCCCACGTCAAGAGGTATAAGACCTCCGACGATTTTCTTAGCCTGCAAACTAAGGGAGAAAAGCTCAATCGCTGAGCTTGTGCTCAGATTGTCTGAGTGCAACAATCACTTGAATCGAGGGGGAGTTGATCTTCCAGATGAGATAGTGATGTTTCTCCAAAAGTCATTACCACCAAGCTGCTAGAGCTTCATGATGAACTATAACATATCAAGGATAGAGATGATAATCCTTGAGGTATTCGTGTTGTTTGACATCGCGAAAGTAGAAATCAAGAAGGAGCATCAATTGTTGATGGTTGGTGAAACCACTAGTTTCAAGAACGGCAAGGGCAAGAAGGGACACTTCATGAAACGGCAAATCAGTTGCTGCTCCAGTGAAGAAACCCAAGGTTGAACCCAAACCCGAGACTAAGTGCTTCTGTAATAAGGACAACCACTTGAGCAGCATTACCCTAGATACTTGGTAGATGAGAAGGCTGGCAAGGTCAATAGAAGTATATTGGATATACATTATGTTAATGTGTACTTTACTAGTACTCCTTGTAGCACCAGGGTATTAAGATACCGGTTCAGTTGCTAAGTGTTAGTAACTCGAAATAAAAGAGCTACGGAATAAACGGAGACTAGCTAAAGGTGAGCTGACGATATATGTTGGAAGTGTTTCCAAGTTTGATGTGATCAAACATCGCACGCTCCCTCTACCATCAAGATTAGTATTAAACCTGAATAATTGTCATTTGGTGTTTGCGTTGAGCATAGACATGATTGGATTATGTCTATCGCAATACGGTTATTCATTTAAGGAGAATAATGGTTACTCTATTTATGTGAATAATACCTTCAGTGGTCTTGCACCTAAAGGAATGGTTTATTGAATCTCGATCGTAGTGATACACATTTTCATGCCAAAAGATATAAGATAGTTATGATAGTACCACTTACTTGTGGCACTGCCATGTAAGTCATATTGGTGTAAAACGCATGAAGAAGCTCCATGTTGATGGATCTTTGGACTCACTCGTTTTTGAAAAGTTTGAGACATGCGAACCATGTCTATTGGTGTATACGCATGAAGAAACTCCATGCAGATGGATCGTTTGGACTCACTTGATTTTGAATCACTTGAGACATGCAAATCATACCACATGGGCAAGATGACTGAAAGCCTCGTTTTCAGCTAAATGGAACAAGAAAGCAACTTGTAGGAAGTAACACATTTTGATGTGTGCAGTCCAATGAGTGCTGAGGCATGCAGTGAATATCGTTATGTTCTTACTTCATAGATGATTCGAGTAAATGTTTAGTATATGCTTGATGAAACACAAGTCTGAATTATTGAATGGTTCAAGTAATTTCAGAGTGAAGTTGAAGATCATTGTGACAAGAGGATAAAATGTCTATGATATGATCATAGAGATGAGTATCTGAGTTACAAGCTTTGGCACGCAATTAAGACATTGTGGAAATTGTTTCACAATTAATACCGCCTGGAACACCATAGTGTGATGGTGTGTCCGAACATCATAGTTGCACCCTATTGGATATGGTGCATACCATGATGTCTCTTATCGAATTACCACTATCGTTCATGGGTTAGGCATTAGAGACAACCGCACTCACTTTAATAGGGCACCACGTAACTCCGTTGAGACGACACCGTATGAACTATGGTTTGGAGAAACCTAAGCTGTCGTTCCTTAAAAGTTTGGGGCTGAGACGCTTATGTGGAAAAGTTTCAGGTTGATAAGCTCGAACCCAAAGCGGATAAAATGCATCTTCATATGACACCCAAAATAGTTGGGTATACCTCCTAATTCAGATCCGAAAGCAATAGGGACTGTTTCTTGAACCGGGTCCTTTCTCGAGGAAAAGTTTGTCTCGAAAAGTTGAGTGGGAGGATGGTGGGGACTTGATATGGTTATTGAACCATTACTACAACTAGTGTGTAGCAGGGCACATGAAGTTGTTCCTGTGGCACCTACACCAATTGAAGTAGAAGCTTATGACAGTGATCATGAAACTTCGGATCAAGTCACTACCGTACCTCGTAGGGTGACAAGGATGTGTACTGCTTCAGAGTGGTACAGTAATCCTGTCTTGAAGGTCATGTTGCTAGACAACAATGAACCTACGAGTTATGGAGAAGCGATGGTGGGCCCAAATTCCGACAAATGGTTAGAAACCATGAAATCCGAGATAGGATCCATGTATCAGAACAAAGCATGGACTTTGGTGGACTTGCCCGATGATCGGCAAGCCATTGAGATAAATGGATCTTTAAGAAGAAGACGGACGTGGACGGTAATGTCACCGTCTATGAAGCTCGACTTGTGGCAAAGAGTTTTTCACAAGTTCAAGGAGTTGACTACGATGAGATTTTCTCATCCGTAGCGATGCTTAAGTCCGTCGGATTCATGTTAGCATTAGATGCATTTATGAAATCTGGCAGATGGATGTCAAAACGAGTTTCCTTACCAGTTTTTCGTAAGGAAAGGTTGTATGTGATACAATCAGAAAAGTTTTGTCGATCCTAAGAATGCTAAAAGGTATGCTAGCTCTAGCGATCCTTCCATGGACTGGAGTAAGCATCTCGGAGTTGGAATGTGCACTTTGATAAGATGATCAAAGATTTTGGGTTTATACAAAGTTTATGAGAAACGTATACTTCCAAAGAAGTGAGTGGGAGCACTATAGAATTTCTGATGAGTATATGTTGTTGACATATTGTTGATCAGAAATGATGTAGAATTTCTGGAAAGCATATAGGGTTATTTGAAAAGTGTTTTTCAATAGAAAACCTGGATTAAGCTACTTGAACATTGAGCATCGAGATCTATAAGGATAGATCAAAATGCTTAATAATACTTTCAAATGAGCACATACCTTGACATGATCTTGAAGGTGTTCAAGTTGGATCAGTCAAAGAAGGAGTTCTTGCCTGGGTTGCAAGGTACGAAGTTAAGACTTAAAGCTCGACCTCGGCAGAAAAGAGAGAAAGGACGAAGGTCGTCCCCTATGCTTTAGACGTAGGCTCTACAGTATGCTATGCTAAGTACCGCACCTGATGTGTGCCTTGCCACATGTCTGGCAAGAGAGTACAAAGGTGATCAAGGAGTGGATCATCAGATAGCGGTCAAAGTTATCCTTAGAGGAATAAGGATATGTTTCTCGATTATGGAGGTGATAAAGAGTTCGGTGTAAAGGGTTACGTTGATGCAAGCTTTAACACCTATCCGAATGACTCTGAGTAGAAAACCGGATACGTATAGTGGAGCAACCATTCGGAATAGCTCCAAGTGGAGCGTGGAAGCAGCATTTACAATATGACCTAGAGATTTGCGAAATACATACAGATCTGAATGTTACAGATCCGTTTACTAAAACCTCTCTCACAAGAAGAACAAGATCAAACCCCGGAACTCATTGAGTCTTAATCACATGATGATGTGAACTAGTTTAGTGACACTAGTAAACTCTTTGGATGTTGGTCACATGGTGATGTGACCTGTCAGTGTTAATCACATGGTGATGTGAACTAGATTATTGACTCTAGTGCAAGTGGGAGACTGTTGGAAATATGCCCTAGAGGCAATAATAAATTAGTTATTATTATATTTCCTTGTTCATGATAATCGTTTATTATGCATGCTATAATTGTATTGATAGGAAACTCAGATACATGTGTGGATACATAGACAACACCATGTCCCTAGTAAGCCTCTAGTTGACTAGCTCGTTGATCAATAGATGGTTACGGTTTCCTAACCATGGACATTGGATGTCATTGATAACGGGATCACATCATTAGGAGAATGATGTGATGGACAAGACCCAATCCTAAGCCTAGCATAGAGATCGTGTAGTTCGTATGCTAAAGCTTTTCTAATGTCAAGTATCTTTTCCTTAGACCATGAGATTGTGCAACTCCTGGATACCGTAGGAATGCTTTGGGTGTACCAAACGTCACAACGTAACTGGGTGGCTATAAAGGTGCACTACAGGTATCTTCGAAAGTGTCTGTTGGGTTGGCATGAACCGAGACTGGGATTTGTCACTCCGTGTAAACGGAGAGGTATCTCTGGGCCCACTCGGTAGGACATCATCATAATTTGCACAATGTGACCAAGGGGTTGATCACGGGATGATGTGTTACGGAACGAGTAAAGAGACTTGCCGGTAACGAGATTGAACAAGGTATCGGTATACCGACAATCGAATCTCGGGCAAGTACAATACCGTTAGACAAAGGGAATTGTATACGGGATCGATTGAGTCCTTGACATCGTGGTTCATCCGATGAGATCATCGTGGAACATGTGGGAGCCAACATGGATATCCAGATCCCGCTGTTGGTTATTGACCGGAGAACGTCTCGGTCATGTCTACATGGTTCCCGAACCCGTAGGGTCTACACACTTAAGGTTCGATGACGCTAGGGTTATAAAGGAAGTTTCTATGTGGTTACCGAATATTTTTCGGAGTCCCGGATGATATCCCGGACGTCACGAGGAGTTCCGGAATGGTCCGAAGGTAAAGATTTATATATGGGAAGTCCTGTTTTGGTCACCGGAAAAGTTTCGGGTTTTATCGGTAACGTACCGGGACCACCGGGACGGGGGTCCACCAAGTGGGGCCACCGGCCCCGGAGGACTGCATGGGCCAAGTGTGGGAGGGGACCAGCCCCAGGTGGGCTGGTGCGCCCCCCCCCCCCCCCCCCCCACCAAGGCCCAAGGTGCCTAGGGCTGGGGGAAACCCTAAAGGGGGGCGCCTCCCTTGGCTTGGGGGGCAAGGCAACCCCCCTGGCCGCCGCCCCCTCCTCAGATTGGATCTGAGGGGGCCGGCCTCCCTCTCCCTTGCCCCTATATATATGAAGGGGGTGGGAGGACAGCCGCACCCATGTTCTGGCGCAGCCCTCCCCCTCTCCCAAGTACTCCTCCTCTCCCGCGGTGCTTGGCGAAGCCCTGCAGGATTGCCACGCTCCTCCACCACCACCACGCCATTGTGCTGCTACTAGATGGAGTCTTCCTCAACCTCTCCCTCTCTCCTTGCTGGATCAAGGCGTGGGAGACGTCACCGGGCTGTACGTGTGTTGAACGCGGAGGTGCCGTCCGTTCGGCACTAGGATCTCCGGTGATTTGGATCACGATGAGTACGACCCCTTCAACCCCGTTCTCTTGAACGCTTCCACTTAGCGATCTACAAGGGTATGTAGATGCACTCTCCTTCCCCTCGTTGCTGGTTTCTCAATAGATAGATCTTGGTGACACGTAGGAAAATTTTGAATTTCTGCTACGTTCCCCAACATTGCCGTGGTCGGGCATTAAGCCGAGCTCAATCTCACACCTTGCAGTACAGGCAAGAACCCTTTCTTGGACTGATCCATTTTGAACTTCTTTAAAATCTTATCAAGGTATGTGCTTTGTGAAAGACCTATGAGGCGTCTCGATCTATCCCTATAGATCTTGATGCCTAATATGTAAGCAGCTTCTCCAAGGTCCTTCATTGAAAAACACTTATTCAAGTAGGCCTTAATGATGTCCAAAAGTTCTATATCATTTCCCATCAAAAGTATGTCATCTACATATAATGTGAGAAATGCTACAGAGCTCCCACTCACTTTCTTGTAAACTCAGGCTTCTCCATAAGTCTGCATAAACCCAAACGCTTTGATCATCTCATCAAAGCGAATGTTCCAACTCCGAGATGCTTGCACCAGCCCATAAATGGATCGCTGGAGCTTGCATACTTTGTTAGCATTCTTAGGATCGACAAAACCCTCCGGCTGCATTATATACAGTTCTTCCTTAAGATGCCCGTTAAGGAATGCCGTTTTGACGTCCATCTTCCATATCTCATAATCATGGTATGAGGCAATTGCTAACATGATTCGGACGAACTTCAGCTTTGCTACGGGAGAAAATTTCTCATCGTAGTCAACCCCTTGAACTTGTCGATAACCCTTAGCGACAAGTCGAGCTTTATAGACGGTAATATTACCATCCGCGTCCGTCTTCTTCTTAAAGATCCATTTGTTTTCTATCGCTCGCCGATCATCGGGCAAGTCAGTCAAAGTCCATACTTTGTTTTCATACATGGATTCTATCTCGGATTGCATGGCTTCAAGCCATTTGTTGGAATCTGGGCCCGTCATCGCTTCTTCATAGTTCGAAGGTTCACCGTTGTCTACCAACATGATTTCCAGGACAGGGTTGCCATACCACTCTGGTGTGGAACGTGTCCTTGTGGACCTACGAGGTTCTGTAGCAACTTGATCCGAAGTACCTTGATCATCATCATTAATTTCCTCTCCTGTTTGTGTAGGCACCACAGGAACATTTTCCTGAGCTGTACTACTTCCCGGTTCAAGAGGTAGTACTTCATCGAGTTCTACTTTCCTCCCACTTACTTCTTTCGAGAGAAACTCTTTTTCCAGAAAGGATCCGTTCTTGGCAACAAAGGTCTTGCCCTCGGATCTTAAGTAGAAGGTATACCCAATGGTTTCCTTAGGGTATCCTATGAAGACGCATTTTTCTGACTTGGGTTCGAGCTTTTCAGGTTGTAATTTCTTGACATAAGCATCGCATCCCCAAACTTTTAGAAACGACAGCTTAGGTTTCTTCCCAAACCATAATCCATACGGTGTCGTCTCAACGGATTTAGACGGTGCCCTATTTAAAGTGAATGTATCTGTCTCTAGAGCGTATCCCCAAAATGATAGCGGTAAATCGGTAAGAGACATCATAGACCGCACCATATCCAATAGAGTGCGATTACGACGTTCGGACACACCGTTACGCTGAGGTGTTCCAGGCGGCGTGAGTTGTGAAACGATTCCACATTTCCTTAAGTGTGTACCAAATTCGTGACTTAAGTATTCTCCTCCACGATCTGATCGTAGGAACTTTATCTTTCGGTCACGTTGATTCTCTACCTCATTCTGAAATTCCTTGAACTTTTCAAAGGTCTCAGACTTGTGTTTCATCAAGTAGACATACCCATATCTACTCAAGTCATCAGTGAGAGTGAGAACATAACGATATCCTTCGCGAGCCTCAACGCTCATTGGACCGCACACATCGGTATGTATGATTTCCAATAAGTTGGTTGCTCGCTCCATTGTTCCGGAGAACGGAGTCTTGGTCATTTTGCCCATGAGGCATGGTTCGCATGTGTCAAATGATTCATAATCGAGAGACCCTAAAAGTCCATCAGCATGGAGCTTCTTCATGCGCTTGACACCAATGTGACCAAGGCGGCAGTGCCACAAGTATGTGGGACTATCGTTATCAACTTTACATCTTTTGGTATTCACGCTATGAATATGTGTAACATTACGTTCGAGATTCATTAAGAATAAACCATTGACCATAGGGGCATGACCATAAAACATATCTCTCACATAAATAGAACAACCATTATTCTTGGATTTAAATGAGTAGCCATCTCGTATTAAACGAGATCCAGATACAATGTTCATGCTCAAACTTGGCACTAAATAACAATTATTGAGGTTCATAACTAATCCCGTGGGTAAATATAGAGGTAGCGTGCCGACGGCGATCACATCGACCTTGGAACCATTCCCGACGCGCATCGTCACCTCGTCCTTCGCCAGTCTCCGCTTATTCCGCAGCTCCTGCTGTGAGTTACAAATATGAGCAACGGCACCGGTATCAAATACCCAGGAGTTACTACGAGTACTGGTAAGGTACACATCAATTACATGTATATCAAATATACCTTTAGTGTTGTCGGCCTTCTTGTCCGCTAAGTATTTGGGGCAGTTCCGCTTCCAGTGACCCTTCCCCTTGCAATAAAAGCACTCAGTCTCAGGCTTGGGTCCATTCTTTGACTTCTTCCCGGCAACTGGCTTACCGGGCGCGGCAACATCCTTGCCGTCCTTCTTGAAGTTCTTCTTACCCTTGCCCTTCTTGAACTTAGTGGTCTTATTGACCATCAACACTTGATGTTCTTTCTTGATTTCAACCTCCGCTGACTTCAGCATTGAAAATACTTCAGGAATGGTCTTCACCATCCCCTGCATATTGTAGTTCAACACAAAGCTCTTGTAGCTCTTGTAGCGACTGAAGGATTCTGTCAATGACCGCCTCGTCCGGGAGGTTGATCTCCAGCTGGGACAGGCGGTTGTGCAACCCAGACATTTTGAGTATATGCTCACTGACAGAACTGTTTTCCTCCATCTTACAACTATAGAACTTGTCGGAGACTTCATATCTCTCGACCCGGGCATGAGCTTGGAAAACCATTTTCAGCTCCTCGAACATCTCATATGCTCCGTGTTTCTCAAAACGCTTTTGGAGCCCCGGTTCTAAGCTGTAAAGCATGCCGCACTGAACGAGGGAGTAATCATCAGCACGTGACTGCCAAACGTTCATAACGTCTTGGTTTTCAGGGATGGGTGCTTCACCTAGCGGTTCATCTAGGACATATGCTTTCTTGGCTGCTATGAGGATGATCCTCAGGTTCCGGACCCAGTCCGAATAGTTGCTGCCATCATCTTTCAGCTTGGTTTTCTCTAGGAACGCGTTGAAGTTCATGTTGACATGAGCGTTGGTCATTTGATCTACAAGACATATTTTGCAAAAGTTTTAGACTAAGTTCATGATAATTAAGTTCATCTAATCAAATTATTGAATGAACTCCCACTCAGATTTGACATCCCTCTAGTCATCTAAGTGTTACTCGATCCGAGTCGACTAGGCCGTGTCCGATCATCACGTGAGACAGACTAGTCATCATCGGTGAACATCTCCATGTTGATCGTATCTTCCATACGACTCATGTTCGACCTTTCGGTCTCTTGTGTTCCAAGGCCATGTCTGTACATGCTAGGCTCGTCAAGTTAACCCTAAGTGTTTTGCATGTGTAAATCTGTCTTACACCCGTTGTATGTGAACGTAAGGATCTATCACACCCGATCATCACGTGGTGCTTCAAAACGACGAACTTTAGCAACGGTGCACAGTTAGGGGGAACACTTTCTTGAAATTATTATAAGGGATCATCTTATTTACTACCGCCGTTCTAAGTAAACAAGATGCATAAAACATAATAAACATCACATGCAATTATATAGTAGTGACATGATATGGCCAATATCATATAGCTCCTTCGATCTCCATCTTCGGGGCTCCATGATCATCTTCGTCACCGGCATGACACCATGATCTCCATCATCATGATCTCCATCATTGTGTCTTCATGAGGTTGTCACGCCAACGACTACTTCTACTTCTATGGCTAACGCGTTTAGAAATAAAGTAAAGTAATTTACATGGCGTTCTTCAATGACACGCAGGTCATACAAAAAATAAAGACAACTCCTATGGCTCCTGCCGGTTGTCATACTCATCGACATGCAAGTTGTGATTCCTATTACAAGAACATGATCTCATACATCACAATATATCATTCATCATTCATCACAACTTCTGGCCATATCACATCACATGACAATTGGTGCAAAAACAAGTTAGACGTCCTCTAATTGTTGTTGCATCTTTTACGTGGCTGCAATTGGGTTCTAGCAAGAACGTTTTCTTACCTACGAATAACCACAACGTGATTTTTGTCAACTTCTATTTACCCTTCATAAGGACCCTTTTCGTCGAATCCGCTCCAACTAAAGTGGGAGAGACAGACACCCGCTAGCCACCTTATGCAACTAGTGCATGTCAGTCGGTGGAACCTGTCTCACGTAAGTGTACGTGTAAGGTCGGTCCGGGCCGCTTCATCCCACAATACCGCTGAAGCAAGAAAAGACTAGTAGCGGCAAGCAAGTTGAAAAGATTTACGCCCACAACAAAATTGTGTTCTACTCGTGCAATAGAGAACTACGCATAGACCTAGCTCATGACGCCACTGTCGGGGAACGTTACAGAAAATTAAAAAATTTCCTACGGTTTCACCAAGATCCATCTATGAGTTCATCTAAGCAACGAGTCATGGGAGAGAGATTGCATCTACATACCACTTGTAGATCGCGTGCGGAAGCGTTCAAGGGAACGGGGATGATGGAGTCGTACTCGCCGTGATCCAAATCGCCAATGACCAAGTGCTGAACGGACAGCACCTCCGCGTTCAACACACATACAGAGCGGATGACGTCTCCTCCTTCTTGATCCAGCAAGGGGGAAGGAGAGATTGAGGAAGATGGCTCCAGCAGCAGCACAACGGCGTGATGATGGTGGAGAGACAGTACTCCGACAGGGCTTCGCCAAGCACTCGACGGAGGAGGAGAGGTGTTGGGGAGGGGCGGGGCTGCGCCTTGGATCAGGTGTTCAGCCCTCCCCTCGCCCCTCTATTTATAGGGGAAGGGGAAAGGGGGCCGGCCCCTTCTAGATGAGATCTAGAGGGAGGGCGGCGGCCAGGGAGGGGGGCTTGCCCCCCAAGCAAGGGGGGCGCCCCCACTAGGGTTCCCCCCCCCCCAACCCTAGGCGCATGGGCCCAAGGGGGGCGCCCAGCCCTCCAGGGGCTGGTTCCCTGCCCCTTGCGGCCCATGAGGCCCTCCGAGAGGGGTGGCCCCTCCCGGTGGACCCCCGGAACCCCTCCGGTGGCCCCGGTACAATACCGATATGCTCCCGAAACTTTTCGGTGTCCGTATGACAACTTCCCATATATAAATCTTCACCTCCGAACCATTACGGAACTCCTCGTGACGTGCAAGATCTCATCCGGGACTCCGAACAACATTCGGTAATCACATACAAGTCTTCCTAATAACCCTAGCGTCACCGAACCTTAAGTGTGTAGACCCTACGGGTTCGGGAGACACGCAGACATGACCTAGACGGCTCTCCGGTCAATAACCAACAACGGGATCTGGATACCCATGTTGGCTCCCACATGCTCCTCGATGATGTCATCGGATGAACCACGATGTCGAGGATTCAATCAACCCCGTATGCAATTCCCTTTCTCAATCGGTACGTTACTTGCACGAGACTCGATCGTCGGTATCCCAATACCTCGTTCAGTCTCGTTACCGGCAAGTCACTTTACTCGTACCGTAATGCATGATCCCATGACCAAACACTTGGTCACTTTGAGCTCATTATGATGATGCATTACCGAGTGGGCCCAGAGATACCTCTCCGTCATACGGAGTGACAAATCCCAGTCTCAATCCGTGTCAACCCAACAGACACTTTTGGAGATACCTGTAGTGCACCTTTATAGTCACCCAGATACGTTGTGACGTTTGGTACACCCAAAGTACTCCTACGGTATCCGGGAGTTACACGATCTCATGGTCTAAGGAAGAGATACTTGACATTTGAAAAGCTCTAGCAAAACGAACTACACGATCTTGTGCTATGCTTAGGATTGGGTCTTGTCGATCACATCATTCTCCTAATGATGTGATCCCGTTGTCAATGACATCTAATGTCCATAGTCAGGAAACCATGACTATCTGTTGACCAACGAGCTAGTCAACTAGAGGCTTACTAGGGACGTATTTGGTCTAAGTATTCACACGTGTATTACGATTTCCGGATAATACAATTATAGCATGAATAAAAGACAATTATCATGAACAAGGAAATATAATAATAATCCTTTTATTATTGCCTCTAGGGCATATTTCCAACACTTGCAAACAAACCCGTTGACACGGACTGGGGCACAAGAGATGTAGATGTAAGCTTAGATTTTACAAAGTTGTTTTGACTTGCATATAATTTCCAGAAATAGATTTCAACATATGTATTTGGTGAAAACATGATGACAAAACGGATAGTACCTGGTGAATTCATGTCCGCGACACAAAAGTCCTGGAGGGATCAGAAGCAGTGGCTTGCCATGAGACCAACGCAAGAAGTGCAGCAAGGAGAAGGAACGAAGAGGAGGATGCCATCTCGTTTTAGTGTCTTTGGCTCTTCTTTTCTCCCGCCTTCCTATTTCTGTTTGTGGCGTGAGTGTGGTTTGAACATACAGGGGATGCATGTGTTTATATAGGCGCAGAACTCATGAACAATAGACAAAGTCAAGTGTAACCGATTGAAATGGTCTCTGGGTGCTGATTAAACCATTTTGCATAACTTTACAAGTTCCCTTTAAGACACGTTTTCCCTTCAAAGAAGCAATGCAGCGTATACAGCCAGGCTACTCTATATGGGGAAACTCTCTAATGTTTCTCCATCTCACCGAGTCGTCACAGTGCATGCAGGGCTGGTTCCAGGAAAAGTCACCACCCATCCCTATTAAGGAAAATATTTTTAAGATAAGAAACACCGGCAAGAGAAGTAAATGAATTCCACTAGAGTAATTTTTTTTGCGGAAAAAAAATTCCACTAGAGTAATTAGATACAGTATCATATATTTGGTCATAGTCTGAACCGGTGACCTGGTGCGCATGCACGAAAATTAGTCAAAGAGCAGCTGAGGAAAGCCATCAATCGTTTTCTAGCTCGAGGTCGTACTATGTCACCTATTCATGCGTGGGCTTGATTCATATGGGTGCACGCATGACTTGTAATGACATATAGAGCGACTACTGCTAATGTTCTATCCAGAAGTCGATATAGAATAATGCGTGCAATCGAGCTTTACAAACTATGAAATTATATATTTGCCTATAGATTTGTTACAAAATCAAGCAACATAAGACAACGCGGCAGATTGTGTGTGAACAAGGAAGAAACTGAGGCACGCCGATCCACACATTAATCCACCTAATACATGTGCTATATGTAGCAGCCCATGTACGTTATCATCATCACGTCAATCTGATATTTACTTGGTCAGATGTCTCTCGAAGTGGTTGAATATTTTCAGGAAGAAGCGGCGGCATTACTGGACGAAGTGCCCAACCATAAGGAGAGCTGCCACGGAGGCCATGATTATGGAGAGCAGGAAATTTTCATATGATCTTAGCAAGACTAGTTAACATATTGGAAGAAGTTTTATCAACCTGTTCTATCGAGAAGTTATTATAAAATATATGCAATCTATCTTTTCAAACTATGATCACTAATATAAACAAAAATTATATTTTCCAATAGATTTGTCATGAAATCCAGCAACATAAGACAACGCGGTAGCTAGTGGATTGTGCCGACAAGGAAGAAATCCTGGTGCGTCGATCCATGCACGAATCAACCTAATACAATTGATATATGTAGCAGCCCCCGTTATCATCATGGTAGTCAGATATATATTTACTTGTGCAAATTTCTCTCGCAGTAGTTGAGTATTTGCAGGAAGAGGCGACGACATTAATGGACCTGCCTAACCAAAAGGATAGATATGACGACCTTAGTAAGAGTAGTTATCATCCTCGTGCTAAAAGTTTTATCATGACCGGTTCAGTCCATAAACCTAACAATCTCGGTTGGCTTTCCTACCTAGGTTCATGACACCAAACTTCACCTGCCCCCCTTTTGTTAGAGTAAACAGTGTCCAGTTACTAGGCTGGGTGGCCACACATAAACTGATTAATTTGTCAGAGGTGTGCGTTGGTAGGTTTGTGAAGGAAAAGATTAAGATATTTCCATCAGACAAATAAAATGCTTCTATCACAAGCTTTTTACAAAGAACCAACTCAGATAATAATCTTTTCTCGTATATTTATGCATACTGTCTATATATGTCGGAGCTGATTTCTGGAACCTGGTTTGGTGTGCCTAGTTTCTGAAATGTAGCAAAAATCATATCTCTAGTTCTAAATTTAAGAAGAAGAAATAACAATCATAAGTTTTTTTAGAGAATGAGCCTCCTCATCAATTTCCATTAAACAAATGGCTAATCAAATTTACAAGAGTTTGGAACCAAAAAGAAGCTAAAACAAGACATGCAGGAAAATAGAGCTATCGGCAACCAAAAGAGCAGGTTCACAACAGAGGAACAATAAACTATGTCACACATGCACCAGAAAGGGAGAGACCACAAGAACAACTCTACAAACAAACTTTTCCACATTCAACTTTTCACACCACAACCCTGAGCACAACCGGGTTCCAACCATGGCCTCAAGCATACTCCTCCTGAATCACTAGATTGATCTTTAAGACCCCTTCTTCAACCCTTCCTCCATCTCGTCGTTCCTGCAAAATGCTCCAACTATTAGGCTCTAGAATACAACAACATGATCATCTAGGATTTTTTTATTAAAGCAAGCAGAGTTCCTAGTTTCCTTATTGTCCAATGAATTGTTGTCTCCCCCACAGATAACCAATTTCCACCGAGGCACGGGAAAAGAGTTAATCCACACACTAGACAATGGCACCAACTATAACAACGGCGACGACATGATCAATGGGGACAACGATGACCCCAACGACGGATTATATAATTTGGAGGACGAGGAGGAAGGAAGCCTCGGCCCCGATGAGTATGATGCTTTCAAGCAACCCCTTGAGGTACCCCCAGCTCGAAACTCTGTGCAAGCGATTGGCTAGTACGACCAAAAGCATCAAAAAGAAGTACCAACGTCTCAAGACCGAACAGGATGAGCTAAACGACATATGGACTGAGCTCCTTAGGGCCGAGCAGGCTCGAGGACAAGCTCGAACAGACTGGTGCTAACAGATCTTCCCATGCAGAAACTTGCTGGACTAGTTGGATGCGGATACCAAGGACGACGCGCTTTCAAACAATGATTGGGTTGAAACCCTCCAATGTCTTCCCCAGGACAGAGATCGATAGACAGACACAGAAAAATATGCCCTCGAGACGCATGGAGCCCGAGGTGGAGTCAATTCACCATGGACCACCACGAGATACGAACCCAAGGAGAAGATGCCCTTAAGGTCCAAAAACCCACACCGATCAATTTACAAGTCCAAGAAACGCCCACCTGCTGGGCAGACGGGATATTTGACGTAGCTAGCAAAGAACAGTGATGTGTGCGACTACACTTGCGACCTTACAGTAACCATGTCGGACGTACGCCACACGACTGCAAGAGTCCGAGGAGCTACTTATGAGGTCATGCAACACCGATTCTCTGCTATTCCCGTAGGAGGTGTTGGATTTCCTTGAAGAGGAAGGGGTGATGTAGCACAACAAAAAAGTATTTCCTTCAGTTAAGAACCAAGGTTTATCGAACCAGCAGGAGTCTACAAGCTCGCAAGATAAGCAACACCCGCACTCAAATAAAATAAATGATTGCACCCAAGTCGGTAAGGGGGTTGTCAATCCCCTTGTCGTTACAAGGTTAAAAGCAAATAGTGATAGACAGTGACGGAAAATGGCAAAATACTAAAGAGAGTAATAGAGAAACACAAATAATAATACAGAATGGAACCGGGGGCCATAGGTTCAATACCGACTTCTTTCTCGAAACCTAGTAATGACATCATAAACAAATTACTGTTGGGCAATTGACAGACAAGCAACATTCATACTATGATCATTATGGCATAATCTTGTATAGGCATCACGTGCATGACAATTAGACCGTAATCCAACTGCATCTACTACTGTTACTCCACCCCAAGACCGCTATCCAACATGCATGTCAAAGTATTAAGTTTGCAAGAAATAGAGTAACGCAATAAGTAAGATGACACGATGTAGCTCGACAGAAAGAAACCTAGCAATTAAATCAATTCCCATTGTTTTATCCATAGTAGCAACAACACATCATGTGCATTTGCCCCTTTTTGTCACTGTTCAAGATCACCATGAGGTTGAACCCTGTACTATGCATCACCCCATCTGAAGCATTACCCATCTATCTTCGCCAGAGAAGACAAATAAGTCGAAAAGCATACATAGCTACTCAATCATACAACAAAGAAACTTCAATTGTGTTCAATGAAAAATTTGATCATAAATCCAAAAATCATCGAACCACAACAAACACACCATAATAACTACATCGGATTTATCTTAGAGGAGAACATTATATTGAAGATTATAGTAGGTCCTGAAGGAACTACTCATATATCATTATGCAGGCAGCAAGGTTGATGAAGATGGATACCCCAATGGTTTCCCCTTCCGGCAGAGCTCCAAAACAGGGCTCCAGATAGGATTGCTTTGGAACAGAGTCTTACGGCATCGATAAAATTCTCTCGTTTGTCTCCCTTAGGGTTCCGGGAATATTGGAAATTTATAGGCCAGGAATTAGGTCAAATGGAGCACTAGGCCGGGGCCCCACAAGACTGGGTGGCACGACCAGTGGGTAGGCGTGCCCCCTGGGATTGTGGGCCCCTCATCCATCTTCTAGTCAACTACGTTGTCCACGCGTCATAACCAATGGTAGACATGATTGGGAAGAGAAGTCATCCTCTCCCTCCTCCCGCGCCACCACTGCGAAGCGACCGGGGGGACCCTCTATCCCACTAGCTCTGGATGCCGCTCGAGGTCGCCCAGCTATCTGTGCAGATGGCGGGGCCTCTGGGTCTTCTTGCCCATGCAAGGATGGTGCAGGCCGATGCCCCGGGCCAGAGCGTGGCGCTGGCCAGGCGCCACAACGGGTAGACGTGGTGCTGCGACGCCCTTCTGCCCAGTTGTCCTACAGATTGGTGGATGGGCGTGCCTTGGCAGTTGCGATGGTTGTGTTCTGGGCTACCAAATCAATATCCAGATGTCGCAGGCCGAGGGCGTCCAGGGCTCCGGGCGGCTGCCCCCGCCATGGACATGGCTGGTGGCGGTGGAGGCTTAGCAGCGTGGGATGGAGGGTGGGCTGGTTGGCTTCTGTTGCTCCAGCGGTGGACAACGGCGAGCAGCCCATGCGGGCTTCCCTGGTGAGCAGTTGTAGTTTATGGCGGCGATTTACGGGGTCGTCCTCACTGCTGGTCAGGTGTCGTTGGTGGCCTCGCATGGAGCTGCACCCGCCACCGAGGTGGGGTGGCACATGGGGTGTTTGGTGGGAAGGTTCGCGAGAGTGATATGGGCGACGTCAATGTGGTCGGGCGACCCGTCGCCGATAGAGGGGTGTGACGGTCATGGATGCGTCCCCTCCCCCCTTACCATGTCTCTTGTGCATTGCCATAGCTGCGATGGTGTTCGAGGCGGGATGTATGCTTCAGTCCCGTCGGTTGGGGGATGCCTTTTGGACCAAAGGCATACACTTTGGCTGGTCTAGGAGGGGTTTGGAAGCAGCGCAGCGGCCCTACCGGTGTTGGTGGGCAGAGCATGCGTCTCAGGTGCGGGCGGGCAACAATGGCCACACAAGTGGCTTGGTTGCGGGTGCTTAGCGGAGCTAGGGTGTGATGGAGTGTGTGAATGCTGAGGTACATCACTTGCCCAGTCCATGTACTGGCCGATGGTGTCGGCGTCCGTTGATATCGTATCCTTCCTATAGGTTCCGTCTCGGTGTTCTGACTCCTTTCGTCTTGCTCCAGATGAAAACTTGATCTGCATGATCGGTCGGTGGCTGCTATCAGTGGTTGTACCATTCTACGAGGCACCATTTTGGAGTCCTGGCTTCATCGTTGTCCATCTCACCTCTCTGTTCTGGTTCATGGTGGATGTCTCCGTCAGCTCCAAACGGTCTTCTTCGCATATCTGTAGTTAGCTTGCTAGTCGGTGGGGTGGTGTGTCGGTGCCCGGCACCTTTGTATCTTGTCTTGCATGTGTGTTGTGTGTAGTGATGGCGTGTGTTTGTATTGATCTACTCGGTTGTAATGCAGTGATGGTTGCTTTATTATAATATAAAGCGGGGAACCCCTTTTTCATCATAACCAATGGCAGGCATTATAGGACCTCACATGTATTGCACACCAGCACTATATATGTAGAATTTCCCGAGGTGTTCAACCAAACCAGTAAACTGAAATTAAATTACTAAATAATCGTTTATTGTATCGGAGAAGGGGAAAAGAACCCTGAATTTTTGTTTGTTATGGTAAATATGGCGCATAATAACCAAAGTAGCATACGACATCGTATCAGATTGATGAAGAAAGATATTGTTGATTATTCATAACACTGAAATACATACATGGCTTACAGACACACAGCGACATGACATATTCTCCATTTATTTTATGGATAAGGATGCTTGAGAAATTCAACCAATCCTTGGTTTATGCGATAATCTTCCGTGTGATCAACAAATGTCTGACTTAGTTGTGGTTGTTCTCCCAAAATTGAGCCTGCAGATAGTCTATTGTATTCTTTTCTACCTGAAATGCCTTGGCAAGAACATCATCTGATATTGGTGGGTCCGACCCAAACACTGCATTGGCGATTGTGATAGCCCCTGGGTTCTGGCTGCTGAGCGCGGCAATTGCAACAGCGGGCTGGTGGGGGCTGGGGTTGAATTGGAAGTGGATGAGCCCCACGGGGAAGACAAACACATCACCTTTGTTGAGCACCTTGGAGAGGAACTTGTTTCTGTTGGGGGCGGGCTGGTTGGATGTGACAAAGCCAACATAGAGTGTCCCCTCGAGCACCGTGAGGATCTCAGTGGCGCGAGGGTGCGTATGTGGTGGGTTCTGACCCAAGGGAGCATAGTCGATGCGTGCAATTGAGATGCCAAGGGTGTTGAGTCCAGCAATCTGCACGACGTTGATCAAAGTGACGTTGGATCCAACCTTGTTGGTCACCCTAGGCTTGTCGAGGTTGGCTGCCTTGAAGAAGTCGTCCGCGTTAACTTCCATCGGGTTCTTGCAAACAAACCCATTGACACGCACTGGTGCATAGAGGAGATGTAACATGTAAACTCGGTTCTTACCAAGCTGTTTCGACTTGAACATAATTTCCAGAAATTCATTTGGTGAAAACATGATGAGAAACCGGATAGTACCTGGTGAATGCATGTCGGCGACACAAAAGTCCTGGAGTGGGCCAGGATCGGAGGCAATGGCCTGCCATGAGACCAAGGCAAGAAGAGCAGCAAGGAGAAGGATGGAAGAGGAGGTTGCCATTTGAGTTTAGTATCCTTGGCTCTTCTTTTCTCTTATGTTCCTGTTTGTGTTTGTGGGCTGCGTGATGCTTTGAACATGCAGGGTGTGTATGTGTTTATATAGGCGCACTGAGCCGTGTGCTAACTCGGGAGCAATAGACATAGTCAGGTGGAACCGACCAACAGATTGAAATGGTCTCTGGCTGCTGATTAAACTATTTTGCATAAACTTTACATGCTCCCCTTTACACGTTTTCCCTTCAATGATGCAATGTAGCTTAATTATACAGATTGATAAAGCAACTCTATGTGATGTATGACTGAGTAGTAACTATGACTGTTTCTTCATCTCACCCGAGTCTCCACAATGCATGCAGGGCTAATTCCTGGAAAAATTCGCAAGCCGTCACCATTATTAATTAAGGAAAAGATTTATAAACAAGAACTATCCGGCAAGAGAAACAAATGAATTTCACTAGTTTAATTAGATATCTAAGTATCCTGCGTTTCTATCATACTCCTATCATATACCAGGTCATAGTCTGAACTGGTGCACACGAAATCAGTCAAAGAGCAGTTGAGAAAAGCTAAGTCATGCAAGGCAAAGCCAAGTCACATAATAGGATAGGTCCTTGATGTCCACTTCATCCAGCCGGTTGTGGCTTTGATTTTTTATTAGTTTTCATTTTTATGTGCTCCTGATGTGAGCTGTACTTCAGATACCAGACTTTGCTCTGGACGTCCATTTTTAATAAGATGGTTGCATGCATCTTTCGGATGCAGAGGCTGGGGGAAAGCCTTATTTTCAAAAAAGAAAAATGCAAGGCAATCAATCGTTTTCTCGCTCGAGGCCGACATGCATAGATAAAGTCACGCTCGAGGCCGACATGCATAGATAAAGTCACCTACTAATGCGTGGGCTTCACGGGTGCATGACTTCTAATGACATATAATGTGACTACTACTCCGGTTCTTTGCGCAAGTTGGTATAGAATGCGTAAAAGAAAGCTTTTCAAATTACACAATTATATAGTATTTGCCAACAGATTTGTCATGAAATCTATGTACCTGCTATTTGTAGCAGCCCCCGTTATCACCACGACAATCAGATATTTACTTTGTCAAATTTTTCTCGTAGTGGCTGAGTATTTGCAGGAAGAAGCAACGACAATAGTGGACGTGCCTATCTAACCAAACGGAGAGCTATGACCATGGAGCTGAGCAGGAACATCTCGTATCATCTCAGCAGAGTAATTTGTTTCCTCTTTCTACGAGTTTAATCACGACTACTTCGGTGATATATAAATCTAACAATCTAGTTGGCCTTCCTGACTAGGGCATTCAACACACAAGACCTCACCTGCTTCTCCTTGTTAGAGTGAACAGTACATCCAACGACTAGGACACGCGCCACTCGATCATAAACCGATTAATTACTTGGAGGTGCGCATTTAAGTTTCCATACTGACAAGACATTTCCATGAGACAAATGAAATGCCTCTGTCGCAAACTTGTTACAAGGAAATGCAGGGTTTGGTCGTCCCTGTCCCTTTTTCGATCATGCACCATGAAGCAAAAAGGCAAATATTATCATAATTCTTCAATATTTCACTGTAAACTAAATATTTGGCACATGCACACGTACAAAATGAAGTTAAATCGAGTATATACTATATAGACATATATCACTTATATAGTTCATCATCGATCGACCACCAAAATATATAACGTGCGCCGATTTCGATCAAGGCTACGATTTACTTCGCGTCGTCGTCGTAGCTCCAAAATGTGGCACAGCAAGACTATACTACACAACACGATTAAGCTAGCTGGCCGGTCATAGTCATCGATCCTCCTCCGATCCTCATAGCCACCGGCTGGTTGCGCGGCCATTGCACGAGCCCGCGTGCCTAGAGGGGGCGGCGGGAGGACTGGGAACAAATGGAGGCCGCCATGGCCGCGTCGGCGGCGGCCTGTGCGGCACTATCCGTTGCCGCCTCGAGCATGGACTGGCCAATGCCTACCTCAAGCATGACCACCTCCTCCGTGTCAAAGTGTGGGTGCAGACAAAGTCGTCGGAACCCGGCCCGGCTACGGCATAGGCGGCGCGACGTGCACCTTCAAGCACACAGTCGTAGCCGCGATCATCACCTGCTCCTTGTCAGGAACCGCGACCATCACCTACTCCTTGTCAGGAACCTGACCTTGGGCAGCGCTAGTGACTTTGGTCCCACCTCGGATATGGGAGGACGCTAGGACCTCCTTATAAGGAAGAGTGCCACACTTTATTCAGGCCGGTATTTTGGGATGTGGTGGCTCTCCGCTTGTGGTGGAGTGTCCGATGCGCACCGAAAACGTCCGAACGTATGGCGATGTAGAGGAGGCATGAACGACATCAGAGACACATGTGTTGGTTTTGATCTGACGGCTTAAACAGGCCAGTTAGATCTATTAGTTTAACAGAAAAAAAAAGGAAAGGGAAAGATAACGTTAATGAAAAGGCCCCACGCACCAACGTACGTGAGGTTTATCCCAACTAAGGCGCCCTGATCGGGGGCACCCAAACCAACAGATGGTTTAGGTCCCCTGTCGCCAGCGCTACATAAAAGGGAACAGGAGAGGGTTGGCAGCCTGCGCGATCACAATTCACGTACGGTTTCACTCCCCTCCCGATATTCTCTCACCCCATCCGATCAGGGGGAGCGCTGCAGCGACGGGAAGACCTACTCCAGCCGCCGCTGCCGTCCCCGGGCAGTGCCGGTGGCGTCCCGAGGGCATCAGGACGTTGAGGAGGACTTCTACCTCGACTACATCACCTCTGCATCAAGCCTGCACCAAGCAGGCGATCATGTCCACTGCCGTGACACGTAATGATCCCCTAAACCCTTTCTCTGTTCATGTTTTAGGTGATCTAGATGCAATCTGTTCCTGCTAATGGCATCCCACAGATGCATAATTACTCCAACAATGGTATCAGTCGCCAATTCTGATTGCATTAGGTCCCTATATTACTGATCTGTAGATCAACATCAAGTTTAGATCAAGTCAGGATTAGGGTTTTTTTTATGATCAAGATTTAAAGTTTTAGCCTGATGCTCATGCTACTGTTTGCTGTTCATGCCAATTGCCATCTGCAAATAATTATGTGATACCCTTAATGCTCATGGTTCTGTCACGGATAAGAATCAATCATGTTTAAGTACTGTTTTTTTTTTCTAAGCACATAAGGCAGAGGTCTGAACACTATACAAACAGTAGAATCCCCACATCAAGAACCCTAGAAAAAATCCCCAATTTCGGTAGAGCCCTAATTTTTCAATTAGGCATGTCTTTTCACCAATTAAGCACTGATGAATACGATTTTTGGGGAGAATGAGATGAAATCCTCACCTAATGCGCCGCGTACTCGCCTGTTCCCTTCGGGGCCCGCGCAGCGCCCACCGTTGCGCGAGGGCGAAGACGCCGCGACGCCGCCGTCCTCGGGACGACGCGCGGAACGCAGTTGAGCCGCCGCCGCCTCCGCCCGAATGGACGCGCCCTTGTCTTGGCCGACGCCGAGAAAGTCGCTGTTGCTCCTCATGCCGCAGTGGCCGGCGTCCCTCCTCCCTCCTTGATGTGCCATCTGCACGGACGCCGGGGCAACGTTCGACGGGGGAGCGCGCGTGATTCATCCTGCTGCACGCTCCTCCGGCGAGCGCAGCCGCCGCGCCGCCATGGCCGGTGCGCCTCGAGCCACCGTAGTGTCGCCGCTCTCTTCGCGAGCGTGAGATGCGGGGGGGGGGGGGGGGGGGGGGGGGGGGGGGGTCGGGGGAACTGAGCTAGGGTTCTGGATCGGGCGGCTGTTTTGTTCCGATCGGGAGCGATACGGACCGTCCGATTCAATCGAACGGCTGTAAGCGACGCGCGGCTCCCAGCCGGGCCGTCGGGGGTTTAACGGGCCATATCCGGCCGCGGGCTTCAGCCCAGGTTGTTTCAGTCCAGCAAAAAAAAACGCTACTGGACTGAGCTGCATTTCGGACAGCCGTGGGGTTCTTGGGCCAAAATCAGTGTCGCCATTTTCTGTTTTTCCAATGCATTAAAGTTAATAGTTATTATGTTTTTGCACCGTTTAAAACAGAAAATGCATAAAAATATAATGAACACATTATTATTCTGGGTAAAATTTAACCAACGAGATATTTTATTCAGGATTTATTATGTTTTTTAGACATCAAATAATGATAATATTTTTTTATGTTGATGTTTAAATTGAGAATAAAATGACTCTAATTTTAATTCGGACCAACGTTGTTTTATTATTATGAGTCATCCCCTATGATATTTTAATTCCATGTTTTTTTCTGCCCAACGGTGTTTTGACATGGAGTTGAAATTAAATACTTGGCATGTTTGTTTATTTACCAACGTAAATTTATAATCATGCAAGTTTACTTATGAACTTTTATGATGATTTCAGCTTCCGCTCCATTCCGGTCTGACACGATCGAACCACTTACGGGGAGTAACTTCCCTCGTTGGAAGTCCCAAGTCGAATTATGTTTGGGTTGTAATGAATTTGACTATGCCTTGAGGGAAGAAAAACCTATGGCACCTGTGGCAGGTGTCACAGGGTATGCAGAACTCAAGAAGGAGTATGATGTTAAGATGGAAAAGTGGAATAAGTCCAACCATATTGCGCTTCTCATCATGAAAGCGACAATATCGCCGGACATTTCTGAAGCACTCCCTAAGAAAGATACTGCTAAAGATTTCCTCACTGAAATGGAGGAGCAATTTAAAGGCTCCGACAAAGTGTATGCTCATGAGCTTTTTGCTAAACTTCTTCAGAAATATACTATTGACGGAAATGTTAGGCAACACATATTGAGGGTGGTAAATGCTTTCACCAAGCTTAAGGCTTTGGAGTGTTCTTTAAGTGAAGCCCTTCTTGTCATGATTATTCTTGAGTCTCTTCCTGAAGAGTTTGAACAATTTAAGGTCAACTATAACTCTCTAAAGGAAAAATGGCCACTCTCTGAGATGACCGCAAGGATCGTCCAGGAGGAAGAAAGGATCATGAGGCAGAAGAAAGACCATGTCTTTCATGTTGGCTCTAACAAGAGAAAGCATGACGGACAAGGTTTCCCTAAGCCTCAGAAAAGGCAAGTCAAGAAAGAAGGCACTAAGCCATTCAACCCTAAGGCATTCAAGGGTAAAGAAGCTGGTGGTTCTTCTTCTGCTCCTAGCAGCTCCACTGCTGGAGAAAATGCTTGTAACTTCTGCAAAGAAGAGGGACACTATCAAAGGGACTGCCCAGGCTTTCTAAAATGGATGAACAAAAGAGGTATTGATGAAATCACTTTTGTAGATGAATCTCTTTATGTTGATTTTTCAATAAAGTCATGGTGGATTGATTCAGGGGCAACCACTCACGTTGCTAACTCTATGCAGGGATTCGATACGATCCAAACCATAAGAGGAGGAACAAGAAAGCTTAAGGTTGCGAACGGAGTTGAGGCCGATGTTGAAGCTGTGGGATCTCTCACGTTGGAGCTACACACTGGCCACACTCTTAGATTGAATAATGTTATTTATGTGCCTACCTTAAGTAGGAATTTGATTTCAGTTTCTCGTTTAGATGATGATATGTATGAGTGCCATTTTGGCAAGAAACAATTTGCTTTGATCAAATGTAATAAGAATGTAGGCATCGGTGTTAGACGAGGCCAACTATACATGTTATCTCTTCATAATGATTCAGTTATGCATGTGAGTGATGAAATTAATGTTGAGAAGAAATGGAAAGGAGTTAGTAATTCTTTGAAATTGTGGCATTGTCGTTTGGGCCACATTTCGAGGGTGAGAATGGAACGCTTAGTTAAAAATGAAATACTCCTCCCATTAGACTTCTCAGATGCAGACAAATGTGTCGACTGCATTAAAGGAAAATTTGCAAAAATAATTAAGAAAGGAGCAGTTAGAGCCACAGGGGTTTTAGAATTAATTCACACCGACATATGTAGACCCCTTAATGTTAAGTCTGTAGATGGTTTTGATTCGTTCATTACATTCACAGATGACTTTTCCCTCTATGGGTATATTTATCCCATACGTGACTGATCGGAAGCTTTGGAGAAATTCAAAGTCTATAAAGCGGAGGTTGAAAATCAACTGAACGCAAAAATCAAAGTTGTACGGTCTGATCGCGGGGGAGAGTATTATGGTAGGCATGCTCCTTATGGGCAGATTCCTGGACCTTTTGCCAAGTTCTTATCTGAAAATGGAATCATTGCTCAGTACTCAATGCCTGGTGAACCACAACAAAATGGTGTGGCCGAGCGCCGCAACCGCACCCTTATGGATATGGTGCGAAGCATGCTTAGTCACTTGAGTTTACCAGTAAGCCTTTGGATAGAGGCATTAAAGACAGCTGCACACATACTAAATCTTGCTCCAACTAAGTCAGCACCGAACACACCTTACGAGATGTGGGCGGGAAAGAAACCGAGCTTGAATTACTTACGGGTGTGGGGTTGCCCTGCTGAAGCTAAAGTTTTCAATCCACAACTTAAGAAATTGGATCCAAAAAACAGTTAGCTGTTTCTTCGTTGGATACCCTCATAGGGGAAAGGGATATCGTTTTTATTGTCCAAGTCACACCACCAAGTTTGTGGAGACTAGACAAGCGGTATTTTTGAGGATAATGAGATCAAAAATTTAAGGGAGATCGACCTTGAGGAGAAGCGGGTTTGTGTACCATCCCCGACTATCCAAGAGATTGTTTTTCCAATACGAAGAAATGTGACATCTGATGATCCTGAATCTCACGGTTCAGTCTCTCAGTCGAATGGTGATCCAGAAACTAATAATGAGAATCCAAACACAAATGAGGATCTCCGAGAAAATAATGAAAATGATGATGTTCCACCACCACCTCCGCCCATGGGTAGACCACGGCGTGAGAGGAAGAAAGCCATATCAGATGATTATATCACCTTTTTGATGGAGGACATGAATGATATGGGAAAGGTGGAGGATCCAACCTCATATAAGGAAGCCATTAAAAGCGAAAATTCGTCCAAATGGTTGGTTGCCATGGAAGACGAGTTGAAATCTATGGGCTCAAACGACGTATGGGACTTAGTAGAAGTTCCCGATGGAGCTAAGAAAGTAGGCTGCAAGTGGGTCTACAAAACCAAGTATGATTCCAAAGGGAATGTCGAACGGTTCAAGGCAAGGCTAGTGGCAAAAGGGTATACACAGAGAGAAGGCATTGATTATAAGCAAACTTTCTCCTATGTCAACCAAGGATTCTTTCAGAATCATAATGGCATTAGTAGCTCATTACGACCTGGAACTACACCAAATGGATGTTAAAACGGCATTTCTAAATGGTGACTTAAAAGAAGATGTCTACATGCTCAGCCAGAAGGCTTTGTTGTGGAAGGAAAGGAACATTTAGCATGTCGTCTAAAGAAATCAATTTATGGCTTGAAGCAAGCTTCAAGAGACTGGTACCTCAAGTTTGATAAAATTATCAAAACTTTTGGTTTCACCGAAAATGTTGTGGACAACTGCATATACGTTAAGTTTAAAGGCAGTAGGTTCACATTTTTAGTCCTATACGTTGATGACATATTATTGGCATGTAGCGATAAGGATATGCTGCATGAGAACAAGAATTTTCTGTCATCCAGTTTTGATATGAAAGATCTTGGTGAAGCCTCGTATGTCCTCGGCATCGAGATTCATCGAGATAGGTCCAGAGGAACGTTAGGACTATCTCAAAAGGCATACTTTGAGAGAGTACTGAAAAAATTCAATATGCATAAGTGCTCACCCTCACCTGCTCCTATAGTTAAGGGCGATAAGTTTGGGACATTTCAATGTCCGAGGAACCAATGTGAAACTGATCAGATGAAGTCGGTTCCTTATGCTTCAGCTGTTGGAAGCATCATGTATGCTCAAGTGTGTACACGCCCAGACTTATGTTTTGTAACCGGAGTGCTTGGCAGATACCAATCAAATCTAGGACCGAACCACTGGAAGGCCGCAAAGAAAGTCTTGCGTTATATGCAAGGAACTAAGGATTTCATGCTTACATATAAAAGAACTGATAACCTAGAAATTATTGGTTATTCAGACTCTGATTTTGCCGGGTGTGTGGATAGTATGAGATCCACGTCAGGTTATATATTCACACTCGCGGGAGGAGCTACATTGTGGAAAAGCTCCAAACAAACGTTAACTGCTGGATCTACAATGCAAGCAGAATTTGTAGCATGTTATGAGGCCACCGGGCAGGCTGTATGGCTAAAGAATTTTATACCCGGACTTAAAGTGGTTGACAGCATATCTAAACCAATTTTATTGTACTGCGATAATGAACCAGCAGTTTTCTATACGAGTAACAACAGGTCAAGTAATGCTGCCAGACACATTGACATAAAGTATCGTGTTGTGAAAGATAGAATCCAGGATCAAACAGTTGATGTTAAACATATAAGAACGAAGCATATGCTTGCGGATCCGCTAACAAAAGGCTTACCACCCAGTATTTTATGTTGCCGGCATGGGACTACTGGAGGCCTGATGATTCTGGAATAAGAGGACCATTAAAATAAACCACTCCCCAATTAGCAAAATGCTTTCCATTTCGAAATAGGCGGGTGTACTATAAGTGTTGAGGTTCTATGGCGTTTCGAGCTGTTGTAACACCTCACTTTGGTACATCATTCCTATGTAGAATGGGCGAATGAAGTTAACCCTAACGATCAAGGGGGAGAATGTTGGTTTTGATCTGACGGCTTAAACAGGCCAGTTAGATCTATTAGTTTAAAAGAAAAAAAGAAAGGGAAAGATAACGTTAATGAAAAGGCCCCACGCACCAACGTACGTGAGGTTTATCCCAACTAAGGCCCCTGATCGGGGGCACCCAAACCAATAGATGGTTTAGGTCCCCTGTCGCCAGCGCTACATAAAAGGGAACAGGAGAGGGTTGGCAGCCTGCGCGATCACAATTCACGTACGGTTTCACTCCCCTCCCGATATTCTCTCACCCCATCCGATCAGGGGGAGCGCTGCAGCGACGAGAAGACCTACTCCAGCCGCCGCTGCCGTCCCCGGGCAGTGCCGGTGGCGTCCTGAGGGCATCAGGACGTTGAGGAGGACTTCTACCTCGACTACATCACCTCTGCATCAAGCCTGCACCAAGCAGGCGATCATGTCCACTGCCGTGACACGTAATGATCCCCTAAACCCTTTCTCTGTTCATGTTTTAGGTGATCTAGATGCAATCTGTTCCTGCTAATGGCATCCCACAGATGCATAATTACTCCAACAACATGGACAGAAGGCGCCGCATGCATGTTGTGTCCGGCCAGCTCACTAATGGCATTTTCTCCTCAGAGATGTCATCGGAGGAGAGATGTCCGACCATTTTCTCCTCAGTGATCTCGATTGTCTCCGGCCAGCTCACTAGATATAAAAGGGAGCGCCCGTCAACCGGAGGACGAGCTCGATGTCGAAGTGGGGGGGGGGGGGGGGGGGGGGGGGGGGGGGGTTTCAACAGAGAGATTAATAAAGTGAGATGCTACTGAGAAAGGGGAGAGGGGTTTGTTTATTGAGAAATGTTACGGTGGTTGGTCCCAGAATCTTGTTCCTATAGTGGTGGTCAGACTATCACTTCAAGATATGTTAAAATAAACTCTACTCTTATTAGGTAAACTGTTACGCTAGTTTCCCTTTTATATTTAGACGATCGAGAAATGAAGCCAAGAATCAATATTTCACTGTCGAGTACACATACACTGCGTGCGCTATGCTAGAAGATTTTGTGGATTGAAAAGGAAAGCTGTCGGATAGGATACGAGATGTGGGCTGGGCTACCCGTAGCGATGTGCGATTAATCGAATGCTCGCTTGACCATAGTGATATATAGCACATGATAGTGCGCGCTTGTGATGGCATGACCATGACCATGATGACCATGAGTGGGTGCCGCGTGGACGTCCGTCGTCCTCTCCCTCGATTCTCATCCTACGATCGAGCACCATGGTCGGAGCTGCAAATAGTGGCAGGCAGCCGCTACTGCTCTGGTCCCGCTCCGTCAAATGACGGGACGCAGATGAGATAGTGCGCGCCCCTATCGTCTTTCTCCGATGTCTCTGTGTGTGTCTCTCTCTCCTATTGGACAGAGGCCCCTTTGCCTCGGCCTTCTTGGCGCATATTTTTGTTTCCTCCGTTTCTTGGGACAACCTGAAGTGAAGCTCTCTTGGGGAGGTGAGGCGGCGCGGCAATGGCTCACCGGCTGCTGCACGGCACCCTCCACGCCACCATCTTGGAGGCCGACAAGCTCACCCACCCCGACCGCGCCACCGGCGGCGCCCCCGAGATCCTCCGCAAGGTCGGTGGATCACTCCCCCTCATTATCCCTGCCTGGCTTCAACCACGGCAGAGTGTAAGCAGAGTAGATTGTGTCCGTAGAAAATAAAGAAGTTCGAGCCCAGAGGTCTGCAATTTTGTTCGGCAGTAGAGAAATTTCTTAGAAAAATGATATGATACGCATGCGGCATGCAGTTGGTGGAAGGGCTCGAGGAGACCATCGGGCGGGGCAAGGGTTCGACGCGGCTGTACGCGACCATCGACCTCGGCAGGGCGCGCGTGGGCCGCACGCGGGTCCTCGCCGGCGACCCCGTGAACCCGCGCTGGTACGAGGACTTCCACATCTACTGCGCGCACTTCGCCGCCCACGTCGTCTTCACCGTCAAGGCCGCGCAGCCCATCGGCGCCACGCTCCTCGGCCGCGCGTATCTCCCTGTCCGGGAGCTGCTCGACGCCGACGGCGATGAGATCGAGCACCGGCTCGACATCCTCGACGCGGCCAAGCAGAAGCTCCCCCACGGGCCCACGATTCAGGTGCGGCTCAGGTTCTGCGACGTCACCACCAACCGCCGCGAGTGGGGCTCCGGCGTCGGCGGCGCGCGGAACCCCGGGGTGCCCTACACGTTTTTCTCCCAGCGGCCGGGGTGCAGGGTCACGCTGTACCAGGACGCGCACACCCCGGACGCGTTCGCGCCCAGGATCCCGCTCTCCGGCGGCCGGAGCTACCAGCAGGGACGGTGCTGGGAGGACGTGTTCGACGCCATCAGCGACGCGCGCCACCTCGTGTACATCACCGGCTGGTCCGTGTACACCGAGATCACGCTGGTACGGGACGGCGCCCGGCCGCGCCCCGGCGGCGACGCCACCCTCGGCGAGCTCCTCAAGCGCAAGGCCAGCGAGGGCGTGCGCGTGCTCATGCTGGTCTGGGACGACCGCACCTCCGTCGAGTCCCTCGGCATGACATGGGGGTACATGGACACGCACGACGCCGAGACGGCCAACTACTTCCGCGGCACCGACGTGCGGTGCGTGCTCTGCCCGCGGAACCCCGACGTCGGCAGAAGCGCCGTCATGGGCTTAGAGACCGCGTACCTTATCAGCCACCACCAGAAGATCATCGTGGTCGACCACGACATGCCCGTGAGGAGCGGCAGCTCGAGCCGCCGCCGCCGCATAGTCAGCTTCGTCGGCGGCCTCGACCTCTGCGACGGGCGCTACGACACGCAGTTCCACTCCCTGTTCAGGACGCTGGACACGGCGCACCAAAACGACTTCCACCAAATCAGCATTGCCGACGCGTCCCTCGGCAAGGGCGGGCCGAGGCAGCCATGGCACGACATCCATGCCAGGATCGAAGGTCCGGCCGCGTGGGACATCCTCTACAACTTCGAGCAGCGGTGGAGGAAGCAAGGTGGCGACCATGATCTCCTCGTCGATCTCAACGCCTTGGCGAGCCTGATCATCCCGCCATCAGCCGTGACGTTCCCCGAAGACCAGGAGGCGTGGAACGTGCAGGTGTTCCGGTCCATCGACGGCGGAGCGAGCTGCGGCTTTCCTACCACTCCCGAGGAAGCCGCTCGATCGGGCCTTGTCAGTGGCAAGAACAGCACCCTTGACAGGAGCATCCAGGACGCCTACATCCACGCGATACGCCGCGCGAACCACTTCATCTACATCGAGAACCAGTACTTCCTTGGCAGCTCATTCGCGTGGAAAGCCGACGGCATAAAGCCGGAGGATATCGAGGCGCTGCATCTGATTCCCAGAGAGCTTTCGCTCAAGATTGTGAGCAAGATTGAGGCCGGTGAACATTTCGTGGCCTATGTTGTGGTGCCAATGTGGCCGGAAGGTGACCCGGAAAAGGAATCCATGCAGGCAATACTAGATTGGCAGAGAAGGACCATGGACATGATGTACTATGACATTGCCATCGCACTTGAGGCCAACGGGATCGACGCGAACCCCAGGGATTACCTCACCTTCTTTTGCTTGGGGAACAGGGAGGTGAAGAGGAGCGGAGAGTATGAACCCGCTGATCGTCCATTGCCTGGGTCTCCCTATGAAAGGGCGCAGAACGCTCGGCGGTTCATGATCTATGTTCACTCCAAGGTGATGATAGGTAAACTTCTTGCACATTCTAGGCACTTAAGTGACATTTCACTTCTCCAATACTCCTATCTTTCAAGCATATGTAGAATTAATTATTGTCATCATTGAAATATGCTAACTAATAATATACACGCATGTCTACCTGATTATTTTTACAACAGAACTCATAGAACATGGGCATCTCCACGCTCTTGGTGTCACAAATATACCAGATAATGTAACTAATATTCATCCAACCGTATACTATCGGGACATATGCATGTCTCATGTTGTCCAAGTCAATAAAATTTTGCTAAACATTTAGTCTGTTTGATTTCCAGTCGATGACGAGTACATCATCGTCGGATCTGCCAACATCAACCAGAGGTCCATGGACGGGGGAAGGGACTCGGAGATCGCCATGGGCGCATTCCAGCCACACCACCTAAACGCCATAGGCCAGGTTGCCAGAGGGCAGGTCCATGGCTTTCGGATGTCGCTGTGGTACGAGCACCTCGGCATGCTGCACGATGATTTCCTCAACCCTGGGAGCCTGGAGTGCGTCCAGAGGGTGAACAAGACGGCTGACAAGTACTGGGACCTCTATGCCAGCGATGAGCTCAACGACGACCTCCCTGGGCACCTTCTCACGTACCCAGTCGCCGTGAGCAAGGACGGCACCGTGACGGAGCTGCCTGGGGCCAAGTGCTTCCCTGACACGGAGGCTCCGGTGCTCGGAATCAAAGCCAAATTACTGCCCCCTATTCTCACCACATAGGGTATTTGCTCGGCAATGCTAGATGCTGCTTTTATGATGCGCTTCCCGCAGTGTAAGCTTATATCCTGTTATTGCTACCTCTATATGATGGTTCTAGTCCGAATCTATAGCTGAACATCTTACCTCAAACCTGAACATTCTGCTGGCCCTAGTACCTCAACGAGCTGCAATGGCATAGTAGTGCTCACTTCACCTTCTGACTCCATAGGTGCGATAATTTCTGTATAGTTATAAGGCAATATGATTTTCAAAGTGCATGATGCTTAGAAAAATCCACTACTAATACTTTCGAGTCACAATAAATAGAGGCACATCTAAACAAATAAGTAATCATCTGTACATGGCCGAACAATTCATGAATCACAATCTAATGTGAATTACAATTACAAGTATGGACCAACTTGTAACGTCCCGGACACACCTACCGGTGGGGGTTACTCCTGGTGGAATCTAGTCTGCCCCCACGGATTAACACTAGACTTTCCTGCGCACTTTGTCCTCACCCGAGACCAACTTTCCAGTTGGTCATCCATCCTGAAATTGCTCCAAGCCGAGCACACTTAACTTTGGAGTTCTTTCCGAATGGGCTCCGGAAAAAGAAGGAATTTCTTGTTGATATGAGTAGTCTATCATCCCTAATAAGTCAGGCTCTCACCTACACCCCCACTCAGAGGAGTCGACGTCCTCATTGGGCCACAAGAATGTTTCCTCTTCGCACATACGTCTGTGCGTCCAGTCCAGCACATGTGCCATGCCATGTGCCACATCTCTAGCAGATCCTGCAAAACAGTTCTCCGAAAGCTGATTTGTGGTACCGCGGTGGCTCCGGCGAAGCAGATCTGTTCCGTGCCAGAGCCCTGGCGGTACCGCAAATGAAATTTCATTCTCATGTTAACATCAACTACAAATTCGTAGAGTAGATGCAATACACAAAATAAGACTTGTACGGAAGCATGCACAATATAGGAAGTAGAAGCATGCACAATATAAGAGCTAGCAAGTAGGGATGAAAATGGAGTGGAAAGTTTCCGCTTTTCCGGAGGAAAAATGGAAACAGAGAGGAAGTATGAAAACGGAAACGGAATTTTGCAAAACGGAAATGGAAATGGAATTTTTTATGCGGAAATGGAAACAAAAACGGAATGGTGTTTTCCGGTGGAACACACGTGGAAACGGAACTTTCCGTTTCCGTTAATATGGAATTTCCGTTTCTACTATAGGCCCATGGCTGCTTTGTAGTTGTAGCCCAACTACCAAACAACACACAATGACACAATGAGTAGAATGAGGATAACGTATCATTTGAGTACCAACTTTTACTACCACACACATACTCCGCTAGACTCTATACTGAATTGTCATGTACTACTACAATACTACCCTATATTACCAACACAACCATATCATTTTGTAGCCTTGTTAAGAATTCCATCAATTTGTTTGTTTTTTATCTGTATTTCTCTATGTTTCAAGGGGGTTTTCAGTTCCGGTTAACACATGGTTTTGTTTCCGTGTCCGCTCTGTATTCGCTCCGTGTTTGTTTCCGGTAGTATCTGTTTCCGTATTCGTTTTCAGGGTTTCTGTATTCGTTTCTGCTGTCGTAAAAAATATGATAGCACCCAGTTCCATCCGTTTCCGTGCCGTTTTCATCCCTACTAGCAAGTTTGTCCAAAAGAATGCTTCAGTCGAGCACAATTAAACATGATCAAATCAAGCAACACTATTATTGCCAAGATCACCGCCACCACCACCGGCCATAGCACCACCATTATCATCAACATTGGCCAAAGAAACATCACCACCACTGACGGAAGTAGTACCATCATCATCTCCATTGGCCGAAGTATCACCACCACCTCCTCCATTGATGAAAGCATCACCACCATAACCTCCATCGCCGAAAGCACCACCACTTCCTCCATTGCCGAAACCACCGCCACCACCTCCCTTGGCTTGTGATTTCGGCCGTACGCCGGTAGGAGTAGAGAAGGTGCCCATCCTCGAGCTGGCTATTGAGACGGGAGGGAACACGATGGAAGAAGTTGGCAATTGCAGCGAGGACGGCTCCATGGACGACGTGGTTGCCCTCCCGTTTCCGCTTCTTCCGGCGGTATAATAAGTTGGTGCGGCGGTGGGGAAGCTGGTCACGAGAGGCACGGAAGGTCGAGGCGGCAACGATGGGGTCGGTGCGACGGTGGGGAAACCGAACGCGGTGGATGCATGTGCTCCATGCCGTCAATTGGCAGTGCGACAAGGCAAGAAGGCGTGGGGACGAGAAGATCGGCGGCGGCGGCGGTGGGGTGGGGCGGCAAGGAAGGAGCTGAAATGTCCCTCCCGCCAAGTTGCTGCAGAGATAGGGGAAACAACGGCGGTTACTATAGTGACAGGGGCGTTTTGCGGGATCTGCTAGAGATGCTCTAAAGAGACAACCACACGGGCGGGCGTTCTTTTGCAAAAGAAACGTGGTACAACAGAACGGTGATCTGGCTCGTACACTTTACATCCAATGCTAGCTGTTTACAAGCTTTCACTAGCACATGTTATATATTTTGGTGGCCGGTCTATGATGAACTATATATGGTATATATGTCTATGTAATCGATCTAACTTCATTTTGTATGTCTGCGTGTGCCAAATATTTAGTTTATAGTGAAATATTGAAGAATTATGATAATATTTGCCTTTTTGCTTCATGCATGCTGCATGATCGAAAGAGGGACAGGGACGACGAATCTCTGCATTTCCTTGTAACAAGTTTGTGATAGAAGCATTTTATTTATCTCATGGAAATGTCTTGTCTGTATGGAAACTTAAACGCGCACCTCCAAGAAATTAATTGTTTTATGATCGAGCAGCGACTGGCCTAGTCGTTGGATGTACTGTTTACTACTCCCTTCGTCCGGAAATACTTGTCATTAAAATGAATAAAATGAGATGTATCTAGATGTATTTTAGTTCTAGATACATCTCTTTTTATCCATTTTGATGACAAGTATTTTCGGACGAAGGGAGTATATAAAAAAGAAGCAGGTGAGGTCTTGTGTGTTGAATGCCTAGTCAGGAAGGCCAACAAGATTGTTAGATTTATATATGCACCGAAGTGGCAATGATAAAACTCGTAGCAAGAGGAAACAAACTACTCTTGCTAAGATGACACGAAATGTTCCTGCTCAGCTCCATGGTCATAGGTTAGATAGGCACGTCCACTAATGTCGTTGCTTCGTCCTGTGAATACTCAACCACTGCGTGAGAAAGTTGACGAAGTAAATATCTGATTGACGTGATGACAACGGGTGCATTATTATGTGGATTTCATGACATATCTGTTGCAAAATATATAATTTTATAATTTGAAAAGCTTGATTTTACACATTCTATACCAAATTGCGGAAAGAACAGGAGTAGTCACTCCATATGTCTTTAGAAGGAGAATGCACCCATGAAGCCCACGCATTAGTAGGTGACTTTACGTATGGATTGATTGCCTTGCATGACTTGGCTTTTCTCAACTGCTCTTTGACTGATTTGTGTGCACCAGTTCAGACTATGACCATTCACCAGGTATATTTAGATATTTAATTAAAGTAGAGTAATTCATTCGCAATAATAATAATTAAACTAGTGGAATTCATTTCTTTCTCTTGCCGGATGTTTCTTGTTTACAAATCATTTCCTTAATTAATAATGGTGACGGGTGGTGAACTTTCCTGGAATTAGCCCTGCATGCATTATGGAGACTCGGGTGAGATGGAGAAACAATCCAAGTTACTACTGAGTCGTACATCACGTAGAGTTGCTTTATATATCTGTATGTATACGCTGCATTGCTTCGTTGAAGGGAAAACGTGTAAAGGGGACCTTGTAAAGTTGATGCAAATTGTTTAATCAGCAGCCAGAGACCATTTCAATATGTTGGTCGGCTCCACCTGACTATGTCTATTGCTCCCGAGTCCGCACGCAGCTCACTGCGCCTATATAAACACATACACCCCCGGCATGTTCAAAGCATTACTCAGGCCACAAACACAAGAAAAGAAGAGCCAAAGAAACTAAACACAAATGGCAACCTCCTCTTCAATCCTTTTGCTTGCTTCTCTTCTTGCACTGGTCTCAAGGCAGGGCGCCATGGCCTCTGATCCTGGCCCACTCCAGGACTTTTGTGTCGCCGACATGCATTCACCAGGTACTATCCAGTTTCTCATAATGTTTTCACAAAATACATATGTTGAAATGATTATCTGGAAATTATATGAATGTCGAAACAACATTGTGAGATCTGAGCTTACATGTTATGTCTCCAATATGCACCAGTGCATGTCAACGGATTTGTTTGCAAGAACCCGATGGAAGTTAACGCAGACGACTTCTTCAAGGCAGCCAACCTCGACAAGCCTAGGGTGACCAACAAGGTTGGATCCAACGTCACTTTGATCAACGTCATGCAGATTGCTGGACTAAACACCCTCGGCATCTCAATTGCGCGCATCGACTATGCTCCCTTGGGTCAGAACCCACCACATACGCACCCTCGCGCCACTGAGATCCTCACGGTGCTTGAGGGGACACTCTATGTTGGCTTTGTCACATCGAACCAGCCCGCCCCCAACAGAAACAAGTTCCTCTCCAAGGTGCTCCACAAAGGTGATGTGTTTGTCTTCCCCGTGGGGCTCATCCACTTCCAATTCAACCCCAACCCCCACCAACCCGCTGTTGCAATTGCCGCGCTCAGCAGCCAGAACCCAGGGGCTATCACAATCGCCAATGCAGTGTTTGGGTCGGACCCACCAATATCAGATGATGTTCTTGCCAAGGCATTTCAGGTAGAAAAGAATACAATAGACTATCTGCAGGCTCAATTTTGGGAGAACAACCACAACTAAGTCAGACATTTGTTGATTACACGGAAGATTATCGCATTAACCAAGGATTTGGTTGAATTTCTCAAGCATCCTTATCTATAAAATAAATGGAGAATATGTCATGCCGCTGTGTGTCTGTAAGCCATGAATGTATTTCAGTGTTATGAATAATATCAACAATATCGTTTTTCATGAATCTGATATGATGTCGTGTGCTAGTTTGGTTATTATGCCCCGTATTTCCCATAACAAACAAAAATTCAGGGTTCTTTTCCCCTTCTCTGATACAATAAACGATTATCTAGTAATTTAATTTCAGTTTGCTGGTTTGGTTGAACACCTCGGGAAATTCTACATATATATTGCTTGTGAGCAATAGATGTGAGGTACTATAATGCCTGCCATTGGTTATGACGAAAAAGGGGTTCCCCGCTTTATATTATAAAGCAACCATCACCGCATTGCAACCGATTAGACCAATACAAACACACGCCACCACTGCACACAACACACACGCAAGACAATATACAAAGGTGCCGGGCACCGACACAGCACCCCACCAACTAGCAAGCTAACTACAGATATGGGAAGAAGACTGTTTGGAGCCGACGAAGATATCCACCATGAACCAGAACGAAGAGGTGAGATGGACAACGACAAAGCCAGGACTCCAAAATGGTGCCTCATAGAATGGTACAACCATGGATAGCGGCCATTGACCAATCATACAGATCAAGTTTTCATCCGGAGCAAGATGAAAGGAGTCAAAATACCGAGACCAAACCTATAGGAAGGATACGATGTCAATGGAGGCCGACACCATTGGCCAGTACATGGTCTGGGCAAGTGATGTACCCCAGCATTCACACACCTCCGTCATACCCTAGCTCTGCTAAACACCCGCAACCAAGCCACTTGTGTGGCCATTGCTGCCCGCACACAACTAAGACGCATGCTTCCAAACCCCTCCGAGACCAGCCAAAGTGTACGCCTTTGGTCCAAAAGGTAGCCCCCAACCGACGGGACCAAAGCATACATCCCGCCTCGAACACCATCGGAGCTATGGCAGTGTACACGGGCATGGAAGGGGGAGGGGGAGCGGACGCATCCACGACCGGCACACCCTTCTGTCGGCGATGGGTGGCCCAACAACATTGACGCCGCCCATATATCACTCTCGCGAACCTTCCCACCAAACACCCCATGTGCCACCACACCTCGGTGGCCAGTGCAGCTCCACGGGAGGCCACCAATGACACCTGACCATTGGTAAGGACGACCCCGTAAATCACTGCCATCAACTAAAACTGCTCACCAGGGAAGCCCGCATGGGCTGCTCGCCATTTTCCACTGCTGGAGAAATAGAAAGCCGACCAGCCCACCGTCCATCCCACCACTGCTGGAGCAACAGAAGCCGACCAGCCCACCATCCATCCCACCACTGCTAAGCCTGCACCGTCACCAGCCGAGGCCACCGCGGGGGCAGCCGCCCGCAGCCATGGCCGCCCTCGGCATGCGACGTCTGGATATGGATTTGGCAGCCCAAAACGCAATTATCACAAGCGCTCAGGCGCGCCCGTCCACCAATCCGCGAGGCAAGTGGGAAGCAGGGCGTCGCAGCACCATGTCTACCCATTGTGGCGCCTGGCCAGTGCCACTTTTTGGCCTGGGGCACCGGCCCGCACCAGCCTTGCACGGGCAAGAAAACCCAAAGGCCCCGCCGTCTGCAGAGACGGCTGGGCTTCGCTTAGCCACCCCCTCGAGCGGCGTCCAGGGCTAGTGGGATAGAGGCCCCCCCCCGGTCGCCTCGCAGTGGCGGCGCGGGAGGAGGGAGGATGGCTTCTCTTCTCAATCATGTCTGCCATTGGTTATGACGCGTGGACAACGTAATTTACTAGAAGTTGGACGAGGGGCCTACAATCCCAGGGGCACGCCTACCCACTGGTCGTGCCACCCCGGCTTGTGGGGCCCTGACCTACTGCTCCATTTGACCTAATTCCTGGCCTGTAAATTTCCAATATTCCCGGAACCCTAAGAGAGACAAACGAGAGAATTTTATCGATGCCGTAAGACTCTGTTCCGAAGCAATCCTATCCGGAGCCCTGTTTTGGAGCTCTGCCAGAGGGGGAAACCATTGGGGTAACCATCTTCATCAACCTTGCTGCCTCCATAATGATATATGAGTAGTTCCTTCAGGACCTACAGGTACATATTAGTAGCTAGATGACTTCTTCTTGTTCTCTCTCTCTCTCTCTCTCTCTCTCTCTCTCTCTGTCTGTCTCTGCAATCTTCAATATAATGATCTCCTCTAAGATCAATCCGATGTAGTTATTATGGTGTGTATGTTGTGGTTCGATGATTTGTGGATTTATGTTCAAATTTTTCATTGAACATAATTGAAGTTTCTTTGTTGTATGATTGAGTAGCTATGTATGCTTTTTGATTTATTTGTCTTCTGTGGCGAAGATAGATGGGTAATTCTTCAAAGGGGGTGATGCATAGTACTGGGTTCAACCTCACGGTGATCTTGAACAGTGACAAAAAGGGGAAAAGGCACATGATGTGTTGTTGCTACTTAAGTATAAAACAACGGGGATTGATCTTATTGCTAGGTTTCTTTCTGTCCAGCTACATCATGTCATCTTACTTATTGTGTTACTCTATTTCTTGCAAACTTAATACTTTAACATGCATGTTGGATAGCGGTCTTGGGGTGGAGTAACAGTAGTAGATGCAGTTGGATTACGGTCTACTTGTCATGCACGTGATGCCTACACAAGATTATGCCATTATGATCATAGCATGAATGTTGCTTATCTATCAATTGCCCAACAGTAATTTGTTTACGATGCCATTACTAGCTTTCGAGAAAGAAGTCACTATTGAACCTATGGCCCCGGATCCCTTCTGTATTATTATTTGTGTTTCTCTGTTACTCTCTTTACTATTTTACTATTTGCCATCACTGTCTATCACTATATTTCCTTTTAACCTTGTAACTAGCAAGACGAGGGGATTGACAACCCCTTACCATGTAGGGTGCAATCATTTATTTTATTTGAGTGCGGGTGTTGCTTATCTTGCTAGCTTGTAGACTCCTACTGGTTCGATAAACCTTGGTTCTTAACCGAGGGAAATACTTTTTGTTGTTGTGCTACATCACCCCTTTCTTTTCGAGGAAATCCAATAGCTCCTATGGGAATGGCAGGGAATTGGTGTTGCATGACCTCATCTGTAAAGCACTGAGGGTGTGTAGCTCCTCGGACTCTTGCAGTCGTGTGGCGTATGTCTGGCATGGTTACTGTGCGGTCGCAAGTGTAGTCGCGACATCACCATTCTTTGCTAGCGACGTCAAATCCCGTTTGTTCAGTAGGTGGGCGTTTCTTGGACTTGTAAATTGATCGGTGTGGGTTTTTGGACCTTAAGGGCCTCTTCTCCTTGGGTTTGTATCTCGTGGTGGTCCATGGTAGGTTGAATCCAACTCGGGCTCCATGCGTCTCGAGGGCATATTTTTTTGTGCCTGTCTGTCGATCTCTGTCCCGGGGAGGACAGTCGAGGGTTTCAACCCAGCTGTTAGAGTTATAATATAAGTCATGTATCCCTTTGTATTCATCCCATTGTATAAGGGGTTTCCTGCATATGTTCCATACCTGTACATGTATATATATCGGCCTATGGCCTCATGGGAATACAATTTGATTAATCCTAACATGGTAATAGAGCTAGGTCAATTTTTTGCATGGTGCAACTCGTGCGTTTGATCCGTCTTTGTATCCCGATCGGTCTCCTCTTCTTCTGCTCAATCGAAGCAGGGTAGCTCGTCCCGCAGGCCCCCGATGCCTCTGCTCCCGCCCGCCCCGATCCTGCTCCCGCCGCCCCCCTGATACCACTGCTCCCGTCCGCCCCGATCCTGCTCCCCCCGGCCCCCGTCTTCAGCTCCTGCAGGCTCCTGATCTCGCAGGCCCCGGACTCCCGCAGGCCAGCCCCGGACTCCTGCAGGCCCCCACTCTTCGACTCCTGCAGGCCCCGGACCCCGCCGGCCTCTACGAGTCTTCGTCCCCGGCTGCTGCAGGTCTTCAGCCGATCGACTGCCTGCCGCTTCCCGTTACTGATTGGAAGCCTCTCGTCGGATTCTGCTGATTTCGGATCGTCAAAAAAAATATGTTTGCTGCATCGGGCTATGTTGTTGTCCCTTGCTGCTCGGTGATCTTTGATGGTACTAACTACACTGAGTTCACTGGCTTCATGCGCATTCACATGTGTGGCATCCGTCTCTGGGGTGTTCATTCTGGCGAGGTCTGCTGTCCGCCATGTCTGGTTGCCCCTACTCCGCCGACTCCACTGGTGCTTCCTACGGATGCTAATCAGGCCGCCAAGGATACGGCTAAGCTTGCTGATGAGGCTGCTGATCGTGCTTATGATGAGAGGGTTTTGGCTTATGAGGAGGCTCTTCAGACGTATCATGGTGCTCTGTGTGTTTACACCCAGTGGCTTGATGATGATGCTCGTGCTGCAGCTATTCTCACTTTTAGTGTTCTGCCTCAATTTACTTCTGAGTTTCTGGGTCTTCCTACTGTCTTTGAGATGTGGACCCGTCTTCGTCAGCACTATGAGCCCTCTGGTGATGACTTATACCTTTCTGTAGTCCGTTAGGAGCATGCTCTTCAGCAGGGTGACTCTACTGTTGATGACTTCTATGCACAGAGTTCTGCTATCTGGCGCCAGCTTGATTCTCTCCGCAGTACTAGTTGTTGTACTTGCCCATGTTGCCAGGCTGTCCAGGCCAATTTGGAGTTTCATTGCGTCTACGAGTTCCTGTCTCGGCGCTGTAAGGAGTTTGAGCCCCGGCGTACTCAGTTGTTTGCTCGTGGCCATGTTTCTCCGATGGAGGCGCTTTCTGAGATTCGTGCCGAGGAGACTCACTTACGTGGTACTGGTTTGCTGGAGGTTTCCTCTGTGCTCGCTACTCGGGCTTCTTTCATGCCACCTGCTGCACCGACCCCTTCTCGCTTGAGTGCTCCGCCGCTCTTGCCCACTCCTTCTGGAGGCTCAGGTCGCCCCCATCCACATTGTGACTACTGCAACAATGATGGTCATATTGAGTCCCAGTGCTGCACGAAGAGGAAACACCTGCGCAAGGCATGATCATCATCTTCAGGGACTTCATCATCTACCTCGACAGCTTCAGCCATTGCTTTGACTAAGCAGGATATTCCGAGACTTAAGCGTTTGCTCGCGGCTTCAGGTTCTTCCTCGACGGGTACTGCTGGTTCTGTGACTGATGCTTCCCGCACTGAGCAACCGCCCTCTACACAGTCAGGTACATCCCCATGGGTTCTGGACTTTGGAGCTTCTTTTCATATGTCTTCTCATTCTTCCACTTTGTCCTCTCTTCGATCGCTGGATTCTCCTGTTCATGTCTTCACTGCTGATGGTACTCCACTTTCTGTTGTTAGTAGTGGAAATCTTACCACTCCTTATTCTGTTCCTGATGTTGCTCATGTTCCTCGACTTACCATGAATCTATTTTCTGCTGGTCAACTTACTGATTCTGGTTGTCGCGTTATCCTTGACGTTGACTCTTGTTCTGTCCAAGACCGTCGCATGCACACTCTGGTTGGGGCTGGCCCTCGCCGCCGTGCTTCTCAGGGTCGTTGGTAGTTGGACTGGCTTCATGTTCCTTCCGTTGCCAGTTCCTCCGCTTCAGTCGCCTCCGTTACTGGTTCCTTCAAGTAGTGGCATCATCGACTGGGTCATCTGTGTGGTCCTCGGTTGCCGCCTTTAGTTTGTCGAGGTCTTCTGGGGTCTGTCTCAGGAGATGTCTCTTTAGAGTGTCAGGGTTGTCGTCTTGGCAAGCAGATTCAGTTACCATATTCACATAGTGAGTCATTGTCTAAGCGTCCTTTCGATTTAGTCCATTCTGATGTATGGGGTCCGGCTCCTTTCGCTTCGAAAGGTGGTCATAAATACTATATCATTTTTATAGATGATTTCTCTTATTACACATGGCTTTATTTCATGACTTCTCATAGTGAGGTGTTGTCTATTTATAAGCGTTTTGCTGCCATGGTTCATACTCAGTTCTCTTCACCCATTCGTGTTTTTCGTGCTGACTCCGCTGGTGAGTATATCTCTAAGATGTTGCGTGGTGTTCTTGTTGAGCACGGAACTCTCTCTCAATTCTCTTGTCCTGGTGCTCATGCTCAGAATGGTGTGGCCGAGGGAAAGCATCGTCATCTTCTTGAGACGGCTCGTGCATTGATGATTGCTGCTTCTCTCCCACCTCATTTTTGGGCTGAGGCCGTCTCTGCCTCCACCTATCTTATCAATATACAGCCTTCCATTGCTCTACAGGGTGGTGTTCCTTTCGAGCGTCTTTTTGATCGTTCTCCCGATTATTCAATGCTTCGCTTGTTTGTTGTGTTTGCTATGTTCTTCTTGCCCCTCGCGAACGCACCAAACTGACCGATCAGTCTGTTGAGTGTGTTTTCCTAGGCTACAGTGATGAGCATAAGAGCTATCGTTGTTGGGATCCTATCGGTCGTCGGATGTGTATCTCTCGAGATGTGACTTTTGGTGAGTCGCGTCCCTTCTACCCACGCCCATCTTCCTCGACATTTTCCATGGAGGATATCTCTTTCCTCATTTTTCCTGACTCATCTATCACCCCCGTGGAACCTGTGCCTATTCATTCCACTCTCTCTGCTTCTCCACCTCTAGTTGATTTGCTGCCACCATCTTCCACGGTCTCCTCACCTAGCATGTCACTGGATTCTACACCTTCATCTCCGGTGACTTCTTCGTCGCCACTCCCCGATTCTACCTTGGTGATTCCTCCTTCTATTGTTCCATCTTTTCCTTAGTATTACACTCGTCGTTCACGACCTGTGGATGCCTCTGTCGATGTGTCGTCATCTTCCTCTCAGCCTACTTACGGCTTGCGTTCTCGTCCTCGTTCGCCTGTTGATCGCTTTGGATTTCCCACCGCTGGTGTTGCTGTTCTTGAGCCGACTTCTTATCGTCAGGTTGTTGTTCATCCTGAATGGCAGTTTGCGATGGCAGAAGAGATTGGTGCTCTTGAATGCACTGGTACCTGGGATCTTGTTTCCCTTCCTCTTGGAGTCTGTCCCATCACTTGTAATTGGGTCTAAAAGGTTAGGACTCGCTCCGATGGTTCTCTTGGGCGTCACAAAGCTCGTCTTGTGGCTCGTGGTTTTCTGCAGGAGCATGGTCGTGATTATGACGACACTTTTGCTCCTGTGGCCCATATGACCACTGTTCGTACACTTCTTGCCGTTGCCTCTGCATGTCACTGGTCTATATCTCAGCTTGATGTTAAGAATGCCTTTCTTAAAGGTGAGCTGTGTGAGGAGGTGTACATGCAACCACCACCTAGGTATTCTGTTCCTGATGGAAAGCGCGTCGTCCTTGGTCTCCGCATCCAACTAGTCCAGCAAGTTTCTGCGTGGGAAGATCTGTTAGCACCAATTTGTTCGAGCTTGTCCTCGAGCCTGCTGGGACCTAAGGAGCACAGTCCATAAGTTGTTTACCTCATCTTCTTCGGTCTTGAGACGTTGGGACTTCTTTTTTGATGCTTTTGGTCGTACTAGCCAATCGCTCGCATAGAGTTTCGAGCTGGGTTACCTCAAGGGGTTGCTCGAAAGCATCATACTCATCGGGGCCGAGGCTTCCTTCCTCCTCGTCCGCCGAATTATATACTCCGTCGTTGGGGTCATCGGCGTCCCCATTGATCATGTCGTCGCCGTTGTTATAGTTGGCGCCATTGTCTAGTGTGTGGATTAACTCTTTTCCCGTGTCTCAGTGGAAATTGGTTATCTGTGGGGGAGACAGCAATTCATTGGACAATAAGGAAACTAGGAACTCTGCTTGCTTTAATAAAAAATCGTAGATGATTATGTAGTTGTATTCCAGAGCCTAATATTTGGAGCATTTTGCAGAAACGACGAGATGGCGGAAGGGTTGAAGAAGGGGTCTTAAAGATCAATCTGGTGATTCAGGAGGAGTTTGCTTGAGGCCATGGTTGGAACCCGATTGTGCTCAGGTTGCCGTATGAAAAGTTGAATGTGCAAAAGTTTGTTAGTAGAATTGTTCTTGTGGTCTCTCCCTTTCTGGTGCATGTGAGACTTAGTTTATTGTTCCTCTGCTGTGAACCTGCTCTTTTGGTTGCCGATAGCTCTATTTTCCTGCATGTCTTGTTTTAGCTTCTTTTTGGTTCCAAACTCCTGTAAATTTGATTAGCCATTTGTTTAATGGAAATTGATGAGGAGGCTCATTCTCTAAAAAAACTTATGATTGTTATTTTTTCTTCTTAAATTTAGAACTAGAAATATGATTTTTGCTACATTTCAGAAACTAGGCACACCAAACCAGGTTCCAGAAACTAGCTCCGACATATATAGATAGTATGCATAAATATACGAGAAAAGATTATTATCTAAGTTGGTTCTTTGTAAAAAGCTTGTGATAGAAGCATTTTATTTGTCTGATGGAAATATCTTGATCTTTTCCTTCACAAACTTACCAATGCGCACCTCTGACAAATTAATCAGTTTATGTGTGGCCACCCAGCCTCGTAACTGGATGCACTGTTTACTCTAACAAAAGGGGGCAGGTGAAGCTTGGTGTCATGAACCTAGGTAGGAAAGCCAACCGAGATTGTTAGGTTATATGGACTGAACTGGTCATGATAAAACTTTAAGCACGAGGATGATAACTACTCTTACTAAGGTCGTCATATCTCTCCTTTTGGTTAGGCAGGTCCATTAATGTCGTCGCCTCTTCCTGCAAATACTCAACTACTGCGAGAGAAATTTTCCCAAGTAAATTTATATCTGACTTCTGTGATGATAACAGGGGCTGCTACATATATCAATTGTATTAGGTTGATTCGTGCATGGATCGATGCACCACAATGTCTTCCTTTTCAGCACAATCCACTAGCTACCGTGTTGTCTTATGTTGCTGGATGTGATGACAAATCTGTTGGAAAATATATATTTTATTTATATTAGTGATCATAGTTTGAAAAGATAGATTGCATAGATTTTTCTAATAACTTCTCGATAGAACAGGTTGATAAAACTCCTTCTAAGATGTTAACTAGTCTTGCTAAGATCATATGAAAATTTCCTGCTCTCCATAATCATGGCCTCTGTGGCAGGTCTCCTTATGGTTGGGCACTTCGTCCGCTAATGCCACCACTTCTTCCTGAAAATACTCAACCACTTCGAGAGACATCTGACCAAGTAAATATCAGATTGACGTGATGATAACATACAGGGGCTGCTACATATAGCAGATGTATTAGGTGGATTCATGTGTGGATCGACGCGCCTCGGTTTCTTCCTTGTTCACACACAATCTGCCGCGTCGTCTTACGTTGCTGGATTACATGACAAATCTACAGGCAAATATATAATTTCATAGTTTGAAAAGCCTGATTGTACACATTATTCTATACGGACTTCTGGAAAGAACAGGAGTTGTAGTCACTCTATATGTTACTGTCTACAAAGGTCGACTTGTCGCAAAAAGTTTTCGACAAGTTCAAGGAGTTGACTATGATAAGACTTTCTCACCCGTAGCGATGCTTAAGTCTATCCAAATCATATTAGCAATTGCCACATTTTATGATTAGGAAATCAGGCAAATGGACGTCAAAACTGCATTCCTTAATGAATTTCTAAAAGAAGAGTAGTATATGATGCAACCAGAAGATTTCTAATGGAATGTCCCTTCTCTCTGCTCCACTCCCTGGTCTCTGTGGGATAACCCTATCACCTTACACGACCGCCGCTGCTATCCCCAGCCTCCAGACGTGGGCCACTGACCTGAGATTTCTTGGCATGTCTAGTGGGGTCATGGTTCACTTGGTTCGTGCATGGATCGGGGAACTCTGCCTGGACCCGGTGCTCTCCCAGATCAGGCAGTAACATGGTTGTTGACCAATGAGGGGTGATTGCGGTCATGCAGGATGTGGCTTTCCAACGCCTCTCACTGGTGAGGTTCCAACGCAGGTGAGATCCAACCTGCCCCCACCCGTAATGATCCGGTGGGGTCATCGGTGGTCTTAGGCCCGATCGGATCTGGACATGGTAGTGGACTTGGGCCAGGCCGAGCCTCATAACGGTTTGATGGCTTTCTTCGATGACCTCTTACCAATAGCTTGGTAGTGGGGCGTGGGTTTGGGGTGTCGTACTTTGAGGTTATGGCCCTGGATGGCAGGCTAGACGTCCGGCAAGGGTGCGGGACGCTGCAAGCAAAAGTTTGGCGCCTGAACGCTGGTTGAGGCGATGTCTTGGTAGTCATGTCCCTCCTAGGGTCGTCGCCATTGTTCTCCGGCCCTCCCATCTCAGGGTGAAAACCCATGTCCGCCCCAACGGACGCAATGGTGGCGGTGCATTGCTTCATGACCCTCTTGGGTTCCTCATCGGTGAGTGTATTTGTCTTTCAGTCAAGGTGGTATTTTCGGAATGGTACGGTGATTCAATCGACCCTACCTCAAATCTAGTGACTCACCATGTTGCTTGCACCTATCTTGTACACGCAACAATGTCCTCCTTTCATCATGTTTGCTCGCTCTGGTACGGTCAACACTCCTTGGTTTAGGCAGAGGGCCCTCGCTAACAGAAGTTAGATGGTCTCGGTGCGATGAAGTCCGGTATATTCTTCCAGGTGGCGTGTGGTTGATTGTCGTCGTCGGTCCTGGTTGAGTCTTCAAGTGGTCCACCCTCTCTTGTGCTTCCTCTCGGCGACGTGCTGGAGGCGTCAAATTGGGCACTCCTGGTGCTTGCTAGCGTGTTTGGCATGGTTTGCCATGCTTTGTTTAATCATCTTGTATGCTGATTTCTTGATCACCATTTATTGTTCAGCCAAGCATCCGAAGTCAGTTTTGTGATAAAATGCTTCTATATTATGCTTGTTAAAAAAACAACTCAAATAATATTCATTTTTCGGCGATTTAGGTAATAATCATTTCTTTTGCATATTTAAGCATGTTTCCATTAAAGAAACCGTCAATTGAACTTACAATAGTTTTGAACCAAAAGGAAGCTAAAATATTATATACAGGAACCGTAAATTTCTTATTGCATACACCAGAAAGCGAGAGAGCGGGACAATGACTCCAGGAAGCAAATTTTGCAGATACAACTTTCACATTTAAATCCTGAGCACAATCGGGCTCCAACCAACGCATACTTCGCCTGTATTGCAAGATAACCCTAGGTGTTCAACCCTAGCATCAAACATATACTGGATTACCAGATAATCGTGTATTGTTTCTTTTTTAACCTAATCATCTATTATTTTGGAACACGGGGAAAAGAACCCAAAATATTTATGAGAAATACGACACATTAGAACCAAGAAAACATATGAGATCATATATGTGTGATAAAAAAAATGATATTGTCAATTATTCAAAAGGTATAAATACATTCACTCATTACAGACACACAATGGAATGACATATGCTCCATTCATTTTATAAAATAGGATGCATATCTAGAAACTCAAACATGTCCATAATTTAGGCACTGGTCTTCCGTGTAATCAGCCAACATTTCACTTAGTTGTGGCTGTTCTCCCAGAACTGAGCCTCGAGCCAGTCTATTGTCTTCTTTTCCACCTGAAACGCCTTGGCAAGAACATCATTGGATATTTGTGGGTCTGACCCAAACACCGCATTGGCAATTGTGATAGCCCCAGGGTTCTGGCTGCTAAGCGCGGCAATTGCAACGGCGGGCTTGTGTGGGTTGGGGTTGAACTGGAAGTGGATGAGCCCCATGGGGAAGACAAACACATCACCTTTGTTGAGCACCTTGGAGAGGAACTTGTTTCTGTTTGGGGCGGGCTGGTTGGATGTGACAAAGCCAACGTACAGTGTCCCCTCGAGCACCGTGAGGATCTCAGTGGCGCGAGGGTGCATATGTGGTGGGTTCTGACCCAAGGGAGCATAGTCGATGCGTGCAATTGAGATGCCGAGGGTGTTGAGTCCAGCAATCTGCATGACGTTGATCAAAGTGACATTGGATCCAACCTTGTTGGTCACCCTACGCTTGTCGAGGTTCACTGCCTTGAAGAAGTCATCTGCATTAACTTCCATCGGGTTCTTGCAAACAAACCCATTGACACGAACTGGTGCATAGAGGAGACGTGACATGTAAGCTCAGATCTTACAAAGTTCTTTCAACTTGCATATAATTTCCAGAAATTCATTTCAACATATTTATTTGGTGAGAACATTATGAGAAACCGGATAGTACCTGGTGAATTCATGTCAGCGACACAAAAGTCCTGTAGGGGGCTAGGATCGGAGGCAGTGGCCTGCCATGAGACCAATGCAAGAAGAGCAGCGAGGAGAAGGAAGGAAGAGGAGGATGCCATCTGATTTCTCTCTCTCTCTCTCTCTCTCTCTCTCTCTCTTGTGTTTTTGTTTGTGATTGTGGCGTGAGTGATGGTTTGAACATGCAGAGATGCATGAGTTTATATAGGTGCAGCAAGAATCGAATGAAATCTTTAGCAATAATAGACTTAGTTAAGTGAAACCAACCAACCAATTGAACTGGTCTCTTGCTGCAAATTAAACTACTGCATATACTCCCATTTAAGACATGTTTTCCCTTCAAAGAAGCAATGCACGTATACAGCCATATAAAGCTATTCTATGGTGATGTGTACGGCTGAGTAGTAATTATGAATGTTTCTCCATCTCAACCGAGTCGCCACAATGCATGCAGGGCCGATTCCAGGAAAATTCATAACCCATCACTATTAAGGAAAAGATATTTAAGACAAGAAACATCAGGCATTAGCTTAATTAGATATCATATACTTGGTCATAGCCAGAACCGGTGTGGACGAAACCAGTCAAAGAGCAGTTGGGAAGCCAAGTCATGCAAGGCAATCAATCGTTTTCTAGCTCGATGCCGACATAGATGAAGTCACCTAATCACGTGTATGCTTGATTCATGGGCGCATGACTTCTAAAGACATATAGAGTGACTACTACCCCTGTTCTTTTCAGTAGTTGATACAGAATCATGTGTGCAATCGACCCTTTCAAACTTTGAAATTATATATTTGCCAATAGATTTTTCATGAGATCCAGTAACATAGGGCGACAAAGTAGTTAGCAGATTTGTAGGAGCCCCTATACGTTTTCATCATGTCAGTCGGATATTTACTTGGTCAGATGTCTCACGAAGTGGTTGAGTACTTGCAGGAAGAAGCGACGACATTAATGGACGAAGTGCCCAACCAAAAGGAGAGTTGATACAAATGACATGATGATGGAGAGCAGGAAATTTCCATATGCATGATCTTAGCAAGACTAGTTAACATCTTCTTGCGAAGAGTTTTATCACGCATGACCAGTTCAGTGTATAAATCTAACAATCTGGTTAGCCTTCCTGACTAAGTTCATGGCACGAGACCTCACCTGCTTCTTTTGCTAAAGTAACTAGTACTACGTCCAATGAAAACACTAGGCCAGGCGGCCACTCATAAACAGATTAATTTCTTGGAGGTGTGTGTTGGCAGCATTAGTGTAGAAGAAGTTTCCATTAGATGATTTGATTGCTTCTATCACAAGAATCTTACAAAGAAACAACTCAAATAATAATTGTTTTTGGGATTCAGATATCCACGATAGTTTTGCTGGGGAATGATCAATCAAACTTAAAAGAGTTCTGAACCAAAAGGAAGCTAAAACAAAACATTCAGGTAAAATAGAACTAATGGCAACCAAAACAGCAAGTTTCGTACCAAAGGAAACGTAAACTACATCTTTCGTGCACCGAAAAGACAGACCACAAGAACGACTCCAGGAAGCATCTTTTGCACATTCAAAATGCATATTGCAACCTCCGAGCACATTACCATATAATCATATGGTCATCTAATCGCTTCTCATTAAATTTTTGCATAAACTCCTTAAGTTTCCTTTTAATATGCCTACTGCATCATCTGATATACGGCTGAGTAGTATATTATGATTATTTATCTATCTCACCCAAGTCGGCACAATGCATGCAGGGCTGGTTCAATGAAAAGTCACCACCCATCACCATAGTTTATTAGATATCATATACTTGGTCATGGTGAGAACTGGTCCGCACGAGGTCAAAGAGCAGCTGATAAAAGCCAAGTGACGTAAAGCAACCGTTTTCTACCTAGGCAAAGTCACCTGCTTAGCTTTATCTACTCCCTCGCTTCTTTTCAGTTGCTACAGAATGCGTGCAATCAAGCTTTTCAAGATGTGGCCACTAACATAAGCAAACTATATATTTGTCACCGGATTTTTCATGAACAATACCATGCACAAGATATGGCATGGGATAAAAATAACATCTTATATTTACTAATTGGAGACACCATTGGAGCCTTTACGTTAATCCACATCATCAAGATTAATTCAACCATTAGATTTAAAATTTAATGGTCAAGATCTATTAGAAGTCCCGACTTAATATAAAGAAACAGTGTACGTAAAGAAATGAACCAGCACGTACAAAAAAGAGAGACGCCATAGCTTTATAATAAAAAAGATCACGTAAAAGAAGTCCTCATACTACAAGGAAAGTGCCATCGTGGTTCTCAAAAATTCCATCATCAAACACGTCCAAATTCCCAAATATCACGTACAGGAAGAAGAAAACCTGCCTTATAATATAAAAGAAATTATCAAGTAAAAAAAGAGTCCTGTCGCTACAAGGAAAGAGCCATCATGATTTAAAAAATTCCATCATCACACACGTCCATGTCCCAAAATATCACGTACCTTCTCCGTCTTTAACTAATTGGAAGCATCATCCGAGTTTCCACGTTAATCGTGAAAGACTAAGCTAATTGTCCGTCGGATCTACATTTTATGTAGTTGTAGCCGTCTGATGCATCACGTCATCCTTAAGGAGTCCTGACAGGTTATCCCACGCAACTCTCCATACCAAATCTAAAAAAAACTGAAGTCATAGGGTTGCCGTCCTCTCTCATCCACGTTAACCCATAACCGAGATGTGTATCAAAGAGATACTAGATGCCACGCCTATGCCCCAGCCGCCGCTCTCCCAGGCCTCCGATTCTCCTCCATGTGCCTGCCCGCTCCTGAAGCCATGCGCTATATGCCGCAGCCACTGCTCTCCACGGCCTCTCCTCCTCCTCCTCCTCCTCCTCCACATATCTCCCTGCTGCGAGACTGCAACGGTTCATGTGTTTCCTGGTGATCTCTCTGTACCCAACCAAGCTATCACGAAGAAATACGCCATCGCATTGGTCGGGTGCCCTTCTGTCGGCCGGCCAACATGCAAATACATCAGGTATAAGGGCAGGCATTACGAGACTATTTTTGCCACACTCCTTGCCCAAGAGCAAAGCATGTCGTGTTGAGACACTAGAGAGACACTGCCTTATAATGTAAAATAAAAATATGAATTAAAAAGAAATAACCCTCATGTTATAGAAAAGAGCCATCAAGTTCTTAAAAAACATGCCATCATCATATACGTCCAATTTCCAAAATATCAGGTGCCTGATCTGTTTTGGTAAACGATGAAAATGATACATACAAATAATAACATGCCTTTCATATTTTTTATTTGTGGGTTCATGTCACAAAATTATTTTCTACAAGCTTTAGTAATGTGTTGCTATTTTCTGATCGGATAGTAAGACCGATCCTTGCATAGTACCTATATTGATTTTTTTAGATGCCCACTTTATATACATGGTCGTAAAGATGTTATAAATATATTTACCCAATACTAGAAATCAGTAGTGTACGTTTATTTATCATAATATACGACTAGAAGCAGTGAACCAGTAAATGTTTTTGAATGATATTCAGTAATTAGATTAAATAATCATATTCAGTCTACTTCAAAACCTATGATTTATAGCTACATCTGTTAGAATATTTGTAGTTTGTACGATAATAAAGAAAAAAAATATTTGTCTTGGTGCAGATCACTATATGTAATTCATACCCCTAGATTGCATACATGCTAACTCATGATGTTGATAAAATCAACTGAATTAATCGAAGATATGTACATACCCTTTTGTCCCGCTCATAATAGTGCCAACTCTTACATGTTCCACATACTAATAGTAGGTACATTTATCCATAAAAATTTCACTTTGCAATTTGTACAAATATTATGCATTTATTTTTATAATGAAAGTTCAAATCTGATCGTCAACATAGCTAGCCCGCGCAGATGCGCGGGTTGTTGACTAGTACACATAATTATACATTGATAGATGTGTGTTGGCAGCTTAACATACATATTATTAAAAAGCATGGTTAGAGATATAATGGAATATCTTACCGTCCTCCAAAACCAAAGGAAAAATAAACAGATAAACTTTGCAATATGAGTCACCTAGTGATATACAAAATATTAGGTTGGAAGATGACGTTGTAGTTAACGCACTGTGTCAATGAGGAAGAAATCGAGGTGCGTCATTCCATGCATGAATGCAACTAATACATAACTATTATATGTAGCAGCCCCTGTTAGCATCACATCAATAAGATATTTACTTGGTCAAAATTTTCTCAAAATGATTAATTACATTAATCCACGCACGCATAACAATGACGATAGGGAGCAGAGACAATTCGTGTGATCTTAGTAGGAGTAGTTAACATCCTCTTGCTAAGAGGTTTATCATCATCATTTCAATGGAAAAATCTGACAATCTAGTCGGCCTTTCTTGAGTAAGCTCATGACACACTTCGCATGCCTCTTTTGTTAGAGTAAACAACACACCCAATGACTGGGCAAGGTGGCCACTCATAACTAATTAATTTCTTGGAGGTGTGTGTGTGTGTGTGTGTGTGTGTCGTTTTGATACAGAAAAGTTGTTTCCATCAGACAAATAAAATGACCGAAAGAAGAAGACATGCCCCAACATCATCCTGGTGGGCAGCATGAGAGCCTATCTCCGCCACCCGCCCTAGACCTACACACTCTCCGCCTCCCTAGTAGCCATCGATCGGCACCACACCGAGCAAAGCCCCGGGCGATGGCAGGCGGCAATGGGATCTCCCTTCTCTCCGCTCCACCCCCTAGTCTTTGTGGGCTAACCCTAGCACCTCACACCACCACCACTGCTATCCCTGCCTCCGGAGGTGGGCCGCTGACCTGACATTTTGTCGCATGTCTAGTGGGGTCATGGTTCACTTGGTTCGTGCGTGGATCAAGGAAGTCTGCCTGGAGCCGGTGCTCTCCCACATCAGGTTGCATCATGATCGTTGACTTGTGAGGGGTGATTGCAGTCAGACGGGATGTGGTTGCCCATAGCCTCTCAAGGGTGAGGTTTCACCACAGGTGAGGTACTCCATGCACCCACCGGGAATGGTCAGATGGGTTTGTTGGCGGTCTTAGGCCTGACCAGAACTTAGGCCAGCTCAAACCTCACTATGGTTTGATGTCTTTCTCCAGTGACCTCGTACCAACAGCTTGGTGGCGAGGCATGGGTTTGGGATGTTGTACGTTAAGGCGATGGCCCTAGATGGCAGGCTGGACGTGTGGCAAGGGTGCAGGGCGGTCCAAGCAAAAGTTCGGCGTCTCAACGCTGTTGGAGGCGATGTCTTGGTAGTCACGTCCCTCTTGGGGTCCTCGCCATTGTTCTCCACCCCTCCTATCTCAGGGTGAAAACCCTTGTCCCCCCAGCGGATGCGGTGGTGGTGGTGCAATGCGTCATGACCTCACGGGTTCGTCATCGGTGAGTGTAGTCGCCTTTCAGTCGAGGTGGCGTGTTCAGAATAGTATGGCGATCCAATCGGCCCTACCTCAAATCTGGTGACTCACTGTATTGCTTGCACCTATCTTTTACACGCAACAATGTCCTCCTTTCATCATCTTTGCTCGCTGGTACAATCAACGCTCCTTGGTTTAGGAAGAGGGTCCTCTCTAGCAGCAGTTGAGTGGTGTCGATGTGACAAAGTCCAGTGTTTTCTTCAAGGTGGCCTGTGGTTGAATATCGTCATCGGTCCTAGTTGAGTCTTCAGGTAGTCTAGCCTCTCTTGTGCTTCCTCTCGGCCGCATGTTAGAGGCGTCTAATTGGGCACTTCCGGTGCTGTTAGCATGTTTGGCATTCTTTGATCATCTTGTATGATGATTTCCTCAACACCATGTATCGTTCAGCCAAGCGGCCGTAGACCGTTTTGTGATAAAATGCTTCCATGATAGGCTTGTTACAAAGAAACGACTCCAATAATATTCATTTCGGGGGGGGGGGGGTGCATTGCTCCGTGACCCTCTTGGGTTCGTCATCGGTGAATGTAGTCGCCTTTCAGTCACGGTGGCGTGTTCAGAATGGTATGGCGATCCAATCGACCGTACCTCAAATCTGGTGACTCACTGTATTGCTTGCACCTATCATGTACGCGCAACAATGTCCTCCTTTCATCATTGATCACTGGTACGGTCAATGCTCCTTGGTTTAGGAAGAAGGTCCTCTCTAGCAGCAGTTGGGTGGTGTCGGAGCGACAAAGTCCATTGTTTTCTTCCAGGTGGTGAGTGGGTGAATGTCATTGTCGGTCCTGGTTGAGTGTTCAGATGGTCCAGCCTCTCTTGTGCTTCCTCTTGACGGCACGCTGGAGTCATCTAATTGGGCACTTCCGGTGCTGTTAGCGTGTTTGGCTTGGTTTGCCATGCTTTCTTTGATCATCTTGTATGATGATTTCCTCAACACCATGTATCGTTCAGACAAGCGGCCCAAGTCCGTTTTGTGACAAAATGATTCTATGGCGTGCTTGTTACAAAGAAATAACTCAAAAATATTAAATTTGGGGGGAGGGGGTCAGTAATAATATTTTCTTTTGTATATTTATGCATGTTTTCTATATGTGTGTTGGAGCTAATTTTTGTAATTTGGTCTCCAGTGTGCCCAGTTTCAAAAACGAGTTCTCAACTTAAGAAAAACAAGAATAGTTATCATAAGTATTTTGATAAAACAAACCACCTCACCAAATTTCCATTAAAGCAACCGTCAATTGAACCTACAAGAGTTTTGACCCAAAAGGAAGCTAAAATATTACATGCAGGAACCGTAAATTTCTTATTGCATGCACCAAAAAGCGAGAGAGAGAGAGAGAGAGAGAGAGAGAGAGAGAGAGAGAGAGAGAGTGAGTGAGAGAGAGAGAGAGAGAGAGAGCAGAACAATGACTCGAGGAAGCAAATTTTGCACATACAACTTTCACATTTAAATCCTGAGCACAATCGGGCTCCAACCAATGCATACTTCGCCCGTATTGCAAGATAACCCTAGGTGTTCAACCCTAGCATCAAACATATACTGGATTACCAGATAATCGTGTATTGTTTCTTTTTGTAACCTAATCATCTATTATTTTGGAACACGGGGAAAAGAACCCAAAATATTTATGAGAAATATGACACATTAGAACCAAGAAAACATATGAAATCATATCTATGTGATAAAAAAATGATATTGTCAATTATTCAAAAGTTATAAATACATTCACTCATTACAGACACACAATGGAATGACATATGCTCCATTTATTTTATAGAATAGGACGCATATCTAGAAACTCGAACATGTCCATAATTTAGGCACTGGTCTTCCGTGTAATCAGCCAACATTTCACTTAGTTGTGGTTGTTCTCCCAGAACTGAGCTTGGAGCCAGTCTATCGTATTCTTTTCCACCTGAAACGCCTTGGCAAGAACATCATCGGATATTGGTGGGTCTGACCCAAATACCGCATTGGCAATTGTGATAGCCCCTGGGTTCTGGCTGCTGAGCGCGGCAATTGCAACGGCGGGCTGGTGGGGGTTAGGGTTGAATTGGAAGTGGATGAGCCCCATGGGGAAGACAAACACATCACCTTTGTTGAGCACCTTGGAGAGGAACTTGTTTCTGTTTGGGGCGGGCTGGTTGGATGTGACAAAGCCAACGTACAGTGTCCCCTCGAGCACCGTGAGGATCTCAGTGGCGCGAGGGTGCATATGTGGTGGGTTCTGACCCAAGGGAGCATAGTCGATGCGTGCAATTGAGATGCCGAGGGTGTTGAGTCCAGCAATCTGCATGACGTTGATCAAAGTGACATTGGATCCAACCTTGTTGGTCACCCTACGCTTGTCGAGGTTCACTGCCTTGAAGAAGTCATCTGCATTAACTTCCATCGGGTTCTTGCAAACAAACCCATTGACACGAACTGGTGCATAGAGGAGACGTGACATGTAAGCTCAGATCTTACAAAGTTCTTTCAACTTGCATATAATTTCCAGAAATTCATTTCAACATATTTATTTGGTGAGAACATTATGAGAAACCGGATAGTACCTGGTGAATTCATGTCAGCGACACAAAAGTCCTGTAGGGGGCTAGGATCGGAGGCAGTGGCCTGCCATGAGACCAATGCAAGAAGAGCAGCGAGGAGAAGGAAGGAAGAGGAGGATGCCATCTGATTTCTCTCTCTCTCTCTCTCTCTCTTGTGTTTTTGTTTGTGATTGTGGCGTGAGTGATGGTTTGAACATGCAGAGATGCATGAGTTTATATAGGTGCAGCAAGAATCGAATGAAATCTTTAGCAATAATAGACTTAGTTAAGTGAAACCAACCAACCAATTGAACTGGTCTCTTGCTGCAAATTAAACTACTGCATATACTCCCATTTAAGACATGTTTTCCCTTCAAAGAAGCAATGCACGTATACAGCCATATAAAGCTATTCTATGGTGATGTGTACGGCTGAGTAGTAATTATGAATGTTTCTCCATCTCAACCGAGTCGCCACAATGCATGCAGGGCCGATTCCAGGAAAATTCATAACCCATCACTATTAAGGAAAAGATATTTAAGACAAGAAACATCAGGCATTAGCTTAATTAGATATCATATACTTGGTCATAGCCAGAACCGGTGTGGACGAAACCAGTCAAAGAGCAGTTGGGAAGCCAAGTCATGCAAGGCAATCAATCGTTTTCTAGCTCGATGCCGACATAGATGAAGTCACCTAATCACGTGTATGCTTGATTCATGGGCGCATGACTTCTAAAGACATATAGAGTGACTACTACCCCTGTTCTTTTCAGTAGTTGATACAGAATCATGTGTGCAATCGACCCTTTCAAACTTTGAAATTATATATTTGCCAATAGATTTTTCATGAGATCCAGTAACATAGGGCGACAAAGTAGTTAGCAGATTTGTAGGAGCCCCTATACGTTTTCATCATGTCAGTCGGATATTTACTTGGTCAGATGTCTCACGAAGTGGTTGAGTACTTGCAGGAAGAAGCGACGACATTAATGGACGAAGTGCCCAACCAAAAGGAGAGTTGATACAAATGACATGATGATGGAGAGCAGGAAATTTCCATATGCATGATCTTAGCAAGACTAGTTAACATCTTCTTGCGAAGAGTTTTATCACGCATGACCAGTTCAGTGTATAAATCTAACAATCTGGTTAGCCTTCCTGACTAAGTTCATGGCACGAGACCTCACCTGCTTCTTTTGCTAAAGTAACTAGTACTACGTCCAATGAAAACACTAGGCCAGGCGGCCACTCATAAACAGATTAATTTCTTGGAGGTGTGTGTTGGCAGCATTAGTGTAGAAGAAGTTTCCATTAGATGATTTGATTGCTTCTATCACAAGAATCTTACAAAGAAACAACTCAAATAATAATTGTTTTTGGGATTCAGATATCCACGATAGTTTTGCTGGGGAATGATCAATCAAACTTAAAAGAGTTCTGAACCAAAAGGAAGCTAAAACAAAACATTCAGGTAAAATAGAACTAATGGCAACCAAAACAGCAAGTTTCGTACCAAAGGAAACGTAAACTACATCATTCGTGCACCGAAAAGACAGACCACAAGAACGACTCCAGGAAGCATCTTTTGCACATTCAAAATGCATATTGCAACCTCCGAGCACATTACCATATAATCATATGGTCATCTAATCGCTTCTCATTAAATTTTTGCATAAACTCCTTAAGTTTCCTTTTAATATGCCTACTGCATCATCTGATATACGGCTGAGTAGTATATTATGATTATTTATCTATCTCACCCAAGTCGGCACAATGCATGCAGGGCTGGTTCAATGAAAAGTCACCACCCATCACCATAGTTTATTAGATATCATATACTTGGTCATGGTGAGAACTGGTCCGCACGAGGTCAAAGAGCAGCTGATAAAAGCCAAGTGACGTAAAGCAACCGTTTTCTACCTAGGCAAAGTCACCTGCTTAGCTTTATCTACTCCCTCGCTTCTTTTCAGTTGCTACAGAATGCGTGCAATCAAGCTTTTCAAGATGTGGCCACTAACATAAGCAAACTATATATTTGTCACCGGATTTTTCATGAACAATACCATGCACAAGATATGGCATGGGATAAAAATAACATCTTATATTTACTAATTGGAGACACCATTGGAGCCTTTACGTTAATCCACATCATCAAGATTAATTCAACCATTAGATTTAAAATTTAATGGTCAAGATCTATTAGAAGTCCCGACTTAATATAAAGAAACAGTGTACGTAAAGAAATGAACCAGCACGTACAAAAAAGAGAGACGCCATAGCTTTATAATAAAAAAGATCACGTAAAAGAAGTCCTCATACTACAAGGAAAGTGCCATCGTGGTTCTCAAAAATTCCATCATCAAACACGTCCAAATTCCCAAATATCACGTACAGGAAGAAGAAAACCTGCCTTATAATATAAAAGAAATTATCAAGTAAAAAAAGAGTCCTGTCGCTACAAGGAAAGAGCCATCATGATTTAAAAAATTCCATCATCACACACGTCCATGTCCCAAAATATCACGTACCTTCTCCGTCTTTAACTAATTGGAAGCATCATCCGAGTTTCCACGTTAATCGTGAAAGACTAAGCTAATTGTCCGTCGGATCTACATTTTATGTAGTTGTAGCCGTCTGATGCATCACGTCATCCTTAAGGAGTCCTGACAGGTTATCCCACGCAACTCTCCATACCAAATCTAAAAAAAACTGAAGTCATAGGGTTGCCGTCCTCTCTCATCCACGTTAACCCATAACCGAGATGTGTATCAAAGAGATACTAGATGCCACGCCTATGCCCCAGCCGCCGCTCTCCCAGGCCTCCGATTCTCCTCCATGTGCCTGCCCGCTCCTGAAGCCATGCGCTATATGCCGCAGCCACTGCTCTCCACGGCCTCTCGTCCTCCTCCTCCTCCTCCACATATCTCCCTGCTGCGAGACTGCAACGGTTCATGTGTTTCCTGGTGATCTCTCTGTACCCAACCAAGCTATCACGAAGAAATACGCCATCGCATTGGTCGGGTGCCCTTCTGTCGGCCGGCCAACATGCAAATACATCAGGTATAAGGGCATGCATTACGAGACTATTTTTTCCACACTCCTTGCCCAAGAGCAAAGCATGTCGTGTTGAGACACTAGAGAGACACTGCCTTATAATGTAAAATAAAAATATGAATTAAAAAGAAATAACCCTCATGTTATAGAAAAGAGCCATCAAGTTCTTAAAAAACATGCCATCATCATATACGTCCAATTTCCAAAATATCAGGTGCCTGATCTGTTTTGGTAAACGATGAAAATGATACATACAAATAATAACATGCCTTTCATATTTTTTATTTGTGGGTTCATGTCACAAAATTATTTTCTACAAGCTTTAGTAATGTGTTGCTATTTTCTGATCGGATAGTAAGACCGATCCTTGCATAGTACCTATATTGATTTTTTTAGATGCCCACTTTATATACATGGTCGTAAAGATGTTATAAATATATTTACCCAATACTAGAAATCAGTAGTGTACGTTTATTTATCATAATATACGACTAGAAGCAGTGAACCAGTAAATGTTTTTGAATGATATTCAGTAATTAGATTAAATAATCATATTCAGTCTACTTCAAAACCTATGATTTATAGCTACATCTGTTAGAATATTTGTAGTTTGTACGATAATAAAGAAAAAAAATATTTGTCTTGGTGCAGATCACTATATGTAATTCATACCCCTAGATTGCATACATGCTAACTCATGATGTTGATAAAATCAACTGAATTAATCGAAGATATGTACATACCCTTTTGTCCCGCTCATAATAGTGCCAACTCTTACATGTTCCACATACTAATAGTAGGTACATTTATCCATAAAAATTTCACTTTGCAATTTGTACAAATATTATGCATTTATTTTTATAATGAAAGTTCAAATCTGATCGTCAACATAGCTAGCCCGCGCAGATGCGCGGGTTGTTGACTAGTACACATAATTATACATTGATAGATGTGTGTTGGCAGCTTAACATACATATTATTAAAAAGCATGGTTAGAGATATAATGGAATATCTTACCGTCCTCCAAAACCAAAGGAAAAATAAACAGATAAACTTTGCAATATGAGTCACCTAGTGATATACAAAATATTAGGTTGGAAGATGACGTTGTAGTTAACGCACTGTGTCAATGAGGAAGAAATCGAGGTGCGTCATTCCATGCATGAATGCAACTAATACATAACTATTATATGTAGCAGCCCCTGTTAGCATCACATCAATAAGATATTTACTTGGTCAAAATTTTCTCAAAATGATTAATTACATTAATCCACGCACGCATAACAATGACGATAGGGAGCAGAGACAATTCGTGTGATCTTAGTAGGAGTAGTTAACATCCTCTTGCTAAGAGGTTTATCATCATCATTTCAATGGAAAAATCTGACAATCTAGTCGGCCTTTCTTGAGTAAGCTCATGACACACTTCGCATGCCTCTTTTGTTAGAGTAAACAACACACCCAATGACTGGGCAAGGTGGCCACTCATAACTAATTAATTTCTTGGAGGTGTGTGTGTGTGTGTGTGTGTGTGTCGTTTTGATACAGAAAAGTTGTTTCCATCAGACAAATAAAATGACCGAAAGAAGAAGACATGCCCCAACATCATCCTGGTGGGCAGCATGAGAGCCTATCTCCGCCACCCGCCCTAGACCTACACACTCTCCGCCTCCCTAGTAGCCATCGATCGGCACCACACCGAGCAAAGCCCCGGGCGATGGCAGGCGGCAATGGGATCTCCCTTCTCTCCGCTCCACCCCCTAGTCTTTGTGGGCTAACCCTAGCACCTCACACCACCACCACTGCTATCCCTGCCTCCGGAGGTGGGCCGCTGACCTGACATTTTGTCGCATGTCTAGTGGGGTCATGGTTCACTTGGTTCGTGCGTGGATCAAGGAAGTCTGCCTGGAGCCGGTGCTCTCCCACATCAGGTTGCATCATGATCGTTGACTTGTGAGGGGTGATTGCAGTCAGACGGGATGTGGTTGCCCATAGCCTCTCAAGGGTGAGGTTTCACCACAGGTGAGGTACTCCATGCACCCACCGGGAATGGTCAGATGGGTTTGTTGGCGGTCTTAGGCCTGACCAGAACTTAGGCCAGCTCAAACCTCACTATGGTTTGATGTCTTTCTCCAGTGACCTCGTACCAACAGCTTGGTGGCGAGGCATGGGTTTGGGATGTTGTACGTTAAGGCGATGGCCCTAGATGGCAGGCTGGACGTGTGGCAAGGGTGCAGGGCGGTCCAAGCAAAAGTTCGGCGTCTCAACGCTGTTGGAGGCGATGTCTTGGTAGTCACGTCCCTCTTGGGGTCCTCGCCATTGTTCTCCACCCCTCCTATCTCAGGGTGAAAACCCTTGTCCCCCCAGCGGATGCGGTGGTGGTGGTGCAATGCGTCATGACCTCACGGGTTCGTCATCGGTGAGTGTAGTCGCCTTTCAGTCGAGGTGGCGTGTTCAGAATAGTATGGCGATCCAATCGGCCCTACCTCAAATCTGGTGACTCACTGTATTGCTTGCACCTATCTTTTACACGCAACAATGTCCTCCTTTCATCATCTTTGCTCGCTGGTACAATCAACGCTCCTTGGTTTAGGAAGAGGGTCCTCTCTAGCAGCAGTTGAGTGGTGTCAATGTGACAAAGTCCAGTGTTTTCTTCAAGGTGGCCTGTGGTTGAATATCGTCATCGGTCCTAGTTGAGTCTTCAGGTAGTCTAGCCTCTCTTGTGCTTCCTCTCGGCCGCATGTTAGAGGCGTCTAATTGGGCACTTCCGGTGCTGTTAGCATGTTTGGCATTCTTTGATCATCTTGTATGATGATTTCCTCAACACCATGTATCGTTCAGCCAAGCGGCCGTAGACCGTTTTGTGATAAAATGCTTCCATGATAGGCTTGTTACAAAGAAACGACTCCAATAATATTCATTTCGGGGGGGGGGGGGGGGGGGTGCATTGCTCCGTGACCCTCTTGGGTTCGTCATCGGTGAATGTAGTCGCCTTTCAGTCACGGTGGCGTGTTCAGAATGGTATGGCGATCCAATCGACCGTACCTCAAATCTGGTGACTCACTGTATTGCTTGCACCTATCATGTACGCGCAACAATGTCCTCCTTTCATCATTGATCACTGGTACGGTCAATGCTCCTTGGTTTAGGAAGAAGGTCCTCTCTAGCAGCAGTTGGGTGGTGTCGGAGCGACAAAGTCCATTGTTTTCTTCCAGGTGGTGAGTGGGTGAATGTCATTGTCGGTCCTGGTTGAGTGTTCAGATGGTCCAGCCTCTCTTGTGCTTCCTCTTGACGGCACGCTGGAGTCATCTAATTGGGCACTTCCGGTGCTGTTAGCGTGTTTGGCTTGGTTTGCCATGCTTTCTTTGATCATCTTGTATGATGATTTCCTCAACACCATGTATCGTTCAGACAAGCGGCCCAAGTCCGTTTTGTGACAAAATGATTCTATGGCGTGCTTGTTACAAAGAAATAACTCAAAAATATTAAATTTGGGGGGAGGGGGTCAGTAATAATATTTTCTTTTGTATATTTATGCATGTTTTCTATATGTGTGTTGGAGCTAATTTTTGTAATTTGGTCTCCAGTGTGCCCAGTTTCAAAAACGAGTTCTCAACTTAAGAAAAACAAGAATAGTTATCATAAGTATTTTGATAAAACAAACCACCTCACCAAATTTCCATTAAAGCAACCGTCAATTGAACCTACAAGAGTTTTGACCCAAAAGGAAGCTAAAATATTACATGCAGGAACCGTAAATTTCTTATTGCATGCACCAAAAAGCGAGAGAGAGAGAGAGAGAGAGAGAGAGAGAGAGAGAGAGAGTGAGTGAGAGAGAGAGAGAGAGAGAGAGAGAGAGAGAGCAGAACAATGACTCGAGGAAGCAAATTTTGCACATACAACTTTCACATTTAAATCCTGAGCACAATCGGGCTCCAACCAATGCATACTTCGCCCGTATTGCAAGATAACCCTAGGTGTTCAACCCTAGCATCAAACATATACTGGATTACCAGATAATCGTGTATTGTTTCTTTTTGTAACCTAATCATCTATTATTTTGGAACACGGGGAAAAGAACCCAAAATATTTATGAGAAATATGACACATTAGAACCAAGAAAACATATGAAATCATATCTATGTGATAAAAAAATGATATTGTCAATTATTCAAAAGTTATAAATACATTCACTCATTACAGACACACAATGGAATGACATATGCTCCATTTATTTTATAGAATAGGACGCATATCTATAAACTCGAACATGTCCATAATTTAGGCACTGGTCTTCCGTGTAATCAGCCAACATTTCACTTAGTTGTGGTTGTTCTCCCAGAACTGAGCTTGGAGCCAGTCTATCGTATTCTTTTCCACCTGAAACGCCTTGGCAAGAACATCATCGGATATTGGTGGGTCTGACCCAAATACCGCATTGGCAATTGTGATAGCCCCTGGGTTCTGGCTGCTGAGCGCGGCAATTGCAACGGCGGGCTGGTGGGGGTTAGGGTTGAATTGGAAGTGGATGAGCCCCACGGGGAAGACAAACACATCACCTTTGTTGAGCACCTTTGAGAAGAACTTGTTTCTGGCTGGGGCGGGCAGGTTGGATGTGACAAAGCCAACGTACAGTGTTCCCTCGAGCACCGTAAGGATCTCAGTGGCGCGGGGGTGCGTATGTGGAGGGTTCTGGCCTAAGGGAGCATAGTCGATGCGCGCGATTGAGATGCCGAGGGTGTTGAGTCCAGCAATCTGCATGACATTGATCAAGGTGACGTTGGATCCAACCTTGTTGGTCACCCTAGGCCTATCGAGGGCGGCTGCCTTGAAGAAGTCATCAGCGTTGACCTCCATCGGGTTCTTGCAAACAAATCCATTGACACGCACTGGGTGCATAGAAGAGATGTAGAGGGTAAGCTTAGATATTACTAGAAAGCCGTTTCAACATGCATATAATTTTCAGAATTCATTTCAACATATGTATTTGGTGATAGCGGGACGGGAAAGCATGAAGTAAGCGGTACCTGGTGATTGCATGTCGGCGACACAAAAGTCCTGGAGCGGGCCAGGATCGGAGGCAACGGCCTGCCATGAAACCAAGGCAAGAAGAGCAACCAGGAGAAGGAAAGAAGGGGAGGATGCCATTTGATTTCAGCTCCTTTGGGTCTTCTTCTCTCTTGTGTATTCCTGTTGTGTTTGTTGGGTGAGTGATGGTTCGAATATGCAGGGGATGTATGTGTTTATATAGGCGTGGCGAGCAGTGCAAACTCGTGAGCGACGGACATAGTCAAGTGGAACCGATCAACGGATAGAAATTGTCTTTGACTGCCCACTAGATTATTCTGCATGAACTTTTGGGACATGGTCAGCCATATTCAAATCTTTGATATATTATAATCAAAGTTCCCTGTTGAGATGCCAAAGCGACACATTTTTGGCTTTAATAAACAAAGAAGCAAATTAAGGTACTCCATCTGATATTTGTTTTTTGAAAGGTACTCAATCTGATGTACCTCTTAGTAATAACTACTGTGAGTAATAATTTTGATTGTGTCCAACAAGGAAGAAATCGTGGCACGTGGATCCATGCATTAACGCACCTAATACCACTACTATATGTAACAGCCCCTGTCATGATCACGTCAACCAGATATGCAGTTGCCTGGTCAAATTTCTCTCCAAGTAGTTGAGTACTTGCAGGAAGAAGCAACCACATAATGGACGATGGAGAGCAAGAGTAGTTAACATCTTCTTATTAAAAAAGTATAGCAAACGTCTCGAGGTACTGCCATACTGCAGGTAGGTTATTTCTCTGCACAGACAAAAGTGTGTCATTTGTGTGAAAATAGCAATTATGCATGGAAATAAATTGATCTCTAAATGTTCTTGATCCTTAGATATTTAAACTCAAGACAGGTTTGTATTATACACAATTGCATAAAATAGAAATTATGCATGGAAAATAAATTGATATCTAAATGTTCTAGATCTCTAAATGTTCGAAGTCCTTAAGAATTTAAACTCTAAAGAGAAAAATTAAGACTATTCGACCGATTTGAAACTAGGGGCTCAGCTATGTGGATTGTGAGTCTTCCGAGAGGCACAAAGGACCAAGCCCACGACAACCGGGGAAAATGAGAATTATCATATACTTGGTCATAGACTCATAGTAGGAAGGAACTGGTGCGCACGAGGTTAGTCAAAGAGCAGTTGAGGAAAGCCAAGTCATGTTTTTTTTCTTTAAAAAGGAGGATAAACTCCGGCCTCTACGTCATGTAAGGCAATCGTTTTCTAGCTGGAGGATGACATAAAGTGACCAACTCATGCGTGGGCTTCTAAAGACATGGAGTGACGACTGCACATGTTCCTTCCAGAAATTGCTATTGATGCGTGCGATCGAGCTTCTCAAACTATGAAATTGCCCCTTTTCAAAAGAAAAAAAAAACTATGAAATTGTAGATTTGCCAATAGATTATTTGTCATGAAATCCAGTAGCATAAGACGACACAGTAGGTAGCGGACTGTGTCAACAAGCGGAAGTAATTCAGGCGCGTTGATCCATGCATGAGTTCACATAATGCACCTGCTATTTTGGTAGCAGCCCCTCCTACCATCACGTCAATCAATTTTCTTTTTAGGAAGAGGACGATAACCCCATCAACGAGATATTTACTTGGTCGAATTTCTCTCGCAGTTGTTGAGAACTTGTAGGAAGATTTAAAGCAACGATGTTAGTGCTTAGTGGACGTTCCTCGCTAACCAAAAGGAGAGCGATGACGATGGAGCTGAGCAGCAACTTTTCATATAATCTTAGTAGGAGTAGTTACTTTCCTCGTTGCTACGATTCAATCATGACCAGTTCATTGCAAATATAAATCTAATAATCAGACCTCACGTGCTTCTTTTTTAGAGTAAACAGTACTAATAAACTGATTAATTTCTTGGAGGTGTGTGTTCCAGTTTCCATAGATAAAAGACATTTGTCATAAGTCTTGTCCCTTTTACGATCCCCGTGACGAAGCAAAAAGGCAAAAAGGGGGGGGGGGGGGGGGGGGGAGGGGAGGGGGAGCATAGCCGGTATTTGCATCGCAAAGCCAAGTTCTCACACCACCTCAATGAACACCACAAGTTGTAGCACTAAAGCGGTCTTTCTTTATTAGGCTCACGACCATAGTTTTAAATAGCCGGCTATAGCCTTTTCAGTAGGGTGCCGCTAAATGGTCTCATGTACAAATAGCCCGCTATAGCTGATTTGAAGGTCCGCTGCTATTTGGTATAGCCCGCTATTTAAAACATTACTCAGGACACACCTCACCTGCTTCTTTTGTTACAGTAAACAGTACATCCAATGCCTAAGCCATGTTGAGCCTCGCTAGGTATTGATGGCTTTCTGCGGTGACCTCGTACCAACAACTTGGTGGCGGTGCATGGGTTTGAGGTGTCGGAAGTTGAGGTGGCTGCCCTAGATAGCAGGTTGCATGTCTGGCTCTCCTGCGAGCAGCGTAGAAGTGTAGTTTGCGATGTCCCTTGGCCACGGGTCTTGCGAGGGACGTCGTGGTAGGTGACCATGGAGAACCTGTCATCATCTATGGTGGCCAAGTCCTGATCTAGACATGGAGTCCTCGGCCCGTCATGGTAGATCTGGTTGCCCGAGTCCCCTTGGCGAGGTGTACGGGACGGTCCAAGCGAAAGCTCGGCATCTCGACGCTGGTGGCAGCGATGTCTTGGTAGTTATGACCCTCTTGGGCTCGTCGTCATGGCTCTCCCACCCTTCGAGCTCAGGGTGAAAATCCTTGTCCACCCTGGTGTACATGGTGGTGGAGACCCATTGTGTCATGACCCTCTTAGGGGCTTCACCGGTGAGTGCAGCTGTCTTCCAGACATGGTGGCATGTTTGGAGTTTTATGGTGATCCAATCGACCCTACCTCCAGTTCGGTGACAAACGGTATTGCTTGCACCTTCTTGTACAGGCAACAATGACATCCTTTCATCACGTATGCTCGATAGTATGGTCAATGATCATTGGTTTAGACAGAGGGTCCTCTCTAAGAGTAATTGGGTGGTGATCGTGCGACGAAGTCCACTGTTTTCTTCCAGGTGGCGCGCGGTTGAATGTCTGCAGTGGTCCTGGTTGAGTCTTGAGGTTGTCCAACCTCTCATGTCCTTCTTCTCGGTGCCATACTGGAGGCATCTAATTGTGCACTTCTGGTGCTTGTTAGCGTGTATGTCTTGTTTTGTCATGGTTTCTTTGATCATCTTGTATGATAGTTTCCTCGACACCATGTATTGTTCGGTCATTGGACTTTATTTATGAAGTAGGCAGAAGTACGTTTCATGATAAAATTCTTCTCTGACAAGCTAACAACTCAAATAATAACCATTTGGGCGGGGAGGGGGGGAGGGGGGTAATCCTTTCTTTTCTATATTTTTCATGTTTTCTATATGTATGTTGGAGCTGATTTTTGGAACCTGGTCTCTGGTGAGCCCAGTTTCTATAAAGTAGTAAAAATCATATTTCTAGTTCTCAACTTAAGAAAAACAAAAAAATGCTTGTAATTTTTTTTGATAAACGAGTCACTTCATCGGTTTCCATTCAAGCAACCGCAATAAAACTTACAATAGCTTTGAACTAAAAGAAAGCTAAAACATCAAATACAGGAATTATAAATTACTTATTACATGAACTAGAAAGCGAGAGACAAGAACTACGACCCAAGCAACCAACTTTGGCACATACGACTTCCATATTTCAATCATGAGCACAATCGGACTCCACTCATCGCATTCATCACATGTATTGCAAGATAATCCTAGGTGTTCAATCCTACCATCAAACATATATTCAGTTACCAGATAATCATGTATTGTTTCTTTGTTTCAACCTAATTGTCGGTGTCAAAACCGGCGGATCTCGGGTAGGGGGTCCCGAACTGTGCGTCTAGGCGGATGGTAACAGGAGACGAGGGACATGATGTTTTTACCCAGGTTCGGGCCCTCTCGATGGAGGTAAAACCCTACGTCCTGCTTGATTAATATTGATGATATGGGTAGTACAAGAGTAGATCTACCACGAGATCAAGGAGGCTAAACCCTAGAAGCTAGCCTATGGTATGATTGTATGTTGTGTATGTTGTCCTACGGACTAAGGCCCTCCGGTTTATATAGATACCGGAGAGGGCTAGGGTTACAGAGAGTCGGTTACAATGGTAGGAGATCTACGTATCCGTATTGCCAAGCTTGCCTTCACGCCAAGTAAAGTACCTTCCGGACACGAGCCGGAGCCTTCAATCTTGTATCTTCGTAGTCTTGGAGTCCGGCGGATATTGATAGTCCGGCTATCCGGACACCCCCTAGTCCAGGACTCCCTCAATAGCCCCTGAACCAGTCTTCAATGATGATAAGTCCGGCGTGCATAATGTTCGGCATTGCAAGGCGGGTTCCTCCCTTGAATAATCCAAAGAAGATCATGAACACCAGGATAGTGTCCGGCTCTGCAAAATAAATTCCACATTCCACCGTAGAGAGAATAAAATGTACACTTAGTTCAATCTGCTGACGTATTATGCGGCGTGACATCACACCGTCACCAAGCCTTTGTTTGAATTATTATACCACCTCAGCATGTTTAGCGAAGCGGTTTCCTTGGCACGTCTTGTCGAAGCAGAGATCGTGTTCCCCTTATTCCGGGATTCTCATCAATACGTGCGTGGGTAACCCAACCGCGCCATCTATGGTGGCGCTTGGGAGATAAGCAAGTTTTACCAGGCTGGTGGGGGACGCATAGTTTTGTCCGCCTATATATAAGGGATAAGGATTCACCTTCTCACCTACGCCTTCTTCCTCCTTTGCTCATCCATCCCCGCGAACTCAAGCTCCAACGCCCGAGCTTGCGCATCTCGCCTCAACCTTCTCCGAATATGTCCGGAGCGGGAGGTAAATGGTTAGCCTCCACCGTCAAGGAGGAGGACATCACCAAGCTGCGCAGCGCCGGATACCTTTCCGGTGATATCGCGCATCGGCTGCCCGACGAGGGGCAGCTCATCCCTACCCCCAGGCCTCATGAGAGGGTCGTCTTTCTCCCCCACTTCCTCCGCGGACTGGGCTTTCCGCTCCATCCATTTGTCCGGGGGCTCATGTTTTACTACGGCCTGGATTTCCACGATCTGGCGCCGAACTTTATCCTCAACATCTCGGCGTTTATCGTCGTGTGCGAGGCTTTCCTCTGCATCCGGCCCCACTTCGGCCTGTGGCTCAAGACCTTCAACATCAAGCCAAAGGTTGTAAAGGGTACGCAAGCGGAATGCGGAGGCGCCATGTTGGGCAAATTGCCTAACGTCCCCTGGCTAGAAGGGACCTTCGTGGACTCCGTCAAGGGGTGGCAATCGGGGTGGTTCTACATCACCGAGCCGCGCAAATCCACATGGGCGGCGGCCCCCAAGTTTAGATCTGGCATCCCCACGCAGCTCACCTCCTGGAAAGAGAAGGGCTTGCAGTGGGGGAATCCGGTGGAGGTGACGGGACTCCGAGCATGTATCAAGAAGATGGTGAGCAATAAGCTCAGGCTCGTCGACGTGGTCCAAGTCATGCTCATCCGGCGGATCCTCCCATGCCAAGAACGGGCATTTAATTTGTGGGAGTTCAATCCGGAATAGCACCAGGCGCTAAGCGGGCTCTTCGATACAACATACGAAGGCGCCTGGAGGGTGCTGTTCAAGGGCGCCGAAGCCCCCGCGTCCGCGACCAAAGACCGCGGATTCAGCTCGCAGAATCCAACTGACGAGGTAAGTGATTCAACCCCATTACGGGACACTTGTGATAATTAGATTGACTCTAGTGAGGTTTCATTCTGCCTCTTCCTTTGACAGGAATGGGTGGAGAAGGCCAAGCTGCTCATCAGCCCGGCTCCCATGCCAGAAGACCCAATGAACGCCCGCTTAACAAGGCTGCTGGTTCCGGCACCGCACGTGGTGCCGGAGAAGAAGGCCAAGAAGGTGGCCGCGGGGACTCGAAAGAGTTCCCGTAATCAGGCGTCCGACGACGACGAGGACTCCTCCTCCGAAGACGAGGAGGAGGAATACTCTCTCCCAGAGGAGGGAGAGAAGAAAAGGAAGGCTTCCCCCATCGGGGGGGCCGAAGGGTCCAAGCGGGGGAGAACTATCCCCCCGGACAGTTTCGCCAACATCAGCGCTGGTGAGGATGGGCGGCCTCCAAGGGCCAGGCGTCCGGCGAGATCGTAAGTATCCGGATCCTTGATGTGTAATTTCTTTTATGTCGCGTAGTATCCTTCTAACGCCGCATTCTGCCCGCAGTCCGGCCAATGATGATCTCCCCGACTCATCGAGCGGGTCATTGGCTTCGTCGGATGTGAATTCCATCCCGACTGCCTCCACCCCACGCGCCGACGGGGACGCCGAGGTGGGATCCCAAAGAGGGACCCATCAGGAGGAGGCTCTGGAGGCGCCGTCAGGCAACCCCCCGGACTTCGTGCCGGACTCTACATCAGAACCCGCAGTGGTTCCAGAGTCCAGCAAGCGGCCCCTTCGAAAGAAGGGCAGGACCGTGACGCCGGCGGCCTCCGTCCAACCGGAGGCACCGGATAACCTGCTGGAGGCGCTTAAAGGCGCTTCCATCGAGGAAGAACACCGCACTCTCATGAGTGTGGTGATTGAGAAGGTTCGGCTCGCTAAAAGCGGGCTGACCGAAGCCTGCAGCAGCCTTTTAACAGGCTTTGAGGTAAAAAAGGTTAAAATAATGTAATATAATACCGCATAGACAGTAGCCCCTGATGCTTAGTTCGGTGTTCGGAAAGAAAAGCCGGACTAAGGATCTATAACAAGATATACGCAGGGTTGCCTAAAATATGTCAATATGGGTTTGCAGGCTGCACTGCTGACCTCTGCCGCACTAACGGCGGAGGTTGACGTGCTGAAAAAGGATCTCGAGCGGTCCGAGCAAGAGCTCGGCCATGCGAAGAAGCAGCTCGAGGAAAAAGAAAGTGAGTAACACCTCTTTGAATAAGTACCTTACAGAAAAGGATTTTGGTTGCAAATAAAATTAACAAGGATAATATGTGTATTGCAGGGGCCACTAACGAGGTGGCAACCCTGAAGGATGCTGTGTCCGCGGCCGAACGCAATGCGGCCGCGGAACGTGCTGAGCGAGAAAAGCAAGAGGCACGTGTGGCGGAAGTTCGGCAAGAGCTCCAGGTTCTCATGGAAAAACATGAGAGTTTGGAGCGTGACTCCAAGACTCGAGAGTCCGAGCTTGCCTCAGCTCTCGAAAGTGCCAAGTCCGCCAAGGCCGAGGCCCATAAGGCCCTTCAGGAGGTTGAGGACATAAAGAAGATAGCGGCGGGTAAGGCGTTTTTCATGCAAAGCAGGCATGTTAATGTGAACTACCTGACACTTACCCGAATTCGGAGCTCTCCAGGGGCGTTTGCAGATCTGCCGCGTAGTGCGTCTGATGCTGCCGCATTCTATCGTGGCGAGGAGGGGAGCTCGACGGAGAAGGTCTTCTGGTCTTAGTATACTGAGGCCGGCCATCCGGTGCCCCCAAGCGACCAGCTGAAGCAGCTGGTCGAACTCCACAAGGTAGCTGAGGAGGCCATGAAGGGCCTCATAGTCCGGCTGTGGCCTGGACAGGCCATGCCTGGTAGCTACTTTGGCCTCGTGCGGCGGCTGGTAGATGCATGCCCCAGGCTGGATGTAGTCAAGCATTCCGCCTGTATGGAAGGTGCTCGTCGGGCCCTTGCCCGCATAAAGGTGCAATGGGGCAAATTGGATGCGGAGAAGCTTCTCACGGATCCACCGCCGCCGGGCAAGGAGTATCGCACGCCGGAGAAGTATTATAAAATTGTCCTCAAGGGAGCCTGCAATATTGCAGATGAGTGCTCCCGAAATGTAATCTTTGAGTGAACTCGCTGTTTATTTATCCTGTGCGCTGAAAACTTCGTTCATATGCGCCATGAGCAACGCTTGTTTAATTTAAAATATTACCTTCTGTGCGGCCGTTTGTAAAATCTGAGAGATGGCAAGTCGTTGGCTTCAGCCCCCAAGCCACAAGTGCTGGGGTGTTCGGTGATAAACTTGAGCACTCTTGTTCCCATTTTTGGGTCCATCTAGGGACGCGCTCAACACGACAAACAAGGCAACCGGACTTATAATGCTTGAACACTCTCACTTAGCCATAGAATTCTATAATTTTAAATTTCGACGAAGCCCCTGGTATTCGGAAGACCGAATCTGAGGCGCTATCCACGCCTTCATCGGACATAATCCGGAACTTCGCTCGAAGCGGCGTGAGTCTTTAAGGACCCAAAAAAACCTCTCGAACAGCGACCAGTCTCTCGCCTTATCATGCCAGTCAGTTTTAGCTTTCTCCACTGAGGCGTTAACCCGGCTCAACCGGGGCGCAATCGCAGTGGTTCTCCCAGTGCTACCTTAGCCGATAGAACGGAAACGTAAGGTGCCAAACATGGGAGCCGGGCAAACCCAACTATTGACCCAAGATATGATTCGGAGCCGATTCATATAATGCTATAAGTTCGGGGTGCCGCACTTGTGAAAGTGTTCGGACTTTATCACACCATAGAGTGGGGAACATAAGCCCCTGGTGTATTATGCCGTACCAAAATATACGGGTGCCAGATGTCATATAATGAGCATATATATATATATAATGTAATGCAATTGCGATCATAAAGGTGCTGCATTATTGATGAAAGAAAAAGTCTGCTAGTAGAGCGGACTGATACAAATAGTGCAGTAAGCAAGGGATTTGGACTAAATAAACATGTCCCCCTCCAGGGATGAGCTGCGGATTTGGTGTATATAATTGAATTTAATGCTCCTAATTGAGACCACCTGAGTGTTCGACGCGGCCTTCTTAAGTCCCTGACTGTTGCATCATGAGTTCGGCAAATTCACTGCCGGACAGGGCTTCTGGTTAACAGAGTCCTGTGTACAAAAAAGAAGAAAGATAATAATAAAAAAAAGAGAGGCACATTTGCGAGCCCCTGGTGTGGTCGAACCGCACTCTGGGTCCATTGTTATCGTGCCCCCTCCCCTGTGCCCATGGTATCTCCAGAGCGTAATGATGTACGCGAAGTGTTATTCTTGCGATCATACGCGGGCGAGGGTTGGGGCCGCATTGCTACGCGTGCTCTAATCACGCCAGGTGGTCTTGGTTGATATTGCTCCGGGCGTGCTTTGCTGTATCCGGCCGTCTAACGGCCGGACTCGAGAATTGCCTTAGAAGGCTGCTCTGTACTTCTGCCGCGAGAGCCGCTGTATGTTCCTCCGTTCGGAGGGAGCGTTCCATATTCCCATTGACCATAATGACTCCACGAGGGCCTGGCATCTTGAGCTTTAGGTATGCATAATGCGGCACCGCGTTGAATTTGGCAAACGCGGTTCGTCCGAGCAGAGCGTGATAGCCGCTGCGAAACGGGACTATATCGAAGATTAACTCTTCGCTCCGGAAATTATCCGGGGATCCGAAGACCACTTCCAGTGTGACTGAGCCTGTGAAGTTGGCTTCCACTCCTGGTATGACACCTTTAAAGGTTGTCTTTGTAGGTTTAATCCTTGATGGGTCTATGCCCATTTTGCGCACTGTATCCTGATAAAGCAGGTTCAGGCTACTGCCGCCGTCCATCAGGACTCTCGTGAGGTGGAACCCATCGACGATTGGGTCTAAGACCAATGCGGCGAATCCGCCATGGCGTATGCTGGTCGGATGGTCTCTTCAATCGAAAGTGATCGGACAAGAGGACCATGGGTTGAACTTTGGGGCGACTGGCTCCATCGCATAGACGTCCCTTAGTGCGCGTTTCCTCTCCCGCTTGGGTATATGGGTCGCGTATATCATATTCACCGTCCGTACTTGTGGGGGAAAACCCTTCTGTCCTTTGTTGTTCGGCGGTCGGGTCTCTTCCTCGTCGTCGCTATTTAGCCCCTTGTCATTGTGTTCTGCAATTAACTTGCCGGCCTGCTTGAACACCCAGCAATCTCTATTGGTGTGGTTAGCTGGCTTTTCAGAGGTGCCATGTATCTGGCATGAGCGGTCGAGTATTCGGTCCAGATTGGACGGACCCGGAATGGTTCTTTTAAATGGCTTCTTTCGTTGACCGGGTTTAGAGCCTCGGAATCCGGCATTGACTGCCGTATCCTCCTTATCGTCGCCGTTAATTCGGCGCTTGTTTTTGTTTCGACGTGACCTGCCGTTGTTGTCCTTAGTATCCGGACTGCCAGAATTTTTATGGAGATTGTTGTTGCGGGCTAGCCAGCTGTCCTCTCCCGCACAAAAGCGGGTCATTAACGATGTGAGGGCTGCCATGGATTTCGGCTTTTCCTGCCCCAGGTGCCGGGCTAGCCATTCGTCCCGGATGTTATGTTTGAAGGCTGCAAGGGCCTCTGCGTCCGGACAGTCGATGATTTGATTTTTCTTTGTCAAGAACCGTGTCCAGAATTGTCTGGCCGATTCGTCTGGCTGCTGAATGATGTGGCTTAGGTCATCGGCGTCTGGTGGTCGCACATATGTGCCTTGGAAGTTATCAAGGAATGCGGCCTCCAGGTCCTCCCAACACCCAATCGACTCTGCGGGCAAGCTATTAAGCCAATGCCGAGCTGGTCCTTTAAGCTTGAGTGGGAGGTACTATATGGCATGGAGATCGTCGCCGCGGGCCATATGGATGTGGAGAAGATAGTCTTCGATCCACACCGCGGGGTCTATTGTGCCATCGTAAGATTCGATATTTACAGGTTTAAACTCTTCAGGGATCTGATGATCCATTACTTCGTCAGTGAAGCATAACGGGTGTGCGGTGCCCCTGTATTGAGCAATATCGCGACGCGGCTCGAGAGAGCGCTGTCTGCTGTGTTCGGCCCGGCCGGGGTTATTGTGTCCAGCACGACGGTATTCGTCGTGGGTCGTAGGGCGCCCACGTGATCCATAGATGGATCTGGATTGCCTTGCTTTGTCCTCCAATATGTCTTGCAAGTCCGGCGCGTTCCCTCTTGGCTTCGTACTTTTGAAGCAATGCCGGGGTATGGTCTTGGCTGGGGGCCTGGATGCCTCTCTATCACGACCACGGGGTGGTCGGTCAGCCATATTGTGCGCTGGTGATGGATGTACGTATGCTTCCTCCTCTAATCGGGGGAGCAGCTTGCGTTTTGGGTAACTTTTGGAGGGACGTTCGAGTTTATACTCTTCGGCCGCGAGGACCTCGGTCCATCGATCGGCCAGCAGGTCCTGATCAGCTTGAAGCTGCTGCTGCATTTTCTTTAGGCTGTTTGCTGTGGCGATAAGCCTGCGCTTGAAGAGCTCTTGTTCGACGGGATCCTCGGGTACGACGAATTCGTCATTGTTGAGGCTTGCTTCGTCTTCGGAGGGAGGCATATAATTATGATCCTCAACCTCTTCGTCTGCCGCCCCCTCATGAGGGCTTGCTTCTGCGTCCTCCTGCGCTGAGTCTTGCTGGAGGGGATTGTCTTCGGCACTCTCTGGAGTATTATTATCTCCTGTGCCGGAATCTCCGTTTTTATTGTGGCGAGATTTAGAGTGGCGCCGCTGACGCCGGCGCTTGGGCTGTTTCTTTAAGGGATCTGCCTCCGCTGTTTCTTCGCCGTCCCCATCTTTTGGGGTATCCACCATGTATACGTCATATGACGAGGTGGCCTTCCAGTGCCCTGTGGGCGCTGGTTCCTGTTCGTCTCCGGCATCGTCGTCCATAGCATCGATGTCTTCGGAGTCGTAGTCTAGCATGTCGGTTAGATCGTCGACAGTGGCTACAAAGTGGGTGGTGGGTGGGATCTGAATTTCTTCGTCGTCCGCATCCCAACCATCCTGGCCATAGTCCGGCCATGGCTCGCCTGATAACGAGAGATGCTTTAGTGAATTTAAGATATCGCCGAAAGGTGAGCATTGGAAGATGTCCGCGGCGGTGAATTCCATAACCGGCGCCCAATCCGGATCGATTGGTAGGGGCGCGGGAGGTTCGGAATCCGGCGAGGAGTCCGGCGCCTCGGAATCACGAGTTTCGCAGGGGACAAGATTAGTGTTCGGCTCCATCGCCATGGATGTTGAAGCCCCCAGGGCGGCGTCTATCCACCGAAACTCGATCTGGGCGATCGGCTCCGGGCTAATGGCCGAAGCGGATCCGTGTGCGGCCACCAAGGCACTGTTCGGCGGCAGAGCTAGATCATGCCCATCGTCACAGTGCGGCGCGCTTGGCTGTGGCTCGAGTCCATCGAGGATCAAGTCTCCTCGGACATCGGCCGTGAAGTTTAAGCTTCCAAATCTGACCTGACGGCCAGGGGCATAGCTTTCGATCTGCTCCAGATGGCCAAGTGAATTGGCCCGCAGGGCGAAGCCGCCGAATACGAAGATCTTTCCGGGGAGAAAAGTCTCACCCTGGACGGCGTTGCAGGTTGAAGATGCCATCAAGCCTATCGGTGATGACACAGAGGAACTCTCAATGAAAGCACCAATGTCGGTGTCAAAACCGGCGGATCTCGGGTAGGGGGTCCCGAACTGTGCGTCTAGGCGGATGGTAACAGGAGACGAGGGACACGATGTTTTTACCCAGGTTCAGGCCCTCTCGATGGAGGTAAAACCCTACGTCCTGATTGATTAATATTGATGATATGGGTAGTACAAGAGTAGATCTACCACGAGATCAAGGAGGCTAAACCCTAGAAGCTAGCCTATGGTATGATTGTATGTTGTGTATGTTGTCCTACGGACTAAGGCCCTCCGGTTTATATAGATACCGGAGAGGGCTAGGGTTACACAGAGTCGGTTACAATGGTAGGAGATCTACGTATCTGTATTGCCAAGCTTGCCTTCCACGCCAAGTAAAGTACCTTCCGGACACGAGCCGGAGCCTTCAATCTTGTATCTTCGTAGTCTTGGAGTCCGGCGGATATTGATAGTCCGGCTATCCGGACACCCCCTAGTCCAGGACTCCCTTACTAATCATCCATTGTTTCGGAACAAGGGGAAAATAACCAAAAAAAATATTTGTTATGAGAAATAAGACACACTAGAACCAAAAAAGCATATAACATCACATTCGTGTCATAAAAAATGATATTCTCAATTATTCAGAAGGTAGAAATACATTCACTCATTACAGACACACAAATGGCATGATGTATGCTCCATTTATTTTATAGATTAAGATGCATATCTAGGAAGTCAACCATGTCCTTAATTTGTGCACTCATCTCTCGAGTAATTAACAAAGGTCTGACTTAGTTGTGGTTGTTCTCCCAGAACTGAGCCTGGAGCCAGTCTATTGTATTCTTTTCCACCTGAAACGCCTTGGCAAGAACATCATCGGATATTTGTGGGTCTGACCCAAACACCGCATTGGCAATTGTGATAGCCCCGGGGTTCTGGCTGCTAAGCGCGGCAATTGCAACGGCGGGCTTGTGTGGGTTGGGGTTGAACTGGAAGTGGATGAGCCCCACAGGGAAGACAAACACATCACCTTTGTTGAGCACCTTGGAGAGGAACTTGTTTCTGTTTGGGGCGGGCTGGTTGGATGTGACAAAGCCAACGTACAGTGTCCCCTCGAGCACCGTGAGGACCTCAGTGGCGCGAGGGTGCGTATGTGGTGGGTTTTGACCCAGCCTCTCTTGTGCTTCCTCTCGGCCACATATTGGAGCCGTCTAATTGGGCACTTCCGGTGCTGTTAGCGTCTTTGGCGTTATTTGATCATCTTGTATGATGATTTCCTCAACACCATGTATCATTCAGCCAAACGGCCGTAGTCCGCTTTGTGATAAAATGCTTCTTTGATAGGATTGTTATAAAGAAACGACTCCAATAATATTCATCTCGGGGGGTGGGGGGTGCATTGCGCCATAACCCTCTTGGGTTCATCATCGGTGAGTGTAGTTGCCTTGCAGTCGCGGTGGCGTGTTGAGAATGGTATGGCGATCCAATCGACCCTACCTCAAATCTGGTGACTCACTGTATTGCTTGCACCTATCATGTACACGCAACAATGTCCTCCTTTCATCATATTTGATTGCCGGTACGGTCAAAGCTCCTTGGTTTAGGAAGAGGGTCCTCTCTAGCAGCAGTTGGGTGGTGTCAGAGCGACAAAGTCCATTGTTTTCTTCCAGGTGGTGTGCGGGTGAATGTCGTCGTCGGTCCTAGTTGAGTGTTCAGATGGTCCAGCCTCTCTTGTGCTTCCTCTTGACGGCATGCTGGAGGCGTCTAATGGGGCACTTCCGCTGCTGTTAGCGTGTTTGGCATGGTTTGCCATGCTTTATTTGATCATCTGGTATGATGATTTCCTCAACACCATGTATCGTTCAGCCAAGCGGCCGAAGTCTGTTTTGTGACAAAATGTTTCTATGGCATGATTGTGGACGAATTTTGGGCGACAGGGCATGTCACTTCGTCCATTCATGTCATCAAAGTGCAGTCGAAGGTAGGATTTGGCATCATCTAGCTGTCATGCACACTCGATCATCCGCTCAGCGCTTCCGTTTATTTATTTTTGTTTGTAATTGAGTGCAATGCATGTATAGTTTGAGAGAATATGTATGAAATTTTATATATGCATCTAGGGATTGAATGCAATATGCATGTATGTTTATGAATATGATTGTTATATTTTCTTAATGTGTGGATCGATATGCGTGAAAATACTTGAAAATGCTTTATTTTTGGTGATCGATGATTAAAGACATGTTTGTATTGTTTATGCAATTTCCTAAATGTTGCAATATGCATGTGAGAGTGCCCGAAAAACTTTTCAAGTGGATCATCCTTCAATATCGATCTGCTCGTTGAGGGCTGCTGATTCAACTATCTTTTATAAACTATACAAGCTCCCTTTTAAGTCATGTTTTCCCTTCAAAGAAGCAATGTAGCGTACACAACCAAATAAAGCTACTCTATGGTGATGTGTACGGCTCAGTAGTAATTGTGATGGTTTTTCGATTGCATCCGAGTCACCACAATGCTTGCAGGGCTGATTCCAGGAAAATTCACCACCCATCACTATTAAGGAAAAGGTTTTTAATACTAGAAACATCCAGCAGTAGTTTAATTAGATATCATCTACTTCGTCATTGTTGGAACCAGTGCGCACCCAACTAGTCAAAGAGCATTTGAGAAAAGCCAAGTCATGTAATGCAATTAATGAGGCTGCATGCATCATTCTGATGCAGAGGCCGGGGTGATTCTCCTTTTCTAAAAAAAATGTAAGGCAATTAATCATTTTCCAGCTCGAGGCCGACATAGAAAAAGGTACCTACTCACACGTGTGCTTGATTCACGAGTGCATGACTTCTAAAGACTTATATAGTGACTACTACGCCTGTTCTTTCCACTAGTTGATATAGAATCATGTGTGTTACCCAGCTTTTCAAACTACAAAATTACACATTTGCCAATAGATTTGTCATGAAATCCAGCAACATAAGACGACAGAGTAGTTAGCTGATTTGTAGCAGCCCATGTACGTTATCATCATGCCAGTCAGATATTTACTTGGTCAGATGTCTCTTGAAGAGGTTGAGTACTTGCGGCAAGAAGCGACGACATTAATGGACGAAAGCCCACAACAAAAGGAGAGCCGATACAAATGCCATGACAATGGAGAGCAGGAAGTTTTCATATGATCTTAACAAGACTAGTTAACATCTTCCAAAGAGTTTTATCACGCATGACCCGTTCAATGTATAAATCTAACAATCTGGTTAGCCTTCCCGACTAGGTTCATTGCACCAGACCTCACCTGCTTCTTTTGCTAGAGTAAATAGTGCATCCAATGACTAGACTAGGCCAGGCGGCCAGTCATAAACAGATTAATTTCTTGAAGGTGTGTGTTGGCAGTTTTAATTGCTTCTATCACAAGCTTCTTACAAAGAAACAACTCAACTAATAATTGTTTTTTGGGACTCAGACATCTACAATGGTTTTTCTGGGCAACGATCAATACAACTTACAAGAGTTTTCAACCAAAAGAAAGCTAAAACAAAACATCCAGGAAAAATGAAACTATCATCAACCAAAACAGCAATTTCCGTAGCAAATGAAACGTAAACTACTTCTTTCATGCACCAGCAAGACAGACCACAAGAATGATTCTAGGGTTTTGCACATTCAACTTGCACACTGCAACCACTGAGCACATTAGCATATAATTATATAATCATCTATTCGCTTATGATTAAATTTTTGCATAAACTTCTCAATTTTTTGTTAATATGCCTAAGCGTTACTTCATCATCTGATGTATGGCTGAGTAGAAATTACGATCGTTTATCCATCTTACCCAAGTCGTCATAATGCATGCAAGGCTGGTTCCATGAAAAGTCACCAACCATCACCATAGTTTATTAGATATCACATACTTGGTCATGGTGAGAACAGGTGCGCACGTGGTCAAAGAGCAGTTGAGAAAAGCCAAGTGATCTAAAGCAATCGTTTTCTACCTAGACAAAGTCATCTACTTAGATTTGTCCACTCTCCATTCTTTTAATTTGCTACAGAATGCGTGCAACCAAGCTTTTCAAGCAGTGGCCACTAACATAATCAAACTATATGTTTGTCACCGGATTTGTCATGAACAATACTGTGCACAATATATGGCATGGGATAAAAAGAACATACACGTACTTATACATTTATAGACGTGTGTTAGCAGCTTAACCTAAATATGATTAAAAAGCATGGTTGGAGATATAATGGAATATCTTACCATCCGCCAAGAAAAAATAAACAAAGAACCTATGCAATATGAGTCACCTAGTGATATAAAAAATATTAGGTTGCAAGTTGACGCGGCAGTGAACGGATTGTGTAAATGAGGAAGAATCGATGCACGCATAAACAATGATGATAGAGAGCAGAAAAATTCATGTGATCTTAGTAAGAGCGGTTAACATCGTCTTGCTAAGAGTTTGATCATGACCATTTAGTTCATAAATCTGACAATCTAGTCGGCCTTTCTGACTGGGTTCATGACACACCCCACCTGCCTCTTTTGATAGAGTAAACAGTACATCCAATGACTAGGCCGGATGGCCACTCATAAACTAATTATTTTCTTTGAGATGCGTATTGGTAGTTTTGATACAGAAAAGATGTATCCATCAAACAAATAAAATGCATCCACAAAGAAGAAGATTGGCCCAAATATCATTCTCGCGGACGACATCAGACGCTCTCTCTGCGCCGGCCCTAGACCCACACACTATCGGACTCCTTCGTAACCATCGATCGGCACCACACCGAGCAAAGCCCCGGGCGATGGTCTGTGGCAGTGGAATGTCCCTTCTCTCCGCTCCACTCCCTGGTCTCTGTGGGCTAACCCTATCACCTCACACGACCGCCGCTGCTATCCCCAGCCTCCGGACATGGGCCACTGACCTGAGATTTCTTGGCATGTCTAGTGGGGTCATGGTTCACTTGGTTCGTGCATGGATCGGGGAACTCTGCCTGGAGCCGGTGCTCTCCCAGATCAGGCAGTAACGTGGTCATTGACCAACGAGGGGTTATTGCAGTCATGTAGGATGTGGCTTTCCATCGCCTCTCATTGGTGAGGTTCCATCGCAGGTGAGATCCAACCTGCCCCCACCCAGAATGATCAGGTGGGTTCATCAGTGGTCTTAGGCCCGACCGGATCTGGACATGGTCGTGGACTTGGGCCAGGCCGAGCATCACTAGGGTTTGATGGCTTTCTCTGATGACCTCTTACTAACAGCTTGGTAGCGGGGCGTGGGTTTGGGGTGTCATACGTTGAGGTTATGGCCCTGGATGGCAGGCTAGACGTCCTGCAAGGGTGAGGCAATGTCTTGGTAGCCGCGTCCCTCCTAGTGTCGTCTCCATTGTTCTCCGGCCCTCCCAGCTCAGGGTGAAAACCCTTGTCCACCCCAACGTATGCAATGGTGGCGGTGCATTGCTTCATGACCCTCTTGGGTTCCTCATCGGTGAGTGTAGTTGTCTTTCAGTCAATGGGGCATTTTCGGAATGGTACAGTGATTCAATCGACCCTACCTCAAATCTGGTGACTCACCATATTGCTTGCACCTATCTTCTACACGCAACAATGTCCTCCTTTCATCATGTTTGCTCGCTCTGGTACGGTCAACACTCCTTGGTTTAGGCAGAGGGCCCTCGCTAACAGAAATTAGATGGTCTCGGTGCGATGAAGTCCGGTATATTCTTCCAGGTGGCGTGTGGTTGATTGTCGTCGTCGGTCCTGGTTGAGTCTTCAGGTGGTCCACCTCTCTTGTGCTTCCTCTCGGCGGCATGGTGGAGGCGGTGCTTGTTAGCATGTTTGTCTTGGTTTGCCATTCTTTCTTTAATCATCTTGTATGATGATTTCTTGAACACCATGTATTGTTCAGCCAAGCATCCGAAGTCCGTTTTGTGATAAAATGCTTCTATATTAGGCTTGTTAAAAAGAAACAACTCAAATAATACTCATTTTTGGGTGGTTTAGTTAATAATCATGTCTTTTGTATATTTAAGCATGTTTCCATGAAAGAAACCGTCAATTGAACTTACAATAGTTTTGAACCAAAAGGAAGCTAAAATATTACATGCGGGAACCGTAAATTTCTTATTGCATACACCCGAAAGCGAGGGAGCAGAACAACGACTCGAGGAAGCAAATTTTGCACATACAACTTTCACATTTAAATCCTGAGCACAATCGGGCTCCAACCAATGCATACTTCGCATGTATTGCAAGATAACCCTAGGTGTTCAACCCTAGCATCAAACATATAATGGATTACCAGATAATCGTGTATTGTTTCTTTTTGTAACCTAATCATCTATTATTTTGGAACACGGGGAAAAGAACCCAAAATATTTATGAGACATATGACACATTACAACCAAGAAAACATATGAGATCATATCTATGTGATAAAAAAATGATATTGTCAATTATTCAAAAGTTACAAATACATTCACTCATTACAGACACACAATGGAATGACATATGCTCCATTTATTTTATAGAATAGGACGCATATCTAGAAACTCGAACATGTCCATAATTTAGGCACTGGTCTTCCGTGTAATCAGCCAACATTTCACTTAGTTGTGGCTGTTCTCCCAGAACTGAGCTTGGAGCCAGTCTATCGTATTCTTTTCCACCTGAAACGCCTTGGCAAGAACATCATCGGATATTGGTGGGTCTGACCCAAACACCGCATTGGCAATTGTGATAGCCCCTGGGTTCTGGCTGCTGAGCGCGGCAATTGCAACGGCGGGCTGGTGGGGGTTAGGGTTGAATTGGAAGTGGATGAGCCCCACGGGGAAGACAAACACATCACCTTTGTTGAGCACCTTTGAGAAGAACTTGTTTCTGGCTGGGGCGGGCAGGTTGGATGTGACAAAGCCAACGTACAGTGTTCCCTCGAGCACCGTAAGGATCTCAGTGGCGCGGGGGTGCGTATGTGGAGGGTTCTGGCCTAAGGGAGCATAGTCGATGCGCGCGATTGAGATGCCGAGGGTGTTGAGTCCAGCAATCTGCATGACATTGATCAAGGTGACGTTGGATCCAACCTTGTTGGTCACCCTAGGCCTATCGAGGGCGGCTGCCTTGAAGAAGTCATCAGCGTTGACCTCCATCGGGTTCTTACAAACAAATCCATTGACACGCACTGGGTGCATAGAAGAGATGTAGAGGGTAAGCTTAGATATTACTAGAAAGCCGTTTCAACATGCATATAATTTTCAGAATTCATTTCAACATATGTATTTGGTGATAGCGGGACGGGAAAGCATGAAGTAAGCGGTACCTGGTGATTGCATGTCGGCGACACAAAAGTCCTGGAGCGGGCCAGGATCGGAGGCAACGGCCTGCCATGAAACCAAGGCAAGAAGAGCAACCAGGAGAAGGAAAGAAGGGGAGGATGCCATTTGATTTCAGCTCCTTTGGGTCTTCTTCTCTCTTGTGTATTCCTGTTGTGTTTGTTGGGTGAGTGATGGTTCGAATATGCAGGGGATGTATGTGTTTATATAGGCGTGGCGAGCAGTGCAAACTCGTGAGCGACGGACATAGTCAAGTGGAACCGATCAACGGATAGAAATTGTCTTTGACTGCCCACTAGATTATTCTGCATGAACTTTTGGGACATGGTCAGCCATATTCAAATCTTTGATATATTATAATCAAAGTTCCCTGTTGAGATGCCAAAGCGACACATTTTTGGCTTTAATAAACAAAGAAGCAAATTAAGGTACTCCATCTGATATTTGTTTTTTGAAAGGTACTCCATCTGATGTACCTCTTAGTAATAACTACTGTGAGTAATAATTTTGATTGTGTCCAACAAGGAAGAAATCGTGGCACGTGGATCCATGCATTAACGCACCTAATACCACTACTATATGTAACAGCCCCTGTCATGATCACGTCAACCAGATATGCAGTTGCCTGGTCAAATTTCTCTCCAAGTAGTTGAGTACTTGCAGGAAGAAGCAACCACATAATGGACGATGGAGAGCAAGAGTAGTTAACATCTTCTTATTAAAAAAGTATAGCAAACGTCTCGAGGTACTGCCAGACTGCAGGTAGGTTATTTCTCTGCACAGACAAAAGTGTGTCATTTGTGTGAAAATAGCAATTATGCATGGAAATAAATTGATCTCTAAATGTTCTTGATCCTTAGATATTTAAACTCAAGACAGGTTTGTATTATACACAATTGCATAAAATAGAAATTATGCATGGAAAATAAATTGATATCTAAATGTTCTAGATCTCTAAATGTTCGAAGTCCTTAAGAATTTAAACTCTAAAGAGAAAAATTAAGACTATTCGACCGGTTTGAAACTAGGGGCTCAGCTATGTGGATTGTGAGTCTTCCGAGAGGCACAAAGGACCAAGCCCACGACAACCGGGGAAAATGAGAATTATCATATACTTGGTAATAGACTCATAGTAGGAAGGAACTGGTGCGCACGAGGTTAGTCAAAGAGCAGTTGAGGAAAGCCAAGTCATGTTTTTTTTCTTTAAAAAGGAGGATAAACTCCGGCCTCTACGTCATGTAAGGCAATCGTTTTCTAGCTGGAGGATGACATAAAGTGACCAACTCATGCGTGGGCTTCTAAAGACATGGAGTGACGACTGCACATGTTCCTTCCAGAAATTGCTATTGATGCGTGCGATCGAGCTTCTCAAACTATGAAATTGCCCCTTTTCAAAAGAAAAAAAAACTATGAAATTGTAGATTTGCCAATAGATTATTTGTCATGAAATCCAGTAGCATAAGACGACACAGTAGGTAGCGGACTGTGTCAACAAGCGGAAGTAATTCAGGCGCGTTGATCCATGCATGAGTCCACATAATGCACCTGCTATTTTGGTAGCAGCCCCTCCTACCATCACGTCAATCAATTTTCTTTTTAGGAAGAGGACGATAACCCCATCAACGAGATATTTACTTGGTCGAATTTCTCTCGCAGTTGTTGAGAACTTGTAGGAAGATTTAAAGCAACGATGTTAGTGCTTAGTGGACGTTCCTCGCTAACCAAAAGGAGAGCGATGACGATGGAGCTGAGCAGCAACTTTTCATATAATCTTAGTAGGAGTAGTTACTTTCCTCGTTGCCACGATTCAATCATGACCAGTTCATTGCAAATATAAATCTAAGAATCAGACCTCACGTGCTTCTTTTTTAGAGTAAACAGTACTAATAAACTGATTAATTTCTTGGAGGTGTGTGTTCCAGTTTCCATAGATAAAATACATTTGTCATAAGTCTTGTCCCTTTTACGATCCCCGTGACGAAGCAAAAAGGCAAAAAGGGGGGGGGGGGGGGGGGGGGGGGAGGGGGAGGGGGAGGGGGAGCATAGCCGGTATTTGCACCGCAAAGCCAAGTTCTCACACCACCTCAATGAACACCACAAGTTGTAGCACTAAAGCGGTCTTTCTTTATTAGGCTCACGACCATAGTTTTAAATAGCCGGCTATAGCCTTTTCAGTAGGGTGCCGCTAAATGGTCTCATGTACAAATAGCCCGCTATAGCTGATTTGAAGGTCCGCTGCTATTTGGTATAGCCCGCTATTTAAAACATTACTCAGGACACACCTCACCTGCTTCTTTTGTTACAGTAAACAGTACATCCAATGCCTAAGCCATGTTGAGCCTCGCTAGGTATTGATGGCTTTCTGCGGTGACCTCGTACCAACAGCTTGGTGGCGGTGCATGGGTTTGAGGTGTCAGAAGTTGAGGTGGCTGCCCTAGATAGCAGGTTGCATGTCTGGCTCTCCTGCGAGCAGCGTAGAAGTGTAGTTTGCGATTTCCCTTGGCCACGGGTCTTGCGAGGGACGTCGTGGTAGGTGACCGTGGCGAACCTGTCATCATCTATGGTGGCCAAGCCCTGATCTAGACATGGAGTCCTCGGCCCATCATGGTAGATCTGGTTGCCCGAGTCCCCTTGGCGAGGTGTACGGGGCGGTCCAAGCGAAAGCTCGGCATCTCGACGCTGGTGGCAGCGATGTCTTGGTAGTTATGACCCTCTTGGGCTCGTCGTCATGGCTCTCCCACCCTTCGAGCTCAGGGTGAAAATCCTTGTCCACCCTGGTGTACATGGTGGTGGAGACCCATTGTGTCATGACCCTCTTAGGGGCTTCACCGGTGAGTGCAGCTGTCTTCCAGACATGGTGGCATGTTTGGAGTGTTATGGTGATCCAATCGACCCTACCTCCAGTTCGGTGACAAACGGTATTGCTTGCATCTTCTTGTACAGGCAACAATGACATCCTTTCATCACGTATGCTCGATAGTATGGTCAATGCTCATTGGTTTAGACAGAGGGTCCTCTCTAAGAGTAATTGGGTGGTGATCGTGCGACGAAGTCCAGTGTTTTCTTCCAGGTGGCGCGCGGTTGAATGTCTGCAGTGGTCCTGGTTGAGTCTTGAGGTTGTCCAACCTCTCATGTCCTTCCTCTCGGTGCCATACTGGAGGCATCTAATTGTGCACTTCTGGTGCTTGTTAGCGTGTATGTCTTGTTTTGTCATGGTTTCTTTGATCATCTTGTATGATAGTTTCCTCGACACCATGTATTGTTCGGTCATTGGACTTTATTTATGAAGTAGGCAGAAGTACGTTTCATGATAAAATTCTTCTCTGACAAGCTAACAACTCAAATAATAACCATTTGGGCGGGGAGGGGGGGAGGGGGGTAATCCTTTCTTTTCTATATTTTTCATGTTTTCTATATGTATGTTGGAGCTGATTTTTGGAACCTGGTCTCTGGTGAGCCCAGTTTCTAACAAGTAGTAAATATCATATTTCTAGTTCTCAACTTAAGAAAAACAAAAAAATGCTTGTAATTTTTTTTGATAAACGAGTCACTTCATCGGTTTCCATTCAAGCAACCGCAATAAAACTTACAATAGCTTTGAACTAAAAGAAAGCTAAAACATTAAATACAGGAATTATAAATTACTTATTACATGAACTAGAAAGCGAGAGACAAGAACTACGACCCAAGCAACCAACTTTGGCACATACGACTTCCATATTTCAATCATGAGCACAATCGGACTCCACTCATCGCATTCATCACATGTATTGCAAGATAATCCTAGGTGTTCAATCCTACCATCAAACATATATTCAGTTACCAGATAATCATGTATTGTTTCTTTGTTTCAACCTAATCATCCATTGTTTCGGAACAAGGGGAAAATAACAAAAAATATATTTGTTATGAGAAATAAGACACACTAGAACCAAAAAAGCATATAACATCACATTCGTGTCATAAAAAATGATATTCTCAATTATTCAGAAGGTAGAAATACATTCACTCATTACAGACACACAAATGGCATGATGTATGCTCCATTTATTTTATAGATTAAGATGCATATCTAGGAAGTCAACCATGTCCTTAATTTGTGCACTCATCTCTCGAGTAATTAACAAAGGTCTGACTTAGTTGTGGTTGTTCTCCCAGAACTGAGCCTGGAGCCAGTCTATTGTATTCTTTTCCACCTGAAACGCCTTGGCAAGAACATCATCGGATATTTGTGGGTCTGACCCAAACACCGCATTGGCAATTGTGATAGCCCCGGGGTTCTGGCTGCTAAGCGCGGCAATTGCAACGGCGGGCTTGTGTGGGTTGGGGTTGAACTGGAAGTGGATGAGCCCCACAGGGAAGACAAACACATCACCTTTGTTAAGCACCTTGGAGAGGAACTTGTTTCTGTTTGGGGCGGGCTGGTTGGATGTGACAAAGCCAACGTACAGTGTCCCCTCGAGCACCGTGAGGATCTCAGTGGCGCGAGGGTGCGTATGTGGTGGGTTTTGACCCAAGGGAGCATAGTCGATGCGCGCAATTGAGATGCCGAGGGTGTTGAGTCCAGCAATCTGCATGACGTTGATCAAAGTGACGTTGGATCCAACCTTGTTGGTCACCCTAGGCTTGTCGAGGTTCGCTGCCTTGAAGAAGTCATCTGCATTAACTTCCATCGGGTTCTTGCAAACAAACCCATTGACACGAACTGGTGCATAGAGGAGATGTGACATGTAAGCTCAGATCTTACAAAGTTGTTTCGACTTGCATATAATTTCCAGAAATTTATTTGGTGAGAACATGATGAGAAACTAGATAGTACCTGGTGAATTCATGTCAGCGACACAAAAGTCCTGGAGGGGGCTAGGATCGGAGGCAGTGGCCTGCCATGGGACCAATGCAACAAGAGCAGCGAGGAGAAGGAAGGAAGAGGAGGATGCCATCTGATTTTTTCTCTTTCTCTCTCTTGTGTTTCTGTTTGTGATTGTGGCATGAGTGATGGTTTGAACATGCAGGGATGCATGAGTTTATATAGGTGCAGCGAGCATCGCCTGAAATCTTTAGCAATAATAGACTTAGTCAAGTGAAACCAACCAACCAATTGAACTGGTCTCTTGCTGCTAATTAAACTACTACATATACTCCCATTTAAGACACGTTTTCCCTTCAAAGAAGCAATGCACGTATACAGCCATATAAAGCTATTCTATGGTGATGTGTAAGGCTGAGTAGTAATTATGAATGTTTCTCCATCTCAATTGAGTCGTCACAATGCATGCAGTGCCAATTCTAGGAAATTCACAACCCATCACTATTAAGGAAAAGATTTTTAAGACAAGAAACATCAGGCACAAGCTTAATTAGATATAATATACTTGGTCATAGTCAGAACCGGTGAGGACGAAACCAGTCAAAGAGCAGTTAGGAAGCCAAGTCAGGCAAGGCAATCAATCGTTTTCTGGCTTGATGCGACATAGATGAAGTCACCTAATCACGCGTATGCTTGATTCATGGGCGCATGACTTCTAAAGACATATAAAGTGACTACTACCCCTGTTCTTTTCAGTAGTTGATACAGAATCATGTGTGCAATCGACCTTTTCAAACTATGAAATTATATATGTGCCAATAGATTTTTCATGAGATCCAGTAACATAGGGCGATAGAGTAGTTAGCAGATTTGTAGCAGCCCTTATACGTTATCACCATGTCAGTCGGATATTTACTTGGTCAGATGTCTCTCGAAGTGGTTGAGTACTTGCAGGAAGAAGCGACGACATTAATGGACGAAGTGGCCAACCAAAAGGAGAGCTGATACAAATGCCATGACGATGGAGAGCAGGAAGTTTCCATATGCATGATCTTAGCAAGACTAGTTAACATCTTCTTGCGAAGAGTTTTATCATGCATGACCAGTTCAGTGTATAAATCTAACAATCTGGTTAGCCTACCTGACTAGGTTCATGGCATGAGACCTCACCTGCTTCTTTTGCTAAAGTAACTAGTACTACGTCCAATGAAAACACTAGGCCAGGCGGCCACTCATAAACAGATTAATTTCTTGGAGGTGTGTGCTAGCAGCATTAGTGTGGAAAGAAGTTTCCATCAGATGATTTGATTGCTTCTATCACAAGAATCTTACAAAGAAACAACTCAAATAATAATTGCTTTTGGGACTCAGATATCCACAATAGTTTTGTTGGGGAATGATCAATCAAACTTACAAGTGTTTTGAACCAAAAGGAAGCTAAAACAAAACATTCGGGAAGAATAGAACTAACGGCAACTAAAACAGCAATTTCATAGTGAAAGAAACGTAAACTACATCTTTCATGCACCGGAAAGACAGACCACAAGAACTACTCCAGGAAGCAACTTTTGCACATTCAAAATGCACATTGCAACCTCCGAGCACATTACCATATAATCATATGGTCATCTAATCGCTTCTCATTAAATTTTTGCATAAACTCATTAAGTTTCCTTTTAATATGCCTACTACATCATCTGATGTACGGCTGAGTAGTATATTATGATTATTTATCCATCTCACCCAAGTCGGCACAATACATGCATGGCTGGTTCCATGAAAAGTCACCACCCATCACCATAGTTTATTAGATATCATATACTTGGTCATGGTGAGAACTGGTCCGCACCAGGTCAAAGAGCAGCTGATAAAAGCCAAGTGACGTAAAGCAATCGTTTTCTACCTAGGCAAAGTCACCTGCTTAGCTTTATCTACTCCCTCGCTTCTTTTCAGTTGCTACAGAATGCGTGCAATCAAGATTTTCATGTTGTGGCCACTAACATAAGCAAACTATATATTTGTCACCGGATTTGTCACGAACAATACTATGCACAAGATATGGCATAGGATAAAAATAACATACACATAATTATACATTGATAGATGTGTGTTAGCAGCTTAACATACATATTATTAAAAATCATGGTTAGAGATATGATGGAATACCTTACCCGTCCTCCAAAACCAAGGGAAAAATAAACAGAGAAACTTTGCAATGAGTCACCTAGTGATATACAAAATATTAAGTTGGAAGATGACGTTGTAGTTAACGCATTGTTTCAATGAGGAAGAAATCGAGGTGCGTCATTCCATGCATGAATGCAACTAATACACAACTATTATATGTAGCAGCCCCTATTATCATCACATAAATAAGATATTTACTTGGTTAAAAATTTCTCAAAATTATTAATTACATTAATCCACGCACGCATAACAATGACGATAGGGAGCAGAGACAATTCGTGTGATCTTAGTAAGAGTAGTTAACGTCCTCTTGCTAAGAGATTTATCATCATCATTTCGATGGAAAAATCTGACAATCTAGTTGGCCTTTCTTGAGTCAGCTCATGACACACCTCGCATGCCTCTTTTGTTAGAGTAACAGCAAACCCAGTGACTGGCTAGGTGGCCACTCATAACTAATTAATTTCTTGGAGGTTTGTGTGTGTGTGTAGTTTTGATACAGAAAAGATGTTTCCATCAGACAAATAAAATGACAGAAAGAAGAAGATAGGCCCCAACATCATCCTGGTGGACAGCATGAGAGCCTATCTCCGCCACCCGCCCTAGACCTACACACTCTTCGCCTCCCTAGTAGCCATCAATCGGCACCATGCCGAGCAAAGCCCCGGGCGGTGGCAGGCGGCAGTGGGATGTCCCTTCTCTCCGCTCCACCCCCTGGTCTTTGTGGGCTAACCCTAGCACCTCACACCACCACCACTGGTATCCCTGCCATCGGAGGTGACCTGACATTTCGTGGCATGTCTAGTGGGGTCATGGTTCACTTGGTTTGTGCGTGGATCAGGGAAGTCTACCTGGAGCCGGTGCTCTCCCACATCAGGCAGCATCATGATCGTTGACTTGTGAGGGGTGATTGCAGTCACACGGGATGTGGTTTCCCATAGCCTCTCAAGGGTGAGGTTCCACCGCAGGTGAGGTACTCCATGCACCCACCCAAAATGGTCAGATGGGTTTGTTGGCGGTCTTAGGCCCGACCAGATCTGGTCATGGTCGTGGACTTGGGCCAGATCAAGCCTCACTATGGTTTGATGTCTTTCTCTAGTGAACTTGTACCAACAGCTTGGTGGCAGGGCATGGGTTTGGGGTATAATACGTTAAGGCTATGGCCCTAGATGGCAGGATGACCGACTGGCAAGGGAGCAGGGCGGTCCAAGCGAAAGTTCGGCGCCTCAACACTGTGGAGGAGATGTCTTGGTAGTCATGTCCCTCTTGGGGTCCTCGCCATTGTTCTCCCTCCCTCCTATCTCAGGGTGAAAACCATTGTCCCCCCCAGTGGATGCGGTGGTGGTGGTGCAATGCGTCATGACCCTCACGGGTTCGTCATCGGTGAGTGTAGTCGCCTTTCAGTCGAGGTGGCGTGTTCATAATGGTATGGCGATCCAATCGGCCCTGCCTCAAATCTGGTGACTCACTGTATTGCTTGCACCTATCTTGTACATGCAACAATGTCCTCCTTTCATCATCTTTGCTCGCTAGTACAGTCAACGCTCCTTGGTTTAGGAAGAGGGTCCTCTCTAGCAGCAGTTGGGTGGTGTCAATGCGACGAAGTCCAATGTTTTCTTCAAGGTGGCCTGTGGTTGAATGTCATCGTCGGTCCTGGTTGAGTCTTCAGGTGGTCCAGCCTCTCTTGTGCTTCCTCTCGGCCACATATTGGAGCCGTCTAATTGGGCACTTCCGGTGCTGTTAGCGTCTTTGGCGTTCTTTGATCATCTTGTATGATGATTTTCTCAACACCATGTATCATTCAGCCAAACGGCCATAGTTCGCTTTGTGATAAAATGCTTCTTTGATAGGATTGTTATAAAGAAACGACTCCAATAATATTCATCTCGGGGGGTGGGGGGTGCATTGCGCCATAACCCTCTTGGGTTCATCATCGGTGAGTGTAGTTGCCTTGCAGTCGCGGTGGCGTGTTGAGAATGGTATCGCGATCCAATCGACCCTACCTCAAATCTGGTGACTCACTGTATTGCTTGCACCTATCATGTACACGCAACAATGTCCTCCTTTCATCATATTTGATTGCCGGTACGGTCAAAGCTCCTTGGTTTAGGAAGAGGGTCCTCTCTAGCAGCAGTTGGGTGGTGTCAGAGCGACAAAGTCCATTGTTTTCTTCCAGGTGGTGTGCGGGTGAATGTCGTCGTCGGTCCTAGTTGAGTGTTCAGATGGTCCAGCCTCTCTTGTGCTTCCTCTTGACGGCATGCTGGAGGCGTCTAATGGGGCACTTCCGCTGCTGTTAGCGTGTTTGGCATGGTTTGCCATGCTTTATTTGATCATCTGGTATGATGATTTCCTCAACACCATGTATCGTTCAGCCAAGCGGCCGAAGTCTGTTTTGTGACAAAATGTTTCTATGGCATGATTGTGGACGAATTTTGGGCGACAGAGCAAATCCGCACAGCGCTTCCGTTTATTTTTTTTTGTTTGTAACTGAGTGCAATGCATGTATAGTTTGAGAGAATATGTATGAAATTTTATATATGCATCTAGGGATTGAATGCAATATGCATGTATGTTTATGAATATGATTGTTATATTTTCTTAATGTGTGGATCGATATGCGTGAAAATACTTGAAAATGCTTTATTTTTGGTGATCGATGATTAAAGACATGTTTGTATTGTTTATGCAATTTCCTAAATGTTGCAATATGCATGTGAGAGTGCCCCGAAAACTTTTCAAGTGGATTATCCTTCAATATCGATCTGCTCGTTGAGGGCTGCTGATTCAACTATCTTTTATAAACTATACAAGCTCCCTTTTAAGACATGTTTTGATGCGACCGTCGACAGAAAAACGACGGCACGAATAATTTGCCCAATCTTTCACGGTACGATGTCACTTGGAACGATGTGGCGCTCGCGATCTTATAGATGCAATCACCACAAAAACAACACGCACACCTTGATAAAGAAGTACGTGGACGATCCTTCAAGAATCAGCAGCAAATTAGAGACGGCGTCTCTAATCTCTCGCCCGAACACAAAGCAATAATATAAGCTTCTCAACCAGTACGCACAAATTAACTCGCCAAGAGAAGATACCCCGGCTTGCTAGTCTCTGTTCGTCCCACACAATATAAACTAAAACCTGATCCCCTCACACGATCGATCCAAAAGGTATATATAGTACGGCCGCAAGCTAGCAGGCAAACCGTATCAGACTAGTACTCTAAATAAAATATCCTAACCGAATCCTACACTTATTTAATTAATGATTAACAACCGGCCATTAGGCACGGCAATTAGGCACGCAGGCCTCTAGCCTTTTCTAATGAAAAAAACATGTACGTGTTGGATTAGGCACTGGGGCGTGCACGTTACTTGCATGTACCAGCTTCTCCCGATTGAAATTAACACGTCCCTTTGTAGCTGGAACAGACGTACGCACAGAGCCCTGGTAGTTCGAGCCTCCCTTCGGTTCTGCATCTTCTTTGACAACGTAGCCGAACTGTGCAGCAGGCACCTTGTACCTCTGTTTGTGAACAATATTTTCATGTCGTCGCGCAGATGTTTCAAGCCCTGTTGTCCGCGAGACTTGTTGACGTAGTGCAGGCACAATATACTTGGCCTTTCTTCCTTTGTTGACACATAGGGTTGCATCATCCTCCCTTCCTTGAAAGGAAACCGTCCTCGGTTTCGCCGTATACCTTGCAGTTTTCTTCTTAAACACTTCTATAGTACAACTTATTTCTTTTGCATCTTTGGGAAGGATAGCATAGAACTCACCCTTATGCATAAAAGTGTACCTGTTTGTTCGCCCGTGATGAAGAGCGTTAACATCATGCTGCCACGGACGCCCCAAAATAAGGTGACAAACATGTAGTGGCATAACATCGCATTCCACTTTATCAACATAGCCATCAACACAAAAAGGGACCTTCACCCTGTGAGTAACCTTCACTTTGCCCACATCATTGATCCACTTCATATAGTATGGTTTTGGGTGCTCCCATGTTGGCAACAAAAGTGACTCCACCACATCCTTGCTAATCATGTTGCTAGCACTGCCACCATCAATTATCAGTTTGCAAACTTCTCCCTTGATGGTACACGCAGTTTGAAAAATACTCCGCCGTTGTCCTTGTTCAACAATGGCCCTGTCATCTCGCTGGACCTTATGTGCTAGCAAACTCTCCATATCAGGATCATCTTGAGGATAACATAGTATGGTATCACCATGACCTCTTTCGATTCCATCCTCTAACTTAGGCATATCATCTTCAGATTCTGAAATATATTCCGCATCAACAAGTAGAACCCTTCGTTGATTGGAACATTCATGCTTCATGTGTCCACGTCCTCCACACTTGTGGCAAATAATATTACGATGATGTGATGACGTCGCGCTAGATGAAACCTGAGAAACCTCCTTTGGCACAGCCGCCACTTTACTCTGTTCAATGCTTCCCGAATTATAAGGACTTGGTTTAGCACTAAACCCACCCTCAAGAGTAGAAGAACCACGTCGCCCACTGTTGTAAGTTGGACGAGTCTCTGAAGCTTGCTTCTCCAATACCCAACGTTCAGCACGCTCCGCTTGATGAAGTAACTCATGAATATCATTATACTGCATTAGATCAACACGGTCACGAATCTTTTCTTCTAACCCCTCAAAGAAACATACCATGGTCGCCTCAGCAGACTCACGCACAGCTGTACGGATCATCAAAACTTGCATCTCTTTATAGTACTCATCAACTGATTTTGTACCTTGCACTAGACAACGCAGTCTACTGTGAAGCTGGCGAGTGTAATAAGCAGGCACAAAACGTTCCCTCATGATTCGCTTCATGTCAGCCCATGTCGCTGGTCGCTCGTGAGTACGGTTTTTGTTATCCCACCATACAAGAGCATACTCTGTAAATTCCATTGATGCAACACGAACCTTCTTCTCTTCGGAGTAGTTGTGACCATCAAAAATCTGATTTACGCGCATCTCCCACTCCAAATATTTCTCTGGGTCAGCACAACGTCCCAAGAATTCAGGTATGGTTATCTTGATTCGACCCAAACCCTCATCCTCGTGGGCACCATTGCCGCCATAGTCACGGCGCCGCCCAGCATGGCGTTGAGCCCCAACATCATGCCGTGGTCGGTGAGGTAAGCCTCCACGTGCATCAGAATCCTCAGAAAAATCACCATCATCGTCGTTGTCGCGGTCACGACGTCGTCGTGGTGAGCGGGACTGTCGGGGTGCCACATCTCTCGCCTGAAGGCGCTGAACTGCTGCGGTGAGCCGATTAAGACTCTCAGTCACCACCTGTAGACTATCAGTGCGCTGTCGTTCGCTGGCAGTCAAACGCTCGTTCAATCTGTCCTCGACGCCTACAATATTTGCAGACAACTCCTCCACCCTTCTCCCAAGCTTCTTGTTGGCTCCCTTGATCGCCATCAGATGAATACGCCAATCATCACTTATATCCAGACCCTCCGGAAGCTCATCGACCTCCTCATTATCAGATTTGTCATGCTGCGAGTTCACCATCATTCAAACAGTTGAATTAAATAGTAGGAGAAAAACAAATTGTACCGTGATCAACCTTGCTCTGAATACCACTTGATGCGACCGTCGACGGAAAAACGACGGCACGAATAATTTGCCCAATCTTTCACGGTACGATGTCACTTGGAACGATGTGGCGCTCGCGATCTTATAGATGCAATCACCACAAAAACAACACGCACACCTTGATAAAGAAGTACGTGGACGATCCTTCAAGAATCAGCAGCAAATTAGAGACGGCGTCTCTAATCTCTCGCCCGAACACAAAGCAATAATATAAGCTTCTCAACCAGTACGCACAAATTAACTCGCCAAGAGAAGATACCCCGGCTTGCTAGTCTCTGTTCGTCCCACACAATATAAACTAAAACCTGATCCCCTCACACGATCGATCCAAAAGGTATATATAGTACGGCCGCAAGCTAGCAGGCAAACCGTATCAGACTAGTACTCTAAATAAAATATCCTAACCGAATCCTACACTTATTTAATTAATGATTAACAACCGGCCATTAGGCACGGCAATTAGGCACGCAGGCCTCTAGCCTTTTCTAACGAAAAAAACATGTACGTGTTGGATTAGGCACTGGGGCGTGCACGTTACTTGCATGTACCAGCTTCTCCCGATTGAAATTAACACGTCCCTTTGTAGCTGGAACAGACGTACGCACAGAGCCCTGGTAGTTCGAGCCTCCCTTCGGTTCTGCATCTTCTTTGACAACGTAGCCGAACTGTGCAGCGGGCACCTTGTACCTCTGTTTGTGAACAATATTTTCATGTCGTCGCGCAGATGTTTCAAGCCCTGTTGTCCGCGAGACTTGTTGACGTAGTGCAGGCACAATATACTTGGCCTTTCTTCCTTTGTTGACACATAGGGTTGCATCATCCTCCCTTCCTTGAAAGGAAACCGTCCTCGGTTTCGCCGTATACCTTGCAGTTTTCTTCTTAAACACTTCTATAGTACAACTTATTTCTTTTGCATCTTTGGGAAGGATAGCATAGAACTCACCCTTATGCATAAAAGTGTACCTGTTTGTTCGCCCGTGATGAAGAGCGTTAACATCATGCTGCCACGGACGCCCCAAAATAAGGTGACAAACATGTAGTGGCATAACATCGCATTCCACTTTATCAACATAGCCATCAACACAAAAAGGGACCTTCACCCTGTGAGTAACCTTCACTTTGCCCACATCATTGATCCACTTCATATAGTATGGTTTTGGGTGCTCCCATGTTGGCAACAAAAGTGACTCCACCACATCCTTGCTAATCATGTTGCTAGCACTGCCACCATCAATTATCAGTTTGCAAACTTCTCCCTTGATGGTACATGCAGTTTGAAAAATACTCCGCCGTTGTCCTTGTTCAACAATGGCCCTGTCATCTCGCTGGACCTTATGTGCTAGCAAACTCTCCATATCAGGATCATCTTGAGGATAACATAGTATGGTATCACCATGACCTCTTTCGATTCCATCCTCTAACTTAGGCATATCATCTTCAGATTCTGAAATATATTCCGCATCAACAAGTAGAACCCTTCGTTGATTGGAACATTCATGCTTCATGTGTCCACGTCCTCCACACTTGTGGCAAATAATATTACGATGATGTGATGACGTCGCGCTAGATGAAACCTGAGAAACCTCCTTTGGCACAGCCGCCACTTTACTCTGTTCAATGCTTCCCGAATTATAAGGACTTGGTTTAGCACTAAACCCACCCTCAAGAGTAGAAGAACCACGTCGCCCACTGTTGTAAGTTGGACGAGTCTCTGAAGCTTGCTTCTCCAATACCCAACGTTCAGCACGCTCCGCTTGATGAAGTAACTCATGAATATCATTATACTGCATTAGATCAACACGGTCACGAATCTTTTCTTCTAACCCCTCAAAGAAACATACCATGGTCGCCTCAGCAGACTCACGCACAGCTGTACGGATCATCAAAACTTGCATCTCTTTATAGTACTCATCAACTGATTTTGTACCTTGCACTAGACAACGCAGTCTACTGTGAAGCTGGCGAGTGTAATAAGCAGGCACAAAACGTTCCCTCATGATTCGCTTCATGTCAGCCCATGTCGCTGGTCGCTCGTGAGTACGGTTTTTGTTACCCCACCATACAAGAGCATACTCTGTAAATTCCATTGATGCAACACGAACCTTCTTCTCTTCGGAGTAGTTGTGACCATCAAAAATCTGATTTACACGCATCTCCCACTCCAAATATTTCTCTGGGTCAGCACAACGTCCCGAGAATTCAGGTATGGTTATCTTGATTCGACCCAAACCCTCATCCTCGTGGGCACCATTGCCGCCATAGTCACGGCGCCGCCCAGCATGGCGTTGAGCCCCAACATCATGCCGTGGTCGGTGAGGTAAGCCTCCACGTGCATCAGAATCCTCAGAAAAATCACCATCATCGTCGTTGTCGCGGTCACGACGTCATCGTGGTGAGCGGGACTGTCGGGGTGCCACATCTCTCGCCTGAAGGCGCTGAACTGCTGCGGTGAGCCGATTAAGACTCTCAGTCACCACCTGTAGACTATCAGTGCGCTGTCGGTCGCTGGCAGTCAAACGCTCGTTCAATCTGTCCTCGACGCCTACAATATTTGCAGACAACTCCTCCACCCTTCTCCCAAGCTTCTTGTTGGCTCCCTTGATCGCCATCAGATGAATACGCAAATCATCACTTATCTCCAGACCCTCCGGAAGCTCATCGACCTCCTCATTATCAGATTTGTCATGCTGCGAGTTCACCATCATTCAAACAGTTGAATTAAATAGTAGGAGAAAAACAAATTGTACCGTGATCAACCTTGCTCTGAATACCACTTGATGCGACCGTCGACGGAAAAACGACGGCACGAATAATTTGCCCAATCTTTCACGGTACGATGTCACTTGGAACGATGTGGCGCTCGCGATCTTATAGATGCAATCACCACAAAAACAACACGCACACCTTGATAAAGAAGTACGTGGACGATCCTTCAAGAATCAGCAGCAAATTAGAGACGGCGTCTCTAATCTCTCGCCCGAACACAAAGCAATAATATAAGCTTCTCAACCAGTACGCACAAATTAACTCGCCAAGAGAAGATACCCCGGCTTGCTAGTCTCTGTTCGTCCCACACAATATAAACTAAAACCTGATCCCCTCACACGATCGATCCAAAAGGTATATATAGTACGGCCGCAAGCTAGCAGGCAAACCGTATCAGACTAGTACTCTAAATAAAATATCCTAACCGAATCCTACACTTATTTAATTAATGATTAACAACCGGCCATTAGGCACGGCAATTAGGCACGCAGGCCTCTAGCCTTTTCTAACGAAAAAAACATGTACGTGTTGGATTAGGCACTGGGGCGTGCACGTTACTTGCATGTACCAGCTTCTCCCGATTGAAATTAACACGTCCCTTTGTAGCTGGAACAGACGTACGCACAGAGCCCTGGTAGTTCGAGCCTCCCTTCGGTTCTGCATCTTCTTTGACAACGTAGCCGAACTGTGCAGCAGGCACCTTGTACCTCTGTTTGTGAACAATATTTTCATGTCGTCGCGCAGATGTTTCAAGCCCTGTTGTCCGCGAGACTTGTTGACGTAGTGCAGGCACAATATACTTGGCCTTTCTTCCTTTGTTGACACATAGGGTTGCATCATGTTTTCCCTTCAAAGAAGCAATGTAGCGTACACAACCAAATAAAGCTACTCTATGGTGATGTGTACAGCTCAGTAGTAATTGTGATGGTTTTTCGATTGCATCCGAGTCACCACAATGCTTGCAGGGCTGATTCCAGGAAAATTCACCACCCATCACTATTAAGGAAAAGGTTTTTAATACTAGAAACATCCAGCAGTAGTTTAATTAGATATCATCTACTTCGTCATTGTTGGAACCAGTGCGCACCCAACTAGTCAAAGAGCATTTGAGAAAAGCCAAGTCATGTAATGCAATTAATGAGGCTGCATGCATCATTCTGATGCAGAGGCCGGGGTGATTCTCCTTTTCCAAAAAAATGTAAGGCAATTAATCATTTTCCAGCTCGAGGCCGACATAGAAAAAGGTACCTACTCACACGTGTGCTTGATTCACGAGTGCATGACTTCTAAAGACTTATATAGTGACTACTACGCCTGTTCTTTCAACTAGTTGATATAGAATCATGTGTGTTACCCAGCTTTTCAAACTATGAAATTACATATTTGCCAATAGATTTGTCATGAAATCCAGCAACATAAGACGACAGAGTAGTTAGCTGATTTGTAGCAGCCCATGTACGTTATCATCATGTCAGTCAGATATTTACTTGGTCAGATGTCTCTTGAAGAGGTTGAGTACTTGCGGGAAGAAGCGACGACATTAATGGACGAAACCCACAACAAAAGGAGAGCCGATACAAATGCCATGACGATGGAGAGCAGGAAGTTTTCATATGATCTTAACCAGACTAGTTAACATCTTCCAAAGAGTTTTATCACGCATGACCAGTTCAATGTATAAATCTAACAATCTGGTTAGCCTTCCCGACTAGGTTCATTGCACCAGACCTCACCTGCTTCTTTTGCTAGAGTAAATAGTGCATCCAATGACTAGACTAGGCCAGGCGGCCAGTCATAAACAGATTAATTTCTTGAAGGTGTGTGTTGGCAGTTTTAATTGCTTCTATCACAAGCTTCTTACAAAGAAACAACTCAACTAATAATTGTTTTTTGGGACTCAGACATCTACAATGGTTTTTCTGGGCAACGATCAATACAACTTACAAGAGTTTTCAACCAAAAGAAAGCTAAAACAAAACATCCAGGAAAAATGAAACTATCATCAACCAAAACAGCAATTTCCGTAGCAAATGAAACGTAAACTACTTCTTTCATGCACCAGCAAGACAGGCCACAAGAATGATTCTAGGGTTTTGCACATTCAACTTGCACATTGCAACCACTGAGCACATTAGCATATAATTATATAATCATCTATTCACTTATGATTAAATTTTTGCATAAACTTCTCAATTTTGTGTTAATATGCCTAAGCGTTACTTCATCATCTGATGTATGGCTGAGTAGAAATTACGATCGTTTATCCATCTTACCCAAGTCGTCATAATGCATGCAAGGCTGGTTCCATGAAAAGTCACCAACCATCACCATAGTTTATTAGATATCACATACTTGGTCATGGTGAGAACAGGTGCGCACGTGGTCAAAGAGCAGTTGAGAAAAGCCAAGTGATCTAAAGCAATCGTTTTCTACCTAGACAAAGTCATCTGCTTAGATTTGTCCACTCTCCATTCTTTTAATTTGCTACAGAATGCGTGCAACCAAGCTTTTCAAGCAGTGGCCACTAACATAATCAAACTATATGTTTGTCACCGGATTTGTCATGAACAATACTGTGCACAATATATGGCATGGGATAAAAAGAACATACACGTACTTATACATTTATAGACGTGTGTTAGCAGCTTAACCTAAATATGATTAAAAAGCATGGTTGGAGATATAATGGAATATCTTACCATCCTCCAAGAAAAAATAAACAAAGAACCTATGCAATATGAGTCACCTAGTGATATAAAAAATATTAGGTTGCAAGTTGACGCGGCAGTGAACGGATTGTGTAAACGAGGAAGAATCGATGCACGCATAAACAATGATGATAGAGAGCAGAAAAATTCATGTGATCTTAGTAAGAGCGGTTAACATCGTCTTGCTAAGAGTTTGATCATGACCATTTAGTTCATAAATCTGACAATCTAGTCGGCCTTTCTGACTGGGTTCATGACACACCCCACCTGCCTCTTTTGATAGAGTAAACAGTACATCCAATGACTAGGCCGGATGGCCACTCATAAACTAATTATTTTCTTTGAGATGCGTATTGGTAGTTTTGATACAGAAAAGATGTATCCATCAGACAAATAAAATGCATCCACAAAGAAGAAGATTGGCCCCAATATCATTCTCGCGGACGACATCAGACGCTCTCTCTGCGCCGGTCCTAGACCCACACACTATCGGACTCCTTCGTAACCATCGATCGGCACCACACCGAGCAAAGCCCCGGGCGATGGTCTGTGGCAGTGGAATGTCCCTTCTCTCCGCTCCACTCCCTGGTCTCTGTGGGCTAACCCTATCACCTCACACAACCGCCGCTGCTATCCCCAGCCTCCGGACGTGGGCCACTGACCTGAGATTTCTTGGCATGTCTAGTGGGGTCATGGTTCACTTGGTTCATGCATGGATCGGGGAACTCTGCCTGGAGCTGGTGCTCTCCCAGATCAGGCAGTAACGTGGTCATTGACCAACGAGGGGTTATTGCAGTCATGTAGGATGTGGCTTTCCATCGCCTCTCATTGGTGAGGTTCCATCGTAGGTGAGATCCAACCTGCCCCCACCCAGAATGATCAGGTGGGTTCATCAGTGGTCTTAGGCCCGACCGGATCTGGACATGGTCGTGGACTTGGGCCAGGCCGAGCATCACTAGGGTTTGATGGCTTTCTCTGATGACCTCTTACTAACAGCTTGGTAGCGGGGCGTGGGTTTGGGGTGTCATACGTTGAGGTTATGGCCCTGGATGGCAGGCTAGACGTCCTGCAAGGGTGAGGCAATGTCTTGGTAGCCGCGTCCCTCCTAGTGTCGTCGCCATTGTTCTCCGGCCCTCCCAGCTCAGGGTGAAAACCCTTGTCCACCCCAACGGACGCAATGGTGGCGGTGCATTGCTTCATGACCCTCTTGGGTTCCTCATCCGTGAGTGTAGTTGTCTTTCAGTCAATGGGGCATTTTCGGAATGGTACAGTGATTCAATCGACCCTACCTCAAATCTGGTGACTCACCATATTGCTTGCACCTATCTTGTACACGCAACAATGTCCTCCTTTCATCATGTTTGCTCGCTCTGGTACGGTCAACACTCCTTGGTTTAGGCAGAGGGCCCTCGCTAACAGAAATTAGATGGTCTCGGTGCGATGAAGTCCGGTATATTCTTCCAGGTGGCGTGTGGTTGATTGTCGTCGTCGGTCCTGGTTGAGTCTTCAGGTGGTCCACCTCTCTTGTGCTTCCTCTCGGCGGCATGGTGGAGGCGGTGCTTGTTAGCATGTTTGGCTTGGTTTGCCATTCTTTCTTTAATCATCTTGTATGATGATTTCTTGAACACCATGTATTGTTCAGCCAAGCATCCGAAGTCCGTTTTGTGATAAAATGCTTCTATATTAGGCTTGTTAAAAAGAAACAACTCAAATAATACTCATTTTTGGGTGGTTTAGTTAATAATCATGTCTTTTGTATATTTAAGCATGTTTCCATGAAAGAAACCATCAATTGAACTTACAATAGTTTTGAACCAAAAGGAAGCTAAAATATTACATGCGGGAACCGTAAATTTCTTATTGCATACACCAGAAAGCGAGGGAGCAGAACAACGACTGGAGGAAGCAAATTTTGCACATACAACTTTCACATTTAAATCCTGAGCACAATCGGGCTCCAACCAATGCATACTTCGCATGTATTGCAAGATAACCCTAGGTGTTCAACCCTAGCATCAAACATATAATGGATTACCAGATAATCGTGTATTGTTTCTTTTTGTAACCTAATCATCTATTATTTTGGAACACGGGGAAAAGAACCCAAAATATTTATGAGAAATATGACACATTACAACCAAGAAAACATATGAGATCATATCTGTGTGATAAAAAAATGATATTGTCAATTATTCAAAAGTTACAAATACATTCACTCATTACAGACACATAATGGAATGACATATGCTCCATTTATTTTATAGAATAGGACGCATATCTAGAAACTCGAACATGTCCATAATTTAGGCACTGGTCTTCCGTGTAATCAGCCAACATTTCACTTAGTTGTGGTTGTTCTCCCAGAACTGAGCTTGGAGCCAGTCTATCGTATTCTTTTCCACCTGAAACGCCTTGGCAAGAACATCATCGGATATTGGTGGGTCTGACCCAAACACCGCATTGGCAATTGTGATAGCCCCTGGGTTCTGGCTGCTGAGCGCGGCAATTGCAACGGCGGGCTGGTGGGGGTTAGGGTTGAATTGGAAGTGGATGAGCCCCACGGGGAAGACAAACACATCACCTTTGTTGAGCACCTTTGAGAAGAACTTGTTTCTGGCTGGGGCGGGCAGGTTGGATGTGACAAAGCCAACGTACAGTGTTCCCTCGAGCACCGTAAGGATCTCAGTGGCGCGGGGGTGCGTATGTGGAGGGTTCTGGCCTAAGGGAGCATAGTCGATGCGCGCGATTGAGATGCCGAGGGTGTTGAGTCCAGCAATCTGCATGACATTGATCAAGGTGACGTTGGATCCAACCTTGTTGGTCACCCTAGGCCTATCGAGGGCGGCTGCCTTGAAGAAGTCATCAGCGTTGACCTCCATCGGGTTCTTGCAAACAAATCCATTGACACGCACTGGGTGCATAGAAGAGATGTAGAGGGTAAGCTTAGATATTACTAGAAAGCCGTTTCAACATGCATATAATTTTCAGAATTCATTTCAACATATGTATTTGGTGATAGCGGGACGGGAAAGCATGAAGTAAGCGGTACCTGGTGATTGCATGTCGGCGACACAAAAGTCCTGGAGCGGGCCAGGATCGGAGGCAACGGCCTGCCATGAAACCAAGGCAAGAAGAGCAACCAGGAGAAGGAAAGAAGGGGAGGATGCCATTTGATTTCAGCTCCTTTGGGTCTTCTTCTCTCTTGTGTATTCCTGTTGTGTTTGTTGGGTGAGTGATGGTTCGAATATGCAGGGGATGTATGTGTTTATATAGGCGTGGCGAGCAGTGCAAACTCGTGAGCGACGGACATAGTCAAGTGGAACCGATCAACGGATAGAAATTGTCTTTGACTGCCCACTAGATTATTCTGCATGAACTTTTGGGACATGGTCAGCCATATTCAAATCTTTGATATATTATAATCAAAGTTCCCTGTTGAGATGCCAAAGCGACACATTTTTGGCTTTAATAAACAAAGAAGCAAATTAAGGTACTCCATCTGATATTTGTTTTTTGAAAGGTACTCCATCTGATGTACCTCTTAGTAATAACTACTGTGAGTAATAATTTTGATTGTGTCCAACAAGGAAGAAATCGTGGCACGTGGATCCATGCATTAACGCACCTAATACCACTACTATATGTAACAGCCCCTGTCATGATCACGTCAACCAGATATGCAGTTGCCTGGTCAAATTTCTCTCCAAGTAGTTGAGTACTTGCAGGAAGAAGCAACCACATAATGGACGATGGAGAGCAAGAGTAGTTAACATCTTCTTATTAAAAAAGTATAGCAAACGTCTCGAGGTACTGCCAGACTGCAGGTAGGTTATTTCTCTGCACAGACAAAAGTGTGTCATTTGTGTGAAAATAGCAATTATGCATGGAAATAAATTGATCTCTAAATGTTCTTGATCCTTAGATATTTAAACTCAAGACAGGTTTGTATTATACACAATTGCATAAAATAGAAATTATGCATGGAAAATAAATTGATATCTAAATGTTCTAGATCTCTAAATGTTCGAAGTCCTTAAGAATTTAAACTCTAAAGAGAAAAATTAAGACTATTCGACCGGTTTGAAACTAGGGGCTCAGCTATGTGGATTGTGAGTCTTCCGAGAGGCACAAAGGACCAAGCCCACGACAACCGGGGAAAATGAGAATTATCATATACTTGGTAATAGACTCATAGTAGGAAGGAACTGGTGCGCATGAGGTTAGTCAAAGAGCAGTTGAGGAAAGCCAAGTCATGTTTTTTTTCTTTAAAAAGGAGGATAAACTCCGGCCTCTACGTCATGTAAGGCAATCGTTTTCTAGCTGGAGGATGACATAAAGTGACCAACTCATGCGTGGGCTTCTAAAGACATGGAGTGACGACTGCACATGTTCCTTCCAGAAATTGCTATTGATGCGTGCGATCGAGCTTCTCAAACTATGAAATTGCCCCTTTTCAAAAGAAAAAAAAACTATGAAATTGTAGATTTGCCAATAGATTATTTGTCATGAAATCCAGTAGCATAAGACGACACAGTAGGTAGCGGACTGTGTCAACAAGCGGAAGTAATTCAGGCGCGTTGATCCATGCATGAGTCCACATAATGCACCTGCTATTTTGGTAGCAGCCCCTCCTACCATCACGTCAATCAATTTTCTTTTTAGGAAGAGGACGATAACCCCATCAACGAGATATTTACTTGGTCGAATTTCTCTCGCAGTTGTTGAGAACTTGTAGGAAGATTTAAAGCAACGATGTTAGTGCTTAGTGGACGTTCCTCGCTAACCAAAAGGAGAGCGATGACGATGGAGCTGAGCAGCAACTTTTCATATAATCTTAGTAGGAGTAGTTACTTTCCTCGTTGCCACGATTCAATCATGACCAGTTCATTGCAAATATAAATCTAAGAATCAGACCTCACGTGCTTCTTTTTTAGAGTAAACAGTACTAATAAACTGATTAATTTCTTGGAGGTGTGTGTTCCAGTTTCCATAGATAAAATACATTTGTCATAAGTCTTGTCCCTTTTACGATCCCCGTGACGAAGCAAAAAGGCAAAAAGGGGGGGGGGGGGAGGGGGAGGGGGAGGGGGAGCATAGCCGGTATTTGCACCGCAAAGCCAAGTTCTCACACCACCTCAATGAACACCACAAGTTGTAGCACTAAAGCGGTCTTTCTTTATTAGGCTCACGACCATAGTTTTAAATAGCCGGCTATAGCCTTTTCAGTAGGGTGCCGCTAAATGGTCTCATGTACAAATAGCCCGCTATAGCTGATTTGAAGGTCTGCTGCTATTTGGTATAGCCCGCTATTTAAAACATTACTCAGGACACACCTCACCTGCTTCTTTTGTTACAGTAAACAGTACATCCAATGCCTAAGCCATGTTGAGCCTCGCTAGGTATTGATGGCTTTCTGCGGTGACCTCGTACCAACAGCTTGGTGGCGGTGCATGGGTTTGAGGTGTCGGAAGTTGAGGTGGCTGCCCTAGATAGCAGGTTGCATGTCTGGCTCTCCTGCGAGCAGCGTAGAAGTGTAGTTTGCGATGTCCCTTGGCCACGGGTCTTGCGAGGGACGTCGTGGTAGGTGACCGTGGCGAACCTGTCATCATCTATGGTGGCCAAGCCCTGATCTAGACATGGAGTCCTCGGCCCATCATGGTAGATCTGGTTGCCCGAGTCCCCTTGGCGAGGTGTACGGGGCGGTCCAAGCGAAAGCTCGGCATCTCGACGCTGGTGGCAGCGATGTCTTGGTAGTTATGACCCTCTTGGGCTCGTCGTCATGGCTCTCCCACCCTTCGAGCTCAGGGTGAAAATCCTTGTCCACCCTGGTGTACATGGTGGTGGAGACCCATTGTGTCATGACCCTCTTAGGGGCTTCACCGGTGAGTGCAGCTGTCTTCCAGACATGGTGGCATGTTTGGAGTGTTATGGTGATCCAATCGACCTACCTCCAGTTCGGTGACAAACGGTATTGCTTGCATCTTCTTGTACAGGCAACAATGACATCCTTTCATCACGTATGCTCGATAGTATGGTCAATGCTCATTGGTTTAGACAGAGGGTCCTCTCTAAGAGTAATTGGGTGGTGATCGTGCGACGAAGTCCAGTGTTTTCTTCCAGGTGGCGCGCGGTTGAATGTCTGCAGTGGTCCTGGTTGAGTCTTGAGGTTGTCCAACCTCTCATGTCCTTCCTCTCGGTGCCATACTGGAGGCATCTAATTGTGCACTTCTGGTGCTTGTTAGCGTGTATGTCTTGTTTTGTCATGGTTTCTTTGATCATCTTGTATGATAGTTTCCTCGACACCATGTATTGTTCGGTCATTGGACTTTATTTATGAAGTAGGCAGAAGTACGTTTCATGATAAAATTCTTCTCTGACAAGCTAACAACTCAAATAATAACCATTTGGGCGGGGAGGGGGGGAGGGGGGTAATCCTTTCTTTTCTATATTTTTCATGTTTTCTATATGTATGTTGGAGCTGATTTTTGGAACCTGGTCTCTGGTGAGCCCAGTTTCTAACAAGTAGTAAATATCATATTTCTAGTTCTCAACTTAAGAAAAACAAAAAAATGCTTGTAATTTTTTTTGATAAACGAGTCACTTCATCGGTTTCCATTCAAGCAACCGCAATAAAACTTACAATAGCTTTGAACTAAAAGAAAGCTAAAACATTAAATACAGGAATTATAAATTACTTATTACATGAACTAGAAAGCGAGAGACAAGAACTACGACCCAAGCAACCAACTTTGGCACATACGACTTCCATATTTCAATCATGAGCACAATCGGACTCCACTCATCGCATTCATCACATGTATTGCAAGATAATCCTAGGTGTTCAATCCTACCATCAAACATATATTCAGTTACCAGATAATCATGTATTGTTTCTTTGTTTCAACCTAATCATCCATTGTTTCGGAACAAGGGGAAAATAACAAAAAATATATTTGTTATGAGAAATAAGACACACTAGAACCAAAAAAGCATATAACATCACATTCGTGTCATAAAAAATGATATTCTCAATTATTCAGAAGGTAGAAATACATTCACTCATTACAGACACACAAATGGCATGATGTATGCTCCATTTATTTTATAGATTAAGATGCATATCTAGGAAGTCAACCATGTCCTTAATTTGTGCACTCATCTCTCGAGTAATTAACAAAGGTCTGACTTAGTTGTGGTTGTTCTCCCAGAACTGAGCCTGGAGCCAGTCTATTGTATTCTTTTCCACCTGAAACGCCTTGGCAAGAACATCATCGGATATTTGTGGGTCTGACCCAAACACCGCATTGGCAATTGTGATAGCCCCGGGGTTCTGGCTGCTAAGCGCGGCAATTGCAACGGCGGGCTTGTGTGGGTTGGGGTTGAACTGGAAGTGGATGAGCCCCACAGGGAAGACAAACACATCACCTTTGTTAAGCACCTTGGAGAGGAACTTGTTTCTGTTTGGGGCGGGCTGGTTGGATGTGACAAAGCCAACGTACAGTGTCCCCTCGAGCACCGTGAGGATCTCAGTGGCGCGAGGGTGCGTATGTGGTGGGTTTTGACCCAAGGGAGCATAGTCGATGCGCGCAATTGAGATGCCGAGGGTGTTGAGTCCAGCAATCTGCATGACGTTGATCAAAGTGACGTTGGATCCAACCTTGTTGGTCACCCTAGGCTTGTCGAGGTTCGCTGCCTTGAAGAAGTCATCTGCATTAACTTCCATCGGGTTCTTGCAAACAAACCCATTGACACGAACTGGTGCATAGAGGAGATGTGACATGTAAGCTCAGATCTTACAAAGTTGTTTCGACTTGCATATAATTTCCAGAAATTTATTTGGTGAGAACATGATGAGAAACTAGATAGTACCTGGTGAATTCATGTCAGCGACACAAAAGTCCTGGAGGGGGCTAGGATCGGAGGCAGTGGCCTGCCATGGGACCAATGCAACAAGAGCAGCGAGGAGAAGGAAGGAAGAGGAGGATGCCATCTGATTTTTTCTCTTTCTCTCTCTTGTGTTTCTGTTTGTGATTGTGGCGTGAGTGATGGTTTGAACATGCAGGGATGCATGAGTTTATATAGGTGCAGCGAGCATCGCCTGAAATCTTTAGCAATAATAGACTTAGTCAAGTGAAACCAACCAACCAATTGAACTGGTCTCTTGCTGCTAATTAAACTACTACATATACTCCCATTTAAGACACGTTTTCCCTTCAAAGAAGCAATGCACGTATACAGCCATATAAAGCTATTCTATGGTGATGTGTAAGGCTGAGTAGTAATTATGAATGTTTCTCCATCTCAATTGAGTCGTCACAATGCATGCAGTGCCAATTCTAGGAAATTCACAACCCATCACTATTAAGGAAAAGATTTTTAAGACAAGAAACATCAGGCACAAGCTTAATTAGATATAATATACTTGGTCATAGTCAGAACCGGTGAGGACGAAACCAGTCAAAGAGCAGTTAGGAAGCCAAGTCAGGCAAGGCAATCAATCGTTTTCTGGCTTGATGCGACATAGATGAAGTCACCTGATCACGCGTATGCTTGATTCATGGGCGCATGACTTCTAAAGACATATAAAGTGACTACTACCCCTGTTCTTTTCAGTAGTTGATACAGAATCATGTGTGCAATCGACCTTTTCAAACTATGAAATTATATATGTGCCAATAGATTTTTCATGAGATCCAGTAACATAGGGCGACAGAGTAGTTAGCAGATTTGTAGCAGCCCTTATACGTTATCACCATGTCAGTCGGATATTTACTTGGTCAGATGTCTCTCGAAGTGGTTGAGTACTTGCAGGAAGAAGCGACGACATTAATGGACGAAGTGGCCAACCAAAAGGAGAGCTGATACAAATGCCATGACGATGGAGAGCAGGAAGTTTCCATATGCATGATCTTAGCAAGACTAGTTAACATCTTCTTGCGAAGAGTTTTATCATGCATGACCAGTTCAGTGTATAAATCTAACAATCTGGTTAGCCTACCTGACTAGGTTCATGGCATGAGACCTCACCTGCTTCTTTTGCTAAAGTAACTAGTACTACGTCCAATGAAAACACTAGGCCAGGCGGCCACTCATAAACAGATTAATTTCTTGGAGGTGTGTGCTAGCAGCATTAGTGTGGAAAGAAGTTTCCATCAGATGATTTGATTGCTTCTATCACAAGAATCTTACAAAGAAACAACTCAAATAATAATTGCTTTTGGGACTCAGATATCCACAATAGTTTTGTTGGGGAATGATCAATCAAACTTACAAGTGTTTTGAACCAAAAGGAAGCTAAAACAAAACATTCGGGAAGAATAGAACTAACGGCAACTAAAACAGCAATTTCATAGTGAAAGAAACGTAAACTACATCTTTCATGCACCGGAAAGACAGACCACAAGAACTACTCCAGGAAGCAACTTTTGCACATTCAAAATGCACATTGCAACCTCCGAGCACATTACCATATAATCATATGGTCATCTAATCGCTTCTCATTAAATTTTTGCATAAACTCATTAAGTTTCCTTTTAATATGCCTACTACATCATCTGATGTACGGCTGAGTAGTATATTATGATTATTTATCCATCTCACCCAAGTCGGCACAATACATGCATGGCTGGTTCCATGAAAAGTCACCACCCATCACCATAGTTTATTAGATATCATATACTTGGTCATGGTGAGAACTGGTCCGCACCAGGTCAAAGAGCAGCTGATAAAAGCCAAGTGACGTAAAGCAATCGTTTTCTACCTAGGCAAAGTCACCTGCTTAGCTTTATCTACTCCCTCGCTTCTTTTCAGTTGCTACAGAATGCGTGCAATCAAGATTTTCATGTTGTGGCCACTAACATAAGCAAACTATATATTTGTCACCGGATTTGTCACGAACAATACTATGCACAAGATATGGCATAGGATAAAAATAACATACACATAATTATACATTGATAGATGTGTGTTAGCAGCTTAACATACATATTATTAAAAATCATGGTTAGAGATATGATGGAATACCTTACCCGTCCTCCAAAACCAAGGGAAAAATAAACAGAGAAACTTTGCAATGAGTCACCTAGTGATATACAAAATATTAAGTTGGAAGATGACGTTGTAGTTAACGCATTGTTTCAATGAGGAAGAAATCGAGGTGCGTCATTCCATGCATGAATGCAACTAATACACAACTATTATATGTAGCAGCCCCTATTATCATCACATAAATAAGATATTTACTTGGTTAAAAATTTCTCAAAATTATTAATTACATTAATCCACGCACGCATAACAATGACGATAGGGAGCAGAGACAATTCGTGTGATCTTAGTAAGAGTAGTTAACGTCCTCTTGCTAAGAGATTTATCATCATCATTTCGATGGAAAAATCTGACAATCTAGTTGGCCTTTCTTGAGTCAGCTCATGACACACCTCGCATGCCTCTTTTGTTAGAGTAACAGCAAACCCAGTGACTGGCTAGGTGGCCACTCATAACTAATTAATTTCTTGGAGGTTTGTGTGTGTGTGTAGTTTTGATACAGAAAAGATGTTTCCATCAGACAAATAAAATGACAGAAAGAAGAAGACAGGCCCCAACATCATCCTGGTGGACAGCATGAGAGCCTATCTCCGCCACCCGCCCTAGACCTACACACTCTTCGCCTCCCTAGTAGCCATCAATCGGCACCATGCCGAGCAAAGCCCCGGGCGGTGGCAGGCGGCAGTGGGATGTCCCTTCTCTCCGCTCCACCCCCTGGTCTTTGTGGGCTAACCCTAGCACCTCACACCACCACCACTGGTATCCCTGCCATCGGAGGTGACCTGACATTTCGTGGCATGTCTAGTGGGGTCATGGTTCACTTGGTTTGTGCGTGGATCAGGGAAGTCTACCTGGAGCCGGTGCTCTCCCACATCAGGCAGCATCATGATCGTTGACTTGTGAGGGGTGATTGCAGTCACACGGGATGTGGTTTCCCATAGCCTCTCAAGGGTGAGGTTCCACCGCAGGTGAGGTACTCCATGCACCCACCCAAAATGGTCAGATGGGTTTGTTGGCGGTCTTAGGCCCGACCAGATCTGGTCATGGTCGTGGACTTGGGCCAGATCAAGCCTCACTATGGTTTGATGTATTTCTCTAGTGACCTTGTACCAACAGCTTGGTGGCAGGGCATGGGTTTGGGGTATAATACGTTAAGGCTATGGCCCTAGATGGCAGGATGACCGACTGGCAAGGGAGCAGGGCGGTCCAAGCGAAAGTTCGGCGCCTCAACACTGTGGAGGAGATGTCTTGGTAGTCATGTCCCTCTTGGGGTCCTCGCCATTGTTCTCCCTCCCTCCTATCTCAGGGTGAAAACCATTGTCCCCCCCAGTGGATGCGGTGGTGGTGGTGCAATGCGTCATGACCCTCACGGGTTCGTCATCGGTGAGTGTAGTCGCCTTTCAGTCGAGGTGGCGTGTTCATAATGGTATGGCGATCCAATCGGCCCTGCCTCAAATCTGGTGACTCACTGTATTGCTTGCACCTATCTTGTACATGCAACAATGTCCTCCTTTCATCATCTTTGCTCGCTAGTACAGTCAACGCTCCTTGGTTTAGGAAGAGGGTCCTCTCTAGCAGCAGTTGGGTGGTGTCAATGCGACGAAGTCCAATGTTTTCTTCAAGGTGGCCTGTGGTTGAATGTCATCGTCGGTCCTGGTTGAGTCTTCAGGTGGTCCAGCCTCTCTTGTGCTTCCTCTCGGCCACATATTGGAGCCGTCTAATTGGGCACTTCCGGTGCTGTTAGCGTCTTTGGCGTTCTTTGATCATCTTGTATGATGATTTTCTCAACACCATGTATCATTCAGCCAAACGGCCATAGTTCGCTTTGTGATAAAATGCTTCTTTGATAGGATTGTTATAAAGAAACGACTCCAATAATATTCATCTCGGGGGGTGGGGGGTGCATTGCGCCATAACCCTCTTGGGTTCATCATCGGTGAGTGTAGTTGCCTTGCAGTCGCGGTGGCGTGTTGAGAATGGTATCGCGATCCAATCGACCCTACCTCAAATCTGGTGACTCACTGTATTGCTTGCACCTATCATGTACACGCAACAATGTCCTCCTTTCATCATATTTGATTGCCGGTACGGTCAAAGCTCCTTGGTTTAGGAAGAGGGTCCTCTCTAGCAGCAGTTGGGTGGTGTCAGAGCGACAAAGTCCATTGTTTTCTTCCAGGTGGTGTGCGGGTGAATGTCGTCGTCGGTCCTAGTTGAGTGTTCAGATGGTCCAGCCTCTCTTGTGCTTCCTCTTGACGGCATGCTGGAGGCGTCTAATGGGGCACTTCCGCTGCTGTTAGCGTGTTTGGCATGGTTTGCCATGCTTTATTTGATCATCTGGTATGATGATTTCCTCAACACCATGTATCGTTCAGCCAAGCGGCCGAAGTCTGTTTTGTGACAAAATGTTTCTATGGCATGATTGTGGACGAATTTTGGGCGACAGGGCATGTCACTTCGTCCATTCATGTCATCAAAGTGCAGTCGAAGGCAGGATTTGGCATCATCTAGCTGTCATGCACACTCGATCATCCGCACAGCGCTTCCGTTTATTTTTTTTTGTTTGTAACTGAGTGCAATGCATGTATAGTTTGAGAGAATATGTATGAAATTTTATATATGCATCTAGGGATTGAATGCAATATGCATGTATGTTTATGAATATGATTGTTATATTTTCTTAATGTGTGGATCGATATGCGTGAAAATACTTGAAAATGCTTTATTTTTGGTGATCGATGATTAAAGACATGTTTGTATTGTTTATGCAATTTCCTAAATGTTGCAATATGCATGTGAGAGTGCCCCGAAAACTTTTCAAGTGGATCATCCTTCAATATCGATCTGCTCGTTGAGGGCTGCTGATTCAACTATCTTTTATAAACTATACAAGCTCCCTTTTAAGACATGTTTTGATGCGACCGTCGACAGAAAAACGACGGCACGAATAATTTGCCCAATCTTTCACGGTACGATGTCACTTGGAACGATGTGGCGCTCGCGATCTTATAGATGCAATCACCACAAAAACAACACGCACACCTTGATAAAGAAGTACGTGGACGATCCTTCAAGAATCAGCAGCAAATTAGAGACGGCGTCTCTAATCTCTCGCCCGAACACAAAGCAATAATATAAGCTTCTCAACCAGTACGCACAAATTAACTCGCCAAGAGAAGATACCCCGGCTTGCTAGTCTCTGTTCGTCCCACACAATATAAACTAAAACCTGATCCCCTCACACGATTGATCCAAAAGGTATATATAGTACGGCCGCAAGCTAGCAGGCAAACCGTATCAGACTAGTACTCTAAATAAAATATCCTAACCGAATCCTACACTTATTTAATTAATGATTAACAACCGGCCATTAGGCACGGCAATTAGGCACGCAGGCCTCTAGCCTTTTCTAACGAAAAAAACATGTACGTGTTGGATTAGGCACTGGGGCGTGCACGTTACTTGCATGTACCAGCTTCTCCCGATTGAAATTAACACGTCCCTTTGTAGCTGGAACAGACGTACGCACAGAGCCCTGGTAGTTCGAGCCTCCCTTCGGTTCTGCATCTTCTTTGACAACGTAGCCGAACTGTGCAGCAGGCACCTTGTACCTCTGTTTGTGAACAATATTTTCATGTCGTCGCGCAGATGTTTCAAGCCCTGTTGTCCGCGAGACTTGTTGACGTAGTGCAGGCACAATATACTTGGCCTTTCTTCCTTTGTTGACACATAGGGTTGCATCATCCTCCCTTCCTTGAAAGGAAACCGTCCTCGGTTTCGCCGTATACCTTGCAGTTTTCTTCTTAAACACTTCTATAGTACAACTTATTTCTTTTGCATCTTTGGGAAGGATAGCATAGAACTCACCCTTATGCATAAAAGTGTACCTGTTTGTTCGCCCGTGATGAAGAGCGTTAACATCATGCTGCCACGGACGCCCCAAAATAAGGTGACAAACATGTAGTGGCATAACATCGCATTCCACTTTATCAACATAGCCATCAACACAAAAAGGGACCTTCACCCTGTGAGTAACCTTCACTTTGCCCACATCATTGATCCACTTCATATAGTATGGTTTTGGGTGCTCCCATGTTGGCAACAAAAGTGACTCCACCACATCCTTGCTAATCATGTTGCTAGCACTGCCACCATCAATTATCAGTTTGCAAACTTCTCCCTTGATGGTACATGCAGTTTGAAAAATACTCCGCCGTTGTCCTTGTTCAACAATGGCCCTGTCATCTCGCTGGACCTTATGTGCTAGCAAACTCTCCATATCAGGATCATCTTGAGGATAACATAGTATGGTATCACCATGACCTCTTTCGATTCCATCCTCTAACTTAGGCATATCATCTTCAGATTCTAAAATATATTCCGCATCAACAAGTAGAACCCTTCGTTGATTGGAACATTCATGCTTCATGTGTCCACGTCCTCCACACTTGTGGCAAATAATATTACGATGATGTGATGACGTCGCGCTAGATGAAACCTGAGAAACCTCCTTTGGCACAGCCGCCACTTTACTCTGTTCAATGCTTCCCGAATTATAAGGACTTGGTTTAGCACTAAACCCACCCTCAAGAGTAGAAGAACCACGTCGCCCACTGTTGTAAGTTGGACGAGTCTCTGAAGCTTGCTTCTCCAATACCCAACGTTCAGCACGCTCCGCTTGATGAAGTAACTCATGAATATCATTATACTGCATTAGATCAACACGGTCACGAATCTTTTCTTCTAACCCCTCAAAGAAACATACCATGGTCGCCTCAGCAGACTCACGCACAGCTGTACGGATCATCAAAACTTGCATCTCTTTATAGTACTCATCAACTGATTTTGTACCTTGCACTAGACAACGCAGTCTACTGTGAAGCTGGCGAGTGTAATAAGCAGGCACAAAACGTTCCCTCATGATTCACTTCATGTCAGCCCATGTCGCTGGTCGCTCGTGAGTACGGTTTTTGTTATCCCACCATACAAGAGCATACTCTGCAAATTCCATTGATGCAACACGAACCTTCTTCTCTTCGGAGTAGTTGTGACCATCAAAAATCTGATTTACGCGCATCTCCCACTCCAAATATTTCTCTGGGTCAGCACAACGTCCCGAGAATTCAGGTATGGTTATCTTGATTCGACCCAAACCCTCATCCTCGTGGGCACCATTGCCGCCATAGTCACGGCGCCGCCCAGCATGGCGTTGAGCCCCAACATCATGCCGTGGTCGGTGAGGTAAGCCTCCACGTGCATCAGAATCCTCAGAAAAATCACCATCATCGTCGTTGTCGCGGTCACGACGTCGTCGTGGTGAGCGGGACTGTCGGGGTGCCACATCTCTCGCCTGAAGGCGCTGAACTGCTGCGGTGAGCCGATTAAGACTCTCAGTCACCACCTGTAGACTATCAGTGCGCTGTCGGTCGCTGGCAGTCAAACGCTCGTTCAATCTGTCCTCGACGCCTACAATATTTGCAGACAACTCCTCCACCCTTCTCCCAAGCTTCTTGTTGGCTCCCTTGATCGCCATCAGATGAATACGCAAATCATCACTTATCTCCAGACCCTCCGGAAGCTCATCGACCTCCTCATTATCAGATTTGTCATGCTGCGAGTTCACCATCATTCAAACAGTTGAATTAAATAGTAGGAGAAAAACAAATTGTACCGTGATCAACCTTGCTCTGAATACCACTTGATGCGACCGTCGACGGAAAAACGACGGCACGAATAATTTGCCCAATCTTTCACGGTACGATGTCACTTGGAACGATGTGGCGCTCGCGATGTTATAGATGCAATCACCACAAAAACAACACGCACACCTTGATAAAGAAGTACGTGGACGATCCTTCAAGAATCAGCAGCAAATTAGAGACGGCGTCTCTAATCTCTCGCCCGAACACAAAGCAATAATATAAGCTTCTCAACCAGTACGCACAAATTAACTCGCCAAGAGAAGATACCCCGGCTTGCTAGTCTCTGTTCGTCCCACACAATATAAACTAAAACCTGATCCCCTCACACGATCGATCCAAAAGGTATATATAGTACGGCCGCAAGCTAGCAGGCAAACCGTATCAGACTAGTACTCTAAATAAAATATCCTAACCGAATCCTACACTTATTTAATTAATGATTAACAACCGGCCATTAGGCACGGCAATTAGGCACGCAGGCCTCTAGCCTTTTCTAACGAAAAAAACATGTACGTGTTGGATTAGGCACTGGGGCGTGCACGTTACTTGCATGTACCAGCTTCTCCCGATTGAAATTAACACGTCCCTTTGTAGCTGGAACAGACGTACGCACAGAGCCCTGGTAGTTCGAGCCTCCCTTCGGTTCTGCATCTTCTTTGACAACGTAGCCGAACTGTGCAGCAGGCACCTTGTACCTCTGTTTGTGAACAATATTTTCATGTCGTCGCGCAGATGTTTCAAGCCCTGTTGTCCGCGAGACTTGTTGACGTAGTGCAGGCACAATATACTTGGCCTTTCTTCCTTTGTTGACACATAGGGTTGCATCATCCTCCCTTCCTTGAAAGGAAACCGTCCTCGGTTTCGCCGTATACCTTGCAGTTTTCTTCTTAAACACTTCTATAGTACAACTTATTTCTTTTGCATCTTTGGGACGGATAGCATAGAACTCACCCTTATGCATAAAAGTGTACCTGTTTGTTCGCCCGTGATGAAGAGCGTTAACATCATGCTGCCACGGACGCCCCAAAATAAGGTAACAAACATGTAGTGGCATAACATCGCATTCCACTTTATCAACATAGCCATCAACACAAAAAGGGACCTTCACCCTGTGAGTAACCTTCACTTTGCCCACATCATTGATCCACTTCATATAGTATGGTTTTGGGTGCTCCCATGTTGGCAACAAAAGTGACTCCACCACATCCTTGCTAATCATGTTGCTAGCACTGCCACCATCAATTATCAGTTTGCAAACTTCTCCCTTGATGGTACACGCAGTTTGAAAAATACTCCGCCGTTGTCCTTGTTCAACAATGGCCCTGTCATCTCGCTGGACCTTATGTGCTAGCAAACTCTCCATATCAGGATCATCTTGAGGATAACATAGTATGGTATCACCATGACCTCTTTCGATTCCATCCTCTAACTTAGGCATATCATCTTCAGATTCTGAAATATATTCCGCATCAACAAGTAGAACCCTTCGTTGATTGGAACATTCATGCTTCATGTGTCCACGTCCTCCACACTTGTGGCAAATAATATTATGACGTCGCGCTAGATGAAACCTGAGAAACCTCCTTTGGCACAGCCGCCACTTTACTCTGTTCAATGCTTCCCGAATTATAAGGACTTGGTTTAGCACTAAACCCACCCTCAAGAGTAGAAGAACCACGTCGCCCACTGTTGTAAGTTGGACGAGTCTCTGAAGCTTGCTTCTCCAATACCCAACGTTCAGCACGCTCCGCTTGATGAAGTAACTCATGAATATCATTATACTGCATTAGATCAACACGGTCACGAATCTTTTCTTCTAACCCCTCAAAGAAACATACCATGGTCGCCTCAGCAGACTCACGCACAGCTGTACGGATCATCAAAACTTGCATCTCTTTATAGTACTCATCAACTGATTTTGTACCTTGCACTAGACAACGCAGTCTACTGTGAAGCTGGCGAGTGTAATAAGCAGGCACAAAACGTTCCCTCATGATTCGCTTCATGTCAGCCCATGTCGCTGGTCGCTCGTGAGTACGGTTTTTGTTATCCCACCATACAAGAGCATACTCTGTAAATTCCATTGATGCAACACGAACCTTCTTCTCTTCGGAGTAGTTGTGACCATCAAAAATCTGATTTACGCGCATCTCCCACTCCAAATATTTCTCTGGGTCAGCACAACGTCCCAAGAATTCAGGTATGGTTATCTTGATTCGACCCAAACCCTCATCCTCGTGGGCACCATTGCCGCCATAGTCACGGCGCCACCCAGCATGGCGTTGAGCCCCAACATCATGCCGTGGTCGGTGAGGTAAGCCTCCACGTGCATCAGAATCCTCAGAAAAATCACCATCATCGTCGTTGTCGCGGTCACGACGTCGTCGTGGTGAGCGGGACTGTCGGGGTGCCACATCTCTCGCCTGAAGGCGCTGAACTGCTGCGGTGAGCCGATTAAGACTCTCAGTCACCACCTGTAGACTATCAGTGCGCTGTCGTTCGCTGGCAGTCAAACGCTCGTTCAATCTGTCCTCGACGCCTACAATATTTGCAGACAACTCCTCCACCCTTCTCCCAAGCTTCTTGTTGGCTCCCTTGATCGCCATCAGATGAATACGCAAATCATCACTTATATCCAGACCCTCCGGAAGCTCATCGACCTCCTCATTATCAGATTTGTCATGCTGCGAGTTCACCATCATTCAAACAGTTGAATTAAATAGTAGGAGAAAAACAAATTGTACCGTGATCAACCTTGCTCTGAATACCACTTGATGCGACCGTCGACGGAAAAACGACGGCACGAATAATTTGCCCAATCTTTCACGGTACGATGTCACTTGGAACGATGTGGCGCTCGCGATCTTATAGATGCAATCACCACAAAAACAACACGCACACCTTGATAAAGAAGTACGTGGACGATCCTTCAAGAATCAGCAGCAAATTAGAGACGGCGTCTCTAATCTCTCGCCCGAACACAAAGCAATAATATAAGCTTCTCAACCAGTACGCACAAATTAACTCGCCAAGAGAAGATACCCCGGCTTGCTAGTCTCTGTTCGTCCCACACAATATAAACTAAAACCTGATCCCCTCACACGATCGATCCAAAAGGTATATATAGTACGGCCGCAAGCTAGCAGGCAAACCGTATCAGACTAGTACTCTAAATAAAATATCCTAACCGAATCCTACACTTATTTAATTAATGATTAACAACCGGCCATTAGGCACGGCAATTAGGCACGCAGGCCTCTAGCCTTTTCTAACGAAAAAAACATGTACGTGTTGGATTAGGCACTGGGGCGTGCACGTTACTTGCATGTACCAGCTTCTCCCGATTGAAATTAACACGTCCCTTTGTAGCTGGAACAGACGTACGCACAGAGCCCTGGTAGTTCGAGCCTCCCTTCGGTTCTGCATCTTCTTTGACAACGTAGCCGAACTGTGCAGCAGGCACCTTGTACCTCTGTTTGTGAACAATATTTTCATGTCGTCGCGCAGATGTTTCAAGCCCTGTTGTCCGCGAGACTTGTTGACGTAGTGCAGGCACAATATACTTGGCCTTTCTTCCTTTGTTGACACATAGGGTTGCATCATCCTCCCTTCCTTGAAAGGAAACCGTCCTCGGTTTCGCCGTATACCTTGCAGTTTTCTTCTTAAACACTTCTATAGTACAACTTATTTCTTTTGCATCTTTGGGAAGGATAGCATAGAACTCACCCTTATGCATAAAAGTGTACCTGTTTGTTCGCCCGTGATGAAGAGCGTTAACATCATGCTGCCACGGACGCCCCAAAATAAGGTGACAAACATGTAGTGGCATAACATCGCATTCCACTTTATCAACATAGCCATCAACACAAAAAGGGACCTTCACCCTGTGAGTAACCTTCACTTTGCCCACATCATTGATCCACTTCATATAGTATGGTTTTGGGTGCTCCCATGTTGGCAACAAAAGTGACTCCACCACATCCTTGCTAATCATGTTGCTAGCACTGCCACCATCAATTATCAGTTTGCAAACTTCTCCCTTGATGGTACATGCAGTTTGAAAAATACTCCGCCGTTGTCCTTGTTCAACAATGGCCCTGTCATCTCGCTGGACCTTATGTGCTAGCAAACTCTCCATATCAGGATCATCTTGAGGATAACATAGTATGGTATCACCATGACCTCTTTCGATTCCATCCTCTAACTTAGGCATATCATCTTCAGATTCTGAAATATATTCCGCATCAACAAGTAGAACCCTTCGTTGATTGGAACATTCATGCTTCATGTGTCCACGTCCTCCACACTTGTGGCAAATAATATTACGATGATGTGATGACGTCGCGCTAGATGAAACCTGAGAAACCTCCTTTGGCACAGCCGCCACTTTACTCTGTTCAATGCTTCCCGAATTATAAGGACTTGGTTTAGCACTAAACCCACCCTCAAGAGTAGAAGAACCACGTCGCCCACTGTTGTAAGTTGGACGAGTCTCTGAAGCTTGCTTCTCCAATACCCAACGTTCAGCACGCTCCGCTTGATGAAGTAACTCATGAATATCATTATACTGCATTAGATCAACACGGTCACGAATCTTTTCTTCTAACCCCTCAAAGAAACATACCATGGTCGCCTCAGCAGACTCACGCACAGCTGTACGGATCATCAAAACTTGCATCTCTTTATAGTACTCATCAACTGATTTTGTACCTTGCACTAGACAACGCAGTCTACTGTGAAGCTGGCGAGTGTAATAAGCAGGCACAAAACGTTCCCTCATGATTCGCTTCATGTCAGCCCATGTCGCTGGTCGCTCGTGAGTACGGTTTTTGTTATCCCACCATACAAGAGCATACTCTGTAAATTCCATTGATGCAACACGAACCTTCTTCTCTTCGGAGTAGTTGTGACCATCAAAAATCTGATTTACGCGCATCTCCCACTCCAAATATTTCTCTGGGTCAGCACAACGTCCCGAGAATTCAGGTATGGTTATCTTGATTCGACCCAAACCCTCATCCTCGTGGGCACCATTGCCGCCATAGTCACGGCGCCGCCCAGCATGGCGTTGAGCCCCAACATCATGCCGTGGTCGGTGAGGTAAGCCTCCACGTGCATCAGAATCCTCAGAAAAATCACCATCATCGTCGTTGTCGCGGTCACGACGTCGTCGTGGTGAGCGGGACTGTCGGGGTGCCACATCTCTCGCCTGAAGGCGCTGAACTGCTGCGGTGAGCCGATTAAGACTCTCAGTCACCACCTGTAGACTATCAGTGCGCTGTCGGTCGCTGGCAGTCAAACGCTCGTTCAATCTGTCCTCGACGCCTACAATATTTGCAGACAACTCCTCCACCCTTCTCCCAAGCTTCTTGTTGGCTCCCTTGATCGCCATCAGATGAATACGCAAATCATCACTTATCTCCAGACCCTCCGGAAGCTCATCGACCTCCTCATTATCAGATTTGTCATGCTGCGAGTTCACCATCATTCAAACAGTTGAATTAAATAGTAGGAGAAAAACAAATTGTACCGTGATCAACCTTGCTCTGAATACCACTTGATGCGACCGTCGACGGAAAAACGACGGCACGAATAATTTGCCCAATCTTTCACGGTACGATGTCACTTGGAACGATGTGGCGCTCGCGATCTTATAGATGCAATCACCACAAAAACAACACGCACACCTTGATAAAGAAGTACGTGGACGATCCTTCAAGAATCAGCAGCAAATTAGAGACGGCGTCTCTAATCTCTCGCCCGAACACAAAGCAATAATATAAGCTTCTCAACCAGTACGCACAAATTAACTCGCCAAGAGAAGATACCCCGGCTTGCTAGTCTCTGTTCGTCCCACACAATATAAACTAAAACCTGATCCCCTCACACGATCGATCCAAAAGGTATATATAGTACGGCCGCAAGCTAGCAGGCAAACCGTATCAGACTAGTACTCTAAATAAAATATCCTAACCGAATCCTACACTTATTTAATTAATGATTAACAACCGGCCATTAGGCACGGCAATTAGGCACGCAGGCCTCTAGCCTTTTCTAACGAAAAAAACATGTACGTGTTGGATTAGGCACTGGGGCGTGCACGTTACTTGCATGTACCAGCTTCTCCCGATTGAAATTAACACGTCCCTTTGTAGCTGGAACAGACGTACGCACAGAGCCCTGGTAGTTCGAGCCTCCCTTCGGTTCTGCATCTTCTTTGACAACGTAGCCGAACTGTGCAGCAGGCACCTTGTACCTCTGTTTGTGAACAATATTTTCATGTCGTCGCGCAGATGTTTCAAGCCCTGTTGTCCGCGAGACTTGTTGACGTAGTGCAGGCACAATATACTTGGCCTTTCTTCCTTTGTTGACACATAGGGTTGCATCATCCTCCCTTCCTTGAAAGGAAACCGTCCTCGGTTTCGCCGTATACCTTGCAGTTTTCTTCTTAAACACTTCTATAGTACAACTTATTTCTTTTGCATCTTTGGGAAGGATAGCATAGAACTCACCCTTATGCATAAAAGTGTACCTGTTTGTTCGCCCGTGATGAAGAGCGTTAACATCATGCTGCCACGGACGCCCCAAAATAAGGTGACAAACATGTAGTGGCATAACATCGCATTCCACTTTATCAACATAGCCATCAACACAAAAAGGGACCTTCACCCTGTGAGTAACCTTCACTTTGCCCACATCATTGATCCACTTCATATAGTATGGTTTTGGGTGCTCCCATGTTGGCAACAAAAGTGACTCCACCACATCCTTGCTAATCATGTTGCTAGCACTGCCACCATCAATTATCAGTTTGCAAACTTCTCCCTTGATGGTACATGCAGTTTGAAAAATACTCCGCCGTTGTCCTTGTTCAACAATGGCCCTGTCATCTCGCTGGACCTTATGTGCTAGCAAACTCTCCATATCAGGATCATCTTGAGGATAACATAGTATGGTATCACCATGACCTCTTTCGATTCCATCCTCTAACTTAGGCATATCATCTTCAGATTCTGAAATATATTCCGCATCAACAAGTAGAACCCTTCGTTGATTGGAACATTCATGCTTCATGTGTCCACGTCCTCCACACTTGTGGCAAATAATATTACGATGATGTGATGACGTCGCGCTAGATGAAACCTGAGAAACCTCCTTTGGCACAGCCGCCACTTTACTCTGTTCAATGCTTCCCGAATTATAAGGACTTGGTTTAGCACTAAACCCACCCTCAAGAGTAGAAGAACCACGTCGCCCACTGTTGTAAGTTGGACGAGTCTCTGAAGCTTGCTTCTCCAATACCCAACGTTCAGCACGCTCCGCTTGATGAAGTAACTCATGAATATCATTATACTGCATTAGATCAACACGGTCACGAATCTTTTCTTCTAACCCCTCAAAGAAACATACCATGGTCGCCTCAGCAGACTCACGCACAGCTGTACGGATCATCAAAACTTGCATCTCTTTATAGTACTCATCAACTGATTTTGTACCTTGCACTAGACAACGCAGTCTACTGTGAAGCTGGCGAGTGTAATAAGCAGGCACAAAACGTTCCCTCATGATTCGCTTCATGTCAGCCCATGTCGCTGGTCGCTCGTGAGTACGGTTTTTGTTATCCCACCATACAAGAGCATACTCTGTAAATTCCATTGATGCAACACGAACCTTCTTCTCTTCGGAGTAGTTGTGACCATCAAAAATCTGATTTACGCGCATCTCCCACTCCAAATATTTCTCTGGGTCAGCACAACGTCCCGAGAATTCAGGTATGGTTATCTTGATTCGACCCAAACCCTCATCCTCGTGGGCACCATTGCCGCCATAGTCACGGCGCCGCCCAGCATGGCGTTGAGCCCCAACATCATGCCGTGGTCGGTGAGGTAAGCCTCCACGTGCATCAGAATCCTCAGAAAAATCACCATCATCGTCGTTGTCGCGGTCACGACGTCGTCGTGGTGAGCGGGACTGTCGGGGTGCCACATCTCTCGCCTGAAGGCGCTGAACTGCTGCGGTGAGCCGATTAAGACTCTCAGTCACCACCTGTAGACTATCAGTGCGCTGTCGGTCGCTGGCAGTCAAACGCTCGTTCAATCTGTCCTCGACGCCTACAATATTTGCAGACAACTCCTCCACCCTTCTCCCAAGCTTCTTGTTGGCTCCCTTGATCACCATCAGATGAATACGCAAATCATCACTTATCTCCAGACCCTCCGGAAGCTCATCGACCTCCTCATTATCAGATTTGTCATGCTGCGAGTTCACCATCATTCAAACAGTTGAATTAAATAGTAGGAGAAAAACAAATTGTACCGTGATCAACCTTGCTCTGAATACCACTTGATGCGACCGTCGACGGAAAAACGACGGCACGAATAATTTGCCCAATCTTTCACGGTACGATGTCACTTGGAACGATGTGGCGCTCGCGATCTTATAGATGCAATCACCACAAAAACAACACGCACACCTTGATAAAGAAGTACGTGGACGATCCTTCAAGAATCAGCAGCAAATTAGAGACGGCGTCTCTAATCTCTCGCCCGAACACAAAGCAATAATATAAGCTTCTCAACCAGTACGCACAAATTAACTCGCCAAGAGAAGATACCCCGGCTTGCTAGTCTCTGTTCGTCCCACACAATATAAACTAAAACCTGATCCCCTCACACGATCGATCCAAAAGGTATATATAGTACGGCCGCAAGCTAGCAGGCAAACCGTATCAGACTAGTACTCTAAATAAAATATCCTAACCGAATCCTACACTTATTTAATTAATGATTAACAACCGGCCATTAGGCACGGCAATTAGGCACGCAGGCCTCTAGCCTTTTCTAACGAAAAAAACATGTACGTGTTGGATTAGGCACTGGGGCGTGCACGTTACTTGCATGTACCAGCTTCTCCCGATTGAAATTAACACGTCCCTTTGTAGCTGGAACAGACGTACGCACAGAGCCCTGGTAGTTCGAGCCTCCCTTCGGTTCTGCATCTTCTTTGACAACGTAGCCGAACTGTGCAGCAGGCACCTTGTACCTCTGTTTGTGAACAATATTTTCATGTCGTCGCGCAGATGTTTCAAGCCCTGTTGTCCGCGAGACTTGTTGACGTAGTGCAGGCACAATATACTTGGCCTTTCTTCCTTTGTTGACACATAGGGTTGCATCATGTTTTCCCTTCAAAGAAGCAATGTAGCGTACACAACCAAATAAAGCTACTCTATGGTGATGTGTACAGCTCAGTAGTAATTGTGATGGTTTTTCGATTGCATCCGAGTCACCACAATGCTTGCAGGGCTGATTCCAGGAAAATTCACCACCCATCACTATTAAGGAAAAGGTTTTTAATACTAGAAACATCCAGCAGTAGTTTAATTAGATATCATCTACTTCGTCATTGTTGGAACCAGTGCGCACCCAACTAGTCAAAGAGCATTTGAGAAAAGCCAAGTCATGTAATGCAATTAATGAGGCTGCATGCATCATTCTGATGCAGAGGCCGGGGTGATTCTCCTTTTCCAAAAAAATGTAAGGCAATTAATCATTTTCCAGCTCGAGGCCGACATAGAAAAAGGTACCTACTCACACGTGTGCTTGATTCACGAGTGCATGACTTCTAAAGACTTATATAGTGACTACTACGCCTGTTCTTTCCACTAGTTGATATAGAATCATGTGTGTTACCCAGCTTTTCAAACTACGAAATTACATATTTGCCAATAGATTTGTCATGAAATCCAGCAACATAAGACGACAGAGTAGTTAGCTGATTTGTAGCAGCCCATGTACGTTATCATCATGTCAGTCAGATATTTACTTGGTCAGATGTCTCTTGAAGAGGTTGAGTACTTGCGGGAAGAAGCGACGACATTAATGGACGAAACCCACAACAAAAGGAGAGCCGATACAAATGCCATGACGATGGAGAGCAGGAAGTTTTCATATGATCTTAACCAGACTAGTTAACATCTTCCAAAGAGTTTTATCACGCATGACCAGTTCAATGTATAAATCTAACAATCTGGTTAGCCTTCCCGACTAGGTTCATTGCACCAGACCTCACCTGCTTCTTTTGCTAGAGTAAATAGTGCATCCAATGACTAGACTAGGCCAGGCGGCCAGTCATAAACAGATTAATTTCTTGAAGGTGTGTGTTGGCAGTTTTAATTGCTTCTATCACAAGCTTCTTACAAAGAAACAACTCAACTAATAATTGTTTTTTGGGACTCAGACATCTACAATGGTTTTTCTGGGCAAGGATCAATACAACTTACAAGAGTTTTCAACCAAAAGAAAGCTAAAACAAAACATCCAGGAAAAATGAAACTATCATCAACCAAAACAGCAATTTCCGTAGCAAATGAAACGTAAACTACTTCTTTCATGCACCAGCAAGACAGGCCACAAGAATGATTCTAGGGTTTTGCACATTCAACTTGCACATTGCAACCACTGAGCACATTAGCATATAATTATATAATCATCTATTCACTTATGATTAAATTTTTGCATAAACTTCTCAATTTTGTGTTAATATGCCTAAGCGTTACTTCATCATCTGATGTATGGCTGAGTAGAAATTACGATCGTTTATCCATCTTACCCAAGTCGTCATAATGCATGCAAGGCTGGTTCCATGAAAAGTCACCAACCATCACCATAGTTTATTAGATATCACATACTTGGTCATGGTGAGAACAGGTGCGCACGTGGTCAAAGAGCAGTTGAGAAAAGCCAAGTGATCTAAAGCAATCGTTTTCTACCTAGACAAAGTCATCTGCTTAGATTTGTCCACTCTCCATTCTTTTAATTTGCTACAGAATGCGTGCAACCAAGCTTTTCAAGCAGTGGCCACTAACATAATCAAACTATATGTTTGTCACCGGATTTGTCATGAACAATACTGTGCACAATATATGGCATGGGATAAAAAGAACATACACGTACTTATACATTTATAGACGTGTGTTAGCAGCTTAACCTAAATATGATTAAAAAGCATGGTTGGAGATATAATGGAATATCTTACCATCCTCCAAGAAAAAATAAACAAAGAACCTATGCAATATGAGTCACCTAGTGATATAAAAAATATTAGGTTGCAAGTTGACGCGGCAGTGAACGGATTGTGTAAATGAGGAAGAATCGATGCACGCATAAACAATGATGATAGAGAGCAGAAAAATTCATGTGATCTTAGTAAGAGTGGTTAACATCGTCTTGCTAAGAGTTTGATCATGACCATTTAGTTCATAAATCTGACAATCTAGTCGGCCTTTCTGACTGGGTTCATGACACACCCCACCTGCCTCTTTTGATAGAGTAAACAGTACATCCAATGACTAGGCCGGATGGCCACTCATAAACTAATTATTTTCTTTGAGATGCGTATTGGTAGTTTTGATACAGAAAAGATGTATCCATCAGACAAATAAAATGCATCCACAAAGAAGAAGATTGGCCCCAATATCATTCTCGCGGACGACATCAGACGCTCTCTCTGCGCCGGCCCAAGACCCACACACTATCGGACTCCTTCGTAACCATCGATCGGCACCACACCGAGCAAAGCCCCGGGCGATGGTCTGTGGCAGTGGAATGTCCCTTCTCTCCGCTCCACTCCCTGGTCTCTGTGGGCTAACCCTATCACCTCACACGACCGCCGCTGCTATCCCCAGCCTCCGGACGTGGGCCACTGACCTGAGATTTCTTGGCATGTCTAGTGGGGTCATGGTTCACTTGGTTCGTGCATGGATCGGGGAACTCTGCCTGGAGCCGGTGCTCTCCCAGATCAGGCAGTAACGTGGTCATTGACCAACGAGGGGTTATTGCAGTCATGTAGGATGTGGCTTTCCATCGCCTCTCATTGGTGAGGTTCCATCGTAGGTGAGATCCAACCTGCCCCCACCCAGAATGATCAGGTGGGTTCATCAGTGGTCTTAGGCCCGACCGGATCTGGACATGGTCGTGGACTTGGGCCAGGCCGAGCATCACTAGGGTTTGATGGCTTTCTCTGATGACCTCTTACTAACAGCTTGGTAGCGGGGCGTGGGTTTGGGGTGTCATACGTTGAGGTTATGGCCCTGGATGGCAGGCTAGACGTCCTGCAAGGGTGAGGCAATGTCTTGGTAGCCGCGTCCCTCCTAGTGTCGTCGCCATTGTTCTCCGGCCCTCCCAGCTCAGGGTGAAAACCCTTGTCCACCCCAACGGACGCAATGGTGGCGGTGCATTGCTTCATGACCCTCTTGGGTTCCTCATCCGTGAGTGTAGTTGTCTTTCAGTCAATGGGGCATTTTCGGAATGGTACAGTGATTCAATCGACCCTACCTCAAATCTGGTGACTCACCATATTGCTTGCACCTATCTTGTACACGCAACAATGTCCTCCTTTCATCATGTTTGCTCGCTCTGGTACGGTCAACACTCCATGGTTTAGGCAGAGGGCCCTCGCTAACAGAAATTAGATGGTCTCGGTGCGATGAAGTCCGGTATATTCTTCCAGGTGGCGTGTGGTTGATTGTCGTCGTCGGTCCTGGTTGAGTCTTCAGGTGGTCCACCTCTCTTGTGCTTCCTCTCGGCGGCATGGTGGAGGCGGTGCTTGTTAGCATGTTTGGCTTGGTTTGCCATGCTTTCTTTAATCATCTTGTATGATGATTTCTTGAACACCATGTATTGTTCAGCCAAGCATCCGAAGTCCGTTTTGTGATAAAATGCTTCTATATTAGGCTTGTTAAAAAGAAACAACTCAAATAATACTCATTTTTGGGTGGTTTAGTTAATAATCATGTCTTTTGTATATTTAAGCATGTTTCCATGAAAGAAACCGTCAATTGAACTTACAATAGTTTTGAACCAAAAGGAAGCTAAAATATTACATGCGGGAACCGTAAATTTCTTATTGCATACACCAGAAAGCGAGGGAGCAGAACAACGACTCGAGGAAGCAAATTTTGCACATACAACTTTCACATTTAAATCCTGAGCACAATCGGGCTCCAACCAATGCATACTTCGCATGTATTGCAAGATAACCCTAGGTGTTCAACCCTAGCATCAAACATATAGTGGATTACCAGATAATCGTGTATTGTTTCTTTTTGTAACCTAATCATCTATTATTTTGGAACACGGGGAAAAGAACCCAAAATATTTATGAGAAATATGACACATTACAACCAAGAAAACATATGAGATCATATCTGTGTGATAAAAAAATGATATTGTCAATTATTCAAAAGTTACAAATACATTCACTCATTACAGACACACAATGGAATGACATATGCTCCATTTATTTTATAGAATAGGACGCATATCTAGAAACTCGAACATGTCCATAATTTAGGCACTGGTCTTCCGTGTAATCAGCCAACATTTCACTTAGTTGTGGTTGTTCTCCCAGAACTGAGCTTGGAGCCAGTCTATCGTATTCTTTTCCACCTGAAACGCCTTGGCAAGAACATCATCGGATATTGGTGGGTCTGACCCAAACACCGCATTGGCAATTGTGATAGCCCCTGGGTTCTGGCTGCTGAGCGCGGCAATTGCAACGGCGGGCTGGTGGGGGTTAGGGTTGAATTGGAAGTGGATGAGCCCCACGGGGAAGACAAACACATCACCTTTGTTGAGCACCTTTGAGAAGAACTTGTTTCTGGCTGGGGCGGGCAGGTTGGATGTGACAAAGCCAACGTACAGTGTTCCCTCGAGCACCGTAAGGATCTCAGTGGCGCGGGGGTGCGTATGTGGAGGGTTCTGGCCTAAGGGAGCATAGTCGATGCGCGCGATTGAGATGCCGAGGGTGTTGAGTCCAGCAATCTGCATGACATTGATCAAGGTGACGTTGGATCCAACCTTGTTGGTCACCCTAGGCCTATCGAGGGCGGCTGCCTTGAAGAAGTCATCAGCGTTGACCTCCATCGGGTTCTTGCAAACAAATCCATTGACACGCACTGGGTGCATAGAAGAGATGTAGAGGGTAAGCTTAGATATTACTAGAAAGCCGTTTCAACATGCATATAATTTTCAGAATTCATTTCAACATATGTATTTGGTGATAGCGGGACGGGAAAGCATGAAGTAAGCGGTACCTGGTGATTGCATGTCGGCGACACAAAAGTCCTGGAGCGGGCCAGGATCGGAGGCAACGGCCTGCCATGAAACCAAGGCAAGAAGAGCAACCAGGAGAAGGAAAGAAGGGGAGGATGCCATTTGATTTCAGCTCCTTTGGGTCTTCTTCTCTCTTGTGTATTCCTGTTGTGTTTGTTGGGTGAGTGATGGTTCGAATATGCAGGGGATGTATGTGTTTATATAGGCGTGGCGAGCAGTGCAAACTCGTGAGCGACGGACATAGTCAAGTGGAACCGATCAACGGATAGAAATTGTCTTTGACTGCCCACTAGATTATTCTGCATGAACTTTTGGGACATGGTCAGCCATATTCAAATCTTTGATATATTATAATCAAAGTTCCCTGTTGAGATGCCAAAGCGACACATTTTTGGCTTTAATAAACAAAGAAGCAAATTAAGGTACTCCATCTGATATTTGTTTTTTGAAAGGTACTCCATCTGATGTACCTCTTAGTAATAACTACTGTGAGTAATAATTTTGATTGTGTCCAACAAGGAAGAAATCGTGGCACGTGGATCCATGCATTAACGCACCTAATACCACTACTATATGTAACAGCCCCTGTCATGATCACGTCAACCAGATATGCAGTTGCCTGGTCAAATTTCTCTCCAAGTAGTTGAGTACTTGCAGGAAGAAGCAACCACATAATGGACGATGGAGAGCAAGAGTAGTTAACATCTTCTTATTAAAAAAGTATAGCAAACGTCTCGAGGTACTGCCAGACTGCAGGTAGGTTATTTCTCTGCACAGACAAAAGTGTGTCATTTGTGTGAAAATAGCAATTATGCATGGAAATAAATTGATCTCTAAATGTTCTTGATCCTTAGATATTTAAACTCAAGACAGGTTTGTATTATACACAATTGCATAAAATAGAAATTATGCATGGAAAATAAATTGATATCTAAATGTTCTAGATCTCTAAATGTTCGAAGTCCTTAAGAATTTAAACTCTAAAGAGAAAAATTAAGACTATTCGACCGGTTTGAAACTAGGGGCTCAGCTATGTGGATTGTGAGTCTTCCGAGAGGCACAAAGGACCAAGCCCACGACAACCGGGGAAAATGAGAATTATCATATACTTGGTCATAGACTCATAGTAGGAAGGAACTGGTGCGCACGAGGTTAGTCAAAGAGCAGTTGAGGAAAGCCAAGTCATTTTTTTTTCTTTAAAAAGGAGGATAAACTCCGGCCTCTACGTCATGTAAGGCAATCGTTTTCTAGCTGGAGGATGACATAAAGTGACCAACTCATGCGTGGGCTTCTAAAGACATGGAGTGACGACTGCACATGTTCCTTCCAGAAATTGCTATTGATGCGTGCGATCGAGCTTCTCAAACTATGAAATTGCCCCTTTTCAAAAGAAAAAAAACTATGAAATTGTAGATTTGCCAATAGATTATTTGTCATGAAATCCAGCAGCATAAGACGACACAGTAGGTAGCGGACTGTGTCAACAAGCGGAAGTAATTCAGGCGCGTTGATCCATGCATGAGTCCACATAATGCACCTGCTATTTTGGTAGCAGCCCCTCCTACCATCACGTCAATCAATTTTCTTTTTAGGAAGAGGACGATAACCCCATCAACGAGATATTTACTTGGTCGAATTTCTCTCGCAGTTGTTGAGAACTTGTAGGAAGATTTAAAGCAACGATGTTAGTGCTTAGTGGACGTTCCTCGCTAACCAAAAGGAGAGCGATGACGATGGAGCTGAGCAGCAACTTTTCATATAATCTTAGTAGGAGTAGTTACTTTCCTCGTTGCTACGATTCAATCATGACCAGTTCATTGCAAATATAAATCTAAGAATCAGACCTCACGTGCTTCTTTTTTTGAGTAAACAGTACTAATAAACTGATTAATTTCTTGGAGGTGTGTGTTCCAGTTTCCATAGATAAAAGACATTTGTCATAAGTCTTGTCCCTTTTACGATCCCCGTGACGAAGCAAAAAGGCAAAAAGGGGGGGGGGGGGCGGGGGGAGGGGGAGCATAGCCGGTATTTGCACCGCAAAGCCAAGTTCTCACACCACCTCAATGAACACCACAAGTTGTAGCACTAAAGCGGTCTTTCTTTATTAGGCTCACGACCATAGTTTTAAATAGCCGGCTATAGCCTTTTCAGTAGGGTGCCGCTAAATGGTCTCATGTACAAATAGCCCGCTATAGCTGATTTGAAGGTCCGCTGCTATTTGGTATAGCCCGCTATTTAAAACATTACTCAGGACACACCTCACCTGCTTCTTTTGTTACAGTAAACAGTACATCCAATGCCTAAGCCATGTTGAGCCTCGCTAGGTATTGATGGCTTTCTGCGGTGACCTCGTACCAACAGCTTGGTGGCGGTGCATGGGTTTGAGGTGTCGGAAGTTGAGGTGGCTGCCCTAGATAGCAGGTTGCATGTCTGGCTCTCCTACGAGCAGCGTAGAAGTGTAGTTTGTGATGTCCCTTGGCCACGGGTCTTGCGAGGGACGTCGTGGTAGGTGACCGTGGCGAACGTGTCATCATCTATGGTGGCCAAGCCCTGATCTAGACATGGAGTCCTCGGCCCGTCATGGTAGATCTGGTTGCCCGAGTCCCCTTGGCGAGGTGTACGGGGCGGTCCAAGCGAAAGCTCGGCATCTCGACGCTGGTGGCAGCGATGTCTTGGTAGTTATGACCCTCTTGGGCTCGTCGTCATGGCTCTCCCACCCTTCGAGCTCAGGGTGAAAATCCTTGTCCACCCTGGTGTACATGGTGGTGGAGACCCATTGTGTCATGACCCTCTTAGGGGCTTCACCGGTGAGTGCAGCTGTCTTCCAGACATGGTGGCATGTTTGGAGTGTTATGGTGATCCAATCGACCCTACCTCCAGTTCGGTGACAAACGGTATTGCTTGCACCTTCTTGTACAGGCAACAATGACATCCTTTCATCACGTATGCTCGATAGTATGGTCAATGCTCATTGGTTTAGACAGAGGGTCCTCTCTAAGAGTAATTGGGTGGTGATCGTGCGACGAAGTCCAGTGTTTTCTTCCAGGTGGCGCGCGGTTGAATGTCTGCAGTGGTCCTGGTTGAGTCTTGAGGTTGTCCAACCTCTCATGTCCTTCCTCTCGGTGCCATACTGGAGGCATCTAATTGTGCACTTCTGGTGCTTGTTAGCGTGTATGTCTTGTTTTGTCATGGTTTCTTTGATCATCTTGTATGATAGTTTCCTCGACACCATGTATTGTTCGGTCATTGGACTTTATTTATGAAGTAGGCAGAAGTACGTTTCATGATAAAATTCTTCTCTGACAAGCTAACAACTCAAATAATAACCATTTGGGCGGGGAGGGGGGGAGGGGGGTAATCCTTTCTTTTCTATATTTTTCATGTTTTCTATATGTATGTTGGAGCTGATTTTTGGAACCTGGTCTCTGGTGAGCCCAGTTTCTATAAAGTAGTAAAAATCATATTTCTAGTTCTCAACTTAAGAAAAACAAAAAAATGCTTGTATTTTTTTTTTGATAAACGAGTCACTTCATCGGTTTCCATTCAAGCAACCGCAATAAAACTTACAATAGCTTTGAACTAAAAGAAAGCTAAAACATTAAATACAGGAATTATAAATTACTTATTACATGAACTAGAAAGCGAGAGACAAGAACTACGACCCAAGCAACCAACTTTGGCACATACGACTTCCATATTTCAATCATGAGAACAATCGGACTCCACTCATCGCATTCATCACATGTATTGCAAGATAATCCTAGGTGTTCAATCCTACCATCAAACATATATTCAGTTACCAGATAATCATGTATTGTTTCTTTGTTTCAACCTAATCATCCATTGTTTCGGAACAAGGGGAAAATAACAAAAAATATATTTGTTATGAGAAATAAGACACACTAGAACCAAAAAAGCATATAACATCACATTCGTGTCATAAAAAATGATATTCTCAATTATTCAGAAGGTAGAAATACATTCACTCATTACAGACACACAAATGGCATGATGTATGCTCCATTTATTTTATAGATTAAGATGCATATCTAGGAAGTCAACCATGTCCTTAATTTGTGCACTCATCTCTCGAGTAATTAACAAAGGTCTGACTTAGTTGTGGTTGTTCTCCCAGAACTGAGCCTGGAGCCAGTCTATTGTATTCTTTTCCACCTGAAACGCCTTGGCAAGAACATCATCGGATATTTGTGGGTCTGACCCAAACACCGCATTGGCAATTGTGATAGCCCCGGGGTTCTGGCTGCTAAGCGCGGCAATTGCAACGGCGGGCTTGTGTGGGTTGGGGTTGAACTGGAAGTGGATGAGCCCCACAGGGAAGACAAACACATCACCTTTGTTGAGCACCTTGGAGAGGAACTTGTTTCTGTTTGGGGCGGGCTGGTTGGATGTGACAAAGCCAACGTACAGTGTCCCCTCGAGCACCGTGAGGATCTCAGTGGCGCGAGGGTGCGTATGTGGTGGGTTTTGACCCAAGGGAGCATAGTCGATGCGCGCAATTGAGATGCCGAGGGTGTTGAGTCCAGCAATCTGCATGACGTTGATCAAAGTGACGTTGGATCCAACCTTGTTGGTCACCCTAGGCTTGTCGAGGTTCGCTGCCTTGAAGAAGTCATCTGCATTAACTTCCATCGGGTTCTTGCAAACAAACCCATTGACACGAACTGGTGCATAGAGGAGATGTGACATGTAAGCTCAGATCTTACAAAGTTGTTTCGACTTGCATATAATTTCCAGAAATTTATTTGGTGAGAACATGATGAGAAACTAGATAGTACCTGGTGAATTCATGTCAGCGACACAAAAGTCCTGGAGGGGGCTAGGATCGGAGGCAGTGGCCTGCCATGGGACCAATGCAACAAGAGCAGCGAGGAGAAGGAAGGAAGAGGAGGATGCCATCTGATTTTTTCTCTTTCTCTCTCTTGTGTTTCTGTTTGTGATTGTGGCGTGAGTGATGGTTTGAACATGCAGGGATGCATGAGTTTATATAGGTGCAGCGAGCATCGCCTGAAATCTTTAGCAATAATAGACTTAGTCAAGTGAAACCAACCAACCAATTGAACTGGTCTCTTGCTGCTAATTAAACTACTACATATACTCCCATTTAAGACACGTTTTCCCTTCAAAGAAGCAATGCACGTATACAGCCATATAAAGCTATTCTATGGTGATGTGTAAGGCTGAGTAGTAATTATGAATGTTTCTCCATCTCAATTGAGTCGTCACAATGCATGCAGTGCCAATTCTAGGAAATTCACAACCCATCACTATTAAGGAAAAGATTTTTAAGACAAGAAACATCAGGCACAAGCTTAATTAGATATAATATACTTGGTCATAGTCAGAACCGGTGGGGACGAAACCAGTCAAAGAGCAGTTAGGAAGCCAAGTCAGGCAAGGCAATCAATCGTTTTCTGGCTTGATGCGACATAGATGAAGTCACCTAATCACGCGTATGCTTGATTCATGGGCGCATGACTTCTAAAGACATATAAAGTGACTACTAGCCCTGTTCTTTTCAGTAGTTGATACAGAATCATGTGTGCAATCGACCTTTTCAAACTATGAAATTATATATGTGCCAATAGATTTTTCATGAGATCCAGTAACATAGGGCGACAGAGTAGTTAGCAGATTTGTAGCAGCCCCTATACGTTATCACCATGTCAGTCGGATATTTACTTGGTCAGATGTCTCTCGAAGTGGTTGAGTACTTGCAGGAAGAAGCGACGACATTAATGGACGAAGTGGCCAACCAAAAGGAGAGCTGATACAAATGCCATGACGATGGAGAGCAGGAAGTTTCCATATGCATGATCTTAGCAAGACTAGTTAACATCTTCTTGCGAAGAGTTTTATCATGCATGACTAGTTCAGTGTATAAATCTAACAATCTGGTTAGCCTACCTGACTAGGTTCATGGCATGAGACCTCACCTGCTTCTTTGGCTAAAGTAACTAGTAATACGTCCACTGGAAACACTAGGCCAGGCGGCCACTCATAAACAGATTAATTTCTTGGAGGTGTGTGCTAGCAGCATTAGTGTGGAAAGAAGTTTCCATCAGATGATTTGATTGCTTCTATCACAAGAATCTTACAAAGAAACAACTCAAATAATAATTGCTTTTGGGACTCAGATATCCACAATAGTTTTGTTGGGGAATGATCAATCAAACTTACATGTGTTTTGAACCAAAAGGAAGCTAAAACAAAACATTCGGGAAAAATAGAACTAACGGCAACTAAAACAGCAAGTTTCATAGCGAAAGAAACGTAAACTACATCTTTCATGCACCGGAAAGACAGACCACAAGAACTACTCAGGAAGCAACTTTTGCACATTCAAAATGCACATTGCAACCTCCGAGCACATTACCAAATAATCATATGGTCATCTAATCGCTTCTCATTAAATTTTTGCATAAACTCATTAAGTTTCCTTTTAATATGCCTACTGCATCATCTGATGTACGGCTGAGTAGTATATTATTATTATTTATCCATCTCACCCAAGTCGGCACAATACATGCATGGCTGGTTCCATGAAAAGTCACCACCCATCACCATAGTTTATTAGATATCATATACTTGGTCATGGTGAGAACTGGTCCGCACTAGGTCAAAGAGCAGCTGATAAAAGTCAAGTGACGTAAAGCAATCGTTTTCTACCTAGGCAAAGTCACCTGCTTAGCTTTATCTACTCCCTCGCTTCTTTTCAGTTGCTACAGAATGCGTGCAATCAAGATTTTCAAGTTGTGGCCACTAACATAAGCAAACTATATATTTGTCACCGGATTTGTCACGAACAATACTATGCACAAGATATGGCATCGGATAAAAATAACATACACATAATTATACATTGATAGATGTGTGTTAGCAGCTTAACATACATATTATTAAAAATCATGGTTAGAGATATAATGGAATACCTTACCCGTCCTCCAAAACCAAGGGAAAAATAAACAGAGAAACTTTGCAATGAGTCACCTAGTGATATACAAAATATTAAGTTGGAAGATGACGTTGTAGTTAACGCATTGTTTCAATGAGGAAGAAATCGAGGTGCGTCATTCCATGCATGAATGCAACTAATACACAACTATTATATGTAGCAGCCCCTGTTATCATCACATCAATAAGATATTTACTTGGTCAAAATTTTCTCAAAATTATTAATTACATTAATCCACGCACGCATAACAATGACGATAGGGAGCAGAGACAATTCGTGTGATCTTAGTAAGAGTAGTTAACGTCCTCTTGCTAAGAGATTTATCATCATCATTTCGATGGAAAAAATCTGACAATCTAGTTGGCCTTTCTTGAGTCAGCTCATGACACACCTCGCATGCCTCTTTTGTTAGAGTAAACAGCAAACCCAGTGACTGGCTAGGTGGCCACTCATAACTAATTAATTTCTTGGGGGTTTGTGTGTGTGTGTAGTTTTGATACAGAAAAGATGTTTCCATCAGACAAATAAAATGACAGAAACAAGAAGACAGGCCCCAACATCATCCTGGTGGACAGCATCAGAGCCTATCTCCGTCACCCGCCCTAGACCTACACACTCTTCGCCTCCCTAGTAGCCATCAATCGGCACCATGCCGAGCAAAGCCCCGGGCGATGGCAGGCGGCAGTGGGATGTCCCTTCTCTCCGCTCCACCCCCTGGTCTTTGTGGGCTAACCCTAGCACCTCACACCACCACCACTGGTATCCCTGCCTTCGGAGGTGACCTGACATTTCGTGGCATGTCTAGTGGGGTCATGGTTCACTTGGTTTGTGCATCGATCAGGGAAGTCTGCCTGGAGCCGGTGCTCTCCCACATCAGGCAGCATCATGATCGTTGACTTCTGAGGGGTGATTGCAGTCACACGGGATGTGGTTTCCCATAGCCTCTCAAGGGTGAGGTTCCACCGCAGGTGAGGTACACCATGCACCCACCCAAAATGGTTAGATGGGTTTGTTGGCGGTCTTAGGCCCGACCAGATCTGGTCATGGTCGTGGACTTGGGCCAGATCAAGCCTCACTATGGTTTGATGTCTTTCTCTAGTGACCTCGTACCAACAGCTTGGTGGCAGGGCATGGGTTTGGGGTATAATACGTTAAGGCTATGGCCCTAGATGGCAGGATGGACGACTGGCAAGGGAGCAGGGCGGTCCAAGCGAAAGTTCGGCGCCTCAACACTGTGGAGGAGATGTCTTGGTAGTCATGTCCCTCTTGAGGTCCTCGCCATTGTTCTCCCTCCCTCCTATCTCAGGGTGAAAACCATTGTCCCCCCCAATGGATGCGGTGGTGGTGGTGCAATGCGTCATGACCCTCACGGGTTCGTCATCGGTGAGTGTAGTCGCCTTTCAGTCGAGGTGGCGTGTTCATAATGGTATGGCGATCCAATCGGCCCTGCCTCAAATCTGGTGACTCACTGTATTGCTTGCACCTATCTTGTACATGCAACAATGTCCTCCTTTCATCATCTTTGCTCGCTAGTACAGTCAACGCTCCTTGGTTTAGGAAGAGGGTCCTCTCTAGCAGCAGTTGGGTGGTGTCGATGCGACGAAGTCCAATGTTTTCTTCAAGGTGGCATGTGGTTGAATGTCATCGTCGGTCCTGGTTGAGTCTTCAGGTGGTCCAGCCTCTCTTGTGCTTCCTCTCGGCCGCATATTGGGGCCGTCTAATTGGGCACTTCCGGTGTTGTTAGCGTCTTTGGCGTTCTTTGATCATCTTGTATGATGATTTCCTCAACACCATGTATCATTCAGCCAAACGGCCGTAGTCCGCTTTGTGATAAAATGCTTCTTTGATAGGATTGTTATAAAGAAACGACTCCAATAATATTCATCTCGGGGGGTGGGGGGTGCATTGCGCCATAACCATCTTGGGTTCATCATCGGTGAGTGTAGTTGCCTTGCAGTCGCGGTGGCGTGTTGAGAATGGTATGGTGATCCAATCGACCCTACCTCAAATCTGGTGACTCACTGTATTGCTTGCACCTATCATGTACACGCAACAATGTCCTCCTTTCATCATATTTGATTGCCGGTACAGTCAAAGCTCCTTGGTTTAGGAAGAGGGTCCTCTCTAGCAGCAGTTGGGTGGTGTCAGAGCGACAAAGTCCATTGTTTTCTTCCAGGTGGTGTGCGGGTGAATGTCATCGTCGGTCCTGGTTGAGTGTTCAGATGGTCCAGCCTCTCTTGTGCTTCCTCTTGACGGCATGCTGGAGGCGTCTAATGGGGCACTTCCGCTGCTGTTAGCGTGTTTGGCATGGTTTGCCATGCTTTATTTGATCATCTGGTATGATGATTTCCTCAACACCATGTATCGTTCAGCCAAGCGGCCGAAGTCTGTTTTGTGACAAAATGTTTCTATGGCATGATTGTGGACGAATTTTGGGCGACATGGCATGTCACTTCGTCCATTCATGTCATCAAAGTGCAGTCGAAGGCAGGATTTGGCATCATCTAGCTGTCATGCACACTCGATCGTCCGCACAACGCTTCCGTTTATTTTATTTTTTTTGTAACTGAGTGCAATGCATGTATAGTTTGATAGAATATGTATGAAATTTTATATATGCATATAGGGATTGAATGCAATATGCATGTATGTTTATGAATATGATTGTTATATTTTCTTAATGTGTGGATCGATATGCGTGAAAATACTTGAAAATGCTTTATTTTTGGTGATCGATGATTAAAGACATGTTTGTATTGTTTATGCAATTTCCTAAATGTTGCAATATGCATGTGAGAGTTCCCGGAAAACTTTTCAAGTGGATCATCCTTCAAGATCGATCTGCTCGTTGAGGGCTGCTGATTCAACTATCTTTTATAAACTATACAAGCTCCCTTTTAAGACATGTTTTCCCTTCAAAGAAGCAATGCAGCGTACACAACCAAATAAAGCTACTCTATGGTGATGTGTACAGCTTAGTAGTAATTGTGATGGTTTTTCGATTGCATCCGAGTCACCACAATGCTTGCAGGGCTGATTCCAGGAAAATTCACCACCCATCACTATTAAGGAAAAGGTTTTTAATACTAGAAACATCCAGCAGTAGTTTAATTAGATATCATCTACTTCGTCATTGTTGGAACCAGTGCCCACCCAACTAGTCAAAGAGCATTTGAGAAAAGACAAGTCATGTAATGCAATTAATGGGGCTGCATGCATCATTCTGATGCAGAGGCCGGGGTGATTCTCCTTTTCTAAAAAAATGTAAGGCAATTAATCATTTTCCAGCTCGAGGCCGACATAGAAAAAGGTACCTACTCACGCGTGTGCTTGATTCACGAGTGCATGACTTCTAAAGACTTATATAGTGACTACTGCGCCTGTTCTTTCCACTAGTTGATATAGAATCATGTGTGTTACCCAGCTTTTCAAACTACGAAATTACATATTTGCCAATAGATTTGTCATGAAATCCAGCAACATAAGACGACAGAGTAGTTAGCTGATTTGTAGCAGCCCATGTACGTTATCATCATGTCAGTCAGATATTTACTTGGTCAGATGTCTCTTGAAGAGGTTGAGTACTTGCGGGAAGAAGCGACGACATTAATGGACGAAAGCCCACAACAAAAGGAGAGCCGATACAAATACCATGACGATGGAGAGCAGGAAGTTTTCATATGATCTTAACAAGACTAGTTAACATCTTCCAAAGAGTTTTATCACGCATGACCAGTTCAATGTATAAATCTAACAATCTGGTTAGCCTTCCCGACTAGGTTCATTGCACCAGACCTCACCTGCTTCTTTTGCTAGAGTAAATAGTGCATCCAATGACTAGACTAGGCCAGGCGGCCAGTCATAAACAGATTAATTTCTTGAAGGTGTGTGTTGGCAGTTTTAATTGCTTCTATCACAAGCTTCTTACAAAGAAACAACTCAACTAATAATTGTTTTTTGGGACTCAGACATCTACAATGGTTTTTCTGGGCAACGATCAATACAACTTACAAGAGTTTTCAACCAAAAGAAAGCTAAAACAAAACATCCAGGAAAAATGAAACTATCATCAACCAAAACAGCAATTTCCGTAGCAAATGAAACGTAAACTACTTCTTTCATGCACCAGCAAGACAGACCACAAGAATGATTCTAGGGTTTTGCACATTCAACTTGCACATTGCAACCACTGAGCACATTAGCATATAATTATATAATCATCTATTCGCTTATGATTAATTTTTTGCATAAACTTCTCAATTTTGTGTTAATATGCCTAAGCGTTACTTCATCATCTGATGTATGGCTGAGTAGAAATTACGATCGTTTATCCATCTTACCCAAGTCGTCATAATGCATGCAAGGCTGGTTCCATGAAAAGTCACCAACCATCACCATAGTTTATTAGATATCACATACTTGGTCATGGTGAGAACAGGTGCGCACGTGGTCAAAGAGCAGTTGAGAAAAGCCAAGTGATCTAAAGCAATCGTTTTCTACCTAGACAAAGTCATCTGCTTAGATTTGTCCACTCTCCATTCTTTTAATTTGCTACAGAATGCGTGCAACCAAGCTTTTCAAGCAGTGGCCACTAACATAATCAAACTATATGTTTGTCACCGGATTTGTCATGAACAATACTGTGCACAATATATGGCATGGGATAAAAAGAACATACACGTACTTATACATTTATAGACGTGTGTTAGCAGCTTAACCTAAATATGATTAAAAAGCATGGTTGGAGATATAATGGAATATCTTACCATCCTCCAAGAAAAAATAAACAAAGAACCTATGCAATATGAGTCACCTAGTGATATAAAAAATATTAGGTTGCAAGTTGACGCGGCAGTGAACGGATTGTGTAAATGAGGAAGAATCGATGCACGCATAAACAATGATGATAGAGAGCAGAGAAAATTCATGTGATCTTAGTAAGAGCGGTTAACATCGTCTTGCTAAGACTTTGATCATGACCATTTAGTTCATAAATCTGACAATCTAGTCGGCCTTTCTGACTGGGTTCATGACACACCCCACCTGCCTCTTTTGATAGAGTAAACAGTACATCCAATGACTAGGCCGGATGGCCACACATAAACTAATTATTTTCTTTGAGATGTGTATTGGTAGTTTTGATACAGAAAAGATGTATCCATCAGACAAATAAAATGCATCCACAAAGAAGAAGATTGGCCCCAATATCATTCTCGCGGACGACATCAGACACTCTCTCTGCGCCGGCCCTAGACCCACACACTATTGGACTCCTTCGTAACCATCGATCGGCACCACACCGAGCAAAGCCCCGGGCGATGGTCTGTGGCAGTGGAATGTCCCTTCTCTCCGCTCCACTCCCTGGTCTCTGTGGGCTAACCCTATCACCTCACACGACCGCCGTTGCTATCCCCAGCCTCCGGACGTGGGCCACTGACCTGAGATTTCTTGGCATGTCTAGTGGGGTCATGGTTCACTTGGTTCGTGCATGGATCGGGGAACTCTGCCTGGAGCCGGTGCTCTCCCAGATCAGGCAGTAACGTGGTCGTTGACCAACGAGGGGTTATTGCAGTCATGTAGGATGTGGCTTTCCATCGCCTCTCATTGGTGAGGTTCCATCGCAGGTGAGATCCAACCTGCCCCCTCCCAGAATGATCAGGTGGGTTCATCAGTGGTCTTAGGCCCGACCGGATCTGGACATGGTCGTGGACTTGGGCCAGGACGAGCATCACTAGGGTTTGATGGCTTTCTCTGATGACCTCTTACTAACAGCTTGGTAGCGGGGCGTGGGTTTGGGGTGTCATACGTTGAGGTTATGGCCCTGGATGGCAGGCTAGACGTCCTGCAAGGGTAAGGCGGTGTCTTGGTAGTCGCGTCCCTCCTAGGGTCGTCGCCATTGTTCTCCGGCCCTCCCAGCTCAGGGTGAAAACCCTTGTCCACCCCAACGGACGCAATGGTGGCGGTGCATTGCTTCATGACCCTCTTGGGTTCCTCATCGGTGAGTGTAGTTGTCTTTCAATCAATGGGGCATTTTCGGAATGGTACAGTGATTCAATCGACCCTACCTCAAATCTGGTGACTCACCATATTGCTTGCACCTATCTTGTACACGCAACAATGTCCTCCTTTCATCATGTTTGCTCGCTCTGGTACGGTCAACACTCCTTGGTTTAGGCAGAGGGCCCTCGCTAATAGAAATTAGATGGTCTCGGTGCGATGAAGTCCGGTATATTCTTCCAGGTGGCGTGTGGTTGATTGTCGTCGTCGGTCCTGGTTGAGTCTTCAGGTGGTCCACCTCTCTTGTGCTTCCTCTCGGCGGCATGGTGGAGGCGGTGCTTGTTAGCATGTTTGGCTTGGTTTGTCATGCTTTCTTTAATCATCTTGTATAATGATTTCTTGAACACCATGTATTGTTCAGCTAAGCATCCGAAGTCCGTTTTGTGATAAAATGCTTCTATATTAGGCTTGTTAAAAAGAAACAACTCAAATAATACTCATTTTTGGGTGGTTTAGTTAATAATCATGTCTTTTTTATATTTAAGCATGTTTCCATGAAAGAAACCGTCAATTGAACTTGCAATAGTTTTGAACCAAAAGGAAGCTAAAATATTACATGCGGGAACCGTAAATTTCTTATTGCATACACCAGAAAGCGAGGGAGCAGAACAATGACTCGAGGAAGCAAATTTTGCACATACAACTTTCACATTTAAATCCTGAGCACAATCGGGCTCCAACCAATGCATACTTCGCCTGTATTCCAAGATAACCCTAGGTGTTCAACCCTAGCATCAAACATATAATGGATTACCAGATAATCGTGTATTGTTTCTTTTTGTAACCTAATCATCTATTATTTTGGAACACGGGGAAAAGAACCCAAAATATTTATGAGAAATATGACACATTACAACCAAGAAAACATATGAGATCATATCTGTGTGATAAGAAAATGATATTGTCAATAATTCAAAAGTTATAAATACACTCACTCATTACAGACACACAATGGAATGACATATGCTCCATTTATTTTATAGAATAGGACGCATATCTAGAAACTCGAACATGTCCATAATTGAGGCACTGGTCTTCCGTGTAATCAGCCAACATTTCACTTAGTTGTGGTTGTTCTCCCAGAACTGAGCCTGGAGCCAGTCTATTGTATTCTTTTCCACCTGAAACGCCTTGGCAAGAACATCATCGGATATTTGTGGGTCTGACCCAAACACCGCATTGGCAATTGTGATAGCCCCGGGGTTCTGGCTGCTAAGCGCGGCAATTGCAACGGCGGGCTTGTGTGGGTTGGGGTTGAACTGGAAGTGGATGAGCCCCACGGGGAAGACAAACACATCACCTTTGTTGAGCACCTTGGAGAGGAACTTGTTTCTGTTTGGGGCGGGCTGGTTGGATGTGACAAAGCCAACGTACAGTGTCCCCTCGAGCACCGTGAGGATCTCAGTGGCGCGTGGGTGCGTATGTGGTGGGTTCTGACCCAAGGGAGCATAGTCGATGCGTGCGATTGAGATGCCGAGGGTGTTGAGTCCAGCAATCTGCATGACGTTGATCAAAGTGACGTTGGATCCAACCTTGTTGGTCACCCTAGGCTTGTCGAGGTTCGCTGCCTTGAAGAAGTCATCTGCATTAACTTCCATCGGGTTCTTGCAAACAAACCCATTGACACGAACTGGTGCATAGAGGAGATGTGACATGTAAGCTCAGATCTTACAAAGTTGTTTCGACTTGCATATAATTCCAGAAATTCATTTCAACATATTTATTTGGTGAGAACATGATGAGAAACTAGATAGTACCTGGTGAATTCATGTCAGCGACACAAAAGTCCTGGAGGGGGCTAGGATCGGAGGCAGTGGCCTGCCATGGGACCAATGCAAGAAGAGCAGCGAGGAGAAGGAAGGAAGAGGAGGATGCCATCTGATTTTTTCTCTTTCTCTCTCTTGTGTTTCTGTTTGTGATTGTGGCGTGAGTGATGGTTTGAACATACAGGGATGCATGAGTTTATATAGGTGCAGCGAGCATCGCCTGAAATCTTTTGCAATAATAGACTTAGTCAAGTGAAACCAACCAACCAATTGAACTGGTCTCTTGCTGCTAATTAAACTACTACATATACTCCCATTTAAGACACGTTTTCCCTTCAAAGAAGCAATGCACGTATACAGCCATATAAAGCTATTCTATGGTGATGTGTACGGCTGAATAGTCGCCACAATGGCACAATGCATGCAGGGTCTATTCCAGGAAAATTCACCACCCATCACTATTAGGGAAAAGATTTTTAAGACAAGAAACATCCGGCACTAGTTTAATTAGATATATCATATACTTGGTCATAGTCGGAACCAGCGCGCACGAATCCAGTCAAAGAGCAGTTGAGAAGCCAAGTCATGTAAGGCAATCAATTGTTTTCTAGCTCGATGCCGACATAGATGAAGTCACCTACTCACGTGTAGGCTTGATTCATGGGCGCATGACTTTTAAAGACATATAGAGTGACTATTACCCCTGTTCTTTTCAGTAGTTGATACAGAATCATGTGTGCAATCGACCTTTTCAAACTATAAAATTATATATTTGCCAATAGATTTTTCATGTAATCCAGCAAGATAAAGCGACAGAGTAGATAGTAGATTTGTAGCAGCCCGTGTACGTTATCATCATGTCAGTCGGATATTTACTTGGTCAGATGTCTCTCGAAGTGGTTGAGTACTTGCAAGAAGAAGCGACGACATTAATGGGCGAAGTGCCCAACCAAAAGGAGAGCTCATACAAATGCCATGACGATGGAGAGCAGGAAGTTTCCATATGATCTTAGCAAGACTAGTTAACATCTTCCTGCAAAGAGTTTTATCACGCATGACCTGTTCAGTGTATAAATCTAACAATCTGGTTAGCCTTCCTGACTAGGTTTGTGGCACCAGACCTCACCTGCTTCTTTTGCTAGAGTAAATGGTGCATCAAATGACTAGACTAGGCCAGGCGGCCACTCCTAAACAGATTAATTTCTTGGAGGTGTGTGTTTTCAGTTTTAGTGTAGAAAGAAGTTTCCATCAGATGATTTAATTCCTCTATCACAAGCATCTTACAAAGATACAACTTGTAAGATACAACTCAAATAATAATTGTTGTTGGGACTCAGACTTCTACAATAGTTTTGCTGGGGAATGATCAATCAAACATACAAGAGTTTTGAACCAAAAGGAATTCAAACAAAACATTCAGGAAAAAGGTAGTGGAAGACAGCAGCGCCTGAGCGCCTCCCTCCTCTCCCCTGAGCGCCGGCGGCCACCAGCAAGCGTCAGCCACCACTCCGGTGTCGGCGCCCACCTCAGGGCGTTCGCCGGGCCTCCCTTCTGGTCCATGACGTCCATAGTTTCCCTCTCCACCTCCTCCTCCACGTCGAGGTCGGCCTCCCCCCCCCCCCGGCCAGCCATCCGCTCCACCATCGTTGTCCCGGACGTGCTCGGCACGGCGTTCAGGCCCATCTTGCAGGGTGAGGCCGGCGGTTGCTCCCGCCCCCCGCCGCCGGGCCAAGTGGGGCAGGGGTGGAAGACAAAGATCAACCGCCGCCCCCGCAGCCCCAACTCGCCCACTCTCCCTGCAGCGTGTCGGCGGCTTTCACCAACCCTCCCCACCGCGCGGCCACCGCGGACCCGCATCCCGGCCACCCTCCATGGGTGTTGCTACAATTGCTACAACTGTGGAGACGACAGGCACATCTCCCGCGACTGCACCAACGAGATGCTCTGCGTTCACTGCAATGGCGTCGGGCACATCACCCGGGACTGCAAGATGAGGCGGAGCTCCTCGCCGTTGGATGACCGCGTGCCGCGGGGCCTCCCTGTTTCCGCCGCGCCGGCACGACCTTCTTCGTACCCGCCGTCTACGCCCGCCATCCTTCCCCCGCCCCCGCCGGGCCCGCCATCGCCGGGTGCCCTCCGGGTGGTGCAGCCTTGGACTCCTACACCGCCGCCTTCCATCTCGTTGCCTCCGAGGGGTGGGCCGCATCCTGGAGCGCCCCTTCCCCCACCGCTTCCGGGCCCCCCTCCTGCGGGGGCGATCCGCATCATGCCCTTCTGGAGCCAGGACGCCCAGGGGTAGTCGGTCGTGAGCATGGCTGGCACCGGCTTCTCCGTCCCGTTCGCCGGCTCGGCGGTCATGCCATCTACTGAGGTCGCGGTGGAATCTGGAGCTGAGATGGATTGCTGCTTTCTGGAGCCGGCGGATGATTTGTGTCGCATGGAGCAGGACCTTGGCCGTGCCGTCGTGGTCACCATCACTAGAACTAGGCCTCACGTGGACCTGGCCGCGGCGGCCGAGGCACTCTATGCCGAGTTCGGCATTGGGCCAAATGACATGTCTATCAAGTCGTTCTTCCCGAAAGATTTCCTCGCCATCTGCGAACATCCTTTCATTCGCCAACTCATGGTGGATCGCAGCTCTGTCCCTGGCTGGGGCTTCTCTCTGGCCATTTGGCTGTGGATGCGCCAAGCCCAAGCAAACGGTGTCGTGCTACCTTTCCTCGTCCCGCTAGAGCTCGTCGGCGTCCCCGCACATGCATGGACACGACGTACGGCCGAGGTGGTTCCGCGTGGGTGCGGCTTCGTGGTCAAGGTGGCGGAGCACACGGAGCGGCGCCATGACATGAGCTCTTTCCGTGTTTGGCTCAAGACACGCGACCCGGAGGGCATCCCTCGCTGTCGCGCCCTCTTTATCCCTGAGCAGCCGGCGGCGCAATCTGCTGCTCGTCTCTCGGGCACGCCTGAAGCTCTGTGGTACCCTGTCGCTATCCGGCGCCTGGCTCCGCTGGTCCGGGTGGATTCCCCCATTGCCATGACGCAGCAACCGCCTCCACCACCTCCTTCACCGCCTTCAAAGGGCGACGGGCGTCATCTTCAGGGTCGGCCGGCCGCGGGAGGGGCACCTGGCACTGGGCGCCAACATGCAGGCGGCGGTGACACCGGTGGTGGCTCCCCAGCGTCCTCAACGGCTTTGGCACCGCCGACGGCGCAGCGGGAAATTCAAACTGGTCACCATGGTCAGCATGTCGACATCCAGCGGGCGCTGACGTTCCGCTGCGGGGCTGTGGTCAGGGATGAGGTAGAAAGCGATGGCAAGCCGTCTTATGGACCGCAGGACCGGCTTTTGACCGGCCAACTGGCCCTGCTCGTTGCAAGTAGCAGGGTCAGTCCCCCCGCAATGGAGACGACTGTGTCCTCCCACGGTTCCTGTTCTGTGGGCAGACATCCCCTCATTTCGTTTTGCTGGGCAAGTGGAAGGAGAGGCTGTCAAAAAGTGCAAGGAAGCAGGCTATGAGGCAGACGGAAAGGACCGCAAGTCGCAACGCAGTTGGGCCAGCACTGGATGGCGCATATGAGCACAGGGACGTCCGAGCTGATCATGTTTATGTGGGGTCCCTCGTGCTCCCCTAAATGGTGCAAACTGCGAGCTACCAGGAAGGGTGGATGACCAAAGCGATCACGTGCTTCCTTCGAAGCACGACAAGATGGAGGAGGGCACGTCTTGCGATGATGAACAGTAGAAAGAAAACACTGGAAGCTTAACTGCTAGTGATGCGGATACACCGATGGCCCCCGCCGCATGTGCTCTCATGCAACTGGGCAGCACCATATGTGTGAGTCTCTCGGGCCACGTAGAACAAGCCACCTACCCCTCTTCGGATGGCGGATCGCCATGAAGTCCATGCACGCAGGAACGGCAGGGGAATCCCATGGACGTACTTTGCGGAGAGCTTAGGAAAGCGCTCTCCTCCCTTCTCGACAGACCTCCAAGCAGAGCACAAGTCCAAACCAAACGAAGGCAGCGAACGCCAATATCGTACCCTAGAAGGTAGACTTGCCAAGGGCATCGGACGTGGCTTCGCGGCAACCAAACAGCAAGCAGTCCAGTTTGCCGTGGATCGTGGATCGTGCTGTAGGTAGAAATACGACACACTAGAACCAAAAAAAACGTATGAGATCTAATCTGTGTGATAAAAAATGATATTGTCAATTATTCAGAAGGTAGAAATACATTCACTCATTACATACACAACAATGGAATGACATATGCTCCTTTTATTTTATAGATTAGGATGCATATCTAGAAACTCAAACATGTCCTTAATTTGTGCACTGGTCCTCCATGTAATCAGCCATCATTTCACTTAGTTGTGGTTGTTCTCCCAGAACTGAGCCTGGAGCCAGTCTATTGTATTCTTTTCCACCTGAAACGCCTTGGCAAGAACATCATCGGATATTTGTGGGTCCGACCCAAACACCGCATTGGCAATTGTGATAGCCCCTGGGTTCTGGCTGCTAAGCGCAGCAATTGCAACGGCGGGCTTGTGGGGGTTGGGGTTAAATTGGAAGTGAATGAGCCCAACGGGGAAGACAAACACATCACCTTTGTTGAGCACCTTGGAGAGGAACTTGTTTCTGTTTGGGGTGGGCTGGTTGGATGTGACAAAGCCAACGTACAGTGTCCCCTCGAGCACCGTGAGGATCTCAGTGGCGCGAGGGTGCGTATGTGGTGGGTTCTGACCCAAGGGAGCATAGTCAATGCGCGCAATTGAGATGCCGAGGGTGTTGAGTGCAGCAATCTGCATGACGTTGATCAAAGTGACGTTGGATCCAACCTTGTTGGTCACCCTAGGCTTGTCGAGGTTGGCTGCCTTGAAGAAATCATCTGCATTAACTTCCATCGGATTCTTGCAAACAAAGCCATTGACATGAACTGGTGCATAGAGGAGATGTGACATGCAAGCTCAGATCTTAGAAAGTTGTTTCGACTTGCATATAATTTACAGAAATAGATTTCAACATATTTATTTGGTGAGAACATGATGAGAAACCGGATAGTACCTGGTGAATTCATGTCGGCGACACAAAAGTCCTGAAGGGGGCTAGGATCGGAGGCAGTGGCCTGCCATGAGACCAACGCAACAAGAGCGGCGAGGAGAAGGAAGTAAGAGGAGGATGCCATCTGATTTGTTTTCTCTCTCTCTCTCTCTCTCTCTCTCTCTCTCTTGTGTTCCTGTTTGTGATTGTGGTGTACGTGAGTGTTGGCTTGAAACTGCAGGGGATGTATGAGTTTATATAGGTACAGCGAGCAGCGCCTGAGCTCGTGAGCAATAATAGACCTAGTCAAGTGAAACAAACCAACCAATTGAAATGGTCTCTTGCTGCTAATTAAACTACTGCATATACTTTACAGGCTCTCATTTAAGACATGTTTTCCCTTTAAAGAAACAATGCAGCGTATACAGGCATATAAAGCTATTCTATCGTGATGTGTACGGGTGAGTAATAATTATGATTGTTTCTCCATCTCACCCGAGTCGCCACAACGCATGCTGGGCCGATTCCCGGAAAATTCACCACACATCGTTATTCAGGAAAAGATTTTTAAGACAAGAAGCATCTGGCACTAGTTTAATTAGATATATACTCGGTTATAGTCGGAACCAGTGCAGACGAAACCAGTCAAAGAGCAGTTGAGAAACCAAGTCATGTAAGGCAATCAATCGTTTTCTAGCTCGATGCCGACATAGATAGTGACCTACTCACGCGTAGGCTTGATTCATGGGCGCATGATTTCTAAAGACATATAGAGTAACTGCTACCCTTGTTCTTTTCAGTAGTTGATACAGAATCATTTGTGCAATCGACCTTTTCAAACTATGAAATTATATATTTGCCAACAGATTTTTCATGTAATCCAGCAACATAAGGCGACAGAGTTGATAGCAGATTTGTAGCAGCCCCTGTACGTTACCATCATGTCAGTCGGATATTTACTTGGTCAGATGTCTCTCGAAGCGACGACATTAATGGACGAGGTGCCCAACCAAAAGGAGAGCTCATACAAATGCCATAACGATGGAGAGCAGGAAGTTTACATATGATCTTAGCAAGACTGGTTAACATCTTCCTATAAAGAGTTTTATCACGCATGACTTGTTCAGATTATAAATCTAACAATCTGGTTAGCCTTCCTGACTAGGTTCGTGGCACCAGACCTCAGTTGCTTCTTTTGCTAGAGTAAATGGTGCATCAAATGACTAGACTAGGCCAGGCGGCCACTCATAAACAGATTAATTTTTTGGAGGTGTGTGTTGGCAGTTTTAGTGTGTAGAAAGAAGTTTCCATCAGATGATTTAATTGCAGAAGAAACTTCTTCTTAGATGCACCAGAAAGACAGACCACAAGAATGACCCCCGGAAGCAACTTTTGCACATTCAACTTGCACATTGCAACCTCTGAGCACATTACCATATAATCACCTAATATTTACATAAACTTCTCAAGTTACCTTTTAATATGCCTAAGCGCTATTGCATCATATGGTGTATGGCTGAGTAGTAATTACGATTATTTATCCATCTCACCCAAGTCGGCGCAATGCATGGAGGGCTGGTTCCATGAAAAGTCACGACCCATCACCATAGTTTATTAGATATCACATACTTGGTCATGGTGAGAACTGGTGTGCGCGAGGTCAAGGAGCAGTTGAGAAAAGACAAGTGATGCAAAGCAATCGTTTTCTACCTAGACAAAGTCATCTGCTTAGATTTATCCACTCTCTATTATTTTTAAGTTGCTACAGAATGCGTGCAACCAAGCTTTTCAAGCCGTCGCCAGTAACATAATCAAACTATATAAAAAATAGGTTGCAAGTTGACGCAGTAGTTAACGAATTATGTCAATGAGGACGAATCCACACACTCATAAACAATGATGATAGAGAGCAGAAACAATTCATGTGATCTTAGTAAGAGTAGTTAACATCGTCTTGCTAAGAGTTTGATCATGACCATTTGGTGCATAAACCTGATAATCTAGTCGGCGGTTCTTGACTGGGCTCATCACACACCTCACCTGCCCATTTTGATGGAGTAAACAGTACATCCAATGCCTAGGCCGGGTAGCCACTCATAAACTAATTATTTTCTCTGAGGTGCGTGTTGGTAGTTTGATACAGAAAAGATGTTTCCATCAGACAAATAAAATGCATCCAGAAAGAAGACGATAGGCCTCAACATAATCCCCGTGGACCACATCAGAGGCTATCTCCGCCGCCAGCCCTAGACCACACACTCTCAGACTCCCTGGTAGCCATCGATCGGCACCACGCCGAGCAAAGCCCCGGGCGATGGTATGCGGCAGTGGGCTGTCCCTTCTCTCCGCTCCACTCCTGGTCATGGGCTAACCCTAGCATCTCACACTACAACTCAAATAATATTCATTTTGTGAGGGTTTAGGTAATAATCTTCTCTTTTGTAAATAATCTTTTCTTTTGTATATTTATGCACGTTTTCTATACGTATGTTGGAGCTAATTTTTGGATTCTGGTCTCCGGTGTGCCCAGTGTCTAAAACTTAGTAAAAATCAAAAAAATTAGGTCTCAACTTAAGAAAAACAAAAATAATGCTTATAAGTATTTTGATAAAAACGAGCCACCTCATCAAATTTCCATTAAAGCAACCATCAATTGAACTGACACCATATATGAGGATTTCCTCAACTTAAGAAAAACAAAAATAATGCTCATAAGTATTTTGATAAAACGATCCACCTCATCAAATTTCCATTAAAGCAACCGTCGATTGAACTTGCAAGAGTTTTGAACCAAAAGGAAGCTAAAACAATACAAGCAGGAACCGCAAATTTCTTATAGCATACACCAGAAAGCAAGAGAGCAGAACAACGACACTGGGAAGGTACTTTTGCACATTCAACTTCACATTTAAATCCTGAGCACAATCGGGCTCCAACCATCGCATACTTCGCATGTATTGCAACATAATCCTAGGTGTTCAACCCTAGCATCAAACATATACTAGATTACAAGATAATCGTGTATTGTTTCCTTTTTTTATCTAATCATCTCTTGTTTCGGAACAAGGGGAAAAGACCCAAAATATTGATTTTTTAATGAGAAATACAAAACATTAGACCAAAGGCATATGAGATATCAGTGTGATAAAAAATGATATTGTCAATTATTCAAAAGGTAGAAATACATTCGCTCATTACAGACACAACAATGGGATGACATATGCTCCATTTATTTTATAGATTAGGATGCATATCTACAAACTCAAACATGTCCTTAATTTGTGCACTGGTCCTCCGTGTAATCAGCCAACATTTCACTTAGTTGTGGTTGTTCTCCCAGAACTGAGCCTGGAGCCAGTCTATTGTATTCTTTTCCACCTGAAACGCCTTGGCAAGAACATCATCGGATATTTGTGGGTCTGACCCAAACACCGCATTAGCAATTGTGATAGCCCCTGGGTTCTGGCTACTGAGCGCGGCAATTGCAACGGCGGGCTTGTGGGGGTTGGGGTTGAATTGGAAGTGGATGAGCCCCACGGGGAAGACAAACACATCGCCTTTGTTAAGAACCTTGGAGAGGAACTTGTTTTTGTTTGGGGCGGGCTGGTTGGATGTGACAAAGCCAACGTACAGTGTCCCCTCGAGCACCGTGAGGATCTCAGTGGCGCGAGGGTGCGTATGTGGTGGGTTCTGACCCAAGGGAGCATAGTCGATGCGCGCAATTGAGATGTCGAGGGTGTTGAGTCCAGCAATCTGCATGACGTTGATCAAAGTGACGTTGGATCCGACCTTGTTGGTCATCCTAGGCTTGTCAAGAGCGGCTGCCTTGAAGAAGTCATCAGCGTTGACCTCCATTGGGTTCTTGCAAACAAACCCATTGACACGAACTGGTGCATAGAGGAGATGTGACATGTAAGCTCAGATCTTACGAAGTTGTTTCTGACTTGCATATAATTTCTAGAAATTCATTTCAACATAATTATTTGGTGAGAACGGGATGAGAAACCTGATAGTACCTGGTGAATTCATGTCGGCGACACAAAAGTCCTGGAGGGGGCTAGGATCGGAGGCAGTGGCCTGGCATGAGACCAACGCAAGAAGAGCAGCAAGGAGAAGGATGGAAGAGGAGGATGCCATCTGATTTCTCTCTCTCTCTCTCTTGTGTTTTTGTTTGTGGTTGTGGCGTGAGTGATGGTTTCAACATGCAGGGGACGTATGAGTTTATATAGCTGCGGCGAGCCGCGCCTAAAATCGTGAGCATTAGTAGACTTAGTCATGTGAAAGCAACCAACCAGTTGAACTGGTCTCCTGCTGCTAATTAAACTATTGCACACACTTTACAGGTTCCCATTTAAGACACGTTTTCCCTTCAAAGAAGCAACGCAGCTTATACAGCCATGTAAAGCTATTCTATGATGATGTGTACGGCCGACTACTAATTACGAATGTTTCACCATCTCACCTGAATCGCCACAATGCATGTAGGGCCGATTCCAGGAACATTCACCACCCATCACTATCAAGGAAAAGATCTTTAAGACAAGAAACATCCGGCACTAGTTTAATTAGATATCATATACTTGGTCACAGTCGGAATTGGTGTGGACGAAACCAGTCAAAGAGCAATTGAGAAGCCAAGTCATGTATAGCAATCAATCGTTTTCTAGCTCGATGGCGACATAGATGAAGTCACCTACTCACGCGTAGGCTTGATTCATGGGCACATGACTTCTAAAGACATATGGAGTGACTACTACTCCTGTTCTCTTCCGAAGTTGATACAGAATCATGTGTGCAATCGACCTTTTCAAACTATGAAATTATATATTTGCCAATTGATTTGCCATCAAATCCAGCAACATAGAACGACAGAGTAGTTAGCAGATTTGTAGCAGCCCATGTACGTTATCATCATGTCAGTCGGATATTTACTTGGTCACATGTCTCTCGAAGTGGTTGAGTACTTGCAGGAAGAAGCGACGACATTGATGGACAAACTGCCCAACCAAAAGGAGAGCTGATACAAATGCCATGACGAGGGAGAGCAGGAAGTTTCCATACGATCTTAGCAAGACTAGTTAACATCTTCTTGCAAAGTGTTTTATCACGCATGACCAGTTCAGTGTATTAATCTAACAATCTGGATAGCCTTTCTGACTAGGTTCATGGCACCAGACCTCACCTGCTTCTTTTACTAGAGTAAATGGTACCCCCTCTATAAAGAAATATAAGAGCTTTTAGCTCACTAAAGTAGTGATCTAAATGCTCTTATATTTCTTTGTGGAAGGAGTACATCCAATGACAAGACTAGGCCAGCCGGCCACTCATAAACAGATTAATTTCTTGGAGGTGTGTGTTGGCAGTTTTAGTCTATTAAGAAGTTTCCATCAGATGATTTAATTGCTTATATCACAAGCATCTTATTAAGAAACAACTCAAATAATAAATTTTTTTGGGACTCGGATATCTACAATAGTTTTGCCGGGGAAGGATGAATCAAACTTACAAGAGTTTTGGACCAAAAGGAAGCTAAAACAACACATTCGGGAAAAATAGAACCAACGGCAACCAAACCAGCAAAGTTCGTAGCAAAGGAAACGTAAGCTACATCTTTCATGCACCGGAAAGACAGACCACAAGAACGACTCCTGGAAGCAACTTTTGCACATTCAACTTGCTCATCGCGACCTTCGAGCACATTGCCATATAATCATACGGTCATCTATTCACTTCTGATTAAATTTTTACATAAACTCCTCAAGTTTCATTTTCATATGCCTAAGTGTTACTGCATCATCTGATGTACGGGTGAGTAGTAATTATGATTATTTATCCAACTCACCCAAGTCGGCACAATGCATGCAGGGCTGGTTCCATGAAAATTCACCACCCATCAACATAGTTTATTAGATATCATATACTTGGTCATGGTTAGAACTGGTCCTCACAAGGTCAAAGAGCAGCTGATAAAAGCCAAGTGATGTAAAGAAATCGTTTTCTACCTAGACAAAGTCACCTGCTTAGCTTTATCTACTCCCTCGCTTCTTTTCAGTTGCTACAGAATGCGTGCAATCAAGCTTTTCAAGTTGTGACCACTAACATAAGCAAACTGTATATTTCTCACCGGATTTGTCATGAACAATATTGTGCACAAGATATGACATGGGATAAAAATAACATACAGATAATTATACATTTATAGATGTGTGTTAGCAAATTAACATACATATGATTAAAAAGCATGCTTAGAGATATAATGGAATATCTTACCGTCCTCCAAAACCAAGGGAAATAATAAACAGAGAAACTTTGCAATATGTGTCACCTAGTGATATACAAATATTAGGTTGGAAGATGACGTCGTAGTTAACGGATTGTGTCATTGAGGAAGAAATCGAGGTGCGTCATTCCATGTATGAATGCACCTAATACACAACTATTATATGTAGCAGCCCCTGTTATCATCACATCAATCGGATATTTACTTGGTCAAAATTTTCTCAAAATGGTTAATTACATTAATCCATGCACTCATAAACAGTGATGAAAGGGAGCAGAAAAATTCCACATGATCTTATTAAGAGTAGTTAACGTCCTCTTGCTAACAAGTTGATCATGATCATTTCAATGTATAAATCTGACAAATCTAGTCGGCCTTTCTTGAATAGGCTCATGACACACCTCGGATGCCTCTTTTGTTAAAGTAAACAGCACACCCAATGACTGGGTTGGGTGGCCACTCATAAACTGATTAGTTTCTTGGAGTTATGTGTGTGTAGTTTTGATACAGAAAAGGAGTTTTCATCAGACAAATAAAATGCATCCACAAAGACGAAGTAAGGCCCCAACATCATCCTGGTCAACGACATGAGAGGCTATCTCCGCCGCCGGCCCTAGACCCACACACTCTCCGCCTCCCTGGTACCCATCGATCTGTACCACGCCGAGCAAGGCCCCGGTCAATGGTAGGCGCTAGTGGGATGTCCCTTTGCTCCGCTCCACCCCCTAGTCTCTGTATGCTAACTGTAGCACCTCACACCACTGTCGTCGTTATCCCCCGCCTTCGAAGGTGGGCAGCTGGCATGAGATTTTGTGGCATCCCTAGTGGGGTCATGCTTCACTTGGTTCATTCGTGAATCAGGGAACTCTGCCTGGAGCCGGTCCTCTCCCGGATCATGCAGCATCATGGCCGTTGACTTGGGAGGGGCTAATTGCGGTCAGACAGGATGTGGCTGCCACAGCCTCTCATGGGTGAGGTTCCACCGCAGGTGAGATACTCCCTGTCCCCACCCGGAATGGTCAGGTGGGTTCGTTGGCAGTTTTAGGCCTACCAGATCTGGTCATGGTCGTGGAGTTGTGCCAGGTCGAGCCTCACTATGGTTTGATGGCTTTCTCCGTTGACCTTGTACCAACAACTTGGTGGCGGGGCATGGGTTTGGGGTGTCGTACGTTGAGGCAATGGCCCCGGATGGCAGGCTAGACGTCTGGTGGGGGTGAGGGATGGTCCAACCGAAAGTTTGGCGCCTCGACGCTGGTGGAGGCGATGTCTTGGTAGTCACGTCCCTCTTGTGGCCGTCGCCATTATATCTCCTGCCCTCCCAGATCAGGGTGAAAACCCTTGTCCGCCTCAGCGGACACAGTGGTGGCGGTGCAATGCGGCATGACCCTGTTGGGTCCGTCATCGGTGAGTGTAGTCATCTTTCCGTCAACCCTACCTCAACTGGTGACTCACTGTATTGCTTGCACCTATCTTGTACATGCAACAAAGTCCTCATTTCATCATCTCTTCCCGTGGGTACGGTGAGAGCTCCTTGGTTAGGCAGAGGGTCCTCTCTTACAGCAGTTGGGTGGTGTCGATGCGACGAAGTCCAGTGTTTTCTTCAAGCTGGTGCGTGGTTGAATGTCGTCAACGGTCCTGGTTGAGTCTTCAGGTGGTCCGGCCTCTCATGTGCTTCCTCTCAGCGGCATGCTAGAGGCGTCTATTTGAGCACTTCTGGTGGTTGTTAGCGTGTTTGGCTTGGGCCATGCTTTCTTTGATCGTCATCGTTCAGCCAAGCGGCCGAAGTCCGTTTTGTGGTTAAATGCTTCTATGACACACTTGTTACAAAGAAACAACTCAAATAATATTCATTTTGTGAGGGTTTAGGTAATAATCTTCTCTTTTGTAAATAAAATTTTCTTTTGTATATTTATGCACATTTTCTATATGTATGTTGGAGCTAATTTTTGGATTCTGGTCTCCGGTGTGCCCAGTTTCTAAAACTTAGTAAAAATCAAAAAAAAATTAGGTCTCAACTTAAGAAAAACAAAAATAATGCTTATAAGTAATTTGATAAAAATGAGCCACCTCATCAAATTTCCATTAAAGCAACCATCAATTGAACTGACAAGAGTTTTGAACCAAAAGGAAGCTAAAATATTATGTGCAGGAACCGTCAATTTCTTATTGCATGCACCAGAAAGCAAGAGAGCAGAACAAGGACTCCAGGAAGCAACTTTTGCACATTCAACTTCCACATTTAAATCCTGAGCACAATCGGGCTCAAACCATAGCATACTTCGCATGTATTGCAAGATAATCCTAGGTGTTCAATCCTAACATCAAACATATAATGGATTGCCAGATAATCGTGTGTTGTTTCCCTTTTTAACCTAATCATCTCTTGCTTCGGAACAAGGGGAAAGAACCGAAAATAAAGATTCTTTTTGTCAGAAATACAACACATTAGAACCAAAAAAGCATATGAGATCATATCAGTATGATAAAAAATGATATTTGTCAATTATTCAGAAGGTAGAAATACAGTCACTCATTACAGACACACAATGGAATGACATATCCTACATTTATTTTATAGATTAGGATGCACATCTAGAAACTCAAACATGTCCTTAATTTGCGCACTGGTCCTCCGTGTAATCAGCCAACATTTCACTTAGTTGTGGTTGTTCTCCCAGAACTGAGCCTGGACCCAGTCAATTGTATTCTTTTCCACCTGAAACGCCTTGGCAAGAACATGATCGGATATTTGTGGGTCTGACCCAAATACCGCATTGGCAATTGTGATAGCCCCTGGGTTCTGGCTGCTAAGCGCGGCAATTGCAACGGCGGGCTTGTGGGGGTTGGGGTTAAATTGGAAGTGAATGAGCCCCACGGGGAAGACAAACACATCACCTTTGTTGAGCACCTTGGAGAGGAACTTGTTTCTGTTTGGGGCGGGCTGGTTGGATGTGACAAAGCCAACATATAGTGTACCCTCGAGCACCGTGAGGATCTCAGTGGCGCGAGGGTGCGTATGTGGTGGGTTCTGACCCAAGGGAGCATAGTCGATGCGCGCAATTGAGATGCCGAGGGTGTTGAGTCCAGCAATCTGCATGACGTTGATCAAAGTGACGTTGGATCCAACCTTGTTGGTCACCCTAGGCTTGTCGAGGTTGGCTGCCTTGAAGAAGTCATCTGCATTAACTTCCATCGGGTTCTCGCAAACAAAGCCATTGACATGAACTGGTGCATAGAGGAGATGTAACATGTAAGCTCAGATCTTAGAAAGTTGTTTCGACTTGCATATAATTTACAGAAATAGATTTCAACATATTTATTTGGTGAGAACATGATGAGAAACCGGATAGTACCTGGTGAATTCATGTCGGCGACACAAAAGTCTTGGAGGGGGCTAGGATCGGAGGCAGTGGCCTGCCATGAGACCAACGCAACAAGAGCGGCGAGGAGAAGGAAGTAAGAGGAGGATGCCATCTGATTTGTTTTCTCTCTCTCTCTCTCTCTCTCTCTCTCTCTCTCTCTCTCTCTCTCTCTTGTGTTCCTGTTTGTGATTGTGGTGTACGTGAGTGTTGGTTTGAAACTGCAGGGGGTGTATGAGTTTATATAGGTACAGCGAGCAGCGCCTGAACTCGTGAGCAATAATAGACCTAGTCAAGTGAAACAAACCAACCAATTGAAATGGTCTCTTGCTGTTAATTAAACTACTGCATATACTTTACAGGCTCCCATTTAAGACATGTTTTCCCTTTAAAGAAACAATGCAGCGTATACAGGCATATAAAGCTATTCTATCGTGATGTGTACGGGTGAGTAGTAATTATGAATGTTTCTCCATCTCACCCGTGTCGCCACAATGCATGCAGGGCCGATTCCAGGAAAATTCACCGCCCATCACTATTAAGGAAAAGATTTTTAAGACAAGAAGCGTCCGGCACTAGTTTAATTAGATATCATATACTCGGTCATAATTGGAACCAGTGTAGACGAAACCAGTCAAAGAGCAGTTGAGAAGCCAAGTCAGGTAAGGCAATCAATCGTTTTCTAGCTCGATGCCGACATAGATAAAGTCACCTACTCACGCGTAGGCTTGATTCATGGGCGCATGACTTCTAAAGACATATAGAGTGACTACTACCCCTGTTCTTTTCAGTAGTTGATACAGAATCATGTGTGCAATTGACCTTTTCAAACTATGAAATTATATATTTGCCAATAGTTTTTTCATGAAATTCAGTAACATAGGGCGACAGAGTAGTTACCAGATTTGCAGCAGCCCCTATAGGTTATCATCATGTCAGACGGATATTTACTTGGTCAGATGTCTCTCGAAGTGGTTGAGTACTTGCAGGAAGAAGCGACGACATTAATGGACGAAGTGACCAACCAAAAGGAGAGCTGATACAAATTCCATGACGATGGAGAGCAGGAAGTTTCCATATGATCTTAGCAAGACTAGTTAACATCTTCTTGCGAAGAGTTTTATCATGCATGACCAGTTCAGTGTATAAATCTAACAATCTGGTTACCCTTCCTGACTAGGTTCATGGCACCACACCTCACCTACTTCTTTTGCTATTGTAAATAGTACTCCCTCCATAAAGAAATATAAGAGCTCGAAAAGGTTGAGTATATTTTTTACGGAGGGAGTACATCCAATGACAAGACTAGGCCAGGCGGCCAAGTCATAAACAGATTAATTTCTTGGAGGTGTGTGTTGGCACTTTTAGTGTAGAAAGAAGTTTCCATTAGATGATTTAATTGCTTCTATAACAAGCATCTTACAAAGAAACGACTCAAATAATAATTATTTTTGGGACTCAGATATCTACAATAGTTTTGCTGGGGAACGATCCATCAAACTTACAAGAGTTTTGAACCAAAAGGAAGCTAAAACAATACATCCAGGAAAAATAGAACTAACGGCAACCAAAATAGCAAGTTTCATGGCAATGGAAACGTAAACTACATCTTTCATCACCGGAAAGACAGACCACAAGAATGACTCGGGAAGCAACTTTTGCACATTCAACATGCACATTGCAACCTCCGAGCACATTACCATATAATCATATGGTCATCTATTCGCTTCTGATTAAATTTTTGCATAAACTCCTCAAGTTTCCTTTTAATATGCCTAAGTGTTACTGCATCATCTGATGTACGGCTGAGTAGTATATTATGATTATTTATCCATCTCACCCAAGTTGGCACAATGCTTGCACGGCTGGTTCCATGAAAAGTCACCACCCACCACAATAATTTATTACATATCAGATACTTGGTCATTGGTGAGAACTGGTCCTCACGAGGTCAAAGAGCAGCTGATAAAAGCCAAGTGACGTAAAGCAATCGTTTTCTACCTAGACAAAGTCACCTGCTTAGCTTTATCTACTCCCTCGCTTCTTTTCAGTTGCTACAGAATGCGTGCAATCAAGCTTTTCAAGCTGTGGCCACTAACATAAGCAAATTATATATTGGTCACCGCATTTGTCACGAACAATATTGTGCACAAGATATGGCATGGGATAAAAATAACATACACATAATTATACACTGATAGATGTGTGTTAGCAGCTTAACATACATATCATTAAAATGCATGGTTAGAGATGTAATGGAATATCTTACCGTCCTCCAAAACCAAGGGAAAAATAAACAGAGAAACTTTGCAATATGAGTCACCTAGTGATATACAAAATATTAGGTTGGAAGATGACACTGTAGTCAATGCATTGTGTCAATGAGGAAGAAATCGAGGTGCGTCATTCCATGCATGAATGCAACTAATACACAACTATTATATATAGCACCCCTGTTATCATCACATCAATAAGATATTTATCTGGTCAATATTTTCTCAAAATGGGCATTAATCCACGCACGCATAACAATGACGATAGGGAGCAGAAACAATTCATGTGATCTTAGTGAGAGTAGTTAAGAGGTTTATCATGATCATTTCAATGGAAAAATCTAACAATCTAGTCGTCCTTTCTTAAGTAGGCTCATGACATACCTCGCATGCCTCTTTTGTTAGAGTAAACAGCACACCCAATGAATGGGATGGGTGGCCACTCATAAACTGATTAATTTCTTGGAGGTGTGTGTGTGTGTCGTTTTGATACAGAAAAGATGTTTCCCTCAGACAAATAAAATGCATCCAGACAGAAGAATACAGGCCCCAACATCATCCTGGTGGACGACATGAGTGCCTATCTCCGCCACCCACCCTAGACCTACACACTCTCCACCTCCCTGGTAGCCATCGATCGGCACCACATAGAGCAAAGCCCCGATCGATGGTAGGCGGCAGTGGGATGTCCCTTCTCTCCTCTCCACCCCCGGGTCTTTGTGGGCAAACCCTACCACATCACACCACCACTACTGCTATCCCCTGCCTCCGAATGTGGGCCGCTGACCTTAGATTTCGTGGAATGTCTAGTGGTGTCATGGTTCACTTGGTTCGTGCGTGGATCAGGGAACTCTGGCTGGAGCTGGTGCTCTCCCAGATCAGGCAGCATTGTGATCGTCGACCTGTGAGGGTGATTGCGGTCAGACGGGATGTGGTTGCCCATAGTCTCTGATGGGTGAGGTTCCACCACAGATGAGGTACTCAATGCCCCTACCCGGTCAGGTGGGTTTCTTGACGGTCTTAGGCCCGACCGGATCTGGTCATGGTCGTGGACTTGGGTCAACTCGAGCCTCACTATGGTTTGATGTCTTTCTCCGGTGACCTCGTACCAACAACTTGGATGCGCGGCATGGGTTTGGGGTGTCGTACGTTGCGGTGATGACCCTGGATGGCAGGCTGGACATCTGGCAAGGGTGCGGGGCGGTCCAAGCAAAATTTTGGTGCCTCAACGCTGTTGGAGGCGATGTCTTGGTAGTCACGCACCTCTTGGGGTCATCGCCATTGTTCTCCCACCCTCCCCCCCCCCCCCCCCCCAACGGATGCGGTGGTGGTGGCAGTGCGTCACGACCCTCTTGGGTTCGTCATCAGTGAGTGTGGTCGCCTTTCAGTCGCAGTGGCGTGTGCAGAATGGTATGGCGATCCAATCGACCCAACCTCAAATCTGGTGACTCACCGTATTGCTTGCACCTATCTTGTACATGCAGCAATATCCTCCTTTCATCATCTCTGCTCGCTGGTAGGGTCAACGCTCCTTGGTTTAGGCAGAGGGTCCTCTCTAACAACAGTTGGGTGGTGTCGATGTGACGAAGTCCAGTGTTTTCTTCAAGGTGGCCTGTGGTTGAATGTCGTCACCGGTCCTGGTTGAGTCTTCAGGTGATCCAGCCTCTCCTGTGGTTCCTCTCGACCGCATACTGGAGGCGCCTAATTGGGCACTTCCGGTGCTTGTTAGCGTGTTTGGCTTGGTATTCCATGCTTTCTTTGATCATCTTGTATGAGGATTTCCTCGACACCATATATCGTTCAGCCAAGCGGCCGAAGTCTGTTTTGTGATAAAATGCTTCTATGACAGGCTTTTTACAAAGAAACAACTCAAATAATATTCATTGGGGGGGGGGGGGGGGGGGTAGGTAATAATCTTTTCTTTTGTATAGTTTTGCATGTTTTCTATATGTATGTCGGAGCAAATTTTTGGAGTCTGGTCTCCGGTGTGTCCAGTTTCTAAAACTTAGTAAAACTCTTATTTTTAGTTCTCGACTTAAGAAAAACAAAAATAATGCTCATAAGTATTTTGATAAAACGATCCACCTCATCAAATTTCCATTAAAGCAACCGTCGATTGAACTTGCAAGAGTTTTGAACCAAAAGGAAGCTAAAACAATACAAGCAGGAACCGCAAATTTCTTATAGCATACACCAGAAAGCAAGAGAGCAGAACAACGACTCTGGGAAGGTACTTTTGCACATTCAACTTCACATTTAAATCCTGAGCACAATCGGGCTCCAACCATCGCATACTTCGCATGTATTGCAACATAATCCTAGGTGTTCAACCCTAGCATCAAACATATACTAGATTACAAGATAATCGTGTATTGTTTCCTTTTTTGATCTAATCATCTCTTGTTTCGGAACAAGGGGAAAAGACCCAAAATATTGATTTTTTAATGAGAAATACAAAACATTAGACCAAAGGCATATGAGATATCAGTGTGATAAAAAATGATATTGTCAATTATTCAAAAGGTAGAAATACATTCGCTCATTACAGACACAACAATGGGATGACATATGCTCCATTTATTTTATAGATTAGGATGCATATCTACAAACTCAAACATGTCCTTAATTTGTGCACTGGTCCTCCGTGTAATCAGCCAACATTTCACTTAGTTGTGGTTGTTCTCCCAGAACTGAGCCTGGAGCCAGTCTATTGTATTCTTTTCCACCTGAAACGCCTTGGCAAGAACATCATCGGATATTTGTGGGTCTGACCCAAACACCGCATTAGCAATTGTGATAGCCCCTGGGTTCTGGCTACTGAGCGCGGCAATTGCAACGGCGGGCTTGTGGGGGTTGGGGTTGAATTGGAAGTGGATGAGCCCCACGGGGAAGACAAACACATCGCCTTTGTTAAGAACCTTGGAGAGGAACTTGTTTTTGTTTGGGGCGGGCTGGTTGGATGTGACAAAGCCAACGTACAGTGTCCCCTCGAGCACCGTGAGGATCTCAGTGGCGCGAGGGTGCGTATGTGGTGGGTTCTGACCCAAGGGAGCATAGTCGATGCGCGCAATTGAGATGTCGAGGGTGTTGAGTCCAGCAATCTGCATGACGTTGATCAAAGTGACGTTGGATCCGACCTTGTTGGTCATCCTAGGCTTGTCAAGAGCGGCTGCCTTGAAGAAGTCATCAGCGTTGACCTCCATTGGGTTCTTGCAAACAAACCCATTGACACGAACTGGTGCATAGAGGAGATGTGACATGTAAGCTCAGATCTTACGAAGTTGTTTCTGACTTGCATATAATTTCTAGAAATTCATTTCAACATAATTATTTGGTGAGAACGGGATGAGAAACCTGATAGTACCTGGTGAATTCATGTCGGCGACACAAAAGTCCTGGAGGGGGCTAGGATCGGAGGCAGTGGCCTGGCATGAGACCAACGCAAGAAGAGCAGCAAGGAGAAGGATGGAAGAGGAGGATGCCATCTGATTTCTCTCTCTCTCTCTCTTGTGTTTTTGTTTGTGGTTGTGGCGTGAGTGATGGTTTCAACATGCAGGGGACGTATGAGTTTATATAGCTGCGGCGAGCCGCGCCTAAAATCGTGAGCATTAGTAGACTTAGTCATGTGAAAGCAACCAACCAGTTGAACTGGTCTCCTGCTGCTAATTAAACTATTGCACACACTTTACAGGTTCCCATTTAAGACACGTTTTCCCTTCAAAGAAGCAACGCAGCTTATACAGCCATGTAAAGCTATTCTATGATGATGTGTACGGCCGACTACTAATTACGAATGTTTCACCATCTCACCTGAATCGCCACAATGCATGTAGGGCCGATTCCAGGAACATTCACCACCCATCACTATCAAGGAAAAGATCTTTAAGACAAGAAACATCCGGCACTAGTTTAATTAGATATCATATACTTGGTCACAGTCGGAATTGGTGTGGACGAAACCAGTCAAAGAGCAATTGAGAAGCCAAGTCATGTATAGCAATCAATCGTTTTCTAGCTCGATGGCGACATAGATGAAGTCACCTACTCACGCGTAGGCTTGATTCATGGGCACATGACTTCTAAAGACATATGGAGTGACTACTACTCCTGTTCTCTTCCGAAGTTGATACAGAATCATGTGTGCAATCGACCTTTTCAAACTATGAAATTATATATTTGCCAATTGATTTGCCATCAAATCCAGCAACATAGAACGACAGAGTAGTTAGCAGATTTGTAGCAGCCCATGTACGTTATCATCATGTCAGTCGGATATTTACTTGGTCACATGTCTCTCGAAGTGGTTGAGTACTTGCAGGAAGAAGCGACGACATTGATGGACAAACTGCCCAACCAAAAGGAGAGCTGATACAAATGCCATGACGAGGGAGAGTAGGAAGTTTCCATACGATCTTAGCAAGACTAGTTAACATCTTCTTGCAAAGTGTTTTATCACGCATGACCAGTTCAGTGTATTAATCTAACAATCTGGATAGACTTTCTGACTAGGTTCATGGCACCAGACCTCACCTGCTTCTTTTACTAGAGTAAATGGTACTCCCTCTATAAAGAAATATAAGAGCTTTTAGCTCACTAAAGTAGTGATCTAAATGCTCTTATATTTCTTTGTGGAAGGAGTACATCCAATGACAAGACTAGGCCAGCCGGCCACTCATAAACAGATTAATTTCTTGGAGGTGTGTGTTGGCAGTTTTAGTCTATTAAGAAGTTTCCATCAGATGATTTAATTGCTTATATCACAAGCATCTTATTAAGAAACAACTCAAATAATAAAAAAAATTGGGACTCAGATATCTACAATAGTTTTGCCGGGGAAGGATGAATCAAACTTACAAGAGTTTTGGACCAAAAGGAAGCTAAAACAACACATTCGGGAAAAATAGAACCAACGGCAACCAAACCAGCAAAGTTCGTAGCAAAGGAAACGTAAGCTACATCTTTCATGCACCGGAAAGACAGACCACAAGAACGACTCCTGGAAGCAACTTTTGCACATTCAACTTGCTCATCGCGACCTTCGAACACATTGCCATATAATCATACGGTCATCTATTCACTTCTGATTAAATTTTTACATAAACTCCTCAAGTTTCCTTTTCATATGCCTAAGTGTTACTGCATCATCTGATGTACGGGTGAGTAGTAATTATGATTATTTATCCAACTCACCCAAGTCGGCACAATGCATACAGGGCTGGTTCCATGAAAATTCACCACCCATCAACATAGTTTATTAGATATCATATACTTGGTCATGGTTTGAACTGGTCCTCACAAGATCAAAGAGCAGCTGATAAAACCCAAGTGATGTAAAGAAATCGTTTTCTACCTAGACAAAGTCACCTGCTTAGCTTTATCTACTCCCTCGCTTCTTTTCAGTTGCTACAGAATGCGTGCAATCAAGCTTTTCAAGTTGTGACCACTAACATAAGCAAACTGTATATTTCTCACCGGATTTGTCATGAACAATATTGTGCACAAGATATGACATGGGATAAAAATAACATACAGATAATTATACATTTATAGATGTGTGTTAGCAAATTAACATACATATGATTAAAAAGCATGCTTAGAGATATAATGGAATATCTTACCGTCCTCCAAAACCAAGGGAAATAATAAACAGAGAAACTTTGCAATATGTGTCACCTAGTGATATACAAATATTAGGTTGGAAGATGACGTCGTAGTTAACGGATTGTGTCATTGAGGAAGAAATCGAGGTGCGTCATTCCATGTATGAATGCACCTAATACACAACTATTATATGTAGCAGCCCCTGTTATCATCACATCAATCGGATATTTACTTGGTCAAAATTTTCTCAAAATGGTTAATTACATTAATCCACGCACGCATAAACAGTGATGAAAGGGAGCAGAAAAATTTCACATGATCTTATTAAGAGTAGTTAACGTCCTCTTGCTAACAAGTTGATCATGATCATTTCAATGTATAAATCTGACAAATCTAGTCGGCCTTTCTTGAATAGGCTCATGACACACCTCGGATGCCTCTTTTGTTAAAGTAAACAGCACACCCAATGACTGGGTTGGGTGGCCACTCATAAACTGATTAGTTTCTTGGAGTTATGTGTGTGTAGTTTTGATAGAAAAGGAGTTTTCATCAGACATATAAAATGCATCCACAAAGAAGAAGTAAGGCCCCAACATCATCCTGGTCAACGACATGAGAGGCTATCTCCACCGCCGGCCCTAGACCCACACACTCTCCGCCTCCCTGGTACCCATCGATCTGTACCACGCCGAGCAAGGCCCCGGTCAATGGTAGGCGCTAGTGGGATGTCCCTTTGCTCCGCTCCACCCCCTAGTCTCTGTATGCTAACTGTAGCACCTCACACCACTGTCGTCGTTATCCCCCGCCTTCGAAGGTGGGCAGCTGGCCTGAGATTTTGTGGCATCCCTAGTGGGGTCATGCTTCACTTGGTTCATTCGTGAATCAGGGAACTCTGCCTGGAGCCGGTCCTCTCCCGGATCATGCAGCATCATGGCCGTTGACTTGGGAGGGGCTAATTGCGGTCAGACGGGATGTGGCTGCCACAGCCTCTCATGGGTGAGGTTCCACCGTAGGTGAGATACTCCCTGTCCCCACCCGGAATGGTCAGGTGGGTTCGTTGGCAGTTTTAGGCCTACCAGATCTGGTCATGGTCGTGGAGTTGCGCCAGGTCGAGCCTCACTATGGTTTGATGGCTTTCTCCGTTGACCTTGTACCAACAACTTGGTGGCGGGGCATGGGTTTGGGGTGTCGTACGTTGAGGCAATGGCCCCGGATGGCAGGCTAGACGTCTGGCGGGGGTGAGGGATGGTCCAACCGAAAGTTTGGCGCCTCGACGCTGGTGGAGGCGATGTCTTGGTAGTCACGTCCCTCTTGTGGCCGTCGCCATTATTTCTCCTGCCCTCCCAGATCAGGGTGAAAACCCTTGTCCGCCTCAGCGGACACAGTGGTGGCGGTGCAATGCGGCATGACCCTGTTGGGTCCGTCATCGGTGAGTGTAGTCATCTTTCCGTCAACCCTACCTCAACTGGTGACTCACTGTATTGCTTGCACCTATCTTGTACACGCAACAAAGTCCTCATTTCATCATCTCTTCCCGTGGGTACGGCGTGAGCTCCTTGGTTAGGCAGAGGGTCCTCTCTTACAGCAGTTGGGTGGTGTCGATGCGACGAAGTCCAGTGTTTTCTTCAAGCTGGTGCGTGGTTGAATGTCGTCAACGGTCCTGGTTGAGTCTTCAGGTGGTCCGGCCTCTCATGTGCTTCCTCTCAGCGGCATGCTAGAGGCGTCTAATTGAGCACTTCTGGTGGTTGTTAGCGTGTTTGGCTTGGGCCATGCTTTCTTTGATCGTATGTTGTAGTCCATTTGAGATGGCTAGAAAGACAAATATTTAGGAACGGAGGGAGTATATATCATGCCTGGTCAAATTTCTCTCAAGCGGTTGAGTACTTACAGCAAGAAGCGACAACGACGACACGACGATGGAGAGCAGGAACTTTTCATCTGATCTTAACAAGAGTAGTTGACATCTTCTTGCAAAGTGTTTTCATCATGCATGACCAGTTCAGTCTTCAGTGCATAAATCTAACAATCTAGTCCTGGCTAAGGAAGGTTCATGACCAGTTTTGTCATGGATGATCAGGTCCATGCATGTTACAACAACAGAAATGGCAGCCTTTTCTGGTTTACTCCAACAGGACGGAGCCTACAGCAAGGAGGAGGAGGAGGAGCGGGCGCGCTGCTGGCGGGTGTAGTCCCAGATGGCGATGGCGGCGCTGACATGTACGTTGAGTGACCGGACGACGCCAAGCTGCGGGATCTCGACGCAAACATCCACCGCCTCCTGGATGATGTCCACCGGGATCCCTTCCTTCTCCCTGCCCAGCACCACCACCGTCTTGGCCGGGAACACGAACTCGTCGAGCGCCACGCTGTTGGCTGTCTGCTCCAGCCCCACCACCGTGTACCCCTCCGCCCGCTTCCTCTGCAAGAAGGCCCTCATGCTCTCCGCCGGCACCTCCACCATCGGCACCCACTTCTCCGCAGTCACGCTGATCAGCCGGAACTGCTTGTCCTGGACCACCCCCATGTCCCCCACAGCCAGCCCGCCCGCCCTGAATATCTCGCACGTCCGGGTCAGCCCCGCCAGGTTCGGGATCCGCTCCACCAGGGACGCCACCACGATCAGATCCTGCCGGCTCTGCCTCACAGTCTCCGCCGCCTCCTTCCTTGATTCCACCGCAAGGTTGAACGTGTCGTCGTCTTCCTCCATCTCGAAGAGCAGTCGTGAGATGTCATTATTGCCCATGACCGCGCCGTTGCTGCTCACTGCTTGCTCCGAGTCCCGGTGGGGTATGATCTTCTTCTGGAAATCTTGACTGGCTACTATCTTCTCTTCAGTGCCCTCCTCGTGTTTTCTCACCGCCAGGCCCTCATTCTTGATTGTTGCTGAATCCTTTATCATAGAATGCCTCAGCTCCTCCCTCACGTCCTGATGGTACATACAGCGAAATAATTAGGGGGATGCAGTTTCAAGCAACACAAGAAGATACCTCAAGTTCAAAGTGCTTACATTCAAAAAGTTATTTACTCGCTCCAACACCGACACTGGAACACATTCAAAGCCAGACGACTGCATAAAAAGAACAGCATATTCAGAATTATAACAGAAATGCCGAAAGGTTCAGTGCTGCATAAAAAAACATAATAACGTCCCTAGAATCCTCCATGTTTCTCATTTCCTGACAAAATGAACAGTGGCCTTAAATTTCTTGGGGACAGAGAATACACGAACCTCAATGCGAGCTGTAAATATTCCCGGTGGAGTCCCAGATATATCAGGATCAAAAACATCAAGGAAACCTTCGATTGAAACTCTTAGCCTGAAATCAAAACATATGAATGATAAAGACATTCAAGATGAAAATTATATTAACACCTTGAGGATCTTTTCAAGATTTAGAAAAGGAAATCAAGTAGGGTATATGAGTTGACAGTACAGGTAGGGGAGGAAAGTTCCTCACTAAAACTCCTGATGGTACATTGAGAGAAGTTTTAATAGGGTGATGCCCAGTATATAGCCTAGCTAATAAACAAAAGAAAACAGAGTATGTGGATGTACCTTGCGCAGTCGGTATTCTCTGCCAGATACTTCTTCAAATCTTGAAAGCACCTCCTCTCGATGGATGGATTTTCTGAGCTTTCTAGTTGCAAAATATGCCACAACTTGGAAAAAACAGTATGGACAAGTAGCTGTGGTACCATACAGATCTTCAGTTGACTAGTACAATATAAAGCTTCAGAAGAATGTAGCCCCACATAATCCTCAAGTACATAGTTTACCTGAGTGAAACTACGTAGACTGTGGTGATGGGATGTTAAAAATGAAATTATTGGAGGAAGCAGTTGATTCAGATGGTTTGTCTGGACAACCGGCTCCCTTGAATGGAGGATCACGTTTGCTGCTATAAAAACATATGAAGATAGTGCCTGCAAAGAGATGTATAAATATACAGGCCCTTGTTCAAAAAATATATACAGACCAAAATGGAAAGACATCTCACTAAATGTTCACCTGTTGTCGCATTCCGTGGTCATGAAAAATAGGAACAAGCTGTGCTTCAGCCTGCAAATAATAATCATCAGAAAGGTCAATAGTTACAGACAAGGAGATTGTACTAACATCTAAAGAAGTGTGTACTGATCACACAGGTCAACAAGCATTGACAGAAGGAGCTCTCACCAGTGTTGGAAATTTTAAGTAAATAAGTATAGCAAACGTCTCCAAGTACTGCCGGACAGCAGGTAGGTTATTTCTCTGCACAGACAAAAGTGTGTCATTTGACCTTGCACTGCAGTAAAATAGCAATTATGCATGGAAAATAAATTGATCTCTAAATGTTCTAGATCCTCAAGAATTTAAACTCGAGACAGGTTTGATTATATACAATTGCATAAAATAGAAATCATGCATGGAAAATAAATTGATCTCTAAATGTTCTAGATCTCCAAGTTGATATCTAAATGTGCTAGATCCTTAAGAATTTAAACTCTAAAGAGAAAACTAAGACTATTCGACCTGTTTGAAGCAACCTACAGGAAGTCTAGATATACTATATATTATATACGATTGCATAAAGCAAAAGTGCAAAGCACATAAGATTAAGAATATCCTTACGTAAAGACAGGTGTGAACAGTAGATGTCACTTCCTCAACTATGTCTTCCTCTACATAGTGTGACAAAACACATATCATCTGCCACACACGAACTTTGCGCCTATGTACCTGATAAGATGGATGTTTCAGAAATATGGCGCAAAACAGCAACGTTTTCGATACAAAGAAACATGCTTACACTGCTGTATTTCTTGTAAAGCTCTTTCGAGAGATCATTGTCATTCACCTGTAGAAACAGAGCAAATACAAAGCATCAGAAATCATTCATTTAAGTAGGACTTCAGAAGTAAGTATGATCGGCAAGTTTGTAACATCAGACAAGTTTCAGAATCTGGTTGTCTCTTGTACAGTTGCTAAAGTGGTATTTGACACATCAAAATTCATTGGAAATATGTAGAAAGGCATCCAATGACTTTGACACGGTATAACCATACTGGTTATCAAGTAAGAAACAATGACAGCATACAGAAAACTTGAGACAGCATTGCATAAGATGGCAAATCCTGGCCCATAGATAGAACTTAAGTCTGAAAACGGTACCGCTGAATCCAGAAGTTTCAGTAAAAATAGTTTGCCACATTGAAGAGCTTCTTCTATCTCCAATTTGCTCGTTTCTTTGATTTGCTTCCATAGCTGATGAAATAGAGCAGCAACTGAAACACGGGCATACAATTCTGTATTAATGAACACCTGCAATGACATTGGCAACGCATTTAAACTGTAAGTTAACAGCTAGGTTGGCGATTTAAAAGAAAGGAAAAGGTTCAAATTATTTCACGCCATTAGTACTATAACAGTTAAAAACAAAACAAGCAAAATTAGAGCGTACACTACACCCTATTGCAGTACATTGCAATACTGTTCTTAAGAAATGAACAACAGTTGAGAAAAGCATAGTAATTATACTGATTAACTTATGAAGGTAATAAGTATGTCTTGTACCCCAGGTTTCAAGGTTTACCTCTGTGAATTCACGGTCTGGACTTTGCGCTAGCATGGAAACTTCAAATCTTGCCTCGTGATTTTCGGACAGTTCAGCTTCAAAATCTTCATCGAATGCCACTATTTTAAGTTGTAAAGAAAGTTAGAATATACAACAGCATATTACCAGGCCTTATTACAAAGACACAAGCTGAAAGAAGAAGACGAACTTAAAGAAAATATATTGTATAACATACCAGATCCATATAGTGCTAATAGCTTAAGTTCCTCCATGTAAAATCTAAGAGTTTTGGGGTACATCAACCATAGACCACTCAAGTGCAAAGCTGCTAGGCGAATAGTTCGAGGACTCTTTGAGCCTTCATTAAGAAGAGTCTCGACAAACTGGAAGCCAAAAAAAGAGTTACAGTGGTACATCATGTCTTATGAGTTATAACATGCAAAAAAGTAGTACTAAAAAGAACAACTTAATTATACATTGACAAATTACATAAAGATGTAATGTGATCTTTGTTACAGAACAGAACGAGGCCAAGCTGGGGAACAGGTGAAATTGAGGTGATGAAATTTGTTGACCACCACTTCTGTTACAAAGCATTCTGGTGTTCTCTTAATTCCCTCTAGCACAGGCCAGGCTTTGCAGTCATTAGGTTTCATTTAGCCATTCATAAAATATATAACAAGAATCATATGAGGAGAAGGTTGCCAATGAAAAATAACTAAAAGCATGCCTAAGTATTATACACAGGTCACGCATAACAAAACAGTGCTACTTTAGCAGAACAGGCAACGAAAAGACACACAGCAACAACAGCAAGTAGGCATTTATTTCTGCTAGCCCTTCATTCAGTTAAAGAACAAGAATGTACTATCAGGGCCTTGCCTACAGTTTTCAGCAGGGGGAACAGGAACAAGAAGAATGTGTTAAGTAAAAAGACAGTGACGTAATGCAGAGCGTATGTCAGAACTGACCCATTTCAAAGGGCCTGGCCCTTTTTCATTTGTCTGGTGCATTTCCAAATTGGGAAAGATTGATGGGTGCAATATTGCGGAAAGTAGTGCAGCAATTGGTGCGACCCTGCGTTTATTGCAGCTAAGGTGCAAGACCCAGGAAGACTTTACCAATTGCATCATCATCTGCAGCAAATAAACATGGGGTATTAATGCCATAAAAACAAGCAGAAGTTGCAGAAAGAAAACTTGCCCCATACATCCAAAATTATATGGCGTTTTATATTTTAAAACTCAAGCTGTCAAACAGCCCAGCTTCCTAACTTTGACTGTTGATATGTTGAAAACTATTAAGATTGTTCATGCAAATATAGTACCACCTGGGTGTGACGCATAAAGCTAACCCCCAAAAAGAAAACATGTGGGTACCTTCTAGTGTAAGCAGCAAGGGTTTAGACATTAAATAGCTATAGTTGCACACAAAAAAGAAAAGGCACCACGAATAGTACCTCATAACTGATGCCCAGAGAGGATAAATTTTGGTGGCTCCTATTTAAGTGTATAAGCCCCAAAACAGACCTCACACATCTAAGGATGGATACAACAGAATTCTCGCCAGCATTTTCAAGACTGCAAAGATTAAAAATAAATAAGTGAGATAGAAGTGAAAAGATATATAAACAAGTACCTCAGAAAATAAGTTGAAGTATTTACAGAAAACAACATAGAAAAACAAAGCAAAATATAACCATGTTCAGACTTTAAACATAACACCATATCTATTAGAAGAAGGCCAATTGAATGCTATTATGCACTCCTTTAGATAACTTGGGTACTGAATAAGTAAAGAAATGCTATAAATATTCACGAAATTAGACTTGGGAGACTATCAACCATGCTATAGGTAAAGAAGTAGTGAGTATGGTTTTGAACATTTCCACAGGAAATACTCCGACGATTGTTTACCAACTATACATAAAGAATAAGGAAGCTGCAAAGGAATGTTATACTCGCCTTTCAGTAATATCAAGAAAGATGGACTGGAGGGTTGAATCTGAATAAAAGGAGCCTAATGTCTTCATCTGAGATTCATTCTCATCACAGCAGCTAGAAATGGATAAAAGGGAGTCTACACAAAGCCACTGAATCAAAATCAATAATTAGGAGTTGTTTGACTAATGTAGTTTCTACAGAACTGAGCCATGCACATTACAAAGGGAAGCAAGAGTTATTCTCACCTTCCAACACATCAAAACAGCTCGTCTGCTCCGTGTTAGGACTCCATTTGTAAGGAGATTGTTTATATTACCAAGAAAATTGGTTGCCAGAAGATCCAATGATAATATGATGGTTTGGTTTGTTTGCTTTGTTTCCACAAAATCCAGAAAGTGAGAAAAGGGGGCAGTAGATAGAGCTGCTAGAACATAAGCTAGAGCTTCATAAGCTGCCAAGTGAAGTTCAGCTCCAGTCTTGTCAAGGAGAAAAGCATTAATCAGGCATAAAAACTTACATAGGGAAACTGCAAGACACTGAGGAATAAATATTCAGCCAAACATTAAAAAACAACCAACCTCAGTGGCATAAGTACAATGCTGGATCACTTCCCAACAGAATTCCCAGAGGAATGAAAATGCTGAATGAAAAGAAACATCAGAGGTGTAGTGGTTACACCATGAGACAACAGAACTAACACACCGCATAGACCAAATCTGTGAAATGTTACAGTAGAAGTTAGCAAAGTTATATGATTAAATGGTAGGCACTCCAAAGCGAAGGTAAATGTGGTACCCTGAGTCCCTGACCCTCTAACAGGAGATCTAGCCACCCCTATATTACTTTTTCCAGAATACAGGCATGGGGCGGAGGGGGGAGTTATCAACAGTCGTAATATTATTGCATGGTTCATGCAGAGAAGATGAACACAGTCTCTGATCAAATGAACTATTGAAGAATATACATACCACAGTTGCAACTTGCAAGAGTTAAGTTTGATGACATTAGCATGGTTCAAAAGAACAGTACAAGAAAAACATGTGTTTGATTAGCACAGCGACATGGTAATCCCCTATCAAATCAGCAAATTCTATTATATCCCTGCAAAGATTGGCCCAAAGTGGTCGGACCCTTCCCCGACCCTGCGCAAGCGGGAGCTACATGCACCGGGCTGCCCTTTAAAGATATCTTTGCATCTTATTTGCTGCATAAGTAAGATAACACTATCTGTGGAAGACAACATGAAACATGCTAAATGGGGCATTTTACAAGCAATAAATATAACCCGTCAGATAGCTAAACGCTATAATCAATCTCAACTAAAATTATTAGGAAGGGACGTACACACTGCAACACTGAAGAGGTCATAGAAGTAGCTAAACGACGCTGACTCGGCCCTCCAAGCTTTCCTTTAATAGAACATGGTAAATCCATGTTATCTGTATTTTTTAACCAGAAAACTGAGCAAGATTGCTTGCTGAAGGCCACCATATTTTCCTACAGCAAGACACATGAAAGATAATATAAATAAAGGCCATTATAGAAAGAGTCAGCAGTTACATTTTATAGAAAAACAGGTTACCAGAATTGAAAGCAATGATTTTTCAAACATCTGGGTGAGAGCACGGTGCTCTAATCCAGTTGTCGTATCTGAACCTCCACCGGCGATGGCGTTATTTTGGTGAACAAGCTTTTTCTGTCTCACTTCAAGCTCCTCAATCAAGCATATAATGATGATAAAAAACTTCACATCAGCACATTTTCTCGTTGAAGAATGTTCAGAAAGCTTGTTACCACATTTCTCCAGGAACTGCAAAAAAAAGGGATATTTTAAACAAAAAGTTAATTTCAATTACACAAGAGGAAAAACATAACTTCAATGCAGATGTAAGTATCATGGCCTACTGATAGGCGACAGACCAGACCAGCTATACAATTCAGCTTCCAGAAATGAGCATAATACAGATACCCAAAAAGAACCTATTTGCTCCATAGCAATGTATGCTTTCTAGAGACATAAAAGCAGGCGACAAGACAAATATACCGTAAATATTTGCTTGAAATGATGTTCCTCTGAGGTTACAAGAAGAAGGGTCCTAGCCCACCTCCGTGCTTCAGCTTCCCATGCGCCCACATCCTCGTCATCATATAAATACGACCCCTCTATGCCTGTGTGCTTCATGAAGGTGGTTGGGAAATCAATAAGCTCATCCAACAAAGTGTTCCTCTCAGAACATTCTTTTTTCTGAAGAAGCCATTTCTGGACTGTACCCCTCAGTGGTCCTACAATGAAAATCCAATGTGGAACAAAGAATAAGATGATAATAGAAGCAAATATAACTGTTTAGTTATCCTCAATGGATTATAATTTCAAAGCAGATGCTGCAGACAAACATTTTGCCGTTTTTGTATGTACCTACCAGCAGAATCGGTACACTCTCGAGGTATTGTAGAAATGAAATTAAAAAGCTGATTGAGTGGAATTTCAGCTGCACTTGTCAACGATGCTACGGCTTTGATAACCTGTTCACAAACTGCATTTGACTTCAAGTTAACAATTTGATAATGCATTACTTAACACTCCTTCCAAATTTCTTCCAGCAGAAAGATGTCCAACCTTTTAGGCGATACTTTGGATTAAAGTGGTGTTTACTCCTCTCACTAAGAATCCATAAGGCATCTAAAAGATCCGCAGTATTGACTGCTATAGATGTATCTCCATTGCATTTTGCCAATTCGTTGACAGCAGACCCACATGGTAAATCATGTGTATCTGACTGACAAGCGCATGACGCGATACAGAATGCAAGAGTCATTAATCCTGGTCGGCCAAATGAATCTTGTTTAGCAGCAGATGCCAGACTCCAAACCAGATGTAAACGCTCACTGACAAATAAAAGAAAGAGAAAAATAAGGTTTCAGAAGGACACTACCAGAAGCCAGCGAAACTATTGAAAACAAACTAGACTAAAGTTATGTGTAGCATTTGGTCACACAATAACACAGATAGTCCTATTTCAAATAGTAACGAGTTCAGATAGGTCAAAATATGATTCAACATATGTGAATCCTTGCAGATGTAGCATTTAAGCATAAGCTCTATCTGGTTATGTTGCCCGAACTATATACTGCACATATGTATATTGCGTACACAGTAACCTTTCAACCAAAAAAATACACAATACTGCAAAAGTCAAAGTTTAATACTTCCCCCGTGCCAAAATAAGTGTCTCAACTTTAGTACAACTTTGGGACGGAGGGAGTACCCATTATGATACATGTTGGCACCCTTTAATTAATGTAAAAGTTAAAATATAACAGAAAGTGTTGCACAAGTAAACTCATTTACAGAGTCCAAATTATCATCTCTCATATATACAATAAGAGAAAGTGCGACAAATCCTGAAACAGGCACAAAAGGCAGTAGTTATCCGAGAAGTAGTACCGTATCGTCAATTTCTGGGCATAATTGCTGAAAAACCTCTCTGCACCTTTTATGGCTTCTGAATTATAGACACCACCAACACCTACAAATAATTTAAGCAGACAGCTCAGCTCAGCATGAATGATCTGTTGAACAGTGTGCCATAAGAAAGCAAATATGCCATAAACAAAAAAACACTGATAAGCATCATGGATCTCTAAACAAGGGCATGTGGGATGTATTGCAATGCAAACAGTGAAATGTAAAATAATTTTCCAAGGGCAAAATACATAACTAAGAGCAGAGGAATTAATCACATGCGATCAAGTTACACAAAATGCTAACAAAATTTCAATCCAAATCTGTTGCAAAGGAAAACATAAACAAAGAAATGCTTCTTCAATAATTTTATCTATTTCGTTCAAAAATGGTACTTCTGTATCTAAGGAGGTCCTGAAAATTTACCAAGAAGTAAACTGCACTGTAAAGTGCAAAGTAAAGCACATATTTGAATTCAACAGAATAACTATTGAATGAAGTGAAAAACAAATGAACTAACCAAAATCCTTATGATGAACTACATCGTTCAAACCACGTATGAGAGGGCCAAGAACAAAGCCTCTGGGGACCATTTGGGCATAACCTTTGTAACGTTCCCATTCAATATCCAAAAAGGATTGCATTACCAGGCACCGCACTGCAAAGGGCATTCATAAAAGCAGATTAAGCAACATTCCAAACATATATGCCATGTACATATCAGTACTGACCTTGAGGATTATCCTGAGTAAACCCACGCTCCCACAGTACCGTCATCCAGTTGAAAATTCCTTCCACAGATTCCATCTGAGCATGAAAAGCTCTGTATGATTTGTGATTCAAATAGTCACTCTGTGGTGTAGACTCAAACAATAACAGTACCTAAGCATTATTTTTAAACATGTTAGGCAGTTGAAGCAAAGAAGTGTGTGGTAATTGATTAATCTATTGTCGTGTTGTCACTAGTACTGAGTGAATATTTAGCTACCTATAAGATTTAACAGATATTAAATTAAGTATCGCAGGCAATTAACATATCTTGCAGTGAATAGTTTGACAAGAGAAACATGCAGAAAGGAACTAACCTGGTGTGTCCAGGCTGCCTCAACTAAATGTGTCCCAAACTCCTGGAGCATCTCATAGAGTAACAGAAAGACCTTCCATCGGTCCTGACCACTTGAACATTGTTCATCTGATTGCTTGATTTCTTCAACACCTAGGGACTTGGCCTCTTTGTTAGCCCACCTTTCTTTTTTGGTCACAGCGGCATTTGATTTGTCTTGACCAGGCAAAGCAGCTGGGCTCCTGCCAGAGCATCGCTGGCTCCCGTCATTTCCAAAAGAAAATATGCTTAGCGATGTTTTCAAGACGTAAAAGGCCTGCTTCCTTACTGAAGAATCCTTGTCAACCTGGTGTGCAGGGAAAGTCAAAGTGTGTTACCCACTTACCCCAATGTGAAACTTGACAGCGTAGTTCCAAAATTAGGTACAAATAGCAAAGTACTCCCTCCGTAAACTAATATAAGAGCGTTTAGATCACTACTTTAGTAATCTAAACGCTCTTATATTAGTTTACAGAGGGAGTAATTAACTAGTGAATGGCTTACCAGCCCCCGGCGCAGTTCATCCCAAAACTCAGTGACATTCCTCAGATCAAAGTTCTGGAGCTCATCAGCTCCTGGGATAGCACCCTGATGTCCCGATTTCAACACCGAGAAATACAGAGAGAGTATATCGTACGCATCCAACCGCTCAGGGCGGCCAAGAGAGAACAGAGAGACACAGGAGTTCCAAATGGACTCCAAGAAACCAGACCTGTATGCCAGAGAAAGATTAACTTGAGCAAAACAATTTAAAGTATCATGCTCCAACAGCTCAGGAAAGAAGGCCGACCTAGATAGCTTAAGCTGGACCGCACCGAACTCGACGGTGACGCAGGAAACATCTGCTAGTGAAGCCAGCACAGGCTGCAGGAGGACCCGGGTGGCGCAGGACCGGTACTCTTGGCCGAGGTTAAACATGTTGAGCACCAGCCTGGACAGGTCCCATGTCAAATTCTGCACCATTGCATCCAGAGAAGCGTCTGCGCCCTCCTGATGGGCCTCCCTTCTCCTCTTCAGCGCGTCTCCGAGCAACGACGCGAGGAGCGCGGTGGCCCTGGAGAGCGGCAGCAGCCCTGCCTCCCCCGACAGTCCATCATCTGCGGCGGCGGCGGCGGCGTCCCAGTGGTAGCAGTACACGATGGAGTCGTCACCGTCATACTGGAGGGTGGTGGGCAGAGCCGTTGCGGCGGCGCAGGACCGGACGCAGAAGGGCAGGACGGTGGCTCCGAGCAGGTCCCAGGACCGGGCGCGGGAGACGGCGTCGCACATGAGCGCGGCCGCCTGCTGCTGGAGCCGGCCGGGCTGGGCGTCCTCCCGGCGGAGGAGCGGCAGGAAGGCCCCCCAGAGCAGCGCGCGCAGGGCGTCCCCGGGGTCGCCGCCGACGCGGGGGAGCAGATGGCAGAGCGCCGCGGCGTGGGAGAGGGCGGCGGCATGGCCGTGGCCGCCGTCGCCCTGCGCCTGCAAGGAAGACGGGGAAGAGAGCTGAGTTGAAGCTTTTGGGGACGGAAGGCAGAGACGCTGGGGGGAGCGGGCGGTACCTTGGGGAAGGAGTCGAGGAGGGAGCGGAAGAGCTCGGAGGGCGAGGCGGAGGGGGAGGAGGAGGCGAGCACGCAGTCGACGACGGCGGCGACGGCCTCCGGCGGGACGGCGCGGAAGCAGCTCTCGAGGGCGGCGAGCGCCATGGGTGGTGGGGTGGGTGGTGGCGGCGCCGGCCGGAGGGAAGGGAGAAAGCAAACCAAAAGCGGTGGTTTTGGAGAGTTTGGGCCGGGCCGGCGAAATCGGCTGCAGTACTGTCGTACTGCTTCCGGTCACAAACACTTCTTTCCCTAAATGTGCCTCAAAAAAAAAAAAAAACTTCTTTCCCTAAATCTCATTTCTCTAAAAAAAAGTTTTATCATTTATGTCATTAGTTGTGGCCCACTACTCAGTTTTGCCATTAGAACTTACAAGTTCTCAAAAGTGCCATCATTTCTTGAGATGGTTGCTCAAAAATGTCATTTGACATCGTTACTGTCAGGTCAAACCCGTTGACCACGTTATATGACCAAAATACACCTAGACCCACATGTCAGCTCTCTCTATCTCGCATGTTAAGTGTGGGCCCCACTTGTCAGGAGTAAGCAAGCAAATAATTTTAGAGGAAATAAGATCACAAAAACACCAAAAAAAACAGAGCAAGATCTCTCCTGCCGGCAAGGGCCAGGGTCCGCCGCGCCTCCATGACCCTAGGGCTACCGGAGACGAGGCGGGCCGGCGGGAGGTTGAGGAACCTAAGTTCTTTCCTCTAACTACTCCCTCCGTCCGGAAATACTTGTCATCAAAATGAATAAAAGGGGATGTATCTACAAAAATTCACCGGCGTGCTCGTCCTCGCCTGCTCACTTTATCGTGAAGCGTCCACTCTTTCTGGGGTGCGGGACGTCCTCCTGCTTCATTAATGTGTACCCTGATCATTTAATGTGTATGTTGGACGGAAGAGCTGATGTCGATACGTTGCATGCAGACGGACGTGTAAGGTCCATCGACGGCGTTTGGACATGGGATTCGGTCAAAGACGGGCTGGGGTCGGGCCACCAACTGCATTTAACTCTGCCTCTCCCCTCACGGCCGATCCATTTGATTCTAACTCTGGCAATCTTATAATAAAAAAAACTAATTCTAACACTGCCAGTGCTGTAAAACGAGATTGAACTTGAGTTTCGTCATCGTAAGTTGCGTCTACCGAGTATGGTACAATCGAAAAAAGTATGGTGCAACCTATGACAGTAGGTTTGAGCATACACTTCAGCAACAATTTATGGTTAAGAAACTTACTATTTTTGCTTGCATATTTTTGTAGTTGTCGCTCGCCTCCCGGTTGAACACCAATCATATGTGTTGTTGGACAAACAAATGCATGGGGAAGTTAGGGCATCTTCAATGGCAACCAGCAAATTTTCTCCGGCATCCGTCCGTGGACAGGAGGGAACTAGTCTACGAACACAGATGCGAGATGCAGACATCCAATCGTAGCCGCATATATTTTTGCGACAACTTGAACCAAACGGACAAAATTTGATCAAATCAGATGAATTTTGATATAAACATGGAAGATTTCATTGAAACTAGAATAATTTGTACATAAAACCGGATGATACATTATTAGAAAACGAAACTTTATTACCGGTTCGTAAGGGTCTTTAGTACCGGTTCTGCAACCGGCATTAAAGGGTGAAGACTAAACCCCCCCCCCCCCCTTTAGTACCGGTTCGGCACGAACCGCCACTAAAGGCCCACCACGTGGCGTGAGCTCGCGCCGTGGTATGGGAGACCTTTAGTACCGGTTGGTAACATTAACCGATTTTTTATATATATTTTTGAAAATTTTGGAAAAAAATTGATTTTTTTTATTTTTTGAATTATTTGATGATTTAGTCTCTAATCACCCCTCTTAACTGCTCAAGTATGGATCACTGATTCCAAATCGTCAAACTTCCCGACCGATCACCCATCCTCTCACTACCCCAGCCTGAGCACGCTTAACTTCATAGTTCTTTTCCCCCTACTTTCTAAGTTTGCACTTGTTGTTTTGGTGATGAATTTAAGCTGTCAATCCTATTAACCCTCGGGAGTTTAGCTTGAGCATTAGGTCACACGTTTCATCGTTTGAGTTTGAAACTATTATTCTAAAAAACAGTAATTATTTAGTAACACTAATATTTCTTGAATAAGTAGTTTGACCATAGTTTGACCAGATTTGACCAAAATTCAAAAAAAAAAACTGAAATTTGAGCATATCTTTTTTTTCTTTTAGAATTTGAGAATTTTAAAAATTTGCAAACAAGTCATAGACTGTCAAAATCGGATGCGGATTTTCGTGCTGAACATTTTGATATATTATATGTTTTTTTCCAACATCGTATGCAAAAGTTATAGCCGTTTTACATTTTCCCTACACTTTTTGCAAAATATGTCCAAATTTAAGTTTTTAAATTTTCCTAAGTAGTAGATGTAGTAATATAACTACCTCTCAAAGGATTTTATTTTTTGAAGTTCTTATCATTTTTTTTTCAAAACTGAAATGGCGATACAGGGGGTAGAGTTTGAAATTACCCTATAGTGCAGGTTTGTGTCTCCAACCGGCACTATAGGTTAAGACTCTTTAGAGCATCTCCAACAGCCGTGCTAAACTAGCGCCGCGCCGCAAATTCGTCGGTTTTAGCGCGCGCGCAACGCGGCGGCTCCCTCCAGCGGGCGCGCAATAACGGCGCGCGCGCTATACCGAGTTGGGCGCGTTGTCGGAAACGCCATCCCGCGCGGCATATTTCGGGCGCCTGCTACAGCGCGCGACACACTCGACCGCTCGCGCCGCACTCTCTCCTTTCCTCCTCCTACGCCCCGCGCGCGCCGGCGCTGGCGCCACCCATGGACGCGCACACCGGCACCCCGCTGTCCCTGTTGTACAGCCGCGACCCCCCGCCGTCGTCGCCGCCGCCGCCGCAGCCGCCGCCGCCGCCGCCCGCCGAAAAATGGCAAGGAACCAAGATGCCGCGGCCGAGGAGAGGAGGTTGGTGGCCGAGGAGAGGAGGGTGGCCGCCGAGGAGAGGAGAGTGGCATTGGAGGAGAGGAAGGTGGGCATGGAGGAGCGATCTAGGTTGTTGGAATGGGAGAAGCACTTGTTCTTCTTGGACACATCTTCGTTCAATGGTGCAAAAAAGGAATATTACACAATGTATACATTTGAATTACACTATGAATAATTTTTAGTGCATGACAAAAATGTTTTAAAATACATTATGAATTTGTAAAAAATATGCGATGATTTTTTAATTAACACGGTGAATATTATTAACACACATATAAAAATATTTTCAAATACACGCGAAATTTTTGTATACCCACAAATTTCTTCGATGTACATGAATATTTTATATTTTTAGCACGTGTATTTTACTCAAAAGAGTAAAAAAAATAGAAAATAAAATGTAAGGAACACTAGAAAAGAAAAGAAAAAAATAATAATACTACTAGAGTGTTTGCTCGACTAGTTTTTTTTAACAAGGTGCGCTCCTACTTTATATCACGACAACTTTGTTAACCATGGCAAATTGATTTTCATAGCCATGTCAATTTACTATTTCCTGGTCCATGGCAAGTTTTGCATCAATTTGCAAATTCAACATCTGAGACATGATAAATTGAAGTTCTGGACCAGGGCTAGTTTTGCGGCATGACAAAAAATCTTGTGCAATTTTAGACGCACAAAAACTGAAAAAGCAGAGTTTGTAGCACGACAACATTTTCACCATGGCCAATTGCATTCATTTGCCGTGAATGATTTATGTTCAGAGCTACGACAAATTTATTTTCAGAGCCATGGGAATTTACTTGTTTCTTGACCGCAGCAAGTTTACATTCAATTTGTAAATTCAAAATTTCGAGCGATGGCAAATCGCGTTTCTGGACCATGCTAGTGTTACATCCATTGAAAATAATTGTAAGCAAATTGCATAGAGTTTGTAGCGTGGCAACAGTTTTTACCATGCACAATCACATGTCGTGCAGGGAGTGCGGGCGTCCTGTATTAATGGCACGTCATCGTTACTTAGCTGTTGCGATCACGGCATCCGTCACGGCATCGGCTTACTCCGTCAAGACGTACATAGTGGCTCACACACGTATCTGCACCTTTCCGCTGCCATACTTCAATTAGGCTGGTCACAATGGGCAAGAACATAAGCTAGTAACTCCACACTTTCCTAGATTATGTTACTATCTCCATAGTGGGTAGTAACATCTATGTAGTGTCATGCAACAATGTATTTATTAGGTTATAGACTCATTGTTTTTTGAAGTGTGTGATGTTCCGGTAACTTAGCTAGTTACCACAAGCACCTCTCTCTTCATTAAATACGTGCCACATAAGCAAAGTTGTATTGGAGTGTGTGATGTTACTCCTAAGTTCCTCCCCACTGTGACCAGCCTTAGTATTTACACCGCCCGTAGTTATTGCCACCAAGTGACCTTGTGCCATTGGTCCAGAATCCAGGAGCAAGCGAGCTCGTCCGCTCCATTGCCACTCTCGATGTATCTAGATGTACTTTAGTTCTAGATACATCCCTTTTTGTCCATTTTAGGGAGCGTTCGAAATCCCTCCACTCCCGAGTCAGCTCGCGGAGCCGGCGGAGCTGCAGGCTGAAAAGGTGGAGCTGGGATATACGCACTCCGCAGATCCGCGGAGCTGGCGGAAGGCCGAACAGGCCCTTAATAACAAGTATTTTCGGACGGAGGGAGTACATTTCTATAAGATTTCCCCTTAGATGTACCAAAGTTCCCTAAAAAAAGGTTACAACGGCTTCTGCCAAATTTGCCCAATTTTGAATTCCATTCTGAAAACAGAGTAGCAATATTTAATCTGATATCCACACCAATACACTTCTGTATTGTGAATCAAATATCATTAACTACTGTTGGAGAAAAAAAATTCCTCATGAAAGGTAAGAAGAAATCCCAACTCGTTTTTTTTGTCTTGTGACACTAGAATATTATACAAAACATTATTGATCATTTTGTGTTCTATTTTTTCCATTTAAAAGTACAGTACGAATTTTGAGAGATCCAGATCATTTTGTTCCAGAGCTTTTACTCAACTCTAACCTGCTCAAGCCAAATCTATTTACAGCATCATTAAGCCAGCTTTCCTAAGAGCAACCACATATATTTGCCATTGGATTTGGATGGAATTCAATTACCCAATTGCCAGTCCTCCTTACACAACATGATCTCGATTACACTACCAAATAGCCTAGCCCTACTTACCTGACGAGTACAATCTCTGAGCAACCATAGCTCACAAGAACTCCTCTTCCAAGAGCTCACTTCACCAGACCAGTAGAGTCTGATGCTATGTTATGAGACCATGCTGGGACACTTGGCGTCCAGAAACTCCTTGAGCGTGCGGGCGCCCTTCTGGCTGCCCATCAGCTCCGCCATCCTCTCTACCGGTAGCAGCGCGAGCTCCGCCAGGCTATTGCATCCGTCCATTATCGCTCTGTAGTTGGAGTCCGTCACGCCAGGGAGCCTCCTCAGGAACTCGATCGCGGATGTGTTGTAGTTCTCGGCCCTGAAAACCCGAAATTTTAACGTTAACCATAACATACCATCAACGGTAATTATATCTGCTTTGCCACATCCAGATGCACAGGTTAGTTTTACCTCACGTCGTCTTCCACGACCCCATCCTCCGACGGCACACCCACCCTCATCGCCTTGTTCTCGTCAGGTTCGTCCTGGTTTGATTTCAGCGACATGAATATATCTGCTGTCGCGTGCAGGCTGCGGGACCACACGATGCGGAGCCGGGGGAAATGCAGGACTAACAGTGACAGCTTCGAGATTATGTTTGTCGGAGACACGTCATCCCCAACTTCGCTTGCAGACTACAAGAAAATGAGCACACCAGTAGTAAGCAGACCATCAGGTGCAACCAACAATGGATAATACTGGACTTTGGTTTCCATGGGAATGAACTATGATTTGCGCATACGAATATGACAGTCCTTGTGTAAAGACAGTCTGTATATAAGAAATTAGCATGAAAAATACCTGAAAGGAGAAGCTCTTATCTTGCGAGAACTCTATCAGAAGCACTGGGATCTTGTAATACCTAATCATGGTCTCAACCTGGTTGTACAGACGACCAGAAGCAAAGCTTTGATACAAGTCTGCGATACTTTTTCTTTCAACACATATCAAGGGAGAAAGAACATAGTCGCCAACTTCCAGGGTCACCGGTATTATTCGAATACCCTTCTGGTGCAGTACATTGGGAAGACTGCTCATGAACTCCCGCATGTCTACAATAACCTGGAAGAATACAAAGCTAAAATTTTAGGAATTCAGCCAGTAAAAACACGACATATGGTTCCTTCATCAAAATCAAAATAGGGATCAATAGTGTCACCTGCATATCCTTCCCTGTTGGCTTTCTACCACCTGCCTTTCTTGTCAGTGAATTCTGAGACAAAAGAGGTTCTGGTTCATTTGCCGGAGTTGGTCCAATGCAACGGCCACTCTGAAGAGAAATAAGACAGACATGTCATGTATTGGCAGAAGAATATGAAACGTTCATAAGTGTAAGCCAGCATTTTCTGCCCATGCAAAGGTGGTTAAAAGTTAATATAAACATCATATCTGCTTGATTAAAGCGTAGCAGCCATTTCATGAAACCATTATGCAGCAGCATTCACATGGTAAATGCTTGGCTAAGGCCAAGCAGAAGTTACTACTGGGGTACATATTTTTTTGATTAATGGATAGATTCAACTGAAACACCACCTGACCTGATCAACAGGTATCATCATCAGGGACTTCTGTCTGATCAATGATTCAAATGCTTCATTTTCCCGGCGGATGCTGGACTCGAACTTTTGCACCTCAGAAGATTCCTCATAAAAAAGGAAGTAAACTCTCAGCTTCTTTGATGGGTTTTCTGCCTTGTATACCTCAATTTCTCTGACAAAGGTCATGTCTGGATGATAGACAATAATTACGGATGGTTTCCATATGTCTAGTACATGCTGATCACTGTCTAGGGCATAAAACTGCACAGGAGGTAGCATTTTGGCATCAATCAAGTCGTCAACATTGTCAACAGTGGAGGCTGGAGCAGGTGCATCTTTGACAGACACCTTAGAGGCATTAACGTCAGACTGTTCATCTGTTTTGCCTGATGCTTCCACATCAGTACCTTGACCATTATCATTTTCTGTAGTACTCTTATTTTTCCTTTTACTGGCTTGTCTCTTTGTCAGGGTTTTCTTTGGTGCCCCCTTTCCTTTTCCCTTTCCCTTTACAGAACCTTTCTTGCTGCTGCTGGGAACTGAATCCTCCTTGGCATCTGCTTCCTTAGTTAAATTACTTATACCAGAGGCGGCAGCAAGTAAGGCACTAGTCTCAAGCTTGCTAATGCTTACTGGCCCTGCATTCTCATTCTCATTAGACCCTGTGGGAAATTCCCCATCCAGGACACCAAACCCTTTTGGTTGCTGAGATCGTTTCTTCTTCTTTTTATGTAATCCAAACAGCTCGGCTTTCCCAAGCAAGTACTTCTCCCACTCTTCTCGCATAACCTTGTTAAAAACAAGTTAAAAGTGTTATGAAGGGTTCACATTGTTAACCTGACAAGTTTTAGCTAGTAAGAAAGAAACTTGCATTTAAGAAGAAATAGATGCACATGTGCACAGAGGCATAGAGAATAGCAACTGCGCTACTAGATTGATCTGACTGCATTCAAGACACACTGCAGTTACCTGTTGCGGACTTCTCGATATGCATTCCTGCAGCTGCAAGCATGAGCGCTCATCTTTGCATGCTACTAAGACTATGCCACATTCATTATTTTCATCTTCATGTACGACACCATCTTCCTTTCTCTGTTCTTCGGCTATCTCTTGCAACAGTTCCTGCAAAGATGTGTGTAGGATATCAGGTAAAAACATTTGGAATAGAGGTAAAGAGTGCCTAGATGATAAATAATCTACTTGAACTATGTAGTAAGTAGGGAGTTGCTACAAGAACAGAACAAGAAAAGTGGGATGTAGTTTATATTAAACATTTAGTCTAAAATGTAGGTGAAATGGAACAGAAGCGCCAATCTAAAGGATTTTTCTTCCGTAACGTATGAAGTAAATAAATAAGTAATATTGAGTGCTGCTTGGAAGAAAACTGAGAAACAAGAACGGAACCTCTCACCCGTAATACTTTCCATTTTGGTGCTTCCTCCAAAACCTCCTCCAGTAGAAAGGAAGCCTCTGCATTTACCTTCTGAGCGTCATCCTTGTTAGGAGCAGAATCTTCATTTTCTGCAGGGCATAGACCATCTGTTATATTAAATGTTTTCTTTAGAATAGAAAACAGAGTAGATGAATGGAAACCAAGGGACTAATAATCGCTACCAGTTTCTTTTCCTTTCTTGCTACTACTGGGTGTCACCTTCCTCTTCTTCGTTGGCGTGCCCTTGGCAATTGAAACCCTTGTGCCATCCGGTCTCACAATCTGGTACACGCGCCTTTTTGCAAGCTCAAATATCTTGTGGCTTGATTCAGCCAACATCCAAACCGATCGAACGCCTTCAGACACTCTCAGAGTGTCCAGATACTTCAAGTATGTCACGGCATCATACCTAGCCATCATCTAAAGCGCATAAAAAGGATGCCTGACTGTCCATTGATGTGCACAATTTGTGTTGCCACAGCAAGCAGAATAATAATGATGATGTCAAATGGAGTGGATTAATAGTGTGGATTTGCTACCTGCCAAGGTAATCGAGCAGCTTGCGTAGCGTCCTGAGGTCGGCGACGAGCTGCTTGGTCTTCTTGCCGAGGGTGTGCCAGATGGGGTCGAGCTGCCTCCTGACAATCTCGTCGAAGGACTTGAAGAGGCCCTTGTCAATGGTGAGGTCCTCGACATCGACCTTGTAGGTCCGCCGGAGCTCCTTGAGGCAGGCGTCCATGGCGTCGAGGATGGCGGCCTGGATGCCGACCATGGGGTGCGTCATGGGGACGCGGACGTCGATGACCTCCGGCGGGGAGCGCTCGAGGTCGGCGGCGGCGAGGACGTGGAAGCGCGGCCAGAGGTGGAGGCGGCGGACGTAGAGGCTCTTCATGGTGCGCTCGGCCTTGGCGAAGCCGGCGACCATGGCGTGGGGGCGGTCGGAGAAGGCGTAGACGGGGAGGAGGCGGTGCTGGCGCAGGAGGCGGGCGATGAAGGCGTCGGCGGAGGTGTCGGAGGAGCGGTGCGCGGCGAGGAGGAGCAGCGCCCGGACGCGGGAGGGGAGGAGGTGGGCGGTGAGGAGGTCGGCGGCGAGCACACGCGGGGTGAGGAAGAGCGCCGCGCCCTCCCCGGAGGCGTAGAGCGCGCGGCGGTGGGCGGCGGGGACGTCGGAGGCCACGTCGTGGACCTGCAGCAGCTGGGATTCGACGAGCCGGCGCCGGATTTGGCCCTTGAGGGCGTCCGGGGCGGAGAGGATGAGGAAGCATCCGCCGCCCACGCCGCCGCCGGCGGAGGAGGTGGGGGAGGAGGAGGTGGATTGGTGGTGGAGGTGGAGGAGGAGCGCGGCGGCGAGGGAGGCGAGCGGCAGGCCGGAGGAGACCACCACCAGCCCTCCGTTGGGGTCCTCCAGGAGGTCCGCCACCGCTTGCTCCTCGAACGGCAGCATCGACGGCGGCGGCGGCGGCGGCGGCGGCGAGCTGGTCCCGTTCGTCTACTCTTTTGGGTGCCTCTCCTCCACCTCCCCTTCCACGGCGACTTCCCCTTTCTCCCTGTACCGCCTATGGCCCATGGGCTGTCTCAGTTTTGGTGCCTTCCCGGCCCATCAACCAACATGATTTTTTTTTTCTCAAGAAAAAAAAAACATCAAAGCAAACATTCCTCATCATTCATCATCAACATATAAAAAATATCAGAACAAACAACAAAATAGGGACAAAATCCACAGGTGTAACAGTTCTCTCCCAAACCTCCTCTATTTTTCTTTCTTTCTTTCTTTGGACATGTAATTTGTGTTCTTATCTTTTGACATCTCAAGTGAAAGAAGAGGAACAACAAAATCGCAGGCGAGCTCAGTAGGCGGTCGCGTTGCTTCTCCTCTTCACCTTGATATACACCGGGTCCTTCAGCAGCCTGACGGTCACACCGCTCCAGACGTCCGTGCTGGTCGGCAGCATCGCCATCTCCTCGGCGATGGCCATGTCCTCCGGCACCACGGACCCGAACACCGTGTAGGCGTCTCTCCACTCCTCGTGGTCCGCTAGGCTGATCAGGAACTCTGGCCCTGACCCAATCCACGCCACGGACCCTCTTCCCACCGCCGAGCACCCTTCCTTCGGCATCTCTTTGAAGTCTACGCCGTCGACTTCAAGTGTCCCTTGCAGCAGAGCGTATGGTGGACCAAATGCAGCCTGGTTGCACCCATGAGAGGCATTCGTCAGTAGGTCGACAGCCCTTACCAAGAGGCAATTCCAGAAACACAAATGTCACTCTGGACCCCCTCTTATGCAAGAAGGAAGATGGTTAAACAACCATAGGCGCCATACATTTTTTATGTGGTCTCCTTTTGCGTCCCAGAGGTGCCCACGGCCTTCGGCGCGATAGAATCTGCATCCAGCATAGTTGTGCAGGCGCAACAGCTCGATGAAGTAATCCACGGACTGAGGTGCACAATCAGGCAGCAACTGGGTGCAATGGAAGTATATGTATTAGAGAAAGGGACAAGAATGCAGTATATGATACTATGGAAAACAAAAATTGCAGAATATTTCCAGTCAGCTCAAAGTACAAGCTGCCTTTTCAGTACGAAGATGAAAGACTGAAATGGATCATCCAGGGGAATAAGCTTTATGACTACATACGAATTGATGGGAATCACGAAGACAGAATTAGCTATGTGAGAAAACGAAATGTATTATCGGCTGCACTGCTTAAGAGCCCAGGCTAGCAACAGAACAATCACTTAGAATGGGTGTTTACTTGGCATATTCTTGCTGGGAAACTATTTGTAAAAATAAGAGCCAACCGATAAATGAATATTTAGGAACTGGACATGTTAAACGTATAAGTCCAAGCCAGAGAAGCCATTGATCTCACGATATTTAGAAAAATCAGTTGGTGGGGCTCTGCCACAATTATTTCCCCATTTAAAAAAAAGGGAATCCGTATGGCAAAGCATTTGTCTCGATAAGCCGAAACAGCATTCTGTAAACTCTGTTTAGCACATACGACTTTAGCGGCTTGAAAATATGCTCGTAAGTAATCGAATACTGCAAGTGTGAATGCCACTCTAGCATCTTCTGGTTGTTATCAAAGGATAACCGAAAGGCCTAAACACTGAAAGTGTTCTAGAAATGGTCCCTCAAACACTTTAACAGCTTCAAAATATTCTTGGCCAGCTGCAGAGACAGGGAATACAACTTACTTGAACGCGAAGCGTGCCGGCACTTGTTTCCAGCCCCACGATTCCCTACATTAAGTTGCAGACCTTTGATTACCAATGAGATTCACACCAGGGAAGATCATAATAAGAAGAGTCAGCTGATATAGTTTCTAAACAAAAAAATATATATATTGGTTCTTCTTTCTTTTTAATCATTCCAGCATGTGATCTCTGATTCTTCTTTCTCTTTCAAGCGTTCCAGCATGCGGTGTTTGATTCATCTTTCCTTTTGAAGCAAAGAATATACGATGCAAATATTTGTCTACATTATAGGACTGCACCACATCCTCAGCCAGCTGAACAGAAATTTCATCGGAGGAACATCATCTCAAGACATACTATGAAATGAAATTCTCTGCAGGCTCCATGATGCCAAGCAAGTTAACAGACCTGTGGTGATTTTCCGAAGACGAGGCCAGAGGTCCACATGACATCCTCCCCCCTCGCGATCACAGAAGGGGCCATGGCATCATTCTGCTTCTTCAGCCAGCACTGCAGTTGCAATTAGCAGGCGTTTAACAACACGAAGATGCCCTAGAACGAGGAAGAGGTGTAGGGGAGGGATGGGACGGACCTCACCGAAGCGGCTGCCGCACCTGCGGCGGTCCCCGCAGAAGACCCAGGAGTCGCAGCGGCGGTGGGCCCTGCAGGAGGCGCAGCAGGCGGCGGCGGAGGGCAGGCGGTGGCTGGAGCCCCAGTTGACCGCGGGGCCCCAGAGCTCGAGACCCTGTATTCCACCGCAGCGCCGGCCGGCCCCCGCGGCGGTGAGCGGTAGCGCGGCGTTGGGGAAGGAGAGGTAGGCGGCGAGGGCGAGGGCGGCGAGGAGGAGGGCGAGGGCGAGGGTGGCGAGGCGGCCCCGGCGGCGGGCGTCCGACGGCCGGCCGCCGCGGAGGGCGGCGGGGAGCGGGAGGGGGAGCGCGGAGGGAGGCATTGGGCTGGCCGGCCGGTCGTCGTCTTGACGACTGAAGCTTTGATTTTTTCAGAAATCAGAATGGAATCATACCCACTGTCCCCTCGTCTCGACAAGGGGAGAAAACTGTCCCCCCACAGCCTCATACCACTCCACTGCACCCCCAAATTCAATGTCTAGTCCCTTTTCGAAAAGTCGAGCAAGATCCGACCCGATTTGATAAAATTTCGGGATCTGACCCCTTTTCCTACTGCCGGGATCAATGATGGTAAGGTATAACAGCCTACCGCCGAGGCCCCTGACGGTGGGAAAGTTATTCACGTCGGCGCTGGCAAGCAGCAATGCCGACTCTGCCGTCAACCCTACCTTCGAGGCCTCCGATGATGGGCTGTTATACCCTACCGCCATCGACCCCGGCGGTAGGGTTTTAACACTTACAAGCCACGGGGGGCGGCTGGCGAGGCTCGCCCACCAAGCCAGCCCCCATCTTCCTTCTACCTCCTGGAGAAGAATAGAGAACGGCGGCTCTATCATCTTCTACGCTCCCCCCCCCCCCCCCCATTCGATCTCTTCCGTCGTTCTGGCGGATTGAGAAGCCTTGCAATTCGGTATATTGCAAAACACCCCACCAAAGCAAACCGACACTGGTGGTTTCGAACTTCACTGGTGAGGGCATTAATTTGTAGTATCATGTTTTCGTATGGTTGTTGTTCTTTTGATTTTTTTTTGGTTTTATTGTTTCTTATGCCATGTGGGAACGGTAGGAAGAATTGTCAGGAGATATTGGACCGTGGAAAAGAGCACGCGGAGTACGTGAAAGCGTGGGACAAGTGGAGCTATCGCAGAGATGGGGAGGATCTACTGATATTGACCGAACCTCGTTGGCGAGATCCGATCCGTTGTTGCGGCCCGACCTTTCACGACACTCCACCACCAGCAGTAGCAACCTCTCGCCCGTGCACGCGATGTACACGAAGTAGAGGGTTTGAACCTTGCGGCCCAGCACGAGAAAACCAATCTCGACGAAGGTACTCACGCGCAAAACAATTTCCACGAAGAGAAATCGCAACACAGAGGTTTTCTAAAGATCCCTCCAAAACTTGATACGGGTGTCTACCCTGAAAAACACATCGTGTCTATTTCATATAAAAATAACCTCCTTTTACATAGCGCACGTACATGACCTTATATAGGAATTGACCCATCTAGTTTAATTGGCAAACCGAACACATCTATCTCTACGCAATCTTGACCGTCTACTGATTTAAATAGCACATGCCTTTTACATCTCGGCAAGTACTAAACCGACTCAAACAAATAAGCTGAGATAAACAAGGAATCTATCTTGATTGATGCGCCATCCTCAAGTGCCTCCGTAGTGCAGGTGGACCCCATCCCGACTCCTTTAAACATAAGTTATCCCACGTAAGAAACTTGGTGCATGCAACTATTGGTTGTTCTGGTGGCCGTGGCTGCCCAAAGAAATAACTGGCGTGATTTATTTCCTTTGAGAAGGAATCAAACTCTTGCACATCCACGTAGTACACAGCCTGATGGTTTCTAATTGAGTTTTGGCTGGACCCACTCTCATGCATGCATGCTCCTTCATGTCCTGATTCAGGGAAATATAGAAACATATCTTCTAACTTGCTCATCATTTGTACAACTATGTCATGCATAGATGTCGTGCCTGCTAATCCATATTCATCTTTGGAAACGTCTGTAGCAGAGTCAGTATTAGGTGCAGACGTTCTTGTATTATCAGCTATCATCGTTGTTAAATTACACGCGGCCATATCATCTACTTTAGTCATTTTCACTAACTTATTCATGATGCTGACATTTGCAGGCTTTGGAGCTGAACAGAAGCACTTCGATAGCTCGAATGCACAACTTTACAACCTTGAGACCACGGAATCTGATAGCAAGTTGAGGGAAGTGACGAAGGTAAGCTTGAGCCTCCTAGCCATATGTTGGAGTAACCACAACATTGGTCCATGCCATGTTTTTGTCACTTATATGAGCCTACTAGGCACAATCATAATCTAGTATAGTATTTGTCACTATTAGATCCATAACCATAAACTTGATCCATATCATGTTTTTGTTTATATGTTATTGCAAAAGTTCATGAACCGTTGTCACAAGCTAGTGGGCATGCTTGGGTGCGCTAGCTCGGCTGATGTGCATATCCCCGGACCTTCGACATGTACCATTGCTTCATCGAGCCATGCCGGCGGAGGTTCCTCTAGCCGTGCCACCTCATCGTCTCGCATTGTTGAGGAGGACGAGGAAGATGAGGAAGAAGAGGATGAGGAGCAAGTCGAGGGAGAAGAGGAAGGGGGTGGCGAGGAGGAGTACGATGAGGATGATCTTGACTTCACTAGTGCTTTTTGATAGAGTCATACAAAGTCTCCGGATACAATCCGGAACAGTGGTGCGAAAGCACGAAAGCAAAAACAGAGAAAGATAAGAGTTTCTAAAAAAACATATAGTTCACAAAAGCAAAATAGAAAAACAAATGTTCTTTGGAGAAAAATACTACTCCCTTCGTTCCTAAATATTTATCTTTTTAAAGATTTCAACAAGTGACTACATACAGAGCAAAAAAATGAGTGAATCTACCTTTCAAAATATGTCTATATACTTGATTTCCAACCGACTACAACTGACGGTTTCTTGGAATGCATCTAGGGTAACCATCGATGACGAGCTGCGACCTAGGGTACAGAGATGCTGGAACTAGAGGCCGGCGATGCTGGAACTAGCGGCTGTTGTTGCTGCGACGGTGGATATGTCAGGCTCCGGTGCTGCAACTGGAGATATTTTTTTTTGCTGGAACCGGCTAGCGAAAGTTGCAACCACTATTTGCCGGAATAGGATGGTGTCGAGATTGTTTTTGCTGCGACTGACAATAAATTTTGCTTGGGACAGACGAGATTTTTATTGTGACCAGCGGCAACCACGTGTCGGGGATAATTTTTGCTAGAACCATAACATTTTTTGCGGCTGAAAACTATTGAAGTTTTTATTTGCTGGAAATACTGTGGTGCAAGCCGAGAAGGTGGCGAGTGGAGGTTGTGACGCGGGGATGCTGCAACCATGATGACCGCGCACTGGAACCAGCCACTCGGCGAGCTGCGTTCATCAATGATAGAAGCACGAGCAGTCGAGGAGCAAGCGTGGTTGGAACGGGTGGCCAACGAGCACGAGCGGCGCGAGTGCGAGTGGCCACTCGCAAACAATTTGATGATGGTTATAAATGGTCTAATCGGACGTGCGTCGCTCAAAGAAAAAACAAAAAAATCACATCGGATAATGGTTATAAATGGTCTAATCAGACAACAACATGGTGACATATTAAAATTAGGCCCATGGATCCATGCGTCGGCCTTTTGTGAAGCCAATATTTTTTCAAAACAAGTACAAACGGAAGCGCATACGCTCACCCTTATGAATGCATATATGCACATCTTATCATTATAACATCTTCAAAAGACGGAGCCTCGTAATCGACGGGAACGTCTCCTCCTGATAACGCGCATCATCGAAAATCCTAAGATAGAATCAGAAAAATGCAAGTACTAGGAAAGTCGCAATTTTGAGAAGCCAGATATTCGAAGGGGGCAAATATCCGATTTTCTTTTTTTTTTCTCCCCCTCTTGGTCTACCACGCGCCCTACTGCTGCCGTCGTGCGGTACCTGAGCGCCGCCGCCGTCGCCGGCGCCCCCAACCCCGCCGGACGACCCCCGCCTTCCCGCCTCCGACGCGCGTCGCCGCCCCCGTCCTCCCTCGCCGGGACACCGCGTTCCTCCGCCGCCGCCGCCACCGCCACGGCGCCCGCAGTCCGGGGCTCGAGGTATGACCTAGGTTCGTCCTCATCCAGCGATTCTCCCAGTCAAATCCCCACTGACCTCCCCGATTTCCGGGCGCACGCCGTCTAGATCCGCCGCCGATGCCGACGGAGGCGCCAATCGAGGCCGACGGGAAGAGCCCAGAGCCACCGGGGAATGGCTCGCTGCCGAAGATCGCCGAGAAATCCCAGGTTGGTTAGCAAGTTCTTCGGGTCACTCCAGGCGTCAAATTCTCATGCTTGCTTGCTGAGGGAGCGATTTTTCGGCGCTTTGCTATTTTTGGCCAGGATTCGGGGGGTAATCCAGGGAGGGAACTGCCGGAGCTGCATCAGGGCAAGGAGGTCATCCTCGTCGACGACAATGACAGTGGCCAGGAAGACGGGGGGAGTGCCAAGGTGGACGAGAACGCGCCCCGCATCGGGTTGCGGTTCAAGACCTACGACGATGCGCTCAAGTACTACAAGCAGTATGCGGCGGATTCCGGCTTCTCGGTGGTCACTCTCAAGTCGTCGTACCTGAAGTCAGGGGTGTGCCGGAGGCTGGTGCTCGGGTGCAGTCGGTCGGGGAGAGGGCGAGCAAATGCGTGTTACCTGTCTAGAGAGACAGCAAAGATAAACTGCCCGGCTAGGATCTCGTTGAAGTTGAGGCAGGACAGGTGGCTTCACATCGACGACGCCAAGCTCGATCACAACCATCCGCTCAACCAGTCCTCGGACTCGCCCATGAGCTGTTACAAGAAACTGACGGATGCCAAGAGCGTGGAGAATGGTTCACGGCTGAAAGGGCGCAGGAATGTTCCGATAGCTGACAAAGAGCAGGGGAACTTTACCGAGATAGGAAGGCTCAAGTTTGGGGAAGGAGATGATGAGCAGATCCAGAAGTTTTTTGGGAGCATGCAGAATAAGAATCCAAATTTCTTCTACCTGGTGGATTTGGACAAACAGGGGCGCCTAAGGAACTTGTTTTGGAGTGATGCTAGGTCGCAGGCAGCACATGAATACTTTGGTCATGATGTTGTTTACTTTGACACTTCATACTTGACTGACAAATATGATCTGCCGCTTGTTTTCTTCACTGGGATGAATAATCATGGCCACCCTGTTTTGTTCGGTACTGGCTTGCTTTCGGATCTAAGTGCTGAGAGCTATACCTGGCTATTCAGAGCATTTTTGTCATGTATGAAGGGTTGTTACCCAGACACAATCATCACCGAGCACTACAACGCTATTCTGGATGCGGTTAGAGAAGTATTTTCCCAAGTTAAGCACCGCCTTTGTCTGTATCGCATTATGAGAGACGTGGCAGAGAACTTGAAAGCACACGCGGAATTCAAAACAATTAAGAGAGCACTGAAGAAAGTAACATATGGGTCTTTGAAGCCCCCAGAGTTCGAGGCTGATTGGAAGAAGGTTATTGAGGAACATGGACTTGCAGGAAATGAATGCCTCAGTTCCCTACACGAGCATCGGCAATTATGGGCACCTGCTTATCTTAAAGACAAATTCTGGGCAGGTATGTCTGTTTCACAGCGTGGGGAGTCTGTTGCTTCATACTATGATGGATTTGTGTACCCAAAAACTTCTTTGAAGCAATTTTTCAGCAAATATGAGATGATATTGGAGAACAAATACAAGAAAGAGTTGCAAGCAGATGAAGAATCTTCCCATAGGACTCCATTGACTGTAACAAAGTTCTACATGGAAGAGCAACTGGCCAAGGCCTACACAATCAACATGTTCAGGAAATTTCAGGAAGAGTTGAAAGCAACAATGTATTGTGATGGTATGCCAAGTAAAGTTGATGGCCCATTTGTTACTTTTGAAGTGAAAGAATGCTCATACATGGAAGATGGAAAGGAGACGGAGAGCAGGACTTATGAAGTTTATTTTTGTAAAGAAGGGCTCATTGTTGAGTGTGAATGTGGTTTCTTTCAGTTCACTGGCATACTATGCAGACATGCGTTGTCTGTGTTTAAGTTGCATGACATGTTTGAGATCCCGTCAAGATACGTCCTTGATCGCTGGAAAAGAGACTATAAGAAACTGCATGCTTTGGCACATTATCCTAATGAGATGCTCCTTGGTGACACAGTGGAGCGCCATGATTATTTGTCTACACAGTGCCGTCAGGTTCTCAATTTAGGCTTTATATCTGAGAGTAGGTACCTTGTTGCTCTGAAGTTACTGAGAGAAGCAGAGAGGGCTCTTCTGGATGATGGTCAACCTGCTAGAGACAGGCAGCCGAGGCTTCTCTCATTCGAAGCTGATGCACCTGAAAATGGCCAAGGCCTTTTTAGTTCTCAATTTCCAGAGGGTGAGAAGAATTCCCTGTCCACAAATGCAAAGCATCCTGGCCGGCCAGCAAAGAAAGTGGCAGAAACTGATCCGGATGCCGTATTGCGGTCAAATAAAGAACAGGTTCGTCTCTTCTCAGTTTTGGGGGCATAAAGAGCCTCAAGCATTCATACGTCAGTTTGCTGTATGACTAAATCTTTATTGATTTATTTATGTTGTCCTTAGCAGGATTTTCTACGGTCATCATTTGTGCCAACGGAAACTAATATGGTTCAAGGGACATCGTCAGGTTCCCATCTTGAAAGTCCTGACATGGGAGTGCCAGGAAGCATTCATCTAATGGTACGTACTCCCTCCGTTCCAAATTACTCGTTGTGGTTTTAGTTCAAATTTGAACTAAAACCACGACGAGTAATTTGGAATGGAGCTAAAACCACGACGAGTAATTTGGAACGGAGGGAGTAGTAATTTTGGTCTGCTTCTGCTATCATCATTTTCATATGTGTGAACATTTTTGTTGCAAACTTAAACAGGAAGGGATATCTCCAAACCTGACATTTGGACCTCATTTTGGAATGGATGTTAGTCACCAACATCAACTGCCTAATCAACCAAGGATGATGCCGAACAACTTTATGCAGGTTTTTGCTGTGCACAGATCTTTATAATATTCCATATTCTTCTTTGTTTGCAAATTCTTAGTTACTATCAACAATCGTGTTGATTTATATGTTAACCATCTTCTCCCTGTGCATTTCCGACTTGTGCGATCAATGCATTTCTGTTTAAAACGTTTCAGGTACAAGCAGATCCCCATGTTTTCGGAAATCAGTGGGCTTACAACCCAACGTTGCAGGTCTGACCGCACACAAATGTCTATCCCTTTTTTCTTGCGGCTTCCAAAATTAATATCCAATGTCTTAAGCTGCATGCTACTCCATGCTTATGCCCCTGTTCACATTTTCTTCATGGTCCATGCTTATGCCCCTGTTCTGATGTGGAATTTCATCAATCAATGGACCTTTCATATATATTTGGATTATTGGTAGCAAGACAAACTCACATGAGATAGGATATTTAATTTGGTCCCACTCGTTCAGGGATTCTCTTTCTCATCGTTTTCCAGCCTGATATATTATGATTTCCAAGAAACGTGTGCAAGTATTAATCTCTGTAGCTTATCAAATGTTATTATTACACACACTGAACACCTAAAAAACTACTGTCCTCCACGTTTTACCATTTTAGCATTCATAAAGCTACTAGTGTATAATAAAATGACTGGTGTGACTATATTGCAGGATAATCCAATGCTAAGAACTCCTACGCGAAGAGCAGGGTAGAATATGTTCATTGCTCTAGATGTGGCAGTAGAATTTTAGGTATGCTGTCTGTTTCTCCAAATCCATCATATCATGCTTTTGACATGTTCTTAATGTAGCTGTGAACTTATGATCATGTCGGGACATCTTTTTTTTTTCTCCATCTGCTGACACTCAAGAGTTATTCTTGTTTTAGATAGCAACTTATTTCATTCATGTTTGCTCATACCCATTTACTGTCAGGAATGTTATTTCTTATTTTACTTTGATATGTACATGTAATTCTTGTCACCATCCATATATTTTCTTGATAGTGACTATCTTTCTGTAGATACTATGTTACATGAAGTTCATTGCACCCCCCCTGTAGAAGGACCTTGATTCTTGATTTTTGTTTCTGGCTTTGATTGACAGGGTGGCGACTCTGATGTCTGGATCCCACACACAATGGATGTGAAGTGGGGAGTAGAGTTAGTCGGTGCATCTTCGACTTAGGGTAACAAACTTTACATATCTGAAGACACAAGTTCTCCAGGCATAAATCTTGGAATAGCAGCAGGGTAAAAAGAATCCGAGAATCAGCATATAAGGTGTCAAATCTAGGGAAGTACTCCCTCCGTACCGTCTTAGTTGATGTATCTAGACATGTTTTAGCGTTAGATTCATCCGTACCAAGACAGATCTAAGAAAACTAATTTGGGACGGAGGTAATACTACAGAGTACGTGGATGCTGGTTAAAAGGAAAAAGAGTAGCATACAACAAACACAACAGACGAGTAGCCCATCTTGTGATGGGCACTACACAGATCTTTTTATTATGTTGTTGTTGCTGCTAGTGCTATCTCTTCCGCTCCCCTGCTCTGCTTGCTGGATGGTGGCCAAGCCCTACCCGCCCTCCGGCGAATGCCCCTAATCTGTGATTTTTTTTTCTCCTTTGGTTGTGATCACCGTGGTTCCCTTCGATATTGCGGTCGCCGTGCCTGCTCTCCTTTCTTTGACGTGCTCGTGAATTCCAAGCATGTAAAGTTCGTGACAGGAACTGCAAGTGATCAACGTCACTAACCACCATAATCCCTAAAGATTTGGTGTCCCAAATGGCAGCCCGGTTTATATGAACTTTTTTTGCAATTTCAAACGTGATTTTCTTATTTGATATTTCTGAACAAATTTTAAAACTCTACCAATTTGTGAAAACAGAGCATTTCTTGGGAATCTCTAAACATTTTTTTTTCCAAAAAAGGAACAAATTTGAAAACACGAACATTTTATAAAATTATGAACAAAATTTCGAAAAAGAGGAACAAATAATGGTAACACCATTTTTTTTTTCAATTTACAAACAATATTTGCAAAACCCGAACATAATTTTAATTAGCGAACAATTTTTTTTAAAATAAGAACCTTTATTGAACTAGTGAACAAATTGAGAAAGCAGGAACATTTTTAGAAAATCATGAACATTTTTTGAATTTCTGAACCAAAAATTAGAAAAATGCAAACATTTTTCGAAATTCACCAAAGAAATTCTAAATTTTGAAAACATGAACATTTTCCAAATTAGTCAACAAATTTTAAAATTGGGAACAATTTTTGAAATTGCGGAACATTTTTGTAATTTCTCAACAAATTTAATAAATATCAATATCTTTCGAATTTGTGAAATTCTTTTAAAGTGAGAACATTTTTTAAATTCCCAAACATTTTTTGAATTTTAGAACAACTTATGCAAACATGAGTTTTTTTGAATTTGTGAACCAAATTTCAAAGTGGGAAGTTTTTTGAAATTCAAGAATATTGTATGAATTGGTAAAAACTGCAAACATATTAAAAATTTAAATCCCACCCTGAGATAGTGAAGACGAATTTGTTTTTAAATTTTGAACATTTTTTTAATAGAAGGGAACAAAATTTGTAATTCTTGAACATTTTTTTAATAGAATGGAAAAAATTTGGCAACATGAGCATGTTTTGGAGAGTTGAACATTTTTTGAATTTTTAAAGTCTAAATATTTAGAAAGAAACCAGAAAGAAAAGGGAAAAAATGAAACAGCTAACAAAAAACGAGTAAAAGAAAAGGAAAACCGAAAAATAAAACATAAAGAAAATAATGAAAAAGTGAAGAAAACCATAAAAGAAACAACAGGAAAAAAGAAAAACAGAAAAAAAAAACCAGATCTAGACCGGTTGGGAAGGTTCCCAAAACCGGGATCAGTATAACGCGCAACGGACGGGCCCATTTAAACGCTCGCGTCGCGCTGCCAAGGAGGACAGAAGCTAGATATGAATGGAGGGCACCAGGCCCGGGCATGGCAAAAATCCACGTGGATGGGGGTCTGGCGAGGGTAGGGAATGGAGGTTCATCTGCAGCTTTATGCCGGGATCAGGATGGCACAAACCTGGGCTCTTCCGCGATGGTTTTTAGTGACATTCATGACCCGGCGACTCTAGAAGCGCTTGCATGCAGAGAAGCTATGGCACTTGCGCAAGATCTCTCTCTAAGAAGAATCGTTATTGCATGTGACTGCAAAACAGTGGTGGAAGAGATTCATAAGGGGTCGGCTGGCCTTTATAGTGTGATCATCAAGGAGATTGAAGCTTTAGCTAGGGATTTTGATAGCTGTGTTTTTACTTTTGAAAGTCATGTTTTGAACTTTGAGGCCCATAGTTTGGCCAAGTTTTCTTCGTCGTTAGCAGTGGGTCGCCATGTGTGGCTGGCCTTTCCCCATGACCCGTTTATTATTCCCTGTAAACCGAACTCCGTCTTGAATAAAGTGTTGGTTTACCGCTTAAAAAAAACTTGACGCAGCGAGCGTCCAATAGGGTTTTCCCATCCAGGCACCCACGGGATCCTGGGAGCAACTAATTAAGGAGCGCTCCTGCGGGAGCCTCGCAACGATCAGCGCCACTTGGCGCGCTCACAGCCATTCGCCACGTGTCGCGCTCTGGGCGCTCCCTTCGGATTTTTTTTATTTTTACGCATGCGTTTTCGGCTTTTTAAACGGTTTGTTTTCGGTTTTAGTTTTCTACCGGTCTTCCCTAGCTTTTCGACCAATTTTTTTTTGAAAAAAATATTTTTTTTGCGCAAAAAATGCATTTTTTTTCGCGAGAGTCACGATTTTATTTTCGCGAGAGGCACGGTTGTGCTTTCGCGAGAGGCACGGCTGTGCCTCTTGGAAACGAAAAAAAACGCGTTTTCTGTTTTTTTTTTCTTTCGCGAGAGGCATGGTTTTGCTTCCGCGAGAGGCACGGTTGTGCTTTCGCGTGAGGCACGGGCGTGCCTCTTTCGGAAAAGGAAAAAACGCGTTATTTTATTTTTTTTTTCTTTCGCGAGAGGCACGGTTTTGCTTCCGCCAGAGGCACGTTGTGCTTTCGCGAGAGGCACGGGCGTGCCTCTTTCGAAAAAGGAAAATAAACACGTTTTCTATTTTTTTTTCTTTCGCGGGAGGCACGGTTGTGATTTCGTTAGAGGCACGGGCGTGCCTCTTTCGGAAAGGAAAAAAACACGTGTTCCTGGTTCGGTTTTTTCGTCGATTTTTTTCGTCCGGTTTTTTCATGAAAAAAAAGTTCATCAAAACCTATCAACATGGGATCTAGTTTTAAAGATCTCGACGCGAGGAATCCAATGACGAAAGCGGTTTGAGATTTGGACGCACGGTTTAAGAGATAAAACGTTTTGAATAAACAGATCTATGAAAAAAGAGAAAACTCCCAGGTTGCGACAAGTGGCGCACATGCAAAGCGCGACTTGTTGCAACCTGGAAGAGTTGGAGTGATCTTCGCAAGAAGTACTCCTTAATTAGTGATTTCGCGGGATCCTACACATGCCCCCTTTTTTTTGAGGGATCCTACACATGCCCCTTCGGATATGGGCCGATGGCCTGTGAGACTGGGCCGGTGGCGTGGCTCCGCTAGCTAAGGGAGAGAGTAGCCCTCAAAAAAGAAAAAGAAAACTAAGGAAGAGACTGCCCCTCAAAATAAATGAAAAATGAAAAAAAGAAGACGAAGAAGCTAAGGGAGAGTAGCGTCAGCCGAGCGAATAAACTGAAGAAATTCGGCTGTCTCCTGAGTGCTTCTTCTACCTCTGAACATCTTCTTCCTTTGCCTAAGTTAAATTATTGCTTTATGGACACGATCGAACCGTCGTTCATGTCCCGTTTTATACACAGAATTATGGTTTCTCTCAATCCAAATGTCTTTTTTGCCGAGAGCTACTCATATCTCCAAATGATCTGAAATATGGAGCACACCTCACGCACCAAATTATCTATCATGCATTTTTTTTGGATTTTTTGAATTTTTTTGAATATTTTTAACCTGGTGCAGATGAGTCTGGACTCAAAAATAGATATTCGATTTAATTTGATCAAGTCTATTAGAAAAACAAAATCACTGCACAAAAAGTGCACAAAAAGTTAAAATAATTCTTTTTTTGTGTGAGCGAAATTTTGCAAGAGCCTCAACACTTACAGAATTTGATGTCGCAAAATTTCAAAGTTTTTGGATTTTGTTTGATACCCTCAACATTTTTGCTAACTCGGATGTAGTAAATCATGGATTCACTATTAGTCGTCATGAAATATAATATTACAAAAAGTCTTATGTACATGTAATGTTTGGATCAGTGTGCATATAAACTGAAAGTATTATATGCACAATATATATGTTGGAATATTAGGCAAATTTGTGAATAATTCCAGTAAATAATTCATGACTAGAACACTAATTAGCACGCAACACCCTAGCATACTAGATGAACATGAAAATATGCACAACATCACACATGTAACAACAATTACAAATATAGACATGACTAGATCACGATGGGCGCACTATTTGTTAGTAGCTAGTGCGGCCTAACGACCGGTTGTTGACGGTGTTGAAGACGATGAGTAGTACCGCATGACTTGGACGGAATACGACCTGCGGTGATGAACTTGAGCAGTGGTGCAGAGCGCTTTTTCTAATTCATCCTGCAACAGCGTGCCACCTGGCAACACCCGCACCAGACGAGCTTAGGTCTCGCCGGCGAGGCTCACAGCACCACCTGCAGCCGCTGGCGACCAGATGTGGCCGAGACAAATCGAACTGCCGCCGCCATGGGATCCCGCAACCCAAAACCACCATGCTACCCGCCGCGCACCGACGCCACAAATGCTCCCACTCTGTCTCTGAACCGCTGCTCAGGGGCACCGTCCCACGCCACTGCCCACCAAGCAGAGAGGCTGCCCCGGCATAGCCGCCGCTTATCGGGTTTAGTAGCAAGGGGAGGGGACGAGATCAGCGGTGGGTACGCACCCCCCCCCCCCCCCATTGCTCGTGGGAGCTAGGCGGGGGCGGGGGGGATTTTGTTTTTCCTTCCACTGTCCAATGATCCATATTCATTTTTCTCATTGTTGGACCTAAATTTAAAATTCTATTATGGTGGTCTACCAAAGATGCCCCCCACTCGTGAAGCAAAACCCGATGGAGTACGATCTATTGAGCTCGGTAGTTTGTACCTCTCCGTTGGAGCAATAATTGCCTCCTTATGTTTTGGAGATTGTTGTCATAAACAATGAGGGACTAATGTGTTTGCTAGTGCACACAGAGTAACAAGTCCTTGAAGTCTTGAGGAGTTCGGTACAAACTCTGAAGATAGTCTCCTGCGTGGCAGCGAAGATTATCACCGAAGATTATGTCTGTGAAGCAATTGGTTCGGTGCCTGTCCGAAGAAATTGACTGCAGCCGGGAAGTTTGAAGACAAAGCAAAGACATAGTATCTATTTCGTAGTTCACCTTTCTCTTTCTTGAGTCATAGGACCACTGTACTATTAAGAGGGGTATAGTGTTCGAAGCTTACGATTCTCTTATGCTAAACTCGGATCCTGTGTGAGATGAGAGATATCTCTTTGTGTTTCGAATAAATACTTGTCAGCAAGAGAGAAAGTTCTTCTTCATTGTGAGAGATTTGATTCGGCCGACGAGTTAGCATTACTTTCTCTGCAAGAAATGTTACCATTGTGCTAAAAAAATCTGATAGTTAGATACGTGTCGGTTGGAGATTGACTGAGTTGTCATGTCCAAAATTCTTTTCCCATCGGGAAGACCATGGCTATAAATAGCCCACTCCATCCAACGTGCATCGTTGGTTTCTTCGTGTGATTCTGAGAAGATTGAGTGAGCACCGTATCTCCTAAGTGATTTGAGTTTAAAATTCACCAAGAGAAAAAGCCAGAGCCCCAAAAAATTAGATATTGGTATAGCATCACTATAATCTAAGTCTAATACGCTCCACCTAGTACTCTTGAGAGTTGCGAACTCTCTAGACGGTTAGGTATCAAGTTCTTCAGTGACTAAGAGTAATTGTGGTTCATGAAGAAGTCTGTAAAGGTTCAGAGATCACCTCAAGAATCTACCACAAGTGATCGGCATTGATTGGCAAATCAGTTGTCGAGGAGAATAGGACGAAGAGAGTTCTTGTTCAATCACGTACCCCTCCAACTAGACGTAGTCCTTTTGCAGAAGGGTGAACTGGCCTACCAAATCCTCTGTCGCCATCGAGGATCACTGGTTATCTCTATACTCAATTTGCATTCGACTACATGATGCATGTTAAGTTTCGGTTAAGTGTTTGCTTTCGATGCATGCCTCGGTTCTCACTTGCTAGTTGATATTCGCTCTCTGTTCACTATTTACTTTGGTTCCGTTGCTGGGTTCCGTGAGATTTGATGTTTTCAAAGAAATTTTAAATCTCCCATTCACCCTGCCCCCCCCCCCCTCAATAGACATATATACTTCGTTCCTACACTCTCCTCCTTCCCTATATCTTTCGTCCCTCTCCTCCGCAAGCTCGGTAGGTAGATATATGTCTTTTCCTTTCCCTCTGTATCCTCTCTTTATCTTGGATGGAGCAGCCGCCTCCTCTATAGGTTATTTTCAGGCAACCACTAGAGCTTCATGTTGACATCTGAGCCGGTGGTATGTGGGGCAATATTTTAGGGCTAACAATTAGCCATGTTGTCATTGCAAATTGGCACCGATACTTATTTTGATATTTTTTTTGCGGCTGTGATAGGCAGCACCTTCATGTCCTCCTAATGGAACCCACATCCTAGTAAACTAAAGCAAAAATATCTGACTACATATCCCTAGGATATAAAGACACCAACAGCTATACAAATCATACCATAAAAGAAAAATATCCAGAAGATGCTTACCAATACTAATTAACATGATGTGATTTACTCCACTTAAATTATCTGCCCCTTGCTAAGTGAGTTCGTGGATGTCAGCTAGACCAAATAAGTAGAAGTCAAAAGCCAATTATGAATCATCATAAGACCTCTACAATCCGCAGACAACTAATTAACTATTTGACTACAACTCTCATTTCCTTAACCCCAGCTTGTATATATAAGCATCCAAAGACCTCTACAATCCGCAGACAACTAATTAATACAACTCTAATCATCATAAGCTAGCTTGCATATATAAGCATCCAAAGACCTCTAGAATCACAGGAGTAGTTGCTTGAGATGGGCATTTCTGTTCCTCAATACATAGCTCTGTGTGGAGTTACACTTGTGATTGGATGGCTTGTGCAGTGGGTATACAAATGGATTAGCCCGGTTTGCAACGGGGTTCTTCCTCCTGGCTCCATGGGATTCCCAGACCTTGGATTTCTTCAAGGCAAGCCCTTCCCTGGACATCCCTGACTTCTACAAACTAAGGATGAAAAGGTACCATACGTTTGAATGGAGATCGATGCTATACTATCACTTGTCATGTTTTTTCATTGTAAGAAATCATATTTTTTTTTGAAAAGGGATGCTCCCCGGCCTCTGCATCAGAACGATGCATACGGCCACATTTATAAATAAAAAGGTTCAACAAGGTCTTACAGTCTTGAAACAAAAAGATATGTTAGCTCACAAAGAGCCTCAACACCATAAACAATAACAAAGGCCCTAGAGCCGCAACCGGCTGGCAAAACAAAGATAGGTAAACTAATCGCCTATCCTATTACATGACCGCCATCCAAACCGGTTGAAGATATCCCGCGCTACCATCTCCCACCAGACAGATCCAGTAACCAAACGCTCCCTGGCCTTTGTCGGAGTGAGTAAGGACCACATACGGATCAGTGCGATAGCTCGGAATAAAACCTGCAAAAAATGAATATTTGTTGTTCTGTTAAAAGCCAAATCATTTCTGCAGTTTCAAATTGCCCACAACAACGCACATACTCCTACACGAATGTGTCTAGCTGTATCGGACTCTATCCCAACAAGCCACGTTCCAAATAACATACTAACCAAATTCGGAGGAGTAATGTTAAAGGCAATTTGCACAGTGCGCCACAAAACTCTCGGCAAAGGGCAATCAAAGAATAGATGCTTAACGGTCTCGTCCCAATCACAGAAACTACACCTAGTAGATCATGTCCAATTGTGCTTAACCAAGTTGTCATTTGTTAAAATTACTTGTTTATGTACAAACCACATAAACACTTTAATCTTCAAAGGATCTTTTACTTTCCAAACATGTTTGGAACTAGGAATGATACTCGAGTTAATGACATCGATATACATCGACTTAACCGTAAATTCTCCAGACCTAGTAAGTTTCCAACGCAACTGATCGGGCTGATGAGCTAGCTGAACCTCCATCAGTCTACTCACCAAATGAAGCCAAGCTTCCCACCTGTCACCAACAAGCACCCTCCAAAACTGAATATTAAGGGGGATGGACTGCATAATCGTTGCAACTAGCACATCACGTCGTTGAACAATACGATATAGGGACGGATACTGGATCGCCAATGGCGTATCACCAAGCCAAGTATCCTTCTAGAAACGGGTATTGTTGCCATTACCAACATTAAACTTTGTTCTATTAAAGAAGGCTGACTTAACTCTCATAAGCCCCTTCCAAAACGGCGAATCAGTTGGTCTCACTGTCACCTGTGACAAAGTCTTGGACTGCAGATACTTGTTACGGAGAATCTGCGCCCACGTTGCGTCAGTCTCAACTGATAACTTATACAACCACTAACTAAGAAGGCATCTATTCTTGACCTCAATATTCTCAATACCCAGACCCCCTTGGTCTTTTGGTCTACAGATGATATCTCATTTGGCGAGTCGGTATTTTCTCTTTAGTTCATCACTCTGCCAAAAAAACCTTGATCGGTAGAGAAGTCCAACCTTTTCCTAACCCCAACTGGAACTTCAAATAAGGATAAGAGGAACATGATCATATTCATGAGCACCGAATTAATAAGAATCAACCGGCCTCCATAAGACATAAGTTTGCCCTTCCAACAACTAAGTTTCTTCTTAAACCGATCTTCGATGCATTTCCACTCTCTGTTCGTTAGCTTACGATGATGAATGGGTATAACTAGGTAAGTAAAAGGTAAAGCCCCAAGTTCACAACCAAACAATTGCCTATAAGCCTCTTGTTCCTCCTTGGCTCTACCAAATCAGAACAATTCGCTTTTATGAAAGTTTATCTTTAATCCGGTCAATTGTTCGAATAAGCATAACACCAGCTTCATATTTCTCGCTTTTGCCAAGTCATTGAACATATAAATCCCGCTATGCTACCCGTCCATCGGAGGCCATTGAGCTCTGTTTTGAATCTGGTCCGATCATTCTACCCTGCGTTGTACCTGCTTGATGGTTTTTACCATGCTGTCAAACATCTGAGCGTTCATTTTTCTGTATGTTTGCCACTCGGGCTAGAGCATATGACAGCTGGGCCACCCTTGTGCGTGGGGGCACCGTTTCAGCGGCTGCAGCGGGTGTCGCACGTGTGCGTGCCGATCATCCAAAAGGGGGCCCGCAGTGGCGAACGTGGGTGGCAGGGCGTACAATGTGGGGTGGGACTGCAGCGATCAGGATTGGGCAGCAATTCTCTCTCACCTGAAAATATCTCCCTTCTATCCTTCTCCGTGTCGCCGCCGCCTCCGCTCCCCTCCCTCTCGGCCGCCGCGTCTCCTCCGCCTCCACCACCTCCTCCTCCCGCGTCTCCTCATCCCATCTTGCAGCCGCCGTCTCCCCTCCTCTCCCCCTGATTCTCCCCTTCAACTCGGCCGTCTCATTTCCTTTGCTGCTGCCGCCTCTTCCTCTGCCTCCGTGCTCAACAGAAGGAGCCGGTGTCGCAGCTGCACCACACGGCAGTGGGCGAGGGCGAGCTCCAGCGCGAGCATGTGGAGAGCTATCCGCTGGATCCGGCCGGCCCAGATCCACACGACTTCGTCAACGGCACGCCCGGGACCCTGCTGGCGTGGGTGTGCCGGCGTCATCTCCATGGTATTCTCTCTTCTCCAATCCCTTCTTCCAGATTTCTCTCCTCTTTCTTATGTACTCTCTTCTTGACGAATAGAGGGGGACGAATCAGGACGGATCCACGCTGTCGATGCCTCTTCTTTGCTGCCATGGACGAGCCCTTGCCTAGCGACCACCTCCACTCAGGTGGCGGAAGATGACAATGGCCAACTCCCAGGTGCAGCTGGTGGGGAGGCGAAAATGGCAAGGGCGGCAGGAGAAATCACTCCTCCTTGTGTTGCTGCATCACTGCATCCCCAGATATTCCAGGAGTAGCTCGCCTGCCTGCTTTGAGAAGAAGAGATGGAAGGTGGAGGTGGGAACATGACGCTAGGAGGATAAGGCGTGGGCGTCACAAGAAGTGGGTTGGAGCAAGAAGTAGAGCAGGCAATGCCCCTCTCTACATTGGCATCTACACAGCCAAATCAAGGACTTAAACTCCTGGTAAGATCCTCTTTCATTTGTTTTCTTTTTCTTCCATGTCTGCATATCTCTAACTTTTATTAGTTTACCCTTCTAATTTGTGTGATTAATTTGTTGGTTATATTGTTGTTACTCGCTCCTAATTTGGGTGATGGATAAATGGTTTAGATTTTGTGTGTAAATCTGCAACGCTACATTGGTTTGGAAGTGAATTTGGAACCTTTGTTTAATTTAATGGAATGCTAAAGCTGATGCAGATGTCCATGTATTTGCTAATGCTGTCCATAGGAACGGCTCCTCCTATCCCCTGCTCCTCTCGCATTGGCGCAAGTCCACCTCCTCCCCCGCCTCCGTCTCCACGCGTGCAGCAGTGACCTGGGAGGATCTCGAGCCACAACGCTGGTCCATGGCGCCTTCGCTGTCATCCCCGGCTGGAGAAGCATGGGCCACAGAGACGGACGGATCTGTCCAGCCCTCGCGCTGTCGTTCGTCCACTCTCAAGGTCCGTCCCGGCGTCCTCGCCTCCATCCTCTCTCACTGTCACGTACGCCCTCATGGCCGGACGAGGCGACGTGCAGGCTGCGGCGGCGCAACGACATATTTGCTTGTTTTTGTACTTGCTGAAACAATCGATGACGTCTTTCTCCCTGCAGGATAATGTGTTTCTACGAGTTGGAGACCCCCCAAAAGCAAATTCAGTCTGACGTCTTTGATGGTAAATATTAATATTTTGCTGTGTCGTTATACTGTTTTTTCAAAGCCTAAGCTGGTATTCTTTTTTCAGAAAATAGTGGTTTGAGCCATAGTTCCAAGAATGGATCTGGACAGTCTTTTTGAGGAAAAAAAAATGATGTCGCAAAGGCCAGGAACAAAATCAGTACATTAGTATATGTGCGTGCGGTAGACGAGAGCGGCCTTCCTGCACGCAGCGGCAGATGCACGCAGCGCATCGACGGCCGCGGCGCGCGAGGTGATGTGTGCAAAAGAAAACGTGAAAGTAAGTAAAGCGGGCATATATTCGATCGATACACGCAAATACGTAGAACACGTCGCTTTCAGTGGGGTCACCTGGTACGGTTTTGACGCCTGGTTCAATGCAACATACTGCCTGGTTCAGGTATTTGTAAAACCGGATGTCTGGGTTCCGGTCTGTCCGGACAGAAACCACCTTCTCCTGGTCCCGGGGCACCTTGGGCAGAAGATCAATGGCAGCCGTGGTAGAGCTGTCCGGAGACAGCGAGCAGAGGACGAACTTTGAGGCATCCTCGCTCAATCACGGTGGATTAGACAAATGGGCCGCTTGTGTGCTTGTGTGTAGTTGAAACATCTAGTGGAACCGGTCAATGCTGTGTGAGCGTGATTGATCAGGGTGCATGGGGCGTGGAGCGTGTAGCAGCCTTATGTCAGACCGTGCTGTCAGATTGGTGCTTTAAATACGCGTATACCATGCAAACCAAAATCCAACGTCCCGCTATACTCTAAGTAGCACGCCGTGCTGATGCGAATCGTGAAGGGACGCGCACCGTTGATTCCGTGCGTGCAGCTACCACTGCGTCTAGCGATGCACTTCTCTGCGGTAGACCCCTTTCTTTGTTTGCCAAATTAATACATTAGGCTTTTTGTTCCTTAATAGATCTCACGGTTTTTCTTTGTTTGCCAAATTAGTATATATGCGTGCAGCAGACCCCTTTCTTGTGTTACATGGCCTTTTGGATTGTCGCCATCTGTTACTTTTATACTCCTGAGGTGGCTGAATTTTTTGAGTGAACTGCCCTATTGGCAATATGTTCTTCAGAACCGCTGCGTAATTTTATTTCAAGAACTAATTGAGGTGGAGATGTTCCTTACTGTCACACCATACATGGCTATGCCTCCAGTAGATTCTTGTGGATATTTGAAATTAAACGTGTTCTTCATGAAGATATTTTGGCGAAATTGTAGTTACCATGTTAAATCCTTTTGGTTGGGCTTCATACTCTGACTGTGCTTACCCCTTGCAACTTGGGAGTGCTTATGCGGTTTCTGTTTACCTAGGCAATACCGCAGAATCTTAGGAAACTATTTCTTAAGCAAAAACAGATAACCTTTTGCTAGCAGTTCTTATTTTTGGAAATATTTTCCAAGGTGTGTATTCTCATATAGTCATATATTTGCGAGGTGAAAAACTAATTGTGATGCACACATTATTAAGCTCTGTACATAGGGAAATATGTCCAACTCCAGTAATTCATCATATCTGTGTGAACATGTGAATCGTGAAGAGCTACTTGAATACACGTGAAATGTCATTTCAGGACTTAAGAGAAAATGTTGATATTATGAGGTGAAATGCTCATTTGCTTAATCTTCCAATTACCTGATATTATGAGGTGAAATGTCATTTCAGGACTTAAGAGAGATGCTGATACTATGAGGTGAAATGCTCATTTACTTAAGAGAAACGTTCACAAGGATGACTGACTGTGTGCGGCACTGACCTCGATGGCGTGCCGCATCATTTCTGCCCGACCTCAATGTTTACCTCGTCACCCACAGCCAGATGGTAAGTACCTGCAAATCTCACACTGCCACTGGGGTGCTCTGCCTCCACCTATTTGCATTGATACATGCTCAATTGCTTATTGTGGTGCGCCCTGTAGGTCGAAGACATCCCGATGAAGCAGCACATGCTTGTCCCTTCTTTCATTGGTGGCGGGAGAAAGAGGATCCACCCGCTCCCTTATGCTGATTCGAGCCTTCCTTGTGAGTTGGCTCCAATTTTTTGTTCTTTTATATGTGGGTGTACATACCCGAGGCGAGGAAATAAGTTCAGATTAGACTAAGGTGGATCTCTCGATTAATATGCAACTTTTTTATGAATAAAAGGTCTGATATTGTAGTAAGCTTATGTGTGATTTAGTATAGAATTATGCTTTCAAGGTTGTACTAATAGATGACCTTCACCATTCTCTAATTTGCCCTAGCATGGATTGCCTACTCTACAAGATAAAGTGCCGGTTTATGAGGATATTTTCCAAAAAGAGTTGTTAGGGTATGATGTACTCGATTGATCTATGAGATGACCTGCTTGGTGGTGAAGGTTTTTTACATCTGCTCAGGTAACCATCTACTGACTATATCTTCTAATTTTTGCTTTTTGAGTCCTATAAAATGGTGTAAGTGAATTCATTATAAGTGGAAATTGTGGTTGGATCATGTTAAGAACTTATGTCTTCTGTAACTGATCTTGGCGAAGTAGAACAACTGCATTTTTTTTCTCTAGCTTGTGAACGTTGAACACTTTGGTCCTCCCGTTGGTGCTTCTTTCTCATGTGTGTACGTGTTATATTTGTGAGGTTGCTATGGGTTTGAAGTGGTTGTGATCTATACTTGAAGATCCATGAACTGGACTAGGCTTTCTGAATTCTGATAGAATGAGAAGCCTGCAGTAAATATCCAAATGTTCCTCTGCCATCACAACTTGAGTTAATATAATAGTTAATATATAAGGATTTGAATGTTGTTTACAATTTTTTAATCCTGACCAATATGTGATAAAGATAATAAAACCATCACTTTTAGTTGAGTGAAATCTAAGACCACAATTACATCGAGTTGTTGCATGTATGATGTATCTCAGTTCATGTTCTTCAACATTTAAGTGTTTTGGATGATCATGGCTTGTTTCTATGGATTGCCATTTTGTCCCACGGTAATAGTGAAACATCAGATTTAGTTAACCATCTATTGCATTTGCTTTGTGATGTTTCCATTCTACCTATTAACATTTGAAATAAGATCTTTTATTGCTCACTAGGAACAAGCATCACTTTCTTGTAATATCTTTATCTTCCTTGAGTGTTTCCGTGAGTTTGTGCTACTCTGCCAAGGAGCTCCAGCAAGCATGTGTGCCTGCTCTCCTTGCCCCTGAGCTCCTGTACCAGCAACAGCGGCTCGTGTGTGGTATCAGCAAGAGATTAGTGTCGATTTTTTTCAAGTTATTGGGACGCCCGAGAACTAGCAGTACCACATAAAAAAGTCTGAAGTTAGGCATTTTTAAATCTAGACAAGTCGTGCTTCATTTTGACTAACTACCGCCATCTCCAAGTCTATATCTAAGTGTTATTATTCTTTATTAGATGCCACTAATTCCTTTTGCACTGCATGATATGTAGTTTAGTTTCCTTAAATCTTAAGGCTTTAATATTGATGCTGCCATCAATATTCATTGATGCATGTGATTTACCTAGGCCATCGAAAAAAAATTGTTCTCTCCATACATGCATCCCATCTTCTTCCTAGAATAATTCTGTTACTTACCTCTGTGAATGTCTTTGCATTATTATAGTTTCGTTTCATCATGAGATTGCTAGAGTTCCTCGGTTCTGTATGCACATGCAGTCAAAGGCTTGGTTGCTCACTTTCTTGATGCACGCTACATTTATACCTTCTGACAGCCCTCTGGTTCTATCTCCTGAAACCATCCTCATGGAATTGGTTGAGCTGTCCACCACATCTTTGCCCGAAGCAATGTTTGAGAAGCTTGGGCTCCCTAAACCAATCTACCATGTGCATTGGCTTGAGCAAGGTGGATGTAAAGCAGGAATTGAATTCCATCGTACGAAATTACGTTTCCATGCTTCAGCATGCAGGGCTAAACTGAAAACTCGTGTATGCGAGGATGAGGAGACATCAATGAATCTTGCAGCCGATCTGGCCATTGAATACATGGAAAACAAAGAGAACAAAGTACTTGTTGATTACAATTATTACCAACTGGAGCAAAATAAAGACATGTGCAAGAGTATCAGACAAGCTGCTAGAAAAATCAGAGGAGATCAACCAATGCAGCAACAAAATCAAACAGATAACTAAAGAGGCATGCAACTATGTGGATGAAGTGCGTGCTGCATCAAATAAAATCCATGGTCTTACTGTTGTTGCCTTGGACCCAACTACCTCAATGTCCGTCTCTAATCTGAGGCAGGCTCATTCATGATGCAGTAATTGCACTGCAAAACACTACATACAACCACAACATCTCAGTTCCTGGAGGAAGAAGGCATGTACTCTGATGAGGATGAGGCTGATCCAGTATACACTGGGCATTCTAATGAAGATTGTGCTGAAGATTGCCATCCAGACATGAACGACGACTACGCTCATTATATGCGATCTCCATGAGCATCACGTTCAGCCTGCTGAGCTATCTGATCGCCATATGAAGCTCTATATGTATAGCTCCACTATGATGGCTTGCTTCTGTTAGGCGGGAACCAGTGTGGTTCTTACGTTCAGTCTCCATGTTTAGTCTCATGTGTTAGTTAAATAAGATATGAAGCTCCGTCTTATAGCTTCACCTTAGAAATCTGTCTCCTTTTCGAACTGTACTCTCATCATGTATAAGTATTGAATTCATCGTGCTGTGCTAAGACAATGTAATTTATCTATGTTGTATGTTTGCTTTTACCCACTCAGAAACTTCCTTTCAGTACCATCGCTATGCACCTGCATTAACTTGCTTTATTCTTCCGAGACTATATCAGTGCGCACAATCATTTGGTCTTCTAGCTCAGCTCTACTTGCTACTCAGCTGGTCAGAAGCAAACCTATTTCCTTGTCAATTCACTCTCACTAAAGATAATCTTATGGAGAAAAGGAAATGCTGGCCATTCGACCTACCAACAGGTACATAAATTTACTGATGCTATACCAGATACCATTTAAACAGCCACACGTATATGCTTATCTTTGTGGTCTTCTAACAGTTTTATTTTTACTACAGACGATCAGTTGAGCACCTTGGATGATAACAAAGAAGTGCTTGTTCACTGACCTTTCTTCTTCACAAGGTTTTCTAAGCAGAGTTGATCACAAGACAAGAGAAATTTTGGTTCTGTACAAAACTCTTGTGTTATATAGGCAGGAGCATAGCACAAATTGTATTACATAAGCACACATACACTCAATCTATGCATGAATATTTTGATACACACTCTAATAGTACCTCCCTTGCTCTCACCCCTTGCGCCATTGGCGCAACGGGTCATCTAGTGCTCCATAAAGATGATTGTATCATCAGCGTACTGCAGAATTGACACACCGCCATCAACTAGATGAGGCACCCAGCCACCCACCTGACCGGCCTCCTTTGCCCTTCCTATAAGAATTGCCAACATGAAGAAATCATATGCTCTAAAACAAGTAACTCTGTGGTTACTGCTTGCGCAGGTACGGCCCGATTTTCAAGACAAGCTTGCTGGGGCAGCGTGTGGTTATTTCCACCGACCCGGAGAGGGATCGGTTCATCCTTCAGCAGGAGGACACATTGTTCCGTATTTGGTTCCCCCAGGCACTGGCTAAAATATTTGGGGAGAAGGGCCTGGAAGCCTTCCATGGCAAAACCCACAAGTTCATCCGAAGATGCGCCCACACGCTGTTGGGTGCCCAAACTCTCAGAGATGTCCTCCTTCCTGAGATGGAGGCTGCCGTGAGGGAGCGCCTTGCCGCATGGGCCACCAAGCCGAGCGTCGACGTGCGTGGCAGTGCGCCCGACGTAAGTGCCTTGGTTACCATCCCATTTCTTCTTCCCGGCCTACTCGCATGAAATTTTATAAGTTGCTCGATCCTGCATCTACATACCTTGTATAAGAGCAAGTTAGTGCTAGCTAGATATGGTCGTCGTTGCAGCTTCTGTTTGAGCTGGTGGCGAGGAAGTGCCTTGGTTTTGATTCCACCAAGTCGGGACAACTGCGGAGCACATTTGATGTGCTTTTCACAGAGCTCTTATCCTTTCCGATATATTTTCCTGGGACACCATTTTACCGATGCATGCAGGTACATACATGCACAAATTAATTTTTGGATTTCGCCAAAATCTTATGTCAGATTTTCAATCATGTCATGGAAAATTACATTGTCGTGGCATGACGATTCCCTTCAGCGAGCATGTCAAATTCTTGCCATGTTCAGTTTTTGCTAGGATTTGCCATGCTCTCTGAAAGGAATTGTCATGCCGTAACAACGTAATTTGTAATAGAAAATGTTCCATTTGCCATGTTTAAAAATCTGACATCTGAATTTTAACATTCTCATCCCCCCCCCCCCCCCCCCCCCCCCCTCTTCTTATTTCCAAGAACAAGGGCAGGGGCCATTGTCCCTTCATCATAAATTAGAGGCGCATATATATTTTGAGTTTTGGTTTTGATTGAGAAATGTGGATTAAACTGCCCCTAAAGGTAATTAACAGTTGATATGCTTTGCGCGTGCAGGCAAGGAAAATTGTGCAGAAGACAGTCCGGGATACGTTGGCAGAGAGGTTAAGTACACCAGGGAATAAACATGGCGACCTCCTTGACATAATTATTGAAGAGCTGCGGGCTGAAGAGACATCACTAAGTGAGAATTTGGCTGTTGATATTGTCTCAGCGTTGTTGTTCGGCAGCGTCTTCACGCTAGCAGGAGTCATTGCTGTAACATTCAAGTCACTCCATGACAACCCAGACGTTGTCCATGCCCTCGAGGTTCGTGGCGTTAACTTCATGGTACTACTACTATATACTCATTCCGTCTCAAAATAAGTGTCGTATAAATTTATACTAAATCAGCGGCACTTACTTTAGGTTGCAGGGAGTATAATGCACACTCGTACAGTCGTACTATACTATCAAGATTTTAACATTCTAGTCATACTCATGCTAGTAGCTAGGCCGAGGACAGATATATAAACTGGTGTGAGTACAGAGATCCTGAGAAAAAAACAGAATATCCTGAAAATTTGCACTTTACACAGAAGGAGAACCGAGCTATGCTCAACAATCGGAAGGGTGGGTGCTCCGGGCTCACATGGGAGGAGTACAAGTCATTGACATTCACTAATCAGGTAAAATTAGAAAGCATTGATTGCAACTGGTCATCACTATAGTGTAGTACTCCCTCCATCCAAAATATAAGATCATTTTTTACACTATCATAATGTCAAAAATGATCTTATATTTTGGGACAGAGGGAGTAGTTTCTAATTAAGTTTCCTTTTTGACCGAAGGTGACCAATGAGATTATCCGAATCAGCAATGCCGTACTTGGATCATTTAGGACAACTCTTGCGGATGCACAAGTCAATGGTGAACACTCGGAAACATTATAATAGTAACTAGTTTGGTTAACTAACTAAGCACTACAATTATGGCAACAACTTTCAAAGTGGTTGTTGCTTATGTGTTGGTCGTTCTTCCTGCAGGCTATACAATTCCAGCCGGATGGCTGGTCATAGTCAACCCCATGGCAACTCATATGAACGAAGAATTTTTCGAAGATCCACTCAAATTTAACCCATGGAGGTGGATGGTTAGTCAAGACACTGAAATGGCTTCATTCTTGCAATTCTACTCACAATTTTCTACCCGAGAGTTTCTGTTGGAACTAATGTACGTTGTGGGTGTAAATAAATTTTACAAATCTGAAAACACAGGATGAGTCAAAGCGCAGCACAATGCTGAAGAATTTCTTGCCATTCGGAGTAGGCATCAGGGTATGTCCTGCCGCAGAGTTTATCAAGCTGTTACTAACACTTACCCTCCATATTTTGGTGACGGAATATAGGTCCGTGCTTTTTGCAACTCAGAGCATGCTGCTTTTAATTTCATTATATCATGCATCCTGCTTGTTGATATGCAATATGTGATTCTAACTTCCTACGCAGATGGGAAGAAACGAAAGAAACATATGCATTTCGAAGTGCGGAGGTTATGTTCCCGCAGGGCTACCACATTCGACTACGACCAAAGGACGACCAAACGAGATGATGCACATACCAACTGGAAACCATGCCTATCAGACTTCTGACCGCATTGTCTAAAATTCATTGCTCTTGTTTTAGATGTTTCTATGTATTACGCTGGATTTAGTATTACCATGTTGTTTCACACTTATATGTACTTCGTTACCAACCGTCATTTTATTTACCAATTGAAAACATTGTCATTCTATATCCTATATATGAATATAAATATGGTATTTAAGTGAGTTCGTCAGTATTTTCTTTCCGTGTTATGAGTTGCATACTTGTGTATTTCTTTCAACCGCACTGAATTTTGTTCAACCACATTGATATGACAACAAGAAAATAAAATCTCCTATCGTCTTAGAATTTTGTCGCTCGACTTTATTCACCACTACAATAGTTTTGCTACGTCATTCAGATGCGGTAAGGCTGTACCCACATATAGGCACATGTATGGTCTAGACCCGATCAAAAAATTTAGCTCAACATGTGTGCTCTACACCTCGTTGTCCATTGTACTTGATATATGTTCAGATTGCTACATACTGTCCTGTTTAAGACAGATTCTGTTTTTGATGCATTGTTTTGCTTGTTTTGATAAAACTATCGATTCTATCGGTGGTATAAGCCATGAAAAAGTTATATTACAGTAGATACAATGCAAAAATAAAATATGAATTGGATTGTAACATTACTTAGAGTAGTGATTTGCTTTATTATACTAACGGATCTTACCGAGCTTTCTGTTGAATTTTGTGTGGATGAAGTGATTGTTGGAAATATGCCCTAGGGGCAATAATAAAAGCATTATTATTATATTTCCTTGTTCATGATAATTGTCTTTATTCATGCTATAATTGTGTTATCCGGAAATCGTAATACATGTGTGAATAACAGACACCAACATGTCCCTAGTGAGCCTCTAGTTGACTAGCTCGTCGATCAATAGATAGTCATGGTTTCCTGACTATGGACATTGGATGTCATTGATAACGAGATCACATCATTACGAGAATGATGTGATGGACAAGACCCAATCCTAAACATAGCACAAGATCGTATAGTTCGTTTGCTAGAGTTTTCCAATGTCAAAGTATCTTTTCCTTAGACCATGAGATCATGTAACTCCCGGATACCGTAGAAGTGCTTTGGGTATACCAAACGTCACAACGTAACTGGGTGACTATAAAGGTAGACTACGGGTATCTCCGAAAGTGTCTGTTGGGTTGACATGGATCAAGACTGGGATTTGTCACTCCGTATGACGGAGAGGTATCACTGAGCCCACTCGGTAATGCATCATCATAATGAGCTCAGAGTGACCAAGTGTCTGGTCACGGGATCATGCATTACGGTACGAGTAAAGTGACTTGCCGGTAACGAGATTGAACGAGGTATTGGGATACCGACGATCGAATCTCGGGCAAGTAACATATCGATTGACAAAGGGAATTGAGTACGGGGTTGATTGAGTCCTCGACATCGTGGTTCATCCGATGAGATCATCGTGGAGCATGTGGGAGCCAACATGGGTATCCAGATCCCGCTGTTGGTTATTGACCGGAGAGTCGTCTCGGTCATGTCTGCTTGTCTCCCGAACCCGTGGGGTCTACACACTTAAGGTTCGGTGACGCTAGGGTTATGAAGATATGTATATGCAGAAACCCGAATGTTGTTCGGAGTCCCGGATGAGATCCCGGACGTCACGAGGAGTTCCGGAATGGTCCGGAGGTAAAGAATTATATATAGGAAGTGCTGTTTCGGCCATCGGGACAAGTTTCGGGGTTATCGGTATTGTACCGGGACCACCGGAGGGGTCCCGGGGGCCCACCGGGTGGGGCCACCTGTCCCGGGGGGGGGGGGGGGGGGCACATGGGCTGTAGGGGGTGCGCCTTGGCCTTCATGGGCCAAGGGCACCAGCCCCTATAGGCCCATGCGCCTAGGGTTTCCACCTAGGAGGAGTCCTAGTGGTGGAAGGCACCCCTAGGTGCCTTGGGGGGGAGGGAAACCTCCCCTTGGCCGCCGCCCCCCCTAGTAGATCTCATCTACTAGGGCCGGCGCCCCCCCCCATAGCACCCCTATATATAGTGGGGGGGGGGAGAGGAGGGAAACACACCAGCCCCTGGCGCCTCCCTCTCTCCCCGTTACGTCTCTCTCTCGTAGTCTCGGCGAAGCCCTGCTTCTGTGACGCCCTGCATCCATCACCACGCCGTCGTGCTGCTGGATCTTCATCAACCTCTCCTCCCCCCTTGCTGGATCAAGAAGGAGGAGACGTCTCCCGTCCCGTATGTGTGTTGAACGCGGAGGTGCCGTCCGTTCGGCGCTTGGTCATCGGTGATTTGGATCACGTCGAGTACGACTACATCATCACCGTTCTTTTAACGCTTCCGTGCGCGATCTACAAAAGTATGTAGATGCATCTAATGACTCGTTGCTAGATGAACTCCTAGATGGATCTTGGTGAAACGAGTAGGAAATTTTTTGTTTTCTGCAACGTTCCCCAACAGTGGCATCATGAGCTAGGTCTATGCGTAGTTCTTCTTGCGCGAGTAGAACACAATTAGTTGTGGGCGTGGATTTGTCAACTTTCTTGCCGTTACTAGTCTTTTCTTGCTTCAGCGGTATTGTGGGATGAAGCGGCCCGGACCAACCTTACACGTACGCTTACGTGAGACCGGTTCCACCGACTAACATGCTCTAGTTGCATAAGGTGGCTGGCGGGTGTCTGTCTCTCCTACTTTAGTTGGAGCGGATTCGATGAACAGGGTCCTTATGAAGGGTAAATAGAAGTTGACAAATCACATTGTGGCTTTAACGTAGGTAAGAAGACGTTCTTGCTAGAACCCTAATTCAGCCACGTAAAACTTGCAACAACAATTAGAGGACGTCTAACTTGTTTTTGCAGCGAGTGGTTTGTGATATGATATGGCCAAAGTTGTGATGAATGATGAATGATCTATATGTGATGTATGAGATGTTCATGCTATTGTAATAGGAATCACGACTTGCATGTCGATGAGTATGACAACCGGCAGGAGCCATAGGAGTTGTCTTTATTCTTTTATATGACCTGCGTGTCATTGAGAAACGCCATGTAAATTACTTTACTTTATTGCTAAACGCGTTAGCCATAGTAGTAGAAGTAATAGTTGGCGAGCAACTTCATGGAGACACGATGATGGAGATCATGATGATGGAGATCATGATGATGGAGATCATGGTGTCAAGCTGGTGACAAGATGATCATGGAGCCCCAAGATGGAGATCAAAGGAGCTATGTGATATTGGCCATATCATGTCACGTTTATTATTTGATTGCATGTGATGTTTATCATGTTTTGCATCTTGTTTACTTAGAACGACGGTAGTAAATAAGATGATCCCTCATACTAATTTCAAGAAGTGTTCCCCCTAACTGTGCACCGTTGCGACAGTTCGCTGTTTCAAAACACCACGTGATGATCGGGTGTTTTATTCAGACGTTCACATACAACGGGTGTAAGACAGATTTACACATGCAAACACTTAGGTTGACTTGACGAGCCTAGCATGTACAGACATGGCCTCGGAACACAGAAGACCGAAAGGTCGAGCATGAGTCATATAGAAGATACGATCAACATGAAGATGTTCACCGATGTTGACTGGTCCGTCTCACGTGATGATCGGACACGGTCTAGTTAACTCGGATCGTGTAATACTTAGATGACTAGAGGGATGTCTAATCTAAGTGGGAGTTCATTAATAATTTGATTAGTTGAACTTAATTATCATGAACTTAGTCTAAATATTTTACAATATGTCTTGTAGATCAAATGGCCAACGTAGTCCTCAACTTCAACGCGTTCCTAGAGAAAACTAAGCTGAAAGACGATGGCAGCAACTATACGGACTGGGTCCGGAACCTGAGGATCATCCTCATAGCTGCCAAGAAAGATTATGTCCTACAAGCACCGCTGGGTGACGCACCTGTTCTCCCTGCAGAACAAGATGTTATGAACGCTTGGCAGGCACGTTCCGATGACTACTCCCTCGTTCAGTGCGGCATGCTTTACAGCCTAGAGCCGGGGCTCCAAAAGCGTTTTGAGAGACATGGAGCATATGAGATGTTCGAAGAGCTGAAAATGGTTTTCCAAGCTCATGCCCGGATCGAGAGATATGAAGTCTCCGACAAATTCTTCAGCTGTAAGATGGAGGAAAATAGTTCTGTCAGTGAGCACATACTTACTATGTCTGGGTTACATAACCGCTTGACTCAGCTGGGAGTTAATCTCCCGGATGATGCGGTCATTGACAGAATCCTCCAGTCGCTTCCACCAAGCTACAAGAGCTTTGTGATAAACTTCAATATGCAGGGGATGGAAAAGACCATTCCTGAAGTATTTGCTATGCTGAAATCAGCAGAGGTAGAAGTCAAGAAGGAACATCAAGTGTTGATGGTCAATAAAACCACTAAGTTCAAGAAAGGTAAGGGTAAAAAGAACTTCAAGAAGGACGGCAAGGAGGTTGCCGCGCCCGGCAAGCAAGCTGCCGGGAAGAAGCCAAAGAATGGACCCAAGCCCGAGACTGAGTGCTTTTATTGCAAGGGAAGCGGTCACTGGAAGCGGAACTGCCCTAAGTACTTAGCGGACAAGAAGGCCGGCAAAACAAAAGGTATATGTGATATACATGTAATTGATGTGTACCTTACTAGTGCCCATAGTAGCTCCTGGGTATTTGATACCGGTGCAGTTGCTCACATTTGTAACTCAAAGCAGGGGCTGCGGAATAAGCGGAAACTGGCAAAGGACGAGGTGACGATGCGCGTCGGGAATGGTTCCAAGGTCAATGTGATCGCCGTCGGCACGCTGCCTTTGCATCTCCCTTCGGGATTAGTTTTAAACCTTAATAATTGTTATTTAGTGCCAGCTTTGAGCATGAACATTGTATCGGGATCTCGTTTAATTCGAGATGGCTACTCATTTAAATCCGAGAATAATGGTTGTTCTATTTATATGAGAGATATGTTTTATGGTCATGCTCCTATGGTGAATGGTTTATTCTTTATGAATCTCGAACGTGATGCTACACATGTTCACAATGTGAGTACCAAAAGAAGTAAGGTTGATAATGATAGTCCCACATACTTGTGGCACTGCCGCCTTGGTCACATAGGTGTCAAACGCATGAAGAAACTCCATGCTGATGGACTTTTAGAGTCTCTTGATTATGAATCATTTGACACATGCGAACCATGCCTTATGGGAAAAATGACCAAGACTCCGTTCTCAGGAACAATGGAGCGAGCAACCAACTTATTGGAAATCATACATACTGATGTGTGCGGTCCAATGAGTGTTGAGGCTCGCGGTGGCTATCGTTATGTTCTCACCCTCACTGATGATTTAAGTAGGTATGGGTATATCTACTTAATGAAACACAAGTCTGAAACCTTTGAAAAGTTCAAGGAATTTCAGAGTGAGGTTGAAAATCAACGTGACAGGAAAATCAAGTTTCTACGATCAGATCGTGGAGGAGAATACTTGAGTCATGAGTTTGGCACACACTTAAGAAAATGTGGAATAGTTTCACAACTCACGCCGCCTGGAACACCTCAGCGTAATGGTGTGTCCGAACGTCGTAATCGCACTCTGTTAGATATGGTGCGATCTATGATGTCTCTTACCGATTTACCGCTATCTTTTTGGGGCTATGCTTTAGAGACTGCCGCATTCACTTTAAATAGGGCTCCGTCGAAATCCGTTGTCGTATGAATTATGGTTTGGGAAGAAACCTAAGCTGTCGTTTCTAAAAGTTTGGGGATGCGATGCTTATGTCAAGAAACTTCAACCTGAAAAGCTCGAACCCAAGTCGGAAAAATGCGTCTTCATAGGATACCCAAAAGAAACTATTGGGTACACCTTCTACCTCAGATCCGAAGGCAAGATCTTTGTTGCCAAGAATGGGTCCTTTCTAGAGAAAGAGTTTCTCTCGAAAGAAGTAAGTGGGAGGAAAGTAGAGCTTGATGAAGTATTACCTCTTGAACCGGAAAATGGCGCAACTCAAGAAAATGTTCCTGAGGTGCCTGCACCGACTAGAGAGGAAGTTAATGATGATGATCAAGATACATCTGATCAAGCTCCTACTGAAATTCGAAGGTCCACAAGGACACGTTCCGCACCAGAGTGGTACGGCAACCCCTACTTGGAAATCATGTTGTTAGACAACGGTGAACCTTCGAACTATGAAGAAGCGATGGCGGGCCCGGATTCCGACAAATGGCTAGAAGCCATGAAATCCGAGATAGGATCCATGTATGAAAACGAAGTATGGACTTTGACTGACTTGCCCGTTGAACGGCGAGCTATAGAAAATAAATGGATCTTTAAGAGGAAGACAGACGCGGATGGTAATGTGACCATCTATAAAGCTCGGCTTGTCGCTAAGGGTTATCGACAAGTTCAAGGGGTTGACTACGATGAGACTTTCTCACCGGTAGCGAAGCTGAAGTCCGTCCGAATCATGTTAGCAATTGCCGCATTCTACGATTATGAAATATGGCAAATGGACGTCAAAACGGCATTCCTTAATGGTTTCCTTAAGGAAGAATTGTATATGATGCAGTCGGAAGGTTTTGTCGATCCTAAGAATGCTGACAAAGTGTGCAAGCTCCAACGCTCGATTTATGGGCTGGTGCAAGCATCTCGGAGTTGGAACATTCGCTTTGATGAGATGATCAAAGCGTTTGGGTTTACACAGACTTATGGAGAAGCCTGTGTTTACAAGAAAGTGAGTGGGAGCTCTGTAGCATTTCTCATACTATATGTAGATGACATACTTTTGATGGGAAATGATATAGAACTCTTGGACAGCATCAAGGCCTATTTGAATAAGAGTTTTTCAATGAAGGACCTTGGAGAAGCTGCTTATATATTAGGCATCAAAATCTATAGAGATAGATCGAGACGCCTCATAGGTCTTTCACAAAGCACATACCTTGATAAGATATTGAAGAAGTTCAATATGGATCAATCCAAGAAGGGGTTCTTGCCTGTGTTACAAGGTATGAAATTGAGCTCAGCTCAATGTCCGACCACGGCAGAAGATATAGAAGAGATGAACGTCATCCCCTATGCATCAGCCATAGGTTCTATTATGTATGCCATGCTGTGTACCAGACCTGATGTAAACCTTGCCGTAAGTTTGGTAGGAAGGTACCAAAGTAATCCCGGCAAGGAGCACTGGACAGCGGTCAAGAATATCCTGAAGTACCTGAAAAGGACTAAGGAAATGTTTCTCGTTTATGGAGGTGACGAAGAGCTCGTCGTAAAGGGTTACGTCGACGCTAGCTTCGACACAGATCTGGATGACTCTAAGTCACAAACCGGATACGTGTATATTTTGAATGGTGGGGCAGTAAGCTGGTGCAGTTGCAAGCAGAGCGTCGTGGCGGGATCTACATGTGAAGCGGAGTACATGGCGGCCTCGGAGGCAGCACATGAAGCAATATGGGTGAAGGAGTTCATCACCGACCTAGGAGTGATACCCAATGCGTCGGGGCCGATCAAGCTCTTCTGTGACAACACTGGAGCTATTGCACTTGCCAAGGAGCCCAGGTTTCACAAGAAGACAAGGCACATCAAGCGTCGCTTCAACTCCATTCGTGAAAATGTTCAAGATGGAGACATAGAGATTTGTAAAATACATACGGACCTGAATGTAGCAGATCCGTTGACTAAACCTCTCCCTAGGGCAAAACATGATCAACACCAGAATTCCATGGGTGTTCGATTCATCACAATGTAACTAGATTATTGACTCTAGTGCAAATGGGAGACTGTTGGAAATATGCCCTAGAGGCAATAATAAAAGCATTATTATTATATTTCCTTGTTCATGATAATTGTCTTTATTCATGCTATAATTGTGTTATCCGGAAATCGTAATACATGTGTGAATAACAGACACCAACATGTCCCTAGTGAGCCTCTAGTTGACTAGCTCGTCGATCAATAGATAGTCATGGTTTCCTGACTATGGACATTGGATGTCATTGATAACGAGATCACATCATTAGGAGAATGATGTGATGGACAAGACCCAATCCTAAACATAGCACAAGATCGTATAGTTCGTTTGCTAGAGTTTTCCAATGTCAAAGTATCTTTTCATTAGACCATGAGATCGTGTAACTCCCGGATACCGTAGGAGTGCTTTGGGTATACCAAACGTCACAACGTAACTGGGTGACTATAAAGGTAGACTACGGGTATCTCCGAAAGTGTCTGTTGGGTTGACATGGATCAAGACTGGGATTTGTCACTCCGTATGACGGAGAGGTATCACTGGGCCCACTCGGTAATGCATCATCATAATGAGCTCAGAGTGACCAAGTGTCTGGTCACGGGATCATGCATTACGGTACGAGTAAAGTGACTTGCCGGTAACGAGATTGAACGAGGTATTGGGATACCGACGATCGAATCTCGGGCAAGTAACATATCGATTGACAAAGGGAATTGAGTACGGGGTTGATTGAATTCTCGACATCGTGGTTCATCCGATGAGATCATCGTGGAGCATGTGGGAGCCAACATGGGTATCCAGATCCCGCTGTTGGTTATTGACCGGAGAGTCGTCTCGGTCATGTCTGCTTGTCTCCCGAACCCGTAGGGTCTACACACTTAAGGTTCGGTGACGCTAGGGTTATGAAGATATGTATATGCAGAAACCCGAATGTTGTTCGGAGTCCCGGATGAGATCCCGGACGTCACGAGGAGTTCCGGAATGGTCCGGAGGTAAAGAATTATATATAGAAAGTGTTGTTTCGGCCATCGGGACAAGTTTCGGGGTTATCGGTATTGTACCGGGACCACCGGAGGGGTCCCGGGGGCCCACCGGGTGGGGCCACCTGTCCCGGGGGGGCCACATGGGCTGTAGGGGGTGCGCCTTGGCCTTCATGGTCCAAGGGCACCAGCCCCTATAGGCCCATGCGCCTAGGGTTTCCATCTAGGAGGAGTCCTAGTGGTGGAAGGCACCCCTAGGTGCCTTGGGGGGGAGGGAAACCTCCCCTTGGCCGCCGCCCCCCTAGTAGATCTCATCTACTAGGGCCGCCCCCCCCCCCCATAGCACCCCTATATATAGTGGGGGGGGGGAGAGGAGGGAAACACACCAGCCCCTGGCGCCTCCCTCTCTCCCCGTTACGTCTCTCTCTCGTAGTCTCGGCGAAGCCCTGCTTCTGTGACGCCCTGCATCCATCACCACGCCGTCGTGCTGCTGGATCTTCATCAACCTCTCCTCCCCCCTTGCTGGATCAAGAAGGAGGAGACGTCTCCCGTCCAGTACGTGTGTTGAACGCGGAGGTGCCGTCCGTTCGGCGCTTGGTCATCGGTGATTTGGATCACGTCGAGTACGACTACATCATCACCGTTCTTTTAACGCTTCCGTGCGCGATCTACAAAGGTATGTAGATGCATCTAATGACTCGTTGCTAGATGAACTCCTAGATGGATCTTGGTGAAACGAGTAGGAAAATTTTTGTTTTCTGCAACGTTCCCCAACAGTGATCAAAGATCGAGGAGGTCTCGATATATATGAGGAGAAGGAGGAGAGGCAAGAGCTCAAGCTTGGGGATGCCCAAGGCACCCCAAGTAAATATTCAAGGAGACTCAAGCGTCTAAGCTTGGGGATGCCCCGGAAGGCATCACATCTTTCTTCAACAAGTATCGGTATGTTTTCGTCTTCGTTTCGTTCACGTGATATGCGTAAATCTTGAAGCTTCTTTTGCATTTTGTTTTCACTTTTCTTTCATGCACATGCTGGTATGAGATACTTCATGGTTGATTTATAGAATGCTCATTGCACTTCACTTATATCTTTTGATTATGGCTTTATAGAATGATTCATGTGCTTCACTTATATCATTTGAAGTTTGGTTTGCCTGTTTCTCTTCACATAGAAAACTGTTATTTGAAGAATGCTCTTTTGCTTCACTTATATTTGTTAGAGCATGGTCTTTTGTAGAAAGAATTAAACTATCATGCTTCACTTATATCTATTTAGAGAGTCAAAAGGAATTGGTCATTTTCATGGTTAGTCGTGAAATCCTACATAAAACTTATGGATCACTGAATATGATATGTTTGATTCCTTGCAATAGTTTTGCGATATAGAGATGGAATATGTGGGAGGTACTAGTAAATGGTTGTGGTTAGTAAGAATATTGGTGTAAAGGTTTGTGATTCCCGAAGTATGCACGTATAGTCTCTCGTTATGCTATGAAGTTGGAGCATGATTTATTATTGATTGTCTTCTTTATGAGTGGCGGTCGGGGATGAGCGATGGTCTTTTCCTACCAATTTATCCACCTAGGGGCATGCGTAGTAGTACTTTGCTTCGAGGGCTAATAAACTTTTGCAATAAGTATATGAGTTCTTTATGACTAATGTGAGTCCATGGATTATACGTGCTCTTACCTTTCCGCAATTTGCTAGCCTCTACGGTACCGTGCATTGCCCTTTCTCACCTCGAGAGTCGGTGCAAACTTCGCAGGTGCATCCAAACCCCATAATATGATACGCTCTATTACACATAAGCCTTATTATATCTTCCTCAAAACAGTCGCCATACCAACCTATTAATGGCCTTTTCATAGTCATTCCGAGATATATTACCATGCAACTCCCACCGCCTCCATTTTGATGACTTAAGCATTCATTTTCATATTGTTTTGCATGATCGTAAGATAGTTAGCATGATATTCCATGGCTTGTCCGTTTTTTGATATCGTTGTATGCTAGATCATTGCACATCCTGATACACTGCCAGAGGCATTCATATAGAGTCATATTTTATTATAGGTATCGAGTTGTAATTTTTATTTCTGTTGAGCTATAAGTAAATAGAAGTGTAATGATCATCATTATTCATTATTAGAGCATGTCCCAGTCAGGAAAGGATGATGGAGGCTATGATTCCCCCACGAGTCGGGATGAGACTCCGGACAATGAGAAAAAAAAAGAAAAAGAAAGAAAAAAAGAGAAGGGGCATTGTTACTATATCTTTTACCACACTTGTGCTTCAAAGTAGCACCATGTTTTTCATAGTCACTTTCATATACTAGTGGGAATTTTTCATTATAGAACTTGGCTTGTATATTCCAATGATGGGCTTCCTCAAATGCCCGAGGCCTTCATGAGCAAACAAGTTGGATGCACACCCACTTAGTTTTCATATTGAGATTTCATACACTTATAGCTCTTAGTGCATCTGTTGCATGCCAATCCCTACTCCTCACGTTGATATCAATTGATGGGCATCTCCATAGCCCATTGGTTAGCCGCATCGATGTGAGACTTTCTTACTTTTTTGTCTTCTCTATGTTTACCCCTATCATCATACTCTATTCCACCTATAGTGCTATATCCATGGGTTGCGCTCATGTATTGCGTGAGAGTTGAAAAAGCTGAAGTGCGTTAAAAAGTATGAACTAATTTCTATGCTTGTCATCGGGGTTGTGCATGATAAATACTTTGTGTTAAGAAGACAGAGCATGACAAGACTATATGATTTTGTAGCTTTCTTTAGCGTTGATATTTTGACAGACATGATTATTTATTGGGATGCCTGAGTATTGATGTCTTTATGTCAAATTATAGACTATTGCTTTGAATCACTCGTGTCTTAATATTCATGCCATGATTAGATATATGATCAAGTTTATGCTAGGTAGCATTCCACATCAAAAATTATCTTTTTTATCATTTATCTACTCGAGGACAAGTAGGAATTAAGCTTGGGGATGCTGATATGTCTCCGTCGTATCTATAGTTTTTGATTGTTTCATGCCAATATTATACAACCTTCACATATTTTTGGCAACTTTTAATATGATTTATTGGACAAACCTATTGATTCAGTGCCCAGTGCCAGTTCCTGTTTGTTGCATGTTTTTTGTTTCGCAGAAAATCCATATCAAACAAAGTCCAAATGCAATTTATGAAGAATTATTTTGGAATATTTGTGATTTTTGGGAGTTGTAATCGTCAGAAGAGGAGGCCCACAGTGACAACAACCCACCAGGGCGCGCCTGGGGGCGCCTGCCCCCAGGCGCGCCCAGGTGTCTTATGCTCTCCTCGAACGTCGGTTGGGGCCCTTCGTCCGGCGCAAGAAAGATAATTTATGGAAAAAAATTGTGTAAAAATTTCAGCGCAATCGGAGTTACGGATCTCCGAGAATTTAAAAAACTGTGAAGGCCCAGATCTGGGGAACGCGAAACAAAAGAGAACAGAGAGGGAGATCCAATCTCGGAGGGGCTCTCGCCCCTCCGCCGCCATGGAAGCCATGGACCAGAGGGGGAACTCTCCTCCCATCTAGGGGGAGGTCAAGGAACAATAAGGAGGGGGCTCTCTCCCCTCTCTCCCAGTGGCGCCGGAGTGCCGCCGGGGCTAGGATCGTGACGATGATCTACATCAACAATCTTGCTACCGTCAACACCAACTTTGTCCCCCTCTATGCAGCGGTGTAACACCCCTTCTCCCTCATGTAATCTCTACTTAAACATGGTGTTCAACTCCATATATTATTTCCCAATGATATTTGGCTATCCTATGGTGTTTGAGTAGATTCGTTTTGTCCTGTGTGTTAATCGTGATCTTGCTTGATATGATTGTATATTTTATTTATGGTGTTGTCCTACGGTGCCCTCCGTCTTGCGCAAACGTGAGGGGCCCCCGCTGTAGGGTGTTGCAATATGTTCATGGTTTGCTTATTGTCGGTGTTGCGGGGGTGACAGTAGCTTAAACGCGGATAAGTGGGTCATGGCGTATGGGAGTAAAGAGGACTTGATACTTAATGCTATGGTTGTGTCTCACGACCTTAATGATCTTTAGCAGTTGCGGATGCTTGCTAGAGTTCCAATCATAAGTGCATATGATCCAAGTAGAGAAAGTATGTTAGATCATGCCTCTCCCTCATATAAAATTACAAGAATGATTACTGGTACTTGTTATTGATTGCCCAGGGACAAATGACTTTCTTGTTGACAAAAGCTATCCACTTTTATTACCTTGCAGTTTATTTGTAGTTTTATTATCGCAAAGTACTCGTAGTTTTATTCTTGCAAAATAGTTTCATACTTATTTTAGGTAAATCAGACGTTAAATGTGCGTAGAGTTGTATTGGTGGTCGATAGAACTTGAGGGAATATTTGTTCTGCCTTTAGCTCCTCGTTGGGCTCGACACTCTTATTTATGGAAGAAGGCTACAAACGATTCCCTATACTTGTGGGTTATCAGAGAACTACAATGTTATTTCAACCATGATATTGGTCAGAAAATTGTGCATAACAGGAAAGACACCGCTTAAATGTGTTCGCGGGGATTGTTATTCATCTAACATGAAGATATAGGTTAGGGGAGATAAAGATGGGAATGAGAGGCACAATACATTCTCAAATAATGAATGGACACAAGACATGCTAAAAGATACCCCATTCGTTTCGGTATTACTGGTTTGATACCCAAACATGAGATATTCCTTATTGCGAGCCCTTCTTAATGCTTTCCCCTCCGCATCGGAATGCTAATTAACGCGAGACACACACACACACATGTTTAGATGCATGCCATTTGTTGTTGTTGGAAATTTTAATCCGTGATTGACTGGGCATGCAGGAGAAAGCCCTTGTGCATGTGCGTGGGAGGAAGGAATCAAATCGTGGGATTGTTAAAAAGAGTGGGAATCGGAAAGGGTTACAAGGATTCACACGCAGACACAGAGAGTGAACGCTAAAAGAGGGAGAGGAAGGGGCAGGGGAACGGAAGGGACATGAGAATTCATACTAGACATGGAGAATTCATTAAAAGAGGGGGAAGCGGAAGCGTCACAATATTTCAATCGCGGAAGAGTTACAGCGTGCGCCCGTTGTCCGTTTGCAAACATGCGAATCGACACACCCACCCCACCGTGTCTTGGTTTCGGGGGAGGGGGGATACATACATACACGGAGGGAGGAGGGAGAACGGACCCGCCGCCAAAGGTCCGTTATTCCACGGTTGAAAACAGAGGGCACAAAAAGAAAAGAAAATGAGCAGATGTTGCCAGATATGGGTGCATTGATCGTAGCTGGTAATTAAATTCGGAATAGTGGCTTGGATTATGACGCATTGGTAGTAGTAGGAAAGACGCCAGGGTGGAATGGATCTCCTCTTCTCCACCTGCAGGTCCAGGTGAGGTGAGGTGAGGTCCAACGCGCGTGCACACTTGGACTTGGCTGTCAAGAAACCGAATTAACTTCTCTCCACCTCTTCTCTTGTCTCTTGGGTAAAAAATGAAACAAACGGAAACGGATTCCCGTTCACCATGACCAACCAACCAAACAGAGGGCATATAAAGAGGAGTCGGAACAGTGAGGAGAGTCCACCCCACCCCGCCCCAAACAACTGCAGCCAGCGGCTCCGGCAACCGTCCCCAACGGTCCGGTTACATACACCCTCCAGCCCTGCCCGCCGCCCGCCAACCAGCGACCCACCTAGGGCACTCCTCCCTTCCCCTTCTTTTCCTCCAATAACACACACACACTTCCGCCGCCGTCCGATGACCCAACCGGCGGAGGGCCTGCTCCGCCCGGAATCGCCGCGGGTTCCAGCATTAGCGGCGGCGACCTGTGCGATTCCGCCCCCATCATCAGTTCATCATCCCCATTTCGAGAATCGCGGAGGAGGGACAAAACAATGGGGTGCTTCAACTCCACGGCCAGGGCCAGGCGCCGCTATCCCGGGCTACGACCACCCCATGCACCTCGCCGCCCAGACCGCATGTACTCCCTCCGGTCCTTTTTAGTTCGCATATAAGATTTGTCTGAAGTCAAACCTCGTAAACTTTGACAAAGTTTATAGGAAAAAATATCAACATTTAGAATGTGAAATCAACAACATTAGATGCGTCATGACTTTAATTTTCATATTGTATAAATTTAGCATTGTAGATGTTAATATTTTTTCACATAAATATGGTCAAACTTTACGAAGTTTGACTTCAGACAATTCTTATATGCAGAGTAAAAAGGACCGGAGGGAGTATCTTTCTTTGTTTGTAGCCACTTACTAATTTCACTATTCCACTAGTCAAACCTTAATTAATTCACTCACCGCATGTGTTTTCTCTCTGTTTCTTGTGCTGCTGCAGTCAGCGTGAGCGAGGTGGAGGCGCTCTTCGAGCTCTTCTAAGACCATCAGCGGCTCCGTCATCGACGACGGCCTCATCAGCAAGGTACTACGTAGCAGCACACCAAATCATCTTGTTTCTTGTATGCATGCCGTGCTTCTTGCCATGTTTATTTCCAATTTTTGGTGCAAAAACATATAATTTATCAGTGTTACAAAAAATGAAATGAACTGGCTCTGTGGTCCAGTCTTGTTTTAGGGTACGATGGTCCAGTCATTTTCTAAAGCCCTGTTTAGGGAACTTGTTGTTTTTGGTCACTGTCAGCCTCATAACTTTGTATGAACGACAGGCCGGCGTGTCTCTGTCTCTTTGATGCAGTTAGAATCTTTCTAAAAATGAAGACGGCCATGTGTTCCTTTCCTCATCTACATACAGTCATTATATTCTTATTATTAATAGTTTGATAGATGGTTTCGAAAATTTTGTAAGCATCATGTGCTTCTCTAATAACCATCATACAAGCTTGTGGACTGCGCCTAATGCTTATCACATAAGATTGTCCTTTTTCACCACAGGGCAGAGTTTTGTGCCGCACTGGAACATATTACACTGGGCCTAATGCTTATCACATACTCCCTCCGTTCGGAAATGGATGTATCTAGAACTAAAATACATCTAGATACATCCACTTTCGCGACAAGTAATTCCGAACGGAGAGAGTAGTAACATTGTTCCTCCTCATACATGCCCTGCTTGCCATGTTTTCCTTTTGTTGGTAAACCACATTATTTATTACATTACAGTGTTAGAAAAATGGACTGGCTCTGTGGTCCGGTCATTTTCCAAAACCCTGTTCAGGGAAACTGCCATTTTCTGGTTGGTGCCGGACTGCCGGCCTCATAACTTTGTTAGAAAGACAGGCACGCGTCTCTTTGCTGAAGTTAGAATCTTTCTAAATCAAGAGGGCCATTTGTCCGTTTTCCTGATCTACAGTTAGAGTCATTATTCTTAGCATCATGTGCATCTGTAACCATCATACAAGCTTGTGGACTGGGCCTAATGCTTATCACATTAGATTGTCCTTTTCCACAGGGCAGAGTTTTGCGCCACAACCTACTTACCTAATGTGTCCAAATTTCAAACTCGACTGTCATGCTAGCTTACTTTCTACTCTAATTGTCCACACATGAGTCATGTAAGCAGAATTCAAGGTCTTTTTTTATGCATAAGAACAATTATATCATTGGTTATTCTTGTGGAGAAAAACTGGAGTACTGATTTCATCAATGAAAGATTGCAGTATCTTGAAACTTCAGTAGAATTAATCTGCTCGTATTTCTGGACTCTGATGTTTGAAGTTTTATTTTGATGTGCTTCCTCCTTCTGTCATTGATGACATAATTTCTGCTGCCGCACCGTACAGGTCAAGCAGATGCTTATTGCTCTTCTGAGTGAATCAGGAATGAGGTTGTCAGATGAAACCATTGAGTCAATCCTTGACAAGGTATGGATATTTGAGCCCAAAACCTGAGCTGTTACTCAGGTTTTGAATAACTTATATAGTTAAATTCGGAGCCTTCATGAGAGTTCAGATATTGGCTGATATGGTTGCTGTTGACAGACATTTTCAGATGCTGATGTGAATCAGGACGGGAAAATAGATAGAGCAGAGTGGGAGAACTTTGTCTCGCGAAATCCCTCCTTGATGAATATAATGACTCTGCCATACCTAAAGTAAGTGTTGTATCTATGATTCTGGAGAAAAAACAGAGTATGTATAAAGAGGAAATGAATGCTCTGTTTTTATTCCTCTTGTGTAATGAGTTGAAGAATGCAGTTGGCTAATTAATGGCTGCTTCTCATTGCAGGGACATAACGACCACATTCCCTAGCTTTGTGTTCAACTCGAAGGTCGACGACATCGTGACGTGAGCGCCGTGGTTTCTGCGACATTCTACAAGGCCTGCACGAAAGTGGGGAAGGACATGTACATCTAATAGTATATCAAGGAGAGTAATTCTTTTTAGAGCAAAAAAAATTAATGCAAAGAGGTGAGTGAGGGTTGTAGTATGAGAAATTGGCAAGTTGTCGCGATATGAACTGCATCCACATGCTCTGTTGTTTGTTGTGAAATGCAATGTTAGTGCCAGAATGGAATTGTATCGGCTGGAAATCAATCTTCTTTTTCTTTCTTTCTCCAGCGGCGTGTCATGTTGATCCAAATTCTATCGGCGCCCTAATCCGAGTCGTTTGTCATTGTCATGGTTGGATCGCCCCTAATAGTTGGCCTCTGTTTGGGCAGTGGATCCTCGCCGTTTTGCCCGCCCTAGTTCAATTTTCTCGCCGGTTCTCGCAAGCCCGCTCTAGTTCAATTTTCTCACCGGTTCTTGCAAGCTCATGGCCAACCAAAACCTCCGTCATGGCTGCTTTTCGAGAAAAAGGCCCGGATTTATTCATCAAATAGGCAAATCACGTCGAACCTCCTCGACTCCTAGCCAGTTTTCTTCGGTCCGTTTTGCAGTAAAGGCGAGTTGTTTACTCCCTCTAGATCCATTTGAGCGACGAGTAATATGGATCGGAGGGGGTACTCTTTTTTTTTTGAATACTTTTTTTAGCTGAAAGCAAGTTGTTCACTGTATGAGTTTTTTTTTTTGAGGGATGTTCACTGTATGAGTGATAAAGCGCGCACGTCCGCAGCATTGCCGATTTTGTTCCTGGGCCGCTTTTGGGCCGAGCACGACGAATCTATCCTCTCCTCTCCTCTGCCCACACTCTCTCTCTCTGGACGAGGGAGAATCTTGTACTAGTCCCCCACTCCTCCCTCCCGTCGCCGTCGCCGCCGGCCCAAACCAAACCCTAGCCGCCTGCCTGCCTCCCACCCTCGCCGCCGGCCGGACGGCGCCAGGCCATGGACCGGAAGCGCATCAACGACGCGCTCGACAGGCACCTGCGGGCGGCCACGGAGCGGTCGTCGCCCTCCACCTCCCGCGGCGCCAAGCCCAAGCCGCCCCCCGCCGCCGCCCCCAGACCCAAAGGTATCACCGTCGCCGTCGGTCGCCGTCGCCTTACTTTCTCTCTCGTCATCCGGTTCTCCCTCTCCCGTGCCTTAAAATTGACGTCTTTGTGCGCGGGCGTTGGGGGGCGGCAGAGCAGCTGGATTCGGACAGCAGCGAGGGGGGCAGCGCCGGCGGGTCCTCGGAGGCGGACGACACCTTCTGGATCAACTGGTTCTGCGCCATGAGGGGCAACGAGTTCTTCGCCGAGGTCGACGACGACTACATCCAGGACGACTTCAACCTCTGCGGCCTCAGCGCCCAGGTCCCCTACTACGACCACGCCCTCGATCTCATCCTCGACCTCGAGCCCGTCCAGGGTACATACACCTACACCTCCTCGTTGATTTGTTATTGTGATGATAACCAGTTCTCACTCGCTCATCGTCGTAAAGTTAGTAAAGTAGGTTGCTCTGATACTCACAAGCTTTGCTTCGTTGGTTGTCTGTGTGCGTGTGTACATATATGCAGGGGATGTGTTTGCCGATGACCAGAATGAGCTGATTGTCGCGTCCGCGGAGATGCTTTACGGGTTGATCCACGCCCGGTACATCTTGACCACCAAGGGCTTGGCTGCCATGGTAAGCATCTTTCTGCTTCCATGGTTCGTTCGATGCGGGAACTCCTATTATATCGGCATGGTTTATGCTTTTTCGATATCAATCACAGTAGCAGCAGGTCTTGTTATACCACACTGATCTGATCTGTTCCAATAACTGAATGTTTCTTCAGCTGGAGAAGTTCAAGAACTGCGACTTTGGAAGGTGCCCCCGCGTGTCCTGTTCTGGCCAGCCCTGTCTTCCAATGGGGCAGTCCGATATCCCTAGGTCCAGTACCGTGAAGATATATTGTCCTAAGTGCGAAGATCTCTACTACCCCAGATCGAAGCACCAAGGCAGTATCCTTTTGAACTTGTTGCTTAGATAAGCACTGACAGGTCTATTCATTTTCAAAACCCGTGATCTGCTGAGATTAGGAATATTGATGTGCTGTTATTGCTGTTCTGCCTTTTCAGCATCATACTATACCTTCATTAACAACTTATGATCTTTGTTTAAGAATGCCGTGCTGCCTTCTCGTCAATGGGGCTGATGCACTCTAAGTAGTGGCATTTTCTTTGTTTGCCTTTTAAAACATCTTATACTTAGATAAGCACTGACAGGTCTATTCATTGCAAATACTCTGATCTGGTAGATTGCCTTTTCAACATCACACTACCTACCTTTTGTTAATGACTTATTACGATTGTGAGCTCTTTGTTTCGAAAATGTCTTGCTGCCTTGTCATCACCGGGGGCAGAGACATTGTGAACAGTGATATTTACTTTGCTTGCCTTTGGCCTTTGCATCCCTGAAGCTTGTTATAGACTGCCCATTCTATTACAGTAGTTATGAGAACTACATTTTCGCATCTGTAAGTACCGATGCAAGGTGCAATTTCTTGTGTGCTGCAAACTGCAGCGCGCCTATGCTAGTCAATCTTTGTGCCGCCTTAAGCCTTCCCGCAGATACAGACGGAGCATACTTTGGGACGACGTTTCCTCATATTTTCATGATGACGCACTCACAACTGAAGCCGCAGAAGCCAGCGCAGCAATACGTTCCCCGGATATTCGGCTTCAAAGTCCACAAGAAAACATGACGGCATCATGGTGGCGTACTGCCTTGGGCTTGTTTCGCCTAGTACGTCACCAGGAACGATGAGGACCCGCACTATAGCCGGGCATGGAAAAAATGCTATGGCCAATTCAAGACGACAAGGCACCGAACAGCTATGCCACATTCTTTCTTCTGTATGAAGGCCTGCTCTTTGGAAAAGAAATATCGAGGAGCTGTGGTCAGCCTCTGCCAGATTCATGCCATTGTCATGTTGGGTATTGAGACGATACGATCCCGGTGAAATGGGAACTGGTTTGTGCGTCTGCTCTGTTTTGACTTTGAACGCGCGCCCAGACGGGGGCATATGTTGCTGAATCTATTGTGTATCCATGTACCCGACTCATGGTTCTGTGGTGGCGAGAAATCAGACGGCTGCGAAAATCGTGTTTCGGCGTATTGCTGCATGTGATTTTGTGGAAAACTCAAGTTACATGCACATGAATCTTTTTCTTTTCTACTCCCACCGCCCCACAATATAAGATCCTTTTGCGGCTAACGTAGCTCGAAAAACGATCTTATAGTGTGGGACGGAGGGAGGGAGTATATCTTAGACGAGATGTCACGGACGGTAATGTGTGAGGATGCGCATTTAGAGAGACGATGGCGAGGCAGCGGCTAGAAAACATTTACATTATCCTTTGCTCCGGCGGCAGTGCAGTGTGCATTATTAGAAGTTGGATCGAGAAGAGGCGAGAAGCAAGAAACCAACAAACGAGCTTCCCTTGATTGTGTGGTGATAAAAGGAAGAAGGCTTCAAGGGACGGCCAGATAAGAGGCAAGCTCCTCCGTCCATTGCCTCCCCCAGCCGCGCGCGCCACTCTCCTTCCCACTGCACTAGTGCACCATGGCGCTCATGCTCAGCCCGGCCGCGACCTTCCTCCCCGTCGCCGCCACGAGGAGCCTCCTCTTCGGCACCGCCAGCGGCCACCGGAGCAGCAGGAAGGTGGTGGCGATGGCGGACATCCTGGGGGACTTCGGGGCGAGGGACCCGTTCCCGGAGGAGATCGCGAGCAACTTCGGGGAGAAGACGCTGGGCAACGTGGACACGCTGCACCGCATCCTCATCCCGACCCTCTCCGTGCTCTCCCTCTCCCGCGTGCCCCTCGACGCCCACCCGGCCCCGCTCTCCGAGGAGGACGCCCGCAGGCTGCTCTTCAAGGTCGTCGGCTGGCGCCTCCTCTTCCCCAGCAAGGGCGACTCCGACGTGCTCAAGCTCGAGTGCGTCTGGAAGGTCCGCGACCAGGCCTGCGGCGACGAGCTCGTCGCCAGGATCGGCAAGGCCCTCGACGGCGCCGGCCATGCCCCCGCCGCGCTCCTCTTAGAGCCGCCCAACCAAGTCAGGGCCCAGCTATACACGCCCTCCGTAGGTCAGTTATAGTACCCTCTTCTCTCTTCTGCTTCCCCATCATCGGAATTGAACTGATCGGATTGATTTATCGGTGAACTGAACTGAACTGATCGGAATTGGACTGAAATTTTTGTGCAGGCGGGCTGAGCGCGAACGACTTCATCATCGCGGCGAGGATCGACCAGATCAAGACCAAAGATCTCCTCCCAAAGAAGAGGGTCTGGGCATGCTAATGGCGACGGCCCATGGCGACTTGTTCCTCTTTCTTTGCATTGCACACATACACAGTTTTGTTTCATGGAAAGTTTGTAGCTCTACTGCTAGTGTTTGATGATGATGGCGATCGCCATTTTGTCCAATCAAATGATGTCTCAACTTGCCGGGTTCTTCCGAATGCGAGGCGCGATTACAACGACGCTAATATAACTACAAAATTTGTCAAGAAACGAGATCACCGTCGTGCCAACAGCTATTTAGATGCTACTGTACTTGCTGAAGAAAGGAGGGGTCACTTGATGAGGTTGGTGATGGCGCCGGCGATGATGGCGATCTGGATGCAGTCGACGGTGTGCAGGGCCAGCGGCTGCGGCAGGGTCACGCCGGCGGCCGCGAACGCGGCGTTGCACAGCTGCGTCTGCGCCAGGGCCTCGTCCAGCCTCTGCTTGGCCGCGGGGTAGGCGTGGTTGCTGATCTGGTCGTGCGCGCCCGCGAACCACATGCCCACGTCCTTGTAGAGCGTGCCGCACCTGGCGAGCGCCGGCTTCACGCGCACGTTGGGGTCGGCGGCCTCCTGGGCCTTGACGTCCGCCGCGGCGAGGTTGGCGTTGTCGACGCCGACGAGCGAGGCCACCTTGGCCAGGCCCCAGGCGTCCGCCGCCTCGAGGCTGCCGCGGTGGCTGCCCAGCTTCGACATGCACAGCTCCATGTTGACGCGCACGTCGCTGGCCGCGGCCGCCTTGCACGTGTCCGCCACCGCCGCGTCGACGCTGCGGGCGCCCAGGATCAAGGCCGCCGCCGCCAGCACCGTGGCGGCGAGAGCAGGCGTCATCGTCGTCGCTGTCTTCATTGATTCAGAACTCTTCTTGTTTGCCAAAAATAACTTGTTAAAATTATGAGGGAAGCAAAAGCAAAGCTAAATAAGGATGAGGCCGGCATGGCAGAGCGGAGGGGAGCCATTGTCGGAGGCTTGTGCCCTGCCTGGCGATGCCCATGGCACCTTACTTAATATTCCAATCCCCATTTTGGGACCAATTCATTTATCCACCACTGGGCTATGTATAGACTCAAGAAGAAGCTCAAGAACTTTCTTGCTGAAAAACCTCAGTATACTTACAAGACAAAGCAAATATTTCTTGAACAGAATTTGGCGAGCAAGCGCTGTAAGAAGAAGAACAGCACCACTGCACTATCAGCTACTATCATAGTTGCAGAAAAATCGTCGCAACGGCGGGGAATGGAACTGAATTTCGATGCGATCGAGTGGGTCGTCAGTGATCACCAAACATGAGGTTGTTGATGTGATGGATGCTGATGTCCGAAATCGGCTCGATCGGCCTCTCCGCTTCTTCTTCCTCCTCCTCTCCTTGCGCCGCCGCGGCATTAACCGGCACGGCGGCGGCGGGGCGTTCGCGGCTGTACTCGTCTGGATGGATGGATGGATGGATGTAAATGATCAAATGAGCAAGAACAAGAAATGGATGAAAGGTGAGCAAACTAACTACAAATTGAGCGCATCAATCAATGTCGCCGGAGAAAGTGGTTACCGAAGATGGTGGAGAAGGAGGTGGGGGGAGGGGTGGCGACGAAGTTGGAGCCGAGGTAGGCGAGGAGGGAGAGCGCGAGGGCGACCATGGCGAGCGACGGCACGGCCAGCGCCCAGTACTTGGTGGGGTAGTAGGTGATGCCCAGCGACCGGAGCGCCGGCTCCGGCGCGTAGGCCCACGCCAGGTACACCGCCGTCGCCGTCACCACGGTGATGGACCCCACGAACCCGTACACCTCCGACGGCTTGGGCCCCGACGCCTCCCTCCCCCGCCGAGGCGGGTTCCGCTCCCGCTCCGGCCGCCCGAACTGCGGCCGCCGGCTCCGCAGCAGGCTCACCGTCTGCCGCGGGCTCCGCACCACCAGCGACGCCGACGCCGCCGCCGACGGATCCATCCGATCTGCAGTTCCGTCGAGATGCGGCGCAGGCGAGACAGAGTGACAGAGACGGGCTATTTGGGCTCTGGAGTGGGCTTGTTCGTGGGCCTCAGGTCAGATGGGCCCTGCAGCGGCCCGCCAAGGGGGAAAAAGGCCGGAGGAGGAGGGGGAGAAGACAGAAGAGGGAGGACGGGGCGGAGCATGGCGCGGCGGACGGGGAGGAGCAGGCCGGAGCCGCGGTGGTCCGAGCCGCCGCCGGGCCTCTTCCCCGCCGGCATCGACGACTTCCTCCGCCTGCTCGCCGTGCTCGCCATCGCGGCCGCCGTCGCCGCCGCCTGCAGCGCCCTCAACCGCCGCCCCGCCCCCTTCTGCGACTCCGCCGATGACCCCTATTCCGCCGCCTACGGTGAGCCGTCGATTCCCCCTTGCTCGAGCTCAGAAAAAGAACCCCCCTTTGCTTGGTTCAAGTTCAATTACTTACCATGAGAAGCAAATCCCTTTGTTAATCTTGTGCTGTGTTTGCTTGTGCAGATTCGTGCGAGCCCTGCCCGGAGAACGGCCGGTGCGTCGACGGCGAGCTGCGGTGCGTCGAGGGGTTCAAGAGACGCGGCAGGGTGTGCGTGGAGGACGGCCTGCTCACCCACACCGCCAACAAGATCGTACTGCCCTGCTCACCTGACCTGACCTGACCCCATTTCTCTTGCCTACACCCACATGAGTATCCACATTATTATTAACCTCTGCACAACCTACTTGTAGGCAGAGTTGCTCCAGCACAGAATCTGCGATGAACACGCCCGTGTGCTCTGCGGCCAGCCCGGCAAGATCTTGGTATTGCCTATTGAACTACTCACTTCTTCAGAACAACTATATATAGCCCTCATCATCTAGTAATTATTCTGTTATCTCACTGTCAGTTCCAACAACATGACATCTCAACTATGGCTGACGAGCTGTTGTCCAAGGATGCCGCCCGCCTAAGCGGCGATGGAATCAAGGTCGTAAAAGAGAGGGTGCTACAGAGCGCACATGGCTTCTTGGAGACGACTTCGACTAATGACAAGTATGCATGCTGTCATCACAACCTCTTTTGCCCTCAATGCGGTACATGTTATTAGATTCCTTGACAGATGTTGGGAAATCTCTCTAATTTTCTTCCGTTTAGTGTCCAAGCGTTTAAATGTCCAGAGCTGGCCGCGGAGCTTCATAGGCCCCTGTCTTGTCAAGCCCGTCAATGGATCTCTAGCAATATCATCTTTGTGATGACCTTCTGTGTCCTGGTATGCTTGTAACATTACCGTCTTAAAGAAGGATCCATTTAAACACAGCTCAAATGATGATAAAACCTTAGTCTGCAGCACTGCTCAGGATTCTATGGAGCATTTACCAGAGACGGGATTTGTCAAAGAGAGCCGAGCAAATATATGAGCAGGTGTGATTTTCTTACTCTGCTGTTTCATTCCTTCAGGGGTTTATTCCATGAAGTATCATCTGTTCCAGATGTCTGCGTTACAATGATGTAATGCAATGTGTTATTGGTAAACACAGTACTAACAATAGGCTGTGGGTCATTGTTTTTTAGATTGTCTGATGTATCCCCACTGCCACTATGGCCCTGAAATAGCGGACAAAGGACAATGACCTCTACACAACGGCCGCCTGTAGTAGTTTACTGCCTGGTAGTTTGTACGGTTTTATCTCTCAGCGCTCTCATTGCCTGCTACAACCTGCAGTGCCCAGTACTAATACATTTCAGAATTTTATATGATTCCTTTGCTGCATATTGTGTATCATTAATTCAAGGCTTGAGATAAACCATTTCAATTCAGATTTGATTTACTTAAATTTGGATTTCTACTGATATATCCAAGTGTATTGCTCCAACCACGTTGTCACTATCCTCAATCCGACACGGAAACTCTCTGCCCCTATGCTTCTGCAACACGCTATTTGAAACAAGGATACTTCAACTCACCATTATGAGCAGATTAAATTTATGTGGATTGATAAATAACAAAATAGAGAATGTACGTGCTATAACCTTTATCTGATTTCTGATCTTGTTTGATTGAGTGGCTATAGTGCTAGCATTCATTTTGGTGCAATTACTAGCACTTCCTCCACCTGCTCCTCTAGCACCCCTCCCCGACGTGTGACTGCGTGAGGGGGTGGTGAAGTGGAGAGACGTGTACAGTTTTGTTGTGTGTATCCAAAGTTATTTTGGAGAATCATTTACTGTTGCATATACATTTTCTCTGCTTTTATGAACTTTTGTTGAAATTTTGCAGGTATGTGAGATCCTTGAAGATAATGCCGTAAGTGCAATGGCTGGCAACTCTGAATGCGAGCCTTGGGTGGTCACCTCGTGGTTGCGTGATCATCTACTGTCTACCCGAGAGAGACGGAACACTTTGTTGTGGAAGAAGGTATTTCTGTAACAACATATCTGATATGTCGCTTAATTATGCATCCGCTGATTTATACTATTATCGGTTAGCACTATCCAATTTTAATGATGGAAAGTTGCACGGGGTTACTGTTTTTTTGTATGATTTATAATTGTTACTATCAAAGGCCAGACATTGGCACTCTCCATATATGGCAATCATACTCATTTTACTTTTCCTTATTGAACTTGCATGACACACTCCGTATATAGAGATCGAACTAATTTTCCTTTTCGTTACTGAACTTGTATCTTGGCACAGGTGGAAGAGTTGCTACTGGAAGATTCTCGCATAGACCAGTATCCGAAAGTGATCAAGGGAGAGGCGAAAGTTGTCTTAGAGTGGCAAGGTACAAACATGAAACATCCCCCTTCCCTGCACCATTGTTCATGGATTAGAAGTATCGATCGGTAGCAATTTTACTGAATGCCTTTGCTCTTTTCCTGCCACAACATTCGCCGCTGCTGCTTCTCATTTTCGATGAACATGTGTGTGCACCGGTAAGATAATCACCGGATGTTATGTTGTTGCAGCCAGCGGGTCGCTGAGTGGGAAGATTAAGAAGATGCAAGGTGCAGCAGGGAAGACGAGGAGTGGCAGCGTCGGCGCCATCAAACTTGCTGAAGAAATATGTGGCAGCAGCATCAGCAGCAGCAGAGACAAGGAGCATTGTTCTTCAACTAGCAAAGAAGCAACTAATCCTTTCATGTAATCAATCAACCAATCAATCCAATCACGGTGAATACATCTTTGATGAGTGTGTGTAGATGACACGATGATCAACATGGGGATCTTATTTATGTCAGCATTATTAGTTAGCAATGTCGATCGATGAATGCCGGGTGGTTTCTTTTGCCTCTCTGCCCTCTGAAGAACAAAACAAAACAGAAGAGATGTTGTAGTAAGATGATGTTATATGTATGATGAATGTAGTAAGATGATGATTCATTGGAAGATGCTGCTGACGGAGCAGTCGTCGTGGACGCGCCAGATGGTCTCGCCGAGGAGGTTGGCGACGGAGAGCACGGTGAGCTGCGGGAAGCGCTGGTCCGGCGGCACCGGGACGGTGTTGGTGATGATCACCTCCTGGAAGAGCCCGCCGGAGAGCCTCTCGACGGCGGGCGGGCTGAGCACGGCGTGGGTGCTGCAGGCGTACACCGCCCTGGCGCCCTCCCTGTGCAGCAGCTCGGCGCCCTTGTGCATCGTCCCGGCCGTGTCGATCATGTCGTCCACCATCACGGCCACCTTCCCCCTCACGTCGCCGATGAGGTTCATCACCTCCGCCTGGTTGTGGCCCAGCCGCCGCTTGTCGACGATGGCGAGGGGCGCGTCGGAGAGCTTCTTGGCGAAGGCGCGCGCCCTGGCGACGCCCCCGACGTCGGGCGAGACGACGACGACGTCGCTGGGGCGGATGGTCTTGCTGGCGAGGTAGTCGAGGATGACGGGCTGGCCGTGGACGTGGTCGACGGGGATGTCGAAGTAGCCGATGGACTGGCCGGAGTGGAGGTCGCAGGCGAGCACGCGGTGCGCCCCCGCCTCCGTGATGAGGTTGGCGACGAGCTTGGCGGCGATGGACTCGCGGCCCTGCATCTTGCGGTCGGCGCGCGCGTAGCCGAAGTAGGGCACGACGGCGGTGATGGTCTTGGCGGAGGCGCGGCGGCAGGCGTCCACCATGATGAGCAGCTCCATGAGGTTCTCGTTGGCCGGCGGGCAGGTGGGCTGCACCAGGAACACGTCGCTCCCGCGCACGCTCTCCTGCAGCTGCACGTACAGCTCCCCGTCCGCGAACCGCTTGATCTTGATCCGCCCCAGCTCGAGCCCGAGGTAGCAGGCGATCTCCTCCGCCAGCGTCGGGTTCGCCGTGCCGGAGAAGATGCGGAGGCGGCTGCCGCTGCTTCCGCCGTCCTGCACGGGGAGGCGCAGCGGGAAGCGCGGGTCGGGGGGTGGCTGCAGCAGCGGGTTGTGGTCGTACGTGCCGCCGGTGCTGCTCGCCCTGCAGCTCCACCGCCGGCGCCGGCGACGGCGAGAAGGGGTAGTAGGATGGACGGCGGCGAGGTCGGGTGGGGAGAAGGAGGAGGAGGAGGAGGAGCAGAAGCAGGTGGCCATGGAGGCGGAGGCCATCATGGCATGGCAGAGCAGAGGAGAGGAGCCGAGCCGTCTGGATAAGGGAGAGAGAGGGGATTAATTCGCATTCTTTATTAGTGGGCCGCCACGCGACGGAATTGCCTCCTCTTGCGAAGCCCATGAATGAATGCGGCACTTCCAGCCTGCTGGGCTTCCTCGTGCCTTTTCTTTTTCTGGGCTCCTCCTACTCCTACTGAGAGACCAGGATAGAGTAACACAGAGAGAGAACGGCGAGCGGCCACCGGAGTCCGGGAAGGCCGCCGCCGCCACGTGCATTTCCGGCATGACGGTAGGCGCCGTCCAACCGCCACCACGTGCATTGCCGGCATGACGGTCGGCGCCGTCCAACCGCTGCCTGCAGGTACTCTACTGACCTTGCTCTGACAGATGCAAATTTCAGATTCACCTTCTGAATTTCACCCTCTAAAGTTGCAACCCTCTGATGTTTTTTACAGAATTCATGGCCATACCTCCTTCATTTCCATCTATCTATATGTAGTTTGATCTCCTTAACTAGTCTTACTATATCTTACTGAAAGCAAAGCGAGCAAAGTACACATCCACCACTGACACAAGTTCATACATAAAAGCTAGAGTACCCAGGCATTCAGATTGCCTTTATTTTTTCACCACCTGGTTGCTGTGTTCTCTTCCAGTTCCAGTTCCAGTTCCAGGAGGCTATACATAGCAAGTTCTTGGCACAAGTAAACACTAGGACAGCAGCCGGATGGCCTTTATTTATCATCACCTGGTGTACTGTCCCATGTGGATGATGTACATGCACCTGCTACTGTTCCAGGTGCAGGTTGTACATGTACTCTACTATGCATACACAGACAGCAAGCTCACTTGATCGACCCGACGGCCACCACCGCGGGCTTCGCCACCCCCCTGTACCTCTTGGCGAGCAGCACGAAGAGGGCCAGGTCGGCCGCGTTGAGCGCGGCGATGAGGAAGAAGAACCTGTCCACATGGCCCTGGTTGAGGTTCTGCGGTATCCACCCGGCTTGGCCCCCGCTGCGGCTGCCCGCCATCACCAGCGACACGATCAGGCTGTTGGCGTAGCTCCCGGCCGACATGGACGCCCCCGACATGGCGCTGCCGAGGCTCCTCATGCCGTCCGGGAGCTGGTCGTTGAAGAACTCCGTCATGGTCACGTACATGAACACCTCCGACGCCCCGATGAGAAGGTACTGGGGTATCTGCCACAGCACGCTCAGCCGGTACCGCTCCGCGTGCTTCAGCCTCTGCCGCTCCACCAGCGCCGCCGCGATCATCGCCGCGGTCGATATCACGAGACCGATGCCCATCCTCTGCAGCTCGGTTGGCTCCTTTGATCGCTTCGACAGCGGCTTGGCGATGCAGAACGTGTAGATGAAGACGAACGATGTCACGCCGATGATCTCGAAGATGCCGATGCCCGCCGCGGGGATCGTGAATTTGTTCAGGGTGTTGTCCATGGCCTGCGCTTGCTCGATGAACACCGAGGACATCTGCGAGTATGTGGTGGAGTAGATGATGCTGCAGAGCCATATGGGAATGAGTCGCAGGATGCATTTCACTTGCTCCACTTGGGTGACCGTGTAGAGACGCCGCGGCCTGGATGCTGGCTGCTCGCCCGGTAGAAGGATGGATGGGTCCTCGATCACCGCCGCCTTGTCCAAAAACCTGCAAAAGGTGAACACACCACATAACTATGTACATGGCAGAAACATTTGAGCAATGCAAGGTATAGTCCATCTTCTGTATAGAACAAGAGTGCAGTGTATATATATTGGGCTGGGTTACCTGTATCCTGGTGTGTGTGCAATCTTCTTGCCCCCATTGACGCTGTGAGTTCCATCCAACTCATACAGTTTTTCCACTTGGGCTGGGATGGTGAGGTGCCTCTTCTTCGTCGCAGCGACGAAGACATTTCCCACGGTCGCGGCAGGGTTCCCGCAGGGCATGAAGTGCCTGAACCTCTTGGTCCCGGCGGCGAACAGGAGGAGGCCGAGGAGAGCCGCCGCCGCCGAGATCACGAAGGCGGCCGCCCAGCTCCCCTGGTCCTCCATGTAGGTGAGAAAAGTGACGGCCACCAGGCTGCCCAGGTTGTTGGCGACGAAGAAGTAGCCGTAGAAGGCCGTCTTGGACCTCTTCTCCCTGGTGTGCTCCTCGTCGAACTGGTCGGCGCCGAACGTCGTGTTGGTGGGCTGGTAGGCTCCGTTCCCGAGCGCGATCTTGTATATGGCCACATAGAATATGGCTATCTCCGCTGCCGATGGTGTCCTGCAGGTCTTGGTGTCACCCGATTCCGATTTGCAGCTGAAGTTGTGCAGGAAGAAATAGGAGGATATGGAGAGCTCCACCAGCCCCTGTCAATCAATCAGTACGTATGTGCATATGTCAATGCCTGAGATCGAGCTAGCTGCCATGGAAACTAAAAAAGAAAGTACTGTAGTAGAGAAGAAGGAGAGTAGTTACGGCGAGGAAGATGAGCTGGAAGATGATGCAGGACTTGTATCTTCCCCAGTAGGAGTCGGCGATGATGGCACCGACGATGGAGAAGACGTAGGTGGTGCCGGACCAGTTGCTCACGTGCTTGGCAGCATTGGCGTTGTCGAGCTGCATCACCACCCTCATGAAGGTCACCAGGTTGATGCTCACGCCGTTCACCGCCATCGTCGCGAGCGCCTGATTTACTGCATTGCATTTGCATCCATGACCATGAGTGACGTGCATATGTTTGTTATGCCAGGCCAAACCCACGGTGGTTGCAGCTCTGACTTTAGTTTTGGCTATACATATACCTCCTTCAGAGCAAACAAAAAAACTACTAACAACTACTCCCTCTGTAAACTAATATAAAAGTGTTTAGATCACTAAAATAGTGATCTAAACGCTCTTATATTAGTTTACGGAGGGAGTACTAAATAGGGCAGATCTGCTTAGGATTCCACTCCACTACTCTTGTGTGGTCATCACGTGTAGTGAGTAATTAAGATACCGGCCGTATTTACGGTAGAAATCTCTGAATTATACCAGTACATTTATAGTACGTAGGAGAAACATATAATTGGTGCTAATTCGGTGAGAGTATTTTCGGAATCGGGATGAATCCAATCTAAGAAAGAAGATATATATGCTACTCCCTCCGTTCGAAAAAACTTGTCCTTCAAATGAATGTACCTAGCACCAAGTTAGTGTTAGATACATCCATTTGAGGAACAAGTTTGGGACAAGCTTTTCCGGACGGAGGGAGTACTACTTACGCAGGATGAGGAGTCCGGCAGGCCATCCACCAGATTTGGCTCTCAGGCACGGCCTGCCGTTCCAATCTACCGACCCATCCATCGTCGTCTCTTCGCCTTCTCCTTCCCCTTGATCTCCGGCGACCACGATAACATGGTCATGGTCTTGGACCTGATCCCTCTCATCCTCCTGAGCAATCTGCACATATATATACACAAATACATCTATCAGTCATCCATGATTATTGATGGTGCATGACAGGTGAAGAGAAAAGAACAGAAAAGAAGAAAGTATCTAGGCTTGCACCCATTCTACATACATCCATGATGAAAGGGAAACTGCAGTCTTGTTTGCGCTTGCTTGCGCTTTCACACCCCTCCTCCTCTCTTGTCAAGGTCAGAGGACAGATGCACCTATATATATCTCCTGGAGTTTGTATCCATGCCTATGTGTTTGGGCGTTGATGATGTAATATGTTGGTGTGTGTTATTTATGTGTTTATGTATGTATATGCATGGCCAGCCAGGATGATGATACGCCAGGTAGGTGGCAGGTGTGCTGCAATGCAAAGTGCCAAACCGCATGGCGGAAGGCAGCCCTGAGCATGCAACGTGGTCTCGCCCCTCTTAATTGCACTGCCAATTGTCATATCTTTTCTCATCACTAATAGTATCAAGATATAGGACGAGGATCCCCTCCCGCTACCTTTGAGTCATTGACACATGGGTCCCATAGAGCATGGGGCCCACCTGTCAATGACTCAAAGGCAGAGTATGGCGGGGATTGCAAAGTCAAAGGATCCATGTCCCAAGATATAATGTTCAAAGAAAAAGTATCGAGATATCTCCTCTATCTCTTGTCATGTATTTCCACAATTAAAGCGGCGCTCCGCCCTCTTGCTTTGATTTCTCTTCTTTTAGTGGCCCCGCGGTGAATACTTTCCATGTTCGGCTTATTACTTTTCACATTGGCTAATTATACGTCGGGGGTGAGGAACTCCTAACTTTGGGCATCATGTTCAAGTTATGGTGGCGACAAAGTGGGAGCGTCTCGGTGCCGACAACTAACCGACTTACTTTCTGAATGGTCAATGATAGGTGTTGGTCGACCAATTGGCGGCTTGCGGTCGGGGCGCTTTGTCGAGACGTATGCGGTGGATAGTTTTGTAAAAGGAGATACATAATGCACCCGCACATAATAAGAACGGTCGATCTCTCGTCATCTTGTTTTGTCGAGACGTTTGGGGTGGATCGATAGTTTCGTAAAAGGAGATACATAATGCACCCACACATAATAAGAACGGTCGATCTCTCGTCATCTTGTTTTGTCGAGACGTCTGGGGTGGATAGTTTCGTAAAAGGAGATACGTAATGCACCCACACGTAATAAGAACATTCGATCTCTCGTCATCTTGTTTTGTCGAGACATCTAGGAGGGGGGGGGGGGGGTAGTTTCATAAAAGGAGATACATACATCACCACAATATAAGAAGAATGTTCGATCTCTCGTCATCTTGTTTTGTCGACATGTCTGGGGTGGATAGTTACGTAATAAGAGATATGCAATGCACCACAGGATAAGAAGAATATTCGATCTTTCGTTAACTTTGACCGACATACTCTTCCCTAGACATCTCGACATAATAAGAGCTCCGGGCAGGGCTTCGCCAAGCGGCTGCGGAGAGGTGGGAGGAGTAACGGGGAGGGGAGGCGTCAAGGGATGGATGGGTTGTTGCCCCTGTGCCCCCCTTTACATAGGCATGGGAGGGGGCTGAGAGGCTTGGTCCCCAAGCCCCTATGGCCGGCGGCTGGGGGGCGGGGTAGGGAAATCCCCTCCTTTCCTTCCCCATCGACCGTGATCCCCTCTTTTTAGGGATCTTGATCTTATCCCTTCGGGATATGATCCTATTCCTTTTAAGGGGGATCTTGGTGCGCCTGGACCAGGGGTGTGGAGCCTTGCCCCACTACCCACGTCCATGTGTGTCCCTCCATGTAGGTGGGCCCCATCCCAGAACCTTCTAGAACCTTCCCAGTACAATACGAAGAAATCACAAACATTTTCTGAAACACTGAAAACCACTTTCCTTATATGAAGCTTCATCTCTAGACCATTCTGAAGCTCCTTGTGATATCTCGGATCCCATCTGATCATAGACTCCGAACTATATTCGGTCTCACCATGGTCTAAAGATGACTAACCAACTTACTTTCTGAATTGTCAATGATAGGTGTTGGTCGGCCAATTGGCGGCTTGCGGTCGGGGTGCTTTATCAAGACGTCTAGGGTGGATAGTTTCGTAAAAGGAGATACGTAATGCACGCACACATAATAAGAACGATTGATCTCTCATCATCTTGTTTTGTCGAGACGTCTGTGGTGGATAGTTTCGTAAAAGGAGATACATAATGCATCCACACATAATAAGAACGGTTGATCTCTCATCATCTTGTTTTTGTCGAGACGTATGGGGTGGATGGTTTCGTAAAAGGAGATACATAATGCACCCACACATAATAAGAACATTCGATATCTCGTCATCTTGTTTTGTCGAGACATCTAGGAGGGGGGGGGGGAGTTTCGTAAAAGGAGATACATACATCACAACAATATAATAAGAATGTTCGATCTCTCGTCATCTTGTTTTGTCGACATGTCTGGGGTGGATAGTTACGTAATAAGAGATATGTAATGCACCACAGGATAAGAAGAATATTCGATCTTCCGTTAACTTTGACTGACATACTCTTCCCTAGACATCTCGACATAATAAGAGCTCCGGCAGGGCTTCGCCAAGCGGCTGCGGAGAGGTGGGAGGAGAAACGGGGAGGGGAGGCGTCAAGGGATGGATGGATTGCTGCCCCTGTGCCCCCCCTTTATATAGGCATGGGAGGGGGGATGAGAGGCTTGGTCCCCAAGCCCCTAGGGCCGGCGGCCAGGGGGAGGGGTAGGGAAATCCCCTCCTTTCCTTCCCCATCGATCGTGATCCCCTCTTTTTAGGGATCTTGATCTTATCCCTTCGGGATATGATCCTATTCCTTTTAAGGGGGATCTTGGTGTGCCTGGACCAGGGGTGTGGAGCCTTGCCCCACTACCCACACCCATGTGTGTCCCTCCATGCAGGTGGGCCCCATTCTAGAACCTTCTAGAACCTTCCTGGTACAATACCGAAAAATCACAAACATTTTCCGAAACACTGAAAACCACTTTCCTTATATGAAACTTCATCTCTAGACCATTCTGAAGCTCCCCGTGATATCTCGGATCCCATCCGATCATAGACTCTGAACTATATTCGGTCTCACCATTATGAATATCCCATTACTACCCTAGCGTTATCGAATGTTAAGTATGTGACCCTATGGGTTCGAGAACATGCAGACATGATCGAGACACCTCTCTGATCAATAATCAACAGCGATTTTAGCAACTGCACTATCCATGAAGGCATGAACCATTGGGAAAATCTGAGGAAATCGATCCATGGGCACGCAGATGCATACCATCGGTGTTGCATGAAATTGGGGCCTCCAAGTAAGAGGCGCGTGATGACCCACAAGTATAGGGGATCAATCATAGTCCTCTCAATAAGTAAGAGTGTTGAACCCAACGAGGAGTAGAAGGAAATGACAAGTGGTTTTCAACAAGGTATTTTCTGCAAGCACTGAAATAGTTGATAACAAGTAGTTTGATAGCAAGATAATTTGTAACGGACAAGTAACGGTAACGGTAAATAAAGTGCAACAAGGTAACTCAATCCTTTTGTGGCAAAGGACAGGCCAAAATGGTCTCTTATGATAAGCAAAGCGTTCTTGAGGGTACACGAGAATTTCACCATGTCACTTTCATCATGTTGGTTTGATTCGTGTTCGCTACTTTGATAATTTGATATGTGGGTGGACCGGTGCTTAGGTGTTGTTCTTACTTGAACAAATCTCCTACTTATGATTAACCCCCTCGCAAGCATCCACAACTACGAGAAAAGTATTAAGATAAAATCTAACCATAGCATTAAACTTTTGGATCCAAATCATCCCCTTACGAAGTAGCGCGTAAACTAGGGTTTAAGCTTTTGTCACTCTAGCAACCCATCATCTAATAACTATTCCACAATGCATTCCCTTAGGCCCAAATATGGCGAAGTGCCATGCAGTCGACATTCACATGACACCACTAAGGGAATCGCAACATACATATCATCGAAATATCAAACACATATGAAGTTCACATGATTACTTGCAACATGAATTCTCCCGTGACCTCAAGAACCAAAGTAACTACTCACAAATGATAATCGTGCTCAAGATCAGAGGGGTATTAAATAGCATAATGCCAGCCCTTGAGCTTGCGTTGTTTTTTCCCTTAAAGAGGAAAGGGTGATTCAACAAAGTAGAGTAAGTATTTCCCTCAATTTGAGAACCAAGGTATATATCAATCCAGTAGGAGACAACACATAAGTCACCGAATACCTGCACAAACAATCAACAACTTGCACCCAACACGATAAAGGGGTTGTCAATCCCTTCACGGTTACTTGCAAAAGTGAGATATGATAGAGATAGATAAACGGTAAAGTAAATATTTTTGGTATTTTTGGTTTATAGATCGGAAAGTAAAAGATTGCAAAATAGTAGATCGGAAACTAGTATGATGGAAAATAGAACTTGTATGATGAAAAAGAGAACTTAATATGATGGAAAAGAAACCTGGGGGCCATAGGTTTCACTAGTGACTTCTCTCAAGATAGCAAATAATACGGTGGGTGAACAAATTACTGTCGAGCAATTGATAGAAGAGCGCATAGTTATGACGATATCTAAGGCAATGATCATGAACATAGGCATCACTTTCATGTCAAGTAGACCGAAATGATTCTGCATCTACTAATATTACTCCACACATCGACCGACTCCTGCCTGCATATAGAGTATTAAGCTCATGAAGAACAGAGTAACGCATTAAGTAAGATGACATGATGTAGAGGAATTAAATCAAGCAATACGATGAAAACCCCATCTTTTTATCCTTGATGGCAACAATAGAATACGTGCCTTGCTTCCCTTACTGTCACTGGGAAAGGACACCGCAAGATTGAACCCAAAGCTAAGCACTTCTCTCAGTGCAAGAAAAACCAATCTAGTAGGCCAACTAAACCAATAATTCGAAGAGACTTGCAATGATATCAAAAGAGGCAAAGCTTTGTGGGAGGGACAGAAGAGCCACAAGGTGGGCACATCTTAGCGTGAAACCAACGCCAAAAATTCCTATAAATACAGAAACCCCCAGTAATAAACCTAGATCAGAAGCTCCACCACCGCAAGCCTCTGTAGCCACGAAAACCAATCTAGACCCTGTTCTGGCACCCTGCTAGAGGGGTAAATCATCACCGGTGGCCATCTTCATCATCCCGGTGGCCATCATGATGAGGAGGGAGTTGTCCAACCTCAGGGTTAAGGGTTTGTGAAGTAGCTATGTGTTTAAATCTCTCTCTCTCTCTCTCTCTCTCTCTCTCGTGTTCTTGAGATGGCACAATCTTGATGTATTGTGGGCTTTGTTAATATAGTTGGATCCATCATATGGTGTTTCTCCCTCTCTATCTTGTTGTGATGAATTGAGCTTTCCCTTTGAGATTTCGTTCTTATCGGAATGAATATTTTTATGGATTTGAGAGCACTTTATATATGTCTTGCATATGAGTACCGTGGTGACAATGGGGTATTATATTGATTCACTTGATATATGTTTTGGAACTCAACTTGCGGATTCCCGAGATGACATTGGGGTAATCTATGCATAGGGGTTGATGCACATTTTCATCCTACTTTCTCCGGTAGAAATCTTGGGGCACTCTATGAGGTTCTTTGTGTTGGATTGAGTATTATGAATCTGAATTTGCTTTGGTGTTATTTTAGTACGAACTCTTGATAGATCGATCAGAAAGAATAACTTAGTGTTATTTTAGTACGAACTCTTGATAGATCGATCGGAAAGAATAACTTGGTGTTATTTTAGTACGAACTCTTGGATAGATCAATCGAAAAGAATAGCTACAAACAATTTCCTCTTATGTTCTCCGCTAGATAAGAACTTTGGAGTGATTCTTCATCGCACTTTGGGGGATGGTTATATGATCCAATTAGATTAGCATTGTTGAGAGATTGCACTAGCGAAAGTACGGACCCTAGGCCTCATTTTCAAGCCTTGCAATATCATTTGCGCTCACTTTTGCCACTCATTACCTTTCTGTTTTTATTGTTCCTATTACAAAATTCAATATCTACTATCATTACTACACTTGTATCACCATCTCTTTGCCGAACTAGTGCACCTATATAAATTACCATTGTATTTTGTGTGTTGGGGACACAAGAGACTCTTTGTTATTTGGTTGCAGGGTTGATTGAGAGAGACCATCTTCAACCTACACCACCCACGGATTGATAAACCTTAGGTCATCCACTTGAGGGAAATTTGCTATTGTCCTACAAAACTCTGCGCTTGGAGGCCCAACACGAGTCTACAAGAACAAGTTGTGTAGTAGACATTGTCGGTGTCAAAACCGGCGGATCTCGGGTAGGGGGTCCCGATCTGTGCGTCTAAGGCTAATGGTAACAGGAGGCAAGGGACACGATGTTTTACCCAGGTTCGGGCCCTCTCGATGGAGGTAAAACCCTACTTCCTACTTGATTGATCTTGATGATTTGAGAATTACAAGAGTTGATCTACCACAAGATCGTAGAGGCTAAACCCTAGAAGCTAGCCTATGATGATTATGATTGTGTCTAAGGACTAAACCCTCCGGTTTATATAGACACCGGAGGGGGCTAGGGTTTACACAGAGTCGGTTACAAAGAAGGAAATCTAACATCCGGATCGCCAAGCTTGTCTCCCACGCAAAGGAGAGTCCCATCCGGACACGGGACGAAGTCTTGAGTCTTGTATCTTCACGGTCCATTAGTCCGGCTAAAGTATATAGTCCGGCTGTCCGGATACCCCCTAATCCAGGACTCCCTCAGTAGCCCCTGAACCAGGCTTCAATGACGATGTGTCCTACGCGTAGATTGTCTTCGGCATTGCAAGGCGGGTTCCATCCCCGAATACTCCAAAGTAGTTACCGAACACTTGAATCATGTCCGGATCTGCAAGATGATCTTCACATGCCATCATGGAGAGAACGATATTCCACAAACATAATCTGCTGACACCTTTGGGCAGCATGATATAGCACCACGGACGAGTCATTATTGAACCGTCTCTGTACTACCAAACATCGCACATGTTGCGAGGCGGTCTCGTCGAGGCAGAGATCGTGCTCCCTGTATCGCGGGTTTTTTATAAATACGGGCACGGGTAGCCCAACCGCACCGCTAACCGCGGCGAGTGGGGAACGAGCGGGTTCCAATAGGCAAGTGGGGAGGCACAAAAGCTTTTACCGCCTCAATAAAGAGATAAGGTCTCTTCCTCTTTGCCTACGCCTTTCCCTTCCACTAATCCATTCCCCTTTGCCAGAGCCCTAGCGCCCAAGCATTCTTCGTCTCCATCGAAGAGAGGTTCTCCGAAGATGTCCGGATCCGGAGCAGGGGGCAAATGGATGGCCTCTACCGTCCGGGAGAGGGATATTAAAAAGCTCCGAGAGGCCGGGTACCTGGCCAAGAAGATCGGTCACCGTCTTCCGCCGGCGGGACAGATCGTCACCACTCCGGAGCCCCAAGAGAGGGTCGTGTTTCTTCCTCATTTTGTCTACGGGCTCGGGTTTCCCCTTCACCCATTTGTTTGCGGCATCATGCATTATTATGGGATTGATTTTCATGATCTGTCCCCCAATTCTTTCCTTAATATCTCGATGTTCATCGTCGTGTGTGAGGCTTTTCTCCATATTTCGCCCCACTTCGGCTTATGGCTGAAGATCTTCAATGTGAAGTCCAAGGTGGTGACTGGCGAGCACGCCGAGTGCGGCGGCGCCATGGTGAGCAAGATGCCCAAGGTCACATGGCCGACGGGCGCCTTCAATGATTCCGTCAAAGAGTGGCAGCAGCAGTGGTTCTATATTGTCGGTGTACAAAAAGAGGGGTACACTTTTCGTACCCCTATAACTGTGCATGAGCAGTTCAAGCCACGGACGCCACCACGCCAAGCAAGGCAAGGGAGGTAAGCCAAGGTAAGACCGAAGCTCGGAAAGAGCAGAATGACGCCAAGACCAAGACCACAAAGAGCAAAGGGGACGAAGAGGACTCCCCCGGCAAGGACAGTTTTAGCGAACCCGGCAAGGCCCTTGCCGTGGCAGCTCGCCCCACACCTACGGAGCGAATCACCCTTGAGTCCACTGCCCCCATGGGGCAAGGATTCGGGAGACATCCCCGTGGTGGCATGCAGATCTTTGTGAAGATATTCAAGATCAAATTCACACTATAGAAGATGACGACCCCTGGCGGGATCCCAGCCAAGGAGGACCACAAGACCCCCGGCAGGAGCCTTGCCGGGGATGATAGCGGGCGCCACGGCAAGACCCTTGCCGGGGCCCCGGCAAGACTCTTGCCGGGGCTACGGCGAGGCCCTTGCTAAAGGCACCCGTAGGGCCACCGTCAGGCCCACGCCAATTCCAAACCCTCCACCACCGTTCGCATGCGGCTGCTGACCCAATCAGTTGGGCAAGCACCTGCGTGGCGGCAAGCAGATCTTCGTGGAGGCCCACCACTGCGCCACCTCAGCTACCTGCCCGCCTACATGCACTAGTAGAAAAAGGGTCAAATGTGAAGCACAATAGTGCCGGTTTGAATTACAGCCAGCACTAATGTGTACATTAGTGCCGGTTCGTGGCGGCGATCAATAGCACCGGTTCGTGGCGAACCTTTAGTACCGGTTCATGCCACGAACCGGTACTAAAGAGGCTGTGTCAGCCTGCGGTCAGGCTATGGCCCCACCATCACCATTTAGTGCCGGTTTGTACCACGAACCGGTACTAATGAGGTTATGGCAAGCTGTTTTTAGTCCCACCTCGCTCCCCTAACAAGCCTTTTACCACCTTAAATATGTTATTTCTCAAACTATCACAAGCACTTGGTCTTCATTGAACTCTATGTGTAGAATTTGTGGCCGCAATATGAGTCTTCATCGGTTTATAAATTGTTGATGACTCATATTGACAATTCAGATTGTACACATAAAGATCATTGATGATCAAAGTATTTTTGATGTTATAAGATCATATTGACAATTTAGACTGTAAAGAAATATAAGATCATGATCTAAATGCTCTTATATTTTTTGCGTTCAGTATGCACCAACTGCTAGGCGGGAGGAGCTGTTTAGTACCGGTTCGTGGCGAACCTTTAGCACCGGTTCGTGCCACGAACTGGTACTAATGAGGTTGTGTCAGGTAAGGCTGGGGCCCCACGAGCACCTTTAGTACCGGTTCATGGATGAACCAGTACTACAGTTTCTTAGTAAGCTATTTTTTAGTCCCACCTCACGAAGAGAGAGGGACCAGGAGCGGTTTATAAGCCCTGAGTGCAGAGACGATGAAGAAGAGGCTCAATGCTCACGTTGCTTAGCTTCAAGCCTTCAGGAATATGGTAGACTGCACGGAGCTATGCGCAGTGCAGTTTACACTATTCCGAAAGGCTTGAAGCAAATTAACGAGCATTGCACCTCTTTTTTATTTTTAATAACTTATTACAACTCCGGACTTCTTCTCTTATGGCAAAAACTAATTGCACGTCGGCATTTCTTTTTTTTAAACTTTGGTTATAACTCCAGACTTTGACCATCAAGTTTTGCAGAAAAGAAAAAATAGCAGAAAAAAAACTATAGCTGAAAAGAAAAAAAGTATATAAAATGACCGTGAAATTGAAAATCACTACAAAATGAACTCTGAAAATGTTGAATTTTGGCAAACTAGATGAAAAACTACTCAGAAATAAATAGAAGAAAATAAATATAACAGAAAAGAAAAAACTATACAAAAACTACGCAGAAATAAATAGAAGAAAATAAAGCAGAAAAGAAAAAAACTATAAAAAAATTGGGGCGCTGCCCTGTGGGCCTGCTAGGCCACGGGCGTGCAATTACAGGCCTTAAAGGCCCAACAGACTCACAGGGCAGCGCGCAGAATTTAGGCCCACAAGCCTGCTATATAGAGGAGTTCAAAGAGGTAGCCGCGGCTGGGTTTATAAACCAGTGCGGCTGCCCTTCGCCCGGCGAGGTGGGACTAAACTTTGGGGTGGCAGCGCGAGGCCTTTAGTACCGGTTGGTGGCTCCAACCGGTACTAAAGATCACCCTTTAGTACCGGTTGGAGCCACCAACCGGCACTAAAGGCCTGCTCTTCCCGCCTCTTGGCCTGGCCAAAGTTGGCCTTTAGTACCGGTTGGTGGCTCCAACCGGTACTAAAGGCCCATCCTATATATATAGCACTTACAAAAATTTCAGTTACATCTCCCCACTTCGTCTCCAACCTCTCGACATCGCCGCGCGCCGCTCGATCCCGTCGTCACCGCCCGTCACCCGTCGTCCGTCGTCGTCGTCGCTGTCCCCGCCGCCGCCCGTCGTCGTCGTCGTCTCGCGCCGCCGCCCCGAACGCCGCCGCCGTCCGTCGTCGTCGCCGCGGTCCCGTACGTCTCTCGCACCCGCGCGCCGGCGCCCCCGCCCCGTACGCCGCCGCCCCCGCTCGTACGTACGGGGCGGCGTACACACACATACACACATACACACACTACACACACTACACACACACACACACTCACACACGCACACACACATTTTTTACTTATTTTCTATTTTCTGTTTTCTGTTTTTTAGAAAATTTAATTAGATATTAATTAGCTAGGTATGTGAGATTTGAACTAGTTGAATAATTAAGATAACTAGTTTATTTTTAGTAAGAAAATTGTCGAACTAGTTTATTTAGGTATATGAGATTTGAACTAGTTGAATAATTAATATAACTAGTTTATTTTTAGTAAGAAAATTGTCGTATCTGAGATTTGATTATCTAATTAAAATATTATTTGTTAATGAGTTTTTTCTGTTTATTTAATGTTTTTATATATTTTGAGTTTATATAAATGTTAGATTAATGTCGAATGTTAGATGAATTAGATAGAAAAGTTAAATATATAGTAATGTCAATTGTTAGAGATGAATATAGTTAGATATATATTTGAATTGGCTAGATATTAATTAATGTTAGATAGTAATAAGTGTTTAATGTTTCACCTAAGTGGGATAAGTCTGAGAAAGAGATGGAGGATTAGAACTAGTTTATTTTTAGTAAATGCTTAGTTGAACTTGTTGAATTAATATATAGAACTAGTTTATTTTTAGTAAATGCTTAGTTGAACTAGTTGAATTAATATATAGAACTAGTTTATTTTTAGTAAATGTTTAGTTGAACTAATTGAATTAGTATAACTAGTTTATTTTTAGTAATTGCTTAGTTGAACTAATTGAATTAATATAACTAGTTTATTTTTAGTAATGCTTAGTTGAATTAATAGAAATAGTTGAATTAATTGAATTAGTAAGTGTTTAATGTTTCGCCTAATATGAACATAGAAAATGTCGTCTGACGACGGAAAAAATTTCGGTATGTGCACATACTGTAAAGACGAGTGCGGCCAGTGCGACAGAAATTTCCTTGTTGATGGTAGGCGATTCAGCATCAAGCTGGATGAGACTTTCGAATTCGATACAGTAAGTCACAACGACAAGTCTGTTTTCGTAATTAAGCATGACTTATATATGCTTCATTTGCTTGACTTATAATTTTTAATTTTCACTATTCTACTAGCGCATCCCATGCCATGCAAGAATTTTTGTCTTGGATAAGATAGGTTTTAAAGATATGGAAACTATGGAGGTAAAGAGAGCTTACCTGAAAACTGAGCATGATGGTTATACTTTCAACGTCAAAGTATACAATGCACACACGTACACCTATTTTGAATGCAAAACTTGGCAAGCACTATGCAAGGCTTATGCATTTGAGCCTGGTATGGTTATCATCTTTGATATTCGTCCGGAAGATGATATTGAAGGTAATAGAGACATATGGGTCGATGTGCAGACGCCTCCAGTTCTACCATTATGTGAGTTCTTCTCAAATATATTTTTGTCTTTGATATTGCTTATTTCAAAAATAACTGACAACTAATTTCTATTGACAGCTTATCTCCATTCAACCAAACATGTCCGGCACTTGGTAGACAGGACCTTCTACTATCCCGGAGCTGAACTAAACTGCGAGGAGATAAGTCATTATGTTTCATGGCTTGAGGATCTTCGTACTGTCAAGACAAATTTTTTTCCGGCACTTGGAAATGTTAGTACTCAAAACATGCGACCAATAGTGATGGTATTGAACTACGGTCACATCTATTTAGGAATGATGGTAAGATATTTACTATTTGTCCTCAGTGCATATTTTGCATACATATTTTTTTTTGCTAAACTTTCATTGCTAAGTATATTAATTAAGTACTATACGATGTTCTTCAACAGGGACTCCCGATGACAGTTGTGCCTCAGGGGATCGAGACTAAAGGTCAGATGTCAATTGTTAGCTTAAGGCCAAGATATCCTGCATTGCACATGAATGCATTCAGGATTTCTAGAAGCGATGAATGCTTAAAAGTGAAAGATTGGAGGAAAATTGTTAATGATCGCAGAGAAGTACTAGGGGGCAGCAATGAGAAGCGCAACCCACGATTAGGAGACAGGTTCATCGGCATGCTCCAGTATGATCAATCAGGAGAGCTATACATGTTCTATGCTATTTTACCAGAGAGAGAGTAGCTAGCAGGAGTGATTTAGCTAGTTCTTCATGCTGCTCTTAATTAGTACTTGTCCTTTCATGTCCGTGTTCTTCGTTCTGAACTTAAGTGATTTGCTTTTGTGGTGTTATATATAAACGCTTATAATATCATGACAATCATGTTGAACTCGATGATTGGTTCTACTAGAAATTCTATATATATATATATATATATATATATATATATATATATATATATATGCATAACGTTTACAATGTGTAGTATCGTAAAATACCAGCAAACGAAAAAGAATTAAAATGGAAACACAAAATTAAATGAAAAAGAAATCATAAAACTAAAAAACCCCAAACCTTATAGTACCGGTTGGTCTTACCAACCGGTACTAAAGGGCTCCAGGCCCCCGGAGCTGGCTCGTGCCACGTTGTTGCCCTTTAGCACCGGTTCATGCTGAACCGGTACTAAAGGGGGGGGGGCCTTTAGTGACCACACTTTAGTGCCGGTTACGGAACCGGCACTAAAGGGCCTTACGAACCGGTGCTATTGCCCAGTTCTGCACTAGTGATGGCACCACAGGCACCGCTGGCCAGGGCGCGTGTCGACATGATCGGCGACGGACAAGACCGGGCTCTCCCCCGCCCCCGATAAAGTAGGGACACCTAAGCACGACGCATTAAATGCGCCTTGTCACGTAATGCGAGGGATAAACTCGAATCACTGTGCCCTTTCCACCTCCTATGTGCCACTGTGGCGGCCCCTTTCCCTATAAAAGGAGGCCCGGGGCGACCAGGAGGGGGATTCGGCTTTTTGGAGCTCTTCACGCCCCATTGCTAGCTCAGGAACACAGATAAATAAATCACCAAAGCAGGAGTAGGGTTTTACGCATCCTCGCGGCCCGAACCTGGATAAAGAATCCATGTGCTACCTGTTTGATCCGCCCTTCTCACAACCCCGCGCCTCGCAACTGTAGTAGGGATTCTCGTGATCCCATAGGTGTCGTCCTCGCACCGACATCTTTGGCGCGCCAGGTAGGGGGGCGCAGTTGTGAGAATCGGCTCTAGCAGTTAGTTCGACGCTTCTTCATCGCCATGGCACCCAAGAAGAAGACGACGGCGGCGGTTGGATCGTCGGGAACCGGGCATTCCGTCCCGACGCGGGCGAGCAGCGGACCGGTCGCAGAAAGGACCTGGGGCACCGTTCACGAACACCAACACCGTCCTAGCAGCCGAAGTTTGGGAGGCGGCGATGTTCGTGCGCCTGGTAACGGGCAGCACACCACCAAATCCAAAGACGGAGCCAGGCCCTCCGCGGGTGGCGCGGGGCCTTCCAGGATCGCCGCCACCCCGCCCGAAGGCGACGCGAGGGCTTCCAAGACTCCCACATTGACACCGACGGCGCGCTCTTCTCAAGCGGCGCGCGACGAACGGCGTGATCACCCCGAGGACCCCGGGCATCGCCGCGGAAAGAGCCCGAGCGCCACTCCCGGGATTTAGAAGACCCGCCCGCCCGCCGAGGCGCTGGTGAAGATGGCATGCGACCGCGGGGTCGTGATAGAACTCCTTCTGACATAGTTAGAAGTCGAAGCGCGTCGCGATCCATGCAGGTTTCGCTGCCACCAACACCAGCAGAAGCCCTGGCACGCGCGCAGTTGCTCCTCGATTTCCCTCCCATCATAGGGAAACTCGACGAATGGAGAGCCACTATCCGAAATCTTGTTGCGATGGCCAACAAAGACGAACCGAGCCCGGTGGAGCCCCCGGGTCGACGCTCCGACGGAGTCCCACGCACCAGTGGCAGAAGGGCCGGCGGCGCCGCGACCACGGTGCACTCGCCTCCTCCTCGCTCAGTACCTCGGACGCCGACCCGTCGCGACGTCACGGGCGACGAGATCTCCGTAGCATCGTCCGACCCGCGGGCCCACTATGACCAGCGCCAAGTTCTTCGGGAATGAGAACATGAAGACGCTCGAACCACTATTGATCGCCGGCGCGGGGCGCGCCACCAATGAGATAGGCGAGCAGGGCCTGCTGTGAGCCACCCAGCGCCGGGGAGCCCTGGAGGCCTACCTTACGAGGTAGGCTGTCCGGCTTTTACCCGTGAGCTGCGGCAGTTCCAGTGGCCCACTCACCGCACCTTCAAACCTGACATGGGCGAGAAGTAAAGTGGCAAGACCCATCCGTCTGAGTTCCTCAGCGTCTACACCATCGCGATGCAAGCTGCCGGAGCCTGCGACGATAAGGTGCTTGCGAATTACTTCCCGTTGGCTCTCAAACCCAATGCCATGTCATGGTTGATGCACTTGCCGGTAGACTCTATTTCCTCCTGGTCGGATTTGTGCCATGAGTTCGTGGGCGCCTTTACTGGAGGCCACCAAGCCCATGGCCAGGCAAGCAACCTGCACGTCATTCCCCAGAAGGGAGGCGAGAGTCTCCGTAAGTATATTCAGAGGTTCAGCCAGGTACAGTACAATATCCCTGATGTTCACCCTGCCGCCATCATCAGCGCGTTCCACCAGAACATGCGTAACCGCAAGATGTGCGACGAGCTGGCAATGAACAAGGTGAGGGATGTGGCAGAACTCTATGTTCTTGCCGACAAATGTGCCCGAGCCGAGGAGGGAAGGAAGTACCCCGGCGAAGATGTCGGCGTGGAAACCGACTCTTCAGATGAGGATACGGCTGCCCCGGCGAAGAAAGGTCGGCGCCGCAACAGGAAGTGCGAAGGAAAAGCCGTGCTTGCCGTCGAGGGATCTGAAGATGCCGGCTCCACCAAGAAAACCATGGCAGATGACCCCGGCAAGGAGGTTGCCGGGTGCGTCGCATGCCAGGCCTTGGAGGCTGCCGAGAAGCCGGGAAACTCCGACAAGCGATACTGCAAGATCCATCGCACCAAGGCCATGCTCTCCAGGACTGCCGACAGGTCGAGCTCCTCGCTGAAAAGCAGAGGGCTGAGTATGAGAGGCGGGACAAGGAGAAGGGCCCAGATGGTGCTGAGGGGTCCGGCAAGAAGCGTGATGGCCAGGCGGGTCGTCGTGGCAATGATAAGCAACAGGAGAGGCCCGCCCGGGGCCGTGACAGAAAGCCAGAAGACGACGATCACGAAGAGGACGACGAATCCAGCAACCAAGAGTTTCAGAAAGCTACAGAGGCCATGTGCATCGACGGCGGCGCCTGGCTGCATACTTCTGACCGCCGGTTTAAATAGTGGGCGCGAGAGATTACAGCAGCGGAGCCGTCGTTTGATGCCCGAAGGCCGCTGAAGTGGTCCAGCACACCTATCATTTTCGACACTGAGGACCACCCTGATCGCACTACTGCGGTCGAGTGCTGGCCATTGTTGGTTTCACCAACGATACGTAACCTCAAGGTGATGAAGATGCTAGTCGATGGCGGGCCGGTCTGAACTTGATCTCGCCTGCCGTGATCGAGAAACTACAGATTCCTGATGGAGACCTTGAAGAGACAGGCACGTTTCAGGGGGTCAACCTGGGAAGAAGCCAACCCAAGGGAAGGGTCACGCTGCCCGTGACTTTTGGAAGCGACCTGAACTTCAGGACGGAGGGGATTGTGTTTGATGTTGCCAGGATCCCCTTGCCCTACAACGGGATCCTCAGCCGCCCAGCGCTGGCCAAGTTCATGGCGGCGTCACACTACGCCTACAACACCCCGAAGATGCCTGGGCCCATGACGATCATCACCATCCCATCTGACAAGAAAGACGCATTGGTTTGCACTGACCAACTTTACAAGCAAGCAGTTGCAGCAGCTGCCGCCGCTAGGGCACCTGCTCCTGCCGCCGGGACCCCAGGAGGGAAGAAGAAGAAGAAGACCGGTGAGACCTCGGACACCCACTCCGGCAAGCGCACCTCTTTGGAGTGTGGCGCTGCCGTCGAGGACGTGCTAGAGAGCTCTACCGGCGGGAACAAGAAGCCCAGGGCCGTATCACCGGGAACCAAGAAGGTCTCTGTCAATGAGGACGGCACGGGAGGAGCTTTTACCATAAGCTCCGCCCTTGGCGGCAAATAGGAAGACGCGCTCATCACCTTCCTGCGGGCGAATGTCGATGTGTTTGCATGGCAAGCTTCCGACATCCCTGGTGTTCCCAGGGAGGTGATTGAGCACCACCTTGCTGTCTGTCCTCATGTGCGGCCCGTCAAGCAGAAGGTCAGAAAGCAAGCTTTGGCACGACAAGAGGTCATTACCGAAGAGATCCGGAAACTGGAAGCAGCGGGTTTGGTAAGGGGAGTGCTCCATCCAACGTGGTTGGCCAATCCGGTCGTGGTGCACAAGGCGAATGGGAAGTGGAGACTGTGTATTGATTACACAGATATCAATAAGGCTTGCCCTAAGGACCCCTTCCCGTTGCCGCGCATCGACTAGATTGTTGACTCCACGGCTGGGTGTGATCTGCTGTCGTTCCTCGACGCCTACTCCGGCTACCACCAGATCTTCATGACAAGAGAAGACGAAGAGAAAACTGCATTCATCACCCCATGTGGTACGTATTGTTTCATGCGAATGCCTTTCGGGTTGAAGAGTGCTGGCTCGACGTTTGCGAGGGCGGTCCAGATTGGTTTTGAACCCCAGCTCCATAGAAATATGGAGGCTTACATGGATGACATAGTGGTCAAAACCAAGGACAGGGCAACCCTCATACCAGATTTGCAAGAAACATTTGCAAACCTGCGCAAGATCAATCTCAAGCTGAACCCTGAGAAGTGCGTCTTTGGCGTCCCGTCCGGCAAGCTTCTCGGGTTCTTGGTGTCACAACGTGGGATAGAGGCCAACCCGGACAAAATCAAAGCAATAGAGCAGATTGAAGTACCCAAGCGAATCAAGGATGTGCGTCAGCTTGCTGGTTGCATCGCTGCCATGGGCAGGTTCATTTCCAAGTCTGCCGAGCGCACCCTTCCCTTTTTCAAGATCCTGAAAAAGGAGGGCCCGATGGAGTGGACGCCAGAAGCCGAAGCACCATTGCAAGATTTGAACAAGTACCTCTCCTCCACGCCAATACTAGTCGTGCCCAAGCCACAGGAGTCGTTGCTGCTATACCTGGAGGCGACAGACCAGGTGGTCAGCGCCGCGCTGGTGGCATAGAGAGAGATCAACGACGAGGATATGGCAGAGGCAGAGCCCGACACCACCAATGCAGAGATGACGCAGCCAGTTGACGTGTCGCCGAAGAAGAAAATGGTGCAGCACCCGGTCTACTTTGTTAGTTCCCTCCTGCGGGGGGCTAGATCGAGGTACTCCGGCGTGCAGAAATTGCTCTTCGGCCTTCTTATGGCCTCGAGGAAGCTGCGCCACTACTTCCAGGCACACGAAATCACTGTCGTCACTCGCTTCCCTCTGCAGCGGATATTGCACAATCCGGATGCGACGGGAAGGATTGTGGAATGGGCACTGGAACTGTCCAGCTTTGGTCTCAAGTTTGAAAGTACCTCGACAATTCAGAGTCAAGTCCTAGCAGAGTTCATTGCAGAATGGACCGCAACGCCTGACGAAGAAGCTCAAGAGACCACTCTTCCCGGCAAAGAGGCAAGTTGTGATTGGATCATGTACTTTGATGGAGCTTTCTCCTTACAAGGCGCGGGGGCTGGCGTACTGCTTGTCTCGCCCACTGGAGAGCACCTCAAGTACGTGGTCCAGATGCACTTCCCCAGGGAGGTGTCAACCAACAATACAGCAGAGTACGAAGGGCTGCTTGCCGGCCTTAGAATCGCGGCGGACCTCGGAATCAAGAAACTCATCGTCAGGGGGGACTCGCAGCTCGTCGTCAAGCAAGTCAACAAGGATTACCAGAGCCCGTTGATGAAGGCCTACATCGATGAAGTGAGAAAGCTGGAAGAGCGTTTCGACGGTATACGGGCTGAACACGTTCCCCGAGCGGAGAACGATATCGCCGATTACCTGTCCAAACGCGCTGCCCTCAAGCTACCTGTGGAACCAGGTACCTTTGTGCTTCAGCTAACTCAGCCATCTGTTGATCCATCAACAGAGCAGAATAAGAGGAGGAAATGAGGGCCCGACAAGTACTTCCCCGCCGAGCTCCCCAGAGCAGCCGGCAAGGATGTTGCCGAGGGTACTGAGCCTGCCACGGGACGACTGGCTCCGGCGGAGCGTCAAGCTCTCGCCGTCGAGACAGCCGTTCCTATAGCGGAGGAAATGCCTTTAGCCCTCGCCGTCGAGCCCCAGGCTCCAGCATGGGCATAGCATACCGTCTGATTCCTCCAAACAGGGGAACATCCTGAGGAGCAGGAAGAAGCGGAGAAAGTAGCCCGTCGCTCTACCATGTACCAGTTCATCGATGGCGTCCTGTACAGAAAGAGGCCGAACGGTGTGAAATTGAAGTGTATCCCTCGAGAGGAAGGACTGGAGCTATTGGCGGAGATACATGGAGGCATCTGTGGATCCCACATTGGGTCAAGGGCCCTTGTCGGCAAGGCATTCCGGCAAGGTTTCTTCTGGCCCACCGCCCTCCAGGATGCAACGACACTCGTCACCAGGTGTGAAGCGTGTCAGTTCCATTCAAAGAAGCTCCATCAGCCAGCCCAAGCCCTTCAAACCATTCGTCTCTCCTGGCCCTTCTCGGTCTGGGGGCTTGACATACTGGGCCCTTTCCCCTGCGCTGTCGGGGGCGTTGAGTACTTGTACGTTGCAATCGACAAGTTCACAAAGTGGCCAGAGGTGGAGGCAGTAAGGAAGGTCACAGCCCAGTCAGCCGTCAAGTTCTTCAAGGGACAGGTGTGCCGTTTTGGCGTACCTAACAGGGTTATCACCGACAACGGCACCCAGTTCACAAGCCACACCTTCATGCAATATATCCAAGACCTCGGCAGCAGAATATGTTTTGCTTCCGTCGCTCACCCACGAAGCAATGGTCAAGCTGAGAGGGCAAATGTTGAAGTACTGCGAGGCTTGAAGACCAAGACCTTTGACAGGCTGCATAAGAGTGGAAGGCACTGGATTGATGAGTTGCCAACGGTTCTTTGGTCGATCAGGATGACGCCAAATCGAGCCACCGGCCAGACACCTTTTGCCCTGGTATACGGGGCGGAAGAAGTTCTCCCCACTGAACTCATATACGGGTCACCTCGAGTGCTCGCTTATAACGAGCTTGAGCAAGAGAAACTGCGGCAAGATGACGCGGTGCTCCTTGAGGAAGATCGTCTTCGGGTGGCTGTAAGAGCAGCACACTACCAACAAGCCTTGCGCCACTACCATAGCCGCAAGGTTCATGCCCGGAGCCTTGAGGAAGGCGACCTTGTCCTTCGGCGCGTTCAATCGGCCAAGAATTCCAACAAGTTGATGCCAAAGTGGGAAGGCCCTTATCGGGTAATACGAGTCACCAGGCCTGGCGCAGTCCGCCTGGAGACCGAAGATGCTGTTCCGGTGAGTAACTCCTGGAACATTGTGCATCTTCGCAAGTTTTACCCATGAGGCGCGGCTTGCCGGGCCCCCCGGCAAGCCACCTTTTGTACAAGCATTGCCGATGATGCATGTAACCCTTTGTACAAAGCCAGGCGTAGACCCTGAGCATAAATAAATGAACCGCTGGCGCCCTAAGTTATAGCATGCATGCTAGGTCAAGTCTCGTCCTTGGTTAGGGTTGATAGTGCTTAGCGGCGACTAACCCCTAGCTTAGAGGTCGGGTGTGCGTCTCTTTGCTGATCTTTTGTCTTCTTTGGTTCGCAGGACTCACGGATATCCTTGTCGAATCACTTGGGGATGAGAAAGAAACGAGGAACAGACTGACATCTAAACCCCGGCAAGCCAGTGTTGCCGGGGGCTGCGAGTACAAAGATTTGCCCACGGCAAACCAGAGTTGCCGGGGGCTACAGCTTCAGATAAGTTCTTCATCCCTTATCATGCGTTCCCCCATGGACTGAGGGATGTGAAACCTCGTTTTTTTCCAAAGCTACCGTGCTCCCCTAAAAACTCTAGGCCCTAGGGCTCGTTCCTGGGGCCAGGTTTGGTCGTAGTTGCGGCAGCAAAAGAATGAAACGAGGAGCCTGAACCCACCTCATCCCTGCCTCCGCCGAAAGCGTGAGAAAGGACGAGCGAAGTGGGAAGACGGCAGGGCCTGTTGCCGGGCAAGGAAATGTTTATCTTAAGGATATCAAGGATTTATTCCTCATCGTGGGTTCTACCCGCAAACAAATGACCCAGCAAGCATCCCCTTTTTCATTAAAAACATCCCACTCAGGTACGGCCCATAGGGAATGAAAAACATGAATAGTAAGGATTACAAGTTTTAAATTCAGCTAGAGCCTAAAGGCTTACAAACTAAAAAGAGATAAGGTGCCCGTAATCCCTTTCTTGTCCCTCTCCTCAGGAGGCAGGTCAAAGAGGCGAAAAGGCTAAGAGGGAGCGCCTAGGCGAACTACGGGTGGCAGGAGGTACCAAGAGAACATCTTGGTGACCGTCCGAAGGCTGGATGGTGATGGCGGCGCCGGAAGCAGAGCTCGAAGACGAGGCGGCAGGACGTCAGCATGCGTCGGAGGCATCAGTGCCCGCGTACTCCGATTTGACAGCCTTGCCGCCCGCCCTCTTCCTCTTCCGCAGCCTCCCAACGCCAGCCGCCCAAGGAGACGACCCCGAGAAGTTCAGGAAGTCGGCGACACGGATGATGGGATCGCCGGTGCTGCGCGGAGCGACGCCCGACACCTAGTCGGACCCGTCATCCTGCCGCCCGCTACCCTCGTCGTCGCTGCCGCTGTCCTCCTCATCACTCCCGCCCGAGGAAGAATCTTCGTTATCAGAAGAGCTCTCCACGCAGCACCTCGCCCGAGTCCCGAAGCACCCAAAGACCTTGACGGAGAGGAGGCCGCCCTCCATCAGTTTAAAATGAAGGGTAAGCCCCGCCGTCAAGCGATGGATATGAGCGAACATCTTCCACCCTCGGCCAAGATACATCACGTGAGGGGCTGGGAAGTCGACGCGAGCTCGCGTACCGCTGATCCAACAACCCCTCATGTGCAACTGCAAGGACTCTGGCGGATCCAACTCCATCTTGCTCGCGAATGGGGTCGGGAGACGAAGACGACGGCGAGGCGACCGGCGCAGCCTGACGAAGAACTCGCAAGGGTCATCTCCAACATGGCCCTCCATGGAGGGAGGAACTACTGGCGGAGGCGGGACCGGCGTGCCGCCCCGTTCTCCTCTTCCCTGAGCGCCTCGACCTCGTCTGCGGCCTCGCCCCCTCCCCCTTCCCCTCGCAACTGGCTCCGCCACCGCGAGTAAAGGGGAAGGGAGGGCGCGTTGTCGAGCAGCGACCCTCGCCGCCACCGTTGAAGATCCTGGATCCCCTCTCTCCATGGAGGACGGGGGGGGGGGAGCCGAAGGGCAGAAGCTGAAGAAAAAAGAAGACAGAAGAGTGCGGGACTCCATTTCCTCCCCCCGGCTCTTTATAAAGAGCCAGGATGGGGGCTCAGCCACCCCAATCAGCCAATCGAGACACGGAAGGCATAGGGAACTGGGACCAACTCACTACCCCGGCCTACAACGGCCCGGTTCCCCGCCTCCACCGTTCGCCACCCTGAGCGCGTGAGAACCACGTGGCGGGCATGTAGAACCGAGGCGACGGGTGAGGTGACCTCTCCCCACCCCGTGATCGTGGGGGGTGAGCACCTTGAAGACCACGCCCCGGCCCCGTTCAGTAAATGGGCCGAGCCTCCACGCCTCCCTCCGTTTATGGGGAAGGTGCGAACCGCCCCCTTTTACTGCGACGTAACACATGCGCGCAGAGCTCAGCCCCACGCATGTCACACATGTCACACACGCCTCCCCACACCGAGCCATGCGCAGGAGGTGTGGGAAGCGCGGCGTGCGAAGGAACTTACGACGGTAAAAATTACCCCACCTACCCGCGCACCATTTTTGGGCCTAGCCCAACGACGCGATTACGCTCACATGTGGACTAGGCCCAGGGGCTCCTGTCGGTGTACAAAAAGAGGGGTACACTTTTCGTACCCCTATAACTATGCATGGGCAGTTCGAGCCACGGATGCCACCACACCAAGCAAGGCAAGGGAGGTAAGCCAAGGTAAGACCGAAGCTCGGAAAGAGCAGAACGACGCCAAGACCAAGACCACAAAGAGCAAAGGGGACGAAGCAGACTCCCCCGGCAAGATCCTTGCCGGGGGGCAGTTTTAGCGAACCCGGCAAGGCCCTTGCCGTGGCAGCTCTCCCCACACCCACGGAGCGAATCACCCTTGAGTCCACTGCCCCCATGGGGCAAGGATTCGGGAGACATCCCCGTGGTGGCATGCAGATCTTTGTGAAGACATTCAAGATCAAATTCACGCTATAGAAGATGACGACCCCTGGCAGGATCCTAGCCAAGGAGGACCACAAGACCCCCGGCAGGAGCCTTGCCAGGGATGATAGCGGGTGTCGTGGTTCTAAGTCTGACAGTAGAGTGGGGGGTAGGTATGGAGAGGCAAGGTCCTAGCTATGGAGAGGTTGTAAACACAAACAATGTACGAGTTCAGGCCCTTCTCGGAGGAAGTAAAAGCCCTACGTCTCGGAGCCCTGAGGCGGTCGAGTGGATTATGTGTATAGGCGTTACAAGAGTGCCAACCCTTCTGCCTGTGGAGGGGGGTGACTTATATAGAGTACGCCAGGACCCCTGCCAGCCCACGTAATGGAGGGTTTAAAGTGTATTAAGTCTGGGGCGTTACTGGTAACGCCCCACATAAAGTGCCTTAACTATCATTAAGTCTATTCAATTACAGGCCGTTGCAGTGCAGAGTGCCTTCTGATCTTCTGGTGGTCGAGTGAATCTCCATGGTCGAGTCCTTCTGGTCGAGTCCTCCTGGTCAGTCGAGTGGGTTCCTCGTTGGTCGACTGGAAGGTGATCTCTTCTACGCCTGTTCCTGGGTAGGACATTCAGGTCAGGCCTATGACCCTACCCTAGGTACATGAATCCATCATTAGCCCCCGAATGGATTGAGGCTTGAATGAGGAAGGAGTTGATGCTGTTTCCGATTGACTTTTTCATACTGGCTATGCGTCGTTCTGGATTAAGATCTTCTTTGTCGATAATCAAGCAACCTTTCTTCAGTCGACTCGATCCATTCTTGTCTTTCGTCGAGTGATCTTTTAGACTTTGCTGGTTCCCGAGTGACGGATCGCAGGAAATCTCGCGTCTGACAGGCCGATCTGCCGTTCGCGGATTCCACGGGATGCGAAATTTGGGGGAGCGCGCGAAGCGGAACGAACCGTGGCGCTCGGACGGGACGGGACATAGACGCCTCGATCTCCGCGCCACTTTTTCCGCCACGTATCGTGTCGATGCAACTGTTTCGGGATATGATTAGGTTGCCTGGGTCCACCTGTCATCCACTCGGAAGGGATGTTATAAATGCAACCAGCGAGGGTTTCCCGAACAGTGCTCCATTCTCTCTCTTCTGCTCTCCTCGTCTCCGCCCAACGCGCTCGCTCTCGCCCCCGCAAAGCTCTTCCTCGCGCACCTCGCCAGCAGCCATGGTCAAGGAGAAGACGGCGGCGCTGGAGCGTGCAAAGAAGGCGTCGACGACGGAGAAGGCGTCGGTGGCGGAGAAGGCGAAGGGGAGATCCACCAGCCGCAGTGGGTCTTCGTCGAGATCCCGCTTGCCGAAGGGCTGGGTCCAGGGAGATTGGATCCAGTCGACCATCAGGGAGAAGGATCTCCTCGACATGGCCGATGACGGGCTGATCCCCCATGGCGCCGCAAGACTTCCAGGGAAGGAGTGGCAACCTCAGCCGGAAGAGGGTGAGTGTGTGCTCCTGGCCACTCATATTGATCGAGGGTTTTCCTTGCCACCGAGCATTTTCTTTTGTGGTTTTTTGAACTTCTTTGGAGCCCAACTCCACCACTTTACTCCGAACTCCATTGCGTACCTTGCTGCGTTCGTATCCATGTGCGAGAGTTTCCTGGGCTGTCGACCGCACTGGGGCTTGTTCAAGCACATCTTCACGTGTCGTTCTCAGACCGTGAAGAAGACGAGTCCAGGCGATGAGAAGACCCAGGTTGTCCAAATGTGCGGGGGTCTGGGGATTCAAGTGAGGAACAAGAGCACCTTCCCAGCTATGACGTTTCCCGAGTCGGTCAGAGGCTGGCAGTCGACTTGGTTCTATTGCTGGGATGAGCTGACGCCGGGACAGTCGAGTGGACTTCCCCCATTCACCATGAGTCGAGTGAACAAGCCCTCCTCTCTGAAGGTGGTTCCGGAGGAGAGGGCTGACGTGAAGATGTTGATGGACCGAGTGGTGCAGTTGGTCCGGGACGGCGTGACTGGCATGGACCTTCTAGAGGTCTTCCTCCGGCGGCGAATCCATCCTCTTCAGTTCCGGAGCCATGGCATGTGGTTGTACTGCGGGACTGAAGATGATACCCGTGTCCACCCGGAAGCAGTCGACGACGCCACAGTGGAAAGATGGATGGCCGCGGTCACTGGGAATAAGGATAATCCCCGTGGATCCAGGAGGGTTCCTCCACTCGACCATCACACCGTTCCAGATAAGGTATATTTGCTCTGCCTTCCATTGTATATTCGTCGAATGTGTTTCTGTATATTCTGCGACTTGGTCGACTGATCTCTGTCTTGACGTCTTCTAGGCCCTCACCGACCTGTACTCAATGCCCAATGGGGCTCAGGCCCCGACTGAGGAGGAAGAAGCCAGCGGGGGCGAGAGCCATGAGGAGTGGGATTCAGACGCTGCCGAAGATGACGATGACGACGACGATGACGAGGACGAAGAGGAGGAGGAGGAGGAGGAGGTTGCACCACCGCGCTCGGAAAGGCGGTCGAAGCTTGTCCATGAGCCCGCGACTGAACGTGGTAAGGGGGTGGCGACTGCCTCGCAGTCGACCAAACGCCCACGGACCGCTTCTCCGGTGCCGAGTGAAAGGGCTCCAAAGCAGTCGAGGGTGGCTCTGCCGAAACCCCCCAAGCTCCTGCCGAAGATGAAAGTGTCCATTCCCACCATATCCGGGTAAACACGTTACTTGAGTTCTCTTGTTTTGCATAAGGCTTTATCTCTGGTTGATACTTGAGTTGGTCGACTGATTCTTTGGAACTTCAGTGCTGCAACTTTTGAGACCTCAGGCAAGGCTGACGACCATGAGATGGAGGACGCAGCAACCTCGAATCCTGGTACTATACTTTCAATTCTGTCCTTAGTCGACTGACTCAAGATTTCTGACTTTGACTCTTTTTCTGAAGCTCCACCCCATGACATTATCACCCTTCCTGAAGATGATGATGAGGATGAAGAACCGCTGAGGCACAGGATGAGCAGCAAGACGTCTACTGGTAAGGCAACCCAGAGTGCGACGACGCCCGAGACTGTGGCCACGGAAGGAGAGAACCTCACTTGACACACCGTGTCTTTCGCAGTGCCGTTGACGAGTGCTCGTCCTGCTTCGTCGAGTGCTGCACAACCGGTGGGGGCACGCTGAGTGCACCCACTGGGTGTAGTCCCCGAGACTGTGGTCGACTGCTGGCAGTCGACTACAGTCTGAAGAGCACATCTCTCTTTTTTTTGGGGTCGACTGGTCGACTCTGTCTTGAACAGAACTAGTGGGGGCACGCTGAGTGCACCCACTGGGTGTAGTCCCCGAGACTACGGTTGAATGCTTGCATTCGACTGTAGTCTTAGGAACGTATGATTTTTCTCTATCCACTCGGAAGTGAACCATCTTTGATATTTTGTCGATTGGTTCTTCGTAGAAATCCTGTGACCTTGCGGCTCGCTATACGGAACTGGAGCAGAAGCACATTCAGCTCGAGTTGGATCTGAAGCTGGTGCAGGAGAATCTGACGAAGGCGAAGGAGGAGACCAAAGGTATGTTCGGTGAGACCTCGACGACTCCTTTTTCCTTCCATTTATTTCAAAATCTGACTTTGCTGTAACTTGCAGACAAGGTGCGGGAGGCCCAGAAGAAGAAGGACCTTGAGCTAGCTGAGAAGACCAAGCTTGCTGACGAGAAGTTAGCTTCAATCACCAGGCTTGAACAGGAAAATCACAATCTGAAAACTGCTCTGGCGATTGCCTCCAAGGATGTTGACCGACTGAAAGCTGACAAAACTACCCTGACCGAGAAGATCAACCAATTGACCGGGAAGAAGAATGACCTGGAAGGCTTCCTGGGTGGTCTTGCCAAGAAATTGTTCCTTATGCTCGAAGGTAATCTTTTTCACTCGACCAACATTTTCAACTGTGACGCTTCCATTCGACCATTGTCTTGATTCGGCGTTTTGTCCTTGCAGAATTCTGTCGGAACTTTGAAGAAGAAACTAGCCAGTTGGAGCCGAACCTCGACCTTGTCAATTCTCCGGTGAACGATGAAGTTGCTATGAATGTCTTCCGACTGGAGTCTCGCGTTGCGGCTGTCGTGGACTATCTTGCAAGGCTGAAGGCCGCCACTTCTCGCATCGACTCGACGCTCTGGCCCGGGGCGACACTTCAGAATGACCTTGAGTCGTTGATGGCTCGACTAAATGCGGTCCCCGACCGTGTGCAAGAGTGGAAGAAGTCCTCGGCCCGGTGCGGCGCAGATGTTGCCCTGTGTCTGGCCCGAGTCCACTGCAAGGATGCGCGAGAAGAGAAGCTGGCGGCTCTCCGAGTGGCCAACACCAAGAAACATGACTTCAGATCCTTCATGGAAACCTTCATTGCTGCTGCTACCCGGATCGCAGACGGGATCGACCTCAACGAGTTTGTTGCTCCTTCCAGCCCTCCACAGGAGGGGTAAAAAACTTTCTTTAAGTCCGACACTTTAAATTTGCCTCGGTATGCCGAGTGGAATTGTAACCGGTAAACCTTAACAGGCTTAGTGCCTGAGCACTCTCGGTTCCTTTAGGTATCGACCTAAACTTGGATTAGATGTTTGGATATGATTGCTCCTGGTTCGAATTGTCCTTTGCAGGTTCATAGCAAGATGTCCACTGCAGTCGACTTATTCCTTGGGCGAGCATTGGGCTACAGCTAAGCCTCCGAGTGAGAAGTTCACTCTTCACTCGGTAAGATTTTTTTTATAACTTAGGCGAGCGCTGGGCTGCAGCTAAGCCTCCAAGTGAGAGGTTTGCTCTTCACTCGGTAGGATTTTTTATAACTTAGGCGAGCGCTGGGCTGCAGCTAAGCCCCCGAGTGAGAGGTTTGCTCTTCACTCGGTAGGATTTTTTATAACTTAGGCGAGCGCTGGGCTGCAGCTAAGCCTCCGAGTGAGAGGTTTGCTCTTCACTCAGTAGGATTTTTTATAACTTAGGCGAGCGCTGGGTTGCAGCTAAGCCTCCGAGTGAGAGGTTTGCTCTTCACTCGGTAGGATTTTTTATAACTTAGGCGAGCGCTGGGCTGCAGCTAAGCCCCCGAGTGAGAGGTTTGCTCTTCACTCGGTAGGATTTTTTATAACTTAGACGAGCGCTGGGCTGCAGCTAAGCCTCCGAGTGAGAGGTTTGCTCTTCACTCGGTAGGATTTTTATACCTTAGGCGAGCACTGGGCTGCAGCTAAGCCCCCGAGTGAGAGGTTTGCTCTTCACTCGGTAGGATTTTTATACCTTAGGCGAGCACTGGGCTGCAGCTAAGCCCCCAAGTGGAAGTCTGGCTTACCACTCGGTAGGATTTTTATACCTTAGGCGAGCACTGGGCTGCAGCTAAGCCCCCGAGTGGAAGTCTGGCTTACCACTCGGTAGGATTTTTATAACTTAGGCGAGCACTGGGCTGCAGCTAAGCCTCCGAGTGGAAGTCTGGCTTACCACTCGGTAGGATTTTTACAAACTTAGGCGAAACGGATTCGCGGCTAAGCCACCCGCTGGGGGAAAAAGTGACAAAAATTATGAAGGAATGATGGCGCTATTATTTCGAGATCCATGAACTACAGAAGTATTTTATTACAACTCATCCGAGTGGAAAACTTTTAAGTGTAAAACGGGCGGAGCAGATCCGCATTCCAAGCTCGGGGCTCTTTGATGTTGTGTTTGACGTTGTAGAGACGGTATGCTACGTTGTGGAGAACTTTGGTGACGATGAAGGGTCCTTCCCAAGAAGGAGCGAGCTTATGCTGTTTCTGCTGATCCACTCGGAGAACTAGATCTCCTTCTTGGAAGGCTCGACCCCTCACATTCCTGGCGTGAAAGCGACGTAAGTCTTGTTGATAGATGGTCGATCGGATCAGAGCCATCTCCCTTTCTTCCTCGAGAAGGTCGATTGCGTCCTGACGGGCTTGCTCAGCTTCTGCTTCGTTGTAAAGTTCAACTCGAGGAGCATTGTGAAGAAGATCACTTGGCAAGACTGCTTCAGCTCCATAGACCAAAAAGAATGGAGTTCTTTCAGTCGACCGATTGGGTGTGGTCCGCAAACCCCAAAGCACCGAAGGAAGTTCGTCGACCCATGCTCCAGCCGCGTGCTTGAGATCACGCATCAGTCGGGGTTTTAAACCCTTGAGGATTAAGCCATTGGCTCGCTCTGCTTGTCCATTCGACTGGGGGTGAGCGACTGAAGCGTAGTCGACTCGTGTGCCTTGAGCGTTGCAGAAATCCTTGAATTCTTCCGAGTCAAAGTTCGACCCATTATCCTTAATGATGATGTGCGGGACTCCATATCTGAACGTCAGCTCCCTGATGAAGGTAACTGCAGTACCGGCGTCGAGATTCTTGATTGGTTTAGCCTCAATCCACTTTGTGAACTTGTCGACTGCGACCAGTACGTGCGTGAAACCACTTCGACCTGTTCTCAAGGGACCGACCATGTCCAACCCCCATACCGCGAACGGCCAGACGAGTGGAATGGTCTTCAGAGCTGACGCAGGCTTGTGTGACATATTGGAGTAGAACTGACATCCTTCGCACTTGTCCACTATTTCCTTTGCCATCTCATTCGCCCTTGGCCAGTAAAATCCAGCTCGGTATGCTTTGGCTACAATGGTCCGAGAGGACGCATGGTGACCACAGGTCCCCGAGTGGATATCATTGAGAATGATTTGACCTTCTTCTGGCGTTATGCATTTTTGACCAACTCCAGTCGGGCTTTCTCTATACAGCTGTCCTTTGATAACGGTAAAGGCTTTGGATCGACGGACGATCTGCCGAGCCTCTTCCTCATCCTCTGGGAGCTCTTTTCTCAGGATATACGCGATATAGGGAATTGTCCAGTCGGGAGTGACCACTAACACCTCCATGACCAAGTCGACCACTGCTGGGACCTCAACCTCAGTCGGATCTGTGGCACTCTTAGGTTGTGGAGCTTCCTCTGTGAAGGGATCTTCTTTAACTGACGGAGTGTGTATATGCTCCAAAAACACACCACTCGGAATGGCTTCTCTTTTGGAACCTATCTTTGCCAGATCATCTGCTGCTTGATTTTTCAGTCGGGGGATGTGATGGAGCTCCAACCCCTCGAACTTCTTTTCCAGCTTCCTCACTGCATTGCAGTATCCAGTCATGGCTGGGCTTCTCACGTCCCACTCCTTCATCACCTGGTTGACCACTAAATCTGAATCGCCATAAACCATCAGGCGACGAACGCTGAGTGAGATGGCCATGCGCAATCCATATAAAAGGGTCTCATACTCTGCCTCATTGTTGGAGGAATCAAAGTGAATCTGGAGCACATATCTAAGCTTATCTCCTCTGGGGGAAACCAAAACAACCCCAGCACCAGAACCATTCAGCATCTTAGAGCCATCGAAGAACATGGTCCAATGCTCCGAGTGAACTTCAGTCGGCTGTTGTTGTTCAATCCACTCGGCGAGGAAATCTGCTATTGCCTGGGACTTAATGGCTTTCTTTGCCTCAAACTTGATATCAAGGGGAAGAAGTTCAATCGCCCATTTCGCCACTCGACCAGTTGCATCTCTGTTGTGTAGAATCTCTGATAGTGGGGCGTCGCTGACGACTGTGATAGAATGATCAGAGAAATAATGAACAACCTTCTTCGTGGTCATGTATATTCCATACACAAGCTTCTGATAATGAGGATATCTCTGCTTGGATGGAGTCAAGACTTCAGACAAATAATACACCGGGCGCTGAACTTTGAAGGCTTTTCCTTCTTCTTCCCGCTCGACCGTAAGTACTGTACTGACGACTTGTCCTGTGGCTGCAATATAAAGCAACAAAGGCTCTTTGCTGATTGGAGCAGCAAGCACCGGCTGGGTGGAGAGCAGAGCTTTTAGCTCGGCAAACGCTGCATCAGCTTCTGGAGTCCACTCGAACTTGTCTGCCTTCTTCATCAGTCGGTAAAGAGGCAATGCCTTTTCACTGAGTCGTGAGATGAATCGACTTAATGCGGCCAAGCATCCAGTATGCTTCTGGACATCGTGCACTCGCACAGGGCATTTCATTCGGAGAATAGTGCCGATCTTCTCTGGATTAGCGTCGATCCCTCGCTCGGAAACGAGAAAACCGAGTAACTTTCCACCAGGAACTCCGAATGTGCACTTCGATGGATTGAGCTTGATATCGTACCTTCTGAGGTTGGCAAATGTTTCGGCGAGGTCAGCAAGCAGGTCGGAACCTTTTCGCGACTTAACGACGATATCATCCATATACGCTTCCACATTCCGACTGATTTGAGTGAGAAGACACTTCTGAATCATACGCATAAATGTGGCTCCGGCATTCTTGAGGCCGAATGGCATGGTGATATAGCAAAAGCACCCGAATGGAGTGATGAAAGCTGTTTTTACTTCGTCGGGTCCATACAGACGGATCTGATGATACCCGGAATATGCGTCTAGAAAAGACAATCTCTCACATCCCGCGGTTGAGTCAACAATTTGATCTATGCGAGGGAGAGGAAAATGATCTTTCGGGCAGGCCCGATTGATGTGCTTGAAGTCAATGCACATGCGGAGTGATTTGTCCTTCTTGGGAACCATGACGACATTAGCGAGCCACTCGGAGTGGTATATCTCTCGGATAAATCCTGCCGCCAACAGTCAAGCCACTTCCTCACCAATAGCTTTTCTCTTCTGGACGGCAGACCGCCGAAGATGCTCTTTGACTGGTTTTGCTGATTTGTCGACTCTGAGGCGATGCTCAGCCAGTCCCCTGGGAACACCTGGCATGTCAGCTGGCTTCCATGCAAAAATGTCCCAGTTCTCACGGAGGAACTGGATGAGCGCTTCTTCCTATTTCGGGTCGAGTGTCGTGGAGATGTGGGTCGGGGCTGCATTGGGGTCGGTCGGGTGAATGTGAACAGGTTTTGTCTCACCAGACGACTGAAATGCAGACTCTGTGGCTGGCTTCTTGGATTGCAACAAATCACTCAGATCTGCGTTTTGCTTGTACTCTTCGAACTCGACCGCTGTCACCTGGGAATCAGCAATCTTCGAGCCCTTCTGAAAGCACTCTTCTGCCTTTTTCCGATCGCCAGTGACAGTGATCACCCCTTTGGGACCCGGCATTTTCAGTTTGAGGTACACGTAACATGGTCGAGCCATGAAACGTGCATAAGCTGGTCTCCCCAAAATGGCGTGGTACGCGCTCTGAAAATCCACAACCTCAAAGGTCAACTTTTCCTTGCGTAAATGTTTTGAGTCGCCAAAAACCACATCCAGGGCTATTTGGCCGAGTGAGTTGGCTTTCTTCCCTGGTATGACTCCGTGGAAACTCATGTTGCTGGTGCTCAGTCGGGACATCGGGATGCCCATTCCCTTCAGTGTGTCTGCATACAACAAGTTCAGCCCACTGCCACCGTCCATCAGCACTTTCATCAGTCGAGTGCCTTCGACAACTGGATCGACCACCAAAGCTTGCCTCCCAGGGGTGGCAATATTAGTCGGGTGATCAGATTGGTCGAATGTGATGGGTGTTTGGGACCATTTCAGATAACTTGATTTTGCTGGGGCAACCATATTCACCTCACGATTAATGACTTTCAGTCGACTCTTGCTCTCCACATCCGCGAAGATCATCAGAGTGGAGTTGATATGCGGATATTCTTCCTCACTGTCCTCTTTGTCTCCGGCCTTGTCTGACTCTTTCTCCTTGTCCTTAGACTGTTTTCCCTGAAACTGCTGGATCAGGAGTCGACACCGGCGAGTGGTGTACTTTGGGTAAATAATGTTGCCCTCTTCATCCTTCTTCGTGTGGATGTGGCATGGCATATCCATCACGTCATTTCCTTCTTTATCCTTTACTTTCTTAGGATTCCAGGATCCTTTTGGCTTCCCTTTGAACTTTCCCTGAGTCACGGCCAGGGCCTCTCCAGGAGCTGCTGGCTCGGCTTTCCGCTTCTGTTTCCGACTGGAATTTCCCTTCTCCGACTGACTTGGCTTATACTTGCCGCTTCGGAGTCGGTCCTCTTCCTCGCCATTGGCGTACTTGGTAGCAATCTCCATCATCCGACTCAGAGTCATGTCTCCGGTTCGACCAAACTTCAGACTCAATTCTCTGTTCTTGATGCCGTCTTTGAAGGCGCAAACTGCTTGATGGTTAGACACATTTTCCACAGTATGGTGCAGAGTGATCCACCTCTGAATGTACTCTCTGAGAGTCTCATTGGGTTTCTGCACACAAACTTGCAGCTCTGTCAAACCAGCTGGTCGCTTGCAGGTTCCTTCAAAAGTTCTGACGAACACTCGGAACAAATCTTCCCAAGTGTAAATACTGCTAGGAGGTAACTGATTCAACCACGCTCTGGCTGAACCTTCCAGCATGAGGGGCAAATGCTTCATGGCCACCTCGTCATTCCCACCGCCAATCTGAACAGCCACTCGGTAGTCCTCAAGCCAAGTTTCAGGCTTGGACTCCCCAGTGAACTTGCTGACTCCTGTCGCCAACCTGAAATTGGGGGGAATCACTGCGGCTCTGATAGCCCTGCTAAAACACTCTGGACCAGAAACATGCACTCGACTGCTCGTGGGCGCATCTCTCTCGGGTCCACCTCGATGGGCTCTGTTCCGGTCGACCAAGCTTTGCACGATAATGGATCGCGCGTCAAAGCCTGGTCCCCTGGGGTCGACTGGAACTCTTCGCCCCGTACTGAACTGACGCCTGTCATCCTGACGCCGAGGAACGTAAGACCCTTCCCTCGGAGGGGAAACGGGCACTCGACGCCTGTCATCTCGGTCGTGTCGGTCTCCATACTGACCACGCTGGTTGTCGCACCCTTCTCGCCGCGGAGGCGATCTGGGACTGTGAGCCGACTGAACCGTATTCGCAGCGACGGATCGACTGTGAATTCTGTTGTGCGACTGCGACACAGCTGAGTTCTGGTCCCATGCTGCTCGGAGCAAATCTCTGATCTGCATCAAGCCTCTCCCAGCTTCTGACTGTGAAGGCTGGATGGACTCTGCTATACGGGTTGCAGCTGCTAAATTCTGAATCGGCGTGCGGTATACCTGAGTCGGCGGGAAGAGTCGACGTCGACTGGCTTCGGGGACTCGTTGCCGCGCGCGCTCGTCGAGTGCTCGCTGAAGATTCTCCAGACGAGCACGTTCTGCCACATTGGCCAAACGTGCCTCCTCCAAAGCGCGAGCCTCGGGGGTTTCTCCCGTAATGGGAGTATGCAGGGCATCCACGTTCTTGCGACGAAGCTCTTCTCTCTGCAGAGAGTCGAGTGCCTCGGGCTGGTACTCTTCGTGGTCCTGGGCGGGGCCACCTCCACCGCCCGCTCCGCCACCATGGGCGAAGCCGGGAGGACTGCGGGGTCCGTCGACCATGAGAATTTCCGCCGCTGGATCACTGCTATCGCATTCGGATGCAGTCTCTACGGAGCCAGTCGACAGATCGAACAGGCCGTAGAGAGATTCGTCGGGCTCGATTGCCGCAACTTGTGCGATGGCCGCCTGGCGAGCCACCGCGTGTTTCATCCACCGCTGAATCCTCGACCGACCAGAGCGCTTGCGCTGGTGGGAGACCAGACGGGCGACCGATATAGGAGTCGACTGATAGGGGGCCGACAGTTGTCGCAGCAGAACACCGCGGACACATGCGCGAAAATGCGTCGCACCACAGACGGGGAGCGCATCAACGTCGAGTGGAGCCTCCTGGAGCCACGCGGAGTCGTCGGCGACGAAGGTGAGAGCGCCAAGACGGATCTCGCGCCCTTCGACCAAAACTCCAGTAGTCATCATGATGAAAGTACTCGGAAATACTGCAACTTCTCCACAAAATCGCTAAAACACCGGCCCCACGGTGGGCGCCAACTGTCGTGGTTCTAAGTCTGACAGTAGAGTGGGGGGTAGGTATGGAGAGGCAAGGTCCTAGCTATGGAGAGGTTGTAAACACAAACAATGTACGAGTTCGGGCCCTTCTCGGAGGAAGTAAAAGCCCTACGTGTCGGAGCCCTGAGGCGGTCGAGTGGATTATGTGTATAGGCGTTACAAGAGTGCCAACCCTTCTGCCTGTGGAGGGGGGTGGCTTATATAGAGTACGCTAGGACCCCTGCCAGCCCACGTAATGGAGGGTTTAAAGTGTATTAAGTCTGGGGCGTTACTGGTAACGCCCCACATAAAGTGCCTTAACTATCATTAAGTCTATTCAATTACAGGCCGTTGCAGTGCAGAGTGCCTTCTGATCTTCTGGTGGTCGAGTGAATCTCCATGGTCGAGTCCTTCTGGTCGAGTCCTCCTGGTCAGTCGAGTGGGTTCCTCGTTGGTCGACTGGAAGGTGATCTCTTCTACGCCTGTTCCTGGGTAGGACATTCAGGTCAGGCCTATGACCCTACCCTAGGTACATGAATCCATCAGCGGGCGCCACGGCAAGACCCTTGCCGGGGCCCCGACAAGACTCTTGCTAGGGCTACGGCGAGGCCCTTGCTAAAGGCACCCGTAGGGCCACTGTCGGTGTCAAAACCGGCGGATCTCGGGTAGGGGGTCCCGAACTGTGCGTCTAGGCGGATGGTAACAGGAGACGAGGGACACGATGTTTTACCCAGGTTCGGGCCCTCTTGATGGAGGTAAAACCCTACGTCCTGCTTGATTAATATTGATGATGTGTGTTACAAGAGTGGATCTACCACGAGATCAAGGAGGCTAAACCCTAGAAGCTAGCCTATGGTATGATTTTTGTAATGGTTGTTCGTCCTACGGACTAAAACCCTCCGGTTTATATAGACACCGGAGAGGGCTAGGGTTACACAAAGTCGGTTACAATGGTAGGAGATCTACATATCCGTATCGCCAAGCTTGCCTTCCACGCCAAGGAAAGTCCCATCCGGACACGGGACAAAGTCTTCAATCTTGTATCTTCATAGTCTTGGAGTCCGACTGACGATGATAGTCCGGCTGTCCGGACACCCCCTAGTCCAGGACTCCCTTAGTAGCCCCTGAACCAGGCTTCAATGACGATGAGTCCGACGCACATATTGTTCGGCATTGCAAGGCGGGTTCCTCCTCCGAATAATCCATAGAAGATTGTGAACACCAGGATAGTGTCCGGCTCTGCAAAATAAATTCCACATTCCACCGTAGAGAGAATAATATGTACACAAGTTCAATCTGCTGACGTATTTTGTGACATGATGTCACACCACTACCAAGCCTTTACTTGAATCGTTTTTTATTATACCACCTCAGCGTGTTTAGCGAAGCGGTTTCCTTAGCACGTCTTGTCGAACCAGAGATCGTGTTCCCCTTATTCCGGGATTCCAATCAATACGGACGTGGGTAACCCAACCACGCCATTGATGGTGGCGCTTGGGAGCTAAGCGAGTTTTACCAGGCTGGTGGGGACGCATAGTTTTCGTCCGTCCATATATAAGGGGATAAGGATCCACCTTTTTACCTACGCCTTCTTCCTCCTTTGCTTATCCATCTTCGCGCACTCGAGCTCCAGCGCCCAAGTTCGCACATCTCGCCTCGACCTTCTCCAGTCATGTCCGGAGCGGGAGGCTAGTGGATGGCCTCCTCCGTCACGGAGGGGCACATCGAAAGGCTGCGCGACGCCGGATACCTGTCCAGCGACATCGAGCACCGTCTCCCCAACAAGGGGCAGCTCATCCCCACCCCCAGAGCCCATGAGAGGGTGGTCTTCCTTCCCCATTTCCTCCGCGGACTGGGCTTTCCACTTCATCCCTTTGTCCGGGGGCTCATGTTCTACTACGGCCTGGATTTCCATGATCTGGCGCCGAACTTCATCCTCAACATCTCGGCGTTTATCGTCGTGTGCGAGGCCTTCCTCTGCATCCAGCCCCACTTCGGCTTGTGGCTCAAGACCTTTAATGTCAAACCGAAGGTAGTGAAGGGCGTCCAAGCGGAGTGCGGAGGCGCCATGGTGGGTAAGATACCGATCGTCGTCTGGCTCGAGGGCGCCTTCGTGGAAACCATCAAGGGATGGCAATCGGGGTGGTTCTACATCACCGAGCCGCGTGACCCTAAATGGGTAGCGGCCCCCGAATTTAGATCTGGGATCCCCACGCGGCTCACCTCTTGGAAAGAGAGTGGCCTGTCCTGGGGCGATTCGGAGGAGCTGACCGGACTCCAAGCCTGTATCCAGAAGCTGGTGAATAAGAAGCTCAAGCTTGTCAACGTGGTCCAAGTCATGCTCATCCGCTGGATTCTCCCGTGCCAAGAACGGGCATTTAAATTGTGGGAGTTTAATCCGGCACATCACCAAACCTTGAGCAGGCTCTTCGACACTAGGTACGAAGATGCCTGGAAGGTGCTCTTCAAGGGCGCCAAAGCTCCCGCATCCGCCACTGAAGATCGCGGATTTCGCTCGCAGCGTGCAGCTGACGAGGTAAGTGATTCTACCCCTTTACGGGACACTTGTCTTTAATAGTTCGACCTTACGTGGGGTTTAATCTCCCCTTTCCTTTGACAGGATTGGATGAAGAAGGCCGAGCAGATTATCTGTCCGGCTCCCATGCCAGAAAACCTAGTAGACGCCCGTCTAGCGGGGCTGCTGGTTCCGGCACCGCATGTGGTGCCGAAGAAGAAGGCCAAGAAGGAGGCCACAGGTACTCGAAAGAGTTCCCGTTTTCAGGTGTCCGATGACTCTGAGGCGGACTCCTCCCCCGAAGGGGAGGAGGGGAAAGAAGGCTCTCCCCTGGAGGGGGGAGAGAGGAAGAGGAAGGCTTCCCCAACGGGGGAAGCCGAAGGGTCCAAGAGGGGAAGGACCCTTCCTCCGGACAGCTCCGCCAACGCCAACGACGGCGACGAGGAGTGGCCCTCAAGGGCCAAGCCCCTCGCAAGATCATAAGTATCCGGATTCCTGAGTGATCTGTAATTTCTTTTTTGTGCCACGTAGTGTCCTTCTAATGCCGCATACTATCTGCAGCCCGGCCGAGGAGGACCTTCCCGCTTCATCCAGCGGGTCCTTGGCCCCGTCGAATGGAGATTCCATTCCGACTGCCTCCACCGCTCGCGATGCTGAGGATGCCGAGGTGGGATCCCAGGAGGGGACCCGCCAGGAGGGGGAGGCTCTGGAGGTGCCACAAGGAAACCTCCCGGACTTCGCGCCGGACTCTGTGCCGGAACCCACAGTGGTTCCGGAGTCCGGCAGGAGGCCCCTTCGCAAGAAGGGCAAGACCGTGACACCGGCTGCCTCCGTCCAACCGGAGGCGCCGGACAACTTGTTGGAGGCGCTCAACGGCGCTTCCATCGAGGAAGAACACCGCACTATTATGAGTGCGGTGATTCAGAAGGTTCAGCTTGCCAAGAGCGGGCTGAACGAAGCTTGCAGCAGCCTTCTAACAGGCTTTGAGGTAAGAAGTTTAAAATATGTAATGTGATACTCCCTCCTTCCCAAAATATAAGGCGCGATTGACTTTTTACGGTCTTTGATGCACAACTTTGACCACTAATATATATCAAAGTATATGGATTGAACATGTATAAATGACATCGTTGTATTTGTCTTGCAAAGCAATTTTATTTCATATGTATGTATAATAATTTTCTAGACATATAATACATGAAAAATATAGTCAAAGTTGTGCAACGAAGACCAGAAAAGTCAAACCGTGCCTTATATTTTGGGAAGGAGGGAATACCGCATAGACAGTAGCCCCTGATGCTCGGTTCGGTGTTCGGAAAGAAAAACCGGACTGAGGATCTAAAAAAAAGATATACGCATGAGTGCTAAAAATTATGTCAAAATGGGTTTGCAGGTTGCGCTGCTGACCTCTGCCGCACTGACTGCGGAGGTCGGTGCTTTGAAGCAGGACCTCGAGCGGTCCGAGCGAGAGCTCGGCCTTGCCAAGAAGCAGCTCGAGGACAAAGAAGGTGAGTAACACCACTTTGAAATTTGTACCTTACAGAAAAGGATTTTGGTTGCAATAGAAACAAACAAGGATAACGTGGGTACTGCAGGGGCCACGAACGAGGTGGCAACCCTGAAGGAGGCCGTGTCCGTGGCCGAACGCAATGCGGCCGCAGAACGGGCGGAGCGAGAGAAGCAGGAGGCGCGGGTGGCGGAGGTGCGGCAAGAGCTCCAGGCTCTCATGGAAAAGCATGAGAGTTTGGAGCGCGACTCAAAGACTCGAGAGTCCGAGCTTGCCTCGGCTCTTTAAAGTGCCAAAGCTGCCAAGGCCGAGGCCCATAAGTCCCTCCAGGAGATTGAGGCGATAAAGAAGATAGCGGCGGGTAAGGCATTTTTCATGCAAAGCAAGCATGTGAATGTAAATTACCTGTTACTTACCCGAATTCGGAGCTCTCCAGGGGCGTTTGCAGATCTGCCTCGCAGCATGTCCGATGCCGCCGCATTCTACCGGGCCGAGGAGGGGAGCTCAACGGAGAAGGTCTTCTGGTCTCAGTATGCTGAGGCCGGACATCCGGTGCCCCCTAGCGACCAGCTGAAGCAGCTGGTCGAGCTCCACAAGGTAGCCGAGCAGGCCATGAAGGGCCTTATAGTCCGGCTGTGGCCTGGAGGGGCCATGCCTGGGAGCTACTTCGGCCTCGTGCGGCGGCTGGTGGATGCGTGCCCTTGGGTGGAGGTCATCAAGCGCTCCGCCTGCATTGAAGGTGCCCGTCGGGCCCTTGCCCGCGCAAAGGTGCACCGGGGCAGACTGGATGCTGAGAGGCTTCTGACGGACGCGCCGCCGACGGGCAAGGAGTATCGTACGCCCGAAATGTACTATAAGACTGTCGTGAAGGGTGCCCGCAAGATTGCGGATGAGTGCCCCAGAGATGTAATTTTTGAGTAGACTCGCAATGTGTTATCCTGTGCGCTGAAAACTTTGTTCATATGCGCTAAGCAATGCTTGTTTGATTTAAAATATTACCTTCTGTGCGGCCGTTTATCAAATCTGAGAGATGGCAAGTCGTCGGCTTTAGCCCCCATGCCACGAGTGCTGGGGTGTTCGGGATAAACTTGAGTGCTCTTGTTCCCATTTTTGGATCCATCAAGGGAGGCGCTCAACACAACAAACAAGGCAACCGGACTTATAATGCTTGAACACTCTCACTTGGCCATAGAATTCTATAATTTTAAATTTTGGCGAAGCCCCTAGTGTTCGGAAGACCGAATTCGGGGCGCTATCCACGCCTTGGCTGGACATAGCCGGTTCCTCGCTCTAAGCGGCGTAAGTCTTTAAAGACTCGAAAAGACCTCTCGAACAGCGACCAGCTCTCGTCTTATCATGACGGTCAGTTTTAGCTTTCTCCACTGAGGCGTTAACCCAGCTCAACTGGGGTGCAATCGTAGTGGTTCTCCCAGTGCTACCTTAGCCGACAGAACGGAATGTAAGGTACCAAAACATGGGAGCCGGGCAAACCCAACTATTGACCCAAGACATGATTCGGAGCCGATGCATATAGTGCTATAATTTCGGGGTGCCGCACTTGTGAAAGTGTTCGGACTTCACACCATAATGCGGGGAACATAAGCCCCTGGTGTATTCTGCCGTACTGAATTGTACGAATGCAAGATGTCATAAGCGAACATACATATATAAATAAAGGGAATGCAACTATAAGCGAAAAATGATGCATTGTTTTATTCGAGGAGTTCTGCTGTGAGTGCAGAATGATACAAATAGTGCGGTAAGCAAGGGTTTGGACTATTAGACATGTCCCCCTCCAGGGATAGGCTGCAGAATGGTGTAATAAATAGATTTAATGCTCGTAATGGAGACCACCTGAGTGTTCGTCGTAGCCCTGGTTCCTCCCTGGCTGTTGCATCGTGGGTTCGGCAGATCTACTGGCGGACAGGGCCTCTTGTAAACGGAGTCCTGTGGATAAAATAAGAATAAAAAAAAGGAAAGAAAAAGATCGACACACTTAGGAGCCCCTGGTGTGGTTGAGCCGCACTCTGGGCCTGTCGTGGTCGTGTCCCTCCCCCTATGCCCAAGGTATCTCCACAGCGTAATGATGTACGCGGGGAGCTTGTCTTACAATCATGTAAGGGCTGGGGTTGGGGCCGCATTGCTACGTGTGCTCGGAATGCGCCACGTGGTCTTGGTATATGTTACTCCGGGTGAGTTTAATCCCGTCCGGTCTTTTAACGGCCGGACTCGAAAGTTGCCTTAAGAGGCTGTTCTGAACTTCTGCCGCGAGAGCCCCTGTGTGTTCCTCCGTTCGGTGGGAGCATTCAGTGTTTCCGTTGACTGTGATGACTCCACGAGGGCCTGGCATCTTGAGCTTGAGGTATGCATAATGCGGCACCGCATTGAACTTTGCAAACGTGGTTCGTTCGAGCAGGGCGTGATAGCCGCTGCGGAACGGGACTATGTCGAAGATTAACTCCTCGCTTCGGAAATTATCCGGGGATCCGAAGACCACTTCCAATGTGACCGAGCCTGTACAATTGGCCTCGACACCTGGTATGACGCCTTTGAAGGTCGTCTTTGTAGGTTTAATCCTTGAGGGGTCTATGCCCATCTTGCACACTGTATCCTGATAAAGCAGGTTCAGGCTGCTGCCGCCGTCCATGAGGACTCTAGTGAGGTGAAATCCATCGACTATTGGGTCTAAAACCAATGCGGCGAATCCGCCATGGCGGATACTAGTGGGGTGGTCCCTTCGATCAAAAGTGATCGGGCAAGAGGACCATGGATTGAACTTTGGGGCGACTGGCTCCATCGCATAGATGTCCCGAAGTGCACGCTTCCGCTCCCTCTTGGGTATGTGGGTTGCGTATATCATATTTACCGTCTGCACTTGTGGGGGGAAACCCTTCTGTCCTCTATTGTTCGGCGGCCGGGTCTCCTCCTTGTCGTCGCTGTGCAGCCCCTTGTCATTGTTTTCGGTAATTAACTTGCCTGCCTGCTTGAAAACCCAACAATCTTTGTTGGTGTGGTTAGCTGGCTTTTTGGGGGTGCCATGTATCTGGCAAGAGCGGTCGAGTATTCAGTCCAAATTGGACGGACCCGGAGTGGTTCTTTTGAATGGCTTCTTCTGCTGACCGGGTTTAGATCCTCTGAATCCGGCGTTGACTGTCGTATCTTCATTGTTATCGCCGTTAACGCGGCGTTTATTTTTGTTTCGACGCGACCTGCCATTGTGGTCCTTAGTATCCGGACTGCCAGCATTTTTGCTGAGGTTGTTGCTTCGAGCTAGCCAGCTGTCCTCTCCCACACAGAAGCGGGTCATGAGTGATGTGAGGGCTGCCATGGATTTCGGCTTTTCCTGTCCTAGGTGCCGGGCCAGCCACTCGTCGCGGATGTTATGTTTGAAGGCTGCAAGGGCCTCTACATCCGGACAGTCGACGATTTGATTTTTCTTTGTTAAGAACCGTGCCCAGAATTGTCTGGCCGATTCATCTGGCTGCTGAATTATGTGGCTTAGGTCATCGGCGTCTGGTTGTCGCACATATGTGCCTTGGAAGTTGTCGAGGAATGCGGCTTCCAGGTCCTCCCAACACCCAATTGACTCTGCTAGCAAGATGTTAAGCCAATGCCGAGCTGGTCCTTTAAGCTTGAGTGGGAGGTACTTGATGGCGTGGAGATCGTCGCCGCGGGCCATATGGATGTGAAGGAGATAATCTTCGATCCAAACCGCGGGGTCTATTGTGCCATCATAAGATTCAATGTTAACGGGTTTAAACCCTTCAGGGATTTGATGATCCATTACTTCGTCTGTGAAGCATAGTGGGTGTGTGGCGCCTCTATATTGAGCAATATCACGACGTAGCTCAAGAGAGCGTTGTCTGCTGTGTTCGGCCCGGCCGGAGTTGCTGCATCCGGCGTGACGGTAGTCGTCGTGGGTCGTGGGGCGCCCACGTGATCCGTAGATGGATCTGGATTGTCTTGCCTTGTCCTCCAATATATCCCGCAAGTCTGGCGCATTCCCCGGTGGCTTCGTGCTTTTCGAGCGGTGCCGGGGTACGGTTCTGATGGAGGGCCTAGATGCCTCTCTGTCGCGACCACGGGGTGGTCGGTCTGCCGTATTGTGCGCTGGTGATGAAGGTTTGTACACTTCCTCCTCTAGTCGGGGGAGCAACTTGCGTTTTGGGTAGCTTTTGGAGGGGCGTTCGAGTTCATACTCTTCGGCCGCGAGGACCTCGGTCCATTTGTCGGCCAGCAGGTCTTGATCAGCTTGAAGCTGTTGCCGTGGCCATTAGCCTGCGTTTAAAATGCTCTTGTTCGACGGGATCCTCGGGTACGATGAATTCGTCGTCATTGAGGCTTGCCTCGTCTTTGGAGGGAGGCATGTAATTTTCGTCGTCCTCGTCTGCCGCTCTCTCCTGAGGGCTGGCTACTCCGTCCTCCTGTGCTGAATCTTGCTGGAGGGGGTTGTCTTCGGCACTCTCTGGGGTGTTATTATCTCCGGTGCCGGACTCTCCATTCTTACTGTGGCGGGATTTAGAGCGGCGCCGCTGACGTCGGCGCTTGGGCTGTTTCTTGGAAGAATCCGCCTCCGCTGCTTCTTCGCCGTCCCCATCCTTTGGGGTGTCCACCATGTATATGTCGTATGACGAGGTGGTCTTCCAGTGCCCTGTAGGCGCTGGTTCTTGATCATCTCCGGCATCGTCGTCCATACCGTCAATGTCTTCGGAGTCATAGTCTAGCATGTCGGTTGGATCATTGACAGTGGCTACAAAGTGGGTGGTGGGTGGGCTTTGAATTTCTTCGTCGTCTGCATCCCAGCCATCCTGACCGCAGTCCGGCCAGGGTTCTCCTGATAACGAGAGATGTTTTAGCGAATTTAGGATGTCGCCAAAGGGTGAGTGCTGAAAGATGTCCGTGGCGGTGAACTCCATGATCGGCGCCCAATCAGATTTGATTGGCAGGGGTGCAGGAGGTTCGGAGTCCGGCAAGGAGTCCGGCGCCTCGGAGTCACGAGCTTCATAAGGGACAAGGTCAGTATTCGGCTCCATCGCCGTGGAAGTTGCAGCTTCCGAGGCGGTGTCCAGCCACCTGTCCTCGATCTATGCGGTCGGCTCCAAACTATGGGTCAGAGCAGACTTGTGTGCGGCCTCCAGGGTACTGTCCAACGGCAGAGCTAGATCATGCCCATCGTGACAGTGCGGCACGCTCGGCTGTGGCTCGACTCCATCGAAGATCAAGTCCCCGTGGGTGTCAGCCGTGAAGTTTAGGCTTCCAAGCCTGACCTGATGGCCAGGGGCGTAGCTTTCGATCTGCTCCAGATGGCCAAGTGAATTGGCCCGCAGTGCGAAGCCGCCGAACACGAAGATCTGTCCGGGGAGAAAAGTCTCACCCTGGACGGCGTGGTTGTTGATTGAAGAAGCCATCAAGCCTATCAATGACGACACAGAGGAACTCTCAATGAAAGCACAAATGTCGGTGTCAAAACTGGCGGATCTCGGGTAGGGGGTCCCGAACTGTGCGTCTAGGCGGATGGTAACAGGAGACGAGGGACACGATGTTTTACCCAGGTTCGGGCCCTCTTGATGGAGGTAAAACCCTATGTCCTGCTTGATTAATATTGATGATGTGTGTTACAAGAGTGGATCTACCACGAGATCAAGGAGGCTAAACCCTAGAAGCTAGCCTATGGTATGATTGTTGTAATGGTTGTTCGTCCTACGGACTAAAACCCTCCGGTTTATATAGACACCGGAGAAGGCTAGGGTTACACAAAGTCGGTTACAATGGTAGGAGATCTACATATCCGTATCGCCAAGCTTGCCTTCCACGCCAAGGAAAGTCCCATCCGGACACAGGACGAAGTCTTCAATCTTGTATCTTCATAGTCTTGGAGTCCGGCTGACGATGATAGTCCGGCTGTCCGGACACCCCCTAGTCTAGGACTCCCTCAGCCACCGTCAGGCCCACGCTAATTCCAAACCCTCCACCGCCGTTCGCATGCGGCTGCTGACCCAATCAGTTGGGCAAGCACCTACGTGGCGGCAAGCAGATCTTCGTGGAGGCCCACTGCTGCACCACCTCAGCTACCTGCCTGCCTACATGGCACCACAGGCACCACTGGCCAGGGCGCGTGTCGACGCGATCGGCGATGGACAAGACTGGGCTCTCCCCCTCCCCCAATAAAGTAGGGACACCTAAGCACGACGCATTAAATGCGCCTTGTCATGTAATGCGAGGGATAAACTCGTATCACTATGCCCTTTCGACCTCCTATGTGCCACTGTGGCGGCCCCTTTCCCTATAAAAGGAGGCCCGGGGCGACCAGGAGGGGGATTTGGATTTTTGGAGCTCTTCACGCCCCATTGCTAGCTCAGGAACACAGATAAACAAATCACCAAAGCAGGAGTAGGGTTTTACGCATCCTCGCGGCCCGAACCTGGATAAAGAATCCGTGTGCTACCTATTTGATCCGCCCTTCTCACAACCCCGCGCCTCGCAACCGTAGTAGGGATTCTCGTGATCCCATAGGTGTCGTCCTCGCACCGACATATATCACTGAACCATGCGGTAAAAAGTGGGCCGCTGCTCCTGAATTCAGATCCGGAGCCCCACTACGGCTCACGTCCTGGCCCGAGAAGGGCCTGAACTGGTCCTCATCCGACGAGCTGTTAGTGCTCCAAACGCGCGTCCAGAGCGTGGTTGATAAGGATGTCAAACTCGTCAATGTAGTCCAGGTGATGTTAGTTCGCCTGGTTCTTCCTTGCCAGCGTCGAGCCTGCAATTTGTGGGAATACGATCCAGCCGAGCACCAGACCCTACGGGAGCTCTACGGCTCCTCCCACAAGGACATCTGGAAGGTGCTCTTCAAGTCTGGCAAACCGTGGCCGGGCTCCGCTGAGGACCGCGGGTATGAACTATCCCGCTCTGCAAGTCCGGTAAGTCATTGATGTGCTCTGTCCATCCATGTTTTAGCTGGCATGTCCCGAGGGAGATACTATTATCATGCTTTCTACAATAATCCCAGGAATGGACGAAAACGTTGGGGTGGATTCACTGTCCGGCCCCACTGCTGGAGGAACCGGCTGGACCTCTTCTGACGAAGATGCTGGTCCCAGCGCCTTACGAGGCGCTGAAGAAAGAGGCCTCCAAGAAGGTCAAGAAGACCCGTAGCGGCCTCCGTCGCCGCGATGCTTCGGACACAAAATCCGAAGACTCTAGCGACCATCCTTCCTCCGAAGACGAAGAGGAGGAGGAAGAAGAAGAGTCCTCCACAGAGGGAGGGAAGAAAAGGACGGCTTCCCCATCCCTGGAGGCTGAATCGCCAAAGAGGGGGAAAGGTTCCCTCCCGGAGGCGTCCACCACGGCCGCCGATAGCAGCCCGGAGTGGGATCCCAGGGCCCAGCCCATGGTAAAGTCGTGAGTACACGAAATCCGAACACGCATACGCGCCCGGGGTTATTAGTGTTGGGGAACGTAGTAATTTCAAAATTTTCCTACGCACACGCAAGATCATGGTGATGCATAGCAATGAGAGGGGGAGTCTATCTTCATACCCTTGAAGATCGCTAAGCGGAAGCGTTTATCAACGCGGTTGATGTATTCGTACGTCTTCACGATCCGACCGATCCAAGTACCGAACGCACGGCACCTCCGAGTTCTGCACACGTTCAGCTCGATGACGTCCTTGCCTTCTCGATCCAGGAAGACGGGCGAAGTAGTAGATGAGTTCCGACAGCACGACGGCGTGGTGACAGTGTTGGTGAAGAACAATCTCCGCAGGGCTTTGCCTAAGCACTACGGAAACTATGACGGAGGATAAACTAGAGAGGACGGGGTTGCCGGCACACGGCTTGGTGTTTCTTGATGTGTCTTTGGTGCTAGCCCTGCCCCTCTATTTATATGTTGAGCCTTGGGGTCGAAACTTGGAGTAAAAGCCTCCACAAAGTCGGTTTCACCCGAATGGCAAGAGTCCTTCTCGGACTCCAGGGCCAGATGCCAGGGTTCCCGGCATTTGGACCCAGACGCCAGGGACCTTGGCATCTGGCCCCTGGACTCCGCAAAAATTCCTTTTGTGCTTTCCAAAAACCTTGTGGGCTTTCCCTTTGGACCTAATAACGTGTTCTCGTACCCAAACATTTCGGGAAACATCCAGAACCCCTTCCGGTGAATTCCGGAACCCTTCCGGAGATCAAACACTATTATCCCATATATCAAACTTTATCTCCAGGCCATTCCGGAGTTCCTCATCATGTCCATGATCTCATCCGGGACTCCGAACAACATTCGGTTACCAACATACATAACTCATATAATACTATATCGTCAACGAAATGTTAAGCGTGCGGACCCTACGGGTTCGAGAACTATGTAGACATGACCTAGAACTGTTTCCAGTCAATAACCAATAGTGGAACCTGGATGCTCATATTGGCTCCTACATATTCTACGAAGATCTTTATCGGTCAAACCGCATAACTACATACGTTGTTCCCTTTGTCATCGGTATGTTACTTGCCCGAGATTCGATCGTCGGTATCTCAATACCTAGTTCAATCTTGTTACCGGCAAGTCTCTTTACTCGTTATGTAATGCATCATTCCGTAACTAACTCATTAGCTACATTGCTTGCAAGGCTTATAGTGATGTGCATTACCGAGAGGGCCCAGAGATACCTCTCCGACAATCGGAGTGACAAATCCTAATCTCGAAATACGCCAACCCAACATGTACCTTTGGAGACACCTGTAGATCTCCTTTATAATCACCCAGTTACGTTGTGACGTTTGGTAGCACCCAAACTGTTCCTCCGGTAAACGGGAGTTGCATAATCTCATAGTTGTAGGAACATGTATAAGTCATGAAGAAAGCAATAGCAACATACTAAATGATCAAGTGTTAAGCTAACGGAATGGGTCAAGTCAATCACATCATTCTCCTAATGATGTGATCCTGTTAATCAAATGACAACTCTTTTGTCCATGGCTAGGAAACTTAACCACCTTTGATTCACGAGCTAGTCAAGTAGAGGCATACTAGTGACAATATGTTGGTCTATGTATTCACACATGTATTATGTTTCCAGTTAATACAATTCTAGAATGAATAATAAACATTTATCATGAAATAAGGAAATAAATAATAACTTTATTATTGCCCCTAGGGCATATCTCCTTCAGTCTCCCACTTGCACTAGAGTCAATAATCTAGTTCACATCGCCATGTGATTTAACACCAATATTCACATCTGTATGTGATTAATACCCATAGTTCACATCGTCATGTGATCAACACTCGAAGGGTTTACTAGAGTCAATAATCTAGCTCACATTGCTATGTGATTAACACCCAAAGAGTACAAAGGTATGATCATGTTTTGTTCGTGAGAGAAATTTAGTCAACGGGTCTGTCACATTCAGAGCCGTATGTATTTTGCAAATATTCTATGTCTACAATGCTCTGCTCGGAGCTACTCTAGCTAATTGCTCCCACTTTCAATATGTATCTAGATTGAGACTTAGAGTCATCTGGATTGGTGTAAAAGCTTGCATCGTTGTAACTTTTTACGATGGGCTCTTTTATCACCTCCATAATCGAGAAACATCTCCTTAGTCCTCACTAAGGATATTCTTGACCGATGTCCAGTGATCTACTCTTAGATAAAAATTGTATTCCTTTGTCAAACTCAGAGCAAGGTATACAATAGGTCTGGTTCACAGCATAGCATACTTTATAGAACCTATGACTGAGGCATAGGGAATGACTTTTCATTCTCTTTCTATTTTCTGCCATGGTCGGGTCTTGAGTCTTACTCAAGTTCACACCTTTTCATCACAGGCAAAAACTCCTTCTTTGACTATTCCATTTTTAACTATTTCAAAAATTTATCAAGGTATGTACTCATTGAAAAATCTTATCAAGCGTCTTGATCTATCTATATAGATCTTGATGCTCAATGTGTAAGCAGCTTCACCTAGGTCTTGCTATGAAAAACTCTTATTCAAGTATCCTTTCATGCTATCCATAATTTCTATATCATTTCCAATCAACAATATGTCATCCACATATAATATTAGAAATGCTACAGAGCTCCCACTCACTTTCTTGTAAATACAGCTTCTCAAAAAATCTGTATAAAACCATATGCTTTGATCAACTCATCAAAGCGTATATTCCAACTCTGAGATACTTGCACCAGTCCATTGATGGATCGCTGGAGCTTGCACATTTTGTTAGCACCTTTCGGATCGACAAAACCTTCTGGTTGCATCATATACAACCCTTCTTCCAGAAATCCATTCAGGAACACAATTTTGATATCCATTTGCCAGATTTCATAAAATGTGGCAATTGCTAACATGATTCGGACAGATTTTTAAGCATCGATACGAGTGAGAAAATCTCATTGTATTCAACACCTTGAACTTGTCAAAAACCTTTTTGCGACAATTCGAGCTTTGTAGATAGTAACACTACTATCAACATCTCTCTTCCTCTTGAAGATCCATTTATACAATATGGTTTGCCGATCATCGGGCAACTCCATCAAAGTCCACACTTTGTTCTCATACATGGATCCCATCTCAGATTTCATGGCCTCAAGCCATTTCGCGGAATCTGGGCTCATCACCGCTTCCTCATAGTTCATAGGTTCATCATGGTCTAGTAACATGACTTCCAGAACAGGATTACCATACCACTCTGGTGCGGATCTTACTCTGGAAGACCTACGAGGTTTGGTAGCAACTTGATCTGAAGTTTCATGATCATTGTCATTAGCTTCCTCACTAATTGGTGTAGGAATCACAAGAACTGATTTCTGTGATGAACTACTTTCCAATAAGGGAGAAGGTACTATTACCTTATCAAGTTCTATTTTTCTCCCACTCACTTCTTTCGAGAGAAACTCCTTCTCTAGAAAGGATCCATCTTAGCAACGAATATCTTGCTTTCGGATCTGTGATAGAAGGTGTACCCAATAGTTTCCTTTGGGTATTCTATGAAGACGCACTTCTCCGATTTGGGTTCGAGCTTATCAGGTTGAAACTTTTTCACATAAGTATCGCAGTCCCAAACTTTAAGAAACAACAACTTTGGTTTCTTGCCAAACCACAGTTCATAAGGAGTCGTCTCAAACGGATTTTGATGGTGCCCTATTTAAAGTGAATGCAACTGTCTCTAATGCATAATCCCAAAACGATAGTGGTAAATCGGTAAGATACATCATAGATCGCATCATATCCAATAAAGTGCGGTTACGACGTTCGGACACACCATTACATTGTGGTGTTCTAGGTGGCGTGAGTTGCGAAACTATTTCACATTGTTTTAAATGAAGACCAAACTCGTAACTCAAATATTCATCTCAACGATCAGATCGTAGAAACTTTATTTTTCTTGTTACGATGAGTTTCCACTTCACTCTGAAATTCTTTGAACTTTTCAAATGTTTCAGACTTATGTTTCATCAAGCATATATACCCATATCTGCTCAAATCATTTGTGAAGGTCAGAAAATAACGATACATGCCGCGAGCCTTAACACTTATCGGATTGCATACATCGGTATGTATTATTTCCAATAAGTCAGTAGCTCGTTCCATTGTTCCAGAGAACGGAGTTTTAGTCATCTTGCCCAAAAGGCACGGTTCGCAAACATCAAATGATTCATAACCAAGTGATTCCGAAAATCCATCTTTATGGAGTTTCTTCATGCGCTTTACACCGATATGACCCAAACGGCAGTGCCACAAATAAGTTGCACTATCATTATTAACTTTGCATCTTTTGGCATCAATATTATGAATATGTGTATTACTACGATCGAGATCCAACAAACTATTTTCATTGGGTGTATGACTAAGGGAGTCCTGGACTAGGGGGTGTCCGGATAGCCGAACTATCATCATCGGCCGAACTCCAAGACTATGAAGATACAAGATTGAAGACTTCGTCCCGTGTCCAGATGGGACTTTCCTTGGCGTGGAAGGCAAGCTTGGCGATATGGATATGTAGATCTCCTACCATTGTAACCGACTCTATGTAACTCTAGCCCTCTCTGGTGTCTATATAAACCGGATGGCTTTAGTCCGTAGGACACAACAACGATTACAACAATCATAACATAGGCTAGCTTCTAGGGTTTAGCCTCCTTGATCTCGTGGTAGATCTACTCTTGTAATACCCACATTATCAATATCAATCAAGCAGGACATAGGGTTTTACCTCCATCAAGAGGGCTCGAACCTGGGTAAAACATCGTGTCCCTTGTCTCCTGTTACCATCCACCTAGAGGCACAGTTCGGGACCCCCTACCCGAGATCCGCCGGTTTTGACACCGACATTGGTGCTTTCATTGAGGGTTCCTCTATGTCATCGTCGGTAGGCTCGATGGCTGCTTCGATCATCAACAACGACGCGGTCTAGGGTGAGACTTTTCTCCCCGGACAGATCTTCGTATTCGGCGGCTTTGCACTGCGGGCCAATTCGGTTGGCCATCTGGAGCAGATCGAAAGCTACGCCCCTGGCCGTCAGGTCAGATTTGGAAGTCTTAACTTCACGGCTGACATCCGTGGAGACTTGATCTTCGACGGATTCGAGCCACAGCCGAGCGCGCCGCACTATCACGATGGGCATGATTTAGCTCTGCTGCCGGACAGTGCCCTGGAGGCCGCACAAGAACCCGCTCCGACCCTCGATTCAGAGCCGGCTGCGCAGATCGAGGACGGATGGTTAGACACCGCCTCGGGGGCTGCAACCTCTGCGGCGATAGAGCCGAATACTGACTTTGTCCCTTCTGAAGCTCGTGACTCCAAGGTGCCGGACTCCTTGCCGGACTCCGAACCTCTCGCGCCTCCTCCAATCGAATCCGATTGGGCGCCGATCATGGAGTTCGCGGCCGCGGACATCTTTCAACACCCACCTTTTGGCAACATTCTGAGTTCGCTAAAATATCTCTCGTTATCAGGAGAGCCCTGGCCGGACTGCGGTCAGGACGGTTGGGATGTGGACGGCGAATAAATTCAAGACCCACCCACCACCCACTTAGTAGCCGCTATCGACGATCTAACCGACATGCTAGATTTCGACTCCGAAGACATCGATGGTATGGACGATGATGCCGGAGACGACCAAGAACCAGCGCCTATCGGGCACTGGAAAGCCACCTCGTCATACGACATATACATGGTGGACATCCCAAAGGATGGGAATGGCAAAGGAACAGCAGAGGAAGACCCCTCCAAGAAACAGCCCAAGCGCCGGCATCTGCGGCGCCGCTCTAAATCCCGCCATAGCAAGAATGGCGATTCCGGCACCGGAGATAATAATACCCCAGACAGTGCCAAAGATAACCCCCCCCCCCTAGCAAGATTCAGCGCGGGAGGACGGAGATGCCAGCCCTCACAAGAGGGCGGCAGACGAAGAGGTAGAGGACGATAGTTACATGCCTCCCTCTGGAGACGAGGCAAGCCTCGACGACGACGAATTTGTCGTGCCTGAGGATCCCGTCGAACAAGAGCGTTTTAAGCGCAGGCTTATGGCCACGGCCAACAGCCTCAAGAAAAAGCAGCATCAGCTTAGAGCTGATCAGGATCTGCTAGCCCACAGATGGACGGAAGTCCTGGCGGCCGAAGAGCATGAGCTCGAACGCCCCTCCAAAAGCTACCCCAAACGCAAGTTGCTCCCCCGGTTAGAGGAGGAGGCATATAAACCTGCATCACCAGAGCACAATACGGCTGACCGGCCACCTCGTGGCCGCGACAGAGAGGCCTCTAGGCCCTTCACTAGAACCATACCCCGGCATCGCTCGAACAACACAAGGCCACAGGGGAACGCTCCGGACTTGCAAGAAATATTGGAGGATAAGGCAAGACAATCAAGATCGATCTACGGATCGCGTGGGCACCCCATGATACGTGACGACAACCGTCACGCCGGACATAGTAAGTCCGGCCGGGCCGAACACAACAGACAAAGCTTGTTGGAGCTTCGTCGCGATATAGCCCAATATAGAGGCGCTGCACACCCACTATGCTTCACAGACGAAGTAATGGATCATCAAATCCCCGAAGGGTTTAAACCCGTGAATATCGAATCCTATGACGGCACGACAGACCCTGCGGTTTGGATCGAAGACTATCTTCTTCATATCCACATGGCCCGCGGTGACGATATTCATGCCATCAAATACCTCCCACTCAAGCTGAAAAGACCAGCACGGCATTGGCTTAACAGCTTGCCAGCAGAATCAATCGGATGTTGGGAGAACCTGGAAGCCGCATTCCTTGATAACTTCCAGGGCACGTATGTGCGACCACCAGACGCTGATGACCTAAGCCACATAATTCAGCAGCCAGACGAATCGGCCAGACAATTCTGGACACGGTTCTTAACTAAGAAAAACCAAATCATCGACTATCCGGACGCGGAGGCCCTCGCGGCCTTCAAACATAACATCCGCGATGAGTGGCTTGCCCGGCACCTGGGGCAGGAAAAGCCGAAATCCATGGCAGCCCTCACATCACTCATGACCAGCTTCTGCGCGGAAGAGGACAGCTGGCTAGCTCGCAGCAACAACCTCAGCAAAAATTCTGACAGTCCGGATACCAAGGATCGCAATGGCAGGTCGCGTCGCAACAAGAATAAACGCCGCATTAACGGCGACAATAATGAGGATACGGCAGTCAACGCCGGATTCAGAGGCTCCAAACCCGGTCAAAGGAAGAAGCCATTCAAAAGAACTACTACGGGTCCGTCCAATTTGGACCGAATACTCGATCGCTTGTGCCAGATACACGGCACCCCCGAAAAACCATCCAACCACACCAACAGGGACTGTTGGGTATTCAAGCAGGCAGGCAAGTTAATCGCCAAAAACAATGACAAGGGGCTGCATAGCGATGACGAAGAAGAGACCCGACCGCCGAACAGTAGAGGACAGAAGGGCTTTCCCCCACAAGTGTGGACGGTGAATATGATATACGCAACCCACATACCCAAGAGGGAGCGGAAGCATGCACTTAGGGACGTATACGCGATGGAGCCAGTCGCCCCGAAGTTCAACCCATGGTCCTCTTGCCCGATCACTTTCGATCAAAGGGACCACCCCACCAGCATCCGCCATGGCGGATTCGCCGCATTGGTTTTAGACCCAATCGTCGATGGGTTTACCCTCACCAGAGTCCTAATGGACGGCGGCAGCAGCCTGAACCTGCTTTATCAGGATACAGTGCGCAAAATGGGCATAGACCCCTCAAGGATTAAACCCACAAAGATGACCTTCAAAGGCGTCATACCAGGTGTGGAGGCCAATTGTACGGGCTCAGTCACACTGGAAGTGGTCTTCAGATCCCCGGATAACTTCCGAAGTGAGGATTTAATCTTCGACATAGTTCCGTTCCGCAGCGACTATCATGCTTTGCTCGGACGAACCGCGTTTGCAAAGTTCAATGCGGTGCCGCACTACGCATACCTCAAGCTCAAGATGCCAGGCCCTCGAGGAGTCATCACGGTCAACGGAAACACCGAGCGCTCCCTCCGAACGGAGGAACATACAGCGGCTCTCGCGGCAGAAGTACAATATAGCCTCTTAAGGCAATTCTCTAGTCCGGCCGTTAAGTGACTGGACACAGCCAAACACGCTCGAAGTAACCTACAACAAGACCACCTGGCGCGTTCCGAGCACGCGTAGCAATGTGGCCCCAACCCCAGCCCTTGCAAGATCGCACGACTGGTCCTTCGCGTACATCATTATGCTTTGGAGATACCATGGGCATAGGGGAAGGGGCACGACCACGACAGGCCCAGAAGGCGGCTCAACCACATCAGGGGCTCCCAAGTGTGTCATTTCTTTTTTTCTTTTTCCTTTTTTACTTACCCACAGGACTCCGTTCACCAGAGGCCTTGTCCGGCAGTAGACCGGCCGAACTCATGATGCAACAGCCAGGGAAGGAAAAAGGCCGCGACGAACATCCGGGTGGTCTCCCTCACGAACATTAAATCTGTCTTATAGACCACTCCGCAGCCTACCCTTGGAGGGGGACATGTTTAATAGTCCCGTCCCTTGCTTATCGCACTATTTGTATCGTTCTGCATTCATAGCAGTACTTTTTGAATAGAACAATGCAGCACCTTTTTGCTTATAATTGCATTTCTTTCTTATACATATGTTCATTTACGACATGTTGCATCCGTACACTTTGGTACGGCTAAAAACACCAGGGGCTTATGTTCCCCACATCATGGTGTGATAAGTCCGAACACTTCCACAAGTGCGGCACCCCGAACTTATAGCATTATATGCATCAGCTCCGAATCATGTCTTGGGTCAATAGTTGGGTTTGGCCGGCTCCCATGTTTTGGTACCTTATGTTCCATTATATCGGCTAAGGTAGCACTGGGAGAACCACTGCGATTGCGCCCAAGTTGAGCTGGGTTAACGCCTCAGTGGAGAAAGCTAAAATTGACCGTCATGATGAGGCGAGAGCTGGTGTTTGAGAGGTTTTTTCGAGTCCCTAAAGACTTATGCCGCTTAGAGCGAGGAGCCGACTTTGTCCGGCCCAGGCGTGGATAGCGCCCCGAATTCGGCCTTCCGAACACTAGGGGCTTCGCCGAAATTTAAAATTATAGAATTCTATGGCTAAGTGAGAGTGTTCAAGCATTATAAGTCCAGTTGCCTAGTTCGTCGTGTTGAGCGCCTCCCTAGATGGACCCAAATATGGGAACAAGAGTGCTCAAATTTATCTCGAACACCGCAGCACTCGTGGCATGGGGGCTGAAGCCGACGACTTGCCATCTCTCAGATTTGATAAACAGCCGAATAGAAGGTAATATTTTAAATAAACAAGCGTTGCTTAGCGCATATGAACAAAGTTTTCTGCGCACGGGATAACAAAATGCGAGTCTACTCAAATATTACATTATTGGAGCACTCACCCGCAATAGTGCGGGCACCCTTCAAGACACTCTTGTAATACATCTCGGGCGTGCGATACTCCTTGCCCGGTGGTGGCGCATCCGTCACAAGCTTCTCAGCATCCATCTTGCCCTAGTGCACCTTCGCACGGGCAAGGGCCCGACGGGCACCTTCAATACAGGCGGATCGCTTGATGACCTCGACCCATGGACACGCATCCACCAACCGCCGCACCAGGCCGAAATAGCTCCCAGGCAAGGCCTCATTGGGCCATAGCCGAACTATGAGGCCCTTCATGGCCTGTTCGGCCACCTTGTGGAGCTCGACCAGCTGCTTCAGCTGGTCGCTTAGGGGCACCGGATGTCCGGCCTCAGCATACTGAGACCAGAAGACCTTCTCCGTCGAGCTCCCCTCCTCGGCCCTATAGAAAGCGGCAGCATCGGACACGCTGCGGGGCAGATCTGCGAACGCTCTTGGAGAGCTCTGAATTCGGGTAAGTAACAGGTAATTTACATTCACATGCTTGCTTTGCATGAAAAATGCCTTACCCGCCGCTATTTTCTTCAATGCCTCAATCTCCTGAAGGGCCTTGTGGGCTTCAGCCTTAGCGGCTTTGGTGCTCTCAAGAGCCGATGCAAGCTTGGACTCTCGAGTCTTCGAGTCACGCTCCAAACTCTCATGTTTTTCCATGAGAGCCTGGAGCTCTTGCTGCACCTCCGCCACCCGCGCCTCGTGCTTTTCTCGCTCGGTGCGCTCCGCGGCCGCATTACGTTCGGCCATGGACACCGCCTCCTTCAGGGTCGACACCTCATTTGTGGCCCCTGCAATACCCACGTTATCCTTGTCATTTTTCTTGCAACCAAATCCTTTTCTGTAAGGTACATTTTTAATAAGGTGCTACTCACCTTCTTTGTCCTCGAGCTGCTTCTTGGCACGGCCGAGCTCGTTCTCGGACCGCTCGAGGTTTTGCTTTAAAGCATTGACCTCCGCAGTCAGTGCGGCGGAGGTCAGCAGCGTAGCCAGCAATCCCATATTGACATATTTTTTATGACTCCTGCGTATATCTTTTTAGATCCTCAGTCCGGCTTTTCTTTCCAAACACTGAACCGAGCATCAGGGGCTACTGTCTATGCGGTACTATTTTACATATATTAATATTCTTACCTCGAAGCCTGATAGAAGGCTGCTGCAGGCTTCGGTCAGCCCGCTTTTGGCGAGCTGGACCTTCTAAATCACCGCACTCATGACAATGCGGTGTTCTTCCTTGATAGAAGCACCGTCGAGCGCCTGCAACAAGTTATCCGGCGCCTCTGGTTGGACGGAGGCTGCCGGCGCCATGGTCTTGCCCTTCTTACAAAGGGGCCGCCCGCCGGACTCCGGAACCACTACGGGTTCCGGTGTGGAGTCTGGCGCGAAGTCCGGGAGGTCGCCCTGTGCCACCTCCGGGTCCTGCTCCTCCGGATGGGTCCCTCTCTGGGATCCCATCTCGACATCGTCAGCGTCGCGGGGAGAGGAGGCGGTTGGAAGTGAAGTGTTGTTCACATCCGACGAGTCCAAGGACCCGCTCGACAAAGCGGGAAGATCATCCTTGGGCGGACTACAGGGTTGTATGCGGTGTTAGAAAGACACCAAGTGGCAAAAATAAAAATCATGAAGTCATTCGGGAGTCCGGATACTTACGATTTTGCCAGGGGCTTGGTCCTTGGAGGCCAATCCTCGTCGTCGTCACCGGCGTTGGCAGATCAGTCCGGGGGAAGAGTCCATCCCTTCTTGGACCCTTCGACCTCCCCAGCTAGGGAGGCCTTCCTTTTCTTCCCTCCCCCCGCTGGGGGAGGGGCCTTTTTCTTCTCCTCCTCGTCCTCGGGGGAGGAGTCCGCCTCGAAGTCATTGGACACCTGAAAACGGGAACTCTTTCGAGTACCCGTGGCCTCCTTCTTGGCCTTCTTCTCCGTCACCACATGGGGTGCCGGAACTAGCAACCCCGCTAGACAGGCATCCACTGGGTCTTCTCGCAAGGGGGCCGGACAGTTAATCTGCTCGGCCTTCTTCTGCCAGTCCTGTCAAAGGAAAGGGGAGATTAGATCCCGCATAGGGTCAAACTATGGAAAACAAGTGTCCTGTAAAGGGTAGAATCATTTACCTCGTCAGCCTGACGCTGCAAGCGGAATCCGCGATCTTCGGTAGCGGATGCGGGAGCCTCGGCGCCCTTAAAAAGCACCTTCCAGGCATCTTCGTACCTAGTGTCGAAGAGCCCGCTCAAGGTTTGGTGCTAAGCCGGATCGAACTCCCACAATTTAAAGTCCCGTTGTTGGCACGGGAGAATCCGGCAGAAGAGCATGACCTGGACCACGTTGACAAGCTTGAGCTTCTTGTTCACCAGCTTCTGGATGCAGGCTTGGAGTCTGGTCAGTTCCTCCGAATCACCCCAAGTCAGGCCACTCTCCTTCCAAGAGGTGAGCCATGTTGGGATTCCAGATCTGAATTCGGGGGCCGCTACCCATTTAGGGTCACGTAGCTCGGTGATGTAGAACCAGCCCGATTGCCATCCCTTGATGGTTTCCACGAAGGCGCCCTCGAGCCAGGTGACGTTGGGTATCTTGCCCACCATGGCGCCTCCGCACTCCGCCTGATTCCCCTTCACTACCTTCGGCTTGACATTGAAGGTCTTGAGCCACAAGCCGAAGTGGGGCTGGATGCAGAGGAGGGCCTCGCACACGATGATGAACACCGAGATGTTGAGGATGAAATTCGGGGCCAGATCATGGAAATCAAGGTCGTAGTAGAACATGAGCCCCCAGACAAAGGGGTGAAGTGGAAAGCCCAGTCCGCGGAGGAAATGGGGAAGGAAAACCACCCTCTCATGGGGCCTAGGGGTGGGGATGAGCTGCCCCTTGTCGGGGAGCCGGTGCGCGATGTCACTGGACAGGTATCCGGCGCCGCGCAACCTCTCGATGTGCCCCTCCGTAACGGAGGAGGCCATCCACTTGGCTCCCGCTCCGGACATGGATGGAGAAGGTCGAGGTGAGATGTGCGGGCTTGGGTGCTGGAGCTCAAGTGCGTAGGGATGGATAAGCAAAGGAGGAAGAAGGCATAGGTAAAAAGGTGGATCCTTATCCCCTATATATGGGCGGACGAAACTATGCATTCCCACCGGCCTGGTAAAAATCGCTTTTCTCCCAAGCACCGCAATCAATGGCGCGGTTGGGTTACCCACGTCTGTATTGATGAGAATCCCGGAATAAGGGGAACACGATCTTTGCTTTGACAAGACGTGCCAAGGAAACCGCTTCGCTAAACGCGCTGAGGCGGTATAATAAAAACGATTCAAGTAAAGGCTTGGTAGTGGTGTGACGTCACGCCACCAAATACGTCAGCAGATTGAACTTGTGTAAATATTATTCTCTCTACGGTGGTATGTGGAACTTATTTTACAGAGCCGGACACTATCCTGGTGTTCACAATCTTCTACAAACTATTCGGAGAAGGAACCCGCCTTGCAATGCCGAAGACAATATGCGCGCCGGACTCGTCGTCATTGAAGCCTGGTTCAGGGGCTACTGAGGGAGTCCTGGACTAGGGGGTGTCCGGATAGCCGAACTATCATCATCGACCGGACTCCAAGACTATGAAGATACAAGATTGAAGACTCTGTCCCGTGTCCGGATGGGACTTTCCTTGGCGTTGAAGGCAAGCTTGGCGATACGGATATGTAGATCTCCTACCATTGTAACCGACTCTATGTAACCCTAGCCCTCTCCGGTGTCTATATAAACCGGATGGCTTTAGTCCATAGGACACAACAACGATTACAACAATCATACCATAGGCTAGCTTCTAGGGTTTAGCCTCCTTGATCTCGTGGTAGATCTACTCTTGTAATACCCACATCATCAATATCAATCAAGCAGGACGTAGGGTTTTACCTCCATCAAGAGGGCCCGAACCTGGGTAAAACATCGTGTCCCTTGTCTCTTGTTACCATCCGCCTAGACGCACAGTTCGAGACCCCCTACCCGAGATCCGCTGGTTTTGACACCGACAATGACCATTGAAGGTTTTATTCATGTAAACAGAATAACAATTATTCTCTGACTTTAAATGAATAACCGTATTGCAATAAACATGATAAAATCATATTCATGCTCAACACAGACGCCAAATAACATTTATTTAGGTTTAACACTAATCCCGAAAGTATAGGGAGTGTGATGATGATCATATCAATCTTGGAACTACTTCCAACACTCATCGTCACTTCCCCTCAACTAGTCTTTGTTTATTCTGTAACTCCTATTTCGAGTCACTAATTTTTAGCAACCGAACAAGTATCAAATACTCAGGGGCTACTATAAACACTAGTAAGGTACACATCAATAACCTGTATATCAAATATACCCTTGTTCACTCTGCCATCCTTCTTATCCACCAAATATTCAGGGTATTTCTGTTTCCAGTGACCATTTCCTTTGCAGTATAAGCACTCAGTTTCAGGCTTTGGTTCAGCTTTGGGCTTCTTCGTGGGAGTGACAACTTGCTTGTCAATCTACTTGAAGTTTCCCTTTCTTTCCCTTTGCCTTTTTCTTGAAACTAGTGGTCTTGTCAATCATCAACACTTGATGTTCTTTCTTGATTCCTACCTTCATCGATTTCAACATCATGAAGAGCTCGGGAATCGTTTTCGTCATCCCTTGCATACTATAGTTCATCACAAAGTTCTACTAACTTGGTGATGGTGACTAGAGAACTCTGTCAATCAGTATCTTATCTGGAAGATTAACTCCCACTTGATTCAAGAGATTGAAGTACCCAGACAATCTGAGCACATGCTCACTAGTTGAGCGATTCTCCTCCATCTTTTAGCCATAGAACTTGTTGGAGACTTCATATCTCTCAACCCAGGTATTTGCTTGAAATATTAACTTCAACTCCTGGAACATCTCATATGGTCCATGACGTTCAAAACATCTTTGAAGTCCCGATTCTAAGCCGTTAAGCATGGTTCACTAAACTATCAAGTAGTCATCATATTAGGCTAGCCAAACGTTCATAACGTGTGCATCTGCTCCTGCAATAGGTCTGTCACCTAGCGGTGCATTAAGGACATAATTCTTCTGTGCAGCAATGAGGATAAACCTCCGATCACGGATCCAATCCGCATCATTGCTACTAACATCTTTCAACACAATTTTCTCTAGGAACATATCAAAATAAACATATGAAAGCAACAACGCAAGCTATTGATCTACAACATAAGTTGCAAAATACTACTAGGACTAAGTTCATGATAAATTTAAGTTCAATTAATCATATTACTTAAGAACTCCCACTTAGACAGACATGTCTCTAGTCATCTAAGTGATCACGTGATCCAAATCAACTAAACCATGTCCGATCATCACGTGAGATGGAGTAGTTTTCAATGGTGAACATCACTATGTTGATCATATCTACTATATGATTCACGCTCGACCTTTCGGTCTCCGTGTTCCGAGGACATATCTGTATATGCTAGGCTCGTCAAGTTTAACCTGAGTATTCCGCGTGTGCAACTGTTTTGCACCCGTTGTATTTGAACGTAGAGCCTATCACACCCGATCATCACGTGGTGTCTCAGCACAAAGAACTTTCGCAATGGTGCATACTCAGGGAGAACACTTCTTGATAATTAGTGAGAGATCATCTTAAAATGCTACCGTGAAACAAAACAGAATAAGATGTATAATAGATAACATCATATGCAATCAAAATATGTGACATGATATGGCCATGATCATCTTGCGCCTTTGTTCTCCATCTCCAAAGTACTGTCATGATCTCTATCGTCACCGGCACGACACCATGATCTTCATCATCTTGATCTATATCAATGTGTCGTCACATGGTCGTCTTGCCAACTATTGCTCTTGCAACTATTGCTATCGCATAGCGATAAAGTAAAGCAATTATTTGGCACTTGCATCTTATGCAACAAAGAGACAACCATAGGGCTTCTGCCAGTTGCCGATAACTTCAACAAAACATGATCATCTCATACAAAAACTTATATCCCATCACGTCTTTACCATATCACATCACAACATGCCCTGCAAAAACAAGTTAGACGTCCTCTACTTTGTTGTTGCAAGTTTTACGTGGCTGTTACAGGCTGAGCAAGAACCGTTCTTACCTACGCATCAAAACCAAAACGATAGTTCGTCAAGTTGGTGCTGTTTTAACCTTCGCAAGGACCGGGCGTAGCCATACTCGGTTCAACTAAATTTGGAGAAACTGACACCCGCTAGTCACCTGTGTGCAAAGCACGGCGGTAAAACCAATCTCGTGTAAGCGTACGCGTAATGTCCGTCCGGGCCGCTTCATCCAACAATACCGCCGAACCAAAGTATGACATGCTGGTAAGCAGTATGACTTGTATCACCCACAACTCACTTGTGTTCTACTCGTGCATATAACATTAACGCATAAAACCTAGGCTCGGATTCCACTATTGGGGAACGTAGTAATTTCAAAATTTTCCTACGCACACGCAAGATCATGGTGATGCATAGTGTCAGTGTCAAAACCGGCGGATCTCGGGTAGGGGGTCCCGAACTGTGCGTCTAGGCAGATGGTAACAGGAGACATGGGACACAATGTTTTACCCAGGTTCGGGCCCTCTTGATGGAGGTAAAACCCTACGTCCTGCTTGATTGATATTGATGATGTGGGTATTACAAGAGTAGATCTACCACGAGATCAAGGAGGCTAAACCCTAGAAGCTAGCCTACGGTATGATTGTTGTTATGTCCTACGGACTAAAGCCATCTGGTTTATATAGACACCGGAGAGGGCTAGGGTTACACAGAGTCGGTTACAATGGTAGGAGATCTACATGTCATATCGCCAAGCTTGCCTTCCACGCCAAGGAAAGTCCCATCCGGACACGGGACGAAGTCTTCAATCTTGTATCTTCATAGTCTTGGAGTCCGGCCGATGATGGTAGTTCGGCTATCCGGACACCCCCTAATCCAGGACTCCCTAAGTAGCCCCCGAACCGGGCTTCAATGACGACGAGTCTGGCGCGCATGTTGTCTTCGGCGTTGCAAGGCGGGTTCTCCTTTAAATTCCATGTGCCTGATGAATAGTGTCCGGCTCCCTTATAAATGTTGCGCTCCTTGGCTTCCACGTCCAATAATGTCCTTCTTCCACGTGCCGTATGAATGCGAAAAGCTAGGGTATTTTTACGTTTTACCCCCTAGCCGCGCGAACGGGCCGCCTATAAGAGAGGCGAGGATCTAGATCCAACTCACACCATCCTCCTTCCGCAAGTACTCATCGAAGCGCCTCCGACAAAAATCCATTCCATCATGGATAGTCGACGCGGCTCCTCCTCTCGCGCTCCCAGCCCTCAGCAAGGAGATTGGGGGAGATGCTCAGTTCCACACAGCGAGCTAGTGACGCTCCAAACCGAGGGATATCTTCCCCCAGCCTTCATGGTTCCGGTTTGAGCCGGACTGGCCACCTTCAGGGGTGGAAAGCAGGCGGAGAGCGCCCCCAACCCTTCCAAAGGAGAGCGGGTATGCTTCGTCCCTTATCTAACAAGGGGACTCGGATTTCCCATACATCCGTTTCTCCGGGGGCTCCTGGAGTTCTACGGACTCCAGCTTCACCACCTTACACCTGCCTCTATTCTGCACATCGCGGGCTTTGTAGCTCTTTGCGAGCTGTTCTTGGGCATCGAGCCCCATTTTGCGCTGTGGAAGAGATTGTTTTGCCTCGTACCCCGTTCTCACGAGGGGTCGATATATCAAGTGGGCGGAGCCAAAATATGGCGTATCACCGGGACCGGATATTTATCCGGCACCCCAAAGAAGGCATCCAAAAACTGGCCTTCGGAATGGTTCTATATGGAGGACGCCCCTCTGCCGGATCCAGTTCGGATCAGCCTCCCGGAGTTCAGCAACGCTCCCTTGAAGTAACGCCTGAGTTGGCGCCCGCGGAGCCCTCAACGGGAAGATGATGGGAGCGTCCGTTATCTGATGCCGGATTAGGTTATTGGCCCACTCCGGATTGACCATGATTGGAGTCATGGCCACGTGCATTATGCGAGGGGTGCAGCCGCTCCAATATATGGGCCACCCCATGTGGGATTTCAACGGGGAAGATGACGCCACCCGTCATGGCCGCAAGGGGCCGGGATCGGCCGCCGATCTGGTAAAGATCCTGTCCGGCTTGTACAAGGGGGAGAAGGAGGACTTCCTCCGCACGAGTCCATTGAATGGATTCTCCATGAATAACCCTCGGAGCTGGGTAAGCGGACCTTTATCTATCCGATCCATATTTCCAAAGTCAAGTGTCTCACTTTGTGATTTTGACGCAGGAGCTGCGCCGGGACGTGGAGGGCATACAAAGGCTGACTCCACAGCCCGAGGATCTAGGACGATCCCTTGATCCGGCCTCCGAGGAGGATCCGGATATAAAGGTGGAGCTGATTGATGGGGTGTTCCACCAACTTAGCATGGACAATGCTCTAGTCGCCATTACGGCTGACTACCCCAGTTTATCTCTGGCTTCCCAGGTGACTACGACCGGAGTCCTGACACCATCATTTGATCCATGCTCCTTTCTGACCATCATATATCGATGGTGCATCGCAGGAGGCGCCTTTAAGGCAGGAAGCTGAACCCGCGGCGGCTGACCAGCAAGGGTCAGTTCGGCCCAGCAGGCGGAAGAGGAGTGCGGCGCGAATCGAAACATCACCGCAACGGTATGGCGCATCATTGTTTCTAAGGGGAAGATCCCTAGGAGGTATATTGATGCTCATGATTTTCCCAGGAGGAAGAGCGCTCGCCGGACAGTGTCCGGAGAGGTTGCCAATCAAGCCTCCGCCAGCCATGCTCCAACGCGTGGTCTGGAAGGGGAGGCGAACACAAGGCATGAGCCAGATGCTCCTCCAACGGAGGATGCTGACAGGTTGTCCGCGACCAGGTCTGAGGTGGAGAGCGCCATGAATCACAGGCGTCGCCGGACAGTTCTTTGTGACGCGTGTTTCTCCTCGGAGGCGTTGAATGCCTTTAATGCGGGAGACGCGCACCTCCGTGCCGCTCAAGATGGTTTAACCAGAGCCACGGAGCAGTATGTGAAGGACATACGGGTAAGGAATTTTAATAGTTATATATGCCAGTAGCCCCCGAGACTTAAAATAGTTAAAATAACTGATTTAAGGATCATTTGTTATGCAGGATCTTACGGAGAAGAATACCCACCTGTCCCAGGAGCTTCAAGAGTGCAAGGCCCAACTTGAGGCTGCACTGGCCGCCACAGGGGGAGCCACAGAGACCCCCGCTGGTAATACATACTTCGAAAAGATAAGTAGTTAATAAAGTGTGGCGTGTGCGTAAGTCTGACAATAATATTGCAGAGGGTGTCGGACTAGATCCGGACAAGCAACAGCTACTGCGCCAGCTGAAGGCCGGCGAGAGGGTTCTTATGAAGGTGCAGTAGGAGTGGAACAAACTCCAAGATGCCCACACCTAGTTGGGAGAAGAGCTGAAAGGTGTTCGGGCCTAGCTGTCTGGCTCCGTGAAGGAGAATCAGCGGCTTCGTCGCGGCATTTATAGTAAGTGCTTGAGCAAACTCCTTTGAAACGAAGAGTTCGGCGAGGAAGTCGATTGACAGAAATGTGTCTTTAGGTGTGCTCACAGGTCGCCCTGCGGAGGAAATGCCCGGTTCAACGGGTGACCAACTCCCCGAGCTGATGCAACTGCATGAATGTGTACGGCAAGCGATGAGTGGCGTCGCCCAGGCCTTATGGCCGTCCGTGTCCCTACCCGAAGGCCTTGAAGGGCTTGCCGAGAAGCTTCAGGAAGCACGGCAGCGCTTCCGTCTGTGGAAGATATCGGCCTGCCGTCAAGGCGCCAGGGAGGCCTGGGCCATGGTGAAGACGTGGTACAAGAAGGCGGATCCAAACCATATGGCCGAGGTCGGACCTGTGGGGCCCGATGGGAAGGAGATCCCTGTGAGCTTAATGTAAGGCCAAGTAGAGTTGGCCGCTAAGTATTCCCAACAGGACTGTAAATTAGACAGCCTGTTAGACGGGATTGAAGAGGAGTACAATCAGTCAATTTGACGATGTATTTTAAAATGACATGTAAAATGCCTTCTAGCCGGATTGTAGATCGTTTGTCTTTGCCGACCTTTTTGCTTCAACCTCGGGACCCTAGAGTCCGGAGTGTGTCTGAATACCTTCTCGGTTATGAAAAAACCGGGGCATGCATGGAGACCAGGCGTAGGGGTCATTAGTGCTTTATCACACAAGTGCCCAACTAGTTATGTTATATTACATGGTTAGTAAGAAACATCTTCCAGGGAGAATAGTTCCATTAGGGGTTCCTTTCCCTGGGAGGCATGCCCTAAGGTGCATGTCCGTACTGCGAAGAGAGCAGAAAAAGCATCTGGGGGCAGATAAGTTAAATAAGTAATAAATCATCTTTCAAGTCACCGACCGAATATTCCCTTAAGAATGCTAGCTTTCGGCTTCACCCAGTCTGAGGTACACATCCGGCTGACCCGGCAGTAACAATCGCAGAGGTGCTCCCTTTACCTCCTAGCCGAACAATCGGGAACGTAGGGGTAAGCACAGGAGCCAGGCAACCCACCTTGGCCAAAACTTAAGTCATGTCGATGCATATAATGGTGAATAAAAGGTACATGCGGAAGTATGACACATGTGTTGGGCATGAAGCCCGTATAAATAAGCTTCTGTTAAAGAAGCCCCCAGGTATAATGAGTGCGAGTAGCACATCAAGTGTGTGCAAACAATGCGCAGATCATCCCGTCAAAGGTTTTTTTTTTAAAAAAAGGAAAGGAGGAGGAGAACAAGAGACAGCGAAAATGTAAAAGGTGGACGGGGGAGGGAGATGAACCCTGAGTCCGGCGCTAGGTGTAGAATCTTCGGAGACGGGCTGCGTTCCATGGGTTCGGCTCGAGTCAGTTGTCAGAGGCGTTACGTAGACGGTATGCCCCGCCGGTCAGGACTTGGTCGATGATGAAGGGACCTTCCCATTTGGGCTTAAGTTTGTCCTTTTTCTTGTCCGGCAGGCGTAGAACAAGTTCGCCAACATTGTAAGTTTTGGCCCGTACTTCTCTGCTTTGATATCTTCGAGCCTACTGCTGATAGAATGCGGAACGAGCTTTTGCCACATCCCGCTCCTCCTCTAAGGCATCCAAACTGTCCTGCCGATCCAACTCGGCTTCTCTTTCTTCGTACATGCGCACGCGAGGTGAGTCATGAATTATATCGCAGGGCAGAACTGCCTCTGCGCTGTAGACCATAAAAAATGGTGTGAATCCGGTAGTGCGGTTTGGCGTGGTCTGCAGCCCCCAAAGTACGGAGTCGAGCTCCTCTACCCAGTGCGTGTTAGATTCCGTGAGGGACCGCACTAGTCTGGGTTTGATGCCGCTCATGATTAGACCGTTTGCTCGTTCGACTTGACCGTTAGTTTGGGGGTGATAGACTGAAGCGTAGTCGAGCTTGATGCCCATGTTTTTGCACCAGAGTTTAACCTCGTCGGCCATGAAATTCGTGCCGTTATCAGTGATGATGCTGTCGGGAACACCATAACGGTGTACTATCCCGGATATGAAGTCTATCACTGGTCCGGATTCGGCCGTTTTAGCTAGCTTGGCCTCTATCCATTTGGTGAATTTGTCCACCATGACCAATAGGTATTTTTGCTTGTGGGTTCCCCCTTTAAGGGGTCCAACCATATCAAGCCCCCAGACCGCGAACAGCCAGGTGATGGGTATAGTTTTGAGGGCGGTGGGTGGCATGTGGCTTTGATTAGCAAAGAGCTGGCAACCGACGCATCGTTGGACTAAGTCCTGAGCATCTGCCCGGGCAGTCGGCCAATAAAATCCTGTACGGAAGGCCTTGCCTACAAGGGCCCGGGCTGCAGCGTGGTGCCCATTGAGTCTGGTGTGAATTTCAGCCAGGATATTTCGCCCTTCCTCTTCGGAGATACACCTTTGAAGGACTCCGGTTGTGCTTTTCTTATAAAGTTCTCCCTCATGGACCTTGTAGGCTTTAGATCGCCGGACTATGCAGCGGGCCTTATTTTGGTCTTTGGGGAGCTCCTGCCTAGTTAAGTAGGCTAGGAATGGCTCCATCCACGGGGCGATTACTGCCATTATTTCATGGGCTGAGGGTGTTATTTCATTGGCTGAGCCACCGACTGTGTCAGAATGTTCCGTGTTGGGTGGCGCGGTTGGTTTCGGGTTGCTATTTCCGGACTCCTCTTCCCATAGTACGGATGGCTTAAAGAGCCGCTCCAGGAAGATGTTTGGAGGGACGGCGTCGCGTTTTGCGCCGATGCGTGCCAACACGTCGGCTGCCTGGTTGTTGTCCCGGGCTACATGGTGGAATTCGAGTCCTTCAAACCGAGCTGACATTTTTAAGACGGCGTTACGGTAGGCTACCATTTTCGGATCCTTGGCGTCAAAGTCTCCATTTACTTGGGATATTGCGAGGTTTGAGTCCCCGCGGACCTCTAGGAGTTGAATGCCCATGGAGATGGCCATTCGGAGACCATGTAGAAGGGCCTCGTATTCGGCTGCGTTGTTGGAGTCCATGTACATTATTTGGAGTACGTATTGGACTGTATCTCCGGTTGGGGACGTCAAGACGACGCCAGCCCCCAAGCTGGCCAACATTTTAGAGCCGTCGAAGTGCCTAATCCAATTGGAGTATGCGCCGTACTCTTTAGGGAGTTCGGCTTCAGTCCATTCAGCGACGAAGTCAGCCAAAACTTGCGACTTTATAGCTCGCCGTGCTTTGTGGGTTATATCGAATGGTAAAAGCTCAATGGCCCATTTTGCAATCCTGCCCGTCGCGTCGCGGTTGTTTATGATGTCGTTGAGAGGAACTTCGGAGGCCACTGTTATCAAACACTCTTGAAAGTAGTGTCGCAGCTTCCGGGATGCCATGAACACCGCGTACGCTATCTTTTGATAATGTGGGTACCGGGACTTGCATGGAGTTAGGACAGTGGATATGTAGTACACTGGTTTTTGAAGAGGGAATTTGTGCCCTTCTGTTTCTCGTTCGACGACGAGCACCATGCTTACAACTTGATGTGTTGCCGCGATATATAACAACATTGGTTCGCCCAAGTTGGGCGTGGCCAGGACCGGATTTGTTGCCAATATGGCCTTTATTTCTTCGAGTCCGGCTGTGGCAGCATCCGTCCACTCGAAGTGCTCGGTCCGCCGGAGGAGGCGGTAGAGAGGCAATGCCTTTTCTCCCAAACAGGAGATGAAGCGGCTTAAGGCCGCCACGCATCCAGTCAGTTTTTGTATTTGTTTGAGGTCTTTTGGGATATCCAGTTGTGACAGAGCTCGGATCTTGGTTGGGTTCGCTTCAATTCCTCTACCAGATACAATGAAGCCTAAGAGCTTTCCGGCTGGTACGCCGAAAACGCATTTTTTCGGGTTGAGCTTAATGTCATATGCTCGGAGGTTGTCGAATGTGAGCCTCAAATTGTCTACTAGAGTTTTGACGTGTTTGGTCTTAACGACCACATCGTCTACGTATGCCTCCACTGTTTTGCCGATCTGGGTAGCCAGACATGTCTGAATCATGCACTGATATGTTGTGCCGGCGTTTTTAAGTCCGAAGGGCATTGTGTTGAAGCAGAATGGTCCGTATGGAGTAATGAACGCCGTTGCGGCCTGGTCTGTTTCCACCATCTTGATTTGATGGTATCCGGAGTATGCATCGAGGAAACACAATGAATCGTGCCCCACGGTAGCATCGATGATTTGGTCAATGCGGGGGAGGGGGAAAGGATCCTTTGGACAGGCCTTATTAAGGTCTTTAAAATCCCCACAAAGGCGCCAGGATTTGTCCTTTTTTGGTATCATTACCAGGTTTGCTAGCCAGTCCGGATGTTTTATATCTCTAATGAATCCGGCTTCTAATAGTTTGGCTAGCTCCTCTCCCATTGCCTGTCTTTTGGGTTCGGAAAATCGTCGAAGAGCCTGTTTGACTGGCTTGAATCCTTTTAGGATATTTAGGCTGTGCTCTGCCAGCCTGCGTGGGATTCCTGGCATATCTGAAGGGTGCCAGGCAAAAATATCCTAATTTTCCCGAAGGAATTCTCGTAGTGCGGCTTCTACATCAGGGTTTAATTGTGCCCCTATGGAGGCCGTCTTTGTGGGGTCCGTTGGATGGACCTGGAATTTGACTATTTCGTCTGCTGGTTTAAAAGATGTGGACTTAGATCTCTTATCGAGTATCACATCGTCCCTATTCACCGTGGAGCATAGTGCAGTGAGTTCTTCTGCCGCTAGGGCTTCGGATAGTGCCTCTAGGGCTAGTGCAGCTGTCTTATTTTCGGCGCGGAGTGCTATGTCTGGATCACTGACCAGAGTGATGATTCCATTGGGCCCGGGCATTTTGAGCTTCATGTACCCGTAATGGGGTACGGCTTGGAAAATTGTGAATGCCTCTCGCCCTAATAGAGCGTGATATCCGCTGCTGAACGGGGCCACTTGGAACGTGACTTCCTCGGACCTGTAGTTGTCCGGCGAGCCGAACACCACATCTAGTGTGATTTTTCCTGTGCAGCGTACTTCCCGACTAGGGATTATTCCTCTAAAGGTTGTGCTGCTTCGCTCAATGCGGCTCCAGTCTATTTCCATTTTTGGAGAGTTTCCTCGTAGATGAGGTTTAATCCGCTGCCGCCATCCATGAGTACCTTGGTAAGACGAAAGTCGTCCACTATGGGACTGAGGACCAATGCGGCTGGTGCTCGGGCTGTTCGGAATTTAGGTTCGTCGCTGGCATTGAAGGTGATAGCCGTGTCGCTCCATGGATTTGTTGTTGCTACTTGGTAGACTTCGACGAGGCTGTGGATTGTTCGTTTCTGCATATTATTTGATGCGAAAGTCTCGAAGACTGTTGATAGCGTGCTGGTACTGTTGGGCTGGTTTTCCGGGGCTAGAAGCCCTTCGCCACTTTTGGCCACCAGCCGTTGTATCCAACATGCCCGAAGGCTATGTGTTGGAGTGGCGCCTTCTGCATTATGGATTTTGCAGGGTCCGCTGAGCCATCCCTCCAGTACGGTTCCGTACCCTTTGGGGGGTTTTTGCTTTTTGATTTTTGACCCAGGTGCTTGAGCATGGTGCACCCTTTTATTCCGGACTAAGGTTGTGTTTAGGGCCGAATTGTCCCAAAATCTAGTTTCGGTTTTCCGGGCACTCTCCATCGCACAGTATTTTCTTACTATGGTCGCCAGGTCGGCGAAGCGCGTGACCTTGCAACGACTTATGGCATTCATAATTCCCTTGTCCGTGCAATTATTGCAGAAAATAGAGATTGCGCTTTCCTCATGGCAGTCCTTTATCCTGTCCATAACCAGGAGGAATCTGGCCCAGTAATGATGTACTGTTTCATCGGGCTCTTGCCGTATTTGAGATAGATCGCTTGTGTCTGGGTGGGCGGGTGGAACTAAATTCGGAACCACACCCAATCTGAGGCTCAAAGGCCGAGGAATTTCCGGATTTGGAAGCTTGGATTTCTGGAGGTCGTCCAACGAATCTAGTCCGCTGCCTGACTTTAGGTTCAGTACTCGATTGACGTCCATCCCTCCATGGGAATCCGGCATGGAGGGATCGGGAGTCCGGACATAACTGGTTTTTAACATAGAGGAAGAGTCGCTGCATTGTTCTTCTACCACCGCGACATGGTGGGTAGCCTGGGGAGAGTTAATTTCTCTCAGATCGGTTTTAAGCCCAATCTGATCGTAGTCTGTAGCGCCTCCCAGGGCAGCGACGTGATCCAAGAGCTCGTTTACAGAAGAGAGCTCCATCGGATCTAGCTGCTCGGCGAATTCCGAGTTGATGCGAAGATCGCTTTTGATGACCCGAGAGGTCATCGTCGAAGCGGTGGACGAACAGGCGGTCATAAGAAAACCACCCAGCCGGATAGCTTGACCGGCGGTCAAAGCTCCTTTGGCAATGGTACCGTCTTTAAAGACGGGAGGAGGCATCCTTCCTGATTGCGACGGCACAGAGGAACTCTCAATGAAAGCACCAATGTCAGTGTCAAAACCGGCGGATCTTGGGTAGGGGGTCCCGAACTGTGCGTCTAGGCGGATGGTAACAGGAGACAAGGGACACAATGTTTTACCCAGGTTTGGGCCCTCTTGATGGAGGTAAAACCCTACGTCCTGCTTGATTGATATTGATGATGTGGGTATTACAAGAGTAGATCTACCACGAGATCAAGGAGGCTAAACCCTAGAAGCTAGCCTATGGTATGATTGTTGTTATGTCCTACGGACTAAAGCCATCCGGTTTATATAGACACCAGAGAGGGCTAGGGTTACACAGAGTCGGTTACAATGGTAGGAGATCTACATATCGTATCGCCAAGCTTGCCTTCCACGCCAAGGAAAGTCCCATCCGGACACGGGACGAAGTCTTCAATCTTGTATCTTCATAGTCTTGGAGTCCGGCCGATGATGGTAGTTCGGCTATCCGGACACCCCCTAATCCGGGACTCCCTCACATAGCAACGAGAGGGGGAGTGTCTCTTCATACCCTTGAAGATCGCTAAGCGGAAGCGTTTATCAACACGGTTGATGTAGTTGTACGTCTTCACGATCCGACCGATCCAAGTACCGAACGCACGGCACCTCTGAGTTCTGCACACGTTCAGCTCGATGACGTCCTCGCCTTCTCGATCCAGCAAGACGGGCGAAGTAGTAGATGAGTTCCGGTAGCACGAGGCGTGGTGACGGTGTTGGTGAAGAACAATCTCCGCAGGGCTTCGCTTAAGCACTACGGAAACTATGACGGACGATAAACTAGAGGGGACAGGGTTGCCGGCACACGGCTTGGTGTTTCTTGATGTGTCTTTGGTGCTAGCCCTGCCCCTCTATTTATATGCTGAGCCTTAGGGTCGAAACTTGGAGTAAAAGCCTCCACAAAGTCGGTTTCACCCGAAAGGTAAGAGTCCTTCTCGGACTCCAGGGCCAGACGCCAGGGTTCCCGGCGTCTGGACCCAGACCCCAGGGACCCTGGCGTCTGGCCCCTCAACTCCGCAAAACTTCCTTTTGCGCTTTCCAAAAACCTTGTGGGCTTTCCCCTTTGGCCCAAATAACATGTTCTCGTACCCAAACATTTCGGGAAACATCCGGAACCCCTTCCGGTGAATTCCGGAACCCTTCCGGAGATCAAACACTATTATCCCATATATCAAACTTTATCTCTGGACCATTCCGGAGTTCCTCGTCATGTCCATGATCTCATCTGGGACTCCGAACAACATTCGGTTACCAACATACATAACTCATATAATACTATATCGTTAACGAAATGTTAAGCATGCGGACCCTACGGGTTCGAGAACTATGTAGACATGACCTAGAACTGTTTCCGGTCAATAACCAATAGCGGAACCTGGATGCTCATATTGGGTCCTACATATTCTACGAAGATCTTTATCGGTCAAACCGCATAACAACATACGTTGTTCCCTTTGTCATCGGTATGTTACTTGCCCGAGATTCGATCGTCGGTATCTCAATACCTAGTTCAATCTCGTTACCGGCAATTCTCTTTACTCGTTACATAATGCATCATTCCGTAACTAACTCATTAGCTACATTGCTTGGAAGGCTTATAGTGATCTGCATTACCGAGAGGGCCCAGAGATACCTCTCCGACAATCGGAGTGACAAATCCTAATCTCGAAATATGCCAACCCAACATGTACCTTTGGAGACACCTGTAGAGCTCCTTTATAATCACCCAGTTACGTTGTGACGTTTGGTAGCCCACAAAGTGTTCCTCCGGTAAACTGGAGTTGCATAATCTCATAGTTGTAGGAACATGTATAAGTCATGAAGAAAGCAATAGCAACATACTAAACGATCAAGTGCTAAGCTAACGGAATGGGTCAAGTCAATCACATCATTTTCCTAATGATGTGATCCCGTTAATCAAATGACAACTCTTTTGTCCATGGCTAGGAAACTTAACCATCTTTGATTCACGAGCTAGTCAAGTGGAGGCATACTAGTGACACTATGTTTGTCTATGTATTCACACATGTATTATGTTTCCGGTTAATACAATTCTAGCATGAATAATAAACATTTATCATGAAATAAGGAAATAAATAATAACTTTATTATTGCCTCTAGGGCATATTTCCTTTAATTAGGAGTATGTGAGAGAGCGCGTCGCCATACTTTGTGCAGCCCGGCGAGGTCTCGCGCCGAACAGTTCCTCCTCAGAGGATTCGCTGAGCTCAGATGCCCTGGAGAGCGAGACGCCTCCAGAGGCCCCCTTCCCCGAAGCCTAGGTGTGACACCGAGGTGTCGTCTTAGCGGGGCCCGGACCAGGGAGGGCATATCTCTGGGGCCGGATACACGGGAGTAGCGGTTCCCATGAATGTCGATGGCGGGGGCGATCTTGGATTCGTCCCGCAGCCGGACACGGTCCTGGAGACCTTTAAAGCTCCAGGATTGGGCGAGCAGCCCCCGTTGAAGGAGAGAGGCAAGCCTGCTCCACCAGCAAACCTCTGTCCAAGAAGAGTTGCCGGGGCGGACTGTCGACAGCGCTAAAAAGTGCGTCCATCATTGATGAACATTGCGCCCTCATGGGTGCGGTGATTGAGAAGATTCAGTCCGCTGAAAGTGGGCTGAATGAATCCTGCCTTAGCCTTATAAAAGGCTTTGAGGTATGTTTTTGGAAACCTTTGGAAGATTGTCATAGTATGAGTAGTAGCCCCCTGATGCACTGTCCGGTGAAAGGGAGAGAGAGAGCCGAATAGGGGATCAAATTTCAGCTTTGCAGGAGACTCAGTTGATGACGTATATCCGTTTGTTTGAAAATAGGCATCTGTAGCGACGACTGCCTCTCATAATGTGGAGGTGTCCGGACTAAAGCAGAGTCTGGAACGGGCCGAAGAAGAACTTGGCTGCATGAAGAAGCGGTTGGAGGACAAGCAAGGTATGTCGAAAACCTTTTGCTAAGTTGAGCATGAATTAGAAGTTGTGCCTGATGAAAATATTTTTATTGTATGCTCTAGGAGCGAGTGCCGAAATTGAGGCACTGAAGGAGGCTGTGGCCGAAGCCGACAAGAAGGCCCGCCGCCGAGCAGGCTCTTCGTGAGAAGCACGAGGCCAGGGTCATTGAAGCGAAGCGAGAGCTCCAGGAGCCATGAAGAAAAGCGAGGCCTTGGAGCAGAGTCTAGCAGGGAAAGAATCCGAACTCGCCCAAGCTCTCCAAGCCGCCGATGATGCTCGGGAAGAAGCCCGAGGTGCTCTCAAGGACATTCACGAGGCACGGAAGGTTGCGGCTGGTAAGGCCTTTTGTACTCAGAGAAATTTTTACATAGTAATGGGGGGGGGGCTCTAAGCGACAAGCTGAATTCTTGTTTCTCCAGGGGCGTTTGCAGACCTGCCGCGCAGCATATCAAATGCCACCCAATTCTACCGGACTGAGGAGAAGAAGTCTGTGGAGAAGCATTTCTGGTCACAATATTTGGCGCTGAATTATCCGGTGCCTTTTATCGATCAGCTGAAGCAGCTGGTCGAACTGCACCAGGCGGCCGAACTAGCACTAGTAGAAAAAAGGACCTAATATGAGTAACATTAGTACCGGTTTGCATATGAGCCGGCACTAATGCATCCATTAGTGCCGGTTCAAATGACTAGGCATGAGGAGACCTTTAATACCGGTTCATTGCAAATCTTTAGTGCCGGTTCGTGCCACGAACTGGTACTAAAGATGCTGGTCGAGCACCAGCATTTTTTGTACCGGTTCGTGGCACGAACCGGTACTAAAGAGGTTGTGGCAGGGGCTATTTTTAGTCCCACATCGCTCCCTTAGCAAAAATTTGACCATCTTAAATATGTTACTTCTCAAACTATCACAAGCATTTGGTCTTCATTGAACTCTATGTGTAGGATCTGAGCGTGCAATAGGAGTCTTCGCCGGTTCTTAAATCGGTGGTAGATTCCTATTGATAATTTAGATTCTATACAAAAGGATGATTGATGATCAATGTGTTTTTTATGTACTTCTCTATAGCAGTAGCGCGTTTTGGCTGAAAGGCGGTACTGATGAATGTATTTTTTTCTGTGTTACTTCTCAAACTATATAAAAAGGAAGAAGAGGAGGAGGAAGAAGAAGAAGCAGAAGAAGAAGAAGAAGAAGAAGAAGAAGAAGAAGAAGAAGAAGAAGAAGAAGAAGAAGAAGAAGCAGAAGAGAGGAAGAAGAAGAGGA